>HG993147.1:2107500-4607500 GCA_905231865.2 Boloria selene
GCTCGTCTCTAGATTTATCGCGAGAGAAGACGCAGGTTCCGCTAGTGTATTGTATATATACATATAAATCTTCCTTTTGAATCACTCTATCTATCAAAAACCGCATCAAAATCCGTTGCGTAGTTTTAAAGATCTAAGCATACATAGGGACAGATAGACAGCGGGAAGCGACTATGTTTTATACTATGTAGTGATTTGTGTGTGTGTGTAAAAATACTTTATTGGACTTACACTTTGACAAATTATATCTAGATTTTAGCCAGAGCCCACTTCGTTAAAAATAACCTATGCCACTCTTACTTAACCGATATAACTGGTTCATTTAGTCATCAATTAGAGTTATTACGGTTATACAGAATCGTTAATAAACTAGATATTTTCGAAACAGTCAGACATATCACATTACTTTCTAAAATCGTACTCTAATTTTAAAACCCATTAATAAAAATATATGCTACGTCCAAACGTGTCCGGAGCACTCGGGGATGAAAATGCCGATATTCATTTCCATCACAGTCGATCACCCATTTAGTTACCGGCTTGAAACAACATTTTTGACCAAACGCTTTTGGTGTAACTAGGTCACAGTTTTACCTAGAAATGGGATCTGTGCAAGAATAAAATGATAGCTTTTTTTCTTAAAAACCGTATTGATGACTATACAAGATAGGGTTTACCATTTATGACAAATACAATAGTGGAAGTTCGTATGTTTAAAATTTAAGTGAACGCTACGGTCAAATTAAGTAGAAATTGCTTAGTGGCCGCTCGGGTTCACCCCGTCATTTCTCACAAATATTACAGTAATATGTTTGATACTAAATATCAAAATCTGTCAAGTAGTTTGCTTGATTCCTTCCAGACAGATTTGTCCCCAAAAACTTTTATCTGTCTGTGAGACATTGAAAGGAATAATTGCTAACACTGCCACGGTTATAAAATTACTAGGATTAAAATATAAAGCATCGGACACTTGACGAAGAAAACACGTTTGGCTCAGTTGGTAGTGACCCTACTCTCTGCGCCAGCGATCGCGGGTTCGAGTCCCGCTGGGGGCATTCATTTGTTGAGCACGAATGTTTGTTCTCCAGTCATGGGTGTTAATATTTATATTATGTATGTATTTATATGTGTAGTATATCAAATATCTGGTAGCTTACCGCGGAACTAGATGGCGCTGTTGTAAAAATGTCCCAACATATTTATTTATTTAATATTTTAAAAAAACTGCTAAAAATTGTATAACCTTTATAGTTAACTACCTTTCTACTTTTTAATCACAAAAAAGCTCAAATGTAAACCAATAAAAGATTTAATAAAGTTAGTTTGAAACCAGTCAAAGCTTTCCACCATTTCGAGTATGTGACCGACAGCGAAAAGGTTGTTCTATGCGGTTGAATTTTCTGAAAGCACACACCTAGAGTTTATCGTTGGATTCGGAGCGCATTCTCTGTGAGATCTGAAGTTATTTATCGAATTGCCGATACTAGAGCTGAGGGAATTATCTCCTCGTATAAGATTTCTCAAATAGCTTTGTTTCGATTGAACTGACATGTCTAAGAAAATAACGAAGTTATATACAAAATGTTATTTTTCTTTTACCTATACTAATATCATAAGAAGGCAGACTTTGTTAGTTTGTATGAACCCTATTTGAAAAATTTTTATTGCATTAGACAGCCAATTTATTCAGGAAGCCTATAGGCTATACATCATCGTGCTACATACCTACCTGAGGGAGCGGAACAGTAATCATAAATAATAATAATAATATAATAAATATGTTGGGACATTATTACACACAGCGCCATCTAGTTCCGTGGTAAGCTACGAAGGAAGCTTGTGTTACGGATACCTGATAGTTTATATACAACATATATAAGTTTAAATACATACATATTATAAATATATGTTAACAAAATATATAATAATACATAATACAGTTACATACAGTTTTATACAAACAGTTAAAACTCGACTAAATCTAGGGTAAGTAAGTAAATAAGATATTTTAATTATTGTATTCATATTTATCGAATACAGGTAAGTAAAACCTAAATCTAAGCTAAAATTTTTTAAAAGCATTTATAAAGAAAAGTAAACAGTGCACTTTTTATTGCAGGAATAAGCCTTGAGATGGAGCTTTTCTCTGTAGGATTTGAGAGCGCTGGAAAATACGCTACCGCGAGACAACTTTATTAAAATCATAATCTCTTAGCTCAGATCACTTTAGTGAATTAAATATTATACGTCACTACCATTAAAATGCTACTCCTGAAATGGGTGGAATTTAAGAATAAAGTCTAGGTCTAGCTAATATAAATTTATATTAGTTAATTATATTATTTAATCATATTATTTAATTATATTAATTATATAAGTAATAACTTACTCAGTGAGACATCTAATTTTTAATTACCATATTTTCAACTTTAGCGTTTATAGCACATGTACTATATACATACTTCCTTTATATTACTTTACTAATTTTTAACGTACGTAAATACATTTACGCATACGATCTACATATATACAGAGCTATGTGGGCCTCACCAGCTAGCATAGTATTACCCACTAAAACCTTAAGAATCTTAATAGAGCGTCGTAGGATTATTTACGCAACCAAAACGTCGCTAAGATTGGTGAGGCGCTGTGGCTGACTGAGCAACCATAGTGTTGGTTTTATGGCTGATCTGCCTATCAAAAAAGTACCAGATACAACCCGAATTAAACCCCAAATTAAACCCGAATTAAAAAAGTACCAGGTACATCCCCATCGGGAAGGTCCACTGCCTAATGTGTTTGAATTGACTGAATCATCATCATCAGCTCTTTTTATAACGTCCCACTGCTGGGCACGGGCCTCTCTCAGTACGAGGGGGATCAGGCTATAGTCCACCGTGCTGGCCTAGTGCGTGTTTGCGGACATCACATGTCTTTCGAAAACTTGTTAGGTTTTCTCAGACATGCAGGTTTCCTCACGATGTTTTCCTTCACCGTAAGACAAGTGTTAATATGATTTACAGATGAAAATATCAGAGGTGCGAGGCCCGAATTTGAACCTGCATCACTCCAAGCGACCGCGTTACCGCTGGGCTACCACCATTTTATAGGCTGAATAGCCAGAGGTTAATAAGCTCTACCACCACGATAAGGTGAAGTACCACTGGGGGTGACTTATAAACTTACTCAAGTAAATCGAGGGTAAACCATCAGTAATTGTATTTTAAGTTGTAACATAATTTAAAATCATAATAAAACAAAGTTATTAACCTTGTTTGAGTGCTTTCAAACTTGATTTATATTTAACTAATATTTGATTTTTGATATTTGATTTATATTTAACTAATGTAAATATAACCATCTCCTAAATTAGAACTAGACATGAGTGGCTAATCTAGTTGTTAGTTAGTCCCTGAAATTTAAATATTGATTCTCTTTTGTACTATATTCAACTTTAATATCATTTAAAAGAGAAATTTGACTAGCTATGAGCCTCACAATACAACTTTAAGATGGGTTGGGGATTGAATCTAAATACATAGTTCTTAAGCACTATACAATGTATGTACTGATACGTGTACTATATTGAATTGCCTTGATAGTGTAGTAGCTAACATGTACGGTCGCACACCGAGAGGTCCTGGGTTCGAATCCTGGGTCGGGCCAAGTTTAGTTATTGAGTCTTTCTTTTTGTAAACCTCAGTAACAGCCCGGAGTTGGGAAGTGGGCAATGTGTCACCCCGTGCCTCGAAGAGCACTTAAAGCCGCCGGTCATGCGCGTTAACTCTCACTGGTCGTGTCGAACAGTCGTCCCACCGTAATATGAGAGTGATAAGGAATAGAGAGTGCACTTGTGTCTGCGATACACTTGCGCACTATAATATCTTCCGCGCTTGTCTCAATGAAATTGGCCGCCGTGGCCGTAATCGGTCGGGAGGACATCACGATATTGTAGTAGACATATAATATTGAGTTCGTAATGAAACATACAGATTCATTCATTCATTTTTCATTTTAAATTTTAATCAATTTTTAAATTTTAAATTTTAATCAATTAATATACATATTAAACAAAAATGATTGTTCGACTTCTTTGCGTTTTCAAACCCTTCATCGAATGATGAAGATGAAACTTTAGAGGGTTATTACGCCTACAAATGTCCTCGTGCAAAAAAAATATTTTATTCTGAACGTTAGTCTAAACCTTTCAAAAGGGTTCAATTACTAGAAAATTCACTAAGGTCAAGATGTTTCTAAATTTTTTAGTATTTAATCAAAAGTAAAGTTTGAAATGTCTTGCTACTTATGAAAAAATTAAATGAGTTAATTAAGTGTATGGTATAAAGTACGAGAGATGTGGTACTTTGTATTTTTCTATAGAGAAATAATTCACCCCTAAATTTACTATCTATTACCTACATATAATAAAATTTTAACTTATTTGAATCTGTTCATTACATATTTTTTAGAAAATAAAATAGCTTTATCTAACAAACTTTTAATTAGTAATTTAAATTTCGCTGAAATGACTACTTTTATATCGATCTTCGAATTATAAAAATCAATTATCGATGCGAATATTTCATATTTCATAGTATGAAATATGAAATCTTTTTCTCTCATCTTTTCACATGTTATCATAATGTTCTGTATCATGGCGTTTAAAAATATTTTTATTCATCAATTTCTTCTAACTTGGAACATTTTTAAGGCTATATCTATTATGATAAAGTAGGTCGTATAAATTAAATAAAGCCCTCTGATGACTCAAGGCTCTGTAACATCCTTTCCTTAATGAAGTAAAGTTAGTGAATATTTGTTGCAGCGAAGTAAACGGCATTTTATTAATTTAAGACAGTCTTAAGTAGAAAATAACAAGTTTATTTATTTCTTCATTAAATTTATGGTATACGCGAGCGAAGCCGCGGGTTCCTCTAAAACTTGACAAATTACTAAAACCTTCCTCGAGAACCACTCTATCCATTGGTGAAAACAGCATGAAAATCGGTGCGGTAGTATTTGAGTTCATCGCGAACAGACAGACAGACGCGGTGGAGGAATTTTTATTATGTATTGATAGTAACTAGTGACTCAACCTCGGACTGTTCGGGTTTATTTTTAGAGATGTTATACTTTCCAGTAAATTTTTTACAAAACATATTTAATATATAGATTGGACTCAGTTAGAATTTTGTTATAAATATATGGAATCACTTCATAGTATAAAGCAAAGTCGCTTCCCGCTGTCTGCCTGTCCCTATGTATGCTTAGATCTTTAAACTACGCAACGGATTTTGATGCAGTTTTTTAATAGATTCATTGATTCAAGAGGAAGGTTTATATATGTATAACTAGCGGAACCCGCGGCTTCCCTCGCGCCAAATCTAGGGATGAACCCGAGCGAAGCGAGGTTGAGTCGCTAGTAAAATATAAAAAAAATAGAATTTATACCCTATAATACACACATGAAGTATGTGTTTTCATGATTATAAAGCAAAGTTAGCGAAAACAAAAGCAAAAGCTAGACTAAACACAAACTGATGATGAAATTATTTGAACTTCGTTCGAAAAGTTTAATTTAGTTAACGCAATGTTAGGTTAACTTGCTTCGCTGTGAGAAACTACTTCGCACACTTAATTTAGAAACTTGTATAGCAATTCCTGTTAGGTAATAAAAACGAATGTTTTATGATCAAACATGACTTCGTCTGATTGGTACTATATAAACCGACCCGAAAAAGAAAAAGAACATCTTCAGTATCAAAAAACTACGAATTTTATTTATTTTACACTAGTGCCTAGGTTTAGCGTCAGCGAAGCCACGGGTTCCGCAGGTCTGTCTGTCTGTTTGTTCTGAATAATCTCTGAAACGGCTGGACTGATTTTGACGGCACTTTCACTCACAGATAGCTAATGTTATAGGGTGTAACTTAAGCTACTTTTTAAACCGACTTTAAAAAAGGAGGAGGTAGAAATTTTATTTATTTTAAGTAGGGAAACCCGTAGCCCGGGAAATCTTGTATTTCCGACCTTAATTTTTAAACTTTTCTACATTCAATTAAATGATATGCATAACTACAGAGTGCTGTATTATAGATAGGTAAAGCATTTCAATTAAAGTTAGAAAATGTTATTTTAAAGACCTTGTTATATTAAGAAAAGACATAATTTTTTGAGAAAACTACATTGTTTCTTACTTTTTCCTTAAATTAGTGAAAAAATAAATATTTAATTATCATTATTTATTTATATACATACTTATTTTATATACAAATTTCGATTACATTATTTTAATGAAATATAATACAAATTAATGATGAATGCCCAGAGTAGTTAGAGAGTCGTAACAGATTAACATTTTTATATTACTGTTCGCAAAAAGTTAAAAGTTCACTTTCAGTGCAAGGCTTATCGCAACACTCCGAAGCTGCTTGTCGTTTATGGCGTCCCATAACGTGCGCTTTGTGCGGGGTCAGCCACGGCCAGCTCGAGTCTACTTCGTTCATACTGTGATGCGTCTCAGATCTTTTGATTAAGTTGCTTTCACAAATGTAAGCTATAGCTGAGGCTAGTCGTCTCCCGCAGTATATTTCTCCGAAATCTTCAGAAGTAACCATCAAAGCACAGATTGATAAACCAAGAATAACTAGTAGTAGTTGAGTCTTCATGTTGTTGATCCTTTAATTGTTTGTTTGGAAGTGTGTCTAAGCTTGAAAGAATCTCAATTTATAGGTAGCTGAAGTCATTAAAATTCAAATCCATGCGTAGGATATGAGATCTAAAAATACATTGAGGTGGCTCGTCCTACATGCGTTAATTTTAGTTCAGCACCTAAAGGCTTTATTATACGTCACACGATGAACTGTCGCATTATCCAAATGACTGGACCGCACTGTATTAACTATTAAAACTATATTACTCACTAGCGACTCGCCCTCGCTTCGCTTGGGCTTTTTCCTAGATTTAGCACAGGCAAAGCCGCGGGATCCGCTAGTTATGCACATAAACCTTCCTCTTGAATCACTCTATCTATTAAAAAAAACCGCATCAAAATCCGTTGCGTAGTTTTAAAGATTTAAGCGTACAAAGGGATATAGGGACAGAGAAAGCGACTTTGTTTTATACTATGTAGTGAAGAGAATCTCCACTCTTTGAAGAACAATAAAATATATACTGAAATACTAAGAATAATAATAAACTAAACTAAAAATGAATAGTTAAGCAAAATTAATAAAATCTAATATATTAATTTGCTATATGCATTTTTATTTTCATAAATATTTTTCGAAAAATGTTGCAAAAACGCTTCTATCGCGAACGCTATGTAAACGGTTAAAGTTATGCAAAAATCATGTATGTCAGAACTGTTTCCCTTTACAAGTTCTAAAAAAAAGTCAGTGATAGCATATGTCTATCTTTTAAGGTTGTCTCGCTATAACTTTTTATGGTAATTAAATTTGTTTTAAGATTATAATGCATTATTTGCGAAGGTGTTTTATAAACATGATATTATTCCTTAACTAAGTAAATAAGTTACTCATCACAAGTATTTAATTATGAACAAAATTTTTCTTGGCATTATTTGATTTCAATGAATATCTTACGAGATATTATAATTTTAACATAACTCCGCAGCAAAATAATGATCACCGCGTGCAAGACAGGCGATCGGGTCGGGGAGGGACGCTGGTAGCTCTGCGAGGTACTTGGTTTCTAGCCTTTAGAACGCGAGCGAAACCGCGGGAAAAGCTAGTAATAATATAAATATTGTTATAAAAAAGTAGCCTGATAAGTGCACACTTATAGGTCTGTTTAAGGTAGATTTTGTTAGTAGAGTTAGGTTTAATAGTGTTCCCTACTGCCTTTGTTTAAAACGTATTTTGTGTATTAATAACAGAAACCAGCATGTCAGAGAAAATCTTGCAGGTTTTCGAAAGACATGTGAAGTCATCCAATACGCACTAGGCCAGCGCGGTGGACTATAACCTGATGCCTCTAGTACTGAGGGAGGACCGTGCCCAGTAGTGGATCCTTGAATAAGGGGCAAAGAGGATAAAAAAAACAAAAAGCAAAAAAAAAAAATGATGAGGCATAATTTTTAAGATATAAATTCAGATTATATATAAAAATTTGAGACTTTATTCTTAGTACATAAATTATGTAGTTGTTTAAGACTGAAAGGTTAAAGTTTCGTGTATATTTAGATGTAAGAAAAGCTTTAAATAGCTTTTAGAAACTTAATATCCATTTATTATGTCTAAGGCAATTAGATTAATTCTTTCGTAAAGGTCATCATTCTTGGTTTTCTGAATCTCTATTTTTAGATATCTTTATAGTATGAATTAAATACGTTATTTTTTATCGAATGATAAGACTTAAACTTATTTTTATCTAAGCTCTTATACTATCGGGCGCTATATATACGGTTGTTGTACTCTGAAATACATGTTATAAATAGCTTATGTAATGTAGTATGGTTAGTTAGGTAGAGTTGCATTTTATTTATTTATATTTTATTATTTAATTAGTGCTGATTCTTAATGTATTATATCTATTTATATATTATTTGCAAATATCAAGTTGAATTTTTTGCTTTATCACTAAGTAATAGATGGATAAACCAACACTTTTGCTATTATTATACTATTTGAACGTAGCGGCTTATATTCGCTTCATTTAAGTACTTCTCTAATACCGCTACAAAAATATACGTTCAACTTGTCGTGTTTTTTTGTGCCACTGATTACTGATTGGTGTCCGGCAATCCACTTCGGTGGCCGGTGTGTCACGCGTATTGCTCTGAGTACTTCTCTCATATCTTATTTATTAATTAATTTATTTTAATAATGTAAAAATGATGATTCAAAAGACCTTGTAAAAATCTATTTGAATAAAGAATAATTTGATTTGATTTGATTTGACTTATCTGCTATGAAGCAGAGTGGACTGTGGAGGAACCCCATAGCTGTGAAGTCAGCTTCAGTAGAACTGCCGTCGGGGCGTCGAGATTGAATGCGTTAGCTACCCTGCGACTGTTTTTAGTGGGCAGTTTTCGCTTTTCTAGCTGGTATGTCTAAATACATTTTCCAACTTTGAAAAATAGTAGAGGAGACCGTGGAAGATCGACCTTCACCGATCTGATAACCAGATGAGACATATTTTTTATCGTATATAATTTATAAACAAATATGCCTATAATTACTTGCCTATCTGAAAGTGCTCATGGCTATTTTTAGCTGGGCAACAGTGCTTTAAGTATGTTTTTTTGCAGGCAAGTCGATATGACTGATTTTGTAATAAAATAATCTAAAATTTGATATAACTTTCGATAAGTAAGCAGAACGATGGAGTCACCTATATTGACTTACCTGTTCACATCGGCTTTGGTAGCTATACACAAAAATGAGTAGGCTAGCCTACTGAGGCATATTCTGTGTGTTAAAAACTAACAGTGAAATAAAATTCATTTGGTTATCAAAAGAATGAAAGTGATGAAAAAAACAATCGATTAAAGTTAATTTAATTAAAAATAGCCATGAGCACTTTCAGATAGGCAAGTAATTATAGGCATATTTGTTTATAAATTATATTTAATAAAACATATATCTCATCTGGTTATCAGGTCGGTGAAGGTCGATCTTCCACCGGCTCTTAGACCAAAAGGTGGTTCTCTAAGCGCCTTCCACGTGGTAATATATCTCCATACTGAATTTCATAATACTTTCTTAGGTTTACGAATATTTGACGCTATAAATGAAACTATCTTTCGGATTTTGTCGCGGATTTATCATGATTTTTGGTTCCCGACGTTTCAAATGCTTTACAGCAATCATGGTCACGGGAGAAACTCAGATTAGTCTGGCCAGTTGTTCCAGAATGAAAGATACACACACATACATACACACCCATTTATAGTACCATTTTGACTTAAGTTCTTCATTGTAACTTTTATAAAGCACTGCCAAGAAAAGTCACAGGAAAGCTCAGTATAATAAAACGATTAAACGCTATTGAAGATTTATTAGGAATGTAATTATAGGGACGTTTTGATTATTCTGACAATTTTCATAACCGAATTAACTGGATGGCTGCCATTGTTTGACGAAACAAGAATTCGGAACTGTAGAAATTTAAATATGAAATAATTTTAGATGAGACCTTTTTTATAAATGTAAATACTTTGTTGAGGTTTTGTATATTAGTAAATTGTAACAATTTTTAAACGCGGCTTTACTTATGTGTATATAATTTATTTAATTTTTTAGTATACAAGTAATACTATAGTTAGTCATAAAATATTCCCAAAAATATTTTTATATTATGAAAATTTACTTATAAAGATACTTTCAATCATAATAACGGATGTAATTATTTTTAAAATCATATATTTATACATTTTTTAGTACACTAGTAATAAATTTATAGCATTCGAACTTTCGATTTCTCTATTTGACTAAATTTTCGAAGAAAAATTCAGTAGAAGAATCGAAGGTCTAATATGCACCTATACGTATTATTTTTAGTGTAGTTGGTAAAAATGTTCTGAAGTGTTAGAGATATGTAGAATGTAGAAAGATACGAGTAGGATAGCAAATTTGCATGTAAGATAGTTAAAATTTTATAAATAACTAAATAAAATAGAGAATATAAAAATGCTTAGCGCTTCAATTATAGTGAAAAGAAACGGACTGAAAATTTTCCTAGTAGTAGGAGAACTCCTTAGAAGCAATACTGCATTTTGAACCCGGCACTTAGTTCAACATTTAGATGAGAACCTCTTGAGAACCGCTTTTCGATTTTTAACTATCACGGTTTCAAAGGAAAGACCGTGTTTGCTGCAAAGAATTCTAACGTTAAGACCTAAACTCAATATAAAATCACCGCAAAATCCGTAAAAGTAGCTTCGTTACGTTAAAAATGACGAATATGAGCGTGAATTTAAAAAAGTACAACCAAATTGACCTCCTTTTTACAGTCGGTACTAATAGTGCTGTCGGCATGCTTATTAATTTAAGTTGAAACCGTGACTTTCGGATAGAAAAGGGGAGTAGGCTCCCTCTTACTTTCGACTAGCCTTAGCAAATATTCGAGTTTTTATAATCAGTAAGTTAGTGGTATTTTCGTTTTCCTAACACTAGCAGATAATTATTTATATTTTTTATAAATTTAATTTTTGGTTAAATATATTTAATTTTTATATACAGCAGTATTATATTTCTTACAAAGTTATCACGAAAAGGTTATCATAATAAGTCTAATTTGATCGTTACCTTACAATATTGGTAATATCTTTATATTACCAATATTACGAATCGGTTTCAGCGATTACATCCAAACTTACATACTTATCTTAATAATAGTACCCATACGTAATATGTATAAATAAAATTTCCTTTATAGATTTTTAAATATTTTTTCCTGTTATAGAGGAATTATTCATAAAAGATAAAAGATAAGTAAGTAACCCATCATACAGTGAATCTGAACCGAGGCTATCTATTCTATATAAATTGGTTATTGTTCACGAATTTTTATGATTCAAGCCGTCTTTGTGGGATTTATAAGCTATATTTTCCTTTTGTTGATTTAATTAAAGGGGTGGAATGAAATGAAAATAAGACAGGATTAGGGCGCCGTAACAAGGTACAATACTCAAGGATTAATTAATATTATTTGTACAACAAAAGTTTTTTTTTTGATTTTTTTACAAGATGTATAAATGATTTTTACGTCATCTTTTAATTTGATTTTATACAAAAATATTTTTTATTATTATTTACCAGCGACTTAGTACAAAATTAATAGTATCTTAACTTTTTTGGATATGAGATATTTTGCAGCATTTTTCTTTGATTATAATAAATTTTATCGATATCGTTACAGTGGTTTTCTCTTGATGCGTTGTAGTTCCATCTTGTACGTTTACGTCATGTATAATAGTCGGGTGCGTCTCACTCGCACTCGTCTCCCTCCTTTTTCCTTGTCTAGACGTCTTCGCTAACGACTTTATGAATTAGAATTAGTAGACTATAGTGAAGTTATGAAAGTAAATATTGTTTTAGATATAATGCCTGTACTGAAAAAATAATAGAAATTTCACTTTAAATTGTTTCTTGGACGAGAATTCTGACCTACTTCATATATAGGTACATATAAAAATGCCTGGCATTCCACATCTTTTAAATCAAAACCTGACATTTATACCTCATTTCATTCCTCGAATGGGCGAAACTACGTAAAATTTGTATTTGCTAAAGAACAAGTTTAGTTAAATTGGATTCAATCCAGAAACTTTCTGTATTGTGCTGCCAAAATGTTGACCGTACTTCGATTAAAACTCAAGCGATCTATTTACCTTTGTTACTATTATTATATTATATTGTATCTAAGGGAAATTGTTTTATAAATAAATTACTACAATTCTGTTCATAATTTAAGAGCTACAAATAATTTTATATACACTACTAGCGATTCATCCTCGCTCCACTGGGCTCGTCCCTTGGAGTTCTCTGCCTAGTTTAAAGTTTGTAGCACAAAAAATGTAGGACTATCATACCAACTCGTGAGAGACTTTAGAAGTCTAAATCTAAGGCCTTAATCTGGCCCTGTTGTAAGATCCGTTCTTAGCTGACGACTACTTATTATAAACTACCTCCCTGTCAAATTTCATCGTTATACGTCATTTTCGATATTTCGCGATGAGGGAGTTAGTGATCTTTGGCTTTTATATATTTACTCGTAGATAACTTTAAAAGAACAAAATATTTGAGAAAAAAACACTTAAAAGTAAGCAATAACTGATTTGTAGTTTTCATTTACTTTATTTATTTTCAGTGTTGTTGCCAGACGGCTTAAAATATTATACGTACATCAATTTGTGACGTAAGCTGTGCTTTCATTTTTATTTTCGTAATAAAATAACGTTTGATACATCAAAGACGTTAGTCTCTCCCGGGACCATGATTGTTGGAAAGCATTCGAAATTGCGGGAACCAAAAATTGTAATAAATCCAAAAACAAACCGAAAAGAAAGTGTATATAACTTAATATATGAAATATTCGCGTCATTTTCGAAAGAGGTTTTAAACAAAACCCTTATATACTGTAGGACTCTTAAATCATATATGTATAGATATATAATAGTTCTGTAGATCCGCATGATTATTTATTTATTTATTTATTTATTATTAATTAATTTATTTATTTATTATTAATTAATTAATTTATTTATTTATTATTAATTAATTAATTTATTATTAATTAATTAATTTATTATTAATTAATTAATTTATTTATTAGTAATAAATTAATTAATTAATTAATTAATTTAGTTATTTATTTATTTATTTGTATAAGCACACTTACAACAAACATATGCATAATTTTCTAATTAATTATAACAATAATAATATGTCTTATATGCATGTTAATAAAAAGTGTACATAGCATTTTAACATTCAACAATTAAAAGTACAAAAAATCTAAAAAAAATGAATCTAATAAATTAGAACACAGTATAATCATTTTCATACATAGCATATTCGGTAATAGTATTTAAATTAAAATACGATAGTAATCATGTGCAAATTACATCGTATTTGTCAGAGATTCAGTCTGCGTTCCTATTTGCAGATGTTGATTGTGATCGATTATCGATATCGGTGTTTGTATAACCGATTGTCTGATACCTGCCTCCGTGGCTAGCATGTACGGTCACACATCGAGAGGTCCTGGATTCGAGTCCCGGGTCGGGTCAAATTTAGTTATTGAGTATTTCTATTTAGTAAGCCTTAGTAACAGCTCGGAGTTGGGAAGAGAGAGAAGAGAATCCCCGTGCCGAATCGGTCCTGCGGCTTTGCCTCTCCCTGGTCGTATCAAGTAGTCGTCGCACCGCATGAGTGTGATAAAAATAGAGAGTGCACGTGTTTCTGTGCGTACACTTGAATACTATATTTTAATTTTTAAGCTTTATGTTATTGAGCTTTTTTTTCGCCTTCGCTTCGTTCGAGTGCTTTCATAGGTTTCAAAAAGTAAAACTGTGAATATGTGAAACCATTTGTACATTGAATTTAATCAGAATCCGTCCGGCCAATTTAGCATGTAGAAGCAATATAGATACTTAGTTCTTACATAATTTTGACGGCATGTTTGAACTTTTTTGCGCAAGCGGTTGCGGCTTCGAGTCCCGCTGGAGGCATTCATTTGTTAAAATCGGATGTATGTACTCCAGTCATGGGTGTTTATATTAAAAATATTTGTGTATATCATCTGTCTAGTATCAGTAGCACAAGCATTGTAGTTTACCACAGAACTAGATGGCGCTGTGTGTAATAATGTCCCAACTTATTTATTTATTTATAACACGAAATTACTAAATAAATAAAAACTTATTATGTTTAGGACATCTTGTCAGACAAATGCAGCTAATATTAAAATGTTTAAAGACATTTTTCCTACTTTGATTCTATAAAAAATATTATAATATTATAACATAAATATAAAATGTTATTCATACGTAGATTAAGGTTTACGTGATTGGCAATTTATTTGGGGATAAATTTAAAGTTATTACGTTTTAGCCATAACTTTTTACTATTTGCGCATTACATACGTAACTGCCTCTTTGGTATAGTGGCTGGCATTTACAGCTGTAAATTAGGTGGTCCGGAATTCGAATCCCGAGTCAATCTTAAATAGTTACTGGGGCTATTTTGTAAGGCAATCTGTAGCAGTCCGATATCCGAGTCCGATTGGGTACTTGGCGGTGTAGACCCTCGAATAGCACATTAAACTTGGTCATCATACCTGAGTGTAACATATGACATATTAGCTAGTATCATACCATTGAAGAATTCCACGAAAGTTGGTTTTAATGAAATTATTGAATTGACACCCATTTTCCTTTACCCTAAAAACTTTCAAACCCATACGACAATTAAAAAATTGAGAAGGAACGTTTGTGTACTAAAGGCTATTATTCGATTAACGATTTCTTAGAAGACATTACGCCTTGGGAATGATGTGATCGCCACCAGGCTATTTCGACATACCTATATCATTATTTTTAATTCGCAATTTAATTTGAAAAAGAGAGATAAAAAGATAAAAAAAATATTAGTCCCGCTGAGGTTCTTTCGCCAGTTCTTTTCAGGTCAGAGGTTTCTTCTTTCCGAACTGGTGGTAGACTCATGAAGTTCAGTAATTGTAACAATTTTAATGCTGAATAAAATATTTTGATTTTAGAGAAATAGATTAAATTTGACTTCAAAGAGTTAATTATAAATGCTGTTAGTAATAAATGAAGTCAATAATAACCTCCTTCTTTTGGAAGTCGGTTAAAAACCAATGGAGTCTCCTACAAACAAAATGGTAAGCCTAATCATATAAACAATCACGACCGGCCCATATAAAACATTTATAATGTAATTTCGTGAAACTGCTATAGTTCAGAGCTGTTTGTAGTTGGCAAAGTTTGGCTAGTACGTATTTATTTTTAAACAAAAACTGGTATTTTAGTCATAATTTAATTTTATATAGTGTAGATTTAGTATCTGTTTTTAGTATCACAAAATCTTAACGTTAAATCTAGCTTGACCTTATAGGTAACTAATCATTACAACTGTGGTGTTAAGGTTATATACGTCTGCACATTCGGTCCTGAGTTCGAATTCCGTGGCTAAGAATATTCGTTGGGTTTTATGTTGAGAAAGTCTCAGTATACCTGTAATTAAGAAATTGGCGGTGTTTTACCCCCAATGTCGTGTCAAATTAACCACCTATTAGATTTTTTGTATGAAAAGAATAGTTATATATATTGTGTTTGTACGTGCATTTGTATTCTATAATGTATCCTACGCAGAGGACTAGTTCGTGACCGAAATCGGCTAATAGGATATCATCATCATCATAGTGACAAGGTTTGATACGATTTGAAGTTCTACACGTAAGGAAAGTAAATCTCAGTATAAGCAATAAATAGTAGAAAAAAAACGAATACGAAAATAGTCAATTTATTTCGTTTACTCTTCAACAATTAAACCTATATCTTTACGTAAATTGGAAACTACTTACATAATTTGGATCAAACTTTGTATTAAGATGTTAGGGAGTTTACTTTTAAGTCCACCTTCATGGGTTCTTTTCTGAAAAAATATGATTTATTATAATATTATTTTTTAAAAATATGTTTTTTACATACAGCATCATCTGGTTTCGTGGTAAGCTACGAGGCCTGTATTACTGATACGAGGTAGTTGATACACTACACATTGGATAACAAACATTCGTGCTCAACAAATGAATGCCCCCAGTGGGACTCGAACTCGCGACCGCTGGCGGAGGAAGAAGGGTCTAAACTAAGCCAAACGTGTCTTCAAAATCGTTTATCCACGTACTTTGTCTTCAACGAGAAAAGAATTCATGACCTCAAAATTATAGGCAAACTACGCAATAACAAAGGTAAAGTAGATTTTAAACGCGCACTATTCATAATATGTTTGTTTTCATAGAAGAATTATTACAGGGAAATGCTATAACTTTATTTCTCCAGCGGTTCGAAGATGGATGGAAAATTGCAAAGTATTTTAAATAAACCAATGCAATAGCAACGTTACTCATACTTTAGTTCCTTTTATTGTGGTTATGTTCTGTGCAATGCTCAGAGCTGAAACATAAATTACATTTAGTAAATAAATACTCTTTTTGTTAGGTTTTCTTTCTATAAATATTTTTATATTCAAAAATTAATGTAAAGGTTTCAATTTCATGTCCTAATGTCATAGATATGGCTCGTTAAACAAAAGTAGAGGTGATATTATTATAGCGATCATTAATGCATTTCATAGTTCAATGAATTAGTCCAAAAACGATATTCGTTAATAATAAACAGTGAGGAAGCGATAAGTGAGTGCGAAAACGAATGTGACTCGACTATGGTGTCGTATGTTTTGTAATTTTTCAACTAAGCTTTACATAGTATAAAACAAAGTTATAAAAAAAAGTATCTAGGGGTGTGAACCCGAGCAAGGCGAAGGTGAGAGAGATGTGGATGAGAGATGTGAAAGAGAGATAATGAAAAAAATGTAACTTTTTTTTTAAAAAGTTCATATTTATATTTCGAATTAACGTCAATTAAAATAAAATGTGAACACTTTATGTTACAACTTTATTGCAGTAATAAATTATCTTGTGGCTGCATACTTTTAAGCATTTACGAATCTGCCGGAAAATTCTGGTATAAAATTTAATCCTATAAGATGTAATAAGATTTTTTAATATAGAGAAGATATGGTTGGTAAGCGATCTCGAAAAATATAACGTTATCAACTTTGACACCTAATTTATAACATCCTTCTAATATATAAAATACTAGCGTCTCACCCTCGCTTCGCTCTTGTTCGACCAAATAAATACTGTTTATGTTACTCAGTAATAATATAGGTTTCTAATAGCAAAGAAATTTAAGAAATCGGTCCAGTAGTTTTGAGTTTATTCGTTATATACAAAAATAACCTTTCCTCTTTGTAATATTAGTATACTTAGATTATACATGTATTTATAGATGAGGCCTATTATACATATTATATGTAATGTATTCCACTCAGCCCTTTTTAATGTCCCACTGCTGGGTACGGTACGGTCTTCTTTTCCATACGAGAAAGATCAATTCGCACAGTCCACCACGCTGGCGAAGTTCCGTTTGGTAGACTTTAAATGTTTTTCTAAAACTTGCTAGAATTCTCAGCATTGAGGTTTCCTCACATTGTTTTCCTTCCGCCGTAAGACAAGAAGCAATAATGTAGTAAATGATACCTAAATGTAAATTATCAGAAGTGTCAGACCCGGGATATGAACTCGCAATACTCGGTTTCCCAAGCGAATATTTGGGCAACTACCACTTTTCATGCACTTACTACCGTTCAACGCCACTGGGTTCCTATCTATTATAATATATTTAAGAAGAATAATTAATGAAATAATGTGAATGGATACAAAACATTTAATTAACTATTTATATCTGAAGTTATTGTCTACTTTTTGTAATTAAGAGTCTTATAAATGTTTATCTTTAGATGGATAGAAAACTTTGTGTCTACCATTCATTGTCGTTTGAGGCGCAATCTTAACGCCAATTATCGTACACTGTCGTGTCGAAACATTACAAAGGCCTTTGTTCATAAAATAATAGCTAGTTAATAGCGTATTTGATACAGTGTTGGTCGTGTATTTAACTTTTTAAACCATTCTTATAAAAGATTCATGAATATGATACTTCCTAAAAGCGAATTAAGTTGTTTTTTGACGTTTTTATATTATTTTAACCCTGGATTCTTTAAGAATAATGTATAAAACAAAATCCGATTATGTTAAAATTAAACTAAAAATATTGAAAGAAGTTGACGAGGGAACATAATATTATGTAGACGGAGAAAGTCTTGCTTCATTTGTGAATGACAAAAAGAAATATTTTAACAAAAAAAAACAGACTTCAAAAAATACTATTCCAAAACCAATTGATACTATGCACTAAAAAGTAAAAAATAATTGCGTATTGTTCTACAACTTAATAATCAACTTACTTTTTTATTTTATTCAGAGTTCTCCTAAGTAAAATGAAATTTTTGGAGTCGGTGTCAATTTTCACATACTTTCATTATTTTATTTTTATATTTTATGTTTTAAAGGGTCTATTAATTCTACGAGACAATCGTAATAAAGGATATATTGCTGGAAAACGTTTCTTGCAAATATATAGTGGTGATAAAATGCGGTTTATTGTTAGTACTAAACGAGTAGGCCATGAATTGAGAACGAATATTTTATTATTTTACTAGTGACTTATCCTTGCTTTTTTCGGCCTAACACTACATATTATAAAACAAAGTCCTCCACCGCGTCGGTCTGTCTGCCTCTTTTAAAGCAAATCAAATCAAAATATTCTTTATTCAATTATACTTTTACAAGCTCTTTGGAATCGTAATTTTTACATTATTAAAATTAAATGTCAGTTTTTAAGTTTGTGAATAAATTACCACCGGCTCGGAAAGCTGTTCTGCTGAGAAGAACTTTGCTCTTTTCAAAAAAAAATATTAGGAAACAATATTGTATTACAATATTTATCTATTTATCCTACGTGAGACACAACCAGACATTAATCCCACACGTTAACATCTACTAAGTATTCAGTTATAGTGTAATAAGCCTTATTAAACAACGCACTTAATTTTGGATATAAATTGCCTCAAAGGCAAGTTCAATATGGACTGTGGAATTTTGTTATACATGCGTACACCTTGCCCCATAAACGATTTATTTACTTTTTGTAGTTCGCGATAAACTCAAAAACTACTGCACCGATTTTCATGGTGTTTTCATCAATGGATAGAGTCGTTTTCGAGGAAAGGTAGGTTAGCGTAACCCGTGGCTTCGCTCGCGCCTAAGTTATTTTATAATCATATCTATTTATGTACTGTTATATACATACTAGCAGCGACACTTTTTACAGGAGTGAATACCATTTTTGTGAACAGTGTCGCGTCCACATACTAGCTCGTAGCACACAAGGACTGCCAGGTTGCAGCTACAGCGCCAACCTCAGCCAGGCACCTCGGCTTGGATTGCCACAGTACGAGTACGACCGGTGAGTACTTGCTGTTGTCCAGGCCATTATACATGTTATTTGAATATCGTTGAACCTACCGTTTTATCGGCAGAACATTCTGTTCTGATCCAGAGTGTCGTCAGCAGGTTCACAGGCAGGACACCGGGACTTCCGAATGTGAGATGGTACAGGCTAGCCACTACACCACCAAGGCAGTGAACGCTAAAGCTATATTTATTATATGTCAGTTCAGCCTTATCATATAAATAATACAAAACTATAAACTTTTAATAAGTAGTAATTTAAAGTAAGCAAGTCGTTTAAAAAATTCTGTCGAAGACTTTGCCTTTTGGTCCTTTAGTTAATTAAAACAGACGGTACAGTCGCTTAATTTATAAAAAGAGGGTTTGTTCTTCGGAAGTTTATCTGAAACTTTAAAAGTTGGTATTTCTATACATTTGAAGATTTATTTTCTTTTTGAATGTAAACTTTGGCCTGTATTCTTTTCTTTTTAAAAGATAAATATTTAAATTATTAAATTTATATTACAAAATATAGACGACACGTTTGACTCAGTGTATAGTGACCGCTACTTGCTGTACCAGCAGGTCGCGGATTCGAGTCCCATTGGTGGCATTCATTGATGTGATGAGCTTGGCTTGGCTGTTTGGCTTAGTGTGCATATATTATTATATTATAATAATATATGCTGGGACATTGTTACAACAGTACCAACTAGTTCCGTGGTAGGTTACGAGGCTTGTGTTACGGATACCATATAGTTGATATATTACACATATATATGAATGCCCTCGGCGGGACTCGAACCCGCGGCAGCTGACCAACTGAGCCAAACGTGTCGTAATAGTTATATTACTAATTTATTTTCACGTTTGTTTTCAAGTAATATAACCCGTTTTATTCAAGTAAATAAATTTTTTACCCATAATATTATGTGCATACGTATATTCTATTTAATTATATTATAAGATAGTGACTGTGGCCTCGTTTTGCTAAGTAAATTATACTGTCAACGGAAGCTGTCTAGCATATGGTAAGCTAGCTTCGTGAACAAGGCTTTTTCATTAAATATTTATATATTTTTAAGGAAATCTTAGGGAAATAAATACAGGAATAATTTAGTATGTGTTTTGTTCTGGAAAAGGTTTTTAAATGCTTTTAAAGATTTGGCTTTTTATAAAATAGACGTATGATGTCCTCCCGACCGATTACGGCCACGGCGGCAAATCTCATTGAGATTAGCCATCTGCGCGGGACATATTATAAAGTGTATGCACTCTCTATTCCTTATCTGAGAGTGATATTCCGGTGGGACGATCGCTCGACACGACCAGTGAGACTTAAAGCGCAGGACCGACGGCTTTATGTGCTCTCACGGCACGGGGGTGACACACTGCTAACTTCCCAACTCCGGTCTGTTACTGAGGTTTACGGAACAGAAAATCTCATACTAAACCTGGCCTGCCCGGGACTCGAACCAAGGACCTCTCCGGTGTGTGACCGTACCTACATGCTAGCCACTGCACCGAGATAGTTACGAGTAGTAGACGTGTAAATGAGTGCTTAGATATGAAACGATCAGTATTTATATTATGGATTTGTCTTAGGTGCATTCGAAACAAACATTATACCTATTCATACATAACTTAGTTATATAAAGATGTTTTATGTATATTGTACACATGCTAGAGTACCTATTATACGAGTATGTTAGTAGTTTATGTAATTTTGACGACACGTTTGCCCCAGTTTCTTTCCGTACTGGCAGTAGACTCATGATGTTCAGTAAAAAATGTATCAATTCAATGCTCAATAAAATATTTTGAATGCGCTATTTGATTTTTAGCGAGCGGTCGCGGGTTCAAGTCTCGCTGGAGAAAATCATTTGTGAAATGTGTGGTAACGGGAATACATTACTACAAATGAGAACGAGTTTGTACTTAGTCATAATTATTTATTTATTTATATTATTTGAAGGTTTATATTTATTGGATAACCGAGTGATGCGGGTTCAAATCCGGGGCGCACCTCTGATCTCATGTACGAATCATTTATATCATGTTTGCCACTTGTCTTACGGTGAAGGAAAACATAGTAGTATAAGGAAACCTGCATGTCTGAAAAAACCTAACAAATTTTCGAAAGGCATGTGAAGTGAAGTGTGTGGCATTAAATAATGAAACTACCATTTTAGTATTGTCTCGAACTTGTACCAAATAAAGTGTTTATGTCCACTCCACATAGACTAAAGAAGATACCGATGACCCCTACTATAAAAATAAAATATTACTATACTACTATATAGCAAGATATATGTATATATTACAAAGGAAAACCATTCAAAAGAATGCGTCTGTATGGCGCCACAATAAATAAAAGGGTCGTACCGCCTAAATATTTTTATATCTGTTGCAACTTATGAATTATAATGATCATTGAATCCCAACTAATTTCCAAACTGTCGAGACTATTTGTAAATACAGCCAAAGTATTCGATTCTAAACGACACGTTTGGCACAATTGTAGTGACCTTAGCTGTTATGCCAGCACGTCGCAGGTTCAAATCCCGCGGGAGGTATTCATTAGCGTGGTGAGCACAAAATATGTTTGTATATAGGAACTAGATGATAGTGTGTTAGTTTTCCAAGATACTTATCTATTGTTAGCTTAGTTATTTTCTTAAGTGTCGTAATTAATTTATGTTAAACTCTTTTTTATAAGTTTTGCTATTGATTTTAAAAAGAAATATAATTGACATTTTAGTTGCTGTTTTGACATTAATTAATTAATATAAAGCCGTGATACTATCACGGTGGGGTCACTTCCCGTTTGGAGTTATGTAAATACATGGTTGTAATTGGACACCAATAAACAATTATTAGTACCAGCTGTTTTATTTGTAGGAAGTATTTTCTATTACTATTACTATATAATATTTTAAAGAAAGTCATATTAGTTACACCATTTATAACCCAAGAACGGCTGAACCGATTTGGCTGAAAATTGGTGGGGAGGTAGCTTAAAACCAGGGAAGAGCAAATGATACTTTTTATCTCGTTCGACCGCGTTCCCGTGTGACGTGACATAAAACGTCAAAGACAAACAAGTCACTATAAATTATAAAATGTGGTAGAACAAAAACGCATCTGACATGAAATTTAAAATTATAAATTTTGTCAGAAATCAATTATCAGTAATAATCATTAATTTGTATTCTGGCGGAACAGAGTTCGCCCGGTCAGCTAGCTTATTAATAAACCTAAACTAAATTAGGTTATGTTAACTGGAAACCAATTATTAATAAAGTAGTACACGGGCAAAGCCACGGGTAATAACTTAACTTTATAGAACTAAATTAAAATTAAATAAACTAGAAAGAAAAGATAGTAAAATTGGCGCTTAAACTTTTACGAAACGTCTGAATTCTATCTAGTACAAAACTTTTTTGGCAACGGAATCGATTGGTCAGCGTTTTTGATATTTTAAAAGCTCATTCTAATTTATTTATATGACGAGAAGTAATAGTTATATTGAAAATAACTTCTACTACATATTACGTTTTATTTTTGGTATCACGATGGATTTTTCGTAAAGTTTAAATGGACAAGTTCTGCATTGACTACGGTATACTTTTTTCTTTCATTTTATTTACATTTAAAATATATAAAATGAATACATTAGCTAAATATAAATGTATAAATATTATAAAATAAACATATATCTTTTCAATATGATGGTGATGATGATGATGAAATATCACTACATAGTACAATAGTCGCTTCCCGCTGTCTGTCTGTCCTTATGTATGCTTAGATCTTTAAAACTACGCAACGGATTTTGATGCGTTTTTTAATACATAGAGCGTTCCAAGAGGAACGTTTTAGTATATAATTTGTAAAAGTTTATGTATACGTTTAGTAGCTGAACCCGCGGCTTTGCTCGGGCTTAATCTTGTCTTGTTCTCTGTTATTTATATGGCACAGATGTTTCTCATTAGTTTAAAAGCAAATGTTAAAATAACAGATGACTGGAGAACGAAGTGCTCGAAATAACTTACTATTTATATAAATTGTGAAAATAACTTTCAAGATACATCGCCATATTTTAAATTTAAAGAAATTATGAATTTAAAGTACTTATTTATATTTTTATTCATGTTTTCAGCTGATTTTTCTTGTTTCTTAGACATTTGTATATGAGAATGGCGAGAATGGTCAGTATGATTGCACTGCATTTTTTTTACTTCAATAGTCTTAAGCACTTAAGCTAAAATGCCAAAATAGTAATATGTGAGCCATTTTTTGCAGGAAAGTTAAATATGGATGAGAAAAGATATTTTTCAATTATATTTAACAATAGTTAGACCTTATGATACATAAGCCGATAAAAGTTTTCTATTAAACTAACAACTATAATTTTAAAGTATTGAAGTTATCAGATCAGCCACTAAACCACAAGCGGTGCCACGGGCAATGATTAGTTTTTTTGAACAAATTTATGTTTAGTCAAGGTAATAAAACAGAAAAAAGCTTTATTTTCTGCCAAATAACACAGCAGTTATAACAGAACCGTCGCTATGTACTGAATTACGCTTTCCCTGTATTTCCTTTCCACTACATTGTTGGCTTTGGAATGGTTTGAATATAGTTCACGGGGACGGATATTCGTGAATTATTCAATAGATAAGCCTAACATGAACACGGTGCTTAAAGCTGATAAAAACATTGAAAGCTTCAGAAGATAACAAGGGTTTTATTGATAGTTAGATTCCCATTTGATTGAAGATATTCTATTTCTATGAAATTCTTTGATTTATTTCACTATAAATGCTCCAGATTTAATAAATGCTGAGATGTTACATGACTTATGCAACACATTTCTTCAATCTTGGCACAAAACTCACAGCACATATATGATGGTTTGAAAAGAAATTGTTTTAGAATAATATATAGAGCTCTCTTGCATACGATATTTTATCTAAGCGTTAGAACAAACCGCATATAGTTGTGGTCATGGCTGACCTGAGATTTAAATAAATAAAAAAATTATAAAAATAAAAAAAATTTAATCAACGCTAACAGTGTGTCACATTACTAATAATATGTTGGGACATTATTACACACAGCACCATCCATTTCCGTGTTAAGCTACGAAGGAAGCTTGTGTTACGCATACTAGATAGTTGATATACTACTTATATAATTTAAAATACATACATATTATAAATATAAACAACCATGACTGGAGTTCAAACAACCTAGTTTAACAAATGAATGCCCCCAGCGGGACTCGAACCCGCTACCGCATGCGCAAGAAAGTAAGGTCACTACAAACTACGCCAGACTGCGTCATCGTCGACTAATAAATATAAAAAAATATATTTAAAAAATGTATTGAAAGGACCGTAGTCATATATATTTTTCATAAGTTTCTATTTTTTAACTACTGTAGAATCACATCTTGTCTAAACCTTAACGTTCTACTATCCTAGTTAGGTTACAAATTATATATTATCGTATTCTATTGTAATAATTATTATTACTATTACATTTAAAAAATGGGTAAAAAGCAAATTCTTTTTTATTTTTAGACATTTTTAAGGTCAGAAGTTAAGCTAACAAACTGTACTGTTGCCGCGACTAAATAAAACGCGCTTCATTTATTCTCCACTCGAAATATCGGCCGTCGAAAAGGGACGTCCTAATAAATGGCTCTCGGACGGATCTGTCATGTACATTTGAGGCAAAAAAATCTTTTAAACGTGACTGGAATTTTAAGATATTATGACAGAATGAACTATATTTTAAATAAAGAATGTTTAATTTGGTTATTTATTTAGCGGTTAAATTTTAAAATACTATGATTTTTATCACTACATAGTTTAAAAACAAAGTCGCTTTCCGCTGTCTGTCTGTTTCTATGTATGCTAAGATCTTTAAAACTACGCAACGGATTTTGATGCAGTTTTTTTAATAGATAGAGTGATTCAAGAGGACGTTTATATGAGGTTTATATTATATAAACTAGCGGAACCCGCGGCTTCGCTCGCGCTAAATCTATGGACGAACCCGAGCGAAGCTAGGGTGAGTCGCTAGTTAATTTATAACAGTAAAGTAGGATAGTACATAGAAGAAAAAAAATCAGTTAGTATAGATTTCTCAGTGTTGATACAATTTCATAGGTAAAAAGTATCCTATTTATTACATTAACCAGCTATAATCAAATCAATTTTCATTAAAATCTGAGCAGTAGTTTTCTCGTGAGGTAGTCGCGCAGAGACAAAAATTCTAAAAAATAATAAAGTTAGTAAGTAAGTCAGTAAGTGAGGTTAGTTTGTTAGGTTTTATTTTATGTATAGATATAAAAAAATCGCGAGAAAGTATTATGTTAAAATATCAGCTTTAACATCTGCTAGTACAGTAATGGAAATGAATGTAGCGACTCACAGTACAGTGTAAACTCAGATTATCTTCTATTTCTGAAAAGGAAAGAAAAGTTGTAAAAGCAGGCAAGTAATTTCAGTTTCATTTGCTATTATACATAATACAGTTTGAAAGGACTAAAAGAGTTTCTTCAAGTCTTTCTGTGAAAGTATCGGGTACATTTTGTGATAAGATTTACTATAGTACCTATATATGCTAAAATTTTCTATTACGGGATAACCAAACAAACAAACAAACTCTTAAGCTTTATAATATTAGTTTAGATTTATTAGGACAACCAACAAAAGTTACATTATTTAATGAATGAATTTTCATACGTTATTTGCATTTACAAATACAGAGATGAATGCACTTTTTTTACAGGTTACCGCATCAGGCAATAATATAAACGAAACATCATGTGTATCTATACAACTAGAACACAAGATCGGATAGAAAAAGGTTCTTGTAATAATTAGTAATAATAAATGTATTCCCTATAATAACTAAGATTTTTCAATAATAACCTTCATAGATAATGTCGAAAACTTAAACTACATAAGCTCTATTTAAGTTTAAGCCAAATTGATCGAGCCGTTTCAAATATATACCAAAAAATTAAACATTAAACAAAATGCAATAATTGCTCATTTAAGATTACATACAACTCGTAATTCACTTTGTTTCACTCGGGAGAGTGAATATTTTTTAGAGGCATTCAATATTTTTTACTGGAACCTAATACTTTTTCTAGAATAAAAGGCGTAATTTACTCCTCATAACATCAGTTATCTGCAAGTAAAGTCAGACACGCAAAAATATTAAAAATTGTATTCTAATGAGTACCGTACAGTATTATTCCATACAAACGACTCGCCCTCGCTTCGCTCGGGCTCTTCCCTAAATTTAGCACAGGCAAAGCCGCGGGATCCGCTAGTTATGCATATAAACCTTCCTCTTGAATCACTCTATCTATTAAAAAAAACCGCATCAAAATCCGTTGCGTAGTTTTAAAGATTTAAGCGTACATAGGGATATAGGGACAGAGAAAGCGATTTTGTTTTATACTATGTAGTGATGATGCATTTAATTAAAAGCTATTAATGTAATTGTTATTTTTGTAAAACAAACAAACACTTCAATTTTATTTATTATATTGACATAGATTTTTATTATAGATGTATAGATTTTATTTACGTTAAAGAACAGCTTATATTATTTTTAGTAATGACTTTTCGGAAAATAATATTTGTCAAGAAATTCAAAATATATTACGCTAAATAAATTTCGGAAAATTTTGTGAGATATTTAAACATAAGTTACCATCCGCTTGACTATTTCTCTTAAAAAGTAGTCTCTTGTACTCTATATATAATATTTTTTCTGAAGTTTCATTTTAAATTTAAGGGCAAACCTAAGGGCTTACGGAATTGTTCTACTCGTTTCTGAAATTAGTTTGGAAAGACTGAAAAAAGTTTTTCTCATTCCGATAACTTTGGATAACTTTGTGATCTAAGATGACTGTAGATAACCTAATTTTCAAACAAATCCACGCAATTTTACCAAGAAATTATATTAAATATTTTTTTGTATTATACAATGAAATTTTAAATAAAATTATTCTACTGAATTAATTCGTTTACTTGAATTATTTACGAAAATTAATATTGCATATATGTTTTTTTAATTTAAAAACCGCACTTCTAACGCAAATTCAATACGTAGTTTAATGTGAACATTTTTTCACATGAATCTGGGAAAAATTAAATGATATCTGGGGATAAATTAACGATAGCAATTTCAATAAATAAATTTTATCGAAAATATTATTATATTTAATATTTAGTATGCAGTACTACTGGCTTACCTTTATCTGTAATTTATACAAGTGGTAACCTTAAGTACATTTACCAACATTTGTAGTATTTATCAGCAAGGAATTCTAAATACAACCCGTAGTTGAGAAGATGGCGTCGTTTTAAAAGAAGACGCCATCGGTTCAGTCTAGTCCAGTGAAAATCTATTTTATATGTCTTATCTTGTGTTGTATATCATAAAATGGGTTAAAATAATAAAAAATCCAATTTTTGTTATTTCAAATATCTACTTTGACTTGAATTACATTTTATTGATAATATCGGATAGTCCTACCGGAGTACCAAATAAAAAGGAATAAAGAGTTCCTTTTTATGCATGCACACTTTATGTTTATTTTATGAGATTAGCCATGGTTGAAATCAGTCAGGAACACATTAGTTGAAAATGCGTAAAGATGAAGAAATTTATAATTTTGCTTAATAAATACAATAAAGTAAAAAGAAACGAAAGAACGGGCTAAGTCATAATGTCCTTTAAACGCAAATAGAAATCAAGAAGTCAAGGAAAATTTCAACAAAAATTCATCCAGTTTTAAAATGCTGCTTTCATACGAAATAAAGTACGACAATGGTTAACCAAAGCCGAAAATAAATGTTCGCGTTAAACTGCAGAAGTGTCGTTGCGATTTTCAGAAATGATTTGTGGTAAAAACTATGAGAATTTAGCTGAAAGCAGTTTTGAAGGATAATAAATATGTATGTATGTCTATTGAATTTTTCAGTTATTTCATCCCCCATGTAACTCGGTTTACCAATTAATAGGGAGGCCGTGTCCCTCAGTGGGATGTTGAAAAGGGCTGAATACTTTTATTTCAAGTGTTTTTTAAGTCGTTCATTAAGCATGCAGAAACCTACCCTGGCGTGACACACTGGAAAGCGGTCTAACTTGGTAGGCAGTTGTTCAGCAGAGTTGAATAACCACTTGGTCGTCTCCTTTGGCAGGCTTGCCATCGAGATGTTTCGATTAAGTAAATTATATGAATTTGGTAATTTTTGGTTAATGAAATAAAAAAATAACTTATTTTTCTTTTTGTAGATTCATAATAAGCATAACTCTAAAATATACAAGGAAATATACTTAGATGTGATGGAAACGTCGAAAACCAATTCTACAAGAAGGCAAATTGCTTGTTCGAAAGATTGATGGCTTTTGCAAATGTACTGTGTATAAAGTTTGATTTTCTGGCTTTCTGATAGTGTCGTGAAATATGTATACTTGGATTCGATTTTCATTCTTTATAATGGAATAATTCGTCATACAAATGATTAAGTTTTTCAATTAAGCAAAGACTTTTCTCTTATTGTTTCATCAAGCAAGTACTGGGAAGCCCAGCCCATCTGTCATGCGAGATGCTCCCGGTACTTCTATGACAGCAAAGTGGGCCGCAGCAGCCTCATTGTGCTGTAAACCGTGTTTTCGTACATGCATTTGCAACATCTTAAACGCCTCATTTAGATAGAAGAGGTTATGTTTGGTTTTAGTGGATAGTATTGGCTTTGCCAGTGAATTCCAAATGACTATATTGTATGCCTATTGTCTAATGCCAAAGTTAAAAAAGTCATAATCCATTACTTATAGAGCTACTCATCTGTAATATTAGTTTTGGTTAATCTAGATAATGGAAACTTAACGATACATACCTTCAACTAACAAGCACTTTTTTATGGATTTTTTTATATGAAGCCAATTTGACTTCTCTCACTCTTGCTTTTCTTTACTGAGTTCAATGACACATTCATAGAAAAATCTCAAACAAATGCTACTAAAAATAACAATTTATATTTCTCTATAAAATAGATATATCTTCAGTGCAAATATTTTAATAAGAAAACAGTGGTGAAGCAAAAATGTTAAATAAAATTATGAATATAATAAGGATTCGCAATTAGTTACGCTCAGTTCTGTTGAACATAGTGAGTCTCTTGGGAGTAGCTTGTGAATTAATTTTTACAGTCTTGATGCAAATTGGTTTTTTGAGCTATTATATTTTGTGTTTTAAATTTTGTTTACGAGGAAAATAATATATATTTATTTATTCTGAATATAATAACAGTAATAATATATATTTATTTATTCTGAATATAGTAACTTTTATGAGAAAATATACGCTATTATTAAAATTCACATTCCTGTAAGACGCAAGAAATCGAGCAATTTTCCTATTTGGTTTTCAATACCACTTATACACATCTTTAAAAATAAAAAAAGGGCATGGATAAAATGGAAAAAATTTGGTAATAAACTGGACTATAAGGAATTTTCGGATTATCGTTACAAATTTAAAAACTTGTCGAAGAAATGTTACAATAATTATATTGAATCGGTTGAAAAAGGGCTTCGGCAGGATGTTAATAAGTTCTGGAAATTCGTAAACAGTCGTAAATGTAAAACAGGTATTCCTAATGATATGGTGTACGGTAATGAACGCTCAGATGATCCCCATAAGATTTGTAATCTCTTTTCAAATTACTTTGGTTCAGTTTTTGAAGAAAGCTATTCTAATGAATTTAATTTTCATAATTTGCCCCCTGCTCACCCAAACTGTGAAATCATATCTAATATATCTATATCATTGGGCGACGTTACCAAAATTCTTAAGAGCTTAGATATCACGAAAGGTCCCGGTCCTGATGGTATACCTCCATTATTTTTTAAATTAACTGCTCAGTCTATTAATAAACCTGTTCATATATTATTTAACAAAAGTTTACAGAGTGGCATAATGCCACAAATTTGGAAAAATGCTAACATTACTCCTGTCTTTAAAAATGGTTCTAGAAATGACGTAACTAACTATAGAGGTATCTCCTTGTTGTCTACCTTGCCGAAAATACTTGAAAGATTGATACATAATTCCATATATAACATTTTACATCACATAATTATTCCTAATCAACATGGATTTGTAAAAAATAGGTCAGTAATAAGTAATCTTATGATATATACAAATTTTTTGTTTGAAAGTATTGATAGTCGGCAACAGATAGATGCTGTTTATACTGATTTTTCCAAGGCATTCGACAAGGTCGATCATTTGCTGCTCTTAAAAAAATAGCCTTTAATGGGATAAGAGGAAATCTATTGCGCTGGTTTGCTTCCTATATTGAAAATAGAACACAACGGGTAGTCATCAATGGATTCGCTTCTAAGTCGATTATTGTCAGCTCTGGCGTCCCACAGGGATCAATACTTGGCCCACTTTTATTTATATTATTTATTAATGATATTGGATATTGTTTTCATAATGCCAAGTATTTACTATATGCCGACGACTTAAAAGTTTATTTAAGAATAGATGATCACAACAGTTGTCTTAAATTACAAGCGGACCTTGACAGACTATCTGAATATTGCATTGAGAACAAATTACAACTGAGTATCTCCAAATGTAAAAGTATTACTTTTACTAAAAAGTTCAATATTATAAATTACCAATATAGTCTTTGTAATGTTCCGTTACAAAAAGTATCGCTTATAAGGGATCTAGGTGTATTGATGGACTCAAAGCTGCACTTTGATTCCCATGTAGATTATATTGTCAACAAAGCCTATCAACTTTATGGTTTTGTTATTAGGGCATGTGCTTCATTTAGATCCATATCGTCATATTTGATTCTGTTTAAATCCCTTATTAGATCACAGCTTGAATATGCAACAGTCATTTGGAATCCTTTTTATAATAAATATAGTGATCGTGTGGAAATGGTTCAGCGTAAATTTCTGCGTGTCATTAATTATAAGTTTTTTCATAGTAAGTCTTCTTACGATAATTTACTAATTAAGTTTCGAGTACTTCCATTAGATAAAAGAAGGATAGTCTCTGACCAGATCTTTCTATACAAAATTTGTAATAATATGATTGATAGCAACGATTTGTGCAATCAACTTTACTTTAGAGTCCCGAGTAGGCCTTGCCGTTCGTGTAGCACTTTGAATTTTCATTTATTTATGCCTAAAAGTATTAAAACTAAAGCGGGTGAACGTGCACCTCTGCGGCGTCTTATGCAATCATATAATGATGAATTCGCAGGGGTTGACATGTTCTGTTTGTCGCTGTCTTCTTTTAAGAAAGATATTATTGGCATTCTACAATGATAAAGTTTAATAAACATATTATATAAGTTTCGCGTCACGTTGTTTAACTCCTAAACTACTTAACCGATTTTAGTCAGATTTGCGCACCGTGTGCGGTTTGATACAACTTTAAAGATAGGCTATATTTTATTTTGATATATGTAATTATTATATTTAAGAAAGGAAAAAAAAAATAAGGCGGTAGGAAGTTCTCAGGTCGGCTAGTTTGCTGTAATTTGTGAACACTTTTTATTTTCATTATTTAAACTTTTGCAATACTGTAACTACTTCTTGTTTGATGCTTTGTGTTGCAACTACCGCAATACATTTACATTAGTGTAATCTGAGGATAATTGTGCTGGTTGTACAACAACAGATATGTTTAGTTATAATACTTGTTTATTTTATCTATTGTACAATTGTTTTTTATCCCTAATAAAACAAAATAAATAAAATAAATAAAATTCTTAATGAAATCTGTACATTGAGGCCTAACCTATAGTTTTTAGAATGTTTCCCAACTTCCTGTCTATATCTGTCTATCTGTGATCGCATCACGAAATCTACAGGACAGATTTTGATTAAATTTAGTACGTTGATAGATGGTTACGCGACTCAACACATAGGATACTTTTTACTTCAGAAAAATATCTAATATCTGGAAAATCTATACTAACCGTTAAAATGTACCAAGGTAAAAACCCGAGCGGAGCGTGGACGGATCGCTAGTAGTACTATAAATTTGAATGTACGTATGCTTTTTACTTCACTTAGTAACATCTGAACGGCGAGTCACTAGTTAGTTAAATATGAAAAGCATGTTTCAAGGAAATTCCTGTGTTAGCTTTCATCATAATAAAGACATGGTAAAAAAGCCGGCGAATTTCAAACAATTTCTTTAGTTTCATTTCTGACTTTCCTTCTATAACATCCATTAGTGAGTGTTGATTTACGCCGGAAAGTAAAATGAATTATGGGTAAATCTTGCTCCGTTACTTTCACTGCTTATTATTATTTATCGACCTCTTAAATACTATGAGAAATATGGCTACTATGCGGCAGCGTAATAAAACTGCCTTGATTTACCACTAAAGTGGGTAATATCTACAGCTGCAGATACAGACGTGAGTTCGAATCCTGGATTAAACCACCAGATTTATTATTATTTTTTTCAAAAAAATCTCAGTTATATCATAACATGTATAATGTTGATTTTACGCCCCATCTCTGACCAGTCGTGTCAATTTGGCTAGTGTCAGTGAGATTGATTGACCGTCTAAACCGGTCAGGACGGCATAAAATCATTATTCTTTATTTTTATTTATTTATTAGGGAAACAAAAACTACATTATAATACAGTAAATCATAAAAAATAAAAAAAATCCATATCATAAAAAATGACTTTATATTATAAGCTTTATAAGCTTATTCACCAATACAGAGTTATTACTTATTATTTCTAGCTCACTGCTGTGTCCACCGATGCTGGAGAAAGTCAACACTTAAGTTCTCCCCATTTCTCGGAAAATCTCATTATTAGAATTACATAGTCGACTCCAGAGTATAGCAATTCTAGAAAGACCGCCGCAAAATAATCTCGTACGCTGATTGAAACAAACATATTAAACGCGCTACAGAAACGCGGTAAATACATCAAAGTCCGGTTTTCGATAACCATCATTGTGCTACTGATAGCGTTGCAGCCAGCAGTACGCGTGACTTGAATAATTAATATTGTACGTTATAAATTCAATTCATATAATATTATGTAGTTTATTTAAAATTGAGACAGTGTGTTTTATACTGCTTACATATGTTTGTCATATTCGACTTTATTTTATTGTAGCCTTTCCCGCGGCTCCGCTCGCGTTCTAAAAGCTGAAAATGAAAAGAAATATTTTTCTCCCGTTTTTGCAACATTTTTCATTGATGCTCTGCTCCTATTGCACGTAGCGTAATGTAATATATTACATTAAATATAGCCTATAGCCTTCCTCGATAAACGGACTATCCAACACATGAATTTTTTAATTCGGACACATGAATTTTTCAATTTCCTGAGATTAGCACGTTTAACCAAACAAACAAACTCTTCAGCTTTATAATATTAGTATAGATTTCTGCATTTCGAATGTAGCATGATCATGGGAGGTCTTTCCCATGCCGGGAGCAAAATTACCGCGACGAACTCCGTGAACCTGTTTCCTATTTATACAGATCTTTTCCCTACGTATTATAGGATTAGATTCATGCTTTAAGTTACTTTTACGGTCTGGTTAATGGTCGATCTGCGCATAGTCATGTTCCCAATCTATATTATCATCATTTTTCCCAACATTAACGTCTAGAAAAAATTTTATAGTTAAAAAATCTGTTTTAGTTATTGTGCAGATTATTTTATATAATGGAGTTTTGACAAAACAATATTGTAACTTTTATTCATCACTTTAGTTAAGCCTATACAGACGTGAAAAATTGCGACGTTTAGAGCTTTAAATTGACAAAACGCGGAAACCGGAAACGGAATTTTAAAAGCGTGACAGTATTTTTATTGAGTGAACATGTCAATGAGATTTTCTATTATTTTGAGCACTGATTTTAATAAATTCTAGGTTTCACTTTGACTTTATTTCGGTTTTCAAACAAAATAATGAATTTTCTTATTATAATATTGCGAAAACGTCAAATACCTATAGTATAAAAAAATTATAACCGATTTAAGTTATTCAGGCTATTAGACTTAATTGTTAAAGCGTCGTAATTTATGACCTAGGCTTATCTACTTATATAGACTATAGTGATTAACTGCAAATGCGTCGAGATAATTCTGTTTTATATTACAAGTAAATATATTAAAAAATTAATTTTTACCAAAAACTACATTTTGCTGAGAATTCTACAGAATTACAAAAGCGGAGATTTGTTTTAAACAAATTGGGCATATGTATGGTATATCTGCTGTATATTAATAAAAACTTGTTCTTAGAATTGAACCTACGACCCGTGCTCGCAAATACAATGAAGTAAACGGTTATTTTAATATGTATACCTAAATAACTTTTTATTTTAAGAATAAGGCAAATCGGGTTAGTATAATAGATAGTTTAAAAATTAATCCATAACCATTAGTCTAGGAGACGCTTGCTTAATTTTAAACATCTCAAACTGAGGTAATAAATTGTAAACCAGTTAAAACTGTAGGTGTTCCAAGTGAATAGTAGTGATTTGGCTTCTTGCCCAAAGAAAGTCTGAGAATGCATCACGGGATATCTACTAGACGGATTTTAATAAACTTTGGTGAAGCTACGTCAAAATTTTGGATACTATTAAGTGCGAAAAGAATATCTTATCTTTGAAAAATTGATAATTATCGTTAATAATGTATTCAGGGTATTAGCGGTACAGATTGGTTTTGACGACATGTTTGGTGCAGTTTGTAGTAACCCCACATTCTTGCGCCAGTGAGTGCAGGTTCGAGTCCTACTAGGGGCATATTTGTTAAAATCGGACGTCCAGTCCAGTGGGTGTGTATATTTAAAATAATATGTATGTATTAAGACGGGGATATACGCCGTTGACCTTGCTCGATTGGGCGTTGCCGGTAAAAATTCCCCGCGCAACCCCGCGCCTCCCGATAATAATTACGCGCGACCAGCGCGCTAGAATTCGCGCGTAGTACGGCACAGTGTAACAACTAACAGCTGTTGCTTAGTTAGGCATGGTTCTATTAGAGGTGTTCGCAACGGCAATATATTGATAAGGCGTTATAATGATAGCATTTTTTATCAACTTATGCAATTATAAAAACGACACTAATAATAATAGAAAAAAGAGTATTTAATACATTGAAAGTTTTATTATAAAGCATTATCTAGTTAAATAAAGTTTATTTAAATATCATAAAAAAATATTTTTTACATAATTAAAATAATTATTATTTTTATCTATTATTAATTTATGTGTACAATATGTAGATACAATTTTTATCACTTATAATCACAGTAAATATATATAATTGAACACACCGATTTTGAAGTTAAGCAACGTCGGGCGCGGTCAGTACTTGGATGGGTGACCGGTGGGCCTGGGAACACCGCGTAACGTTGGCTTTTTGTTTTTAATTTTGTAAAAAATCATTTTATTTCAGTCCTCAAACAATATTGTCATATTAAATATATTGTTTTATACTTATTGTTTTTATATATGATGTTAAACTTAAAAATATTATATAACGCTGTTAAGTCCTGAATCGCGCAATCGAATCAAATCAAATCAAATCAAAATATTTTATTCAGCATAAAAATTGTTACAATTTCTTACTGAACGTCATGAGTCTACCACCAGTTCGGAAAGAAGAAACCTCTGACCTGAGAAGAACTGGCGAAAGAAACTCAGCGGGACTAATGTTTTTTTTTTTATCTTAATCTCATTCTTTTTTTTTTAAATTAAATTGCATATTTACAATAATTCTATATGTTGAAATAGCCTGGCGGCGATCACATCATTCCCAAGGCGTACTGTCTTCTAAAAAATCGTTAATCGTATAATAACCCTTAGTACACAAACGTTCCTTCACAATTTTTTTAAATTTGGCAATAGAAGCTTTTTGAACGTTTTCTGGGATCCTGTTGTATAGGCGTATACATTGTCCATAAAAAGAATTACTAACTCGGCGTAAGCGAGTTACAGGCATTACAAGTTTATGTTTGCTCCTAGTATTAATGCTATGCATGTCGCAATTCTTGGGAAATTCGTGTATATTTTTATGAACATACATAACATTTTCGTACACGTATTGAGAAGCAACAGTCAATATTTTAATTTCTTTAAACTTTTCTCTTAATGATATTCTAGGGCCTAAACTATAAATAGCACGAATAGCTCTTTTCTGCAGGACAAAAATAGTATTAACAGTAGAAGCATTTCCCCATAATAAGATTCCATAGGACATAACACTATGAAAATAACTAAAATATACTATACGAGCTGTATCTACGTCTGTAATAAGTCTAATTTTTTTTACCGCGAACGCTGCAGAGCTGAGCCTTTTTGCTAGCCCCTCAATATGGAGATTCCACTGCAATTTCGAATCTATGATAATGCCTAGGAATTTAGTTGATGTAATTGGTTTTAACATTTCCCCTCCCAATACTACACCATTATCAACAAGTTTAACATTAGGTGTTGTAAATTTAATTAATTTAGTTTTTTGGTTATTTAATAATAAATTATTCGAATCAAACCAATAGACAACCTTTGAGAGAGCATCGTTTACATCGTCGTACATTAGTAAATTACGTTTCACCTTAAAAATAAGTGAAGTGTCATCTGCAAACAATACTATCTCATGTTTGTCCTGTACAAAGAATGGCAAATCATTTATGTAAATTAGGAAGAGAAATGGACCAAGAATAGAGCCTTGTGGAACACCCATATCTAATGGAGCCCCAGGAGATCTCTTACCATTTACATCAACCCTCTGAATTCTATTACTCAAATAGGAATTCAGGAGGCTGAGTGCCTTATTTCTAATTCCATAGTGATGTAGTTTCCTGATCAATGTCTCATGATGCACACAATCGAAGGCCTTGGATAAGTCACAGAATATCCCAAGAGCATCCTGTGACCTCTCCCAAGCCTCAAAAATATTTTTAACTAACTCAACACTAGCATCTGCTGTGGAGCGACCTTTCGTAAAACCAAACTGTTTCTTATGAAGTAGATTGTGTGCATTAAAATGCAATAACATTTGCCCGAGTATAATTTTTTCAAAAATTTTACTAAATGTTGGGAGTACCGAAATAGGTCTAAAATTATTAGGGTCTAGGGTACTACCTGATTTAAAAATAGGGATAACTTTACTGTGTTTCATTAGATCAGGGAACACACCATGTTTTATACAGCCATTAAATATAGTAGCTAGGTAAGGTGCAACAACATCTATTACCGAGCTAATAACTTTTACAGATATACCCCATAGATCAGCTGTTTTCTTGACGTCCAGGCTTCTGAAAGCTACCATTATATCTTTGGGGTTTACTTGTTTAAATTTAAATATAACATTACATTCTTTGACGTTTTTCTTTAACAAAAGTTCGGCAATGTCGGGAGACGAATTTAGTGATTGCGTTGTTGAAAGTGGAATGTCAGTGAAAAATTTTTCAAACTCAGATGCAACTTCTCGGTCTGAGGTAATAAAATTATCATTAATATTTAACTTAAAATCGAAGCTGCGATCTGCGACTTTTCCACTTTCACAGGCAATTATGTTCCATGTCATTTTGATTTTATCATTAGCATTTTTTATTTTATCTTTAATATATAATGATTTTGCCATGGAACATACTCTTCTAAACAATTTTGAGTAGGCACTTACAAAAGAAGCAAACGATACATTATGATTATAGGCTCTTTCACTGTACAATTCGTATAGCATTTGCCTGCTCTTGTATATGCCAGGAGTTGCCCATTCACCGAATGTCAAGAGACCCCCTGAATTGACTGTTTTAGGAGCAAATATTGTAGAAAACTCAGTTTTTACTAATTTAAATAAGGAGTTATATAAGAAGTTGGGGTCATTAGTGTAGGATAAATAGGGAAGTTTTGCCACAATATTACCTCTGAACTTCTCCATACGTGTAGTACTTATAGGTATAAAAGACTTTTTTAAATTATTTTTGTTGGCATTTAAAGAAAAAGAAAAAGAAGCAAACTGGCCACAATGGTCTGAGCTTAACTTATTAATAATAGCTTTAGAATTTGGTTTACAGTTTGTAAATATGTTATCTATACATGTAGCACTGGTAGCAGTGATCCTAGTTGGTTCAGTAAATAAGTTATGTAGGTTATATGATAGAAGCATAGATTTAAATCTGAGACTTGTATTACAATTATCTAATAAATTAATATTAAAATCCCCACATATAATAATACCCTTTTTAGAAATATTTAATTTTAACAAAACTTCTTCCAATACTTTCTCAAAGTACTCATATAACCCACTAGGAGGTCTGTATACGCATACAACAATGAAGTGCTCAAGCTCTACGCAGGCTAGTTCAATAGTTTGCTCAACAGAGAGGCTCACAATGTCTTTACGTTCTTTATACTTAAAAAGTTTATTTATAATTATTAAAGAGCCACCGCGTATAGCTTTTTCTCTGTTGAACATACTAGCTACCTGGTGACCGCTGAAGTTAATAATGGACTGGGAAATGCAAAGCCAGTGTTCTGTTAAACATAAAATATGAATATTTTCGCCATTCATAAATAACTCCAGTTCAAGATCCTTGCCTAACATACCCTGTATATTTTGGTGCACCAGGTTTACACTATTTAATTTTTTACAAATGTGGGCATTTTTCACTAAATTATTATGACATTTATATGATTTGGTGTCATTACTTTTTAATATGCTAGAGGTATCCTCTGTTGTCTTAATAATTAATTTAAATTCTTATTTGGAACGGATTCCACATCACAAGATGTCATAATACAATTTTGCTCAATAGGAGCAGATGTCAAAGCAACCAGATTATTGGCTATGTCAGTTTGTATATAATAAGATAGCACAGATGCTATCTGTCGTTTAAAATAATATGGTAGGCTCAGCCTACTATATGTCAACATATAATTATTATTTTTCCATAAATTATTTATGTCAATAACATCAATTTTGTTACTTTTTTTAATATTTAAATTTAAGTACTTACAAGTACTTAATGTGTGCATTAAATTATTTATGTCATATCTTAACCTATTTTCCTGTGGCAATTTAGCTAAATAAGGTAGTGTAAACAATAAAATTTTATTTATATTTAATTGTTCCAATTATAAATCCAAATATTCTAACTCGTTGAATATATATACAATGTTGTCGAACGTCCAAGTGTACTCGCTTCGGCAGTACATATACTAAAATTGATGATCGATACACAAAAAGTGTTTGTAGGTAGGTTCACAACTTTCAGTTTCACCAGATAGGAACGAAGTTCTTTATTATAAAAATGTTATTTATTTTAAGTTCTATTAGCGGTATAAAGAAAAAATAAAAATATGTTGTGGCTTCCGGGAAGATGGTGCCTTTTGTGGTGGTGTAGGTTTTTGTGAGTCTGTAGATGTTTGTGTTTGTGAGGATGATCTGAATTATTAACAAAGTTATGGCTATGTTATGAATATATATGATAAAGTTAAATTTTCTATTCTAACCCAAATTAATAATACTACCTTGTTAAATGAAAAACTTAGACCTATAGGCTTACGTCAACTTGATTTAAACCATAAATACCACTTACCAAAAACTAACAATAAGTATGGAAAGAGAACTGATAACTACTTAATACCTGAATATGTTAACGAACTGCCCAGAGAACTGCAAGAAATGTATATAAGCACCACGAAAACCAAATCACTTTTTAAAAAATATTTTTTACAAAAACAATCCGAATGAACTGAATGACTCTCTGTACCCAGATAAACCCGCGAGGTTTTCGTGGTACTTAAATTGCAAATTATAATGTATTTGTTATATATTGGCCAATAAATTGAAAAAAAAAAAAAATTGGGGGTTTGTCTTATTACAAAAAATCAGCAGGAACTAAAGTAAAAATAATACTTTAAAATTAAATAAAAAATAAATAAAAAAAAATAAATAAAAAAAAAAAAATAAAAAAAAATAAATAAAAAAGCCTTTTATTTCCAGTTTTACAAAAAACATGAACAAAAGAGAAGATTTAACTATCGTGTACTTTATACAATTAATACCTATAAACAGTGCTATGTTTTTTACAAAAAGTGTATATCATCATTAAATAATACATACTCATTTTTGCAATTAGCACCCCGATAAACCTCGAAAATGACACCCTGACCCATGTAATTGTTTAAAAAAAACCGAATGTCCGCCATCTTGGATTTGAAAATGGACCTCATTTTCGTAATCAGCGCCCCGAGTAACCTCGAAAATGACACCCATGTTATTGTTGAAAAAAAACCGGATATCCGCCATCTTGGATTTGAAAATGGATCTCATTTTCGCAATTAGCACCTCGAGAAACCTCGAAAATGACACCCATGTCATTGTTGAAAAAAAAACGGATGTCCGCCATCTTGGATTTTAAAATGGACCTCATTTTCGTAATCAGCACCTCGAGAAACCTCGAAAATGACACCCATGTCATTGTTAAAAAAAACCGGATGTCCGCCATCTTGGATTTGAAAATGGACCTCATTTTCGTAATCAGCACCTCGAGAAACCTCGAAAATGACACCCATGTCATTGTTGAAAAAAAACCGGATGTCCGCCATCTTGGATTTGAAAATGGACCTCATTTTCGTAATCAGCACCTCGAGAAACCTCGAAAATGACACCCATGTCATTGTTGAAATAAAAACCGGATGTCCGCCATCTTGGATTTGAAAATGGACCTCATTTTCGTAATCAGCACCTCGAGAAACCTCGAAAATGACACCCATGTCATTGTTGAAAAAAAACAGGATGTCCGCCATCTTGGATTTGAAAATGGACCTCATTTTCGCAATTAGCACCCCGAAAATCCTCGAAAATGACACCCATGTCATTGTTGAAAATAAATATCGTGAATATAGTTGCAAGTCCTCTAAACTTTTGACTGTTAGCTAACTTCTCCCGTGAGAATTTTGTGTCTCGCGCATCGTAAAATTTCACTCTCATAAATTTTTCATAACGCGCCTAAAGAAGTATAACTTCAACATGAAAGATAAACAGATTAAATTTTATGTTACCTATGGCTCAGTAGACGTAACTTCGTTACAGGTTCGATTTCCAGACTTAGTCCTTATAACTATACAAATAAAGTCTAAATTGAAACTTCTCTTAGTCGATACATATAGTTATGTATACTAAAATTTTTAAGTAAAAAATTTACAAGTCAATAAGGTCCAAAATACGCCATTTATTTATTTCATTTTAATATAGTTTTAAATACAAATGTTTTAGAGCATAATTTAGCGCACACGACTCGTGACAATTCTGTTCACGAATTAAATAAATAAATTTCTAAATAGGTTCTGCGGTTGCGGAGCAAACAGTCACAGGTCCGTTCAGCACAACGCCTCGTCCCGCACTGATTTACTGGGCGACAGAGGTGTTCTCTCGCGGCTTACGTGTATGAATTACGTAAAAAAATCATAAAAAATAAATAAAACAGTTATTTGAAAAAATAATCGGAGATCATATTAGGTGTTGTATTATTTAATATGCTGAACGCAATAAAAAAATCTTGTTTTTGATAGTTTACGAGAGAAATGATATGAAAAATTGTAACAGAGGGTACTTAGCATATTTATTTATGATATTTATGTTGTTTTTTTTAACTTTTTAAGCGGAAGAGATAATGCTGTATATGCTGTAGAATAACATACATTTTTTTTTAATTTTTTCCTATTAAGATTACAGAGAATTTAAATACAAAGAAAGTCCAATTTACATATATCGGTGCTGTGTGTAATAATGTCCCAACATATTTATTTTAAAAAAGAAGAAAAAAAAGAAGATTGTCAATATGGCAAAAACTTCATAATTTTTGAAATCATCAGCGATATTTGGCTAAGTTTCATCGCTACGTAATTATTTCGTAAGTAAATATAAACGTTAGAAGGCACCAGCAGTACTTAAAAACGGTTTGCAGAAGAATTATTTGTGGTAGAAATGCAAAGCAGAAACAATGGGCGACATAAATTCGTCCAAGCTTAGACACTTCTATTTATAAATACGTGTTTCATATTTGACTTGCATAATAGTACGTTCTTTAGTTAATAGAAAAATATTAAAAGCATCGCTATACTGCTTAAATCATTTGACTTTCTTTTACATTTATTGTTTAAATTAAATCATTTTTATTAAAGAGTTTTCTTTTCGTAGCTCATATATTTTTTCCTTCTTGAAAAGACCTGATAGCCTGTTGTTGGCTGAGAAGATTTTCGTGATTTATAACTAAGAGCACTTTCAATAAATTAACCTTTCAGACTAGATAAACTACATTAAAATCAGACCATCCGTTTGGGCGCTACGAAGCCATAGACAGACACACACGTATCACAGATACACTATACACTTACGAGTTTAACAACCTTCTTCTTGCGTCAGAGATTAAAAGAAAACATCAAATTAATAAATGTTCAAAAATTAAGAGCAAAAATAAACTTACCGCCATAAAGCTATTGAGACTCATAGAAGCGAGTCTCTAGGGGCATTACGCAAAATGAATTCTTGTAAATCTTTCTTTCTACTTAAGTATTTATTTTATAAAAAGTTGTGTAAAAATTAAGGGGAACATTTTATGGCTTCCTGATTGCTTAAATCTAATTAACTTTCAAATCTAATTTTGACAACACGTTTGGCGCAGTTGGTACTGACCCTAGCTGCGCCAGCAGTCGCTGGTTTGAGTACCGCTGGGGGTATTCATTTGTTAAACTCAGATGTTTGTACTCCAGTCATGGGTGGGTTAAACTTATATATGTAGTATATCAACTATCTGGTATCCGTAATACAAGCTTCGTAGCTTACCACGGAACTAGATGGCGCTGTGTGTAATAATGTCCCAATAAATTTATTTATTATTATTATTATTTATTATAATACCACTAGGTATAGATTGTTTGTTTGAACACATTTTTCTTTGAACTATAAGTACTTTATAGATTGTAATAATTCTTTTTGTTTTTTAAGAGCTTCTAAAATCAGTCTACAATGTGTTTACGTGAGTGTGTGTATGTGTATATGTGTGTGTGTGCGTATATGCGAGTGTATGTCTGTTTCAAAATTACTTCACAAAGAAACAATAAAATGTATATCCAATTTAAAAGCCTTTTTAATAAGACCTTTTGTTTGAAAGTTTCGATAAAGCGTCACTATTTCGAGTTTAATTTTACTTAAAAATTTTTACGAATATAAAATCCCGACCTCAACGTTAAGATTGTAGTACAACTATAACTATGAAAAGAAAGTAATGAATTTTTGTATTTAATAAATTCACTAAGTAAAAGGTATTCAAAGAATCTCATCGAGGAAAATTTCTTATTATGAATTTAGTACTGACAATTTAATACTCAAACGCCATTATTTCGTTTAAGAGAATCCCTAGGGATTGTTTATTGTACACTGTAATCCCACGGAAACTGATTGAAATACCGGGATTCGTAGATACTTATTCGTGTAGCTTATATCTTTTGTTTATAAACTCTCGTCTGTATACATAATATTAGTTTTCAACACTTGTGAAACATACAACAAGAATAATTTCGATATTTATAGTGATTATTGTATATTACTGTCACGTTAAAAATAAGATTAACTATTAAATATGTACGTCCTTACACCATTTCACGTTTAAATTACCGAACAGATTTGGATGAAATTTAGCAAAAACATAGATTAAGTACATAATGCGAACATATTTTCCCTCTTCGAGAGGATTTTCTAGCGCAACCTACAGTACTCTAAAAATTTATTAAAAATTAATGGTTATATATAGCCGATAGAAGCTCATGGACCGATAACTTTATTTTTTAGGTGATCAATTCGGGGATCTGTTTATTAATGTATATGTTTTAGATTTATTTGCCAAGTGTGAAATGTTTTTCATGATTTTTTAATGAAGACCATCAAGGATTGAGAAACGAGGGAGAAAGAAGGATTGAGGAGAACATGATTGCTGTAAATTATTCGAAACTTCAGAAAACAAAACATAAAATAAATCCGAAGAAACGTCTGAGAAGATTGTCAGATTTAGAGTGAACACAAACCAACTGTATTTAAGTCGTCTTTAAATTAAAACTTATCAAATATTTCTACGTGTCGCTCCTTTAATACATGAGATAAAGAGTGGGTTCATAACGCTGGCCACGTAGCCTAGGCTAAAGATTAGCCGATAGGACTTCAAATCTACAGATTTTTGAAATTTACGATATTTTTCTTAATTGTGAAACTTTCTAAATTATTATAATATTAAAGTGGCAGAGGTACAAGAGCCAGGATCAGAACCTGCTTCACCAGATTTATTGGGCAACTGCACTGCTGCTTTATTTCTACTTATTTACATCCAGTTTTTTATATTTAATCTTTTTTTAAATTAGTTGGGACATTATTATACGCAGCGCCATCTATTTCCGTGGTAAGCTACGAAGATTGTGTTACGGATACCAGATAGTTGACACCATATTACATATGTTTAAATACATACATATTATAAATATATATGACTGACTGGAGTACAAACATCTGAGTTTAACAAATGAATGCCCTCCGCGGGACTCGAACCCATGACCGCTGGTGCAAGAAAGTAGAGTCAATACAAACTGCGCCAAAGGTGTTGTCGTATTTTTGATACCTATATATCCTTTGGGAAATTTTTAGAAAGATTCTTACAGTAATACTTCTTCACATAAGCTGACCGAGTCATGAATGTAAATTCAGTTCAATAAACTGTTACATTTGAATAAACTTTTTACAACCAGCTGTCATCTTTTACGTCCATCGTAAACCCTAACCAACGTTTTTGCCAAAATGTTCTTTGCCGTTTTTATATCTGGCCCTTTAGAAAATTGACATGTTCACGGTAATATTATTTTTTTTACAGAATTTAATTTTTTTTTGTTACAAAGAGTTTCAAAAAATTACGTTGATTAAATATTGATGTAATAATGGCAAACTTTAGATTTACACATCAATAAAGAATAAGGTATTTTACCTTCGCTTATTGCAAAGAACCATATTTTTAGATTCATTCAAATACATTATTGTACACAGCGCCATCTAGTACCGTGGTAAGCTACGAGGCTTGTGTTACGGATATAAAACCGTTAATAAAAAACACATGTATAATTTTAAATACGTACATATTGTACATATAAACACCCATCACTGAAGTGCAAACATTCGATCTCAAAAAATGAATGCACCAGCGGGATTAGAACCCGCGACCGCTGGCGCAGAATGTAGGGCCACTACAAACTGAGCCAAGTTATTAAAATAGAATACATATTACTGTAGCTAGGATTAGTAACAAAATATACCAATTAACACTGGTTTTCGGTAGTATTTATTAATGAAATTGCATCATAAATCACGATCTTCCATTTCATTTGTAAATCAAACCATCAATATCAAAAATGGCGCTGTATTTCAAACTTCATCAATTAATCCGTTAAACATTTTTGACAGTTGTCAAAAATAAGAAATGAACGAATTGCTAACACGTTAAATTTAATTTACCTGTACTATAGTGGGGCAATATTAGTATATTATTTGTAATCAAGTACATATTGCTCTAAATATACAGATTGGCGTACTTCTTCACGTCTTTCGAAAATTGCTGTTTCTTTAAATGTAGAGATTCTATTAAAAGTGTTATTTCACCGTAAGACGATCGGTAAATATGTTAGAAATCCGTAAATAAGTAGTTTGATTCGTACATAAAAATAAAATGTGTACAGGACCCAGGATTTTAAAACCGCTTTACTCAGTTTTCTAAGCGACCGGGTACTGATAGGCATAACTGCCTTTCAGTCAAGTATGTAATCGAATTAATTTTATTAAATGAATTTTGGTAAAATATAATAAGATTTGATGATATGTAGGTATTAGAACTCCACAATGACCATAGTTATACCATTTGCATTAAATATTTTACGTTTCCAGATTCATCTTAAATCAATACTCAGAAACCTAGAAATCTCTCTTGGGTCTGCTTCAGTTTTACCATAGGTAAGCATGCTGAAGTGAGTTCCTTTAGAGAAAGTTTTTGAAGTGATATATGTATATGGAAATTCTAATAAAACTCTATCTAAAACGTAAACCGTAAAACCGAAACTATTTAAAACGTTACAAACCGAAACTTAAAATAAAGTATAATAATTAATTAGTTATTGTTGGAGTCGGTATCAGTGAACAAGAATACATGAAAAAATATATAGTGGCAAATATAACCTCCTAATTTTTGAAGTCGGTTAAAAATCAACCTTAAAGAGAAGTATTATTAGTAATATATTACTCTTAATAAATGGTATTAAAAGATCTTATTTTGAAGTCAATAAAATAAAGATAATATTAGCAAGAAAACGATCTTTGATTAATGTGTTATGTTAAGATACTCATTGCTTATCAATAGGTTTTCTTATTGGAGTAAAGATATAACATGATTATTGTCATCTGTACTTAGACGAAATGTCTTGTAATAATAAAAAAGGCATAGCAATAATCTTGAAAAGTAATTACTTACTTGTTACTCAGAAAAATGTACACCGACTTAATAAAAAAGGAAGTGCTTTAATTGATATTTTTTACATTACTACCTTCTTATTCTGGTGAAAAAATTGAACTGTAGAAGTCGATTTTATTGTGGCTAGGGATGTGCTATCGATTAAAATATTTGTGAAACCGTGACAGTATAATATTTTAACCTTTCTTCTGTAAAAACGTTAAATATGGTGGAAAGTTGACCTTTAGCTTTAATTAAAAAAATATCTTTATTTTCATTACTATTAGTCTAAACGACTATTTTTAGTTTTGATTAATAACACTAACATATTATAAAACAAAGTCGCTTCCCGCTGTCTGTTCATATTTATGCTTAGATCTTTAAAACTACGCAACGGATTTTTTTTTTATGGTAAAAAGGGGGCAAACGGGCAGGAGGCTCACCTGATGGGAAGTGATCACCTCCGCCCATGGACATATGCAAGCCAGGCTTGCAGATGCGTTGCCGGCCTTTCAGGAAAGGGAGGGATGGAGGAGGGAGGGAAGTGGGAGGGAGGGGGGACCGAAGGTGGAGGATGATGGGAAGAGGGAGGGGGGATGGAGAGTGGGCCTCCCGGACTATCACTCACCGGTCGAAACGCGACAGCATAGCTGCCACTTCACGCCGGTCTTCTGTGAGAGAGTGGTACTAATGAACTATACGGGGCGTGCCGGCCCATTCGGTTGCTACCCGAAGGTAACAAGCATGGCACTACCACTTTGAAAAAATTTTGCAACAGATTTGAATGAGGTTTTCTTTACTAGATAGATTGTTTTAAGAAGAAGGTTTATATGAATATAATATGAATAATATAGTCGAGAATCATAGATAATTTTAGAGGTACAAATGGAGGGGACGACTTACGACTGTATCATAGTATAAAGAGAGAGAACAAAGTAGGGCAACTTCGGCCCAATCTGCGATATAATTACCTGTCATAGTTACCATAGTTGCCTGTCACAGGGTTGTCACTGTAGCTAAATTTTAATTCAGTGCTCAGAAATTGGCATTGGGCCGGGAAGTGTGTTATTAAAAAATATTTATTATTTAAATACATTTAAGAATGTAAAACATTTTGTTTCTACATGTTTATGATTATTTTTATTAGGCCTTTAGTTACTTGCTTAACTGATATATCAGTAGAAAATAGTATTAAAAATGTTTGTTTGTTAGATTTATCTCGAAATTTATTTGAATAAATAAATAAAATAAATCCTTTAATTTCTTGCTTTTACAAAAACATAAATATGCTATTAGTAACAATTAAAAAAAATTAAAAGTATAATATATTAATAAAATCATATCACATCCTATTAAAATAATAAACTAATACAACAAAAATAAAAGTACCTACATAAGTATTTCATCATCAAGTATAAATTATATGTATAGTTTGTCCATTTTATTAATGGTTTTTTGACAGCTCACGCCCACAAAGTTTCGTATTTAATGGTTAGCCATTAAAGTTAAAATGCCATACAAATAATATTGTACTTCATGGACGGGCACCGCCCCCTTACTGCTGTGCCACACAACGATTACTACGATTGTGCCACAGATTATAAATAATCGGAAAAAATCAATGTTAATATTTAAATAAGGTGTAATATGTTATTTAATCAGGAAGACAACAAAATTTTAAGGTAGAAACCAATAAATGAAAACATTAACATTAAGAAAAGTTTTACTTTCTTCTTATTATAATCATACAAATAAAACAACTAAAATAGTTTAATTCTTTTTATTAACATGATTCGTCACAATCATCATTTATATTAGATTTGTCCGATGAGGAGTCTTCAGTTATATTAATTATTAACTCTTGTGTACATAAATTATCAAATGCAATGTCACGGTCCAAATCAGACATTATGATTCTCTTAGTTCTCTCCACCACACTTGATTTTTACGATAGTAATATTTATTTTCATATTATTAAATATAAAAATAAATATTATTTTATGTTAAAAAAAATAAGAGATATCGATTATTACGTACTTTTGACATCACTATAGCTTGTCAGTCGTCGAGCTGTCAAAAAACCATTAACAAAATGGACAAACTATAGAATAAGTTATTTGATTACCTTTTCTGTTCAGTAGGTAATCTGAACAAAGACAACTCTGGAATCGGTGAAGAATTTAGACACCCAAACACACAGCAATAAGTTCTTATACGAATATCACACATTTTTGACGTGACCGTGACGCGCGAAACTTGTGCGGCGTCAGCCTTGACTGGCGCACTGATAAACGGTTCGAGATATTGTTTGAGTGTGCGTGCGGCAACGTAAAGATACTATGACGCACACATACAAGCTGCGCACGGTGCGTTTGTATGAAGTTGCCTTACTTTCTCTCTTTATACTATGACTGTATTTTCTTTTTGGGTGGCTTCGCTCGAGCTAAAGCTAGTTGATTAATAATTTATAATTTCAAACATTCGATGTTTGCTTTGTTTTTTGTAGACTATCCATGTTTACTGGAAATCATGTAACATAACATGTAACTTACATTTTGACCAAGGCTTATTTCCCTTTTTAGATAGAAATATTATATATAAAAAGTGAAAAATACTAAGTTTAAAATGAAGCCGCGGCCTGCAAGGTACGAAGCCAACCAAGTTGTGTGGGCCAAACCGCGCTTCGACGGTATAATTTGTGAAGCCATTATGAAGAAATATGATTAATTTTTCGCAGTATAATGTTGTTAGCAAGAATGAATTGCCTAAACCATAATTATATACTTGTAACAATTTATTCTTGAAATTTAATTTAGTAATTTGGGAATACTGTTAATGTGTATGAAGAATGAAGCCGCATTGTATGAAATAACGTACGAAGTCTAGCAATTTTCGTATTTATAAAGCTTGTTTATATGAAAAGTAATGTTTTGAATTTATTACTTATACTTAACCTTAACAGTACTGATAAATGTTAAACTTATCTTGTGATGATCTCATTTCGTATATTATAAAAAAACGGACTATGCTAGTAAGACAATGATCAGCAAAGTCACAATTTGATTTGTTGAGAAATTAAGGTATACCACCCCATAGAGCCACCGGAAAGGCCAGTGCTACCCACTAAAACCCATGGAAACCCCGTTAATTGGGTGTTGCAGGATGGGTTCCACACTCAACCACGTTGACCACATGGCAGGCCTGCAAAAAAACACAACAACCATGGGGTTTCTCCAACAGTCCACTCTTCCATTAGAGAAGTACCAGAAGCAAACGGAGCCCGGACGAGGAAAAAGCGAACGTACATAGATGGGGGAAAGTGCACAATGCATTGGTGCATATATTAAACTACTACCTTTTTAAGAAAACAGTATTATTCTCTTTTGACAGTCTACACATACCTTTACTTCATAAGTATATATTTACATAATATATTTTAAAGCCATTATTAAAACAGAGAGCTCCTGTATAATTGTGAAGACTCCATTTCTATTACATTAATTTACTTTCTATGGAAACTCGCTTAATATGGACCCTCATATAAAGTCCCTCCTAACTTTCAATTGGTTTAATACTATGTCCATTTTGAATTTCAGATTAGTCTTATTTAATTAAATAAATAAGAAAATTAAATACATTAAACTACGTATTATCTTTATGTTTGTTTGTTATTCTTTTTGTAAATGGCTTAACCAATTTTGATGATGTTTTTGTGTTTTATTGAGTATCTAACCTGATGATGATGAAGGCTTCTTTAAACAAAGTGTGCCTACAAATCCTTGTAATAATAACTAATAGTATAATTAGTTATATAATAGTGTTCTTGAACAGATTTGTTTTTGTAACACATATTAAAAATATAAAACGTTTCTATAACTCGAGTTCAAAAACAATTACTCGAAAGTAACGTTTTCCTTTAGTAATACAATTAGTAATAGCAATAGTTCTTTAACAGTGGAAAGAACAGACGTTGTAGCCAAATTACTCGTGCATAAAAACAGCCAACATTTTTACCCATTTCTCTCAGATGCCAGAATTCAAGAAGTATAAAGGATTATGTAACGATTCATTAAGTTCCTAAAATGTTTTAGATCTACCGGGTTAATGAGAAACCTTTATAATTAGAGGAAAATTACAGTGCGGTGTTGAGTGGTGCGCAGTATGCCACCGAGGCGTAATGGTAGTCGAGGCGTTAATCAAATTGCGTTATTTCGACGTAAATGTTGGTTTTAGAACAGTAAAAGATGAAAGATATGCTTTTTAGTGAGCATAAATTAATTGTTACCAAACAAAAACAGTTGAATAGTTTTAAATAACAATATGTAAGAATGATGAAGCCTATTTTAATAATTATTATAGTTCAGAACATGTACGGATAGATAGTTCTTATAATTCATAATTCATGAAATGAAAGAACAAATATTTTTTTTCATTTAAATTATAAGTTTATAAAACGCACTTTAAAATAGTTATATTCTAAAATCACAAATAATGTAAAACTTTGTTAGTAAATCACTCGACTTTATCCTTTAAATCTTGAATAGCCTTATAATAATCAACATTCAATTGACTTTAGATAAACTTTTTAAGAAAATTAGACTATTCGAGGAGTTCTTTTAAAAAAAATATTACGCATAATTGCACGTTATTTCTTTCAAAGTTGAAAGAAGTTAAAGCGTACTGACCACAAAAAGGCTTCAATGGTATCGAAAACTCTTGAGCAAAAGCTCGTCATAATTTTGGGGCATCTTTGTAATCAGACATGCTCTTTTCAGTTATACTGAAAGGTAAAGGATATAGAGCTTTACATTCATGATTTATGAAATAATGAACAGCCTTCGTATTAGGAAAATTATGCTGATCCCTTAAACCTTGATTGGTTGAACGTGTCTTAGAAGGAATTAATTATAATATGCAACGTGACTTATGACACGATCTGTTTCAAACAGATAACAAGTTGGTTTGAATTAGTTCTATAGATTCTGGAAAAGGCAAATATTTGGTTTTGATGTGGTCTAGATTTTGTTGCTTACTTTGAACCCTAATATTATGATCAAAAACCTCTTGGAACGCGAGACACTAGTTTGAACCCACTATAATTTCATCGGTGGTGTAGTGGCTAGCATGTACGGTCATACATCGAGAGGTCCTGGGTTCGAGTCCCAGGTCGGGTCAAGTTTAATTATTGAGTCTTTCTGTTTATTAAGCCCCAGTAATAGCCCGGATTTGGGAAGTTGGCGGTGAGAGACCCCCGTGCCTCGGAGAGCACGTAAAACCGTCGGTCCTGCGCCTTAGCTCTCACTAGTTGTGTCGAGTAGTCGTCCCACCGGAGTATGAGAGTGATAGGAATAGAGAGTGCACTTGTGTCTGCGCGTACACTTATGCACTATAATATCTCCTGCGCAGTTGGCCAGTCTCAATGAGATTGACCGCCATGCTCGGAATCGGTCGGAGAACATTATTATTATTATTTATCATACAAATATTGTATGTTTTTTTGTATGAAGAGGTTGATGTATAGGTGTTTGTTATCAAGACAGTCTTAGAGTATGCGAAGGACATAGGATAGTTTTTATCCTGGAAATTATCCATTAAGGATGTGAATCCATTTCGAAGGGCAATCATTGCTCAAGTAAGATTTATAGTTTATTTATTCCATACTAAACATTACAACGTATACATTTCATATCTAGCGTTATCCTAACTCTAATATTTACCGCTATTGCTATGCTACTTCACGTCAAACTATGATGAAAGTGGTAACTATAACATATTAATAGAGTAAAGAGTTTCTAGATCACATTTTGTATCACAAAACAAAATTAATATGTATATTCAATGTATTTTATATATCTTTTTAACGTCCCAATGCTGGGCACAGGTCATTTAAGACGAAGCGGATCAGGCCATAGTCCACCACGCTGGCAAAGTTTAAGTTGGTGGACTGCACTTGTCTTCCTCACAATGTTTTTCTTTATCGTTAGACAAGTGTTAATCATGTTAAAAATGATTCGCACATGAAAATAAAGGTACGAGACTCATATTTGAAGCTGCTTCACTAGGTTTTCAATACTTGAGTCCATAATACTTTTTTAGGTTTACGCGAATATTAGTCTATAGTCTATACATCATTGCAAAACTATTATTTATAGTAATACGTTATACGATAGAAAAAAATTCAACACTCATAAAATCAACCAAACTGGAAATTAAACAAAATGACTCTATCAATACTGTGCTTTTAAAGTAAATGTTGAATATTTTTTCTATCGCAGCGTTTGACACGTTTGTATAATTTGATTGATGTGTAAACATTATTAACGATGTGGTGTTACTACGAAACTATTAAATATCACGGTCTAAGTTCATCACTTATGTAAGTAAGTAAATATTTTCTTAGTGGTAGTATAAAGTAAATGAATTTATAAATTAAAGAAGACTTAGAAGACTAGTGAAGACCGACCTTGCTTCACTAAGGAGCATCCCTGAGTACTTTCTTGCGATAGATTACGCAAGGAATTGATAAATGTGACAAGAAACCCTTTAATGTAATAAAAATAAAAATTTAAAAATTAATAATTCATTTTAAAATAATTGAAATGATTAATTAAAATATACATAAAAACTGTTTGCAATCTGTATATTGATCTTCGATATTATTGGTAGCTCACATGTAGAGTTTATAAAGCTATGTATAAAGCCTAAAGTAAATTATTTTTTTAGTTTATTTTTTTTTTTAGATAATTATTATATAGTGGCTTGTATTACCTACGACGGAACGGAGACGTTATATGACGATATATATATTGGGGTGAGAGGATGTTTGTTTATTTGTGTAAAATGTTGACATTTTTCTCCAAAACTACTAGTCCTATTTTAATGTAGTTTTCAGTTATAGGTTCGGGCTATGATAATAATCAAGCGACTTACCGCTTCGATCGATGTGCTCCCAGGTACATAGATTTGATTCATTTTTTCAATTTTTTACGCGAACTCTAGATTATTTTCTAAAATAAAAGTATCTATGTTACTTCTTACATAAGCTATTTATCAATGAAAGTGCCATCAAAATATGTCCTGCCGTTTCAGAGTTTATACGAACTGGACCGAGAGACAAAACTAAATTATAAATCCTATTATCTCGTAAGTACCATATACTCGTAGTAAGCTTTCACATACATTTAGTAAAAAGCTATTTTTTTCGAAATTACTAACAGACACTTCAATTTTATTTATTTGTATATAAAAGACAAGGGTTGACGTAAAATTGTAGTGTTAAGGCACCCTATAAAAACAGGGATGAGGTCAAAATAGTATGTCCCTTTTCCCCTATAAAATGCCCTTCAGAAATGGTTCCTATTATATGAAAATTCAATAGAATTTTTATACGTACCCGCATGAGAAGTATTTTCGACACGACCTTCCTTACAATGTCTTTTGAAAATTTACGTATTTGTTATCAACATTTTTGTAAATAATTTGTTTATTTTTTTAACATTTTTATAACAAACTAGCGATTCACCCTCAATCCTCTTGGGTAAGTTATTATATATTTTTTTCAGAGATTAAATATTTTCCCGCATTAAAATGCTAAAGTTACTTTACAAAATCCTAACTAATATTATAAATGCGAAAGTAACTCTGTCTGTCGGTCTGTCTGTCTGTTACGCTTTCACGCCTAAACCGCTCAACCGAATTCGATGAAATTTGGTACACATATATATGCGTGTTGGCGGACTTCACAGTATGTCTTTCGAAAACTTGCTAGGTTTTCACTTTTCTCAGACATGCAGGTCGTTTTCATTCACCGTAAGACAAGTTGTAATCATGATATAAATGATTCGCACATGAAAATATCAGAGGTGCGAGACCCGGATTTGAACCCTCATCACTCGGTCACTCGATTACCCAAGCGAGTGCGTTACCATTGGCCTACCACTGTCCCTACTGTCCAATAATAATATATTATTTAACCCGAATTTCTTATTTTTAAAATAAAATACCTTTTTCTTTATATATAAAGTAACGTTAAGGAATATCAGTTGTCATGACTATAAATTACGTTTCCAATCGACATCAATGCGCATTTGGTTGTTGATCGAGAATATTGTAGCTCTTCGGTAGCGCCAAAATTTCTTTGAGAAAACGTGTGATTCCTTTGAATTGAATGTCAGAGGAATAAGAGGCGTGATTGTGGTTCTATCAGATATTTTCCTTTAGGTCATGGACATAGAATATGCGTTTTAATGCTACAGAAGTGGTATCGTTTTATTTTATTATTATAAAAAAAGGAAGTAAGGAAAAACAAGAATCCATCTACACAAACATAACTTATAATTTTAATTTCATTGAGCTTTTAAAACTATTTTAATAAATACAATTTCCTTCTTTTTTATTTTATTTTATACTTGCGTGGTATAAGAAGTATTATGTTGGGACATTTCTTGGGACATTTACACACAGCACTATATAGTTCCACGGTAAGGTACGAGCCTTGTGTTATGGATACTAGATGGTTGATATACACATATATAAGTTTTAAATACATACATATTATAAATATAAACACTGATGACTGAAGTACAAACATTCGTGCGTGTGTGTGTATTGATGACACGTTTGGCTTAGTTTGTAGGGACTCTACTTGCACGTCGTAGGGTTGAGTCCCGCTGGAAGCATGCATTTGTTGAGCACGAATGTTTGTACGCCAGTCTTGGGTGTTTATATTTATAATATGTATGTTTTTAAAGTTACATATAGTGTGTAGTGAAAATCAATTATCTGGTATCCGTAACACAAACCTTGTAGCTTACCACGGAACTAGATGGCGGTGAGTGTAAAAATGTCCCAACATTTTTATTTATCACTTCTAGTTGGCCATACTCTAAGGTACCGTACGTGACTTTTTTGTTTGCTTCATCACGTTTGTAATGAAGTTTTTCCTTATTACCCCATAATAAAGTCTTATTTCGTATAATAACTGTAAGTGGTTATTGGTTATGTTGAAAAAATATTATTACTCTTTCCTCAATTTTAGATCTGAGAAATGTATATGAAACTATTTCGTAGGAATATTTTAGTCTCCTTTGATCCACGAAGAAATTTCTCACGAGAAATCTACACCAAAGGCATATCTAGAAACTGCTCATCTAGTATAAGTTGGTAGTCTATAAATAATATAATAAAACTAGCGATTTCGGCGGCTCCACCCGCGTTTTAATAACCATTAAAAATGATATTGGCGATGGAAGGATGAAAATTAATAATGAAAATAAAGAAGTATTTTTAATGCCAAATATAAAATTCTCTAAAAATGAAAAATCTGGAGAGGCTTAGGCTTAGGGGAATAAAAAATAGCCGACGATCTTTTCTCAGACCTACTAAGTATACCTACACGAAAAAATCATAAAAATCGTTCAAGCCGTTTCGGAGGAGTTCGATAAAATCACTGTGACACGAGTTTTTTTTATATTACATCCTAGTTGCATCTGTATCTTACTGAAATAGTTATTAATATTGACACGGAGGCTGAATTTATAGTATTTAAAATTTTTGACTGTCTGTAACCGGATCACGAGAAAAGTACTGAATAAATTTTGATGAAATTTGGTATGACGATAGATGTCATACCGGGTCCGTATATAGCGTACTATTTACAGAGAAAGTATCTTCTAATATCTGAAAAATATATCTAAATAAAAGTGAAAATCATCTGAATAAACACACTATAAAGATCAATATTCATAGTTTTAGTAAAAAATAGCATATAATGTATGAAGTAAGGAAATTGTTGATAACGTCTTAAGGGGAAGAACCCTATTTAACTACATGAATTTCATCCCTTTTTCACGCTCCACTTCAACTTTAAGGATAAGTAAGGCCTCGCTGGCCAAGAGCCTGGGCGCAGACTTTATATGTCTTTTGGAAACTTGCTTTTGCAGACATGCAAATGTAAGAATGCTTACCTTCATCGTACTTGTAAATCATATGCTATGTATTTATTAATTAATAATTTTTAAGTATATTTTTATAATACCAATTTTATTTTATCATCCAATAAGTAGTAGATACATCCTGCCTAAGACTAATGATTATTCAACTAACATTTATTTCAAAAGTTTGCTACGACTCATAAATATAGCCAACCATCTATTTACCAAACATAATTTTAATACTTCAGCGTTTTATTGTATAAAACGTATGAAGCATTACTTTTTAACACCCTATCAGTTTTACCCGTTTATTTTATAACATTATTGTCTTATCTTATAAAACTCTGTTTACACAATTCCTCAAACTGAACCTATTTAGAACGTCCACATTAAAATTAATATGAGAGGTTTGAAATTAGAAAGGTTAATTTACTTTTTTAAAAAGAGGAACAAAAAGGAAGTTTTATTGATAAGGTTTATTGTAAAGTTACTTTTTGAAACATCGTTAAAATTACGTAACCATATAAGCATATCGTTTGTGCCCATTAATTTAAAGTGTAACTTTAGTAAGTAACGTAAAACGAGCTAATTTAACAGCTCAAAAGACAAGCACCTATTTGATAAAGAATGAGATACTGGCTGGACGTGTGCACTTTACTTGGATAATAGTTGTAGGCTACAAAAATAGCGGTTTTATAAAAAAATCGTTCAGGTTTCCCATTTTTTTATTTCAAATTATAAAGTTAGCGTAAAAAATTTGACATTTTCAATATAATTATCTTTTCGGACATTTTTTTTTCTCCCCTGAAACAAATGCTGTAAAACATTCAAACGTAGGGAAACAAAAATAAAATGAATCCACGAAAAATTAGTAACATTTACTTTTTAAATATAACTTAAAATTACTCTATGATTCTATGGTTTTGCTATAATATACTGTGCTACATAAATCAAAGGATTTCTGAACCACTGATGAGACCACCACTAATGTGATTCACCACAGTTTGCGCTACAAATGTCTATTTATTTCTTTATATATAATTTGTTATTTTTTATTTATTATAATTTGTTTCTTTATATCTAAAAAGTATACATTTAAAATTGAAAAATAATAATATAGACGTAACAGTAATATATAAAATAACCGATATATTATATGCATCGAATTAATCTCGTGGCCACACCTGAAGTTTCAAGCCTGTAACTAATTGGCGGTAACACTGACAGCCCGTAATGGCGTTAAATGTCCAACATATCCCGCCGGTAACTGATGAGCATTGTCAATATATGGTGCAATTTTAGTGAATGAGATTTAAGTGAATTATTAATATGATGTTGTAAAGGTAAATTACCTTATTGTTACATTAATATAATTCTATATAATGTAATCTATACTAATATTATAAACTAGCTTCTTATCCTCACTTCGCTCGTAGGGACGATACAAGTAGTAATATTCAAATTCGTTCAGATGTTTTAGAGTTAAGAAGTAATGATCGAACACACAAGCATTCAATCTAAAATAATAGACATTTGTCTACTAATAAATTTGTCTATTCTTTCTGGTTTTAGATTCAAAAGTGGATAAGAGACGGCCTTATCGTTTAAACAACTACTATTTCCAAGCAACCTTTAGTTGTAGCTAACAGTAGTGTGAATTAATTGTTAAAAAGGTAATGTATTTCAAGATAGTTCTTATATATACAATACACATATATCGACACATATAAATAAATAATAATAAAATAATAAATATGTTGGGACATTTACACACAGCACTATCTAGTTCCACGGTAAGGTACGAGCCTTGTGTTATGGATACTAGATGGTTGATATACTACACATATATAAGTTTAAATACATACATATTATAAATATAAACACCCATGACTGGAGTACAAACATTCGTGCTGAACAAATGTATGCCCCCAGCGGGACTCGAACCCGCGACCGCTGGCGCAGCAAGCAGGGTCACTACCCACTGAGCCAAACGCGTCGTCGTTTGGCTCAGTTGGTTGTGACCCTACCTTCTGCGCCAGCGGTCGCGGGTTCGAGTCCCGCTGGGGGCATTCCTTTGTTAATCACCAATGTTTGTTCTCCAGTCATGGGTGTTAATATTTATATTATTTATGTTTTTAAAAATTTAAATGTGTAGTATATCAACTATCTGGTATTCGTTGCACAAGCCTCGAAGCTTACCACGGAACTAGATGGCGCTGTTGTAAAAATGTCCCAACATATTTATTTATTTATTTATTATTTACATATAATAAATACGAATATACATACATAATTTCTTCCGATATCTCTTACGGGGTTGTTTTTGCTTTTTTTTTAACTGTCTTATGACGAACCCCTGTTATCCTTCCGTCTTTTGTCCTACTCTAAATATAGACACTAGTCTTAAAAGGTTAAAAGTCAAAGTCAAGTAAAGCTGGATCAAAATGCTATTTTATATAATACAAAATTATACTGTTTCACTAAATTTATGTTAACCAAGCCCACATTCCGAGTGTATAATGTTTCACATAAATCGAGGTCATTGCGGCTGCATTTGATCATTGACGATCATGTCGAGTGTCTTACGTAAGCTCCTATGATTGATGCTAAGTACACTAATAACAAACTTTGCACGTTTGTCTGTATAATTACTATAGAATATTTTATTTATTAAAATGATGTTTGCAATTATAATAGTCTACCTAGAAATTAAATTAAAGTAGGAAATAAAATATGTATTATATAGAATAATAATTGACTGTATACTATGACATTGAGAAAATAGAAAAAGTTATGTGGAAAAAATTACACACTAAAGCTTATCAAATCTAAAAGTATGCTTTGTTCAAATGAAAAATTGTTTCACAATTAATACGAATCTAACGACACCTTTGAAGCTAAAATCCATCGAGCCGTTCAGGCCGCAGAGCTTGCTAAGCAATAATTAATCTTGAAAAACATTACCTTCCTTCTCCTCCTTCGGGTAAAAAGCTTTAATAAGTTTAAGTATAACGTAATAGGTTAACCTATATATGAAAAACGATTTTTTACTATAACCATAGAATAAAAAGTATATACAAATTAAATGGATTATTTGCATAAATACCCATAGACAATAACTAGTATTCAGTTATAAAACATACAAAAAGCCTCAAAGAAAAATAAGAACAAACTCATACATATGCAACTTATTAAACTATGGGCTCAAGAAGCTCAAGCTTTGCATTCAGCTGGCAAGCGAATATATCCATCGACCGATTAAGCAACGAAGTAGTACTAGAATTTCATTGTTGTAAATATGTATAATCTATTATTTTATGTACAAACTTAAAGTAAATGGCATAACAGTATACTATCTATTTTTTTTATAAAATGATGTTAACATATTTATATAGAACTTGAAAATTACTGAACGTCATGAGTTCTAAAGAAGAAGCCTCTGATAAGAGCCATAATATGATCACTGTAGAAAGTTGTTATTTATCGAATTGGGTAATAATGAAGTTAAATAGACCGTAGACCCTAAATAAAAAAGAAAACTAACTTGGCTTACGTTAGATCTTATAATTCTTTACGGTAGAAGAACTGCGTTGTGAAATTTGTATTTTTAACCGATTTCCGCAGGAGAGGAGGTTATCAATTCGATCGGTATATATTTTTTTATGTATGTACATCGATTACTATGTGAGTTTTGATCCGATTTACGTGATTCTTCTTTTGTTTGATGGGAAATAGTTTCCATTTGGTGCAATTAAAATTTGAAATAGTTTGGCCCAGTAGTTTTATTGTATGAACATTTTTTTTATTTTTTACTGATTACATTTTTACGTACTGTGTACTTCAAACCTATCAATAGGTACATACAAATAATAGTAATTTATTTATATTAAAGTAATTAGGTTTGCATAAGAGGTGTATTAATTTAAATCTATACTAGATTGAAAAAATGACACAGGTTATATGCCTTCAACTCTATTATAATCGATAAAATACATTAAGGCTCAAAACAACCCTTCTAAAAGCCAAATTTTACTCGTGCTTAATCTATATAAAATATAAATGGGAAAGGTCATTCTTTTGCCTGAACACGAGAACTCGAAAAGTACTTGATCTATGAAGCTTTTTGGAAAGTAAGTAATTCCTAGGTAGACCATCTGTGAAAGGACTATAGGCTTGTTTATGTAACAGAATAATGTTTTCCTTTCTAGTAACAGAAAGGTTTGACGCCTAAGCTTAGCGAGTATAATTTTTTTGACTGATTTCAGACATAGTCAATTTTAATAAGAATTGCAAAGTATTTTGACAATTTCATAAACTACTTCAGTTTATTCTCGAACCCGAATTCTCGAATTCCGAAGATACGGACGAAATTTGACGCGACCGGCACAAGGTGGACGGGTTTCAATATTGTTTAAGACAACTATCTGGGCAGTTACTGAGAATGAAAAATGCGCAATATTTTCGACTCGACCTGAATCTCGAACTCGAAACCACCAGACTTACAGTTATAAAGTATAGGCACTATACCACGAAGCCTTAAAATAGGTGAAATTACTCTATTAATATTACTTTTATCAAAAGATACGTATAAATTATTAACATGGAAGCTTATTATATGCGTTGAAAAAGCTTTGAAACATGTTCATAATGAATGCTCTTATTGTAAAGAAAACTTGAAAAAGAAATGTTAAGTCAAATTTCTAAGGTGCTAGTATATTTATTTCACAATAGCATGTATGTATGTTAATGATTAAAACTAATTTTCTTAGTAGACTTTGTAGTTAGGGCGCTTCATACTCTCTATATTTAATCAAAATTATTATTACCTTTGTAAGCTGGGCAACTTTCGTCACTTAAGTATCTAGGCCACTTATTTTCTTGTATGTATTTAGAAAAAGGTTATTAAGGGAATAAATATCTTTAATAACATTATCTACATAGCTTATTTGCTCTTCAGTTACCTTGTGGATATAATTTTTTATAAATTAAATGTATTTTATAGTTAGGGATTTCATTTTTCGTTGAAATATGCTTTTCTTTAAGAGTATTTTGTTGTGGCATAAGTTCAAATAGAATAAACCATTGCTTCCTTTAACTGTGATATATTGCAATATTTTCTAAGGCAAAGAAAGGTAAAAATGGTGGAGTGGGTGCTCTCAATCATCGCCATGATTTCATCTAGGCATAAAAAGGGTTTCTCTGCAGAAATACTACGCATTGCAATAGTGCATTAGAATCCACACTCCCCAAGTCCTAAGATTAAGTCCTTTAGGCATTGCACGCGGATGGAGCGATTAAACGGATTTTATTTTTTCTCAGTGACGAATAAAAAAATAGCATCGGATCTGTTTCAGTGTAATTTGAAATTCTATTACGTACTAACTTAAAAATTACTTAGTATCCTTACATTTATATCAGGAATTATAAAACATTGTATCTTTTAGGGAGAGGGAGAGTAATAACAAAATGAAAAATTATAGTTTTCTGGACCTTCAACCTTATTTACCAATGATGTAACTAAATCCTTAATTTGGTTCAATATTATATTATTTTGTAAGTTAAAAACAAAAATTACAGCAACAATTCTCACGTAGAAAACATAAATTAACTGATACCTAGTGAGGTAAGATTTATTCGCATAATTTCACGCCTAATAAAATACAAACTCAGTTTACCTTTAATAATTGCACGTAGAAATATTTGCTTCATAAATCGCTGTTTTAGGACTTTAGTCAACTTAACGATGAAAAGAACCCTATTACCTATAACATAGACTATTATTTACTAGAATATTGAGAACTAAGACTACTACGTAGGTAGCATCAATAGTAGTAAAAGTAATAGTAGTCTTCGGTATAGTTGGAAAGATAGTGATGTACCACCGTCTCTTGCCAGCCAAAGCAAAATAATCTTAATACAATTAATTTAATGAATCAATTTGTAAATATAATCAAAATATCCGTTCGAAAGTTACAAAGGCAGGATAAATCTGTCCTTCTTGGCTGGCACCGACTCCAACAATAACCAAGTAATTAAAATTATTACTTTCTTCCTTTTTAGTTTCGATTTGTTACGTTTTGTAATACAACATCAGCTAATTATATGCCTATATAGAATATATAATATACTTATACATACAGACTATTATTGCTTACAATACAACCAAATATAAATCTTTTCGGATTTTTAACATTTTTTAATTTATGGCTACTGCAGCAATCTTTTTCGTGAAAAAACCTGATAAAGAAAGGGAGATATTTTAATTTAAAGAGCAAAAAATTCGCATAAATCTAAGAAAGTATTTCGCGATACATTTTGATTATTTTTCAGCTTTATATGGCTACGTATACATTATCGTCATACAAGAATATTATCCATATATAATATTCAAACTCGCATCATAGGAAAAATAAAATCCAACCTGTTAAATCGAGCAATTGAGCTGAATTGGAAATGGCTATTTTGCAATAAAAACGTGAATATTATATTTTTTTGTGAAATGCAAGCTTGCATATTTCATTTACTTTGACAAACTTTTTTGTATTACATTCGTACAATGATACTCTATCTGTATCACTGAAGAGTGCTGTAAAAATCTGAAAGTACAGAAATTTGTATAGAAGTAGTAATTTTTAAAATCGATTGGCCCAAAGAAAGTACAAAAAGTGAAAAACAATCCTTAAAAGGCATTACTCCTTATGGTTAAGTTCTATGAGTACTACCGACTAGAAAGCGGGCTCGATTTCAGCCCACTATTCCGCGAGTAGGTACATATATTGTACAGTAATTATTTAATTTGACGACAGTATGTTTGGCTCAGTTTATAGTGATCTTACATGGCGTGCCAGCGGTCGCGGGTTTGTGTCCCGCTGAGGCATTCATTTATGAATTGTGATGAGCACTGTTGAATGCCTAGCTCCAGTAGTGGCTCTGGGGGTCTAGACTTAATAAAAATACTTGGTGGTGTAAAAAGAGACTGTATTTTGCTAGTTCGATATCCATGTGTGGTCAAGGAGAGGTGGCGAGCGAGTCCCCTATGCGGAGTGCGGGGCGGCGCTCGCGGCTGGAGTTGCCAAGCCGATTTGTCTCGTCTCCACGGCTTGATGTGACGTAGGAAAAAGCACACATGTTTGTACTTCAGTCATGGGTGCCTTTATATTTATAATAAATATATATTTAAAGTAATGTAATATATACCTATGTAATGTATCAACTATCTGGTATCCATGACACAGGCCATGTAGCTTACCATGAAACAAGCTAGCACTGCGTGTTATTATCCAACATATTTAATATTTATTTATAAAATATTAAGCGTAGATCTAATTTGTATAGTACATCATTTATTATCAATAATAATAACCACCAGGGTTTCGAACTTGCTTCAACTAGTCCTGGATTCAAGTCCCGGGTTGGGCCAATTTTTGTAATTGAATCTTTCTGTTTAGTGACAGAGAGTAACAGCCCGGAGTTGGGAAGTTGTCGGTGTGTCACCCCCGTGCCTCGGAGAGCACGTTAAGCCGTCGGTCCTGCGCCTACTCTCACTTGTCGTGTCGATTAGCCGTCCCACCGGAGTATGAGAGTGATAGGAAGAGAGAGTATACTAGAGTCTGCGCGTACACTAGTGCACTATAATATCTTCTGCGCAGTTGTAGGGCTCTATTAGCGATAGCAATTGTAGATTAAAAATATTAGTAAAAAATGTAGTGAGACAAAAAAGGTTCCACAAATTACGTCCTCAAGCAAAATGTACATGAAATAAAGTTGTGATCCGGGCAGATGTGAAAGTTAGGAACTATTCGGAAACTTGCTAAGCTGTTTAAAGTTTAGTATTCGCGAAGTTCGCCGCCGGACCGCTGGTGAACACTTACATTACAAGTTTTGAACTGTATATCATAAGCAGTTAGGACATTTTGTAAGGAATAGTTAGAGAACTTTACATTTTACTTTGTTCTAGCATGTTTCCGCTTAAGTAAAGTATCGGAATTTGTTTGGTCGTATTGGTTTTTCAATGTTAAAAGTTAAGGAGATTTGATTTATTTTTGTAATCTAAAATAAGAGGTCACAGGTTCGATGCATTCATAAGTAAGCATCATTTATAGCAGTGTACACATTAAGATATGTACTGCAATCTAGTAATGGTGTCATTTTGTAAATCATTTACCTACTACTTAATAATGTCTTTTCATCTTGATGACACGTTTGGCTCAGTAGGTAGTGACCCTACCTTGCGCCAGCGGTCGCGGGTTCGAGTCCCGCTGGGGCATTCATTTGTGGAGCACAAATTTTTGTTCTCCAGTCATGGGTGCTAATACTTATATTATGTATCATGTATTTAAAAATTTATATGTGAAGTATATCGACTATCCGGTATCCCTAATACAAGCCTCGTAGCTTACCATAGAATTAGATGGCGCTGTTGTAGAAATGTCCCAACATATTTATTTATTTCTTTATTTTTATCCGTAATAAAAATCCTGAATAAAAATGACCACACTTAATACAAATGCTTTAGGGTTTATTCTTGGTTATCAAACTAGTTACAAAGCTACATAAAGTATTTGATATTTAACACTTAATTGATATTCATTTTAAGAATTCCATGACCCTAAAAGAAAAAAAAAAGAATTTTGTGCCCATCTTTTTGTCTAGACCCTTTTTCACTTGCTTTTTTAAAGTACCAAGTCAAAGTTAAATACAGAAACTGAGAAGTGTAAACCTTAGACGCTATGAAAATATTAAATTCATATTAAATCCGACAAAAGAAAAGGCCATTTATTTCGCATATTTGACTATCAGTCACTCTCACAAGTATATATTAAATTTTTGTCGAAATACACAATGAATATTATATATTAACCTGTTATATTAACTGATAAGAAAACAAATATTTGTATAAAAAATCGAGTGAATATTTGCTGAGGATATCTCAAACAAAGTCGCTATACCAAATCCCAAATCAAATAATTCCAAAGGGCTCGGGCTCAGGTCGTAGCGGTCGAATCAAATTTCCTTTCTAGTTTTCTGTAAGCAAATTTCTCGTACAACCAAGCCCGATCGCCTTCAATAAATCAAAAGCCTAGCAAGATTAAATTCGATGTAACCACATTCGTAGTTTCACTGTTTTAAGGCCAAATAGTGAACCAACATACGGTTTTTGCATATTATCCATGTAGCGGTCTCGGATTCGAGTCCCGCTGAGGCATTCATTTGTGAAGCACGAATGTTTGTACTCCAGTAATGGGTGTTTATATTTACTCGTATAAAATGTATGTATTTAAAATTAAATAGGCATGTGTAGTGTATCTACTAGGTATTAACTAGAACTAGATGACGCTGTGTGTAGTAAAGTCTGTGTGTGTCGCAACATATTTATTTAATCTAGTAAAATATTTAAAATTCATAATTAATATGCACTTACCTAGTAATTTACAATTTCATATTATCGTAAATAAAACTATCTCATTGGATTTTTTAAGCAGATTTACGTAGATTTTTAATTCCTAATATTTCGAATGTTAGGAACAATCATGTTCATGGGAGAGACTGAGGTTTTAGACATCTCAAAAGTATTACATACGAGTACTTGTTATGGATACACCGCGAACCAAAAATCAAAATAAATCCACGAAATAATCAAAAGAGTTAGTTTTACTTAAATATTAAATACTGTCATCTAAGAACGAATTTCATAATAATAATAAATTACATTTGGGTCAAAATTAAGTTTAGGAACTTATAACAGTAAGTTTATAAAGTAAGCGTGATTTTAATTGAAAATCATTTTTCCATTTTTCTAGAACGATCAATTGTAGAGTATTGTTTTATTCTACAGTTCATTTAATTATCATCAGTGACAATCAACCTTCAGACCCTCGTCTGAGAGAAATGAATCTGACAATAAATTATAATTACTAAAAGCCATCTGAATGACAAAGGAAAATAATATCTTATTATGCTATTTTAGCAGCCGCTACCCTCTACAAGTTCATTTATGTTGATTCTAAACAATATTTAAAGGTTCAATGTATAATTCTACAAATCTACTAATTTATAAAAGTTCAATTGAAAGCTCAAGAAAAAAGCTTTTATACAATATCCATAAAAATTAGTACATCAGTATTTAAGTTAGGAGAATTTCGGATTCACATATATGGATGACTCTATGAGATAAAGCTAGTATTGTATCTATAAAGATACAATGTATCAAATAGTATAAAACAAAGTCGCTTCCCGCTGTCTGTCTGTCCCTATGTATGCTAAGATCTTTAAAACTACGCAACGGATTTTGATGCGGTTTTTAATAGATAGAGTGATTATAGAGGAAGGTTTATATGTATAATATAGCGGAACCCACGGCTTCGCTCGCGCTAAATCTTGGGCCGAGCCCGAGCGAAGCGATAGTGTGCGACAATAACCTTTTAATTATCCTAAATGAATTGAAATTAGGGTGGGGTTAGGGTATTTTAATAAATCACAATTGAAGATCACAAGTATTTAATGTACTTAGAAACTTAGTAGACCTCTAAATAACTCCTACCGAGCGTTTATACATTGGTCTACTATTATTAATTTATTTCGTCTTTACTACATAATGTTATATGAAGCAAAGTTTTGTACAAATTAATGTTGACAATTCGTAATCAGCTTATTTGGAGCTTAAATAAATGATATTTATGCTAATAATGTTCACAATAATTTTTATTTATTGGCTTCTAGCGACTAACTCTTGTCAAGATCGGTTTTATATACTGGGTAGTTAACAGTAACTTATGTGTTTCTAAATTATATTATACTAGCCTTTCCCGCGGCTTCGCTCGCGTTGTTAAGGCTGAAAATCAAAACAAATATTATTCTCCCATTTTCCCAACATTTTTCATTCATGCTCCGCTCCTGTTAGTGGTAGCGTGATGTAATATAGCCCTATAGCCTTCCTCGATAAGCGGACTATCCAACACAAAAATAATTTTTCAATTCGGACTAGTAGTTCCTAAGATTAGCGCGTTCAACCAAACAAACAAACAAACTCTTCAGCTTTATAATATTAGTATAGATTAATATACTAAATATCATCTAAATCTGGCCAGCCATTTTAGTAAAAGAATAAATACACAATGACTTTGATAATAATACTTCGATAATTTTGAAGACTCTTGGACAAGTACAGGGAACATCTGATTAACATAATCGCTCGACACTTATCTTTACAAGATGAAAATTTTACAATATCATCTGATTTAAGAGATGTGCTTGATAAAATATCTGGTTAGTCTATAACCTTAAAAATTATTTATCTGAAGCTATTTAATACAATTTTTTCTATATACATTATCTTCGTAAAAAACACGTTTGGCTCAGTTGGTAGTGACCCTACTTTCTGCGCCAGCGGTCGCGGGTTCGAGTCCCGCTGGGGGCATTCATTTGTTAAGCACGAATGTTTGTTCTTCAGTTATGGGTGTTAATATTTATATTATGTATGTATTTAAAAATTATATAGTATATCAACTATCTAGTATCCGTAATACAAGTCTAGTAGCTTACCGCGGAACTAGATGGCGCTCTTGTAAAAATGTCCCAATATATTATATTATATATATTATCGTAAAATCTCCAATTCCATACATCAATAATTGTTTTTACGTCCCACTGCTGGGCATGGATTTCTCTTTAACAAGAGGTGATCAGGCCATAGTCCACCACGCAGGCGAGGTGTGGGTTGGTGGACTACACATCTTTTTGAAAACTTGCTCGGTTTATCAGACATGTAGGTTTCCTCACAATGTTTTCCTTCACTGTACCTAAGATAAGTAAGAAATGATTCGAACATAAAAATATATGAGGATTTCCCGGGCTTCGAATGTACATCAATCCGCTTACCACTTCTCGTGCTTATTATTTGTATTTTATTTAAGTTAAAACCTTATTAGTATTTAACATTCAATGTTTGTAAGTTTGTTCGGATCAAATCTTGCATCTTAATTTCACACGAGGTATCCTAAGTCGCAATACATGGTTAGCTAAGTGACGTCACTCTAAATCCAATATGGCTGACTATGTTTTATGTGCACCCTCATTTTATTGATATCAAGTAATAAAGGGTTTGCTGCTTAGAATAGATACGTATAATTATTACCGAAGAAATAAAAAATAAACTTTGAATTATATCAAACCTGTGTATTGATCTAAAATATTTAAATAATTTAAAAGCTTCGATTTAAAACTTTCTTCATTTAATGTTTTTTAAATTAATTATAATGATACCACCTACAATTGTACGTTCAAACTACAGAATTATCATTATATAATTAAGATTGTAAATTTTAAGTGTATGCTTTTCCCTCTTTTCCCCACACTATGCAGTTATTTTAACATTTAGCATCAGATTAAGCTTAGCAGAAAGTGCTAATAATACTCCCCAAGTAACAAGCTTTCATAATAACGTTAACTGTAAAAGTTCATCATTATACAAAATTAAGCTTTTACTTCACTTATTTATAAAGTATGTTTAGGTTAAAATTAAATTAAGTATATAATATTGCTTCACCTTTACTATGATACTACCAAATAATCTGAGCTTTTTTCTTAAATAAAATAATATTTCATATATAAATATCGACAAAAATGTGAGTAGAAACTTGAAACGATTGCAAGATGTCGAAAGCTTTCGCGCCGGAAGGCAAAACTTGCCATCAATCGTTATTAAGAGCTTTGTGTGCATTATGTAACATCACTATATTACATCACTGTCGAGCTTTTTTGGTAGTGATGTATTAGATCCCTTTTGACCCTTGTTTATTTAAATAAGAACCCTCACTTTGAGGAGTGTTATAGAGTCAATCTGTTGTTTGTAGAAATGGAAAAGCTAACTGTGTCTATTACTCGTATATATTGTCTAAATAGGCAAAGCCGTTCGGAACTTTTGCTACAGTGTTCGTAATTTTTTTTGTAACAATCAATGAGCTAACCAAGAAATTAAAAGGGCGGTTTTTTATGTATTTACCTATAAGTAAATTTCAGTAATGATTACATTCAAATTGCCACTAGTAAGAGAACACTACTTAAATATAATTGAAATCACTTTTGAAATTCAAATGAAGTCTTGCACCAATAACATCTCACTACGCGAATATTTGACATTATAAATGAAACTACCTCTTCGGATTTTGTCGCGGACTTATAACCAAAAATCCAAATAAATCCGCGACAAAATCCGAAAATGTAGTTTCATTTATAAATATATATAAAAGTACTTGACGACACGTTTAGCGCAGTTTGTAGTGATCCTACTTCTCTTCTACTCAGCGGTCGTGGGTTCGAAACCCGCTGGGGGCATTCATTTGTTAAACACGAATGTTTGTACTCCAGTCATGGGTATTTATATTTGTAATATGAATGTATTTAATCTTATATATGTAGTATATCAACGATCTGGTATCCGCAGCACAAGGCTGACAGCTTACCACGGAACTGGATAGCGCTGTGTGTAATAATGTCCCATCATATTTATTTATTATTATTTGTTTTTTTTTTTATGGTAAAAAGGGGGCAAACGGGCAGGAGGCTCACCTGATGGGAAGTGATCACCTCCGCCCATGGACATCTGCAAGCTAGGTTTACAGATGCGTTGCCGGCCTTTCAGGAAAGGGAGGGATGGAGGAGGGAGGAGGGAACGAAGGCGGAGGATGAAGGGAAGAGGGAGGGGGGAAGGAGAGTGGGCCTCCCGGACTCTCACTCACCGGACGAAACGCGACAGCATAGCTGCCACTTTACGCCGGTCTTCTGTGAGAGAGTGGTACTAATGAACTATACGGGGCGTGCCGGCCCATTCGGTTGCTACCCGAAGGTAACAAGCATGGCACTACCACAAAAAAAATTTGTTTAACTGATACGAAAAATCTTATTAAAATAGTTATTTTTATTAACATAAATGTGGTATCTACAGTTATGAGAAGTTTCCTTTTATCCGTATGAGAATAAATCAAGAGAAATACACTGAACAGATTTTGATGTTGTTAGCTGGTTATCCGGTTAAGATCTTCGACACTTTTTATATCAGGAAGTCTTCTGAGGTGAAATCGGTAATACGATTGTCATATGTATGTATTTAGATATAGTATGTTCTTAAAAGCCTCATATACGCCTTAAACCAGTATTCTTTTGTATTATACCACCATATTGTTTGTAAATTAAAATATCTAATTTAATACTAAAGTTCCATATTAATATTAAGACATATCTGATTTCCCAAAACATGAACAAAAAAGAAAGAATTTATATGAAAGAAAATATAGAAAACGCTTTGTGTTATTTTAACCCCTCCACGTAACATGTAAGGGTAACATGTGACTTTAACCCTTTTTAATAATCCCTTCATTTAATTCAATAGCCGTTGAACTTATGAGGACCAAAAATGTAAAATAAATCGGGTTTTTATTATACATGCGAATGTTTGTATTAATTTGTGTACATTTAGAGCACACAAAAATGTCGAAATTTAGTATGAACTATAGTAATACTAGCTACTGTTAAGTTAGCAAAGCCAGTTAGTTATTATTTTAAATATATTTTTAAAAACGCAATTGATATAAGTTTTACGATTACGATGAATTCAATAATCTTGTCCTTTAAAATCAAGGCTTTATTCTCTAAAATACGTACATATACCCTTCAAAAATATAATCTCTTTTGTTCGTTCGAATAAAAAAGTATGCTCATCTATACTAATATTATAAAGCTGAAGAGTTAGTTTGTTTGATTGGTTGGTTGAACGCGCTAATCTCAGGAACTAATGGTTCGAATTGAAAAATTTTTTTTGTGTTGGATAGTCCGTTTATCGAGGAAGGCTATAGGCGATATTACATCACGCTACAACCAATAGGAGTGGAGCATCAATGAAAAATGTTGCAAAAACGGGAGAAGAACATTTCTTTTGAATTTCAGCCTTTAGAACGCGAGCGGAGCCGCAGGAACGGCTAGTATTTTATAAAATGTCGGAGATCACCGAAACGTCTAACTGCAATGCAATTTCATGTGACCATACAAGTATTTGATACGCTCTGCATAATTTTAATTCCAGTATGAAGTATTTAGAGTTATTTTGTTAATTAAATTTGTTAAAAAAATAAAAAAATAAAAAATCACTATATTGTTCATATCTGCCCAAATTTTAATATTATAAAATTAATACTTAATACCTATAATAATGTAGTGTTTGTAGAGTTACAGAACGTAATTCAGGATAATTGCCGATAGATTGTCGCAAGTAGAGTGTAATACTACTCCAATAAATAAGCTTTTAATTAAATTTTCAAACATTAAGTGAATGAACACGAAGCTTTTTATTCTTATTAGAGAAATGGCGCTACTTCTGTTCACAGTTTTATTGGGATTCATTACTTAATGAGATATATTTTTACGTCGGTCAGCGAAAATGTTGGAAATTTAGTTCAATTAAAACGTTTATTTATATATATACATATCTTAAACCGGAAAGATTAAAAACAAACACATACACATATTTATTTTTTATATATACTTGTACTGTGTACTATATCGTCGCTCATAGTAGAGATAAGTTCGTAAGCTAAGCAAAAATCAATTGAAAATTGATTTAATTAACAAATTGATTACTGTAACAATCTTTAAAGTAGGAAAGGCATATTATGTAGTTCAAAACTTAGATTTCTTACATTAGGTTTTTATTAAATACTATAATTATAAATAGTAGCAAGGTTCATATTTTTTTTTATTTAAGAATAAATTATTATATTCGTACTAGTTGGCCTGCCAAATGTTGTTCTGCCATATAAAATGGGGGTTGTCATATGAAATGGAGATATAAAAATACTTAACTACCTATTCTCATTCCTACCAAATATGTAACTACCAAACAAAAGAAAAATTTTTGAAATCGGCCCGCAGACGGCGGAGAAATCGGTGAAGATGCATAAAAAAATACATACAACGGAACATATAACCGCCTCCTTTTTTGAAGTCGGTTAAAAATCATTCAAATCGGTCAAGTCGTTTTGGTGGAGTGCGACAACAAACACCATGACACGAGATATTTATGTATTAGATTGAACAAAGAATTTCTTTTGGTAAAAGATATACACTTAAAAGGTACACATAATATAGGAAGTTATCTCTATACCATCATCCCTTGCTTTGAATCACGGTTTCAGCAATCAACTTTCAAAGCATTTTTTACCTCTCCTGTTTATTTCCCCATATCATATTTTGTTTACCTTTGAAACAAAACGTGACGAGGAAATAAATGTTCAAAATAAATACACACGTACTGAATGTCAATGTTGGGAAATCTTAACTCTAGGAAAAATTTCAATTTTCTTCCACTGATTGTATTTGAATATATTATTATATATAATATATTATATAATTCTACTGTACGTGTGTCACTGAACTCCTAAACGGCTGGACCGATTTTGGTGAAATGTTTTTTTTGTTTTCAAGTGTATTTGAGAATGGTTTAGATTCATAATTTAATCCACTACAAAATGATTTTTTTGAATTTATAAGTTATTTATACATTTAGACAATAAATAACATATTCAATTATAAATAAGTCGTTGCTAGGCAACGTTGTTTTACGCATACATATTAAAACATTTCACCGGGAGTAAAATTAATAATAATTTCAATAATATAGGACAACTTCTGTCCGGTCCGCTAGTATTGTTATAATCTATAATTGTACGTAAAAGTCGATAGTTAAATATAACTGAGTACTAATAAAATATTTGAAAGTGTAGTTAATTCAGTACTTCTCTACTACTAGTAACCGTGACACAGCTGCTGTATCACTTACTACTCTACTTCATTAATTTGATTCGCTTATAAATAAATCTTTTTAATTATGAACTTCTTGAAACAGACGCCTCATTATTAAAACAAATTTTACAACTCTAATTGAGGAAAATTTGGTCCTGAAATCCAATAAGGTAATTGGTATTGAATTTTTAAACCCCCATCTTCTTACGAAATGAAGATAATTTAAGATATCCTTTGATGTCAAAGAGCTTTAGCAAAATACTTTGGATCGACACATTTTTGATGTTTTTACGACATAAAAATATTGTTGTTAAAAACAAAGCGGAGAAATTTCAATGAGGTATCTATAATATTAATTGACGAAACGTTTGGCTTAGTTGGTGGTGACCCTTATTCTGGGCTAGCGGTTGCGGGTTCGAGTCCTGCTGGGGACATTCATTTGTTGAGAACGAATGTTTGTACAAGTCTCGTAGCTTACCACGGAACTGAATGGCGCTGTTGTAATAAATTAAAGCTAGTTCAAATGTATTTTTTTACCTTTTGAGATTCATGATATCCAATTTTACATCATGATAATATTGTTTTTGTATCTTATAAAAGGACTATCTCATGTTGCATTCATAGTCTATTTCCTAAAGTTCCCTAAGATCTTAATGGTGGTCTCGTTATAGCTGATCAAAAGCCACGAATTATAGTCAGAAAGTGGGCCAGCGGTACCGAGTAAGCCATTCTGAATAAAAATTAGAAAACTTTCTACCGTTATTCAAAAGTCAACATCTGAGCTTAAGGTTAAGGCATTGAGACGTTTTAATTGGCCGGATATGATTTTATGCGAATTATTTCATAGTAGCACTTCGTAGTTCTTTTATAGATTTTTTATTTTTTTAGTTTTTAAAGCATACACGTTATACTTTCTTAGGTTTACGCGAATGTTTGACATTATAAATGAAATGATTGCTGTAAAGCATTCGAAACGTCGGGAACCAAAAATCATAATAAATCCGCGACAAAATCCGAAAAGATAGTTTCATTTATAAAGCATACACGTTTTTAAAGCATACATATTGGAAATAAAGGTTAAAATATGTTTCTTTTTATGTAGGGATACGAATCACACAGGACCATCCTTGTTAGCTGTAAGGCTTGTGTTACGAATATCAGATAATTGATATTATAAATATAAACAGCCAAAACTGAAGTTCAGACATTCGTGCTCAACAAATGAATGCCCCCAGCGGGATTCGAACCCGCGACCGCTGGCGCAGAAAGTAGGGTCACTACCAAATGAGGCAACGAGTGGTACTAAACTTCCATAAGTATCAATTGTTTTTGTTATATTTTATGACATACATTTTACATTACGCTTTCTTTTTCGCAAAAGAACTTAATGAAAAAGTAAAATAATGTCGAAATTTTGTATAATCTTATTTGAACGAAAAATTCTCTGAAACGTTAATACATTTTTGGACAATGATTACGTTTAATCGTTTATTTACTTTTATACTTACACATATAAATATATCAATTAAATTTGAAAAAGAGAGACAAAAAAATTATATTAGTCCCGCTGAGTTTCTTTTGCCAGTTTTTCTTAAGTCAGAGGTTTCTTCTTTCCGAATTGGCGGTAGACTCATGACGTTCTGTAAGAAATTGTAACAATTTTTATGCTGAATATAATATATTTTTTTTTGATTGAAGTAGAAATATAAAACTTATGTGATTCATTTGATTACTTCTGTTAATATTTTAAATAAAAGTTTCCGAAGTTATGATTTTCAGTTTTTTTGCTTTTTTGGGACGCGATGCTCCCTTACCAAGATTGCTGTAAATCCTTCCAAAAGCGGTAACCCAAAATCAAAGTAAATCCACGAAAAATCTGCAAAATTTGGTTTTATTAACAATATAAAATATTCGTTTTAGAAAGTATAATTTTTCACCAGTTGGACCATAACTGAAGTATTGAATAACAATCAATCCAAATAAACACCATGCTTTACATGAGAGGTTATCATTAAGTTTGACAGGTAACTTGATTAGCTATTAAATATAATTGAATACAGTATTAGTATCGCATAACTTGACAATATGTACAATTAAAGGTAGTTAGAATGTCTATCGGCACTCCGTAACAACCATATACAGTCGTAATAACAATTAAGATGCCAATGATTACTGATATTAGTCTAGTAATATGTAATTTAATAGGAAGGCAGTGGTAGCCCAGCGGTAACGCGCTCGCTCGTATAACGAGTGATGCGGGTTCAAATCCGGGTCTCGCACCTCTGATATCATGTGCGAATCATTTCTATCATGATTACCACTTATCTTACGATGAAGGAAAACATCGTGAGGAAACCTATATGTCTGAGAGAAACCTAGCAAGTTTTCGAAAGACTTGTGAAGTCCGCCAACACGCACTAGGCCAGCGCGGTGGACTATGACCTTATCCCCCTCGTACTGAGGGAGGCCCGTACCCAGCAGTGGGACGTTAAAAAGGGCTGAAGTAAGTAATATGTAATTTAGTTTATTATCAATATCAAATAGCCATTATTATTATATTATTGGGAATACATAAATGTATGATCAATACAAACACTTACCTGTTTCATACATAAATTAATCGCACTATTTGAATCCTAAGGGAATCAATACCAATTTCGCTAGTATTTCTATGTAAAGGAAGACAAAGGGCTATGCAGCTTTATATCGATATGAATAAATTAAGATCATAATTTGTGATACGATTCTATGAATATAACATTGGCTTTTATAATCATATTTCGGTAATATTCTATAAAAATTTTTGTTATGTGAATTTTGATTAAAATGAATAATCTATCTCTACATCTATAAATATAAATAAAATTGTCTGCTTTTAATTTCAAACTATGCTTGTCTGTCTGTTTGTTCCGTCTAATCACCGAAACGGCTGGACCGATTTTGACGGGACTTTAATTATTAGTAATAATACTTTAATAGAAATTTAATTTATATTAGCTATCGGAACCCGCGGCTTTTAAATAAATATTTTTTGGATAATCTTATTGAAATAGTCATTGTGATTAATACAGATGTCGAATCAATTGTTTTAATCATTTACGTGTCTGTCTGTCTGCCTGTGACGCATTACGAGAAAACTTCTAGATTATTCTCTAGATTATATATTTAGTCCCGCTGAGTTTCTTTCGCCAGTTCTTCTCAGTTCAGAGGTTTCTGCTTTCCGAACTGGTAGTAGACTCATGACTTTCAGTACAAAATTGTAACAATTTTTATGCTGAATAAAATATTTTGATTTAATTTGATTGGTATGATGATAGCTGCTTATCTAATTTAACATTTAAAATACCTTTTATTTTGGAAAAATATCTCAAATCTAACAAATGTATAACGTACTAGTGGAACCCGCGGCTTCGCTCGCGCTAAATCTAGGGACGATCCCGAGCGATGTGAGGGTGAGTCGCTTGTTAAGATAAACATTTCCATCATACATTACATATGTATAACTCTAGCGGTTTTGGCAGCGCACGCCAGAATAGCTCGCAGATGGTAGATTTTTTACTACTTACTTGATACTTATCGTCATATTTTGGACAATTCACACAATATCTTTATAAATTGTAGCCTATGTGATATTCTGATGTATAAGCTATATTATTGTAAAGTTTCATTAAAATCCATTCAGTAGTTATTACGTGAAAGAGTAACAAACATCCATACATCCATACATCCATACTTACAAACTTTCGCGTTTATAATATTAGTATAGATAAAAATTATGTAAGTAGGGATGAAACAAGTGGTATGAGTGTGAGTCACTATAGTACATAATAAAATTATTTTTATTCACAAAAAATTTAACACTACTTCTTGTCTTTTCTGGATGGAACCATTTCCTTAAGTAATAATTAACCCCAAGTTTATCTCTGAGCAATTAATTTGTCGGCCTGCTTGTATCAGACGGGCTGTCGAGGACGTGCCCAGATTATGTTACTAAAACCGGCCAAAGTAAACAAATCAAATTACTTTCTGTCCTCTTTGGAAATGTGTCCTGCATTTAATGCATATATATTGATAAGCATATAAATATATTATGAGTATTATTTTGATGATATTTGTGTTATTGATCTTATTATATCTTTTATATTTTTGTAGAGAAAAAATTGTTTGTATTGAGAAAAAATTAAATAAACCGTACAAAACCTTCGTACTAACCTCACCTTATCTTAATCACCTCTTGATTAGTAATGATTGATTAGAGCTAAACTAAATTATTTAAAAAAAAAATGGCATCCAAAAATCTGCAATATATTTTTAATAATGCACGTAGTCTATACAATCGTATTCTCAAGACAAATCTAATGACGTATGAATTATTAAATCGGTTGAACTGTTTGTGAAACATAGCTCCATACGTACATACATACATACATACGTACATACATACATACATACGTACATACATACATACATACATACATACATACATACATACATACATACATACATACATACATACGTACGTACGTACATACATACATACATACATACATACATACATACATACATACATACATACATACATACATACATACATACATACATACATACATACATACATACATACATACATACATACATACATACATACATACATACATACATACATACATACATACATACATACATACATACATACATACATACATACATACATACATACATACATACATACATACATACATACATACATACATACATACATACATACATACATACATACATACATACATACATACATACATACATACATACATACATACATACATACATACATACATACATACATACATACATACATACATACATACATACATACATACATACATACATACATACATACATACATACATACATTATCGACTGCGAACTGGCCACCGGTACAAATCTCAATTTTGACAACTTTACAGGATGAAGAAAAAACTTGTTTGAGTCATTAATATAGCATCTAGTAAATTGAATAAAAATACGTGGTTTTTAAACATTTTTATTGCACATGTTAAAAAGAAAAGTAGCATTATATGCTTCCTTCTAATATAAAAACGTGATAGGACAATATAGATCAAATAAAAGTTAAAAAAAGTTACCCTTATACATGAGAATTCCCAGTAAAGCACATTTTCCAATCAGTTCTAACGGAAGATGAAAATAACACGCAGATAAAGTACACCGTAATATGTTTTAAATCAATCTCAAACGGTTTAACGAGTTCGTATTCAGGCGGTTTTCCTACGCCTTGATTACATTTTCCGTGATCACGTTAAGCCAACAATCTAATTACTTGTGCTCGTAGTAATATTAGAAGCTACCTGCATTCTGTGTGAGGCTTCTTGAAATAAGATAAAATATCGCTGTACAGTGCAGCATCAGCATCCATCTATCTTATTAACTTAAGAGCGATTTTATTTTTGAAGTAGTAAATTTTTTTCTAGATTGTTGAGATATTTAAAGAGAACAATTTAGCTTTTAAGGAAGTAGATAAAATCACTTTAATCCTTTACTTCCTCTTTCTTTGTTGACTTTAATACTACTTTTTTATTAGCCATTAGCGTACATTAAAATTCTAAGGACAATATTAATAAAGGAACTAAGGTAATCGTTCCTAATGACTTATTATATCTTTTAGGGTCAAGCGAGAACCTATTTTTGATACTCATCAAAACCTGTACTAGATATTCGGATATATTATCACGAATTGAGCAAACAGCACAAAACACACTTTTTTCGAACTTTTTTTACCTTAGTATGCGAATCAGATTCGGACTATCCTAGATTTAAATCCTAGACTTTTTTAAATATTGAAACTATAAATAATAGAAAAAACAATATTTGTCATTAACGAAATAAATTTACAAAGTAGCGTTAAAATCAAATCATAATATACTTTATTCAAGAAGAACTTATGTACTTATGTAATAACTTATATACAAGCACTTTCGAATCGTCACTTTTTACATTATGAAAATATCGAATTACATCATTGGTAAGCTTTCTCATCCAACAGAAATAAATTTTTACTATGCAATGCTATCGCTCCCATTGATTAACGTATACCATAAAGTTGCGCTAAACCATAAAGGACTACAAAATATGTGTAGTATCCAAACGGAATATGAATTAGCTGATGCCATACTAAATCTCATAAAACGGTTTATTACCAGTGCCTCAGAATGATAGCAAGAATAATTTGTAAAATATAAACGTATTTATTTTTTGATAAAATGAACTTTATTCGGGTTTGCTTAATTTTTGTAATATATTAAACGGTTCATATTATATTATGATGTTAAACAAAATTTCAAAAAAAATACTCCAACAAGTTATTATATCTTTGACGGACGTTGTGGACAGAAACGAACAAAGTAACAAAAATAACCTGTTTGGTGTATTTATAATGGTCATGCTAATAACACTGATTCGGTGGTCCTGGATTCGATTCCTGGATCGAGGTGATTTCTATCAATGAGTATTTCTGGTAAAATTTCCGGTTGTGAAGTAGACGCTGTTTCAGCCCCCGGCTCGAAGAGCACATTAAGCTAGCATTAAATCTCGCTATTTCCGACATTATTATTATGAATAATATGGTATTTTACTTTAGTATAAGCCTATAAAATAAAGACTCAACGACTCAAAAGCTCAAGCAGCAGCTTAAACCAATAGAATATGTTAGTAAAAATAAGTCATGGACGACCATGTAATGTTATTTACATAATAGCGATTTCTCATAGCAATCAATCCCAAATACCATTACAATATTTGCTAACTAAATATTTTGTTTCTTTTTATTTGTGACGGTCGATTTGGCCGACGGCCCATACAGGGTATATATCATGTATATCTACAGTTAACTATAACCACGGCGACACATAGTCTTGATTTTATCAACTTCGACTGAGAATATTTATCGAGGCTTGACCTATTTAAATAAAATGATATAATGGTTTATAGATCACTATTTTTATTAGCAAGCACCTAAAGGACGCACTTCGATGGGCGATGTCTTGTGGGATTCTCCAGGTACTTCTCTGGATAGCAGAGTTGACTGTAGAGCAACCCTTTCGGCTGTGTGGTCTGCTTCGGCAGACCTGCCCGGCAGTCGGGGCGTCGTAGTAGAATGCCCAAGCGATCCTGCGACGTCCCATAAAGACGTGATGGGTGCTTGGGATTTAGTGGGTAGTACTGGCTTGTCAGTGAGTCCCCCATTACCAACTATTTCCAGCAGGTGGTATGCGTCAATGCATTTCCCAAGGATAAAAAAAGTAATCGATTCCAGTTAGATGTACGTACACCACTATGCCATTTAGATTGACAATTTTAGACTAATACATATTGAAATATATAAAATACAAATAATTTACATTTGTAAAGCTTTGTATTGTTTTAATAAAGATTGGAAATAGAAAATGTGATTACATCTAATCTGATAGAATCTAAAATAAGGTTTAAAGACCTCTCAGGACTTTTGAAGTTCAAATGTTTTAATACTTAAAGAAGGTCAAGTGGCAAGTAAAAGTTAGACGAGACCCCAACGTGTGCATATGTATGAAGATATTGTAGCACTTGGCAATCTAGTCTCTTCGTATCTCACAGTTGATATAGCGTTAACTTCTGTTCGAAAAAGTGAAAGGAGAAACTTTAACATTCCACTTAATTAATGATATACAATGATAATGTTATAAAAACTAAAAACTTGCGTCAAACGACAATTTTATCAAACAATAAAAAGTAAAAAAAATGGAATTATCCCATAAAAAAATTTATGACTTGCAAAGATATCATTGTTACTAGGAATGCATTCAAATCGTAATTTATACTGTTATTGTCCGAAGCTGAAACTGAGCCAGAACGAGATAAGGATGGAGACACATTTAACAGAATAATTGTAATATTATATAAATATTTACTTTTTAAAAGTTGTAGTTAATAGTTAAAAGTTGTAGGTAAAACTTGTAGTTAGTTGAAAAAGCCTTAAAATATCTAATTTAAAACTAAGTGATGTGAGTTCAAATCCCAGGCCTCGCACATCTCATATTTTCATTTTTACCATGATTACTATTAGTATTATGATATGAGATACGTCCTGAGGACACACAATGAGCAATAATGCCAAATGTGGAAAATGCCATTCCAGAAGAAGAGGAAAAATGATTAGGAATCCCACATATCTCAGCGAAGCAAGCTAGACAAAGAGAGAGCTAGAGCAAGAAGCGATAAAAAATAACGTAGAGTTTGTCAACGCCTCACATGCTTTAATACTTCTCAATGCGAAGACCCACGTTAATCGGTAGATAGTTAAAAAGAGCTAATTGAAAAAAAAAATCTATTTCGTTTGGACGCGTTTTTAATAAGTTTTAAAAATTTAATAACATATTATTAAAAATTATAAATGTAAGAAAATTATGTTTTCCATATAAAAATATTTTTATTTCAAGTTCTACTCATCCGCATAATGTGCAGTGACCTTAACCTGTGTTCGTAGCTGAAATCCATAGGGAATTAAACGTGTGAATAGTGATATGCATTTGGCATGCATAGATATGGTATGATAATACATACTTGGAATCTCTGGTCGTGTGAAATAGTTATTTATATTATTTAGAGGATAAATATAATAATATGCTATATTATGAAATTCTATTTGGTTTGTATATATACAATGTTAAATAAAGCTATTATTATTCGTAACAACCAGTCTCTGAACAAGTAAAACGGTCATTGGGACATTGATAAATTTATGGAGATATGATTTTTAAGAAACTTAATCTCAAAAAAAGTATGTTTTAATGAAAATTATGGATATGATACTAAAAAAATCATTATATTTAAAGATAAATATAGTAACAGAGGCAATTTTTGTTATCATATTTGTAAAATATGACATTTATAGAAGTATGAAGTAGCGGGACGAGAAAAGATGACAAATGTACACTTTTTCTGAGTATGACCCATAATATATATTACAAGCTGTACCCGCGGCTTCGCCCGCGTTCATTTTTTTAATTGCTAATCAACCTCATTGGGTTGATCTGTAGGAAAAAAAAAATTGTCTAAAAAAAAAACAATTAAGGGGTGGACTACCCTTAACATTTAGGGGGATGAAAAATAGATGTTGGCCGATTCTCAGACCTACTCAATATGCTCACAAAATTTCATGAGAATCGGTCAAGCCGTTACGGAGGAGTTCAAGTTCGAACCCCGTGACACGAGAATTTCATATATATAAAATTATTAAGCATACGTCAAAAATGTACGCATATGTTATTCGAATAATTAATGATAATAAGTATGATTTGTATGATCAATATTAAACATTTAAACAAAGTAAGTATGTACATTGAATAAATTATTATGGTATTATATTATTAGTTATGGAGGCAGATCATCCGCTCCAGATGCTACCTCGATGCTGACCAAGATATGAGGGACGGACTCAGAGAGATATTTTTAGTTATTGTATAAAAAGGCGTACAATTTTTATAAATAATATTTTAAATATTGTGTAACTAACGGTTTATTTTGTAAATTTGTGAGGAAAAAGCCTGAGTGACGGTCTAGTGAGAAAATACAAATGTTACAATTTAGTTGTCTCTTGAGACTCCTACAGCAAATTTTATTTCTGACCTTTTCTAGTCAATCATTGTTTTACCCACTGTAAGTACAAGTGCTTTCCATCCAAACTGTCTTAGGTTTTCTTTTCGTACTCACTTTGTTTTGATATCAAATATAGTAGTATAGTAGCCTGTTGAGTTAATTCCATCTTTTATATGTATGTAGTGAATATTTAAAATATATTTCCTTAGATCTCTTAATATCTAATTCTCTTAAGAAAATAATATACTTTATAAGTTTTTATATCAGTAAGTTTCATCAAACAAAATCAACAAAAAATAGGTTAAACATAACTTGTCTAACCCCAGCTAACGAATTTATCGTTAATTTAGGGTAATCTTGCTTTTAGCCAAAATGCATTTTAACGGTAAACGATGATATTTTTTGAATTTTATTATCTCATATAGATGAGTCTCATTCGTATTCACCCCGACACTGCTCCATCGGAAACACTTTTTTACCAAACGTTTCCTTTATCCAAACCGATTTTAAGTGAGTTATAAAAATTGGTTACAGAACTGATATTTGGTAGGTTCAAAGCTTTTTTTTGTAATACTTATGTTTAAAATATTATTTTTAACTTTAAAACTGTACATTAAAAGATTCTTGAATCGCTCTAAAGTTGGACTAAAATAATCTTCATCTTAATCAATGGTTTTGATTAAGATAATGAAAATTAAGAATTATTGTTTAAATATGTAAGTCATTCAAAAAGCACTAATATTTTCGTTTTTTGAACCAAAAATGTTTAAAAAAATTCTTTTAATCTTGAATCCTACTGAAAAGTTTATACTACGAATTCAAGGATACAACGATTCAACCGAACTAGTAAACAATTTGAAGTAGTTAAGCATACTGTTGTTTTGAACTGCAGTAACTTTCGGAGAGTATTCCACTATCCGCCGATCAACGCCAAACTTCCAAGTGAAGTATAGAAGACAGCTTAATAGGCTGCAAATAGTGTTGCGGTTGAACTTTCAGTTAGTGTGGAGTTTCTGAGTCAATCGGTTAATAGTTTTGTTATTTATTATCTACTAGGTATTCGCCCTCGCTTCGCTTGCATTTGTCCCTAGATTCAGCATGAACGTAGTCGCGGGTTCTACTAGTAAATGTATACAAAAACTTGACAAATTATTTACTAAAACCTTTCTCGAGAAACACTCTAGCTATTGGTGAAAACAGTGATAAATTGGTGCAGTCGTTTTGGAGTTTATCGCGAACAGACAGACGCGGCGGAGGACTTTTTTATAATATGTAACTTTTTTATATAGTGACTAGTGATTTCTTGAACGAAACAAGAGTTGTCTCAAGCCTAGATGCTATAATCTAGAGCCTAGTTCCTTATTATTACTAATAATATTAAATTTATTTAATTAATTAATTAAACTTGGTATAATGATTTCATTTATTAATTAATTTGGCAACACTTGTGGGAACGAAGTAGTGCATGCAATTTTTTTGTCTCTGCAATGAAATAACTAAGAAAAATAGTCCCAGACAATTAATTGGCTATTACTAAAACCAGCTTCAATACATATATATTGTAGTTGTATGTAGTTAAATATATTAGTAAAGATTATAATCTATCTATGTACTAAAACTTCATCCAAATAGATCTAGTCGTATATATAGTAATAATAATAATAAAGTATATGTTAACAATAACTATTTTTATTAAGTACTGTAAAATAATATAAATACCTTCATTTCTCGATATACGGAATAAATGATTAATTTTCCGCAACTTCACTTCACGTAAAAGCGAAACGATATTAAATAAAGCTCTACATTTATTAAAAACCTGCATTTTATTGTGCACTAGCTATTTTAAAGTGAATTTCGACTCGGTAAGTGATATCGGGATATAAAATAATTTACGTATATACGCTTTCTGAATGAAGTGTACTAAGTTATATTGAAATCCTAAAAAATGCAACTTTGCTGATATTTCTGTTGATTTTTGTTTCTATTTTGTAGATTTTTTGCATGGCAGCACTTTTAGATTACTCAAGATATAGCTGTGCACCTGACCTTCTAACCTTTTTGTGGTGAGGTTATCATTGGGATTGGCAATGGGAGCTGGCCCGTCTCAGTGGCGATGCACCATGCAGGTTTCTCATGGTATTTCTCTGATAGCCCATGGTTGTTGTGGTCTGCGCGTCAGGGCGTCATCTTATGAGATCTTGCGAGGAGGGTTTCGTTGAAATATAGTATGCCTAAATGCATTTCCTTATGTTGAAAAAGATATTTTTCTTATCATTATAACTATTTTCTTTACAAAAAATTCACCTAGTTCTATTCAGCACAAGCAAACAAACATACATTCTTATCAATATTTTTTTTTATTTCGTATAAACATATTAAAAAATCCAATAAAATACCAAACTCCATAAAAATGAATTTAATAGAGCATAAATTAATCAAACTCTTTAAATAACTTTTTATGTAACTGCAAAAGCTCTTACATATATTTGACTTAAACTTAAAATTTTCTAAATTTTGTTTGATATATTAAGAGGGATTTCTTGACAATATTTCATGCCATGCACCTGCTTCCTTCGCGTCTACTTAAAGGATTAAACTTCTTATCCTTATACTTTACTGCGATATTTAAGTATATAATATGTATGTGCTTATACAGTGCTTAACTTTTCTCGCAGTATAAAGTTTCCTAGATATTGATCCAAATAATCTATCGTCATGCCAATTGATTAAAATCTGCCCGGTGGTTTGCGGTCACAGATAGACTTCAATTTTTTTAAAAACTACATTTGATCGATACAGATCGATAATAATGATCATTTCATAAGAATTTCTTTAAAAATATTTAATGTATATATTTGGCTTAAAATAATTTGTTGTAATTACAACTTAATATTTCACATAATTTTGCTATGTCCATAAAAACTTCTGTTTGATCAATTTTATTTGTGTCTATCTATAATATACAGTATAAATATATATCAGCATACCAAGCCAGTTTTACAACCGCTTTGGGTTTTAGTTAACTGATTTTAGTAAAAAAATCTTAACTAAATTTCCCAGAACTTTTTTATTTTGAATGAATGAAAATATAATTTATTACGAGTACAAATAAAGTCCTTTAAAGAAATATTTGTAAGCGAGCTTTCAAAGGCTATAGATGGCAAACGTAGACCACAGAGATAATGTTTTTATAATATTACATTTCTCCAATGTAAGAAAGTCGTTCTAAGAGAACAAATTAAGCAAAGAAAGCTTTTTTATTTAATTTAAGATTTTATTCCAATGTTATAAAAGCTTTATATGTTATATGAATCAAAATTAAGAGATAAATAAGGTTTTTAAAAGGTTTAAAAATAAAATGCGAATTATATTATTTCAAAGATGGTCTATGGATATTAGATCAATATCATAAGTTTACCGTTCATATTGCTTCCTAGCAACACCTACCCTCGACTCTCCCTCGCTTCGCTTAGTTTTGCTCTTAGGTACATTTTCTAGATAAACCCTAATTCTAATTCTAAAACCAAAGTATCATAAGTTACTCCTTATAACATCAGCTATCTGCTAGTACAAGTCCCATCGAAATCTGTCCAGCCAGAGTAATATAAATAAATAGAGCCACAGCAATAAAAATAAATTGGCGTTACAGTTCTACATAGCTGTAGAATTTATTATGAGTATGGTTCCGTATGCTTATGTCTGAGGCAGTCGGAAATTGGTCTTTAAACAAAGTTCGTCCTATTATTTAAGCCCTCTGTGAGTAACATTTAGAGCATGAAAAGTAAGTACAATACACGATATAAAAACTTTTACTCATAATTAATAAAATTATCTTTGTCATTTATACGTATTTATAAGCCAAGAGGTTGGCGGACTTCATAAGTCTTTCCAAAAATCTCAGACATACAGGTTTCCTCACGATGTTTTCCTTCATCGTAAGACAAACGGTAATAATGTTAGAAATAATTCGTACATGTAAATCTCAGAATTGCGAGACCCGGATTTGAACTCGCATCACTCAGTTAACGAGCGCGTTACCACTTGGCAACCACTGTCTTTCATGATTGTTTTTGGAAAATTATTTCCAAATACATAATTAGTAATTACATATATCATTTCTCCAGTCCACTATGTACCAAGATTTATATGGCATGTTCGTTATTCAATAATTCATGAATCTATCTCAAACCTTTATTTTCTACGTTCTTTTATATCGATGATGTATGACACGTTCGGCTCAGTTGGTAGTGACCCTACTTTCTGTGCCAGCGGTCGCGGATTCGAGTCCCGCTGGGAGCATTCATTTGTTGAGCACGAATGTTTGTACTGCAGTCATGGGTGTTTATACTTATAATATGTGTCTATTTAAAATTAACATATGTGTAATATATCAACTATCTGATATCCGTAACACAAGCCTCGTAGCTTACCATTGAACTAGATGATGCTGTTAGTGCTGTTGTTGTTTTATATCGGTACTTCTAAGATATTACTATTATCGTCGATTCGATTTCTACCAGAAATCTTTTAGCAAGCTGTAAAATATCCTAAATCCCTAGAGTATGTATTTCGAGTTTTATAAGATTTGGGTCATGTCGAAGTTTATGTCAACATATAGTTTTATATGTATAATAAAAGATCACAGAAGGCAGAATTTATGTAAATTGAATATTTTTCTGAAAAATTGTAGATCCTACTCTGAAGATAAAATATTCAGCATCGAAAAGCAAAATAACTTTTAAGTATCTGGCTGTTTGTTTACATTTTTGCTAGTGCTTTTGAGATTTATTTCGAGTTAAAGTTAGAAGTTAAACTGAAAAACGTAATTTATACATCATACAATATGCAATATGGTATTGTTTTATGAGTGATTTTTAAAACTAGATACTAAAGTTTGATTCCCGGTCTGGATAAAAAAGTTACGTTGATTATTTAAAGTTACATAATCTTTGTTTTGATCTCACAATAAAGTAAATAAAGTAATTTTGCTTTTATTCTTATAAATGAGATAGTTTCATTTATAATGTCAAATATTCGCGTAAACCTAAGAAAGTATAACGTAAGGGCTTATTTAATTTATCACTTACTTGTTCTAGCATCGACAAGTAGTCAACTAGCTATGTAATTGAATTATATTTTCTAGTTCATAAATTAATTTTAATTTGAATGTCTCTGTCTCCTCTGGCTGCCTCCAAACATAACTAGTACAAACATACTTACAATACATTCAGAGCATGCCATATAACAGAATGTTTAAGGAGTGTTTTCAGCACTCTACAATAATAAAAATAAAAAGATTGACAATGGTAATAATTTAATTTTATTTCGCGACAGGTTGTAAATCTACATGCAGAAGTTCTGAGAAGAATATTTTGATGACCTCTTATTTTGTGTTTTACACTGATGGTTTTGTTAGGTATAACTTATGCAGACACAAACTTAATAGTCTATGTATACTACTGAAATAGGAACTATCGTACTAAGTAAAATTTTTCTTGACCCAGTGAAGTTTTGGCGTTTTAATCTCAATGTTGATGCTCGAGAGACTTCGTCTAATTGTTGAAAGTTTTACACGACAAGCTAACTTGTATCCTTGATCTTTTAGGGAAGCTTTTTCTATTATATATTTTATTTATTTATTAGACCTATTTATGTTTAAATTGGGAGTTGGGTGTATATACATCTATTCATAAGGTTTAATCTTAAATAATTTGTCTAGAAATCTATAGATCTTATATATAGTAGGAAGTTACGAAACTTTTCTTTTAACTTTTAATGTTACCTTATGGCGTCTGACATAACTATCAGTCGTTTGACAGGATGGAGTACTAAAATCATTTTTAATTCTCCGTTTAAAGAGCTTAGTCGCTACATATGCATCTATGACACTCTGTACTTAAATCGTATCTCAAGAAAGAGAGATAAAATCATCATGTTAATGTAATCATCATGTTAATGTAAGTGTTTAATGTATTCATTTTTCCATACTGACTGTTAAAACGTATCTACAGACAAATCTGAGCGAAGCCAGGCTGAGTCGCTAATATTTAATAAATATTATGTCTGTATCATTGAACTAAGTATTATTTTTAAATAAGCTGCAAAAATCAGTTTTATATTAAACTAGCGACTTGCCCTCGCTTCGCTATGACTCTTCCCTTGGTACGTTTTGACTGTTAGTATATATTTCTCTGACATAAGATATTTTCCTGCAGTAAAAACTATCCTATAATTGACCAGGACAAACAGTATTGACGTGACGTCACGTTTGGCGCAGTTTGTAGTGACCTACTTTCTTACGCCAGAGGTCGCGGGTTCGAGTCCCGCTTTGGGCATTCATTTATTGAACTTGGATGTTTGTACTCCAGTCATGGGTGTTTTTATTTATAATATGTATGTATTTAAACTTATATATGTAGCTTACCACTGAACTAGATGGCGCTATGTCTAATAATGTCCCAAGTATGACAACACCAAGTTTAATAAAATGCAGTCCAGTGGTGTTCTTCTAATGTTATCACAGACAGACAGACAGACGAAAAATTCTAAAAAACTATAGATTGAACCTTTATGACGCTAATAACGACTATTTCAATTAGAATTTCCAAAAAATATTCAATATACAGATTCGACTATAACGTAATTCTAAGTTATTTAGGTCGAAATGCTTAATTTAATTAATTTCATTGTAGCGTTGAAGACCACGAGCTGTATATAATATATGAACAATACCAGTCCTTCGCTCTACAGCTGCGTGAAAGTAAGACTATTAATTACAACAACAAAATTTACTAAGTTTTGATCTTTAACTTTTAACATAAAAGGTACATATTCGTATATTGGTTCTTAATCTCTTAAAACGATTTCTTTAGCAGTGGAATTTATCTTGTAAATTGTAACCTTTATTTCGCAATATTTAAGAGATGCCTGTCTAGAGGACCTAGAAACACTTTTATTAAAATCGTGTCATAAGTGACTTTGGTTTCGATTCCTATTCGTTCACCAGTAACCTACTTATGTACATACATACATACATGAGAACAAATTTCTCTTCTTTCAAGCTGGTCAAAAATATTTTTCTTTTATTATATATTTTAATAATATATTTTTTCATCGAAGATACTCCCGTGACCATGATTGCTGTAAAGCATTCGAAACGTCGGGAACCAAAAATCCAAATAAATCCGCGATAAAATCCGAAAAGATTGTTTCATTTAAAATGTCAAATATTCGCGTAAACATAATAAAGTATAATATTTTTCTTACTTAATTTAACACCAATAAAGAAACACAATAAAATCTTTATGTAGATGGTACTGTAAGTTTTAGATACACCCATTTTGTAAGTAAATACATTTCAGATCTATTTCTAATAAAGTGTAAATCTCCATTGTTATATTTTATGGTCGTAATAAATCTGTCGTTTGGGAGCAAAGAATCATTATCGATTGATTTGATCCCCGTTGCTGACACTGATGTTATATTGGGATGAGAGAGTTGTGTAGAAATGGTATACGCGACAAATCGTATTTTGTTTGGAAACTTGGCACATATCCTCTCTATGCTCGGGTGTTTATTTTTTTTGTTTATTGAGAACTAATCATATAGGTTCGCGTTTTCAAATACATTTTAATTTTTATAAAGGTACCCAAAAATTACTCCTTAAAACATTAAATACAGTCAGTGAAAGTCCCATCAATATCAATCCAACCGTTTTGGAGATTAACCGGAACAAGCAGACAGACAACACTTTTTATAATTGATTTTTTTATGTAAGTACCGTATATACTTTCACATGCAGTGAAGAGCTGTTAATTTAAAATTAAAAACAGACACTTCAATTTTATTTATATGTTAAGATTTAGTAAAAAGCTATTATGTTAGTTTTAACATTGATTATTTTCTTATTTTTGTTCCGTTCGAGAATAATATTACAAGCCGAAAAGAAAATAACTTTTTAAATCGTTTCAATGAGTAATTTCTTAAAAATGTTATCACGATGTTAAAAATAAATATAAAGCCTACCTAGAACTCATTTCTATTGTAATTTTTATTCTGTGTTTTATAATCCAAGTTATGGATATAATTTTATCGGGATTGAGTGAGAGGTACTTTTGTTTGATGAGTTTATTTGCTTAATTATTTCATTTATATTACCGTATCACTGTACTTGTTCCTATAACTTATACTTTACCATTTAAATGTTAATACTTTGAGTAGCAGTCTGATAATGTGATAGGAATATTTACCGAGATATTGTAATATCAAGGAATAAAACAAAATTATAGTTTTTCATGTAGACGTATTGTAATTGTAACAATGATTTTCTAGTTTTCCTAGAAATATTGAAGAAATTGTAAGATAATATTTGTATAAAATCATATTATTAGGTATTTTTATGTATTTTTAGTTAGTAGGTACCTATACTTCTTTTATTTTAAAAAATAAACAATGAAATATAGTGTAACTATAGTTTGTCCATTTTGTTAATGTTTTTTTGACAGCTCGCCGACTGACAACCTATGGTGATGACAAAAGGAAGTAATAATCGATTTCTCTTATTTTTTTAAGTATAAAATAATATTTATTTTTATATTTATTAATATGAAAATAAATATTATTATCGTAAAAATCAAGTGAGGTGGAGAGAACTAAGAGAATCATAATGTGATACGGGCCGTGACATTGCATATTTTGATAATTTATGCACACATGAGTTAATATTTAATGTAACTGAAGACTCCTCATCGGACAAATCTAATATAAATGATGATTCTGACGAATCATGTTAATAAAAGGAATTAAACTATTTTAGTTGTTTATTTGTATGCCTTATACTAAGAAGAAAGTAAAACTTTACTATTAATTTTAATATTTTAATTTATTGGTTTAAATCTTGAAATTTTTTTTGTCTTCCTTATTAAATAACATATTACACCTTATTTACATATTAGCATTGATTTCTATCGATTATGTGTAATCTGTGGCACAATCGTAGTAATCGTTATGTGTAGCACAGCAATAAGGGGGAGGTGCCCGTCCATGAAGTACAATATTAATGGGTATGACATTTTAACTTTAATGGCTAACCATTAAATACGAAACTTCCTGGGCGTGAGCTGTCAAAAAACCATTAACAAAATTGACAAAGTATAATAAGGAATTGGTAATTCCACGGATTAATCTTTTAAAACAATTTATATGACAATTTCGCAGCTTAGAATAAAAATATAAAAATAAAGGGGACTCATATTATATTATAATCATTATTAAATTTTATTATTACTGTCATTAGACAGTATTAATAAAAAATAATTTATTAGTAATTCTTACATTATAATATATTATATACGATAATTTGCTTATTTTTAGCCTTTTTTTAGAAAATGCGTTTTTTACCAATAAAATTGACAATTAAAACTCAATAATTACGTATTAAAACACTTTCTACGAGTATAAATTGGTCGTTTGCTCAAATTAGCACTAAGAAGTTATTTAACATTTTTAATCGTACCACATATGTAGCTTTTGTAAAAATACATTTACAATCTCCCTCTACAGTGAAAAGGTTCCAGTAGTACGTAACCTAACGGAGTTGCGGAAGCCGCATATATTGGCCAGCTAACATGGAACTGTAAATAAATAGATGTGGTATCTAAAATTGAAAATAATATTTATTAAACTTTATGTAAGAAGCAAAAAAAACTAGATTTTTATTATAAACTTTTAACTGTAAGCACTAGTAAAATAAACGATAAAATATTACTTCTTGAAGTAACGTAATAATAGAATTGCTTTATTTAATCAATACCATAGTTCTTTTTCTATATTTAGTAATGGGTGCTTTTATTTAAGATATGTATGTATTTAAAGTTATATATGTGTAGTGTATCAACTATCTTGTATCCGTAACACAAGCCTCGTAACTTACGGAACTAGATGGCGATGTGTGTTAATATTCAGGTTGTTTTAAAGAATAATAGCAAGACTTATTCTTCTAGTGCCTCCACTTATATTTCACTCAAATTTATGAATCCCTCGAACAGCGTGGTCGGAGCGATAGAGGGTAATGACGTCACTTCCGCCGTATATCGCCGCAATTTGCTTTAATAAATCAACTGCATTGTAACTACAGACCTTGTTTATGATATCATTTTCATATTCCAATACGAAGTGTAGAAGTCTGGGAAAGTGTTAGATTATACTTGTGCATAATAATTTAATGGCGTTTAATTTACTTTAGGTTGTGTTTTTGTGTATAATAAAGAAAATGCATTGTAAAATCTGTTAATTTGTACATCTATCTATAAAGCTGAAGAGTTGGTTTGTTTGTTTGGTTGAATGCGCTAATCTCAGGAACTACTGGCCCGAATTGAAAAAATCTTTTTGTGTTGGATAGTAAGTTTATCGAGGAAGGCTATAAGCTGTATTACATCACGCTATGACCAATAGGAGCGGAACAGCATTGAAAAATGTTGCAAAATATTTCTTTTGATTTTCAGCCTTTAGAACGCGAGCGGAGTCGCGGTAAAGTCTAGTAGGTATTATAATAAAATTCTAACTGAGTCAAATCTGTACATTAATTATTTTTTTGAAAAATGTAATTGAAAAAGTCATTATTACCGGTACAGAGGTAAAATATAGAGTTATTAAATTTAATTGTTTGCCTTTCTGTCCGTTGAAGTGGACAAAACCATAGCGAGAGTGAATCGCTACTAAGCATTATAATTACCAAGGATTACGACAAAATCAAAATGGCTGATCACAATCGCCAATATGTGCGTATTTTAATTTTTTTTTGCCAAACTAAAAAATATAATTAAAATATTTTAATCCAAAATACTATTTTAACCTTAACCTTTTAGTTCGAATTTTTGTCGTCGGGTTTTATTTTTTTCAATGCCTTGAGATTCTTAAAGTATTTATATGTATTTATTTGTAAATAACACTTTGGAATTTTAAAGTCCTCAAATAGATCAAGCTATTCAACATTATGAACAGAATCATTCATATCTAATTGAACGCTTTTTTAACCGACTTCATTTTAAGGACTATTCAGAAAATATGTGGCTTTTTGTACATTTCCTGTAAAATAACACATAATATGTACCAATGTACATAAACAATATTACTATTTCATAACAATATCACGAAACCTGTGTAAAGCCGTAATTGAATTTGCAGTTTGAATGTGGTCAAATCAATCCGCAAAGATCACGTTGCATTCGTGAGTGATTCTATCAAGAAGTTCTATTGGTATTTACATGCATATATACTTGTACGAGTTATGAAACCGTATATAATATGATACCTTTTAAAATTTAAAAATAAAAAAAAGGTGTTGGGATTCAGTTTCTTTTACTTTTCTTAAATATTTGACGACTCGTTTGACTCAGTTGGTAGTGACCCTACTTTCTGCGCCAGCGGTCGCGGGTTCGAGTCCCGCTGGCGGCATTCATTGGTTGAGCGAATGTTTGTACTGCAGTCATCGGCGTTTATAATATAATAAACGCCGAAACCTTCAATATGTAGTATATCAACTATCTGGTATCCGTAACACAAGCATCGTAGCTTATCACGGAACTGGATGGCGCTGTTGTAAGAATGTTCCAAAATATTTATTTATTTATTTTATTAAAGATAAATGTATAATTTTGACAAATAATACTACTGTTAGTCTACAGCTCTGCCTGTTTAGTAACATACATATTATATACTAATGTAATATAATAATCGTATTTTAGACAAAAAAGTCTAAGCTGGTACTGTATAACTAAACCAAAATCTATTAAAGTTGAAAACAGAAAACTAAGTATCCACTGACTAAACGTGAAATATCGTAAACTATTTGACCTTTGAAGCTGAAGTTTAGCAGGTAGTTTATAGGTAAGAGACGTCAGCTAAGGATTTAGCGACAGGGCCGGATTAAAGGACTTTTAAAAGTTTACGTATATAAAATACATCCAGAGGCTTTTTCACTTTTACGAATTTTGTAGATAAGGATGAGTTATTTCAGTCTATAAATAAAATTAAAGTGTCTATTTTTAATTTCAAATAAACAGCTTTTAACTAAATGCATATGAAAGTATATACGGTATTTACGTGAAAAAGTTAATTTTAAATTTGTGTCTGTCTGTCTGTTTGTTTCGGCTAATCTTTGAAATGACTGGACTGATTTTGACGGGACTTTCACAGTAATAAAGTGTAACTGAGGCTACTTGTAATTAAAAATATATATTTATTTTTACTAACGGAAATCGCGTTAAACCTATGAAAATCATAAACAAATGAAAGAGATAAAACTGCGGGAAGCAGCCTTATTCTATAAAATATCTTTGCAGGCATATAAAATATCAATATATACTAAAGAAACAAGATAAGTTTTAATAAAAGCTTTACATACAGCTACTAAAAAAATATAACCAAATAACGATTCTAACATAAGCATAATTCTTTTGTAACAGGTAAATGTATTCACGTACATACACAATATGGTATTTATATAGCAGTATATTCAATTATATTTGCAGTTATACCGCCTACTTGTCATATTATATTGAATAGAAATCGTCTCTATTTCTTTAGTTTAAGGTATAAAGTTCCGTACACACTTGTATGTGTAGAAAAATCCGCATTTATATAGAACCTTACAAATACTGCTCTTGGCATCGCGACCTTTTTATGGCGTGTCGGAAATAAGCCAGGAGGCATTTCCACGCCGATGATATTGCGAGTGGTCCAAGCGCTAACCAAGCTTATTTTGCTTTAAGCTTTAAGCTTAAATTGTTAGGTGACATGTGAAATTTTATATATTATATTAATATAACGTTTTTATACTTTTTACAAAAGAAAGTAATAAATATGATTCTTTGACACGGATTCGGGAATAAGTTTTTATTAATTTACTACAAGAATTTACTAATTTCGTTGATTAAATGACTATCATTCTTCTGGATTGCTCCTGCTTCTGCTAATTAGTGAAACGACTGGACAGATTTTGATGGGATTTCACTGGCTAGATAACTGATATTGAACTATAGAAAAAAAATGAATTCCACACAAAAAAATACGTATGTAGGGACGAACTCGAGCGAAGCGAAAGTGATTTACTAGTCTTTTCTTGTTTCTTTAAGTTAACTTAAATATCTTTAAACAATCTTTTCTTAAAGAATATTCCTAGTTTCATTTAAAATGCAGGAGATAGATAAATATAATCTGTGCCAAGTAGGTAAATAGGTTGGAAGAATGTGCCGAGGCTACAGTACTTTGTACTAATGCCAGAATAGGCTTACGTAGCCAATAACTAAATAAGAAATTTTATTGCATTTCAGATAATATTACTTAGATCAAGTAAACTAGTTCTGTGTAGGCAGTGTTAGTCCAGCGGTAACGCACTCGCTTAGATAACCGAGTGATGCGGGTTCGAATCCGGGTTTCGCACCTTTGATATTTTCATGTGCGAATTATTTCTATCATGATTACCACTTGTCTTACGGTGAAGGAAAACATCTTGAGGAAAGCTGCATGTCTGAGAAAACCTAGCAAGTTTTCGAAAGACATGTGAAGTCTGCCAACGCGCACTAGGCCAGCGCGGTGGACTATGGCCTGATGCGAGGGGGCACTGAGGGAGGCCCGTGCCCAGCAGTGGGGCGTTAAAAAGGGCTGAAAAAAAAAACTAGTTCTGTGGTCTAAAATCAACTGTTATTCACTAAGTTTAACCATTATAGAGGTTCATTTGTTAGTGATATAGATAGGCTGTAAACTTCCTCAATAATGATTTTGAGACCAAAGACCTTGATTACTAGACTAGGTACACCAACAAATAATAAAATTTTTCATTTTTATATATTCGTATGAAACTATGAAATAAAATCTAAATTTTAGAAACGGATTCATTACAAATAAACAAATTATGCGAAAAGAGCCGCGGACTAAAACAAGTCAATAATTTAAGCTTTTTAAATCTTTTTCCATATAAACCAAGACATCATTTTCCGCATACGCAATATGCGTAACGTTAACTTAGAACATATTAATATAACTTACAGAAAACAATAGAAACAGTAGTATTACAGTATTAACTTAAGTAGTATTTTCTATTATACATTACATAATATTACATACTCGTAACATAGTAAATATACAATTTTGAGGTACTGTGCCTTCCGCCTATACTTTGGACATGCATTTGTGCTGTCTGACGGTCCCCAAAGATAACTCCCCGTTTTGATTAAACAAAGGTAAATATTTGTATCTTACAAATAAGTATAATGCACATAAGTCCTGAGAGATTTGATTTTCATCGTTGCATGGTACAATGTGATACCAGAACACTATTTTATATGTTGGGACATTGTTTCGCCATCTAGTTCCGCGGTAAGCTAAGAAGCTTGTGTAACGGACACCAGTCAGTTGATACACTACATATATAAGTTTAAATACATACATATTATAAATATAAACTCCCATGACTGGAGTACAAACATCCGAGTTTAACAAACGAATGCCCCCAGCGGGACTCTGTTGTTTCTTTTTATAACATTTAATAATAATACTTTTAACGTAGCGAAACAGTCAATCAGTAGCAACCATATATTATAGAGTTACTTAATACATAAATAAACCTGTACATATTATAAAATTGTAACGTATTTGAATATGTATATCGAAATAATCATTTATTATCGATACAGGCGTCAAATTTATAGTTTAAAAACGACTGTCTGTCCGTGTGTGCGTGTCTAGTGATGCGAATCACGAGAAAATCAATGTAGAGATTTCGATGAAATTTGATATGATTATAGCTGGTTATTGGCTATATGATAGTTTTTACTGCATATATTAATAATACATTATATTAACTTACGTAGGGACCTATTTATACATTCTATGTATAAATAGGCAAGTAAAAATAATTCAGTACCTTAGAATATTAAAAACTTGCTTCAATAAAGTATTTAGTATAGTATAGTAATAAATGATCTCATCACTTGTACCAAAAGAAAGAGATCTATGCCACTGGCATTGAAATGATGTTTCCGTATCTCCGTTAAAGGACGTGATTGTTTACCGAACGCTGAATCAGGCACCCAAAATCATAACATCAACCTTCATTATATTTTCTTATGATTTTCGTAGGGCAAAATGTACTGAAACGTGGTTAATAAAGAAACATATTTAATTAAGTTACTTAGATTTCGTGAGTTCGTTTCTCATTTGATGAACATTTCTTAGTTATTAAAGACAGACCAGTGACAGATAAAGTGTGAAATAAATTTATCTATAAATAATGTCATTTAATATTATATTTTTTTAGTGAATTATGTAATGTTACGAGCTAGGGATTTTGAGATGGGAAATTAAAGTTTAAAAAAGTAATTAAATGTCACTTGCACAGTTCTATTTCTTAAGTGTCACGACACTCAGTTATCAGAATTTTAGCTTTATTTAGTTACTTCGTACTATTTCTCGTTACTATTTCACTTTCACTTCACTCTGCGTTATCATTTCTTTGTTAAAAAAAGAGAGAAAAAAAAGTACCAAATATGATTCTTTGATACGGATTCGGGAATAAGTTTTTATTAATTTACTACAAGAATTTACTAATTTCGTTGATTAAATGACTATCATTCTTCTGGATTGCTTCTGCTTCTGCTAATAGTGAAACGACTTGACAGATTTTGATGGGAATTACACAGGCTAGATATTGAACTATAGAAAAAAAATGAATTCCACACAAAAAAATACGTATGTACGGACGAACTCGAGCGAAGCGAAAGTGATTTACTAGTCTTTTCTTGTTTCTTTAAATTAACTTAAATATCTTTAAACAATCTTTTCTTAAAGAATATTCCTAGTTTCATTTAAAATGCAGGAGATAGATAAATATAATCTGTGCCAAGTAGGTAAATAGGTTGGAAGAATGTGCCGAGGCTACAGTACTTTGTACTAATGCCAGAATAGGCTTACATAGCCAATAACTAAATAAGATTTTTTACCGCATTTCTTAGATAATATTATTTAGATCAAGTAAACTAGTTCTGTATAGGCATTGTTAGCCCAGCGGTAACGCACTCGCTTGGATAACCGAGTGATGCGGGTTCAAATCCGGGTTTCGCACCTCTGATATTTTCATGTGCGAATTATTTCTATCATGATTACCACTTGTCTTACGGTGAAGGAAAACATCTTGAGGAAAGCTGCATGTCTGAGAAAACCTAGCAAGTTTTCGAAAGACATGAGAAGTCAGCCAACGCGCACTAGGCCAGCGCGGTGGACTATGGCCTGATGCGAGGGGGCACTGAGGGAGGCCCATGCCCAGCAGTGGGGCGTTAAAAAGGGCTGAAAAAAAAACTAGTTCTGTGGTCTAAAATCAACTGTTATTCACTAAGTTTAACCATTATAGAGGTTCATTTGTTAGTGATATAGATAGGTTGTAAACTTCCTCAATAATGATTTTGAGACCAAAGGTCTTGATTACTAGAGTAGGTACGCCAGGAAATAATCAATTTTTTCATTTTATTCGTATGAAACTATAAAATAAAATCTTAATTTTAGAAACGGAGTAATTACACATTAACAAGTTATGCAAAAAGCGCCGCGGCCAAAAACAAGTCAATAATTTAATTTAAGCTTTTTAAATCTTTTTCCATACAAACTTTAGCTACGAGTATACCAAGACATCATTTTCCGCATACGCAATATGCGTAACGTTAACTTAGAACATATTAATATAACCTACAGAAAACAATAGAAACAGTAGTATTACAGTATTAACTTAAGTAGTATTTTCTATTATACATTACATAATATTACATACTCGTAACATAGTAAATATACAATTTTGAGGTACTGTGCCTTCCGCCTATACTTTGGACATGCATTTGTGCTGTCTGACGGTCCCCAAAGATAACTCCCCGTTTTGATTAAACAAAGGTAAATATTTGTATCTTACAAATAAGTATAATGCACATAAGTCCTGAGAGATTTGATTTTCATCGTTGCATGGTACAATGTGATACAAGAACACTATTTTATATGTTGGGACATTGTTTCGCCATCTAGTTTCGTGATAAGCTACGAAGCTTGTGTAACGGACACCAGACAGTTGATACACTACATATATAAGTTTAAATACATACATATTATAAATATAAACTCCCATGACTGGAGTACAAACATCCGAGTTTAACAAACGAATGCCCCCAGCGGGACTCTGTTGTTTCTTTTTCTAACATTTAATAATAATACTTTTAACGTAGCGAAACAGTCAATCAGTAGCAACCATATATTATAGAGTTACTTAATACATAAATAAACCTGTACATATTATAAAATTGTAACGTATTTGAATATGTATATCGAAATAATCATTTATTATCGTTACAGGCGTCAAATTTATAGTTTAAAAACGACTGTCTGTCCGTGTGTGCGTGTCTAGTGATGCGAATCACGAGAAAATCAATGTAGAGATTTCGATGAAATTTGATATGATTATAGCTGGTTATTGGGTATATGATAGTTTTTACTGCATATATTAATAATACATTATATTAACTTACGTAGGGAGTAAAAATAGTTCAGTACCTTAGAATATTAAAAACTTGCTTCATTAAAGTATTTAGTATAGTATAGTAATAAATGATCTCATCACTTGTACCAAAAGAAAGAGATCTATGCCACTGGCATTGAAATGATGTTTCCGTATCTCCGTTAAAGGACGTGATTGTTTACTGAATCAGGCACCCAAAATCATAACATCAACCTTCATTATATTTTCTTATGATTTTCGTAGGGCAAAATGTACTGAAACGTGGTTAATAAAGAAACATATTTAATTAGGTTACTTAGATTTCGTGAGTTCGATTCTCATTTGATGAACATTTCTTAGTTATTAAAGACAGACCAGTGACAGATAAAGTGTGAAATAAATTTATCTATAAATAATGTCATTTAATATTATATTTTTTTAGTGAATTATGTAATGTTACGAGCTAGGGATTTTGAGATGGGAAATTAAAGTTTAAAAAAGTAATTAAATGTCACTTGCACAGTTCTATTTCTTAAGTGTCACGACACTCAGTTATCAGAATTTTAGCTTTATTTAGTTACTTCGTACTATTTCTCGTTACTATTTCACTTTCACTTCACTCTGCGTTATCATTTCTTTGTTATTTTCTTTTGTTCTTTTATCTTTTATCATAAACTATTTTTGTCGTAAATTGTGATAGTTCAAACCTTTTAGTAGGTATTACTTAAAAAGGAAGGAAATTAACTTGATATGTATGCGTAAATGCAACCAAACTGCGCTGTAAAGTATGACCTAACCCTCCCCTTTTATTGAAAAGATTCCCACTCCTAGCAGTGGGACGTAAGAAGGTTTATTTGTTAATTTTTATTTATTTAATTTATAATCAGAAAAAATACAAACATACTCCTTAAACTTATAACAAATTTAAAGTAACAAAAAATTTTTTAATACATATGCATATACACTAATTTTCTATACGAAATACCTACGTATATATTTTCTAATATAAGTGAAGTAGCACGTAATATAAAATATCTTCTTCGACCCAACACGAAGAGGAAAATTAACTTTTAGGTAAGCATATTTTGTACAAGTACAATTTAATTAACTCTCTTCTCTTTGTAGGCCTAATTTGGCGTCATACTTAGTGAATAATATTTTGAAGCCTCTATTAGTAAAGTACTAAATTATCAGTTGGTGGAATGATGTTAAGATCTTGTAGAATATGATGATGATATATCATGACGTATAGGCAGTAGTCCAGTGTTAACGCACTGGATAACGCTTGGATAACCGAGTGATGCGGGTTCAAATCCGGGTCTTGCACCTCCGATATTATCATGTGTGAAACTTTTTTAACATAACACTTGTCTTACGGCGAAGGAAAACATCGTGAGGAAACTTGTATGTCTAAGAAAATCCTTGATTTTTCGAAAGACATGCGCAGTCCGCAAACACGCAGTTGGCCAGCGTGGTACACTATGGCTTGATCCCCTTTCAATACTCCCATTCTTAGATTAATGAGATTACTTGGAATTTAAAACGTTTCCGGGTTGTTTTCCATAGATTTTTTAATTCTTTTATTGTCTTATAGATACTGTCTTAAAAAAATGAGTCACTACAAATCTAAATAAATCTAGGAGAGAAAATAGGATAGTTTTATTGAGAATAAGATGTCTTAGAACTGAACTTTGTATGTGTGTTTATTTAAGTTTTATGTTATTAATATTTTGTGTAGATTTACGCTCTTAACTATGCATGTAACACCTATCTATTCGCCACTTAAACCGCCCATGCACAATTTAAACCTATTTTCTTAAGTAGTTATTTTAAAATTTAAAACATAATAATATGTTTTTGTGTTATTTTATAATAATTTTTGTACATGAGCTTTTTGTATTTTTTCTAATTTTTCATAATTTATCCACTAAGAGGTTAGTTGGAGGTAATCGTTTGTATAAACTTTCGTAATTAATAGAAAATATTCAAATTGGCTTTAAAGCTTCTATTTGAATTTCAGATGAGAAATCCGATCAGTGTTTGTATTATAATAAAATTATAACACGAGTATATTTTAACAGTTAATATAATCATTATTTTTTAAATTATTTTATAATAATTAATTTAGCCGATTAAAATGCTGGCTAAGTATTTAATATCATTTAAATATTTCAACAGCGTAATTAATTATAATCGTTACGAATCAAACTACTACTGTGTCTAAATTAAAGAAAGCGTTTGACATAACTATGAAACATTCCTTAAGCGAAAAGAAAAACTATGTTCAACTCATTAAAGTAAAGTGTAAGTGCGAAAAAGAAGGAAATTCCATTACATAATTGACTTAAATATGTGAAAATAAAAAACCAAAAAAAAATACCCAATTTTTTTAAAGGTTTTATCCAAGCTATATATTGTTAAACTTACGGCACCCTGTGAAGTGTCGAGAAAGAATTTAGAGTATAGAGCAGAATGGATTCGGGAAAAAAGACCAACATATTTTGTGTTAAAATGAAAATACATTTGGATCTGTGCCTAATTTTATTACTAAAAGCTTTTCACGGTCGGTTGTGTAGATAACGTGAGATACTGTCGTGAAATGCTGGCCACCCTCTTTATATATGAATTTTATCAGTAAAAAGACATTTATGTCATCGTCTAAATTATCAGGGTAAAATTTATTTAATTTACTGCTAAAATATTATGAGTTAAAGTTTCGAAATGTGAAAAATATGTTTCTTTTCACTATTATCCGCAAAGGATTTTTGTGTGTATAATATTTTGCAAGTAATATAAACAAAGTTGACTGAAATAATAATAAAAACTAGATCTCTACAATAAGTTGATACCCATAATTATTTTTGTTATATATTTAGAAATCTAGAGTCTGCTGCATCTGTCTGTCTGTCCGTTGCAGATAAACTCAAAACTCATCTACTACATCGATTTTTATGCTGTTTTCACCAATGGATGAAGTGATTCTCGAAATTTTTATTTTACAATTTGCTAAGCTTTAGCGGTATAAAAATAAATATCAAAATCAGTGAAGTCGATTAATAATAGATTCAGACACACAATAAAATCTTAGGTCAGTATAAACTGAATAAATTTATTCTTTCTGGTAATGTTAATGCTGTAAAAGCTTAAACTTCAATCAATTTGCAAAAAATGCCTGCATCCGCTCTAGCAAAAACGATTCTAAAAGGACGACGCTGAACTTTATGATTGACTTTCAAAAATAAAGTACTTCTTGTGATTTACATGACATTACGAGTTGTGTAATTTCGATTCAAAATTTCAACTCTAGGGAGTCTTCTCTTCAAATAGACAAAAAAAGACTAGAGTAGATTGTGCATATCTTTCTAGTACCTATAACACAATTCTGTGTTCATGTAAAACAAAGAATAGTTACTGAACGTTACTACACTGAAGTTATAGTTAAAAAAAATATTCAGAAATTGAAAATCTAATAAACGAAACCACAAAAAATTGCTAGTGCATAAACAACAAGAAATATCACGTACACGTTTATTCGAACGTACTCTTACTTAGGCTCACATATTTTCCCACGATAATCGAGGTGTTACTCCCATAATAAAAATATCTTACGTAGAACCTTACTACAATGTTTTAAGTCTATACTTCCTTGCTTAATATGAAGAGAAAAAGTATTACTAGCTAATATATTATTACTTTTATTATTACAATATTATATATTATTAAATCGTTAATTATAGTAATCTACGGTACTATTAAAATATTGAAGTGGAATGGAAATAGCTTGACTATGGTCATTGCTATAGGTTTGATTCCAGCAGGTGCAAATTAGGCCTATCTATACGAAATGTTATTCAGAAAAAAAAAACATTAAATATTCTGTATAGAAGAAGAAAGCGTTTCATAAAAATCACAAACAGAAATCTTTTAACGTTGTATAATATTTTTTTAAATACCGATTTCGGCAACAGGGCTAATTTCATTGAGGCTTGCCAACAAGCGTACGCTCAGTTCCTTTTACTCTCAAATCCTGATTGAACGATAATTCGACACAATTGGTGAAAGATCAAGCTATGGACTGAGGCAATGGTGATAAACATCGCCATCTTTCCAACTCCGTGCTGTTACTGGGAGTTTTTACCGACGAATAACTAAATTTATACTGACTCAGGACTCTACCTCAGGACCTACGAATATGCAGCCATACATGCTAGCTACTGTGACATACATACATTATTTAATACTAGTATATAGTATAATTTTAGTCAAATATATATTTGGGCCGAACAATTTCATTATTTATCAATTAATTATACATTGGTAACATTGGGACGAAGGAAAACCTTGTCGCATTTAAAATGAGTCTGTTTAACTTCCCTTAAAAATAAGTAAATAAATCACACCTTACGTGAAATGGGGTGGGATTAGCCATCCCTTATCATCCTACAAGCCAGCGATTAATCAGAAACGTATGTATGTAATATATTTTAATGTACCAGAGGCGTGCCGTTGAATTTTGTTTTTTGTTCATTTAAATATTTATTTAGATTTTGTTTTATTTAAAGTATTATTATAATTTATTGTTAGAATGTTAAGTTTATGTTAATTTATTAGGTCATGTTTTAAGATGTTTATGTATCAAAGGGAAGTTAATATTTATTTTTTGAATAAGGCTCTATTATACCAGTAATTAACGGTTGAAAGCTTGGTTTCTTAAATTATATATTAGTATCAAATATTACTCTTTTTTTCCTCAGTTCTTTTCAAGGCTTAGTCATTATCCAAATTGGTGTGAGGGTTACTAACGGACACACGTCCTTTAATATAAGAGAATTAAGCCATCGTCCACGACGCGATGCTGGCCAAGTGCAGCTTGGTTTCTATAAGTTCTATATAACATTCAAGTTTCCTCACTATATTTGCCTTAATCTAAAGAATAGATGATCTTATTGCAATAATATGATTCAGACATGAACACATCAGAAGCATGTACCACCTAGAAACGTAGCATGAATTATATATTATATTTCAAAGTGCTATTATTGTTTATTGTTTACTTCGAAAAGATATTTTTCTTACAAAACTCATAACAATTTTAATTGAATAAAAAATAAACTACTTTAAATAAAATCAATTAAATACGAGTATATGGAAAAATGAAATAAAAGAAATCTAAAGTTTTAAATTTTTCTATACCACCATTCTCATTTCTTTGCTATCAAAATAACTGATTACATATTCACATAGTGTCTTTACTTCGATTTCGATATCGACTTAAATTAACAATTTACCGTCACATCCAAAACTTTCACGGTGTGATAGTTCACACCCCATAGACCAAGTTGATTCACCAATGAGTTATTAATATTGCTCTAATCTCTTCCGGAAGTCAGGAAACTTTATCTTCCGGGTATTTGTCAAGTTTAGCTTTTAATGTATAGTTGTAAGCTTTAGTAGATTTATTTGTAAATATAAATGCTTATTAACAATATAAATAAAAATGATTGTCAATTATTTTTTTCCTTCATTCCAGTTAAAGACATTTGTGATTTTTTTGAAAGGTCTTATCCATTCTTGTTTTGTTGGGCTTCAAGAATATTTTGAATTATGTAATAATAAATATTGTAGGCTATAGTTTTTCTCAGAAATGTCTTTGCGTAGTAATTTAGTAGTCATATATAAAATTTAATAACTTTTTAATGCCTAAGAAAATATTTTTAAAATGTTTTAGTCATTGTATATTTTAATAAAGAATTTACTAGTATTCATATCTGTTTAATGTCCCACTGCTGGGCATAACACGTAGTGGTTTGGGCTTAATAGTCCACCACGCTGGCTAAATGCGGTCATTCCAAAACTCGCTTTTCTCAAGATTCTCTTAGACAAGCATGTTTCCTAACGATGTTTTCCTTCACTCTAAGACAATTATGACTAAGGTAATCATGTTAAAAATGATTTGCACATAAAAGTATTAGGTGTAATACCCGGATTCGAACCCACTTCTCTCGGTTATCCCAACGAGCAAGTCACCACTGGGCTACCACTGTCATAACAATATACTAATCAGGTTTGATTGTAACATTAATATAATCTAATATACGTTTCAATCAATTTAATCACGTTTATAAGAAGAATAATTATTCACACCAATAGCTATTGAGCCTATTCCGATAGGTAATTAAGCCTACTCTAAGGATTTGTAAGCCGAAACTTATTGACTATTGAAGTTATGAATACTTAGTGATTTGCAATATAATACAGACTGTAAGTTGACTTGCTCTTTATATTATGAACGTGAAAATCCAATTTAGTTTATTATATATCCGTTAATATATAAATAAAACTTCCCGTTAAACATTTTTTTATTTGATATTTCCTTTTTTTAACTTTAGTGAGTGTGATGCTTTTATGCGTGTGATAAAATAAGTAGTATTTAATGAAGTATAGTAAAATATATTATAGCAATTTATTTATAGAAAATCAATATGAAATACTTTCAGCAATACGAATATTTCCTCCTAATATTAAAGTATTAGAGAGTAGTTTGAAGCTTTAGTTATTTCTATAATTTCTATATTTCTATTACGTGCGCTCGTTGTCTTGCATGAAAAATAAATTATTTTTAAAAAGAAATGAGTTGCATCGTGAGGATGTCCATAGACTATTTTTGATCCCGCCCAATTACACCGGGAGTGTAACCGCGGGCAAAAACTATGGATAATAATTTTAATTATTATTTAATAATAATAATGTTTAGTGATTTGTATAGGTACCAATTAAAAAGCGTAAATAAACCATAATTGTAACCTTTAACTTAGTAAAAGCAAAGTTTATTGAGCTTAACTGCATGTCGAAACTTGCTCACGGTTAAATAATTATTTGTTCCCTAAAAAAGAATATATTTAATATGGAATATCATAGAGTGTTCAAATATCCAGATCCATTCAGCTGTATTGACGTGAAAGAGTAACAAATATCTATCCACTCTCACAGGCTTTCACATTACCAGTATTAACAGGATTTTTGAATCCTTATTCTGGTACAAATAATATTAGTCCATTTTCATTAATTTTAATATATAAGAGGTCACTCACTCACTCTCTTACTTACTCACTGATCATGAAATATCTAAAACTCCTTGACTTATAAGTATTTTTAGCAGGGAGGTAGTTTATAATAGACGTCCGCTAAGAACAGATTTTGTAACAGGGCGGATTAAGGCAATATAAGGGCCCTCCCAAGTTATGAAAGTCCTTTATTTTTGTGCTACAAGCTTTAAATTTGGTAAGGAGCATACGTCATAGACTATAGCCCATATATATATAGCCTAGAGAGTGACGTAAATAAATAAGATGCCTATCCAGGCATTTTATTGATTAGATAAAATTTTGAGCATTATTTTCAAATTAATTTCGTAAAAATTTAATTTTGTGAAGCTTAAACGCGGGTAAAACCGCGGGAGCTAGTAGGTCTATAAAAATGAAAAGTTTAAATGGAATCCTAAAATTTCTTCCATTAAACGAATTGACATTTAGCTAAAGCCATTGCAATAAAACCTATTATCTAAATGCGTCCAAACGTTTATGTGTTATGAACATTTGAATAAAAAAACTGAAATTAATTCTGAAAATTGGTGTTTTTGATATATTTGTAACATTATACACAAAAATAATTATATTATTGATGTGTTACATCTTTTCTCTCGCTTTCCTGCAACCTGTGGAAGTGATTTCGTGAAAACGGACGGATGTGTGTAACAGGAAGCCGGGAAAAAGCGGGCTATTTGATTTGACCAATCAGCACGCGCCGCAGTAAAGTTAGGTGTCATATTTATAAATGTATTTACTGTTCATAATAAGTGTCTAAAAAGCGCAGATCATGAAAAAAAGCATTCATTATCACAACATACTCGTAGTATAAATCAAAGATTTTTTCCGCTGTCTGTTTGTCCCTATGTAGTATGCTTAGATCTTTAAAACCACGCAACGGATTTTGATGCGTTTTTTTATAGATACAGTGATTCAAGGGAAAGGTTTTAGTTATATTTACTAGCGAAACCAAAACTTAGCGCAACCGAAGCCGTGGGCTTCGGTTGCGCTAAGTTACTTATAATGAATGAAACATTTAAACATAAAAATAAGTATAAACTACGTACACTAATTTTAATTTCAGCATTTACTTCGTTGACATTTTTTAATGTTACACACCATATTATGCTGCTAAATGTAAGACTCGCTGTTTTTGTCACAAATATCTATTTCAAAATATGATATTCAAAAATTAAAATATTATTTTAGATATTATAACTTAATTATATCTAGTTGTTCTGTTTGCCGTGTGTTTGAAATTAGACCATAATCGTAGATTTTTTAATATAAATTACCTATTGGTATATATTTTTTTTTAGTTTTTTAAATACATAACACCACATTTCGTTATTATTTAATACTAAGCGAAAGAAAGAAAAACGAAAATCTGTTCTGAACTAATCTGAACTGTTTATTGATATATTGAAATATATTCAGTAAAGTTTAAGGATACGCTGACTTCGTATGGCGCTTTCAGTAACTAAAACCTAACTTTGAAAACTACTAAGGCTGTAAAGTGACAACTTTGAAAATTAAATTATTGGTGTAGACTAATTTTATTTGCTTCAAAATCAAATTAATTAGAATTTAATTTAATTAATTGTTGGTATGATCTATCTTTATATACTGGCTCCATTCAAGATATAGTCGACCACACTTTCCAAGTGCAGTTTGGCAGATTTCACATGTATTTTGAAAACTTATGTGTAGTAGTGTATATAACTTATATTGATGTTGAAAATTTATTATTAGATGTGCGAGGTCCGGAATTTGATGCCGCTTCACTTAGCTTTTCTAGCGAGTGCGTTACCACTGGGCTATGGTAGCCATTTGAAGAAATTAATTATTATTTGTATGTATTTTAAAACGTATGTTGTATATAATAGATGAAAAACAAAAAAGCAAACGATTCACCTGAATATACGATGGTAATGTAGAATTTGTGGATCGCATCCAACCTAATGGCGAAAGATGGTAATAGAAACGCAACGTTGGCACCATTATAAAGTATATAAAATATATTATATAAGCCAATTGCTTTTATTAGACAATATATATTTACAATATATTATTAGATAATACAATCATAGATCTATACGATCTATATTACAAGTGGATCATAGCAAAGAAATGGAACATGTAAGTAGCTTCACATTAAGTTAGAAAATGACAACTAAATGATAAATCTTAATCTTCATAATTTTAATAATGACAATAACACTTATAAAATTACATCTATAGTTTTTTGTACGACGTAGTGTAAAAAATTTGTCAGCACTCTCTACCGCGATGTACTCTTAAATTACTCATATTATGCTTTTAGACGAATAGGTTTCACTACGTGTTCCAGTTTCATTTAGTACTTAAGATATTTTATTTTAATGATGTTATACTTAAGGTTGACAGAATAAAAAAACACAACAGCAATTGTGCAAGAATAAATGTTACTTTACGCGTACATAGTCGATATTTTGCCATATTTTGCTTGATTAATTGGTAATTTGTAGTTGCCATTAGTGAACAATGATGGCAATAGAGATAATACTCAAAAAAGACGTTAAAACATTTAAATATCACTGTTAGGCACAAGTTTAGCCTTTAAAATGCAATGGCAACGAAATTGGAAATGCCAGCTGCTGCACTGTGCCCAGGGTGACCACATCTGACATACAAAAAATTAAAATGTTTTATTCAGCACTAGCGACTCACTCTCGCTTCGGTCGATTTCGTTGTAAATATATTTAGGGACAAATTGTCAGAGATAAGAAAATAAATGATCCCGTAGTAAAAAATATTGACCCAGCTATCAGGTATCATAATACCAAAAGTCATTAAAATATGTCCAGTGGGGCTCTCGTATTACGGTCGCAGACAGACAAAAATTCTAAACTATAGAATAAATATAACTATAGAACGACCGCTGTATCGATAATAATGGCAATTCGGATAAGATTTTTCATTTCATAAATATTTAATGACAGATTTGAATCATTATATTATTATTATTATCTAATTTTTTTAACGTCAGTTAAAGAGTAAAATATTTTTAATTATAAAAATTAGTCGTGTAATACTGTTAAAAAGAAAACAAATAATATTGGATGAATAAAGTAGGATTAAAGGTACTTAATAATGTAAATTACTGTATTAAAGGGATGAACTATTTACTGCTAAAAAGGTTACAAGTTCAATGTCTTGCAATGTCAGTATTAACATTTTTGTATTAGTCTATAGAAACCATACACCATAAACCGAATATTTTGATAAACATCAAGCAAGCATGTCGTTATATTTTATCTATACTACTTTTCTATAAAAATATTATTAAACTTTGAACCTACACTATAAATAAAAATATATATATGCTATACGAAATTCGGGCAAGGATGAGAAAAATATGACCAAATTAAAGTAAATGCTTGGTAACCCTCAAAATACTACGCCACGTTCCGTTTTAGATGATACAGCTTATTTCTGAAATATTCACGGTAAAGGCCTCTAAGCCAAAAGGAAAGTTGGTAGAATCGACTTCAAAGAGTTATGAAATATATTTTTGATGTAAGTATTAAATATTGATATTTATTTAGCTCTCTCATTATTTCCGCTAAATACACTTTAAAAGGAAAGTTTCAATTGAAATATATGCAAAATAAGTTATCGATGTCTGTCTTTGTTTGGATTAACTTTACATTAATTTTTTATACTATTTTATATGATTATATAATCTAATTATATAATAAAATGAAATAATCCATCATATTGGTATATGACAATAAATAATGTATACGAGTACATATATAAATTTATATCAATTAGGTATATAAGTATTTTACAGCTATGTGTAGGTATAACATTTTTTACTGCTTAATTAAATGATATATTTAATATTGCTGTACGTTTACATCGAAAAAATATTATACCTTTTTTATATAGCTTTCCTTATTTTAGTTAAAGCATATGTTTGAAAATTCCATTATCAGAACGTTCGAGGATAAATAACGATAAGTATTAATAAATCCTCTAACCTCTTAGCAGTTTTTGGTAACAAGTAATATTTTATAAGCGGGAGAGCGCGTCGGAGTCAAAAAAACTTATGTAAAACTTCTCAAAGAAAAGACAATTAAGCGGAGATGCTTTTATAATTGGACGGTTTTTTATGCCGACGAAAACTTTTAGAAGTTTCCCTTAAAAGTATTAACGGCTCTAGTTTCACGATAATTAGTTTTGAAATAAGTTTGCTTGTTTCAAAATTTTGATGTCACTATAATTTATATCGTAATCGTCATATAAGTGTCTTCCAGACGTTACGATTTGAAAAAGAAATCGTAAAAATAATAATTTAAATATAATATTTAATATGTAATACATATACTGGAATTTAGTTTATGGCCGTTTTTATAAGAAAAAAGCCGAACTTTAAGTTTTACATAGATTAAGTTAGGCATCTGTAGTTTGGACTTGCGCGCTCCGTAGAGCCGTGTAGCAGTCAGACGTGCTACACCGACCGCTACGCACGTTACGGTTAAACGCTACGACGGCTCTACGAAATAACTTTGTCAGAATCGTAGAATAAAAAGTATAGTGAGTGATTATAGTGTTTGAAAATTGTGTAAAAATTCTTAGTGATTATGATGTGTGTGTGTTTTAATTTAAAATATAATACTTGGTTCGAATCCTGCGATTTACGAAACCCAGCGATGAGCATTCCATTTTGCAGGTTAGTTGTGTATTTTTAATTAGGACCGGACTTTACGGTTTATCAGATTTTGGCCTGCAATTATATATTTATATATAAATTCCTTATAATTTTATTTTTATTAACAGGTGAAAAATATATTATAAATGAATTTTGTTTAATTTAAAATAATATTTTATTGATAAGTAAAATATTGATAATATGGTAAAAAAAACTAAATTAAAAATATATTTATTAAATTATATAGTTGCATATTTCCAATTACTTATTTTTTTAATTTTTAATTTAATAAAATAAATATTAACTTTCTTATTAGTCTGGAGTGCTACATAAAAAGCTTATTCTAATAAACTTTCGTCTAAAACTCTCTAAGTAGATATTTTAAAATTTCCTTCAATTCTAGATAAGCTCGTATCGCCCAAGCTCGGCTGAACTAAGCTCATAAACGCGGAAAGAATCTTGCAAATCGGTTTAGTTAGAATGTGATGGTTATACTAAAACTTTGCCTAGAATAAAAAAGTCTTGAGGCGTGTCTAACGTACATATGCTATCTAAGCATATGTACGTTAGACACGCCTCAAGACTTTAAAATATGCTCTTTTACATCTGTAAAAGAGCATATTTTAAAATAGCTAAAATAATATGTTCCTTATACGTAACGTTGATGGATAAATCATGGCATATCTATACATATAAATAAAATTGAAGTGTCTGTTTTTAATTTCAAATTAGATAACTGTTTTTCACGAAATGCATATGAAAGTATATAAAAATATCAATTTTTAAATTTTTTTTGTGTCTGTTTGTTTCACCTAATCTCTGAAACAGCAAAACCAATTATGATGGGACTTTCACTCGCAAAAAGCTAATGTTATAAGGAGTAATTTAGGCTATTTTTATTTTGGAAATTTTATTCGTTTTAATTTGCGGAACCCGCGGTTTCACTGGCGCTATACCTAGACCGGACAAACCAGAGTGAAGCGAGGTTGAGTCGCTAGTATAAAATAAATAACATGATGTCTTAAAATATACAGCTACACAAAAAATATACAGCTGTCGATTCCGTCTGAGTTTTTTAAAGTAATACTTTCTTTTTATAAGAATATTAAACATTTTAAATGAAACTATATTTTAAGATTTAGTCGCAGATTAATTTTGATTTTAGATTTCTGACGTTTTGAATGCTTTACAACAATCATGGTCACGGGAGAGCCAAGGAGAGGTCAAGTTTCGAAACCTCGCCGGTAACCTAATATGAAAATAAATCCGCAACAAGATCCAAATGATTGTTTCACACAAAAAGTAGTTTCTTAACCTAACTTTGTATTTTATCAGCCTGCAATTCAACTTAATATATTCCAAGATGTTTATCGCACCATAGCATCGATCATATTATTTCCATACCTCGAGAGATTTCAGATGTAAATATTTTCAGACTTAACTATCAAGGGAATGAAATAATATACTTTACAGTTTACACAAACTTTTCCCAAATATTTCCGTATACTTTGAGTACAGAGTATATAATATTTGATACATTGTTTTACATGTTTTATATAAATTGTCAATTTTTTATGGAATAAAGAAATATGTTAGGATATTTAACTATAATAGTTTTCGCATAGTAGTATAAGTAGTATAAATTCAAATATAATAATTAAGATTTGCGGTAAGTAATATTATGATAGAACTTGTCTATTTGTACACAAAATACTGTTTAAAAAATTTAATACTAAATTTCTTTAACAGTTACTCGACAATAAAATAAAAAAATCATTTGTCTTTGTCTATACATCTCCATTCGTGAAAACGCTCATGTATAAATAAGTATAGCTTATTAATTCCTCAGTCTTAACATTCGCATCTTATAAAGATATTCATTATTGTGCTTTAAAAGTGGATGTGTATTGAAAACACTACGAGTATATTTCAAAAAATATGTTAGAAAATGAAACACGTTATGTCATCAGCTCTTTTAACGTCCCACTGCTGGGCACGGCCTTCCTTCAATACGTAGGGGATCAGGTCATAATTCACCTCGCTGGCCTAGTGCGGGTTGACACGTTTTATAGGAGTGAAATCTATTTTTTAAAGACTTGGTTAGTTTTTAAGAACTGGAGGTAATTTGATTTTGAATATCTTATACTGTCGTAACTATATGCAACATAAGTTTTATTTATATTTCATTTATTTTATTTCATTTCACTTTATTTCATTTCATAGGCCCTCGCGGGCACTTAAAATCGTCAAATTTTGTTACATAAAATATTTGTTACAATAATTGTAAATATTACAAAGCTGTTCCCAGAACAAGCAATTCATTTCACTGCCAAGCGGTCTTGTCATCCAAAAAATCTTTAACACTATAATATGCCTTTTTGCATAACTGAGTTTTAATTAAATTTTTGTCTTAAAGTCATGCACATTACTTGGCAGCGTGTTGTACATTCGTATACAGTGACCTGCAAAAGAGTTATTATTTATATTATTAAGTATAATTTTATATTACAAAAAGCTTATAGAAAGTTTTTTCGTTTTAAGCCATAATATATGCTAGCAGCAGAAATAAAAGTATACAAATATATTAAAAAAAAAAAAACACAAATATTTTTTTAAATTGATATTTATTTGGAAATAACGAATGGATTTTTCTTATGTTTCGACAAAATCTTACAATTCAAAGACGTCTCACAAAATGGTATTTAATTTCGACATTTTTGAAGAACACTTTATCCTGTAAAAGCTCTTAAATAAACAACGTTCAAGCGACGAATTCATTATTTAATAAACTCAATGATCAAATCGTCTGTGAATTTATTCTATTTGACCGTTTTCCTTAATTGGATAATATTGAACATTATATATTACTGATTTGGAATAAGAAAATAAAAATGGTTGTATCTAAATTATTAGGATATCGTTTGAATTTTTTTTTTTATGGTAAAAAGGGGGCAAACGGGCAGGAGGCTCACCTGATGGAAAGTGATCACCTCCGCCCATGGACATCTGCAAGCCAGGCTTGCAGATGCGTTGCCGGCCTTTCAGGAAAGGGAGGGATGGAGGAGGGAGGGAAGTGGGAGGGAGGGGGAACGAAGGCGGAGAATGAAGGGAAGAGGGAGGGGGGCAGGAGAGTGGGCCTCCCGGACTCTCACTCACCGGACGAAACGCGACAGCATAACTGCCACTTCACGCCGGTCTTCTGTGAGAGAGTGGTACTAATGAACTATACGGGGCGTGCCGGCCCATTCGGTTGCTACCCGAAGGTAACAAGCATGGCACTACCACTTTGAAAAATTGAATAATTCATATACAAAATAATTTTAATATTATTTTAAAAAAAGTTTAGTACTTTCTCATTGCTAGGTAGGTTACCGATTAGTAGATTTCTCAGAGACGAGATATTTTACCGCAGCATAAAGTTTCCAATATGATGACCTTGATAAATATCTATCAAAATACCAAAATCACCAAAATCTGTCAAGTTGTTTCAAGAAATACAGACAAACATTCCTGAAAACTATATATACTTACTTACTATATACATAATAATACATATTATTACATTATATAGATCGGCGTTTGTATCGATACTAAGATTATATCGATAATGAGAATTTCCAAAAAAATTTAATCTACGGATTGGACTCATTTATTACTTATCCTAAGAGGATTTTAGCAATACTATATCATAGCAGAGTTTCATCGTAATCGGACTTTTTAATAATACCTATTTAGTAATAATGTATAGGTATATACAATATATAGTTGAAAGAGAATCAAAATTGCAATAAAACTGTATTTCTGTTATCATAATATTATAAACTGTTATACTAAACTGTATTCACTTAAAATGTTGAACAGATTTCGATGAAATTTAACACAGGAATTGACCCCATAATAGAGACGGACTTGACTGCTTATTAACTTTACGTCAGTTATTATACGAGCAGAACCTAGGGCTTTAACAAGTATAATAAAGGATAGTAAAAAACAAATATAAAGTCAAGGGTATGGGGTATAACAAGATTACACATCTTTTAAAAGGACGCCCATCCCTAGTGTTAACCCCAGTTATTTATATTATATTTCCAAATATGTACAAAGGTCTACAAAAGGTCCACAGCACTTCTCTCACACTGACATAATCCTTCTGTAAGCAGAGTTTACTTATGTTTGCTTTCTCAGCTACAATTTGCCACCATTGAGAATTCGTTTCTTACGTAATAGACTTTTTCTTTATTTCCATAAAAATTATCATAATCCGTTGGACTACTACTACATATGTATATGTATAAGTGAATGTTTGTCTAGCCTTAATGCATAAACGGCTAAACGTACAAGTGTTTGAGTGAAACTTAAACGACGATATACTTCAACCGGAAGTGATAGGCTACTATTACTCGCAGTAATGCAATTTCTAAGATGATGATATACAATTTTATAATATTTATTATATGTATGTATTTAAACTTATATATGTAGTATGTCAATTATCTGGTATCCGTAACACAAGCTTCGTAGCTTACCACGGCGCTGTGTGTCATCATGTCCCAACATATTTATTTATTTATTCAACTATATTTCTAAAATTTGAATATAAAGGGTTTTTAAAGTCCGTTATAAGGTCATTGGTTATTAGATAAAAGAATCTGTTAAAATCTGAAGGTTTAAGACCTGAAATATTTTAAATACATACAAATAAACAGTACCTTTAACTTAACTTTAACAGTAAATTTACACTACTTATATAACATTTGAATAATATCTACTTAGTGATAAACGATTTTGAAAATTGAACATATTATGTATAAATTGTAAGACTATAAGGATAATATATTTACTTGCGTTGTGTTTCTTCGGACTGAGGAAAATATCAAACGAGGAGATTTTTGTATGTAATCTATTAAGTAATAGTAAACAGAAGTGAGTGGTGCTGTCTTAGGAAAAATAATGTATTTTTACTAGATTAAATATACCCAAGTTAATATACATCACTAGCGACATACTAATAGCCTTTGAATAACTCCGGATCATGTTCTATCAGTCTATTGAATTTTTTCAAAGTTTGTTTAATCATTTCTGTGACAAGGAGCTAAACACATACAGTCAAATAAAATTTTGCATTTATGACTAGAGACTAAATTAGCTGTAAGATGGTGGTAATGAGTTCGATTCTTGCGTCTGAAGTGTTTCAAGTGATTTTTTTATAAAAAAATAAAATTATTCACTAGATTTTAAGTAGGTATCTCTGAAGAAATTAGTTATATCAACATTAACGCTATTTTCAGTATGTTATCGTTACAAATATTTTGTCATTTTAATAGTGCAAGATTGAATGATAAAAAAATCACAAAAAATAATAGTAATTCAAAAACGGCAACTGTCTCGCTTAAAGGTCGAAAAATATTTTATTTGAGACAGTACAAACTTGTATGTACGTTTATTATTGATTTCCGACGGCGTTCTGAATGTAGCACTTCTGAAAACAAAAGATAAGACCACTGTGTACTACGGACTATCCCACAAGGAATACAGTGTAGAAACATCTAATGCCTGAAAATCCTAAAAGTTCTTACAAAATCTGAAAATTATTCAAATTTCTTGTATTCTTTAAAATCGCATATAACAATGCTTTTGGATAAGTTATAAATTTCCCTTAACGACTTAAGAACAGCACAGTCGTAAAACAATTACTAAAGGAAATACGCGTGTGTTTATTTTATAAACTCCGAAGTATTTTACTTCGACTTTGACGGATTATGGCGTTCCGAAATTTTACAACTTTAATTTTCTTATCAGGCTTATATGCTCATTGCTCATATTATGAATGCAAAAGTTTGTGAAAAAATGTATGTGTATATTACTATAACGATGAATTCTACAACCTAGTATTATAAATATAAATAAATAATAATAAATAAATATCTTGGGACATTATTTTTACAACTCGTTTCATAATGACCCTGCTTTCTACGCCAACGGTCGCGAGTTCGACTCCCTCTGGGGGCATTTATGTTTTGACCACGAATTTTTGTACTCCAGTCAATATATATTAGTCATATATATTGTATATATTAATCTCTGAGAAATCCAATAGTTACGAGTAAAACATACCTAGGTATAAACCAAAACGAAGTAAGGTTATTCTTTATTAAATACTAGCTGATACTCGCGACTTCATCCGCGTTGCTTGAAATATTAACAAAGTTTTCCGCATGCGCGCTACGCCGCTTGGCCCACTACTCCGCGAGAAGGAAACATACATCACTGAACACGTAGTGCATATACAAATCGTTGTTTCTTGAAACTTTAATAACGTTTTATTAAATGAAGATATCGCAATCATTTTTTTGATAAGGGCCAAGTGTCTAAGAAATAAAACTTAGAAAGTTTCATTGAAATCTATCCAGTAGTTTTTCCGTGATGCGCGCTCAACTGCGGACCTCTATCATTTTATTTTAAATATAGATGATGCCGCTAAGTACTTCAAAGTGACAAAGACGAAAAAAATAATAATTACACATAGTGCATAGTACATGTACCGACATTAATAAAAATTATATGTGCAAGCTCAATCCTCTGTGGAATAAAATAAAAACAACGTTATTTCCTCCAGTATAACCATTGAAATACTGCTGGGAAAAATAGGATAGGATTTATTTACTTATTGTGAAAGGTTCTCCAACAGAATACGCAATCTTGTATACATCAGTATAAAAAATTCGCAACAATTACAATTATATAGAGTTTTTTTTCATATAATAACAAAACCAAACAAACTACAAAACTCATAATATCAGATAATGTACTTTTGTTTTTAGTCTTTTCAAAGTAATTTTATAAAAGATAAATTTTTCTTCTGAAACTTTAAAACAGCTTCTGAAGAAAAATAGTAATATTCTTAATATTTAATTTATTATTTTTCGTCTGCAAAAGTTTTCTTCAAAAATAGAATGAATATATTATATTATACGGAATATTTAAAGGATTTCATTGATATATTTAAAAAATGAAAAATTTAATTTGTATTAATTTTTAGATAAATATTTTTAATAATCAATTAATTTAGAAAATTTTAGTAGCCAAAAGTAAAAGTAAAGTAAGAAAAATCAAATATTCTTACAAATCTAAGAAAGTATTAAGGAGAATGCCTCAAAAGGATCCCAACTAGACTAAAAAAAAAAGGTCTAGGTACCCTAAAAGCTGTATACAGAATCCCTAATATTTCGATAGCTATATCTAGAAGCCCTAATGTTTCGGTTCTATATCAATAATGGATATTAAATTTAGTACTTTCATTAGAATCGCATTACATTAGCTTCTCACTAAGGGTGGAGTTTACTTAACTCAACCCTTAACTTTACTACGGAATTTCCTAAGCACATACAAGTTAGTAACTTAGTGTAATTGTGTTATACTTCAATGTGTTACTTAATGATTATGATTTCGAGTGTATTTATGTCTATTTGTTATTATTTGTGTAAATATGGTTAAAAGCGTTTGCTTAATAAATTAATTATAAGCTATAAAACTAGTAGTTTTCATTGGATTTACTTGTTTTTTTTTTTGTTTTGTAGTTAGTAACGAACTTTTTGTTTATTTAGGTACCTATGTAAATTTGATTAATTTACGTTTTTCTCAAATTGCTTTTATCTATTCTCCGTAGTATTTATACATATCTAGATTTATATCTATCTAGATACGAGGTTTTTATTACCAAGTTGATGCACTACAAATTATGGAATTTGGAGTACAAACATTCGTGCTTATCACACAAATGAATGTTCCACATGGAAATCGAACCTGCGACCGATAGCGCAGCACGTATGGCATAGTAAGGTCACTGCAAACTGAGTCAAATGTGTCGTCATTAATGAAATCCCCTGATAATGAAACAAAAACAATTCTCTACTCTCATTGCTGTTTCCAGAGATTATCTCGTTTTAACAAACTAAAAATAGACGCTTCAGTTTTAATGTTAGATTAAGTTTATTTAGGGGCTTATTTTCGTAATGTAAAAGTTTTACACCTAACAAACTAATATCTAACTAACTAATTTGAATCAATACAACATGGCTATATTATTCATACAAACAAATTTTCCAAACTTTCCAGAACAAGCGTTTTAGGCTTAACTTTTGCGTATTTTAAATATTGACCACGAATTTATTATTAGTTATAGTATGTAAAAGGCAAGTTTATCAAATTTTATTTTTAGCCTTTTTAGCCTTATATACAAAAGTAGCCGTAGCGGTTGCGGGTTCGAGTACCGTTGGGGACATTCACTTGTTGAACATGAATTTCTGTATTCCAGTCATGGGTGTTTATATTTATAATATGTATTTAAAGCTATATATGTGTAGTGTATCAACTATCTGGTATCCGTAACACAAGCCTCGTAACTCACAGGGAAATAGACGGTGATGTGTGTTATAATGTCCCAACATACTTTATAATTTAATTTTATATAGATATAACGTTAAATGGCTACACATGTGAAGGTATAGGTGAAACGGGCGGCTATCTAAGTTTGGAGACCACCTCGTTAAAGTAATGCGTGCGGTGAATTGCCAAATGTTTGGACTTCCTGGAACTAACCAATGGGGCTTAGTGGTAATAATGACATATCATTTGAAATGAATGTCGGGTATAGGGTATTTGGTGATAATAAAAGCGTAGATTTTGTGTAAAACTAATGAGTTGCCTTCGCTTTGCTCTGTTTGTGATCATATCATGAAGATACCATTAGACAGATTTTGATCGAATTTTGATTAATAAATAAATAAGTTGGAACATTTTTTACAACAGCGCTATCTAATTCCGTGGTAAGCTATGAGGCTTGTGTTACGGATACCAGATAGTTGATATACTACACATATAAATTTTAAATACATAATAATATAAATATTAACATGACTGGAGAACAAACATTCGTGCTCAACAAATGGAAACCCCTAGCGGAACTCGAACCCGCGACCGCTGGCGCAGAGGGGTCACTGCCAACTAAGCCAAACGTGTCGTCTTTGTAACTGCAGGTTATTTTGTGAAACATAATAAATACTTTTCACACAGAATAAACTGAAAAAACTATGCGAACTTTTAACGCGTATCGAGGACGAACCCGTATGTAGTAGTAATCTTATTATCGATGTATTTGGATCGATATATTATTTTAAACAAAAATCGTTTATATGTCACATTGCAGGGATAGCTCAGGGGTAACGCGATAATTTGGAAAAACAAAGTAAGGCCGCTGGCCGATATATATTTGGGACTACGCTTCACCGGAATTTTCATATATGGTACATTTTTGATATCTGATACCCGTTGTAATGAAGAGAGGCCGTTAAAAAAGGTTGAATACATGTTTTGAATAATATAATAATTTAATTGTAATTTATTTTACTATGAAACACGTTATTTTTTATTATATTTAATATAAGGAGTAAATATAAATAGCAATTTTATTTTCATTATAAGCCAACGTAAATAGGGTTAGTCCAGCGAATAATCTCTTCCACCCTATCGGATTGCCGTCCCACGGGACTATGTTATATGAGTGAAGATATAAAAAATATATATTTGCTTTTACGTACATGTGCATTATCAAGATATTGGAAGCCATAGTTCAAATTAATCACATGTATCTACACATATAAATGAAATTGGAGTGTCTGTTTTTCAAATTAACAACTTTTTTCTAAATGCATATGAAATTAAATTCAAAAACAAAAACCACTTTTTAAAATTTTTGTCTCTCTGTCTGTTCGTTCCAGCTATTCTCTGAAACGGCTGGGCCGGTTTTGACGAGAATTTCACTGACATATAGCTAACGTTATAAGGCATGACTTAGGCTACTTTTTACCAATTTAAAAAAAAGAGGTAGAAATTTTATTTATTTTAACTAGCGTAATCCGGGGCGTCGCTGACGGTAAACCTAAAGATGAACCCAAGCGAAGTGAGGGTGAGTCGCTATTTCATATTATAAAACTATAACGGTGGCAAAATATATGAACTTTACATTTCAATTTTGCTGTATTATATCAGACAGATTTTTTTCTAAAAGAATATTTTATATTGTTATTTGCATTAGTCTTTCAAAAAGGCTTACTCTTTGTTGCTCTCTAACTAGACTTAGAACGAAACGTCAAAAACAGTGTTGTAAACTTTAAAAAAATGTTATGATAATGTAATTTATAAGAGGTTAAATATTTATAGTATGGCCGAGTTTTTCCTCGCGTATTCTATGTATATATAAAAATATATAAAAGTGATGTTATATTGTATTTATAAAATAAGGCTTTTAGCATGTTTATCCACAAAAATAGATCAATGAAAGAAGAAACTTTTTTGGCATTTACAACCCAGAGGTAGCGAGTGTTTTTTGCGAGTAAGTACCGTAGTACAGCTACAAAGGTTCAAAGGTTCAACGAGTGGTTTTCGCGAGTATGTACGTAGCTGTAGCTTCAAATCTGCACCTTTGATATTTTCATTTCGATCAGTATTTTTTGTTTATGGTAAAGAAAAACATCGTCATAAGGACCTGCAAGTTTGAGAGCACCTGCATGTGAAGTACACCAAAATGCACTTGGCTAGCATGGTAGACCTTATGTTCCTCGAATGAGAGGGAGACCTGTGCCTAATAGTGGGACGTTAAAAAAATTAAAAGACACACACAAACAGCAATTTAAATGAACGGTTCATTATAAAATAAAATAAAATGAATATGTTGGGACATTATTACACACAGCACCATCTAGTTTCATGGTAAGCTACGAAGGAAGCTTGTGTTACAGATACCAGACAGTTGATATACTACATATATAAGTTTAAATACATACATATTATAAATATAAACAGCCATTACTGGAGTACAAACATCTAAGTTTAACAAATGAATGCCCCCAGCGGGACTCGAACCCGCGACCGCTGGCGCAAGAAAGTAGAATGACAACAAACTGCGCCAAGCGTGTCGTCAATTTCAATTGAGCATATTTAAGCTTAAACTACGAAACTCAAAGTTTCATTTGACAAGCTATTTACAAAGAACGAAATAATTAGGAACTTTAACTCAAACAAAAACTTATATTCGTCTCATTTTGTACATTCAAGAAATTATGGCAGTACTCGGAAGATACTTCTTACTGCACATCTAAATATATACTATGCCTGAATTACTAGTTTATAAGACATTTTAACAGTTAAGAAAATAAACCCAAATATAATATAAATATTTTAACAGATTTATTTAAGCATAATCTATATTAATATTATAAAGCTGAAGAGTTTGTTTGTTTGTTTGGTTGAACGCGCTAATCTCAGGAACTACTGGCCCGAATTGAAAAATTCTTTTTGTGATGGATAGTCAGTTTATCAAGAAACACACATTACGCTACGACCAATAGGAGTAGAGCATAAATGAAAAATGTTTCAAAAACGAGAAAAAAATATTGATTACAATCATCGCGTGTAAGACGGGCCGGTCATGAGTGGGGAGCTCTGCGTATTTGGTTTCCAGGCTTCAGAACGCAAGCAAAACCGCGGAGCTAGGACTAGCGCTGGTATATTATATGATTACATAGTATACACAAAATTTATATGTTTAGACCTTTGAAACCAAGCAACGGATTAAAATGGGATTTTCATCAAGAGACAGAGAGATTCAAGAGGTAGGTTTATATTACAGTTGAAAAAAAAACCGAGATATTAACTCATATTTACTAACAAGAATCTTAATATACTATATAAATATGCATTACTTTAGATTATAATCTATCTGAATCTCAATTAAATCCAGAATCAGCATCCGTTTCGATTTTTTAGCGTAACAAACCAACATACATACATTAAATTATCATTCATGATATAAGGTCAATTAACTTCATATTTTCAACAATATTTTTTTATATTTTTTATTAACCAAACAAAAGAGGGATGCTATTTATTATCATTTGAAAGGTTTACCGAGTAATTTTGTCATGGATCTAAAATAACAAATTACATGATCAAACAGTAAGCCTAAAGACGCACATAGTATACATAATTTTATGTCCAATGTACATACCGATATCAAGTTTACTTATCATTTTTTATAAAATTGTGTACACAGTATGGTCTAAGAGCCGGTGGAACATCGACCTTCACCGATCTGATAACCAGATGAGACATATTTTTTATCAAATATAATTTATAAACAAATATGCCTATAATTACTTGCCTATCTGAAAGTGCTCATGGCTATTTTTAATTAAATTAACTTTAATAGATTTTTTTTTCATCACTTTCATTCTTTTGATAACCAAATGAATTTTATTTCACTGTTAGTTTTTAACACACAGAATATGCCTCAGTAGGCTTGCCTACTCATTTTTGTGTATCTACCTGACAAGCCGATGTGAACAGGTAAGTCAATATAGGTGACTCCATCGTTCTGCTAACTTATCGAAAGTTATATCAAATTTTAGATCATTTTATTACAAAATCGGTCATATAGATTTGCCTGCAAAAAATCATACTTAAAGCACTGTTGCCTAGTTAATATGAGCACTTTCAGATAGGCAAGTAATTATAGGCATATTTGTTTATAAATTATATTCAATAAAACATATGTCTCATCTGGTTATCAGATCGGTGAAGGTTGATCTTCCACGGTCTCCTCTACTAGTATAATTTAGTATATTTTATTACTAATGGTAAAATCCATGAATATTTTTTATGAAAAAGTTATAGTGAAACTTATATAGGTATAGTGAAAGATGTCGGTACATCAAATATTAGTGTAGTCTACTCGAAGCGAAGCCTTTTGAAATAATTTAATTGATGTAAACTTGCGAAAAAAATATTATTTTAATGTCAAAAATGTTGATTATTAGCATATTTTCAAATTCTTTAACAGAACAAGCTAAATTGGTTTTTAATGATACGATAAAAATATTTAAAGACGCAACAGCTCCGTAGATTATTATCATCATCATCAGCCTTTTTCAACGTCCTACTGCTGGGCACGGGCCCTCAGTACGAGGGGGATCAGGCCATAGTCCGCACAGGCCCAGTGCGTTTTGGCGGACTTCACATGACTTTCGAATTCTCAAACTAAAATAAGTTAAAAACATTAACAACATTATTGAATTAACTTTATAAAAGACTATTTATTAAATAATGCTAAACAGTTTCTTGCTCTAATCATTTACTTCAGGATGAAAGTATTTTTCTGAATGGACGACAGCGTTCATTTACGTCAGCAACTTATGCTACACGTGTAGTAAACTTATAAAAACTTTGTTGATTTATTCCCTTCTTCTAAAAAAAACCTAAATTATTTAACGAACATTTTTTTAGATAGGACCACATTACTATTAGGTAAGAAAATTTTATAAGAATTTCGGGTCTCCTTTACAAAAGCCCTGAGTAAGTCCTTACCTTAAAGTTTACAATGTTCGCGAGATGTACTTAGCCTAAGAAGTTTAATCTCACGTAAGTAGAACTTTAATGGAGGCACCGCATTTTGGAGCAGGATAACGGCTATGAATACAAATTCTTGCGAAATTTCGGTTATTTTTGGGGTTTTCAAGGTGAAAATGTTTGGTGGATAAATTTTAGGTATGGCTGCAAAAGTGTGTCGTTTAATCTACGCAACGCTTAGGTGTGTAAGACCTGTCCTATAAACGGTAATGTACTATGATAGCGTTTAGCAATCGTACTAGCGCAGAGACAGTGAGCAGACTTTTGTAGTTAACAATGAGTTATAGGTTCTGATTTGTGCACGCCACATGTCACATTTGACTCAGTTTGTAGTGACCCTTCTTGATGTGTCAATGGTCGCGTGTTCGAATACTGCTGGGGGCAACTTTTTGATTTTTAACTGAAACTTTTTTCGGTAGGTTTTTGTTTTTACAAAAATATAAGCAAGCTGCTACTGCAGCAGTTTTTTAAATGTAAAATGTCAAAAAATATTGACAATTATACTTAGAAATAAATCAAATAATATTATTGGAATAACATTACTATCGTAACTTGTTTTATTTCGCTTCGATATTTCGAAGTCCAGGTCTGTAATTTGTTACTAGAACTGTATCTGAGCTTAGATTAAGCCTAAGCCCGCACCAACCACTATCCTACGAACCAGATACGGACTTCTAAAACTAGTGACCTATATTGAATTTACTTTTGGAGTTGTAAAATTAGATATCCGAGTAGTTAGTAATTCTTGTTAATTTAAAATTAATAATATTATATATGTTAAAGCTCATTAACTTTCACTATTATTTTTCAGTTTTCTATAGTGAAGTATATAGTGCGTCTTTTTGAGGAAGTGTTGGTTTAAATAAAGAACAGCAATCCAAGCTTCATTTCAATACGTGCTTAACCATACAGCACTTCACTATCACCACGTATAGACAATACGAAATAAGAGACGGTCCCACAGACCGGGAATTGAATCGGTATTTGTGGCTGGTTTAATGTCAATATTTATACACCATATCAGTACAATCATCATCAGCCCTTTTTAACGTCTCACTGCCTGTGCCTCCCTCAGTACGAAGGGGGATCAGGCCTTAGTCTACCGCGCTAGCCTAGTGCGGGTTGGCGGACTTCACATGTATTTCGAAAACTTATTAGGTTTTTTCAGACATGCAGGTTTTCTCACGATGTTTTCCTTCACCGTAAGATGTTTGGTTGAACGCGCTAATCTCAGAAACTACTGGTCCGAATCGAAAAATTATTTTTGTGTTGGATATTCCGTTTAGCGAGGAAAGCTATAGGCTATATTAAATCACGCTACGTCTAATAGAAACGGAGCATCAATAAAAAATGTTGTAAAAACGGGAGAAAGATATTTTGTATTTGGTTTCCAGCCTTTAGAACTCGAGTAAAGCCGCGGGAAAGGCTAGTTAATTATATTTATACAATTTATGTACATACGTATATGTATATTTAGTAAAATATATATTATTCAACAATGTACCCGCTCCCTAGAGAATGTTGTTCAAAGAGCATATAAAAGTCGACGCATGCTTATTGGAACCGTCGGCGCCTGGCAATCCCGGGAATATCAATAGAATACGAATGTTCTATAGAATTTATTATTACCAACTTCTACATTATAAAATTGAACTTATATTGCCTAGTGGTTGGCAGTTGTATTCGGAAGAGGAAATTAGCTTAATAGTGGAAAAGATATCTTAACGGTTCTAAATTTTGATACATAATATAAAAACGTCTGAGATGTAAATATTTAATTGAAATAGTATATTATAATAGTATTATTATCGTTACAGAAGCCAAATCTAATATTTTTAAAATTTTTGTCTGTCTGACTGAGACAGCATCACGAGAAAACGACTAGATAGATTTTGGTGAATTTTGGTTTGAAGATAGTTGGTTATATGGGTCAACACGTAACATACATTTTCCTAGGGGAAAATATATGATTTCTGAGAAATCAATCAAAGAAAAAAATATACTATAGTGTTAATCGTAGTAGAAGCTTAAAATGGTCTCGCTAGATTTAATTGATCCGAGAAAAAACTCTAATTAAAATGATATCTCGTTTCATCGTCGATTTGATTCATTAAAATATGACGGCTATTGAAATCAGAGTTTAATTTGTAGTGACACAGCGTTCTTTAATTAAATATCGAGTCGGGTTATAAGAACAAAATTTAATTAAAATAAAATTGATGTTTTGTGATTGGCATAAAGTTTCACGATATAATTACCATTTTGTTCGATATAACTAACATATTACTTACAGCATATATTAACTTATAAGGTTGTAGAACATAGGTTTGAATTCCAGTTCAGACTACAATACATACGGGATACATTTCATCGCGTCATGCATCCCTAAAAATGTTTATATTTAGAAAATCTATTAAGTCAAAAAATTTAAAAACTTAAACTAAAATACTAATTATAGTGTCAAATCATTTTAATGCTCTATATAGAGTCATAGCATGAATTCATGGAGTTAAAACTCCTTAAAACACTTCGTCTTATAGAATCTTCCCTTAACAAGGGGGTTGTTTTCTCACAATAAATAGACATTGTAATTCAGCTGGGGAAAACATCCTTGTCACAATTTCACATGAACATGTACAGTATAGAAATTATTCAATGGTGGTACATCTGTTTTATTTGTTTATATTAGCACACTACCCTCACCCCAATCGGGTTCATCCCTATGTATATTATAACGGTTGGTATACAATTCTTAGAGATGATAAATCATACAAGTAAAACCTACCCTATACCTAGATAATTTTACCTGTTTTTATACCAAATAACATCAAATTTTGTTCAGTGGTTTTCACGTATCTCGTATCATAAACAGATATCCCAATAACTATGTATTTGAGTTGTGTTTTAATAATAATGACTATTTCAATTTTAAATAAGATTTTCCACAATATATTTAATTTACAGATTCGATAGATTTTTTTATTGTAAACTAGATCAAGCGCGAGTGAAGCCGTGGGTTCCGCTAGTGTATTATATATATAAACCTTTCTGTCAATTCTATGTCAAACGTCATAAGGTTATTAAAAAAGTTTATATTGTCTAAAGCGCTAAGGTTAGATTTAAAATAATTTTATATGATGGTTAATTATTGTTGAATTTTCTAATTCTCCGCGCAATTTTCTTCATTTTTTCTTTCATAAGAACCTCCCAACAAAAACAAAAAAAGAATTAGCGATATCGGTCCAGCCGTTCACGCGTGATGACGTGACCAAGGAAAATAGGGATTCATTTTTATATATATAGAGAATAAAGTACCTAATCACTCAAAACCATTAATTAATAAAGACATTATAGAAATTAGTGTCTACATTGAATAATAACGTCTATACAACAAACATTTTGTTCTAACGGGAACGTCTCATCACCGTTACATTATTACACTTTGAATGGATTAACGAGCGTTCTAAGCAAATATTTAGGCTAGACTGTTAAGGAATTTTGTCCTAAAACTAAGTTATCATCTTCACTTGTTTGAAGTAATAACTTGATGACGTGAAACTTTAACTTTAATGAAAGCTTAGAGTTTAAAATATTTTTTAGTTATTTTTAACATCAAAGTATTAATATACCTACCAGAGAACATAATTTATGTACTTTTTTACGTTTTGTTTAGTTTTTTCTTATTATTTAAATATTTACATTACCTACAAATATAAAACAAAATTATTTCTTCGGACTTCCTCTTTCACAATATAACGAGTAATATGTTTATACTAAAAGGGGAGTAAGCCCCAGTAATGTATATACACAGAAAAAGAAAGGAAAATAATAAAATATCTAGCTTAATGTTTTTTTTTATATACTCTCCAGTAGAAACCCTTAGAACACGTAGTGCTTAAAAGACGTGATAAATCGACTTATCGCGTCTAGTCGTGACAAGAGAGTTTTTCGCCCAAAAATTGGCGTTGCATTTATGTGGAGTAGAGAAATGCGGTATTCTTGCCAGAATTCAACGCCGAAATGTCTTGTGCAGGAGTTTTTAAGATTTTCTTTTGTGTATTTTATATATGGGTTAGTCGTATTAAATTTTTGTATGTTATTAAGAATAATAAAAAAAACTGTTTTTTTACAAACACTTAGCGCGAGCGAAGCCGCGTGTACCGTTATTAATAAATATAGCATATATTACTCAATGATGCTGTAGGTTTCTAATGGCAAAAGATTTTTTGAAATCGGTCCAGTAGTTTTTGAGTGTATTCGTTACGTACAAAAATACAAATTTTTCCTCTTTATAATATTAGTACGATAGATATTAGTGTAGATAATAATAATAACATAGTATAGATAAAAATCTAACATTTGATTGGAAGACGCGTTTAACTCAATTCGTTAAGATTCGGTCACGGGTTTGAGCCCTGCTGGAGGCATTTCTGTAACGGACAAAATGGGTGTATATTTTTATAGTATGTATCTAGAATTATATACATATGTGTAGTGTATCAACTATCTACTATATAGAACACTTATAAATCAAATACATCAATTCTTATAATTATTAAATTACATAGTAAACTTTCTATTTAGGTGACAGTCCTCAATTTGCCTCCATGCATAAATACTTAATATTTTCATTTTATTTCCAACTGGAAGCAATCCCTCCCCTCTATGATAGTGGTGAATAAGTAATGAAATGAATACTGCTTTATTGATCGTCGCTGTCTCGACACAAAGGAGACTATAGGTATAGGCAAGATGATTTCTACAATTCCTGTTGTAGAGGTTGACTTAACGTTTAAAATATAAAACTATCTAACAAAAAATTACAAACGAATTTTACAAATTTCTCTTCAAAGAACAGTAGTATTTATAATAATATTATTGTTACACTGTACATATTATGTACGTCCAAGCTCAGTAAAGCAATGATGTGTGAAGTGAATATCTAAATATATTGTAAATAAGTATATTGGATAACCGAGTGATGCGGGTTCAAATCCGGGTCTCGCACCTCTAATATTTTCATGTGCGAATCATTTCTATCATGATTACCACTTGTCATACGGTGAAGGAAAACGTCGTGAGGAAACCTACATGTCTGTGAGAACCTAGCAAGTTTTCGAAAGACAAGTGAAGTACGCTAACACGCACAAGGCGAGCGTGGTGGACTATGGCCTGGCCTCCCTTTAATGCAAGGGTGCATTAAAGGGAGGCCCGTGCCCAGCAGTGGGACGTTAAAAAGGCCTGTAGATGATGATGATGAAGTATAATAAGTGAATATCTAAATAAATCTTACAAAGCGAAAAAACACTCACTCGTCACGCAATAACGAAAACCGCTCAACTAATAAAGGTGAAAGGTAGTTTATAGTTAATAGACGTCCGGTAGAAACGTAATTTGCGACAGACCTGGATTAAGGAGGTTTAAGGATTCTGACAAGTTTGTATGAAAGTCTTTCATTTTTTGTGCTACATACTTTTTTGGCAGGGCGCATCAGCTAGGGACGTACTCGAGTGGATAGTGATATATTAAATTAAATTATACTAGTACTAGAACTTAATCTATATGAATAATAACAAGTCAATTATTATCTGTCACATTAGTATACATTATTTATAGGCGTTGTGTCGGTAATATTGACAAATGATGACTCATGTGTATTATTATTCATTACGGTGAATAAAATGTATGTCATCAATTTTATCTAATTTACTATAATAACGTACTAATTATGACATTATGTTACAAAATATATCAGTACTATTTAATATATATAAAATTAATGGTTTGTTTTGTTTGTTTATATGAGCTAATTTTGTGGAAGTAATTGAGAAATTAGTCGTGCAACTGATTGCTTGATCATATGAAAGATGTGACATATGCAATTTAGAATATTATGCTGCTTTTATGTCAATAACTTAAAATAAGGCCTATGAATTTGAAAAAAAAAATACAATAAATTTTTAATTGTATCGTACATTCATTTTGTAAAGAAATAAATGCGTAAATATTATTTTTACTATTTTTATATTATTTTCTCCACATTTTCTATCTAGTGTAGTGGCTAGCATGTACGGTTGTAAATCTGGAGGTCCTGGATTTAAATTCGGGTTGGGCTAAGTTTAGTTATTGAGTCTTTCTGTTTAGTAATCCTCAGTAACAGCCCGGAGTTAGGAAGTAGGCGGTGTGTCACCCCCGTGCCTCGAAGAGCACGTAAAGCCGTCGGTCCTATGCCTTAGTTTTCACCGGTCGTATCGAATAGTCGTCCTAACGTAGTCTAGTACTATTTGTATATATATTTGTATATGTCCTAGTGGCAGAAATAAAAAGTGCACTTGTGTCTGCGCCTACACTAAAATAATATCTCCTGCGCAGTTAGCTAGTCTCAATGAGATCGGCAGCCGTGGCCGGTATCGGTTGTAAAATATTGTTGTTACTATTATTATTTTATAGATTATATTGCTAATGCTAATGCTAATAGAAAAGTAAAATTATTAACACCAAAACTAATGCTAATTATCAAATTATTTCTATATATTATAATGATTATTCAAATTCAAAACTATTTACGTTACAAGCTATTTAATAGGTAGTTAGTTTCAATTTATTTTATAATATTTCCACTAACATAGTTCATAATATTATTTTAGGCACGAATCATTAAGTTTAGCTGGATAAGCATAATGGAGTTACGACTAGCAGTAACATTAAATAATGCACTATTTACATTGAAAATCTACCATCCATTTTCGCAATACCACATTTTCAAGCTAAAAATTGAACTCATATCGGCTCAAACGATTATTTCAGAGATTAATTCGAGAAAACATTACTTTAATTTTAATTATCAGTACGTACTTATGATAAAATGATTATATTTTCTATCTAGACTAGCGCCTAAGCCTAGCTTCGCTCGGGTGCGGACGGAGATACGTTTTAACTCTTTTTGCGCTATTACCAGATTCTTTTCCAAAAATTAAAGTAGCCTAACTTACTCCTTATAATATCGGCTATATGTAAGTAAAAGTTCCTTTAAAATCAGCCCAGCCATTTCAAACACGTTTGAAAAAATAGAAAAGGTAGTATAAAGATCGATCTTGTATAAAGATTAAAAATCCATTCTCTAATGTTTAGCAGTAACATCGCTTTATTTAGAACTCCACCCTCGTTTCGTTCCCTTAGTCCTTTAGGTTATGGCTCGTATGTAATATACCAATAATTATTATACTTGCTTATAAAAATAGATTATGAGTTATTATGGTCTGTAAAGCATGCTCCCTATAAAAAATATCTATATAAAAAAAACTGTTTGTTTTTTATCGATAAACCAGTACTACTAACTACACTAACTGCGTATTACATATTGTATAGTTGAACTTCATGATAACAGTAAATGGCTCGTCAATTGCTCCTAATAAAAATAAAAACACAGTTGACAAACAAAAAGAAAAAGATATTGAATTATTCTATCTTTGCCTATTTACATATATAATTTAGTTTTTTTTTAATTATAAACATACATATTTGTATGTATTTTAAGTAATAAATGTATAGTGTATCAACTATCTGGTATCCGTAACACAAGCCTCGTAGCTTATCATGGAATTAGATGGCGCTTTGTTTATTAATGTCCCAACATTTACATATATTTGAGAGAATTTATAAGAAAAGATTTGGACTGACACAACCTTAATGTATGCATAGACATACAATATTCAAACCAGAAGTAGGTACCTTTAATACAATCTCCTCCAGAATAATAATTTTCGAAATATACATTTCAAACGAAATAATGTCCTTACAATAATTGAAGGACATTGAAAAAATATTGCGTAAGGAAATATTCAATAACCTATGTACTTGATAATTTAAGTCGTTTCTTATCTCAGCTACGTGATATGTGTTTTTATTAAATTGATATTTTTAGAAATACTATTATAATAATAAATAAACGGCAGTTTTAGCCAATTGGTAACAAGATATTTTGGGAAACCAAGCGAAGCGGGTTCAAATCTAGATCTCGTACGTCCTATATTGTTATTTGCGAATGAAAAATGTAAAAAGAAAAAAAAGGAAAGATGTAATATAGTAATATAGATATCGTACTACGGGACTTAACGCGTGGATTAGTTAAAGGTTATATTTATTGATAGGTGATTATTCCCGTTGTTTCACGGGTTGCACCAGCCTTGGTCATGAGGAGACTGGCGGGGGACGGCATCTCCTGCAACGATCCGAACTTCTAAATTTCAATCGTGAGGATGGACAAAAGCTGTCGTCTGCGTGGAATCCGGTGATAGAAAAATTTAAATATCGCGATAGCTCGTCGGACACACCCGTGGATAATGTTAGTACCGTGTGTAGTGGTCATAATAAATTGTTAAAATCAAATGAGGGTACTAACAACATACACCTCGGATATATAATATAGCTATGAAACACGAAAGTTTAAAAAGTTATATGTACCTATATATAACTAGCATTTCGCGCGATTTCGCTCGCGTTCTTAAGACTGAAAACCGAATTCTTACTGAATCGCGCGGTATGGTTTCTCGCAGAACTAACGCCCGCCTTTCCCGTTTTTGCAAAATTTTTTATTGACGTAACACGATACGATGTAATATAGTCTATAGCCTTCGTCGATAAACGGACTATTAAACACGCAAAAGATTTTTTCAAATCGTACCAACTAAACAAACAAACAAACTCTTCAGCTTTATAATATTGGTATAGATTATAAATAAAAAAGGCCACTAGTTATGATAAAATATTTACAGCCATCCTACTTATCTTGTCCCCTTAATCCCCATTTATTTACTGTTATCCCCAGATAAAGTCACGAGTCACTTAATCTATACTATAGGGATTACAAGTAATTTATGTCACTCACTGACCTATGATCATCAATAAGCTTAATACATTATGTATGAAATAATTTGTTTGTATGAATAAAAACGATTATTTTTGTTTATTTTTATACAGTTCTAAACAGAGTTTTAAATTAAAATATGATTATTAAATATAAAAATAGAAGTTCCACAATTCTCAATTGAACCACAGTTGAAATTTTAATATAGATTACTTCTAAAAGCAACAAATTACAATACAGTTCTTAGTGTTTACGACAAATACACACACATTCACGAACGAAATTCTAGACATAGCTTAAATATTTAATTAACCAAAATGAACAATTTTACTAACAAAAAACGAACACAATTAAGCCATTAAGTCAATCTTGGTAAAAACTTTCAAGAGCAAGTCAAACCATGATTCAGCGGAAGAAGTTGTCCATTCATGCTTTTCATCATCAACAGACATTTCTTAATTTATCCTAAGATTTTTTGCTTTCTTTCTTAAGTATAAGATAGCATATATTGTGTTTTATTTAAATTAAATATAATCTGTTATTATTATTTACACCTTATGAAAGCGAAAGTTTTGATTAATTGAATACTTGAAATCTTCTACGTAGCAATATCATAGAGTCTACTCTATAAGTTTGCACAAGTGTAGTTCCCGAACTACAAGTACCTACCTAAATCACTTTTAATAACGAGTGCCAAAAAATAAAATATTAAAATTATTTACGTCTGGCATAGTAATAAGACTGCAAATGTAATTAGTCATTATATCGTTTCTTTAGACTTTACAGTGGTTTATTACCCATAGTGATTCTAGTTAAAAAAATATTGTTATTTTTTTTTCTTATAATTTTTTTTATATTTTTTTTATTATTAATTTTAATTTCTCTAAGCGTCTTAAGTTTTCATGAATTTTACAAAAGAATTAACACACCCACTAAATGAATGAGGGTATTTTGGAAATATATGTTCAATCACCAAATGGTCCGGGAGCGTGGCGCCAGTAAGCACTGTGATTGTCGGAGATGCGTATATCCAGAGTAATTATGGGAAACATTTAGCTAAGGGATTAGATCGGCTGTGATACATGAATTCAGATTTATTTTAGGTTTCATGAATAAACACCAACCTTTGCGTTTTTTAGCTCTGGTTCTCTAGATTTAAGTTGTCTTTCAGGTTGCAAATTTAAAGGTCCTGGATTCGAGTATCAGTTTTTGTGGTTAAGCGATTGGAAAGTTGGCGTTATCACACTTTCGTGCCATAACAATAAGCTATCGCTCCTGAGCCTGATATCCACCTGTCGTATCTTATCAGTGGTGAAATAACCCATTACTTTGACTTTTTGACGTTAACTGAAGAAATAGAAAATGCACTTTTCAAAACTTGTCTATACCACACGCTACAGTACAAATTTCGATACAGTAATTTAAAACTCCACAGATTAAAAAAACTACTTTATTTTCACATAGATTTTGTTCAATAGTAACTATAAGTATAATATCTATTATAATAAATATATATTATACACTGCTACTAGTGTATAACATATTTTTAAGTGTGTCCCCAGCTTTGTAAAGGATCGAATGCATAGTCAGGGAATGACTTGGTCATTTTAGCAACCGTAATTTGTACCAAATGATAGGGAAACAGTCTGATTTAAGGTACGTATTCTATTCGATCTCATTTATAAAATTGGTTCGTACTGACCTGTTTCTAAAAAGTACTTTTATGTTAAGCTTTATTTGTAAGACGTTATCGTATATATATCGTATAGTGTAAATGTTAACCAATTACACCCAAACATGTGAAGTTGCAGGCGACCACAAAAAGCTAACCGAGCTTTTAAGAATAAAGCTTTCAATGAGTCACGCCTAAACGTATAACTTAAAGTAAACTACAGCTTCCATTTCGACTACTTATTGTTTTGTGCACGAAACGGTGAAATTTTCACAATAGCATACGCAATTACATCTACGTCGGCATTCGTATACCTTTAAACCGTATCATTATAATATGTGGTTTGTGGTACAAGGGACCTGAAAAATAGAGTCAAATAAATATAAATTTCCTTTAGTGGTCTTTTCGACCACAATAGTTGTTGAAAATTTGAGGAAAGCATATATAATTAAAACTTTAACTTATTACTAATTATTTATATATCTATATAGTGACTTGGGATTTTTTCGGCAGAAAAAGTGCTTATAATAAGTTTAATTGAATAAAGTTTATTTTATGTATCGATTATCTATATATTCTAAAAAAGTTTTTGGTCGTCGGTGATAAGTGTTCTAGTATTATATTATATACTTAATAACACTACAAAGCCTGTTTAATTTATCATTACCCCTCCTAAATACCAGCCTTCATAACCTTATGTCCGATGATCAGTAATAGTGATTATTTTAAATTCATTTAATTGCATAACATTTAAGCTATGTCGCGGTTAAGTTTGTTCGGGGTAAGCTATAAAACAGCTGTACGGATTTTGATAAGGTTTTCACGGTGATAAAGAGTAAGTTATAACATAACGCTATAAAAATGAGATATCTATCTATTGATTGCTTAGCCCTACTATCACTTCAATATCGATATGAAAATACTGTTTAAACAATCTACTATGCCTAAAAAGGTTAAACATCCTTAGGTATTAAACAACCAGCCAGTCCAAGCCTATATTTATTTATCTGTATACATTTAGTATACAGATAAATAAATAGGCATAGTATACAGATAATAAATATCATCAAATTCCATCCCGCCATTTTATCATGAACAAGAACAAACAGAAATGCATACAAAAATTCGCAATTTTCGCAATCGTTATAGTAGTCATATTATACATATCGTCGCTGTAGAATGAAATCCTCGTAAGTCCAGAGATCCAAACTTTACAGGAAACAAAAAAAATTTGTCAATGTTTTTCAAACAAGAGGATTTCCGTTTTACTCCAAATATGGCACTAGTAGTCATGTATTGAGTTTACGGTTTCGCCGTAATATAAAATACTTAATTAATTTTCATTAAAATAAAAATTATGCATTTTTAACATACGAGTAATCATTCTACAGCGACGATATATTTCTAGCAATTAAGCTAGCCGAGCCAAAGCCACTGTTTCTGCTATTTATACATATAAACCTTCCTCTCATCACTCTATCTATTATAAAAAGCGCATCAAAATTCGTTGCGTAGTTTTAAAGATCTAAGCATACATAGGGACAGACAGACAGCGGGAAGCGACTTTGGTTTATACTATTCGTATGTAGCGATAGGCCAACTTTCCTTCACTTTAGTGTAGAAATTTTCTTTAACGTTTATAACATAGAGCATTTCCTGTTGCTCCCATTTACTTATCTACTCTGGGTTTGCAAGCTTTTTAATGAATGCTACTCGTATTTCAGTATCACATGTCAGTTACCTTTATTACGTCCAGTAAACGTAAAATGTTTAATTTGGTATCTAACTTTACTGTCGTCTGTGAGTAATTAATATTTGCATAGTTTTGTGAACGAAATGTTTCATAATTTTCTGTATTTAACTTTAGTTTGTTTTGAGAGTAAAAGTGTGTTTGCAAATTCGTTACACTATAACGGCTGAACTGATTTGAGTGAAATTTTAAACTGAAAAGTGGTATTTTATATTGTATATCTTTGAATAAAGCTTAGAAAATGGATACTATATAATCTGGAGTAACTTTAAGGTATCTAGGGATATATCCTGTAATAAATTGAGTATGAAAAATACTTATTGTCGTATATGGAAATCGAACCTACACTAAAGAGTAACGGAGTGAGGTCCATATAAAATTTTTATTTACCTACTAGCTTGTGACACAAGTACCTACACGTGTGAACCACAAATTATTTATTCTTAAAAGCTTTTCTTAAATAATGCAAAGTGAAAAGCAAGCAGTGCCTACATTAAGGTCAAGGTTTCAGTTGGTGTAGTGATTTAAATACAAAATCACACTACTTTGTATGTATTTTACATTTTTGAATGACTTTAACGGTTGAAATGGTTTATTTTAACGGATAGTTAACAAATTTGGATGTTTTTTTATTACTCGAGAGGCGTTTGCTTGACGACAATCAATGCAAGGGAGCACTGATGAGATCTAAGTTGGAGCGCTTGATTAGAAGATTCCTATTCTTTATATACAGAGAGAGTGGAATATTTTTTAGGAAATGCATTTATTATTATGACGACACGTTTGGCGCAGTTTGTAGTTACCCTAATTTCTTGCGCCGCAGTCGCGGGTTCGAGTCCCGCTGGGGGCATTCATTTGTTAAACTCGGATGTTTCTCCAGTCATGGGGGTTTATATTTTACCACGGAACTAAATGGCGCTGCGTGTAATAATGTCCCAACATATAAAAAAAGAATATCGCCTTTATATACTGATGTTTTAGTGAGGCTCACTGGTTAGAAATGCTATTTTAATCCTTTTAATCCAACAGAACCTCCTCTGTCTCAATAGGACACCATAGGATTGCCCCAGCAGGTTTACAGACAACATCAACCAATGGTTGTTCTGTTATCATAAAAGTACCAGAAGTAATCACACACTGTTTAAATATGATGTAACATACAGTCTAATAATAAAATTTGCCAAAATGTGACGCAATCTGTTCATAGTATTAAAAATACAAGCTACCCAGCCACCCAAGTGCCACCCAGGACACCCATTCAAGTGAAGCGAGGGTCAGTCGTTAGTTAAATATTTCACTAATATTCTGTAGATCAAATTTTTAAAGGATTTTTAACTTGGAATGGTCTTCTGGGAAGGAGGTAGAGGGTTTATTATTATAAAGATAAAATGAAAAAAAAAATCGTGATTATTGTATAATTTATGTATTGTAAAAATTTTTGCGTTATTTTTTCAAAATTGTAGCGATTTTAATTTTTTACATTAGGTTAAGGATACGTTTATAAAATATATCATCATCATCATCATCATCAGCCCTTATTAACGTCCCACTGCTGGGCACGGGCCTCCCTCAGTACGAGGGGGATCAGGCCATAGTCCACCGCGCCGGCCTAGTGCGTGTTGGCGGATTTCATATGTCTTTCGAAAACTTGTCATGTTTTCTCAGACATGCAGGTTTCCTCACAATGTTTTCCTTCACCGTAAGACAAGTGGTTATTATGATATAAATGATTCGCACATGAAAATATCAGAGGTGCGAGACCCGGATTTGAACCCGCATCACTCGGATATCCAAGCGACCGCGTTACCGCTCGGCTACCGCTGTCTTAAAGATTATAAAATATATATTATAAGAGAAACTTTAGTTCATAAAATGGCAAGTAATTTTAAAGCAAAACATTTTTAATTTACCTTTTTCTTAGTAATGTAATTTTAGCGTAATGTTGGTACAATGTAATATTCATAAATTTGTTCCGATTTATACAAAATCAGTATGACCTAACACAAAAATAATACAATGTGCATATTTGATGTAGGTTAATCTATTTACTAACTACTGCTATATTCGGATATACATATATTATTCAACTCGGGTTCACTGCTACGTATACGTCATTTCTCTTTCTAATATCACTTTCTAAACACCTGTTGAGTACATTTTGTACGTACAACTGTGTAAGTAATAATATAGGGTGTAGAGAAGCGATATTTTCAAGATGTGTATATTATTTCTAGAGTTAGGCAATTTCTGAAGTACGCTACAGCTGGTACGTACAGAAAGATAGATTTTCGTCTAATTCTAAGTACCCTTGCATTTCAGTAAAATTCTTAGAGAGCATCTAGGTCCATTGTTAATGTAAAGAAGGAAAAGTAATGAATCGACTGTACCTATATGTGTGATGTAAATTTGGTCTTAATTTTAAGAGCCATTAAAAATACTAATAACTAGAGATACATTTTTTTAATATGTTTGGACATTATTATACACAGCGTCATCTAGCTCCGTAATAAGCTACGTAAATTGTGTTATGGATAGCTTTTTTTTTAAATACATATATATTAAAAAATATATAAACACCCATGGCTGGAGTATAAATACTCGTGCTCAACAAATGAATACTCTCAGCGGGACTCGAACCCGCGACCTCTGGCGCAGCAAGTAGAGTTACTACAAACTGTGCCACACGTGTTGTTTTGAGTCATTAGTATGTAAGTTAAATTTTCATAAACGTATGCAGTATACATCTTTCAATTTTAAGGTAAACAATACTATACTAATTCGCATCTGTCTAATAAGCTCGAAAGTTTTCATTAAACTTTAAAGCTTCTGGCCCCATCAACAGACGAGATCAAAGATATAAAATTAATCTCCTCTCATCCAGACTTCACATTCGACCAAAAGTTCTTATCAGTTTTAAAATAAACTAGACTTTTAACAAACATGCTTACAAGTGACAATAAAATCTCTATAAGTAAATAAGCTTTTAATTTAAAGAGCAAATACTGGCTATTTGAATTAAAAGCTCTTCTACGTTATATTACGACGTCGATATTACTTTTTTAATCTAGTAGAGCTTACTAAGCTTTACTGTTATCAATAAACATTTTGGACACTTATAATTATGTATATATAGATAAAGTCATTTGTTTTCCTCTTAATAATGGTCATATATTTTGTGATAACATACAAGTACCAGTCCTCATTATTAAGCGTAAGGTAACGTAACATTACACTATAAAAGCCCATTTTTTCAGCATTTACAACAGATCTATGTACCTACATATGTGATCAACTCGAGGTTTAAAAAAATATAACAGTGTTTCTGTTAATATGATACGAAAATACTTGCTTTAACGCTCAGCAATGGTTATATTTCTATTTAGTTATTATATAGCCTTAGCATAAAAGAAAATATCTCAAGAAACTGGCATGATTAAGAGAACCTAGCAAGTTTTAAAAAGACATGTGGAGGCCGCCAACTCGACTATAGCGTGATTACTGTCACATTATAGACCCCAATTCCAGGTAGGTAAGCTGCAGCTTGAGTCTATTCTACATATATATAACTTTAAATACATACCCGTGACTAGAGTACACACATTCGTCTGGGTGCATCCATTTGGGTGAAGAGACCCATAGAAACCCATCAGAACTCAAACTTGCGATCGCTGGCCCAGCAAGTAGTACGAGTATCTCTACAAACTGAGCCAAAGGTCTAGTCGAATGTTTCTCTGAAAAAAACTGTACTGGCTATATGCAAAAAAATAAAGGGTTACGTAAATACTTGCAGTATACATCGCATCACTTTATAGAACTAAGTATGTTATAATAATTTCTTCCCTGACCCTGTGCTTGAATTGAATTTTTCACGTCCGCAATATATCATACTACTTAGATATTAAGATGCTCGGTCGGTATACAATCTTGTGCCCTAGAGACGTGTGACCTCGTAACGTTTACAAGGTTATAGGGCATGTCATAACATACCAAACTGTGTCAAGAATTTGTAAATCTTAATTTTGAAAGTTTGTTCTATAATTTAAGTAATATAAATGCCACCCTAATGAATAATACGAGTATAATATGTAGGTGTATATACCTAAGCGTTATGGAAATAAACAGAAAGTCAAACAATATTTTATATATTACTACTTTAGCACAGGCAAAGCCGCGGGTTCCGCCAGTTGTGCATATAAACCTTCCTCTTGAATCACTCTATCTATTAAAAAAAACCGCATCAAAATTCGTTGCGTAGTTTTAAAGATTTAAGCATACATAGGGATATAGGGACAGAGAAAGCGACTTTGTTTTATACTATGTAGTGATTTTAAAATTGAATTCAAATTAACATTTGTATATTCTAACATTTAAAAATTATAAAATAGCTATTTTTAATGTAATTTCCCTTTAAAGGTGAATATAGAATTATGCATATTATTCATATTTTTATTCTTTACAGTATATAAGTACGTCATGATACGACTATACTTAACTATATTTTTCATTTTTATGTAAACTAACGTAATTATACATTTAATATTTGTAGCGTTTTAGTAGTAAGGTAAAATAACATTAAGTTAGCTATCCCTGTTAGTTACCTTTGCTAAGCTAGACTTAAGATGCTTGAATAATTCAAGCAAGAAGAATTTTCTTTTTACCTTTTGCATTCTAAGCGAGGCTTTTACTTGTGGTTAGAAAAGTAACTGGTAATAATTTATGAAAGTAAATAATATATTAACTATTTATAATGAAAATGAAATATATATAAGTTTAATGATAAATAAATATTATATTTATTTAGGAATAACTTTACTTTCTTCTTCTTCACACGTATTTCGAAGACTTGGGTCTTCTTTAGGTAAAGTTTCAGGTTCTTTCAGACATGAAAATATAAGATGTGCGAGACTTAGGATGCGAACCCTCTTCATTTGGTTTCACGAAAACGTTAAAATTCGACTTCCACTGTATTTTTTTTATTATAAGTTTTAGCTGAAGTAAGGTGGTTGATACCAAAGAAAGTAGTAATATTAGTAGAAAGTAGTTCTTTATCTTAAGGTATATTTAATATCTATATTCAATTATGTTTCATTTGTAAATAACTAAATTCTTTTTAATAGGCACAAAGCTCTTAAGGAGCCTATTTTAATTTATTTCAACGCATTCATGTGACTCCTACTAATGCAAAAATGTGTATGTATGTTGTCGAGAGACATGTGAAGCCAAAGTGGACTATGGCCTGATCCCCATCTTATTGAAGGAAGGCCCGTGCCCAGCAGTGGGACGTTAATAAGGGCCGAATACAAATTCTAAGAAATGAATGAATAACTCAATAAATCATTTTAACCAATACTATGAAAAATATTTGGGTCTTTTTGTTGTATTAAGAGCCTTTTCTGTTTGCAAATGTACAATTTATCACACGTAAAATCCGATTTTCCTTTACGCCTTTCTTGGTTCGGAAACGTTAGATTTATTTTTTGAGCTTCCTTTTACTTGGTATTACAAATTATTCAGACACGATTAAGCCGTTAAGAATTAACACTTTATATATACATAATGTAAAACGAAGTGGTTCTTTTCTTTCATCTATTTATTTCCTTGCATTGACTTGTGGCTTAGAATTAGTAGACAGATTTTGACAGTTTCATAGAACATACAGTTACATAGATAGTTGTAACTTATAGAAAGAACGATAAATCAAGATGAATTGTATATATGCTTGGCAATTATTTTGTACAATATGGCTACAATATGATGGTATTTGGTCCAAAAAGGTATTTTCTATCCCTTACATGGCTAATACTTAAGTGAGATACATCAAAAAATGTCTAAGAAAACTGTAGGTTCTAGAAGAGATAGACAAGTTATCTAGAAGAGGTAGATAGTTATAATGGAATGCATCTTCAAAATGTACTTAAAATAACCTTTTTTATATCTAACGCATTGATAAAAACTGTTTATTTATCCTTACAGAGATGATCTTACAAAATTACTAATTTAATTTTTTTTGAAAAATTACTAATTTAACTTTTGAAAACCTTAATTTGTAATCACCGTTACGTAATATTTAATAAAAATTAAGCTTTTTGAAGTCCCACTGTAGTCCCCCTTATCTGAATAAAAGAGAATGCGTTATCATTAGGCATTACAACATACTGATGGGATCCACTGCATTTTCTAAGGAAGTATAAATTCTTTTTAACTGAAACTACAAATTCAAGTTATTTCTAACGAATAGCCCTTCACAGGGTATTCTACGTATCATGAAATCTAAGTAAATCACATTAAAATTCTTTACAACGTGTTCAAAAGCATTATCGGATGTTGGATAGGTTTCGATGACGTATTAAGGAATGTTTTTGAAAATCTTTTTTATAATACTAATTTATAATATCATATAGAAATAAAAAATGTTGAACCCTTTTACTTTAAAACTTATTTTGTTTTCGAGTGCTTTTGCGAACTTGGGGGAAAGTTATTGGCTGTTGATAGCATCACGTTATTGTAAATAATATTTGTCTTTATTACATTTTATTTACAACACGTATTTTAGAGATATTGTCAGTTTAGGGACGGATTTTATTACATTTTTTATAACTGCACATGTAAAGAGAGAGTGGTAATACCGAAGAGGACATTATTATAATATATAAGTACATTTATTATTGATTTACTAATATCCCAACATATTTATTTATTATTATTTTAATTTTATCGCAACCGAAAGCTTACGTACTAATTTATTTTACATATCTGACTTATACACGAACTAACTACTATTTATACACGAACTAACTACTATTTGTAAAATTCAAAATCTAGCTAGTGAAATTCGTTACAAAGCTACTCGTAGTTTTATGCATATTTGACTCGTACTCTTGTTTGGTTTATGAAAATAAAATAAGCAAATGTTGGGAACAAGAATTTTATTTAAATCTTAACGTGGCATTTTATATTTTATACAGTAAATTGAACTAACTATAATTTGAATAAATAAAATTTTGGTTTTAGTTTACCAATTTCTGAGCTTATCAAAACCATTATGGAAAAATAATCCTTAAATAGTTATCTCATATGCAAGATTACATCGCGAGGAATCTTGTATATGAGATAACTATTAGTATATATTAGTATACATTAGTATATACTAGAATTATATTGGAATTGATACGTACACGAAAAAAACATCGGAATTCGAACCCACGTCACTCGACTTTCTAAGCGAGCGCATTATCACTAGACTACTACTGCCTAAAAATAAATAAATGTTCTAATGCAGCATTAAACAGAAAAAAAAAAACGTATACAAATAGGTTTTCATTTTGCTAAAGATTACACCTTAATATTTAATCTATTTGTAAACATACAGCAACAAAGTTTTTTCTTCAGGTTAAACAAATTATAAATGAAATGGTCACGGGACTCAGTCTCTTCCGTGACCGTGATTGCTGTAAAGCATTCGAAACGTTGGGAACCAAAAATCATAGCAAATCCGCGACAAAATCCGAAAAGATAGTTTCATTTATAATATCAAGTATTCGCGTAAACCTAAGAGAGTATTATAAATGGTTGCTATGTGGAAACTTGTCGGTTAGAAAAGCCAATACTATCGTGTGCCGTAGGGTCACTTACATTCAGTTACTATACACTTACCTTTTTTACTATGTTTATTAAATAGAAACTGTTGTCGTACACAGCGGTCTTCTGAATTTTTTACTAATAGGGTAAACTACCCAGTAGTCAGCCATACTCCAGTACTCAGCCTTTTCTTGCTTTAAACGTGTGGGAATAGCGTTATAATTAATTTAAACCAATTTTGCCATACCTTACCCATCCAGTGACTCATCCTTATTAAATTAAAAATGCAAGAATTAATATGAGTAGTCAGTAAAAAGAGAAATTTGAGTTTATTTCGATGAAGTCAGTGGGCAAGTCAGCGAGCGTGGCATCCGCCATTTTTTTTACTAACGGTCAGTGTTCTTAAAACAGCTCATAATTTCTATATTTTATAGAGGATTTGCAAATAATATGTAATGTATGTGATTAATATATAAATTAACTATTTAATTTAATAAAAATCTTATTAATAAAAATTGAATTTACGTAAATATTGACATGGCCGACTACTGGATTGCTGTTTTTGATGATTTTCCAGAAGTCGGCCGCCCCCGGCTGACAACTGGTTTTCAGCAAAATTTTTAGATTTGATTGTTTTTAGTATCAATAAATAGCCCTTTAATAACTTCATGTTTTAAGCCAAACATGTCATACGCAATTTTACCAAAACCCCAGTAGTCAGCCACCTTAACGGTTGCGAAATTACCTGTGGCTGAGCACTGGCAGTTAAAAATCCAGTGGTCAGCCTTGAGTTATGTATTTCTAAAAGTGTTTTATTCAGCTTTTATATTTTAATTACAATGATTTTTTAATGTTATAATCGTTTCATTAATTATAAAATTCTAATCTTTTCTCTTTCAGGGCTGTAAATTATGCTATATAGAACACAAACTTACACAAAGTTAAGATGTTTAGGAAGGTAGAGTAGAGAGATACAAACGGCAAAATAATTAGAGAAGAAAGCAGGGTTTAGATGTAATATTCCTCGAAGTAAGTTGCAGGAAGGCTTCACCTTCGTGTTCTTGAGGGTCTGAGGAGAATGGGTCCTGATCCTAGTAAAATATTTCGCATACTTGCTCATAGATCTAAGAGCTTGTCGTTTTTCCCTAAGACCTAACGATCTAAGAATACTGTTTCATATATTATGATTAAAAGTGGTAGGTAGGTTTAATCTAGGGAACTTGACGCGGGCTTATATGGAAGTGCAATAATTACAGAAGAAAGCATAAGCAAGTAGTTTATTTGTGTGTTTACATGTATTGAAGCAATAAATCTGCTGGAAAACTAAATTTATATTAATATTTGGTTTTATTTAGAAGATATATTAGATAGTAAAAATCAGGAAAAAGAATAATCAGAATCTTTTTTAGAAAACTAGAATCGATAAAGAAAAGATTTATTAGAGCAAAACTAAAGAGGAATAATTATAAGCAGTAAAGTACACACTAATGTAAACAATAATAATAATATACATTGAGATCTTTTAACAAATTCCCATTCATCACAACAACGTATTCAGGCTCATAATCATCTCAGTGTCCTTGCCATTAGGTGCAACGATTAAGAATAAAAAAATAGATAAACGAGAGAAATCTTTCACTAACTTCAATAAATTAACCTGGCGTTTGAAATAAGCGTAAGTTAAATTTTAATGCTTGTTTAGGAGAAATCCGGTATGCAACATAAGCCAAAGTATCGAAAGATCTCTATTTGTCAGAGCTTTATCTGATTCTATGGTCCAAAGATATACTCAGAGAATATCATCCATTTTATGAAAAACGTAAACGTTCGTTTAGTAGATATATTAAAAAAGCATGTAATTTAAAGGAAAACAATGCTAAACCGCAGCAAAGAGAGGCAACCCTGAAAAAGAACTTACGAGAAAACGTGTAAATACAGTGTCAGACAACAAATTAGATGTATTGATATAAATAAACATTAATCATCTAAAATTAAGACCTTCAAACATAACACAATTGTTTGTGAAGAAAATAAATAGAAGTATAGACCAAAATATATTAATTTATTAGTTAACAGAGCTTTGCAGAAAGCAACTTTGTGAAGAAAAACATTGAGAAATTAACAAGAACTTTCGAACTTTTTGACAGTGATAATACTAATTAATAAAGCTTTAAGTGAACTAGGTTTTTTGTTTTATATATACGTTATATGTTCCTTACTAATTAAAATCACCTAAATCAAGTAATTACTTTTAAATTAATTATTTATCTCGTTTAATAAATAGAGGCCGACTACTGGCTACGTATGGCTGACTATTGGATCTTAGGGGCTGAGTACTGGTGAAATGGGTCTTTTTTTGTTTAAAACGTATTTTTCCTATGTTAAACGGTATATTTGTAATTTATATTGACTTTTTAAGAAAGTTTAATAAATAAGTAAACAAAAACAGTTAAAAAACTTTTGGTTTTTGCTTTACAGAGACTGTCACATAGTATCAAAATTAAAGTTTTCGTTAAAAGGCTGACTACTGGGTACTTTACCCTATCTGTTATTGTTTCTTTTTATAGCCTTCTAGAACTTAGAATGTAATATGAGCTTTAAAATAGAATGTTTTAACAATGTTGTCCAGTAAAATGTCTAAATTTAGGTCTTAATTTATAAGTTATATAAAGAAATTCTCAATTGGATCTGTACATTAGTGAAACAATCAATATTGTAGATACAAAGGCCACATTTATTTAATATTATATTATAATATAATTAATGTGAAAGTTTAAATTTTTGTATGTATATACTCTTTATATGAAATAGTTGGATAGATTTGAATAAAATTTAATTTAATTGAAGTGGAAAGACTACTGTCAGCAATTGACTAAAAAGGGCTAAATCTGCAACGTTCACGAGTAAAGTATGGGTAAGATGCTTCAAAAAAATATGTTGGAGACATTATTTTTTTTAAATATTATTTGACATTATAACACTCGTCACGTCGTGTAATTAAAAAGATATACAATGGCCTAATAAAAAAACTTTTGTAGGTAGTCATGGGAATAAAAGCGGGTGTTTGTAATAATATGTTGTTACAGCGTATCGATTTCCTTCCCTTTAAATAACGTGTTGTACGAACTGAATAGACAATGCTACTTTCATTTTCTTTAATATTTTAACTAAGTGAGGTGAGTGCAGATCCCAATTGTTATTTGCGAATTATTTATGCTTATTTGGCGTAGTATAAACAATTTTTTTTCATTTGGAATCGTGAGAAAACCCACCTTATGAGAGATTCTAGCTAGTTCTTAAAAACCCTGTGAACTCCGCCAACCAAATTCGCGTTGTTTTATGGCCTGGTAACCCTCAAATTTGGAAATGCCCAGCAGTGAGATGGTAAAAAGAGCTGAATACACGTTTTAGGTATACTAAATTATATTATGTTACATACGAGTGTGTATAAAATATCAATATAAAATTTACAAAGCCTAGTTAGTAGTTAGTACCTACGAGTACTAATCATTAAAGCAACAGAATAAACATGTTTAATTTCGAAACAGAAACTTAAGCCGTATTAAGCTGTTGGATTGTAGATCATATATTTTGTAGTGCAAATCTCATAAATGTTTAAAAAAAGAATATAATATAAAAATAAATACAGATGTATTTTACTAATGCAAAGTCAATTTTAGACCACAATCAGATTTTCAATACCAAAAATAAGACAAAATAAAGTTATCACATTTTCTAAGCCTTAATATCACGTTTTTGAATCATAAAACTGAGTACTGCGGACGTGAGTGAAATGAACTGTGAACGAGATGGGGAATAAAACCAATCGAACCACAGTAATATCTTAAGTAACTTTTGATAAAACTGTCTTGTTGGTCTAATAGTTAAGATGTAAGCATATCTGGAAGTCCAGGGTTCGATGTATACTTCAATCCAAGTATAATTAATTTTTAATGGGGCTTTTATGCCAAGAAATTTTTAGTAACAGTCCGAAGATAGGCTATTGATTTTGTAGCATCTCTTGCCTTGGATAATAAATTGTAGATATAGCCACTGGTCTTTCACCATCTTCATCACTACATATTATAAAACAAAGTCCGAAGCTTCTGTCAGACTGTCTGTCTTTTCGCGATAAACTCAAAGCATACGAATAGTAAGAGTGATTCATGATAATATAGTGTATAATTCATCAAGGTTTTGCACTAATTCGTTGAAATATAAAGATTATTGAAGATGTCGGAAAAATTATGCCGACATGGATTTTTACTGGCGTGCGATGTATTAATTAATAAATTCATATGAAAACAATGTATTAAAGAACAATTATTCCTCTTTAAAAGGTCTTCTTATTAAAATGTAGCAACGTTATTTGCACTACCTAGGGATGTACCCGAGGAGAACGAGGGTAAGTCTCCAGTGGAGGTCAATAGACCTCAGACTCTAAGAGTAAAAAAAAAACATGCCTAAGTAATATTGTTTGCTATGGCAAAAGTCAGTCTAAAAGTACAAGTAAAATACTTAATTTTAACTGAAACTTATGGCCATAAACTTTTTAATACTTTGAGTAAGAAAAGTCAAAACTCAAGTTTGTTTCAAATTGTACTGGAAATTTTCCATTAAAAACATTTTTATTTTATTTCTGAGACTGATGTTCTTTTACACAAATAGCTTATATCTTTCTTTGAGATTTGAAATATAAACAGACTGTATTTTTTTCAAGAAAGTTACTTTTTTGTGCCAAAAGTTTTTTGGATGTCAGAAAAGTTTTGAAATATTAAGCATCAATTATGCTAGTGATAATATTATAATTACCAATGAAAAACATATTAATAAGTGCTTAAAAAGTAAATAAATAAATAAATAAGTAATATGGTGGGACATTATCACACACAGCGCCATCTACTTTCGTGATAAGCTACGAAGAAAGCTTTTGTTACGGATACAAGATAGTTGATGTTCTACATACATAAGTTGAAATACAAACAAATTATAAATATAAAAATCCACATGACTGAAGTAAAAACATCCGAGTTTAACAAATGAATGCCCCCAGCGGGACTCGAACCCGCGACCGCAGGCGCAAGAAAGTAGGGTCACTATAAAATACGCCAAAAGTCCCTGAAAGTTCTAAATTAAATGGTTGGCATACATTTCTTTAAAATGCAATTGATAGTGTTCTAAATAAGTTATTTTAGCTTTCAGGAACTTTATATCACCCACAGTTAAATGGCAACGTGCTTTTTATTTTTAGAAAATCAATACTACTTTTAACCACAGTAATTGACTATTTCTTACGCTTTTTTCTGTGTATAATTTTCTTTGTAAAACTGGACTGAACTTAAAAATAAAAATATTTTTGAATATTAATTTAGATAATAATAAGATATTCGGTACCTATGTAATAATATATAGTACTTGTAAAAGTGCTTTGTGATAGTTATAACCGGGCCAATATTATAATATAGGTACTTGTACATGATGAAAATCTATGGTAGCTACTTTATTGATATTGTGATGGTACGGTGTGATCGTCTAAGCTTGTTAATTTGTGATTAAATATATTTGAAGAAAATTATTGAAAATAATACTTCAGGATAAAAGACACTTTGGTATCTGGCATGTTATCTATAATTACGCGGATTCCCAAGGTAAACGGAGACGCATCGCTCACCTGGGCAGTACAATACGTTGGGTGGACTATACAGGCTATCATCCCATTCTACCTGTCTACGCGAGGCTCATTGTATTGTATGAGCCCTACCTCAATAAAACTATGGAATAGCGTTACTTCAACACTCGGAAGTCCGAATAAGACTAATTAGAATTATAAGCTAACGGACAGGTTAGAATGCATGATTAGCTGGTGTATGTATTTGCCTTCTTTGGGCCATCGTAACCGACCGATTTCCCTCTAGCACGGGGAACCCTACGCCCAGCACAGGGGCCTTTAATCATTGTTATTGGGGCACAGTCAACTCCCTTTTATCGCTGAGAAGCGCATTATTGCCTTGTCTCGAAAGACAGGCTATTTGTGAGCCGTAGCTCGCCCCATAACCATGGTTTATGATTATGTATATTTATTATTATTATATAGTTATATGATTTGGCCAAACCGAGGTCGGGAGTTGATCTGTAAGACATGGCGTGTATTGGTGTGCCGGGATATCGCCGCCGGAACGCCACGCTGGAACCGTGTACTGTTCTTGACTATTTCAGTCAATATGTCAATATATTTTAAAAGCCCAATCAACCTTAGTGTCCTTCATTCCGCAATATCATTGTCACCCTACTTTTGCCCTGCCTAGTCTCCTTTTCGACACAACTATCATGGTCACCCTAGCATTATATAAATTCCTAACAAACAAACAATACAAAAGGCTCGGGTTCCTACCTGCCTGTCGTCTCTCTCGCTGCACTTGTAGACTCTCGGGGTCTTTGCTAATTTACTAGATATTTACATTAGCGTAGCTAATGTTTTCAGACCTTAGTACTTAGTAACTAATTGCAATCGGTCTATTTTGCAAAGCTAAATAAAATCAAATCATCATAGATTGCACAGTATTAGGTATTTTTATGCTCTCAAATTAAGCTCTGAAGTAGTCTCATAGTCATTGAACTTAGCTAATTTGATTTATTATTATTAGTGATTGATCGGCTTAGATCAATGTAATAAAAGGTAACTGCTAAAGTCTCGGAATAAACTTATTAAACACAATCAACATCTCGTAGCCAGCGGGATTCGAACCCACATAACAAAATATAACGTAGTCTCATAGTTCTATCGAACCTAACTAATTTAATTTATTATAAAAGGTGATGAGATGAATGAAGAGTAATTGTCGAGGTTTCAGAATAAACTCATTAAACACAAATCAACAATCTCGTAGCCAGTAGGATTCGAACCCACATAACAGGTATATAATATATATGTATATCTACAGCTATCTAAACCTAACTTTCTGGAATGCGAATCGTGATTCTATCTAGGTAATATGAGGGAATTTATTATTGGAGATGGCTCGATTTAGTTCCACACATGTGCTGTATTAATAATGACCCGTTTGGATTGATTAATAAAAATTGAAAAGGTTCGAATTTCGAGTGAATCCTCCATTATTAAACACCCTGAGGAGTACTAAAATTATATTAATAAAATAAAGATTATGGTTCAAAAATCTGTTTATTCTCAAAATTACTATCTGTTCTTTACTCAAAACAACTTGAGTGATATCAAAAGAAACTGTTGGATTATTTAGATCGTACTTTAAAATATTAGGTTATATCTCAAAGCACGAACGAATATTTCACGTTCCTAAAGCCATACTAAGCAAGGGAAAACGGCATATTCAAACGAAAAAACCCTTGGACTATTTAATTCTAAGTACATCTTAACATTTAAAATACACACATGCTTCACTAAATATTAATGTTTAGGTAATTATATACAAGTTAACATTGCTGTCGAAGGAGAAGACAACACATCTTAATGTTACGATAAATTTGATTACATATATTTACATAGTGTTGTGCTAAATTCACAGATGGTTAATTTATCTATTTCATTCTTTAAAGTGATTAACTTCAGACCTTGATCGGGGCAATCTGCCGTTGGACTCGACTATTGGCGATTTACTTTATCCCTTACTTCATTCTAGCCTCGCCAAACTAGTCTACATGATATTAAAAGTAAATACGCGATATAACCCACAAATAAGGACATAATTCCCAACCTAAGATAGACAATACTAGACTCCCGTCTCTCCTCTTAAGCTCGCTCAATATCTCCAGTCCGGTCTCAGGATTCATGTTTGTTTGTCTCTAAAGGTTAAGCCTCTCAATTTAATTATATAATTTGCAATATATCTGTGAATCTATAACAATCTATTCAATTACAAATGGATTGGAGTACATTACCAAATTACTGCGTCACCTCGTCCGTTGCACTAATTACTCTGACTTTTTACTCAGATTCCTCTCAGGCTTATTTATTATTGAAAAATTATATTATTTAAAAACTATTAAACTTTACAATTTTAAGACTACACTCGTTAGCTTCCCGCACAACGCCCTCGGACTCCCGAACTGCTCTCTCTCTCGGTTGATCCCGCTTCGCTGTCCGATCGCCGGGATATACACGCTACCCCTTCCCATAGCCTTCCCCTTCCAATCTGTAAAAATAGTTTTACGCAAAATCAACTGTACAATCATTCACATTGGTTAAATTTCTCCTTTTGCTGCATCTTGTCAAACATCTGGCATCGGGTCCGTTCGCTTCCCACGTTCGCGAATGCCACAAAAACTCAATTTATGACGCGTTTCCTAAGCTAACCTCTTATCAAGGTCTCTTTCACTTGTATTTAGTTTGAATTCTATAGTTTATTACTTTTAAAGTGTTCCCGGTTTTTTGTGTTCTTTGTTTTAACTCGACCTAATGGTTTCACATCTGCAGTGGAGCTGTTTTCTTGTCTAGTTGGGTAAATTTATGTGTTCCAATGTTTATTTTACGATTTCTTTAGTTTTAAAAGTTACATTATGCTTGGAATTTATTTAAGTGTTCATCGAAGACGAAAAGAAAAAAAAATGAATTATAGGCCATAGCGGACCATCTCACACTCCCCCAAATAGATTTTTAATACACCTAGTCTTCCTAATGTCTCAGCATTTGCACTAGTCGTTTGAAAATCTATTTCTCCCCTGTATTCGCTCACTAGTTCCTAGTAGAAACCTATTTATTACGTGCTTTTATAATAACGAAACAGATGGATGGCATTATAATTTCCTTTTGTCTTATTAGTACGAACGTCAATCAAGGTGTATACGTTATTATATGGGACTGCTCCTATTATGTAGGGCCCCTCATATAGACGCATGAATTTCTTTGTTAACTTTTTGTCGGCATCTGACTTCGCAAAGACCTTAAGTTTCACTAAGTCTCCTATTTCGAAATGCACTAGTTTATGCGTTTTATTATAGTAGGACTCTCTACTTTCTGCCGCTTTAACTATGTTTTGCCGCACATGCTGCCTAATTTTTTTCTAGCATTTCCCGCCGTAATTCGTTTTCCTTCACTACGCCCTTGTCAAAATCAGTCGATAATAGAGTCCGTTTTCCCCATACCACCTCGTTTGGTGTATAGCCTGTCGTAGTGTGCACTACCTGATTGTAATAATCTTCTATACTAGGTAATAAATCTACCCAAGATTGATGAGCCTTCTCGCAATATGTTCTAAACAACCTTCCTAATTCTTTATTAACTCTCTCTGTCGAGTTTGGTCGCGGGTTCCTGACAGATGTGTGCGTTAGTTCCGCACCTAACTGGCGAACCGTTTATACCGTCCGAAATGACCTATTTCTTCATGTATACTAACAACCAAATCTCTCTGTAAGTCCTCCGGAATATATAACCTCGAGGTATCCGTCTTCCTGTCGATTCTGTAAAGAATACCTTCCTTGAGCGTATAATACCTAGATTCAGACGTGCCCGCTACTTTCATACGTCTAATTATCTCAATAGCGACCTTGTCGCGTTCTTGATAACTACCTATTTCTTTCCATTTCTCCTGTACTACCCGTCCTAATGACGTTCTAAATAGATACATCTCTGGCCCCGTAGCCTTATTAGTTAATACGTCCGTGGTCCCCTTTATATGGCGGGATAATACATCCGCTACCGTGTTTAGTTTACCTGTCACGTGCTCAACCTTATAATCGAACCGTCCTATGTAATGTACCCATCGTATCATCCGTGCGCTTAATAACTTACATGTTTGTAGAAATATCAAGCTCTTATGATCAGTCCTAATCACTAAACGTGCTCCCCTTAAATACGTTTCAAACTTTGATAGACTAAAAATGATCGCCCACAGTTCTTGTTCTGTGACTGTCCATTTCCGTTCCGTTTCCGTTAATGCCTTACTACAAAATCCTATTATCCGTTCCTCGCCTACATCGTCTACCTGATAAACATATCCGGAAGCCCCCAAATTACTACTATCGGTTTGCAGGTAATAAGTTTCCTTCGGGTTAGGGTGTACAAGAAGTATTGTGTCTAAAAATAGTTTCTTAACCCTTTCGAAACAATCGTTTGCTACCTGTGTCCAAGACCATCTGGTGTTTTGTTTTAACAAATCGCAAAGTGGCCTAACTTCCTCACTATACTTCGCGATAAACCTCCTGAAATAGTTTAATAATCCTAAAAACCCTCGTAATTGTTTTATTGTTCGAGGTATGGGGAACTCTTGTATGGCTTCTACTCGTTCAGGATCCATACGCACTCCGTTAGTATTTACTATGTGACCTAATAGCTTCACCTCTACGCATAAGAAGCGACACTTCTCTAGTCTGCCCGTTAAGCCGGCGGTTTCTAGCTTGTCTAGTACTCGGTCTAAGTGCTCTAAGTGTAAATTTATATCCCCTGTGGTAAATATGACAATGTCATCTAAATAATTCACGCAAAACTCACGCACTTCTTTTAATATCGAATCCATTGTTCTAGAAAACCCTGCCACAGATGTTTTTAATCCCTGAGGCAAGACACAATAGGTATAGGTTCTCCCCATAAAAGAGAAACCTGTATACTTCCTAGAATTCCGGTGCAAAGGTATTTGAAAATATGCATTATTCAAATCAATCAAACTAATGTAATTCACTCCATGAAAGGATTGTAAAATCTCAGATGTGAGTGGTGGTGATCCCGCATCCCCCACCATTTTCTTATTAAGTTCGCGTGCGTCTAATAAGAGTCTTATAGACCCATCTCGTTTCTTAGTGAATGTGAGAGGGCTACAGTACGGAGTTGCCTCCTGTTTGATCACGCCTAATCTCTCCAATTTTTCTAATTCCTCTTTAACCTGTTCCCTATATGCTAAAGGTACCGGATAACTGTGCTTCACAAAAGGGACTTCGTCGACTAACTCGATAACGTGCTCGTACCTACTAGTCAACCCTAATTTGTCCGTAAATACCTTACAATGCTTGTCTAGTATAGGTAATAACAGCTCCCTTTGTACTTTATTTAAGCCTGAATTGTCCAAATGGTATTCCCTATTGGTTTTACCGTCCGCTTCTTTAATTTGCAAGCAATGCCCTGCCGGTCTAGTACTTTGGTTCAATATAGAATTAATCGTGGCTGCATTCGACTCTCCCCCTAACCTTTCAACCTTACAATCTGAGTTTAGTTTAACGCAACACTTAACTCCCAGGTGTTCAATCGTCAATGTTCGTTCACTACCGCAGTTCACTACTCCCTTCACCCGTTCTAACCAATCATATCCTAGTATCAGTGACCTAGGTAAGCGCCGCATGATTAACACAGGTGCTTCAACTAAAATCTAATTGGAACTCTATTAACACCAATCGATTCGCGCTCTCGCTTCGCGATCCAAATGCCCCCTGTATCCGAATTGCCGGAATAGCGATCTCAGGTAAAGACCCGCTTTCACTGAGAATAGAGTCGTGCAATTCTCTAGTTATTCCGCTAATCTGACTTCCCGTATCGATAAGTGCATTCATACTTCTCCCATACAACGACACACATACTTCAGGTAACTTAGGTAAAGAATAATCAACCTCTTCGTCAATTGACTCGTCGAGTTCGTGGAACATCGTATTTAAGCTCGCCCCTCTCCTAGCGCAATAATTACATGTAATGCCCCTCTCGCTACATTCTATTACGTTACTAAATTGGTTTTCCAATAAGATTCCTATACCCCTTATTTCCGACTAACAACTGTAATCGACGTCATTTACGCTGCCTTTCAGTGCTCGTTTTAGTCCCTTTCCGCCGACTCCTAAGCCCTGTCCTGGTTTACATCCGTTCTTAATTAAGATATTATAAGCTACACCTGCCCGTTCGCATTCCGAGATCTCTATACTTCCCGATTTACACAAAATTAATTTATCAGACCTCGCTTGTGTGGGGAAACCTAATTTTTGACGTTCCCTCCCCCACATTTTCCGATGAAATAGAGCCTTCGCCCTCTCTCACAAAGCGATAGCCGGTACGGCTCGTTCGATTTCTTTTAAAAATGCAATGGGGTTCGTGAATGGTTTTCCATCGAAATTTGGTTTGCTAACCGACGGTTGTACTACATATAAGTTTCGAATTTCAGAGGACGCTACGCTGTGACTCGCGGACTCATAACTAGTTCCTTGTCTAACATCCCTATCACTTTCGCTACTCGCCACACCAACCGGCGCGTGTGACGTAACACTCGCGTTTTCATTTGGTATTGGATTCACTTTCGAACTAATTTGCTGTAATTTCCCTTCGAACTCACTTATTGTTATCAAAATCAACTCTAAAGTCGAGTTACCTACGGTTTCCGTTCGCTCGCTCTCCGTTACCGCACTAACATTGGATAGGTCCGTTGCTACCTGCTTTGACTTACGTCCTTTTCTACCTGTCGACATATTTCTAGCCGCCTTAAACCCTTTTACTTTTACCGTCTAACTTCGCCAGATGTTAAAGTATTTACTTATTGCCGTGCCGCTTTCACGAATCGTCGAACAAAATCTTAGATAATAGCACAATACCGATACCAGATGTTTGACAACACTCGGGATGTGTCCCGATTTATGTGAATTCTCTAGGTCAGAAATGAATTTTAAGAAATAAAACAAGAGTAGGGAAATAAATCTAAGAAATAAGCAAGAATAATATCTCCGATACTGCAATCTCCTCCTTGAAATCCTGTAAATTGTACATTTATAAGACATACTGCTTATTTCTGCTCCCCCTTTACACAGAATAAATGTACAACATAATAATAACATGCACAGTGTTATTTCTGCTTCCCCTATACATGGAATAAATGTTAAACATAATAATATCATGCACAGTGTGTGCCTTAGCTCCTTTTTCTTTTATTTTAATTTTAATTTTTTTTTTATTTCCTCCTCACATACCTAATCACGATTCCTACGTTGTGTTCTATTTTTATGCTATTATAGATCTAGTCATACCGTTATTTCGAATACGTACATAGATCCTGGTCACGGCACCAAAATTCTGTGATGGTACGGTGTGATCGTCTAAGCTTGTTAATTTGTGATTAAATATATTTGAAGAAAATTATTGAAAATAATACTTCAGGATAAAAGACACTTTGGTATCTGGCATGTTATCTATAATTACGCGGATTCCCAAGGTAAACGGAGACGCATCGCTCACCTGGGCAGTACAATACGTTGGGTGGACTATACAGGCTATCATCCCATTCTACCTGTCTACGCGAGGCTCATTGTATTGTATGAGCCCTACCTCAATAAAACTATGGAATAGCGTTACTTCAACACTCGGAAGTCCGAATAAGACTAATTAGAATTATAAGCTAACGGACAGGTTAGAATGCATGATTAGCTGGTGTATGTATTTGCCTTCTTTGGGCCATCGTAACCGACCGATTTCCCTCTAGCACGGGGAACCCTACGCCCAGCACAGGGGCCTTTAATCATTGTTATTGGGGCACAGTCAACTCCCTTTTATCGCTGAGAAGCGCATTATTGCCTTGTCTCGAAAGACAGGCTATTTGTGAGCCGTAGCTCGCCCCATAACCATGGTTTATGATTATGTATATTTATTATTATTATATAGTTATATGATTTGGCCAAACCGAGGTCGGGAGTTGATCTGTAAGACATGGCGTGTATTGGTGTGCCGGGATATCGCCGCCGGAACGCCACGCTGGAACCGTGTACTGTTCTTGACTATTTCAGTCAATATGTCAATATATTTTAAAAGCCCAATCAACCTTAGTGTCCTTCATTCCGCAATATCATTGTCACCCTACTTTTGCCCTGCCTAGTCTCCTTTTCGACACAACTATCATGGTCACCCTAGCATTATATAAATTCCTAACAAACAAACAATACAAAAGGCTCGGGTTCCTACCTGCCTGTCGTCTCTCTCGCTGCACTTGTAGACTCTCGGGGTCTTTGCTAATTTACTAGATATTTACATTAGCGTAGCTAATGTTTTCAGACCTTAGTACTTAGTAACTAATTGCAATCGGTCTATTTTGCAAAGCTAAATAAAATCAAATCATCATAGATTGCACAGTATTAGGTATTTTTATGCTCTCAAATTAAGCTCTGAAGTAGTCTCATAGTCATTGAACTTAGCTAATTTGATTTATTATTATTAGTGATTGATCGGCTTAGATCAATGTAATAAAAGGTAACTGCTAAAGTCTCGGAATAAACTTATTAAACACAATCAACATCTCGTAGCCAGCGGGATTCGAACCCACATAACAAAATATAACGTAGTCTCATAGTTCTATCGAACCTAACTAATTTAATTTATTATAAAAGGTGATGAGATGAATGAAGAGTAATTGTCGAGGTTTCAGAATAAACTCATTAAACACAAATCAACAATCTCGTAGCCAGTAGGATTCGAACCCACATAACAGGTATATAATATATATGTATATCTACAGCTATCTAAACCTAACTTTCTGGAATGCGAATCGTGATTCTATCTAGGTAATATGAGGGAATTTATTATTGGAGATGGCTCGATTTAGTTCCACACATGTGCTGTATTAATAATGACCCGTTTGGATTGATTAATAAAAATTGAAAAGGTTCGAATTTCGAGTGAATCCTCCATTATTAAACACCCTGAGGAGTACTAAAATTATATTAATAAAATAAAGATTATGGTTCAAAAATCTGTTTATTCTCAAAATTACTATCTGTTCTTTACTCAAAACAACTTGAGTGATATCAAAAGAAACTGTTGGATTATTTAGATCGTACTTTAAAATATTAGGTTATATCTCAAAGCACGAACGAATATTTCACGTTCCTAAAGCCATACTAAGCAAGGGAAAACGGCATATTCAAACGAAAAAACCCTTGGACTATTTAATTCTAAGTACATCTTAACATTTAAAATACACACATGCTTCACTAAATATTAATGTTTAGGTAATTATATACAAGTTAACATTGCTGTCGAAGGAGAAGACAACACATCTTAATGTTACGATAAATTTGATTACATATATTTACATAGTGTTGTGCTAAATTCACAGATGGTTAATTTATCTATTTCATTCTTTAAAGTGATTAACTTCAGACCTTGATCGGGGCAATCTGCCGTTGGACTCGACTATTGGCGATTTACTTTATCCCTTACTTCATTCTAGCCTCGCCAAACTAGTCTACATGATATTAAAAGTAAATACGCGATATAACCCACAAATAAGGACATAATTCCCAACCTAAGATAGACAATACTAGACTCCCGTCTCTCCTCTTAAGCTCGCTCAATATCTCCAGTCCGGTCTCAGGATTCATGTTTGTTTGTCTCTAAAGGTTAAGCCTCTCAATTTAATTATATAATTTGCAATATATCTGTGAATCTATAACAATCTATTCAATTACAAATGGATTGGAGTACATTACCAAATTACTGCGTCACCTCGTCCGTTGCACTAATTACTCTGACTTTTTACTCAGATTCCTCTCAGGCTTATTTATTATTTAAAAATTATATTATTTAAAAACTATTAAACTTTACAATTTTAAGACTACACTCGTTAGCTTCCCGCACAACGCCCTCGGACTCCCGAACTGCTCTCTCTCTCGGTTGATCCCGCTTCGCTGTCCGATCGCCGGGATATACACGCTACCCCTTCCCATAGCCTTCCCCTTCCAATCTGTAAAAATAGTTTTACGCAAAATCAACTGTACAATCATTCACATTGGTTAAATTTCTCCTTTTGCTGCATCTTGTCAAACATCTGGCATCGGGTCCGTTCGCTTCCCACGTTCGCGAATGCCACAAAAACTCAATTTATGACGCGTTTCCTAAGCTAACCTCTTATCAAGGTCTCTTTCACTTGTATTTAGTTTGAATTCTATAGTTTATTACTTTTAAAGTGTTCCCGGTTTTTTGTGTTCTTTGTTTTAACTCGACCTAATGGTTTCACATCTGCAGTGGAGCTGTTTTCTTGTCTAGTTGGGTAAATTTATGTGTTCCAATGTTTATTTTACGATTTCTTTAGTTTTAAAAGTTACATTATGCTTGGAATTTATTTAAGTGTTCATCGAAGACGAAAAGAAAAAAAAATGAATTATAGGCCATAGCGGACCATCTCAATATAAACTATTATAGTTAACTAACTAACTACTATAGTAGCTTAAAAACACGCTTTAGTTAAAAACTTAACTTTAAGTTAAAAATATTTTTATAATAAAAGAAATAATAATATATGTATAAGCCAGAATACTACATGCATGCCATTTCATCGAATACTTTAAAAATGTATACGATAGTGCGTAACTTTCGATCGTGTAGGTTTCGGTTCGTATGCCTTAGTACCAGCCACCAGCACATTTTATATGGTCGTAAATCATCCGATTTCGATCGCGTCACGCAGAAAAATCAAGGCAGAATATGGGTAAAATATATTTCTGTTTTCGTTTTTCTTTTATGGTCCAAAATAATGATTAGACGTAGTTATAATATATTTTTATGTTCTATACATTATTTTCTGACGTCGGGCTTTTCCACGTATCGCCTACATGCTTTCGCGGTACAGGTAGTATGTGGAGCTCACCGGCCAAAATCCAGTACCTAAAATCAAAAATTCAAAATCAAAATATTTTATTCAGCATAAAAATTGTTACAATTTCTTACTGAACGTCATGAGTCTACCGCCAGTTCCGAAAGAAGATATCTCTAACCTGAGAAGAGCTGACGAAGGAAACTCAGCGGGACTAATCTAAAATCTACTTCCTAATCTAACCAACCAGAAGATTACTTACCCACCATTAATACTAATGGGGCATCACAGGATCAACCCGATAATGGGATCAACCAGACCATGAACATCGCTTCCACAGTACACTTTGCTATCAGAGAAGTAGTGGGCCACCTTTTGTATCTTTCTTGGCTTTACACCTGGCTGGGTTCCCAGACTAATAATGAAATCCTACCACGATAAGTTAAGAAAGTACACATAGAGGATGCGTGTTTCGTACAGTAGATACGCTATCTATAAAAATGATATGTAGCTTACTTTTGAAATGAAGAATTGTGACTTTAAAATAGCTATTACTTGCAATGCTTATTACTGTTGTGTGTTGTGTTGTATTTTTTAATATTGTTTCTTTTTCTTTCCAGAAGAAATAGTAAAGTATAAGTAAATATAAATTCTTATTAAAATACTTTTACTACAACTTTATTCTAAAATATCTCTATACAATAGAATATTATATAAAAATGATAGTTAATAACATATTTAAATATTGTTTCATAACTTGTGAGCCCACAACTAGGTAATTAAACTTTGTCTATTTTTCTCGGGAAAACCTTTCATGTTAGTTTATAGGCTATTATGGTTTTATGAGTTAATATGAGGTGATTATTACTTCGTGAGAGTCATTAACTTTGTACCATCAACGGTTAAGGCTATGATTTATTATAGGAACTTTATTAAAGGTTACAATAGCTTTTAAAGTATAAAGTACATTGGCAAGCGAGCTTTCTTTCCTTTTTTTGGAATTAAAATATACACAATTTTCTTAAAATATATCTTAATATAATTAATATAGTTTAACTTGAAGTACAACTTTTTTTTATATTTACACATTTTTCAAATCATTAGAGCCGTTACAGTTTACACATATTATAAGGATTGATCTTTTAATACTATAAGATTTAAAGCTCAGTGTTCACTAGTAACTGGCAGTCATGGCTTAGATGTTTGAATGGCAAGTTTGTTTGATCATACAGGTATTTGTCCTGACATAAAAAAATAAACTACATTAAATTCTGCATTTCTAAGTGCAGATTTCAGATCTAGTTTTATATATCCGTCTGTCCTATTTTAAACTCTAACTAGAATATTTAAATGGAAAACGACAGTGTTGTTTGTACTAAGTACTAAAAAGCTCTCCGAATCAAAATATCGCGTAGTTTAGTTTTGTTGTTTTCTATTGTTTTTCTTATTTTTTAGTAACTATAAAACACTTTATAAGTCATTGTTCGTCTCGTAGAGGACGAATTGTAATTTAGTTTAAATTTGTGAAATCAAATAAAAACCAAACTAAATTAACCACGTATATTAATATTTTAATTTTACAATAGGTTTATAGAAAGCGTTTCATATGATGAGAATGGATATTGAATACAATATTTATAGTTGCAAATATGGATGCAGAAAGAGAGAGAGAGAGAGAGAGAGATGTCACATTATAGTTCGCCTTTTATAGGAAGATCTGTCACTCACTTCACTTGTGTACATAGATAAAAAAGGTAGATATTGTAGAACTTCACACCGGGGCGCGACGAATAAGGAGCAGTCCACACGATGTTGAGTTTGCAGTGTTGCCATGTTTATTAAAGGACAAATTGTCCTTAACAGTCATTTTTAAAGAAAACAGTTTGAAATAATAACGTTTGACTACTGGGCGAATAGGAGCTTATATAAATAAGCAAAGACTTTTGAAAAAGCTTCAAAAACATACCCGCAAAGAAATTATGTTTCTTGCAACAAATAATTTGTAACGTGTCTTACGGAAACAATCCTTCAGTAAGACGAAAGCGCTCAGCGTGCGATTACAGTTCAGAGTAGTAGGAATTTCGGATTGAAGACGCTATACAAATAACTAAAGCACTAGATTAGAAGTACATGAGGGGAATTTACTATTAGTCGTGGAACTTTAATGTGCGATATACATTATAAATTTATAATCTCAAAGTAAACAGTATTTTGAGATGGTACCGAAATATAGCTTAATGAAAATGGAAAAATGGTAAGCATCATTTGAAGGAATAGCAAGAACCTTACTTCAGTTTACAATCTTTTGATGGATTTTGTAGGCTTTGAAGAAGGGTCTCTCTCAGTACGAGGGGGATCAGGCCATAGTCCGCCATCAGGCGCTGGCCTATTGCGTGTTGGCGGACTTCACATGTCTTTCGAAAACTTGCTAGGTTTTCTCAGGCATGCAGGTTTCCTCACGATGTTTTCCTTCACCGTAAGACAAGTGGTAATCATGATAGAAATGATTCGCATATGAAAATATCAGAGGTGCGAGACCCGGATTTGAACCCGCATCACTCGGTTATCCGAGCGACGCGTTACCGCTGGGCTACTGTCTCACTTTGTATTTTTTTTGTATTATTTTTATAATACTTACTTTGTATTATATTTATTATATTATGGTTTTTATTTAAAGTTGTAAGTGTAGTGTATCAACTATCTGATATCCGTAACACAAGCCTCGTAGCTTACCACGGGTGTAGATAGCGCTGCGTGTAAAATATTTACTATATATATAATGTTATAAGCAACAATCGTAAACACGATCGACAGTCAATAAATGGATCACCTGTCGTAATAAAAATCAATTCCACTTCGGCAAAACAAAAGCTAGTGATATATAATTTCCCAAGGGTACAAACGAAATTAATCATTCGTGTCGTGGGAAATAGACCAGTGAAATCCATTGACGGGAACTTTTAGCGGAAATAAAATAAAATGTTGAGAAATTCATACTATATCTGGTATGTACATGGAATTCGCTTACTATTTGAATGTTGTAAATAGCAACTGATGAAACTTTAACAGAGTGTCGGTACTAACTTTCGTTTCCCAGTACTGAAAATAAAAATAAGTGCAATATTCAATCGTATCATACTTATTATGAATAGTACGTAAAAAGTCATCGTGAGACAGACAAGATATCGATATAATAATATCTAGTTATACCCTTTACTAGCATTTCCCGCGGCTTCCTCGATAAACGGACTACCCAACATAAAAGGATTTTTTCAATTATTTTTTTATATTATTGAAGTAATCTAAATAAAATATTTGCTTTTAAAAGTAAACAAATTTATGTACAAGAATTTCACATCATAAATGTTCTGCTGATTATACGTCATACGTGAGTCTCATGAGTAATGTGAGGTAATGTCAGCGTCTAAGGACCAAAATAATATATTCTCATTCAAAGTACGTGTGCTATCATCTCCCATCGTTTCTAGTTTGCGGATCGTATGATGGAGCATGACCTAGGGAGTTTTGCAAATTGAACATAAATTTGGCAAACGCTACCTTCTTAATGTATCTCAGTTTATTTATGAATGAGATGAGGATTGATGGGTAAAGGGTTACTTATAGGACCTTAAAGTTATGGGGAAATGATTTTTACATATTTATACACAAATGTAAGGAAAATATTCTATTAGTTTAGTGACAGACAAACAAACAGACAGACATACAGACAACAAAATGGTCCTATAAGGGTTTAGTTTTTCCTTTTAATGTACGGAACCCTAAAAATGGATAATGTTACACGACAAAACTAAAAATACTTCAGTCCAACTTATTAAAAAAAAAGATATAACGTGAACTACATTTTCAGTTTTTAAAAATATATCACATTTGTCTTTTAAAATGTTTCGAGTGCCTGACTCGTGGGGACTTGTCGCCAACATGCCCTCAACTCATTTATAACTTCATGTCAGATAATGACAATTCCAAAGCTCTCCTAAGGATATTTTTCAAGGGATATTCTTATTATCCTCACCTTTTCAACGATTTTACGCTCAAAGGATTTAGCTTAAATCAAGATGTATAGCTTCTTTGCTCGGAGACTAAATATGAGAAATTGTTAGTACCAGACCAAATGGCTTTTTACCATTGGATTTGTAACAAATGTAATTTTTCCTGCTTTAAAATCATCTTTAACTTTGAAGTTAAGTCTTTGATATTTTTGTAACTGTACATATAATTTTAGTTCGCGAAATATTAAAAATAAATATTGTATGAAAATGTATCTGAAATTCTTATGTAAAATGCTAAAATGATCCTCTCAAAGGCCAAAGAGAATAAATAATGTACAGTAATATTTCTGTAAGACAGTTTTAATTATCAGGCATTATTATAAATTTCAAATTTCAACCAGAGCTTCGTTAAATTCATTACCTAGATCTAGTAATATGCTTAAAGTTATTAAGTCGAACTTTTGAGAGAGCTTTTCTTGACTTTACCATCGAGTGTTCTAAGTATACGTGACAAGTTCATCCCTCACCGCTCATCTATGAATAACAAACATGCTCGCATTCGTTCAGAATTTTAAATCTCAACCACTAACATCTAGTTATCCCATTGGGAGTGTTGTAAATCTCGTACTGTCGCGCTTTGGTTTTCAAACTGTCTGGCCTAGTTTAAACGACCTACTTGCATATGGTAAATGCATTGTCAAAAGGATACGATAAGCATATAAATGGTCCAAGGACTTATCCTCAGATACCTTATATCTTAAGAAATTTCAAGTTTTCAGATAAGTGCTGTAACTACTTTGTCAAGTGTGATTTGAATAATATGATACTAATAAAAAAAATGACGATTCAAAAGAGCTTGTAAAAGTCTATTTGAATAAAGAATATTTTGATTTGATTTGATTTGAATATTACTGGCTCCGTACAGTGGCTAACATGTGCAGCTAAAAATCCATGGTTTCAGTCCCGGGCCAATACGAGTGCTGGCCAATGATAATCGATAATCATGTTGAATATAATTCGCGCATATAAATATTAGAGTTACTAAGCTCTGGCTTTGAACCTACTCCACTCCGGTTCCCAACAGACCGCGTTAATAAATATATAATATACCGGTATATAATATTATAACACTGTAAATATTTTTAGTAACATATCACAAAAGTACTAGAAAAAATAAAAAATCAGTATTATGTGCTATTATTAAAAAAATATCACATTATTTCTGTGAAACAAAAATCACGATTTGAACATAATTTTAAAATTCAGCCCGCGACGAATCAAGTCGATTCACTGCTGCCTTAGAATAATGATGACTTCAAACGACATGACATTTTATTGTTATGCCTTGTTTGACGCTTAGTGAATTAAGATTTTGTGGAACATGAGAGCTTTTAATCCAAAAGCTTATGAATATTTTACAAGGGATTATATAATCTGGAAAGTTACTGTGTGTACTGAATGTATTGAATGTAGATCTTTCTATGCAAGTTCGATTTCTGCGTATGGTTATTATAAGTAACTAGCAATTTTCGCAGCTCCGCCCGCGTTCTAAAGACGGAAACAAAATTCTCTTACATATTAATAAATTACTCGCTTTAATGCTTCATTGTTCACTGCTCACTCCACTGCAGTTTGAAAAAATGGCAGTACTAAAGTTGTAATGACTCTCTTATCACCTAGGAAAGTAAAAATAGCCTACGACCTATTCTCAGCTCTACTAATTATACACACAAAAATCATAGAAATCGGTCAAGCCGTTTCGGAGGAGTTCAATAACAAACACGGTGACACGAGATTTTTATAAATTACCTGATTAAAAGGAAAGTTATGAAGGAAAGGTTGAAGTCTACTAGGAGTAGACTGATGGTAAAAGAAGTCTACTATGGTATACTGTTAACTCTTAATGTGGACTCTTCACATTTAAGATCACAGAAGACGACGCAAGATACACAAAGAGCTAGTCCATTAACCAATATTATTTCCGACTGATATATGCTTTGTTTGAACCCGATATCTAGTATGTTGTAATTAGACAAATACAATTCGTGTAAAACAAATAAAAATGAACGAAGTTCTTAGTTAAAAATTCCTATTCGAATCTTATACTGTTATTAAAGAAAAAGTGTGTAGAGTTATTAAAAAAAAGGTCCTAATAATAAATAAGAATGATTAATCATTACTTCTGAAGAACGTGAATTACAGTGATATTTTATATAAAAATGTGAAACTTCTAGCAACAACACACAATCTGAAAATCAATAAAAAAAACTTTCTATTACCGAATAATTATTTAACGATTTAAGGCATGGCGGCTAATATGAAAATTTACTGAAAATAGCTTCAGCCATTTTAGAATCCATAGAATACATACATACATCGCTTATATATTATATACATTATAAATTTAAAAACCGATAAAATGTGTGTTAAGTAATACCTTTTTCTCGACATAAAGAGAAAAAGCAGACCAGTACTAATCTGACGTGAAATAGGCGGGTCTAAGTGGAAATCGTTTTATCCATTTACTTCATAGGTATGGGTAAGACGTGTTATTATAAACAATTTAACTAGAAATATATTGTAGAGACTAGATATTACTTTGAGTCGAACTTTTTTGTTTTGAAAAATTGCCATTAAATGGCTTAAGTGCAGGTTCGATTCTCATTGATTTAGTAATATACGTATAATATGTACTCGTATGTATGAGTGTTATAAATAATTACTTATATATGTAGCTATGTCTTTTTATAATTTTTAATAAAATATATTATCATCATGAAATATCAACAGCTTGGCGTATAAAGCTGGAATTTGGCATAGAGTTGGTTTATAGTTAGTAGACGTCCGCTAAGAACTGATTTTGCGACAGGGCCAGATTAAGGTGGTCTACGGGCTCTCGGAAGCTTGTATGAAATTCCTTCATTTTTGTCCTACAATAAGAGTGCGAGTCGCTTGTGTTCTTGTACTCGTAATATATTCAACTATCATCACAGGACTCATTTGAATGCGCAATGAATCATACTATTATCCACTACACTGGCTTTATTCCGGTTGGCGGAGTTTTCGTCTTTCAAGATTTAGTTAGGTTCTCTCATGCAGGTTTCCTTATGATAATATGGGATCTGAATCTGCAAATCATGTACATATGATGTTTCCCTGAAATTTTCTACTATTTTTATAATTTCTATGGACGAATTTTAATAGGTAAACACTATACAACTTCTTGACTATACATTCAATAAAAATCATTAGTGTGTCCATTTATCCAACCTAACTGTTTAACAAACCTTAAGAAAGTTATTAGAGAATCACTACATAGTATAAAACAAAGTCGCTTTCTCTGTCCCTATATCCCTATTTATGCGTAAATCTTTAAAACTACGCAACGGATTTTGATGCGGTTTAAAGATAGAGTGATTCAAGAGGAAGGTTTATATGCATAACTAGCGGATCCCGCGGCTTTGCCTGTACTAAATATAGGGAAGAGCCCGAGCGAAGCGAGGGCGAGTCGCTAGTATTTAATAAAACTTTGTTACTAAATATAAAATAAATATGTTGGGACATTATTACACACAGAATTATCTATTTCCTTGGTAAGCTACACATATATACATTTTAAATACATACATATTATTATAAAAATAAACACTTAGGACTGGAGTACAAACATTCCTGCTCATAAATGAATGCCCCCAGCGGGACTCGAACCCGCGACCGCTGGCGCAAGAAGAGTCACTACAAACTGCGCCAAAAGTATCTTCGAAGCCAACATTTTTTTAAAATAAGCTTTCATCTTTCGAAACCTGACTCACGTATATATTTTTACTGAATATCTTATGACTAAACGTGATCAAGTTTAGAGGAGCGCTCAAAAGGGGAGTTCGTGTTAAATCTTTTGATCTGCTTAACTTTTGTAAGTAAAAATAATCTAGATTTTAATTTACTTTATGTTTAAAACTTAATTTACTGTATGGCTCTCTTCGAAATCGATTAATGACAAATTATGAAGGTGTGTGCCACTCAAAATTATATAGATTACGTTAGTCTGAAAACTACTACGCATATATGAGTATCTTATTTGCCTAACTAAATATTAAATATTCGAACTTTAATCCATTACAGTTTTATTCGTTAGTATTAATAAGTTACTTGAAGTATATAAATGAAGAATTACTAAAACAATAACTATGAGATAAGTATAATAAAAAAATGGCGAATACTTTGATCAAATAGATTTCGTAGGAACAGTTTTTCCGTCTAATAGAATATTTGGGTCCGAGTTTACCAGTCATTTAGTAGTGATATATCAATAAAAGGGGAAGTACCTACTGAGTTCAACCAACCATTTTAACCTAATGGAGGTCTAATAGCAGTTCAGAACGTGCTCGAAATAAATAAACAGTTTTCGTTCATCTTCCTGCATTTTGCTAAAAAGTTCTTTGGTAGAATAAATATAAATAAAAATTTAAAAACTGATATTTTTGTAGTATCTTTCGTTTCATAGATATAATGTAATATTTCTTTCTTATAGTTTAACTTTAATTCGCTATGAATAAAAAAAATTACTCTTAACTTCAAAATCGTTTTAAAAGCAATTATTTAAGTAATCTTTAGAGGTATTTTTTTTATTTTACATGGCCTATTCATTAAAATCGCAAGGCAGTGATAGTCTAGTAGCACCCATTTATGTTGGAAAACCGATTCAAACCGGTTCAAATTTTGGGTATATATAATATGAGTAAGCTAACTACTTCACTCTTAATACAAAGATTAAGAAGTATTTGTCTATGGTTTTAAGTCCTATATTTTTAGAATTAGTTGGTTTATCATACTTCTATTTTTTTCATAGAGAATCATTTCCGGTTTAAAAAAATCCAAATAAGAGTATGTCTACAAACCCTTAAGTATTTCCTGAACAAAGAAACTGTGCTTGATACAAATGTATATTAGATGGCCAGAAACGAGCATCTCGCGTGATTACAAAGATGCAATTTACTGTAAATCTCAAAGCTTTTATCCCGAAAATTACGCAGTACTTTACGTTCAGATTTGGTTTATAACTCAAAAGCTATTTTTACTGTACATTTTTTTCATTTAAAATACTAATGATTTTTTCTAACTTCCTTTATAAAGAATTATTAATTATTTCATAGTTCCTTATATGTATCGCTCTCTTAGTGTATTGAACCATCCTACGAATTTTCAGCCAAGTCGGAATTATTGTAACCTCGCCCCTATTTTTTAGTCTTATTTGACCGGACTATCTGCCAAAGTTTAACTTTATTATAATCAATATGCAATTCACAACGTAAATGGACTTACCAAAATAACGTATCTCCACACCAACACAATAAGTTGTGAACTAAAAGTTTAATTAAAATACAAATAATTAAAAACAAATGGGTTATAAATATTGAGTATTTTTTGATATATATAATATAACAATTGTAATAATCCTCATTTTATAAGAACACAGAAAAATAGTTATCGCAAAAGATATCCTACTAAAGATTCTACAAAATTATCGCTACTCGATAATAAATCTTTGATTTTACATTATGTGACTCATCTACGTTACTACATTTCGTACCAAAAGCTCTATCGCCTATCCCACGGGAACAATCGTGGAATAAAAAGCCGCCTACATCATTCAAAGCTCTACTTTACCTGCCATTAAAAGTCCCATAAGTGCAAAAAAAATTCTTTTATCCTTGATACTACCTGAATCTTTTTCTCATTATAATGATTACTTTTTAACTCTACAAGCTTTCCGACCTTAAAAATCCTTTAAGTTTTGTATTATACTTGTATTTTTTTCTCCTCTATTTCATGTAGGAAAAATTACACTATATAAATTTGAAAGATTGTATGTGAAAGTGTTTGTTTGCTTATTGAAAACACTTATGGCTCAGTTTAGTTTTTTATATTTGCTCTGCCAACAGTGACAGGTTCGAGTACCGCTGGGAAAATTCATTTGTGCGATGAGTTCCAAACGTTGAAATGGCTCGACGGATTTAGGTGTGCAGAGATGATCTAGAGTAGTGTATTATATATGTAGATATTGTAACTTGTAAGCAAAAATGTGCCATATCGAAGCGTCATCTGTATCGGTATCACTACATAGTATAAAACAAAGTCGCTTTCTCTGTCCCTATATCCTTATGTATGCTTAAATCTTTAAAACTACGCAACGGATTTTGATGCAGTTTTTTTTAATAGATAGAGTGATTCAAGAGGAAGGTTTATATGCATAACTAGCGGATCCCGCGGCTTTGCCTGTGCTAAATCTAGGGAAGAGCTCAAGCGAAGCGAGGGCGAGTCGCTAGTATTATAATAAAATAAGGAGGCGCCAAGATAAAACAAAGGAAAAACATGTTTGAGAAAAAATCTACATTTTCATTCACATCAGACGATGTAAAAACATACATGTCCTATACATGTTTTGAAATATGCAAAAAAAGCTAAGCACATTGATTTGGTGGTAAAAATACATAAATAATTCAAAATTCACCAAATAACTGATCGATGGATGTTAAAACACTTTCATGGTAAAAACGTATTATGAATTCTCAAAGAATGTACGTTAGCTTGACGTAAGATAATATAGCAAGTAGCTCCATGATGGATAAGGCTTAGAGTTTCCCTCTAATTTATAAAACAAAATTTATTTTTTTCCTTGCTGTCTCAGCATAAACATTATTGTTAAGGAACCCGTTATTTCTGTATAATGTATATGCTTCGCGCGTTTTCACCGTTAATTCAATCACTTTTAAAGTTTTTTTCATATAATAATGAAATCAAGTTGCTTCATATAATAATGAAATCCACTTCTTTTAGATTCGACTACACTCATAATATTATGGTATATCTTCATAAAACCTTGTCCCATGCTATAATACCAGAGTAATCGGGACTGTAGATGAAGTTTTAAATAAGTAAATATCGTGTTTGACCTTGCAACGTTGCTATCTCAGAAACCTTGAACTAACTTAAGAATCCTATTAACGTAACTGCTATACTTAGCAACTTCAGTCACTTTCCGAGAACATCGGTCGAAATTCATAGAGCATTTTCTGCAGTTTCTTTCTTTATCATACTCCTTACTTGTAAATAAATCAGAGGGTCGTGAAAAATGTTTTTCGCGTAATTTATGATAATTATGTTCGAAAATTTTTTGTTTGTTTCAAGAAGGCAATATTTTTGAATATTATGAATACACAAAAATTTGAATTATTTCTATGAATAAGTTAATAATAATGCCTCATTGACACGTTTGGCTTAGTTTGCGAACCTACTTTATGTGCTAACTGTCGCGGGTTTGAATCCCGCTGGGAGAATTTATGTGTTGAGCACTAACGACTGCTCTCTACCCAAAGGTTGCCTGGAAGAGATCGCTCTCTTAGCGATAAGGCCGCCTATTGTGCAACTTCTACTTAAATTAATTAATAAGTTTTTCATGTAAGTTTGGTGTGCAATAAAGAATATTTGATTTGACTCCAGTCATCGGTGTTGATATTTATAATATGTAATTGTTTATGTATAGTGAATTCACTATCTGGTATCCATAACACAAGCCATAACATAACTTACTATGGGACTAGAAGTAGGTTAAAAAGTAGCTCAAGTTACGCCTTAAAATATTAGCTATCTGCAAGTGAAAGTCCCGTAAAAATCGGTCTAGAACTAAATTCTCAAAGTCGTCATTTCATCAATAATAACAGAGTAAATGTACTATCTATATTGTAGTACATATTATGTATGTGTGTATATATATACTTTAGAATTCAAATCTATAGGTCTGAACCTAAGCTTTAGTGTTCTAAAGAGAATACATGAAAGTCGTTTAGAGTTTACTTGTTCTAGACATGAAAACGTAATGGATTTTCGCATGCCTTTTAGTTACACGACTGTCTGAAAAGTACGCTTATATTCAGCCGATAAACCTCTGACTGACGCGACGAGTGACGTAGCGATACTGCAATATTCCGATGCAAGAGCTTTATTTGATTTGTATTCGATATAAGTGACTTATCTCGTATCTGTCGATGATTTTTGTATTCATAACATCACTAACGACTCACTCTAGGTTTCATTTCTACATACTTTTAACAGTTAGTTGTGAATAAAGTTTCGTTCTTAAAAACAATGTTTAACGAGACTAAAAGCAGTAGATTTTTTTACATTAATTCATACTATAATATATAATTTAACAAAAAAAAATTAAAAAAAAATTATAATTTATAAAAAAAATGAATATTTTTTTATATAGAGCAGTAGATAACTCAAAATATACATAGTTTACTCGAAGCCGTAGATGGAACTTCGTGTTATATATGAAATAGTCTTAATATCAGAAATGACAAGAAATAGTAAAACGACTTAATAAAATGAAAAATTGTGTCAAGAACATGCAAAAATGAAAAAATGCTTTTTCTAACTCAAAGTAGACGATATCAAAATCGACATAGGGTATATATTTTCACTACCCATGTATAACCTTTATTTTATGTCATTTTGTAACTTAATATTGTGTGTAAAGCAAGCACAGAGTACAACCTGAGAGCTTTGTTCTTTGAGCTTTCGGTTTTATTACCACTGCAGCGGTGTATCAATAAAATAAATGAAATGTCGTTAAACTTTAAATTGGTACACCAAAAGTCTGGTTTTGTGCTAAATAAATTAATAAATGTTGGGATATTATTACACACAGCGCCATCTAGTTCCGTGGTAAGCTACGAAGGGAGCTTGTGTTACGGATACCAGATAATTAATATACTACATATATAAGTTTAAATACATACATATTACATATAAACACTCATGAGAGGAATACAAACATCTGAGTTTAAATAATGAATGCCCCCAGCGGGACTCGAACCCGCGACTGCTGGCGCAAGAAAGTAGGGTCACTACTAACTGCGCCAAACGTGTCGTCAAAACATAACAAGAATTTTCATTGTTATACTTTACCAGAACAATTATTGCTTTTCATAGAAATTTTAATTCGAAACTTCCACGAATCATTTTAACATTTAAATTTCAAATATTTTAAAACACGGTCGAGTGACACTTCTCTGATGACTTTGCCGGCTTACAGCGAACTGGAACTACGAAAAAGTAAAACAAGTATTGAGTACCTACTTCAATTATGTACAAAAAATTTGGCAGCGACGCTCGATTTCCTTCGTAGTGGATTGAAAATAAAAAAAAAATATACATTATTATACTATTTAATGTAATTTCTTACCATTGGTAAGACTTAAACAAGTAAATGTTAGATTATTTATTTATATTATCGAATCTAATGTATTTGATTAAATTTAAGGACTTTTAAAGAGGGACAGTATATCTTTGATGCATTTTCCTGTAACAATCATTTTCTACTATGAGGCAGTAGAATGATACCTGTATGATAACTATGAGTATATAGATGGACGTGTATTCATGCAAATACAGATTTTTATGTTATTTTACAAGAATATAGCTCATGCATGCTTGTTTAAGTAGAAAGGTTTGAGCTGTATTAAAAAAGGCTGATGCTAGTCGTCTGCTAGTTGGACGAGTAAAATAATTTAGTCGTCCAACAATTGTTGGATGACTAAATTATTTTAAAGGCTGTTGCTAGTCATCCGATAATCGTATTAATAAAAAATATATTATTCGTCCAACTATTGTCGGTTTGTACGAATATCTATCACTTCTTTGATTGCTAATATAAAATAAGCGATTTGTATGTGCAGGATATACCTATGCGAAAAATAAAAAAAAAATAACCCTAACCTACCGAGCTGATAATTTATTATTTAGATCCCACCCACTTTTAATAAGTCCAAGAGTTTTTATATGTAAAAGAGCTGGCTCTATAGAGTCGTCCTATGAAATTTACGTTACTAACACTCCCTGAGAGTATGTACATCAAAACAATGTACAAGAAAATGGTATTTTGTAAAAAGTACTATAGAAACGTCCGCAATTGCATTCACGAGTATGTTAAAACTTAAAAAACAAATTGATTTCTCTTTGAGCCATTTAAGAAGCAAGAAAGTCTCAGTCGCGATATATCAAACACCAATTGTCGGACGAATAATATTTAATTTATTCGTCCGCTTATCGGATGAATAGACACTTCGATTAAAAAAATGTAATAAATTAAAGAAATTCGTGTAGCGAGTAGCGCGAAAACACTAGTTTTTCTATATACATATAAATTAATAGTCTGTATTTAGCATGTAGAAAGTCGTATATTATTCTGATTGCCTTTTCAACTTTGGAGAGCTCAGCGACAAATCAATGCAAGTGATGCGTGTCATTTGACGGATAATCTAAAAATCCTATCCTATAGGTAATATAAAAATATTTTTATTTGAAACTAGCTATGAAGTTTTTACTTCAGTCATGGGTATTTATATTTATAATTTGTATGTATTTAACCTTATATATGTATTACATATATCAACTATCTGGTATCCGTAACACAAGCTTCGTAGCTTACCACGGAACTAGATGGCGATGTGTGTAATAATGTCCCAACATATTTATTTATATTTATACACTCGCAAAGGATTTTAGATATATAAGTGCAATATATAATATAATTATGATATACTATTGAGAAGTCAGGGGTCTGCGTGTAATTATGCTTATTTTTGTTTCTTGTTTTACTGGTCAATTATATCTGCACTTCGTTCAAATATATACATATAATGTATTTATAGCCTAGTAGTTATATATACATATGTCTTGATAAGTTATGTTATTTGAATTTAGGTGAGAATTTCGACTATTCTTCCTTCTATTCGAGTTTGATTGGTATCAGAAGCATTAGAAGTGTCACAATGACAGGTCTATAAGAAGAATGTATCATAAAAGTGAGTACCACGGAAATCCATAACACATAACACAACGCACCTTTTCATTACTCATATTTTACTGGTACTTAACATATTTAAGTAAAATATAAACGTGTATGCATTATGCAAGTGTATAACTTTAACACAGTAGCGTTTAATAACTACATAGTATAAAACAAAGTCGTCCCGCTGTCTGTATGTCCCTATGTATGCTTAGATCTGTAAAACTATGCAACGGATATTGATGCAGTTTTTTTTAATAAATAAATAAATATGATGGGACATTATTTCACACAGCGCCATCTAGTTCCGTGGTAAGCAACAGGCTTGTGTTACGGATACGAGATAGTTGTTATACTACATTTGTAAGTTTAAATACATACATATTATAAATATAAATAGCCATGATTGGACTACAAACATTCGTGCTTAACAAATAATTGCCCCAGCGGGACTCGAACCCGCGTTCAACTAGAATCACTAAAAACTGCGCGAAACGTGTTGCTTCAATTCAAAATTCAAGAGAAAGGTTTTTGTGTATGATACACTAGCGAAACCCGCGGCTTCGCTCGAGCTAGATCGAGGGTGAGTCAAATCAAATCAAATCAAAATATTCTTTATTCAAAAAGACTTTTACAAGCTCTTTTGAATCGTCATTTTTACATTATTAAAATTAAATGTCAGTCTGTAAGTCTGTGAGTAAGCTACCACCGGCTCGGAAAGCTGTTCTGCTGAGAAGAACCGGCGAGAAACTCAACAGTCGCTCTTTTAGTCGCTAATCATATATAAATTAAGATAGATCTAATTTATTAAATTATCACCAAAAAGCATTAACCCAGAAACCAAAATCTCTAATTTCACAGACGGAGAGTCCCTAACGTAATTACTCTGCTTCCTTCCATCAGTCAATATTCAATTGGGTATCCGAAGAAGTTAGTGCTGATTACTGAGGGATACTTGTGTAAGAAATTTAGAGGCTATTAATTGCAAGACGTGCGCGGATTGCTTAATGCTTTTGTTATGTTTCTGTATAACAAAAGCTTTCATCCCTAAAGCTTAATTTCCATTTGTGAGCTTATTATTTCATTTAGATTGACATATATGCTATGGCGTAACTAGAGTTGGTGAGCAATAGGTTGTAACACCATTCGAGGCGTTATTTATATTACGATATATAAATAAAAGTATAAAAATTAAAAATAAACGACTGTATAAAAGATGAAGACAAGTTGACAAAGGAATATAGTATTATGGAGTCGGAGACATACACGTTTCATCCTTGTCGCGAGATGTGCATGTGTATGTCTCCGCCATTTTGTTTTTTTTAATTTTCATATACCCAGTAGCACTCTCACAGTAAATACGAATCTAACGACACCTCTCAAGCTAAAAGCCATCGAGTTTAGCCCGCAGAGCGTAACAAAAAATTATACATAGATATATACTCTCAAAAGACATAACCCTCATTCTGGCGCAGTCGGATAAAAAGAGTTATATTTTCGGGGCAGTACTGTCTGAGCCCCGTCTGGAAAACCATCGCCACTGAAGAATATTTTTATATTTAAACCTGAAAACTATAGGTTCAGCTTATGTATCGATATCTATAAATAATAAGTATACCAACAAGATTCTCCAAATAATTTTAGTGTACATATTCGACTCCATTTCATTTTTATTACAAAAACCTCGATAAAATAAATAAGTTTCTAATATATCAATTACATAAGTGGCCAATCATATGAAAAACTTTACCGTAATATAATAACAGTATTGTTTTCCGAGCTGTAAGTGGTCCCTGTAGTATAGATTAATAAGTAATATTAAACGATTTTTCAAATAGAATCTTTTCCAATAAGAAAATTAATATAGGCCTGACTGAAACGAGGTCGATATTGGAATTTAGTATGGCTTAATCTATTTTCTACTTGATGTAGTTAAAATAACAGTTTGCTTAACAGTATTAACTTTGTTAGTTAACTTAAAGATATTTTTAATAGACAAAAATAGTAAAAAGTATGAGCCAGTAACTACCCCAAAGACGAAGAAGCTTATTTTTAATTATAAATGATATTTTTTAAATGTTCATAATTTCTTTATAAAATGGTAATTTTAAAGCAGTTAAAATAATAATAACTTATTTTCCACAGTCACGTCTCTCCTTTCTACGGAGTATCTTATCTAATACAATCGTAGCAGGTTTAATAATTAATTTTTTATTCATATTTAGAGAAAACAAAATTAAACTCCGGTGTAACTCGTTCATCTACAAATTAGCCAGACAGCGTTTTATGAAAAAGAATGTTTTCAAATGGTTAATCTAACGCTCGTTGAGTAATATAGGTCTACAGACAAGTCTGCAAAAACATATTGTGTTTCGCCTTATTTTCTTGGTACAAACACAATTATTATTTTAATTCATTGAAATGAATTTGAGCACACGAGAATAAGTCCCTAGTCAAAAATATACATAAGTACATAAGTGCATTATAATTATAAATGTTTTACTCAATATTATTCACATACAAAAGATCCACTCACGTAGAAAATTCTGAATACTTGTCTGGTCTCACTATTTAAAAAAAATCATACTTTTGACAAACTCAATTACTATCATAATATTATCACAGTGACTTATTACTTTTTTATGAACAATTTATTAGAAATCACCTAAAATAAATGTTAGAAACACGTCTGACCATATAACTTAAGATTTATCGATACTAAAAGACACTATACCTTGATAATAAAGGTAATAAAACTTATTTTACTATCCTCTTATTTTTTCTATGAAAGCTCTGAATATGATTACTATAATATTATGAAGCTAAAGAGTTTGTTTGCTTGTTCGGTTGAACGCACTAATTTCAGGAACTACTGATCCGTGCGATTCAGAAATAATTAGGTTTCCGGTCCTTAGAACGCGTGCGAAGCCGCGGGAAATGCTAGTATGATAATAAATTGGTAATCATTCCTTAATTTGAAACGCAGCTTAAAACAATGTACCTACTGTACATTGTGTTTATTTTCCGCCATACATTAGCAGCATTACAATGTAAGTTTTAGGCTGTAACACTGCGAAAAAGTATTTTAAATTCAAGCAAAGCTGTGGTCAAAAAGTAGTATTTAGTTAGTTTATTAGGTAACTGAAATTCGACCAAGTTTTGTTATTTATTTTGTTGTTTATATTTTGGGATTGCGCTGCGTTTATAAATAAAAACTAAAATTCGAAAATTTATATGTAACTTTACGGCTGAATAGAAACAGATGAAAAGATATCCCTTCAAAAGTAGGACAGATGGATAGACGGATGGATTTTGGTAATAGGGTCCCAACACGACCCTTCTAGTGCAAAATTTTCCAAAATCTTTTTATACGTCAATCGTCACTACTTTTAGATGGCACTACTATTTCATGAGGGACTTCGAAACCTAATAAGTTCATGATCAAATCTCTCCGGGCCCAATTTAAATAAAAATTGCTTTATTAAGCCAATGTAGCATTTTTAGTCTGAGCTGTAGTTTTGTAAAAAGAATTTTAACTTATAAAAGAAACTAATTATTCTAAAAATAATAGTTTAATGATGATTATGTTGATAGAATGAACTTATTAGCCATATGCCATTAATCCTAATACTTGTGAGACATAAAACTTCATGGCTGAATCAAAGAAGGAATTATGTACTGAATTTAATAATTCATTTAAGTATGTATGTATATGTATTACTGTGTATATGTAGTATATATACATAGTAATATATGTATTACTTACATTATATATATGTAGCACATATTAAATTATATAAACATACGTACAATCGATGTTCAAATAGAACTTAATGTTTCAATATTTCTTTCCATAAAAAATTATAAACATTGAAGCTTTTGTAGCTTTCCTTTATTAATTAAATAAATTAACTTTACAGTATGGTAAAGTTATATCTTTTATTATTGTTTTTTATTAAATAGCTCTAAAGTGCGTTAAAATAATATTCTTCAAAATCTAAGTCAATAACTAGAGTAAAGTCGTAAAATAATAGCTATGTTCATTTGCGTAAGTGTACATTGAACGCTTGAAATGGTGTTATTTATTGAGAAGTAATCACAGTAATGGTGCAATGTCGGCTTTTCAAAGACAAATATTTGCCAACGCTCTATAGCTTTATGTAACCCACAGATTTTGCGGTGTCACCACTAACCGCAATGAAACTTGTAGTAGGAAATATGTGTGAACTATACGACTATATGGGGAATTTTAACTCGGTTTCGTTTTTTTCGCAAAAGAATATATAAAGACAAATATATTATAATATTATGGCACTTTTTTGCCTTCAATTTCCTTTAGTCCATTGCAGCGTGAAAGATAGTTCAGCCCTATATAATAGCCCACAGATAGGCACGGGACTGGTCTTCGAATAAAAAAATACCAGGGGGATCGGATATAGTCCATCGAGCTTGTCAAATGAGGGTTGGCTATATTTCACGTTTTTGAAAAACTACAATATTTAGATTTTCTCAGACATATGCAAGATTCCTCACCATGTTGTTCAAAATTATTTGTACTTGAAAAATTAGCGACGTTAGGTCATCTGTTTGTTTATCCGCCTATATTTCAAGCAATTTTGTTTCTGATAGTAAAAAAATTATCTCTTTCAAGGAAACGTCCTTTATTTACTAAATTAATTGTATTTGATGTTTTTCTATGTATCTTTTAAAGTGCAATAAAGAATTAAAAATACTATCTATGTACTTAGAAAAAGAAAAACATCAAACCTGGCCATGTATAAAAAAAAATTGCACACTTCAACGAAATAAAAAATTGGCTGCTTAAAACAAGTATGCTATTTGTCGAGGGTGGCCCCATTAATTTTAATTTCATTGTCATACAGACTTATCGCACATCGCTGACAGTGTCATTTTCATGAGGATAGCAATTCAAGTGACAGAGGCTGTTACTGGTTGGCATTCTGGAACTGAAATAAATGAAATCTATATATGATACATTATTATGTTGTAGGAGTACATATGCGAGAGAACTTTTTTACATCCATATACTATACTAGCCTTTCCCGTGGCTTCGCGCGCGTTCTAAAAGCTGGAAACTAAATAACTCCCGTTTTTGCAACATTTTTCATTGATTCTCCGCTCCTATTGGTCGTAGCGTGATGTAATATAGTCTATACCCTTCATCGATAAACGGACTATCCAACACAAAAAGAATTTTTCTATTCGCACCAGTAGTTTCTGAGATTAGCGCGTTCAACCAAACAAACAAACAAACTCTTCAGCTTTATAATATTAGTATAGATAGTATACATTATGCGATTTTTTTTTCAGTTTCAGCTTCAAATTTCAGTAATAGGCGCAAAATATTCTGCCATCGTCAGTTTAAAGGAGAAACGACCAACTTCGCGCAGTAATTTTCTAATTTAGCAAGGAGTATTGAATTAAAATTAAAACTTAAGATGAATAATCGACCTACAGTTACTCTTAATGATTTAATTAAATTGAATAATTGAATATTTATTAAGATTGTAGGAGAATCGTTTGAGGATAATTACGAGTAACTTCAACAATGTCGCGTTGAAAGCGAAATGATGAAAAGTCAGGATAATATGTTGTTAATTTATAATTTTGACATTTTAAGTTACTATTTCATATGTAAGTTAAATATTTTTTCCACAAATAAATCGACTGGGATAATAGTGATTAGATACTAAATTAAGCCTAAGTTTATACCATAAGCGACTACAGTATACATATAATATATAAAAGCTTTAAAACATATAAATTACTTAACCAATTTAAATTTCCATCCCCAAAACCCTTACTTGTAACAATATCATCCCATTTCAATTTAACCACATAATAAAGTGACGAACCCAAGATCTTCTTAACAGTTGGAAACAAACGACAATTAAATACGTAATCCGTTATATTCGCGTTCCATTAGCTAATCCTAACTGAGTCTCCTAACCCGAGAACATAGGACCCTAAAATGTACCGGAGGTACGAATAAATTTGCATATATACATACATAATTAATTCGAAATCGAGCGCAGGTAGCGTACTAAAAATAAAGTTTACAAACAATTGCTTTTTTCACTCCAGCATTCGACGTTGTGAAATAAATATTACAGTGCCTTATAAATCAGTTTTTTCTGAATTTTTTTCCACTTCTCAAAAGACTGGGTGATTTTTCTTTGTTTGCGTTGATTTCATTAGAATAATTTTCGGTTTGTTTTCGAGTTGTCTCTAAATCGTTAGCTAAGTCTGTATATAACTATGTATATTTTTATACCCAAAAATAAGTTGTAATTGTCTGGATATTTTTTTGTGTTTTACTGGCATTAATTTACATTTTGTGTCAGCTGGCATATACATCGCATTTAGCTGGTTAGGTATGAATCACTACATAGTATAAAACAAAGTCGCTTTCTCTGTCCCTATATCCCTATGTATGCTTAAATCTTTAATACTACGCAACGGATTTTGATGCGGTTTTTTTAAATAGGTAGAGTGATTCAAGAGGAAGGTTTATATGTATAACTAGCGGATCCCGCGGCTTTGCCTGTGCTAAATCTAGGGAAGAGCCCGAGCGAAGCGAGGGCGAGTCGCTAGTAGTAAGCAAATGAAAGCTACCAAACAGTTATTTTTTACTTTTAAGTATTTTTTGTGTCGGTTTTATTAAGTTTTTTAATAAGTTTTATTTATACATTTTAATAATCTTTATATTATACCCTATCCGATAAAAAAGAGTAGGTATATAATAATCAAAGTACACAGTAAACTTCATACGTGGCCAAACGTATACATTTTTAGGTGAAAAATTAATTTTCTGCACTTTTTTATTTTTTACTTTAAATGGAACTAAATTGGAAGTATCTTCTACAAATAACGCGTCCTTTAGTGCATATTTTTTAAAGCTTGCGAAACTTCACAGTTTAATTCTCAATTCTAAACTTCAAATCATCTCTTTTAACGTTAAATAATATTATTTTGTGTATCTCGGACGCGGCTTTATTGATTTGTATTAATATTTTGTTATATATATGTATATCTTCATATTTGTATTTTTTGTAAAACGCATTTTCTCACATAAAAATCATCATAGGTTTTAAAAGTACCTAATTATTGTTATAGCCTTTTCTATTGCTCTCATGCTAATAATATATGTAACGCAATCTCGTAATTTTTTGAACTCGGTCGTCCAGGGACTTCAAAAATCTCCTCAAAAATGCGAAAAATAAGTACATTGATGATCTTATCTAATCTTTAAATATATAAAAATATTTAGTATTAATATTAATTAATAATAAAAAAATATATACGTAGTATTTGTTATCGAAATATGTCGTGTTATCGAAGTTTTCCGACTCAGATTGACAGATTTTTATGAATTTTTTGTGTATATTTGGTAGGTCTTGGTAGGAATCGAAAACTACTTATAAGACAAAATTTTCCAATCCTTATTTTTAATAGTAATAAGCACACGGGTGGAGCCGCAGTAATTGCTAGTAATATATATTATGCTTTTCATAAGGCAATACTATCTTTGTATAAAATTAAAATACAAAATGCATCACTGCACTCGAGCGAAGCGAGGGTAAGTCTACTAGTAACAACCATACGACTTTGACCCCGATACATTTTTATTAAGGGTATACTATGCTAATACATATTGTTGGTGTTACTAATGACACGTGTCGTACATTATAAATAGATGTCATAGATTATAACAGTAATTACCATTAATTAAGATTAATTTAACACGACGTCCTGGTCAAACGCTATAATACCTATTAGGTGGAAACATCACAGAGTAAATAGCAAACTGGATTTATTTTCTTTACTGTTTATAATTATATAATAATCAGCCCTTTTTAACATCCCACTGCTGGGCACAGGCCTCCCTTGAATACGAGTGGGATCAGGTCATAGTCCACTACACTAGCCTAGTGCTGGTTGGCGGACTACATGTCTTTCAAAAAGTTGGTAACTCTCAGACATGCAGAATGTTTACCTTTGCCGTAAGACACGTGATCATTATAATATTAGAAATAATGTAGACGTGAAAATTCGAGAAGAGATTTGAACCCGCTTCTTTTGGTTATTCAAGCGAGTACGCAATCACTGGGCTACAAATAATGAAACTAGAGTTTTTTTCATTAGTACCTACATATGAACTATTTCACATCAAATAATAAATTTTAAAAAATAACACGAACTCATAAATGAATAAAATATTTCAATTGTTTCAATTTTATATTTACTCAGGCTATAGTTTATTTGATGGATACCTTTTATCCGATATTTGATCGAAAGTCCTAAACAAATAAATTTAATCTGTATCGTGCATTAAATCAAAATTATACAGCCGTGAAACAAATATAAAATTAAAATAAAATTTAAATTTTCTAAATCATAATCCATACTAGGGACTTCACACTCGCTGTATTATTTACTCATTCCCATACAAAAGATACATTAGTTAACTTTTCGACTTTCCAGTATATTTTTGCCCTTCACATATCCTACATAGAATTTTAAAAAATGGTATGGTCCATCTGTTTTCGAATATTAGTGTGACTTTAGAGTATAGGTGTATATTTTAATTCTATATAACAAATTATTTCGACGGCACGTTTGTCTCATAGCCTACTTTCTGCGCTAGCGGTCGCTGGTTGGAGTTCCGCTGGGGGCATTCATTTGTTAAAAACGAATGTTTGTACTCCAGTCTTGTTTATATTTATAATATGTATGTATTTTAATAATTTATATAATTGTGTAGTATATCCACTATCTGGTATCGTATCTTACCACGGAACTAGATGGCACTGTGTGTAATAATGTGCCAACATATTTATTTATACAACTCTGTGACTTTCCTTCTTATGCCACTTTTTTTATACAAGTGGTTAAATCACTGAACACATTTCGATTAAGTTTTAATAATTATTTTATTTTTCATCACATATCACAGCCCACATTTACTTTCATATGGTATTTTGTTACAGATTATGAAGGCCCGCATCACAGCCTCGTTCAGGCGCTATGTGGAGTGTTGGAGTATTCCTCTTCACCCAGATAGTTGTTTGTCAATTCACTACAGGTATACGCACTAGTTTTTTGCTTATAACATAGTTTTTAGATTAAGATACACAAAAAATATAAAAACCGCGACGAAGCATTGTGAATGTACGTCATCTGCTAGTGCTACCACTCGTCTTCGCGATTCTAAGAACCAGGGATCTAAGACCTACGCACATTACGTTTCATAAACGCACTAAAATAAAGTCTCAAAGCGCTGATCAAACGCATTTTTTTATATCGATAAGAATGCGAAATCATTAAATTGAGTGAATCGCGCGTGAAGCGCTTTAAAAATTGTCGTGTGTTTAGACTCTTATATTTTAGAATGACCAATAACGCAGGTTCGACACCTGCCCTATACAATATAATATAGTTTAGTTAGTCTTTAGAGTTATAGATTTTGACAATATTAATATGATTTAAAATGGGACATTTAACATGTATAACAACCATGGTAAAGTTAACAGTGTCAAAATATCGGAAACTCTCAAAATTAAGCGAAAACATGCTAAATATCCCATCTTCGATCACAATAATATAATAAAATAAATTTTAACTACACAGAAAACACAACTTCAACGACAGAAGAAGACCACACAGTTACACCTTTCTACGCACTAAGCACAGGCGTCGTACCTGCGCCTGTGATGCTTCGTCTGGGCAATTCCACTATCGATAGTACTAAATCATTTAAAGTCCCACAACCATCAAAAGAACCAGATTCAGGAACCCGAACTGCTCCTAATGTAAACTTAGATATGGTACCACATGTTGTAGCAGTTAAAAATACATACTTTGACCATGACAGAAAGTATGGACCGACTTTTGAAGATACTCCAGATGGCAATATAACTAAGATAACAGTACAACTGGGTGAAGACGCGCACTTAAATTGTAGAATCAGTCTACTTCAAGACAAAACGGTGAGTTACTTGTAACATCCACAAACATCTATTCGTTTTATATACAAGAAATAAAATTAATATTAAATTACAATTAGAATTGACCCTTCTCAAATAGAGACTAAGCGATAGGTGTTTTAAATTTCTTGTATCTAATATTAGGGTTAGTTGGTGTTTCTTGGTAAAATCAAGCGATTCGATTATTGAAATAACGAAAATTTCGGTAAATTTATTAATTTACAAGGGAACTAGCAAACCCGGTCCGCTTCGCTGGACATAAGTTAAAATAAATAAAACAGTTTTTATAATTTTATAATAAAATAAATGTAGCCTAAGTTACTCCTTATAACATTAGCTATCTACGTGTGAAAGTCTTATCAAAATCGGTCAAATCAGACAGACTTTTTTTAAGTAAGTACCGTATATACTTTCATATGCATGAATGAAACGCTGTAAGTTATAAATTAAAAACAGACACTTAAATTTTATTTATATGCATCTACTGATAAAAATGAAAAAAAGTCACGATAGCTTTGGAAAAATTTCGATCATCTTTTGTACTGCGATTATTTTAAGATTGCTGTAAATTTCCTCATTTCACTTCTAAAGAGTAAAAATAAGAAACCGTCTCTTGCTACTGAGAAGTTGTACTCATGCGCAAATCCAAGTTATACTTGACCGGTTTTCTTTTGTTTCCTTAATAACTCAGCAGTGTCTATTTATAAAATAAACTAAGAATTGTGGCTTAAAATTTTCATATTCGTGTTTAGTCTTACTTAACAAAAAAATTTAATAAGATTTTATAATACAAAAATATATGTGAATAAGGTCACTTTAAAACTAAAATGGCAACTATTCCGCATCAAACAAAAGAAGAATCACGTAAATAGGATCATATATCACAGAGTAATCGGTGTACATACATAAAAAATACAGATCGAATTGAAAGTCGGTTAAAAAGAGTGTAGGAATGTACCTTTGCCAATTATGAACAGATTTTTTAAATTAATTACTAATTTGTCAATGAAATGGACAAAATTTAAGGGTGAAATAATACATTTAAAACTTTTATCAAACAATAGATCTAGCGCGAGCGAAGCCGCGGGTTCCGCTAGTAATAAATATAGCCTATGTTACTTAGTGATAATGTAGGTTTCTAATGGCAAAAGAATTCTTAAAATCGGTCTAGTAGTTTTGAGTTTATTTGTTACATACAAAAATACAAATCTTTAACTTAATCTTTAGACTATATTTCAATCAACAATTACGGCGTAAAGCTTTAAATAATTTTAAACGTAACGATATAATAAGGCGCTACATAAAAAAATATTTTTACGCCTTATGAAATATTTACTCAAAGCGAGCTTTATATTACGATGACATTATTAAATGGACTTTATGACTTAAAAAGCTTTATAAAACTTTTCGCAAAGTAACAATAATATAGCACTTAATTCAGATCATTTTTGTTATTTAAAGATCGGTATTTTCTTTAGACAAAATAACTTTCAATTTCAATTTTCCTTTAACTAAATGAAAATGTGTACAAAGAGAAAGCTCGAGAATACTTTACTCTGAGTTATAGCTTATTACATTTATAAATAGATAGTACTGAGATTACTTGTGTAATCTTATTTATATTAATTATTCTGTTCCGTAATGAGCTTTAGAAAATGATAATAAGCTTATGTATATTCTTTCTTACTTTGTAGTCTGGCTTATTAGAGGAACTCATTAGTTGCAGTTGAGTGACTAATTAAATCTATACATATAATAAAGTTTTAACTTAGTCGATACATTTAATATTATTTGGAAGATCGTTTTGGAAAAATCATTATTATCAATACGGATGTTGAATCTATTGTTTTAGAATATTTATCTGTCTGTCTGATCAAGAGATCTGACCGTATCAAGACAAACACCATTAAACAGATATTGATGACATTTGTTATAATAATAGCTATTCGAAGTCAATACTGCAGAAAAATATTTCATCTCTGAGAAATCTATACTAAAAGTTAACACTTAGCTATGAACCCAAGCGGAGCAAGGGTTAGTCGCTAGTTGTAGTATATTTGTCGTTTCTTGTTCTAAACTTTAAAAGTTTACATACATAGGCATTAGAAACTTTACCCCTATATAAACGCTATTATAATATAGGTATATTAAATCGCCAAATAAAGCCATCTTATTACAAAAACCTATTTGGTAATAATAATCATGTTTTTAAGTTTCTCTAACCTAGTTGAAGCTTGGACTTTAAGCGCAGTACAAACTCAGTTTACTCCATTATTATTCTTACTGAAAATGCGAACATTAAGACACTGAAACGGCGATAAAAAGCTTCATTGTTTGATCCTCACCGATAACTACGGGAAATGTTAGAGCTTTCATGTAAAATTGGCCAAAATAGAACTCCGAGGTTGAATTACAAAAGCTACCTTTAATTTATTTTCGTTTTACTTCAGATAAGATGTTGTTAGAGTACAATACGGTTTTTACTCCGGTTTTATAACGAGCTGAATAATTCCGATCTGGATTTATTAGGGTAGAGTGAAAGAAATGTAAACACCAACCAAAGTGTAGCGAGAAATAATTAATGATTTTCATTCCCTTCCTGTCTCTTAATCGTGTTCGGGGATAAAATTTTAAGAGGACTTCATTTTAATATGTTAGGTTAAGCTTTAAATAGGAGTTCAGTTTAATTTATACTGAAAGTTGTTGTTGTGAATATTATTAAAAAAATGTATTATAACTGTGAAAAAAACTATCTATACAGATAAATAATATGGAAGTATCCGTTTGCATATATAATTATTTACGTTACTTAAGAAAACATATTTTTTTTTAAATCTGTCAGTCTGTTTATTTTCGATAATCTTAGAAATGACTAGAACAGTGGCAGGAAACTGATGTTATAAAGAGTCCTTTTGGACGCCTATATTTTAGAAAAAAAGACTTAAGAAAAATTAAAACGCACCAGTCAAAAACCCTAGCTAAGCGAGGTCGAGTCGCTAGAATCATATTACTATCGAAACATGAAAAATTTATAACTGGCGTTGATATTTAACAACCTAAGCCAGCAGAACACCCACTAAAAATTATCTTTTTTAAACTGGCTAAAATATACTTCTTGGTTTCATTAAAGGAATATAAAGTAAATGTTTAATTTTTAGGTATCTTGGGTACGACGAAGAGGTCGAGATGAGATGCCAGAACTTCTCACAGTAGGAGCAGTTACATATGCAGCAGATAACAGGGTATCAGTTGGTAAAAGATACCCAGGAAATTGGAGACTACTTATCAGGGAAGTCAAACCTGCTGATGAAGGGGTTTACGAATGCCAGATATCGACACATCCTCCTAGAGTTAGCCGAACTTATCTACATGTAAATAGTAAGTAAATTTTTAGTTTAAATTAGTAATAATATAAGTTAACTATTAAAATTAAAGTCTACCCAAACAGCGTAGTATTTAACTTTACAGTATTTTAATAGTTTTGAAAAAATGGATACGCTGTTATTTCTAAGTTAAATTTTAATATGTGTGTGTGTCTGTTATTTCTAAGTAGCTGCTAAGATAAACACAGTTTTTTATAATCATATAATCAAATGGTGTACTCCCTTATTTGGTGATGTAAATCTAATAGTATCTAATGTAAATATGCAAATCTAAATATGATGTTGTAGATATATGAAAATATTATAATAATTAATTTAAATTTAACATCCTAATTTTCATATTTAAACGGTTTTTATATCATTAATGAAACCAACATTTTCTTTGAATAGCACCACAAGTATGGGTAGTAGATGAAGCTGGTGGCCCGCTTCAGGAAAAATATTATGAAGCGGAGTCAACACTTGCACTAGTCTGTAGAGCTCGCCATGTGGACACTCCCGCAGTTCTCACATGGCTCCACGAAGGTAGAGCACTCAATGCGGACACGACCAGGGGTGGAATTAGGTTTGTATAAATATAATAAAAATTAAGTAATTAGAATTCAACTTTTTTTTAATTTAGTATTACGATCCTCTTTTCAATGCGACAGGCAGAATTTACTACTGGGTGTGAGTTGGTGAATTTTAACCATCTTCTCGCATCCACATTCAAAATTTAAATTCAAATTCAAACTATTTTATTCATATATTTTACTGAAACTCATGAGTATACTGCCAGTTAGAAAAGACGAAGCCTCAGTTCTGAGAAGAACTGACAAAAGAAACTCATTGGGACTTATTAGTCCAACAACAGTAAAAAAACAATGAAATATCATTATGTTACCTTAATCTGTTTTTATTTACAAGTTAAATTGAAATTAATAATAATAAATTAATAAAAATAAATAATTCTATAAGGTTGAAATGGCCTGGAGGCAATCACATCATTCATCCACTTGGGTTTCCTCATGAAATTCATAGAACAATCAAATAAAAGGCGCTTTTCATCAACTTTTGTCAACTTTCTTGTATAAATAAATGAAATATTCATAATGGTACTATAAATTTAAACTTGCACTAGCAAATATAAAGGAGAATGAATACCTTAACGTAACAGTTAACCTGGTCTGAAAAGGAAAATCTGTTTATGCCGGATTTCTGTTCAATGTGTTCCAACGTTGATAGATGATCCGCATTCACCCCTCAAAAGAAGCTAAATATATTTATATATTACCAGGTACTTTGACGCGATATGACACCGCTAAACCTTTTCGCACGTGAGCAGAATAGATTAGATTATAAATAAATAATGGTTTCATGACTGTTTTACGAACATCAACGCGACACATATATATTACGCTTCCCAACTACGTGTACATATGTGCAAGTGTATACATAATATATATTTTGGGGAATACATATTTTGAGGAAGTTGTTAGTTTATTTTGATAATAATATTTCTATAGTTTATTGTACTCAAATAAAAAAAATAGTTTGCAAAAGTGAATTGACCTCTAGAAGAGATACATATGTTCCAGCAGCTTATGGTCTGTGCAATACTATAAAGCAGGCTTAAAATCGTGCAGAACTTAATATTATAAAGATTCTGCGATATAGTTAATTAAATATCATGTTTATAAGCCATATAATAAATAAGTTACCATAGTATATACAATATACACAAATACATACACATCTACATAATATAATACATAATTGATAGTGGTAAAGATAATTATGCATTAACTTGGGTGAGAAGATGCTGATAGTATTTTTTAATATAATGATATTATTTAAGTGGTCGTCCATTAATCACGTGAGGCTCGAAAGGGGGGAAAAATCACGAAATATCACTAGGAGGGAGGGGGTGTAGTGAGCTATCACGTGTTATTTCTTTAAAGGCGCGATTTTTCAAGAGTTGCTTAAAAACATTACGTGATTAATGGATGACCTCTTACATACATATTCATTGAACATTAACCAATTTATATAATGTAAAGATGCCATATTCCAGATTTTCAAACACTAACTAAGATAATAATAATAAATATTATCATATTTAGTTTCGTCTTTTTGTAAATATTACTATCAAGGTATTATATTTGATGATACGTAGCTTGGTTAATATAATAATTATTATTAAAGAAAATAGTTGTTTTTTTCCGCCACTCTAATTAATACACGTATGAACGTTTATTTATCCTTCTAGTATATGTATGGCATAAATAATAATTAATTCTATTACATTTGCACGTGTTTGGCCCGTTTTTTTAACCCCTATCTCTTACTTCAATGGGTTTGCTGGAAGAGATCGCTTCTAGAGATAATAAGTCCTTTGGAAATCGTTTTCAAATTACTGTACGTGTTTTTTAATTTTAATAATTTAATAATTTATGTGTTTTGAATCTTTTTATAGTGCAATTAAGAATGTAATGATTATATTCGCAGTGTTAAAACAGAGCAAGTTCCCGGCGGTGCTGATAGCGTGCTAAGATTAGCGCGCGTTAACAGCAGTGATGCGGGCAACTACACGTGCGCGGTGCGAGGGGCGAAGCCTCACACAGTATCGGTTCATGTATTAAATGGTAATTATTATAATTTAATCATCAGCCCTTATTAATGTCCCACTGCTGGGCACGGGCCTCCCTCAGTACGAGGGGGTCAGGCCATAGTCCACCGCGCTGGCCTAGTGCGAGTTGGCGGACTTCACATGTCTTTCGAAAACTTACAATTATTTTACTATAATAAAAAAGATATATGCTAAGCTTTCTCTCCCTTCTTACTTTGGTAATTTTCTATAGTTATAAAATGTTTTTATGAAAATCACATAATCACATAATAACAAAATTTCAATTTTCTATAATTAACTTACAATTCAGGGTAAGTTGCTAGTTCGATTTTACTATAATGTATGGAAGGCATGATTTGTTGACAATTATGATTACTACTCTTGTATCTTAGGTTCATAGCACGATGTTAAAAATATCCTATAGGCTTTCATAATAAACGAGCAATCTAATGCGAAAAAAATTTTGCATTCCCTCATCATCTTTTAAACTTCACAACGGATTTTAATGCAGTTTACATAAAAAAACAGAGTTGTTCCAAAGGAAGGTTTAAATGTACAATACATACTTATTGTAGTAAAAAAAACAGAGATAGAGAGAGAGAGAGAAGAGAAGCAGAGAATTTGAGCAAAGTCAGGTTGAGTCGCTAGTAATAATATAGCAAACTTCTAAACGAGCAATATTGGCATGGATTAATTAAGAGTTTGTTCCATTAACTCAATGAAGTGTTCATATTCAAAGCTAACAAATCATTAGCTTTCACAAATATTCGTATTAGAACGAATTTTATTGAGCTTCATTAGTTAGTGTAAATATTAAATTATAATTTAATGAATAAATATATTATTAATATAAATTTATTCGCTAGTAATATCGTTAATTCTATTATACTAAATTTATTTATGGTTTATTAGTAGTAATATTGGTAATTCAATTTATATATTATATATTATCTAAAAAATTGTAAATGATTGGATTTATATAAAGTTAAGTTACTGAAAAACATTTCGCTATGATAATTACTAGTAGTATATTTAAAAGTATAATAATTTTTCTACTCATTAACGTGAAAATTGGTCACATAACAAGAGGAAAAGCTTACAATTTTTTACTTAACTTCCCATGTGAAAAATTATTTTAGTTAGACTTATCTTATTTCGTATTACTTTTAACAATGTAAACAAAAAGTAATAGAAACTATAAGCATCACCTACGTGTACTGGAAAGCTAATATTATGAAGCTGAAAAGTTCGAGCTTACAGCACCACAAAAGTTCTGTCAAGAAAGTTTTAATAGGAATAGGAAAGAATGCTATAACTATTCCAAATTGCTCTAATAACCTATTGTTACACAAATATGTTTTTACTAGCATTTCCCGCGACTCCACCCGCGTTCTAAAGACCGAAAATCAACCTAGATTTACCTGTGTATACATTATTTTTATTTATATAAATATACTCTATAAAACTTTGTATTGCACCCCTCCCCTATATCTTTTTTATTCTTTCTCTCTACCCAAAGGTTGCCTGGAAGAGATCGCTCTCTTAGCGATAAGGCCGCCTTTTGTGCTACTTCTACTTAAATTAATTAATAAGTTTTTCATGTAAGTTTGATGTGCAATAAAAAATATTTGATTTGATTTTATTTGATACCTTGTGATGTTCTATAGCTGGTTCGTAAGGGTTAGTTGAATTTTATCAGAAATTAGATATTTTTCAGCAGTAAAAAGTATCTATTATCATCCATCAGTCATTATCATACAAAATTTCATCAAAATCTGTCCAACGGTTGTCATGATGTGGTCACAGACAGACAATAAAATTTGAAAATCAATAGTTTAGGGCTCTATATGGACAATAAAGACTTTTCTATATTTCTATAATATTCAATCTACAGATTTGACTAAGTTAGAATTTTTTTTATATGTATAAATTGTAACCAAAGTTAAAAAGCAGGTTTAACTCAAACTTTGTTCCTGTGTTTTTAAGTTTTTATTTAAAAAAAACCTTTATTGACAAGTTTATTTATTAATGATTTTAATTCACGTGTAAACCTTTGAGTCGATCTTTTTTTAAATTAATTTACCCGTAAACCTTTTTATCCTAACAATTTCCATTTTCACTTAAAAATAGCTTAAATATGATTATAAATATGTTTGCGAAATATGTTTATTCTCTACCAAGATTAAACAATATCATAGAAGATCCTTCACACAAATTCAAATTTTTAATCAATTTATAGCAGGTGGTACACGAAATATTAATAATTTCTCAAACAATATTTTGACATGATAAATAAAAACCTTGAAAAATAAGCTTAGTGGTAACGCGATCGCTTCGCTAATCCATGGAAGCTCGTTCAAATCCATGAGTAACATTTTCATGTGAAAACATCGTGAGGAAACCTGTTTTAGAGAACTCAGCAAGTCCTCGAAAGATATGTGAAGTTCGCCAAACCACAAGTGGCCCGGTAGGTGGACTATGGCCTGACATCCATCGTATGAATAAAGACCCGTGCCTAGCAGTGTGAAGTTAAAGCTAAATACAATGTTGCTTCTCAAAAATATTCTCGAACATATTGTGAACTAACTAGAAATATATCATAGGTATAACCATAGGCAGAAACTTTTTATAAATACAAGCGACGAAGATTTTAAAGTTTTCTCGTAAAAGCTCATCTAGAGCTTTGAAACTGTATGTTTCTTTTTCTTGTATAATATTCTAAATGTACAAAGTTCTATACAAATTGTATCCATTAAATGTTGCGATGTTATCAAGTCGTACGTCGTTTTCTCATAATGTATGAAGATGCATACGTGACGCGATATAAAAGGGGAAATTTCAGTACCAATACCTTACATTTTCAAAGGCATTTGTTAAAGAATCTATAAAGTACGAAAAATCAAACGAGATATTAACATTTTGAAGTAACTAGGATATATTGACGATTGGCTTAGTTTGTAATGATCCTACTTACTGTGTCAGCAGTTTCGGTGTCGAGTCCCGTTGGGGTCATTTGTTTCTGTTATGAACTCGAATATTTTTGTTCCATAGGTGTTTGAATTTATAGTGTGTACGACTGTACGTATTTATACTTTTATAATATAACTAGCCTTTCTCGCGGCTCCACTCGCGTTCTAAAGCCTGTAAAACAAAAGAAATACTTTTCTCTCATTTTTGCAACATTTTTTATGCATATCGTTATTGATGCTCCGCTCCTATTGGTCGTAGCGTGATGTAATATAGCCTATAGCCTTCCTCGATAAACGGATTATCTAACACAAAAAGATTTTTTAATTCGGACCAGTAGTTCCTGAGATTAGTGCGTTAAACCAAACAAACAAACAAACGAACACACTCTTCAGACTCTTGAGATTTATAATATTAGTATAGATAGTAGTGTATGAACCATTTGGTACTAATATGACAAGCCTTGTAAATTACCATAGAACTAGATGGTGCTATGTTTTATCGTTAATTTCCCAACCTTGTTATACAAATACTAAAAAATCCATATTAATATTATGAAGAACTAAATTTAAATTTTGTTTCAGAAAGCCTAGCCGAACTGCATGCTGGGGCATCTTCATCCCATGCATCGTTGAAAACTATCATGGCTTTATTCGTGGTCACGTTTCTCACTTCACAATGTAATTTTTTACGTGGTACAATCTCTTTGGCGGTGTTAGCCCTTAGTTTTAAACTCCCAGCCGAAGTGACCGAACAAAACGTAATACTGTTGCCTACGTGATAAGAATATGTAAATAAACAAATGATTTTAAAAGATACTTACTATTATATATAGATAATTGGAAATAAAATTTCATTATATATTCATTTGTTTTATTTATTCCTTCTTATGCTTAAGTACCCTTATATATGTTTAGTTTGTTATGGTTAGAGATTGTTTTCGAAATTTTTATATAAGTCAGTGATAGCTCAGCAGTAATGCGCTCGCTTGGATAACCGAAATGCGGGTTCAAATCCGGGTCTCTCGCCTCTGAAAATATTTTCATGTGCAAATAATTTTCTATCATGATTACCACTTGTACTTCGCATACAGCGAAGGAAAACATCGTGGGGAAACTGAATATTTGAGAAAATCTAGCAAGTTTTCGAAAGAGATATGAAGTCTGCTAACACGTACTAGGCCAGCGAGGTGGACGTGGATGGCCTGATCCCCCTCGTACTGACCTAGTACGAGGACCTCGTAGACCTAGATCGTTTTCACCTAGGACGTGAAAAGGGCTGAAGATGAAGATGATGATACGTTTATCAATGTAATTCGTTAAAAACATATTTAAGATGCAACTAAACTCCTTAAAAGAAGGTCTCTATTCTGATGTTATTCTTAACGAAGTTCAAAAAAGAAATACACTATACGAAAAGAAAAGTAGTAAAATAGCAACAACTGATCTAACAATGTACTTATAATCAATATAATTATATACCACTTTATCATACTATAATGTTTTGATAAATTAGCCAAAACTTGGCCACAGTTTGTTCATATAATAGCTCCCCCAACGACCATCGTGAAGCCTTAAAATAAATAACACATAACGGATCTTGTGTATATTACAGCCATTAAGTTAATATATTTTAAGTAACCATGCTTCAGCCATATTATTAACTTGATCGTGCAACTGTTTACTTTACAAAAATAAGTAAATTGTTGATACGATAACTTAAACTCATAAAACTGTATTTAAAGTAAGAAATCATAATTTTAATACTAATTACATGTATCGAGGTCCTGGGTCGGGCTAAGTTTAGTTATTAAGTCTTTCTGTTTAGTAAGCCTCAGTAATAGCCCGGAGTTGGGAAGTTGATGGTGTTTCACCCCTGTCCCTCGGAGAGCACGTAAAGCCGTCGGTCCTGCGCCTTAACTCTCACTGGTCGTGTCGAGCAGTCGTCCCACCGGAATATGAGAGTGATAGGAAAAGAGAGTGCACTTGTGTCTGCGCATACACTTGTGCACTATAATTTCTCCCGCACAAGTGGTTAGTATCAATGAGATTGGCCGCTGTGGCCGTAATCGGTCAGGAGGACATTATCATATACTAAATAATTTGAAATATAATATAGAAATATGGAATTATGATGTTAATGTTTTCCTCCAATGTTAGTCTACTCCTTTTTTTGCTTAGTACAAATTAGATAATGATAGAATTTTGACCATTAAGCGAAGCATAGCCAGTACGTATTTTATAGGCGAGACTATCTTAGAGCAATGTGAAACATATTACAATCTATAAAATAGGAATATTAGAATATATTATAAAATAGAATATTAGTATATGTATAAACATAGTTTCTAGACTGTTGAAATCGGGTAATATTACCACTGAGTAAATTAAAAACTTAATTACTGTTTTAAGCTAAGACGTACACGAAAGCGGAAAAAGAAAGAAATTTCTGAATGGCTGTATTTCCCACTATCACGTCTCTTTGGCTTAATTAAACTAGTTACTTCTCTCGCGTAGTAGTTTTTACATTTATAGTATTACGAACTAACGAACTATCCTCACTTTGCTTAGATATGACGACACGTTTGGCTCAGTTTGTAGTAACCATACTTTCTGCGGCAGCGGTAGTGAGTTCGAGTCCCGCTGGGGGCATTCATTTCTTGAGCATGAATTTTATACTCCAGTCATGGGTATATTTAAAAGTTATATATGAGTAGTATATCAACTGTCTAGTATCCGTAACACTAGATAGTGCGTAATAATGTCCTAACATATTTATTTATTTAACGACTTCGTTAAAATTCATCATCGTTCAGAATTAATAAATATATAATAGATCTACAAGTACCTTTCACATAGCAGCATCAAAACTCGATTTACATTTTAAAACAATTAAGCACAAAAACTTTGTCAAAAGATCCATTTATTTTTAATTAATTTAAAAGTGTAAAAGTACGTTAGCTTCAAAATAATTTTAGAGTGAAGTATTACTTGAAGTTTACCGCGTTAAATATTATTAGCACTTCAAGCTGATGAAAATATTTTAATTTAGATTAAAAGCTAACGAAATCAAAGGTAAAAGTCGAAATGAACATCTTAGTAATTCCATTACTGCAACAGTTATTCTGAAAACGATTGTAAATACTTGTATTTGTGCTTCTTAAAATTATATGAATTGAAAACAAAGAAGCAAACTAAGCGAACAACGATGCCAAGACGAAAACTTTCAAGTTTTACGTTACTTCACTTTGTGTTCAAGTGATGTTTATTTATTCCCCGCGACTTCGATTGTATGGTTAGTGGGCATGAAAGGTTATCTTTGTTCGTCCATAGGGTACATTCAAAGTGTAACAACCCTAAATTTTAACCCTTCTATGATCAACCCCTATTTTGCGAGTATGGAAACGAACATTGTGACACGAGAATTTTATATATTAGATAATAAGGATATTAAAACAATGCATTTTATTAATTTTAGACATCATGATTAATTGTAACAATTACAGCTTAACTTAACTTAAACAATCGATATCTAAATAGAAATAGTATTAGTTTTATTTTTCCAAATCTAAGTAAGTTTCCCGAGCTAAGTAAAAGTTTAAGTACTAAGCTTTTTAAATGTAAGAATTTTTCTTATTACTAAAATTGATGACACGGTACCTAAGAACAGATCTTCGTATAGTTTCAGACTTCCCCATACTGACTCATTTAAATGTTACACACGGTATATTAATTTGATTGAGTATATTGAATGATGCTTAAGAATACTTTGACTTTTTTGGCCTTTTATAAAAAAAACGCATACGTACAAACCCAAATACATTAACAAGGCGTAGATAAGTTGTTTAGATTTTCGTCTTATCCTATTCATCACACTTTGTCTGAGACTGCGAGATAGATGCAAATAAAGCTGTCTCTTCCTTAGTAATTGTCTGGATTACAAATGTTCCGGATTATACCTACCGCTTTACAAACGCTTTACTGTTGGATCAAACGTGACTTGAAATATCTCTTAGAGTAGCAATATCAAAGGCTAACTTGAGATTATAATTTAACTTACACGTTTAATTTCGTCTAAAATGCATATAATAAAAAAATATAAACCAGTTCGGCACCTTTTACACTGTTGAAATGTAAGCGATGACTATAATATTAATTTAGTTACATTTTTATTTTTTTTACTCTACATTTATAACTATTAATACTTAACTTCAAACTCCCTAGAATAATAAAAAGTTTATTGAAGACATTACAATGATAATTACGAGTACCTATGATATTTTTGTAATATTTTAGTAAAGACTTTTAGCAGATTCAAGGGGACTGCAGCATCAGACTGAGTTTACCACATCATAGAATGGCTACCGGATTTCGAACAGGTTTGATCTGTCGAAGCAATTCATAGCCTTATACTGGAAAAGAAACCGATAGCTTGGTGGTTTAACAGATCTTCTTGAGTTATAACTGAGCATATATAATATAGTCTTTAGAAAAGAACAATTAATTAAAATTATTTCTTCAGTTTAGGCGTTACTATCTAACAAATACATAGTTACACACATTTAACTTACAGCTCCCCTATTTTACGTCGAGGGCTAAAAGATTAATGAGAAGTAAACTCATATTAATATAACTTTGGCTTATTCGCGTAGAATTTGATTTCCGGCTTCATTTTTACTGAAAAATGTAAATTCAATAAAACGAGTTACATTATTTTAGAGTATACACAGGTGTCTCAATATTACGCTACGATGTTCCTAAAAGGTCAACAGCATATTGTGTTGAGTGCAAAATTGTGTAATAAAAATATAATGTTTTTATAAGTACTTTTAGAAATGGCTTTTGGCGTGGATTCTAACGGACTAGCTTAAAAATAAAATTTTATTTTGTATTTTGTTTCATTAAATATTGTCGTAACTGCTAGGAAATTAGTACATGTACTATATTGGTGTATATGTTTAATAATTATTAATTAAACAGACAGTTAAAATTTTTAAGCTAAAGTGAGTGTATAGAAGAATAAGTATTTTTTAGGCAAATAACAGTGTATGGAACTTGTCAAAATAAAATATGAATAAATTTAAATCTACTAAAGCTGTTTCTTCCAAAAGCAATTCTTAGCGAACTTGCACACAGCGAAGCCCAAGGTTTGCTGGTCTCATACAAAATGTTGCTTTATCTGCCTTTAAAATGCATCTTGCACCATTTTACTTTGTGCCGTTTATTTCCACCTGGAATTTTACCGGTTAAGGATTTTTGCTATGGAACGTCTCAAAGTCATTTATCAATAGGGATGTCAAATGTCACAGAGTACTGTTAAAGGAGCAAATCTCTCAACTGCGTGGGATGTGGAGCTTTCGAATATATGTATTTCTTTAATACATTTCCACAGCTAAGCTTAATGTAAGCTCGCTAGAATAGCGTTTTCATTAAAAATATGAATATTTTGTAAATTTCAAGTAATTATTCTGGGACATGTGCTTTTAAGATAAAATATTATCATCGTGCGTTTAAAATCTGACGAATGTAATATATTATAGGTATTTTCGAAATGTTTAAAAAGTATAGCAGTCAATTTTTAACAATAAGATACCTCTATTATGTATCAGCAATACCTAAATATGCATTATTACTAAAATTTTTCTTTTAACCCTGACTAAGACTGACTTTAAAGTCAAAAATATTTGGAATCATTAACCCCTACAGACAGACTTATTAAAAAAGCATGCTATTCAGAATCAGCCATGAATTAGCCATATAGGTTTTTGCTTAATTATATTTATCTATACTAATATTATAAACGCGAAAGTTTGTAAGTATGGATGTATGGATGTTTGTTACTCTTTCACGTAATAACTACTGAATGGATTTTAATGAAACTTTACAATAATATAGCTTATACATCAGAATATCACATAGGCTACAATTTATAAAGATATTGTGTGAATTGTCCAAAATATGACGATAAGTATCAAGTAAGTAGTAAAAAATCTACCATCTGCGAGCTATTCTGGCGTGCGCTGCCAAAACCGCTAGAGTTATACATATGTAATGTATGATGGAAATGTTTATCTTAACAAGCGACTCACCCTCACTTCGCTCGGGATCGTCCCTAGATTTAGCGCGAGCGAAGCCGCGGGTTCCACTAGTAATAAATAAATATGTTGGAAAATTATTACAACAGCACCATCCAGTTCCATGGTAAGCTACGAGGCTTACATATTATAAATATAAGCACCCATGAATGGAGAGCAAACATTCGTGCTAAACTAATGAATGCCCCAAGCGGGACTCGAACCAACGACTGCTGGCGCAGAAAGTAGGGTCACTACCAATTGATCCAAACGTGCCGTCAAGCATTTGCATTACCTACATCAAATTGTTATATATTCCCTTAAAATATAATCTTAAATTTTCTTCTTATACCATGAGTTTCCTTTGAAGTCTCGAACGAAATTCTCTTTAATACTGCAAGCTTAAACGTGTGATACACATTAACTACGTACCAAATGTGGGACAATCTTAGACAAATAACTACGGTTATAATTTATTTATTTAACTCTTTAATCGTTACAGTATTTAAGACTATTGATACAAACATACAGAATATTTTTATGTAAAGAACTTCCGCAAGAAGGAGGTTATCAATTCCATCGTTATTTTTTTTATGTATACATACACATGTACACCGATTACTCTGTGATATATGATCCGATTTACGTGATTTTTCTTTTGTTTGATGGTAAATTATTTTCTGTCTGTTTGGTCGTAACTTTTTACGGGTGAACTGCTACAAAAGGTTTTGTTCTATAGAAAACAATTAAAATTGTAATCATACCGATAGTTACACGTCGATATTTATATATAATAAATATTTAAAGACATAGATTTATTTTCAGACTCATTATATAAGTTAAAAATTTTAACTAGAAGTTTTACGTAATGTTTTTTTTATTCTCTAATTCTATTTATGTACTGTAATATTATAATATGCTTTAATTAAGCTAACACCTACCTTTAGAAATTGTAAATTGTGAAGACTTAATTGGTATATGTTAATAAATTTTTTTTCTCGTTTTATATATAATTAAATACTGTTTGTCTTCCGAATAATAAATAAATAAATAAATAAATAAATAAATAATGCTAACACAAATGTATTCATCATGTTTAATATTGATTTATAAGGGTAATAAAAATTAAAGAAGTTCATATAAAATTTATTTCATTCCACATAATTTCGTCATTACTACATAGTATAAAACAAAGTCGCTTTCTCTGTCCCTATATCCTTTGTACGCTTAAATCTTTAAAACTAAGCAAAGAATTTTGATGCGGTTTTTTTAATAGATAGAGTGATTCAAGAGGAAGGTTTATATGCATAACTAGCGGAACCCGCGGCTTTGCCTGTGCTAAATCTAGGAAAAAGCCCAAGCGAAGCGAGGGCGAGTCGCGAGTACAAGTATAAACTCAAATAAATTATATTTTTCCTACAGTTTGGTGATTTTTTAACTGGATGATAAGGAGAAGGATAAGTTTGAAACCTACAAACATTTGTCTGTGCCCATCAATGTCTGTATAAGACGCCGTAACTCCTATCCTATATATTCTAACTTAATGGAATTTGTGCAGCGCGTGTACGCGCAAACACAAGTGCACTCTCTATTCCTATCACTCTCATACTCCGGTGGGACGACATGAGACACGACCAGTGAGAGTCTCAGCGCAGGACCGACGGCTTTACGTGCTCTCCGAGGCACGGGGGTGACACATCGCTAACTTCCCAACACCGAGCTGTTACTGAGGCTTACTAAACAGAAAGACTCAATAACTAAACTTGGCCCGACCCGAGACTCGAACCCAGGACCTCTCGATGTGTGACCGTACATGCTAGCCACTACACCACCGAGACAGTGATGACACTAACTTGGACATGAATCTACTGTTTTTAGAATTTTTGGTATGTCTGTTTGTCTGTCTGTACAATTTGTTGTATGGTTATTTAATGCATATTCTAAAATGAAATATGACAACTTTTAATTTCCTCTTAAAATACCAAAGCTCTTGATCTTCAAGCACCTGCCTTATTGAAAACGCCGACTTCTATGACTTCGTGGAATTTATTTGACTACGGTTATATTTGAGGCCGTTATCACACGCTCCACTTTTCTTATAGCTAAGAACTACATTATTTATATAGGACTTGAATTTTATTTTGGTATATCAATAACATATAAAAGGGTTGGGTTCGTTCCTAACCTTCGAAGTAAATAAGAGATTGAGTTTCAAGACCCAAAAGTTTTTGACGAATAATGCTCCCACACACAATCAATCTACGCGTATTACAATAAAGTAGCGTTAGTTCATATTAGTTTAATGGCTAGTAAACATGGCTTTAATGTGGGAATTCCTGTGTTAGAACGTTTTATGTACTGTATGTTATATTATTGATTTTCCTTCATTTTAAGACACTGAAAAAAGAACTGTAAAGAAAGATCTAATAATATAAATTGTCCCGACCCGGGAAATGAACCCAAGATCGGACTGGACCGGATCTGAAGCTACATACTAGGCCAACTGGACCAAAGAAGTTCAAACTAAAGTATTACTAAATGAAAATTTATCCTTTCAGTAAGTTAGTAAAACTGACTATTTGTTTATTAAAGTTCAATATCAAAACTCGTTTAACTAAGTTACTTACAACTATTAGTTAACTGCAATCGTGCAATCAAACAACTTCTAGTTCCTGATAGGGTGGTACAAAGTAGAGTATATTCTCCTTACTAAGGAGATTAATGTAAAAGACGACTGTTGTTTACATTCGAAATAACTGCTTTGAGTGTAATATTCCGACTGGTTTAACATTATAGTAAAAATTTCTTAGATACGTTTGTCATACATAAATACTATTTGATTTGTTTTAGTTAACTAAATATATTATTTTTTAATCTAAATTAATAATATATAAGTCAGTAACAAAATAAATAAAAGCGAAAGGTCACTCACTCACTCACTCATCCACTCATCACGAATTACCATACCATTACGGATAATAATTAATTTGCCACATTTATAAGTTTTAAAAACATACCTACATTGTACCTATGCATATAGCATACAAAAATTATATTATAATAAATATAAATACCCATGTCTATACAAACATTCGTGTTTAACAAAAGAATGCCCTCAACGGGATTACAGGACGGGACTTTTCAATAAAGACTTTGTCTGACTCAAACCCGCGACCGTTGGCGCAGAAAGTAGGGTCACAAACTGAGCCAAACGTGTCGTCAATATTAAAGTGATAAAATAGAAAGCAAAGTATAATTTTAAAATAAGTTTTAACCCACAAAGAAGCAATCAATCACACAATCTATATAGTATATACTTAGTCTCTACCGATACAAAAATAAGGATATATTTTTCTTCGTCTCTTCATTCCAGAGAAATTGTAGCGTAAGAAATTTCTATTTCGCAGATCGCTTCTTTATCTTGAGATAGATTATATTTTCCAATATACTGTCGCATCGCTTTAAACTTTTTGCTCTAACAGACATGTCTTACAGAAATAGACTATGTTAAAATAACACTTAATATGTGTATTATACACTGGTATATAAGGTTTCCTTTGAAAATCATTATAATCTGTACTAATATTATAAAGCTGAAGAGTTTGTTTGGTTGGTTGAACGCGCTAATCTCAGGAACTACTGGTCCAAATTGAAAAATTCTTTATGTGTTGGATAGTCTGTTTATCGAGGAAGGTTATGTGCTATATTGCACGTGCACGCTACGACCAGTAGGAGCAGAGCATCATGAAAAATGTAGCACAAACGGGAGAAAAATATTTCTTTTGAATTTCAGCCGCGGGAAAGGCTAGTTCATAATAATCGCAATAATCGTTATAATTCAATCAATTAATGTATTATCGTATTAAGAAATATAAAAAAAGATTTACATTGTTAAAAAAATGTGTAACTCTCTACAAGTAGTAGGTACTACTTAAATACAATGTGATTTTTATTATTTATAGGTAAAATTAGTAGAAATGATATTCAAATTTATTTTATAATAAGTCAATTTCAGCCAAGAAATTCAGATGGATATTGAAATTATTACTAGCCATCTACGCAGGAGATATTTTAGTACATAAATTAATTAAATAAATTTAAGGCGTATGCCGTTAATTACTCTAAACTTAGGGCTGCTAATGGGACTTTCTTTGCAAAAAGACTCAATAACTAAGCTATGCCTAACCTAGGATTCGAACCCACTTTAGTTATTAGATAGGGGAATATCGAAAAAAAAATACTTTGTTTAAAATATATCCTCCACATCGTCTTATTATTCCTACAATTTTCGTCACAAAAATGGTTCAAAGGCTTTCCTTACTTTCGTCCGTCTAAGATTTAATTTTTAAGCGGAACCCTTATTCTGTTTTTTAAAATAAAAGCCGTGAAAATTCCGTCAAAATCGGTCCAGCTTTTACGAGATCAGCTGAAACAAACAGACAGGCAAAATTAAAAAAAAACCTATATTACGTGTAGGTAGAAGTAGTAGGAGTACCTACCATGTATTATTATTTCATGGGAATTTAAAGCTATAACTTTGACATTAGAAACAGACACTTTAATTCAATTTATTTCTTTACACAGTGTATACCTATATGTACCAATTTTGATCATTATTGTAACATGCTAAGTATTAGTAGCTATTAATCTTCAACACACTGAAGGCTTTTTTGTTCTACGGGCAGTATTCCTTTTACAAAACAGATTGTAATTAATAATATATGTTTATTAAAAATCTTTATTGTTTAGCAATAAATGTTAAATAAAGCTTATACTATCTTGTGTACTTGTAAATCATGAAATCTAATAAAATTATGTTTTCGTCCGTCCGTATGTTCCGTAAAAATTCAAGTAGAATATCGACATTTTGATTTTTGGGGCGTTGGATATGACTCGCAAAATGAATTATAAACTTATTTCGGGTGATGATGAAATATGTACTGAAGATATCTTCATAATATAACAATATAAATTGGCTACAAAATCAGGCGAACAAAAACCACCTTCAAGCTGAAGATGGCAAGTTTGGAAGTAAATTGGTACGCAGGTATACCAGAATTAGCAGACCTGAAGTAATAAATATACTCGCAAATATACACTTTTTGGTCCAAGCGACCCCATTATAACAACATGTCATCATCGGCACTGGCGATAATTTAGTACACTTTATATTTCTTTCACTCTCTTACATCATTTAGATGACAATTCAACACAAACGGTAACAGATGTCATGTTCTAAACTTCGGGCTGTAACTGGGAATTTCTTGACAGAAAACTCAAAATATTAGCCTGACCCTGGATTCGATCCTGGAACCTCCAAATCTGGAGACGTACAAGCATAGACCTGTATATAGCATATTAAACATCATTATAACAAGAGAAAAGCGGGGGTAATTCGCTTGTAGTAAGTATACTTATATATTATTAAAACATTGTTTTATAACAAAGGTGAAAAAGGAGATGAAATTAAAGTCTCATCAAAATTTTCATTACTTAAATTTGTGTTAATTGCGCTATCTGATACTCGGCTTGTGCTTGAGAGTTATATTATTATTAAGGTGTAAATGTGAGTGTAATGTTATAATCTTTTACGTGTTATAAGATCGTTTATTAATTTATAAACCTAAGAATGCCTCGGAGTATAGTAGCTAGTATGTAAATCCGCTATCCAGAGGTCCTGAGTTTGAGTCCCGGGCTCGGTAATAGATTACACTAACAGCCTGGACTTGCGAAGATGTCAGTGTTTTAAGCTAAGAAGCTTTCAAGGGACTGGAGTGAGATTCAGCCTTAGCTATCTATTTACCTAATCTAAATTTAGCAAACTTTATTCTATAGAATATTTTTAATATATAAGGGTAAAATTAAAAATTATATTGAGATTTTCTTGAGATACATTCCAAATTAAATTTCATGAAATATTATTATTTCGCGTTTCTGGAAGGAACTAAGGATCTTAAAATAAGTAAATCCAAGTAGGTAAATGAACTTTGGGTTTTTCAAAGATGTTCTTGATATTAATTTGTCGTATGTTATAAGAATTAGCGTTTAACTCAAACATTTTCTTTTTGTTATATAGTTAATATACTACTAGTATACCTAGGTTACCTACGTATTATGATATCTTAATAGTTAGATATAAACGAAAAGTGGTTCTTAAATTATGCTACGGTAGCTGTAATTAATATAAAAAATTTAATTTAAACAATGTGATCACTAAACTGTGATTTTTTTATATGTTTACAAAATGATAATATGAAATAAATGTACTACACGACAATTTAGTATATACGCACAATGGGCAGTCATTGCTTTAAGTGCGGAAACCAGACGTGCAAAGAAGAAAAAGAAGAAGATCTAGAATAAAGAAATTCAGCTTAAAATCTCGAACCCCCTTATATGTAGTACTAATAAATAAAACCTAACTTTTTAATCATCAAATTAGGTATGTGCTAATACAAAAACACAAATTTCAGTATTTGTCTGTTTGTATGTACTGTCTCTGAAAGGAATGTCCAAATTTTGACTTTTAAATTTTGACTTGACTTTGAATATTTTCTTTTCTAGACTTCTTAACATCACAATTATGTTTAAACTATTAAAGAAAAATTAACGTATCAATAAATAGAAAATACGAGTATATAATATATATTTATTCAATACACTATATATAGAGTATACAATATACCTAATCGCCTCTAACATGTTCCATACAGTTCGTATTCTCAAAGGACAAGCGATAACCCCACGATCTTTCCTTTATAGTTGAAAAGGAGCTGCAATTAGACGCGTAATCCCTGACACTCGTTCCAAGATATTTTAGTTAAGTCAGTTAAACCTTGGCGTTAAATTCATAAAGTTGCTGAGATATAAGTGTGTACTGGTAAATGTACTGATAATTATGTAAATACGGTTAAAAATTTGATACCCATAACTGAGTATTTAAGTTTCTGGGCACAGTCCTCCTCACTTCTTCTTCAATTCAAGGAGCATCAGGCCGTACCTCACGTTGTGGCCAATTGATTTACGATGGATTTCACATATCTTCCAAAAACTTTTGAATATACATGTTTTTTTCACGATGTTTTGCTTTACCAAAAGTGATACCTTATTTTTCAAGTTTTACTCTAATCATACGTATTAATATCATATTATTACCAGTCAGATAAAATATATGAAACCAAACTACCGTCAATAATAATAATAATATATCTTATACATATTATAGCAACAAAATGTCTTAACATTTTTATGGTTTACTTCATACGATCACTTCGTTTATTATGATAATGCTTTCCCTAAGGATTATGAAATATTGCAAGCTTATTATATCTTTATCATTTTTATAAGCTATACTAGTTGTTCCTCGTGACTTTGCATGTACACTTTCAAATTAACTCGAATTGCAATAGTTAACAAGTCGGACCACCCGCAATGTATACATTGTGAACGTACCGTACCATATCGTAGCTTAGTTACCTATTCTAATATCTACGACTAAGAAAATGTTTTTTCTAAGGATAATATGATTTTATTTTCATATATTTTTACATGGTTCATAAAGTTATATTAACTACCCGTCTTAAACTACTAACAATTCAATGGGTAATCTTCAAAGGAGTTTCTATGAAATACTTAAATACATTCCCAAGTACATTTTAGAAGTTAGTCGACTATTACTTGTAAACTTGTAAAGCTTATATAGTTATAATAGTTTTCCTATTAACTTTTATCTTGCTATCTACTACCTTAAATTTTTCCATGTAATCTTAATCCGCCAACTAACGGAACTCGTAATCCTTTTGTTTACAACTTCACAAAATTTTTGATATACCTATTTAACCATCTCCATGGTAAGCGAGAAAAAACAAAATCCGTTAAAAATATTTTACAAGTTTTTATTTTACCTGTATATCGTATAATATGTCAAATTACAGCATTCTACAACTAGACAGACGGACGAACAGACATAGCGAAACTATAAGGGTCCCTTTTAACTACGGAATCCTAAAGAACCTTCTTTAATATTTTAGTATTGCTACAAACTCTTGAGACTATATTTTTAGGTAAATTCTCCTCCAATAAATATTATTTTACTTCAAATCGTCTTAGTTTTAACTTTTTATTTCAAATCTGTTTGAGCGATGATTTTATTATCGTTTCCATTTGAAGAACTTGAATTTTAATGTCAGAGCTTTACGTGATTGACCACATTTACATTATTCGAACAATGACTTACATAAATTTTAAAGATTTATATTTTATTCAGTGTCAAATTAAATATTAATACCGATTTTACCTCTATACAATAATCCAACGCTTGAAATTTTGAACTGATTATGAGTGAAAAATTTAGCTTTACTTTTACATATAATTCTTTCAGTCATTTCTTTATGATTTTTTCTTTTGGAAAAAACTATTTATTATAGTACTAGAGATAATTGAATTTGAAAATCGGTTAACATGAAAAGTTTAGTCCCTTTATCATCCCATTTAGTTGGATATAAAAACTCAATTTTCTTCACAAGTACTTCGTTAACTATTTAAATTTTCTAGATATTTCTTGGATAGGTACTTAGTATCAAAATAGCACATTATTTTTCTACATTAATTCTTAACTCGAATGCTAATTACAAAATCATGTTAAGCTATAACGTCCTTTAGACCAATTGGAACATTTAAAGTTAAACCATCTGTTTCAAGAAGTCCGTTAAAAAGCCTAGACAAAGCCCTTATAGGTTGATTGCACACAGATATATCAAAGCGTTCAAAGTTCATAAGTCTATAACAGGCATTACAGTATTTCGCTTGACATTCCTATTTCGGTAGCTCGTAAATAATTAGTATACGTTTTGAATAAATGCTATTAGTATGCCAGTGGTAGCCTAATTGTGATGTGCTCTCACTTAGAGAAACAAGTTTGCATTTGAATTCCTTTGCAACGCAAAGCAAATTTTAAATGTCTAATTTTCTAGGTATTTGGAAACTTATTTTATAAAACCTTCACTGACAGGGACTTATATTTAGAGTGGTAATAGTACATAGAATAGAATAGAAGTATAGTCTGTTAGATGCAGTTTTGACGCACAAATTCTACAGGACCTGCAAGTATTTCTTGCAGCTTAAAGTAATGGTTCTGATATTTTTATATAATAATGTGTGATTTATAAATATGGTTAATTATTTTTTCTATTTAAAAAGATAAAAGCAAAAGGTAATTTACTCACTCACTCATCTCGAAATATCGAAAACCGCATGACGTATAAAGATGACATTTTGCAGGGTATTAGTTTAGAGTTAGTAGACGTCAGCTAAGAATGGATTTTGCAACATGCCTGGTTAAGGAGGTATAAGGGTTCTCGCAAGTTCGTATGAAAGTCCTTCATTTTTTGTACTACAAACTTTAAATTTGGAAGACGAAACTCAGCGAAACGACGGCGAGTCACTAGTTATTTATATTCGTAATTTATGTTTTTAGTTTAACAATAAAAAAATAATGCTGTATAAAAAAAGGGTTCATATAATTCGATGAGAGCCCATTTCCAATGAAATTTTAACTGTGACAGAAGCCCGGTAGCTGTCAAGCGCATTTCCTAGCCACAATTTTTGTATCATGTTTAAATTTTAACTTTAAAATTCAACTGAATCTATACCTGCAAATGTCATCTAAAGTGCTATTTCGTATCGTAAAGATAAGTGTGATTTTTTTAGTTAAAACTTATTAAATAACAACTTCTTTTTTAATTTGATCAAACTATTATTTTTTTAATTTTACGTCCAAAAAAGCGTCTTTTTTAATATTTTATGAACATTAAATATGAAACAAACATAAAAATACAAACTCAAATCAAAGGAATAATTTAAATAAACACATTATAAAATACCAGTCATTTGCTGGATCTTAACACTTAATTAAAGTGACATGCTCTTTGACTAACATTATTTCTATCTTTCTAAAAATGTCTCTTTTTTCACTCTAAGTCGATGGCATTTTTAAGACGTAAAGAAAACTTTTAATGATAATTTTACGATGTTGACAATCGTCCTTCAGTCTGATGATAACAAAACAGTAAACATAATTTTTTTCCACTCTTTTACTGTATGAAAATGTCACTGTGTTGAACACGGAAATTTCGAAAGTGACAAGACCCTTGGGTACTGTCAAATAAACTTCACCAACGAAAGTAAAGTAATATTAAAATCTAACAGTGCTTATATTAAGTATCTGAGTTGACTCGTGAGTCGTGTGATAAAAGAAACGAAATAAAAAAGAAAACATGTGCTTAAATTGTTTAAAAGACTATTTAAATATTTTATTTTGACCTCAATATTCTCATATTGATTAATATATTATCAAGCATTATCAGCAGTAGCATATAATAATAAGCATAGCTACTTTCTTGAGCCAGCAGTCGCGGGTTCGAGTCCCGCTGGAATCCCGCATTCATTTGTTAAACTCGGATGCTTATACTTCAGTCATGGGTGTTCATATTTATAATAAGTTTAAAAACTTAGTATATTATCAACTATCTGGTATCCGTAACACAAGCTTCCTTCGTAGCTTACCACGGAACTAGATGGCGCTATTAATAGTATATATGTTATGGTATAATATTTAGGTATTTATACATATTAATTTTGTAAATCTTAAGCGCTGATTTCGATGATTCTTTTTATTTTTTTATTTATTTATTTAATAAATTGTACAATGTAGTAACAATCGAGTGGGCGAAGTTCTGTACTCCTTGCTAGGTTATAAAAACTAAAGGTTATAAAATTTGGCATGATAATAGCTGATTATCCGGGTAAACATATAGGATACTTTTAACTGCGGAAATATCACGTCGTTGAGAAATCTATACTAATAAAATGTAGAGAAAAAACGTGAGCGGATCGAGGGTAAGTCATTAATTTTTATAAAAACTCTCTTATCATGACCCAAATATCTTGAAAATTACCATATATTATAGATTCTGTATGAGTTTTACACAAATTGTATCCGCCAGTAAGCATTAAGCGAGATGACGTCATCAAGTCGTTCCGAGTATGCATTATGAGGCTCATATACAGGCGTGTGTAAAAAGCTCTTTATAATAAATGTCTTCTGAACATGGATGGCTTTATGCTATAACATTTTATCAAATATTATATTTTTATTTTATAATAAATTCTATCTTAATAAATATAAGTAATATCTTTTTATATTTATATGAATTATAATGACTTAAATGCATGTATGTTAATTATATTTTTTGTTTTTATTTTGTTTTTGCCAAAAATTAGTCTAGTTTTGTTATTTTTTTATAAGTTATAATTTTGTTTTCTTATTAACTTGAATAAGTAGATGTCAATACTGTTTTGGTGCATGATGTGTTCTCCAGTAATTGAAGGTACATATTAAGCAATGAAAATTCAAATCTCTATTATTTTTTTGTATTCGTTTGTTATGTACTTCTGTTGGAGATCCTTAATAAATAAATAAAGAAATATTATGTATGGTTCGTAAACAATGAATACTGAACTACTAATTGTATATATAATATGTAGTTTATATATAACACGTCATCATTTTGTATCTATAGATTACAGTTTTTTTTAAATTAGGTAAAGAGCGTAAAACATGTTACGTCTCACAGATTGGCATAGGTGTCCCTTCAAATCAAGGGCGAATAGGCCAAGAACACCCTGGCCTAGAGCGGGTTCGTGGACTATGGCTTCGCAACCTAACAAAGTTTTCGAAAGACATGCAGTATTTTGAAAACTTACTAAGTTTTCTCAAATATGCAAGGTTTGTTTTTACCCTTAGGAAATGCATTAATTCTCTATGTATCGTTCCAATTTTAGTATATGTACTACCAAAGCAAGTAAACTGTTTTTCTTTACCGTTTCCGTTTCAGTCTTAACTAGTGGTAATCATGTTAGAAATGATACGCACATGGTTTCTAAACTGCGAGACCCGGATTTGAACCCGCTGCACTTTGTAATTTAAGCAAGCGAATTACCACTGGGCTATAACTGCTTTTATTATCAGCCTTTTTTTAACGTTCCAATGCTGGGCACCGGCCTCCCTCAGTACGAGGGGGGATCAGGCCATAGTCCACCGCGCTGACCTAGTGCGAGTTGGCGGACTTCACATGCCTTTCGAAAACTTGTTAGCTTTTTCTCAGACATGCAGGTTTCCTCACGATATTTTCCTTCACCGTAAGACAAGTGGTACTCATGATATAAATGATTAGCACATGAAAATATCAGAGGTGCTTTTGTAAAGTGTAAGAGAATTCAAAATCCAATTTTATAGCGAAATATGAAGCTTTCTAAAGGTAACATTTGGTATTTAACCAAATTCAAACCACTTGGTACAAAGATATTAAATTTTCAAGGCTAAATATGTACATTCTGTACCAATTAAGTAATTTTAATTAACGTAGATATTACTATCTATATACATTATACATATCATATTATATTCACATGCGTACTAAAAATAACAGCTTTTTACTAAATGCATATAACAGTAATACACGATACCGACAAGAAAAAACAATATATGAAAATTTTTTGCCTGTCTGTTACATCTATTTCTTCCGTCTAATCTTTGAAAAGACTGGCTGGAGAGCTATTAAAAATAGCTTTTCAAGACGCAAAAAAATAATACCTAGGGAAGATGCTAGCAGTTTTTACAAAGTACCAGCAGCGCACAGTCTTTTCATTCTGGGTTTGTCCAGAAAAAAAATAAGGTTTCCGATATATTTGTTTTTGTTTTTTATCAGTGACGATACGAAACGAAGCACGGTTGGATCGCAAGAAGGTTTACTATCACTACATAGTATAAAGCAAAGTCGCTTCCTGCTGTCTGTCTGTCCCTCATCTTCAAAACAACGCAACGGATTTTGATGCGGTTTTTTTAATAGATAGAGTGATTCAAGAGGAAGGCTTATATGTATTACTAGAGGAATAAATCTAGTCTCTCTTCACATCATCACTCAGAGAAAGGTAGATTTAAATAATATAATACCGGACTGAAAAAAAATTGTTACTATTGATAATAATTTTATGTTTTACCTATAATAGACGTTCTAGTTTCTAGTTTCGACATACCAAATTAAGGCGAATGTGTGAACTGTCGCCATGATTTACTATGGCCGAGTAAATGGAGCGTTAAGGACTAGGTCATAAATATTGTATAAATCATAATACGAGTGAACTGAAGTGTATCAAGCTTTCTTTGAATGAGTTAGCGTATGTTTATTTATGCCTTTTTAAGCTAAAATCATGTTGAGTTCTGATCGAATATAGCAAGTTGTACCATAAAATCGATTTTTTCGAATCTACTAGTACTCTATTATACCTCTTCAGCTGCTCTTCTTCGTTTATGGCAAGAATGGTAAATTAAATGTTTAGAGATGAAGCCTATACCTACTATGATTGGATTTAAATAAATTTTCAACTGAGCTGAATCTGTATTAAATTATTATTTGAAAATCTTACTAAATTAAATAAATATGTTGGGACATTATTACAATAGCACCATCTAGTTCTGTGGTAAGCTACGAGGCTTGTGTTACGGATACCAGATAATTGATATACTACACATTTAAATTTTAAATACATACATATTATAAATATAAACACCCATGACTGGAGTATAAACATTCTTGCTCAACCAATTAATGACCCCAGAGGGACTCGAACCCACGACCGCTGGCGCAGAAAGTAGGGTCACTACAAACTGAGCCAAACGTGAAATTAACCAAAACTAAAACAGTCGTTATTATCAATACCGAGGCCGAATGTATGATTTTTAGATTTTATGTCTGTCTGTGACCATATCATAAGAAAACCACTAGACATATTTTGATGCAAAGTATGAGGATAGCTGGTTATCCATGTCAATATAAAGAATACTTTTACTGCGAGAAAATATATAATTTGTGAGAATTCAATATTAACTATCAAAACGTATCAAAAGAGGAAAAAAAGTGAAGTGATTAATTGAATACAGTGTTCTACTATTAGTAGACTATCTCTCTAATACTATAGTCTATCTATCTAATACTATAGTTTTAGGACCGCAGAAAAATTAATAAAATATGCAGGAGTAACCGCGGGCAACGATAGTATACAAATAATATGAATTTTGTCTTGAAGGGTCGGTATACTATACTTGGTTATCACAAGTTAAACTTCCAAGAACTGTGGTAATATACATTCGAATTGCTCCCAGAACGCGCATTGTGTAGTTGCAATGAAATAAATTTTACTACAGTGACTCCAGTTTTTCCATAATGTTTACATTGAATAGATTTTGAAGGAAACTATTTTTTACGAGTTTTATATTAAAATAAATGTTTATAAGAACAGAAACAATTTTAAAAGAAATTAGATCAAGAATGTCTCATTGACCTAGAACTAGATTCAGATTGGACACTAAAGGACTGAATTTTTAGGATTTGGGTTTAAATTCGGATCATGCGTGATTATTATTTTTTCGGGGTGAGACGGTTTGTTGTCAAACCCCTAAATGCCTCAAAGGTTCGTGCTGTTCTTAGTAATTATTATTTCTCCTGGTCGGACTTGTTACCATTCTTATTAGTGTTAGTGAGATTAACCAACGTAGTTTGAAATATAATATTATTAATAATTAAATTGTCAATACAAAATTAATAAAACCTTTCTAGTTAGAATACCGGCTTAAGTTTCCGCGCAGCAGTAGTTATATCTCGGTTGAGCTTAAATTTGGGCTAAGGCTTATTAACGCATATTTAATTACGAATGAGTACGAAGTTACGACGACTACGAATACTACGAATACTACTACGAATATTAATTTCGCTAATAGAATATTGAAAAATATATGGAAAGGACCTATAATATCCCACTCATTTAACTTTTTTTCTATTGTTTTTCTGATATTGATTTTTTTACACGGTGGATACCTACTCGTAGATATAACGCTACGTCAAAATAAAATAAAATCAACTAACTCAAGCCATTGACTAATTAGTGTAAACAAATAAGTAATTGATTAGATGATTAGAAAACATATTTTATACTGTCTAAGGATGTTCAACCCTTTTTAAATGCCACTTCTGGGCACGAGCCCCTTCAATACGAGAGGGATAAGGCCGGGGTTGGTGAACTTCACCCATTTCGAAAATCTCAGGCTCTGTTCAAAGGTTCTCCCAGTTATTCAGGTTTTCCTTCACTGTAAGTCAAGTAGTAATCATGTTAGAAATTATTTAAAGATGAAAATATTACCGACTAGTGATCTAGCGCGAACGAATTGTCTCGGGTTCCGCTAGTAATAAATATAGCCTGTGTTACTCAGTGATAATGTAGATTTCTAATGGTAAAAGATTTTTTAAAATCGATTCAGTAGTTTTTGAGTTCATCTGTTACATACAAAAATACAAATGTTTCCTTTTTATAATATAGATGAAACCCGGGATCTTAACTAACTTCACTTCAAGCGAGCTAGTTACTACTGTGACTGGGTCGCAGATAACATTATATAATACAAGAATCATAAATTATAATAAAGACATCAATAAAATATATAAAGTTTATTTATAGGTACTTTAATAATATTAGGGATTTTTCACAGTACAGTTGGCAAGCTTTATTCATTGGTTCAAATATTACTTTTATATTGTAACTAGCGCGTTAATGTAGATTTAGCGCGAGCAATGCCGCGGATTCCGCTAAATATACTTGTAAACCTTCCTCTTGAATCACCCTATCTATTAAAAAAAACCGCATCAAAATCCGTTGCGTAGTTTTAAAAAATCTTAGCATACATATGGACAGACAGATAGCGGGAAGGGACTTTGTTTTATACTATGTAGTGATTTATAATATAATTATTTACTGTATGTTTCCCTTGAAAAGCAAATACATAAGTAGATGTTACGATAACATTGTCTTGTCTAAATAATTAAGGGAAGAAGAGGTCTTTGTACTTACAATGTAACGAGCGGTAAACGCTGAATTTCAGCATCATATTTGAAGTTAAAATCAAATAACAGTCTTAGTAAGTTTAATTAATAGAGCTACAACAACCTACATCATCACTACATATTATAGTTAAACAAAGACCCACGAAGGGTCTGTTTTTCTGTCTATTCATGATACATTTAAAAACTGCTGAACGGATTTTGATGCGGCTATCAACAATAGATAGATTGATTCAAGAGTAAAATGTACCTATGTGTAAATTAAGACGATTTTGAAAATGTCGGAAGAATTAATCATCCTTATATGGCTTTATTTGCGTGCATTCCGTTAATTTATAAGGATATATTATTATAAAAGCAATGTATCACAAAAGTATTCCTCTTAATAAGATCTTCCTATTCAACTGTGGCAACGTAATACGTATGTTGCTAGGGATTAATCCGAGCAAAGCTAAGGCGAATCGCTAGTATCATTAAAAGATAAAATGAATATGGTATTAATACTCGTAGAACAGAAGAAAATGGTAAGTAAAGACTGTATAACCAATGTTCATTAGAGATAACTTGGTGTAGTGTTGTAATATCAGTAGTTAATTATATGAAAATAAAGGCATTGATGAAATCTTGAACGGTTAACAAGATCGGAGCTTTTATTTCAGTATAACAAAGTCAAGAATACTATCAGACATTGAAAAGTTTGTTTAAAGCAATTCGATTGATATCTTCGTTAAATTAATTGCATATGACTAGTAATGAAATACAAGTAATAGTACTTATAATTAACATAAACCTAACTGCCTCAGTGGTGAAATGGCGAGCATATACGATCGCAGGTCCTGGGTTCGAGTCCCGGCTCGAGCCAAGTTTAGTTATTAAGTCTTTCTGTTTATTAAGCCTCAGTAATAGCCCTGAATTGGGAAGTTGACGGTGTTTCACCGCCGTTGTCCGTATACCTTTTATACAAGCGCGTTACTAGTGACTACTAAAGTACTATTACACCATGACTTATTTAGAAAATTCGTGGTACGATTTAAAAAAAACTAGCTAGCTCTGAAATAAGTGTTACACTGTTCCAAACTGTATCCTGTTAATTTTCAAGTGATACTCATTGTTTATGGGTTCAAATAATCAATAAAAAGTTAAATAGAACTAGAGTAGCTTTATTTTCTAATTTTGCAATATTATGAGAAATTTTATGACAAAGGCCACAGTGTACAAAAGCCTACAAAAGCATATGAGTGAAGTTTACTTTAGCACATTCCTTTCACATGCACGCGCTTTGTAAACATACGAGAGCATATCATAAGTAAAAACGCATAATGCTATGGGAATAATAACTTTTCACATTACCAAAATATATTATTCTTTTATAAATGAAACTCGGTTTGTCTAAATAAATTGTGTGGTTTTATGAAACCACGGTAAAAGTGAAACTTTTTTTCACACTATAGACATTTAACTAAAAAATTTTCGAATAATATTCCATTAAGGATATAAAAATCGCTTTATCAATCTTAATTTTATACTTGGAAAATTGGAATGATAATGGGAAATAATAAAATTAGACGTCCTCTAACTAATATTTTTATTGAACTCTGTATCTTATAGAGTACGACTTACATAATACTTAACAATTATTTAGATAATATACACATAATATCAAAAAACTGAAAACAATATTTTATTATCGTTGAGTCATTTTGATCCGTTTTTCAATTATTTTCAATCATTCTATTATCATTCACATTAAACACTGACAAAAATTAAACACAAATAATATAGCGTGGAGCACTGGCACAAATGAGTAATAGTCTATACACTACACGGTCAGCTGCTGCAAACTATAGGCGCCGCCACATTGACCTTAGCTGCACTGACAAGCGCCTTTCACTTTATACCTACTCGGCAGCCGACCGTCACGCGACATGCGCTACACAGACCAAAAAATTTGAGACGATGTAATAAAAGTTTCACTTTAAAAAGACAATATCTTTATCGTTTAGAAAGCATTACTTTAGTTTGAAGGCAAAATTAACCATTGTTTTAAAATGAAGTTGGGTCTGTTACGTAATTTATAAATTATACTTTACTCGAAAAAAGGGCTGGATCGATCTTCTTGACTCTTGATTTATATAGAAAATTTCGGAGACATAATATATTTCAACCTCGTCTAGTAGAATAACTATTAGAACATCGAAAAATACATTTAATATCGAATAAAATAATCGAACTGGCAAATAGTATTTTATAATAATAATAATAAATAAATATTTCGGGACATATACACACAGCACTATCTAGTTCCACGGTAAGGTACGAGCCTTGTGTTATGGATACTAGATGGTTGATATACTACATATATATAAGTTTTAAATACATACATATTATAAATAGAAACACCCATGACTGAAGTACAAACATTCGTGCTCAACAAATGTATGCCCCCAGCGGGACTCGAACCCGCGACCGCTGGCGCAGCAAGTAGGGTCACTACACACTGCGCCACGCGTGTCATCAATTTTATATCTACGATTATAAACGAGATGGACAAATTCAAGTCAAGTGAGGGTATTGCGGTAGTATTTTGATACATTGAACAGACTTTCGTTCATCATATAATTAAATATGAGATATATTATTAGTAAAGATAAATAAACGATGCCAGTTACAGCGTTTCGAGTTCTAATCCTTTCTAGTATGTTTGGTATAAATGGAACGTTTGGCGTGCCTCACGTGAATACTTAGCTCTATTGAAGTGGCACAATATCGTATTTAAATACCAGTCTAACGTATAGGCCATAAGTTGCGGACTGGGATTTAAGAGCCTTGGAAGATGCCAAGTTTGGGGTGAACTATTGTTTATTATTAAAACTAGTACATCACCCTCACTTCACTTGGGTCGCCCCTAGATATATTTTATTCTTTTAATGTACCCTTAATCTTTTCATTTATAAAAGGAACAAATAGACAGACAAACATGAAAAATAAATTTATTTTTCATTTTTCATTGTAGTACCGTATATTCCATATATATTTAGTAAAATGCTGTCATTTTGACATAACACAAACACGAAACTTGAATATTAATTATGTGTATAGGTAAGTTAAAATGCTAATTCAAAACTAATAATTTCTTTAAATTTTAAATAATTAAGTTTAAAACACTGGTAATTCCATGACAAAATATAGTTTGGCTTGCTAGTACCTTAGTAGCTTAATTGAGTTGCAGATTACGATGTCCTGGGTTCCATGATTGATGGAATATTTAAAATTAAATAGCGTATAATTATCTGATGAGATAATTGCATTTAAAGAGATTTCGATACTTTCTGTTACGTATAAATAGTTTATATATAAAAATAAAAAAAATATGTTGGGACATTATTACACAGTGCACTATATAGTTCCGTGGTAAGCTACGAAGCTTTTATTAGGGATACCAGATTGCTGATACACTACTAATTTAAAACTTTAAATACATACATTTTATAAATAAAAACACCCATGACTGGAGTACAAACGTTCATGCTCAGCAAATGACTCCAGCGGGACTCGAACCCGCGGAACAGCAAGTAGGGTACAAACTGAGCGAAACGAATCGTCTTTACAAAACATGAAGTGTGTTATTGTACCCGACAAATTAAATAATGTCCATAAAATTTAAATTGGTAGGTGCTATTAATTTCTACAGAATGTGTAAAATGCAGATGATGGTATTGAAGCTAACCGGGTTAAGAGTATACATCAAATATACAAATGCCTAAATACAAAAATAACTAAAAGTTAAAATTATATGAAAAATGAAACGTGAATGTGAACCAGTTTCGAGAATTGCGTAATATGGCAAAAGTAATTGTTACTTATTTCAAACAAACTTTATACTTAATCTCTATTGTAAAAGAGTTCAAAATGTATTGCAGATTACACCCAACGTTTTTAAGCTCCAGTGTTGGCTTTAATAAAGCTAATTAGCAGCGGTATGTTCTACGTCTGTCATTTTGTCAACAGTAGTAGAATTGAGATGTAGCGGAAGTTAAAACTTAAGTAGGTCAATATTTTTGATATTCTCTCAAAATTTTTAATGTTCTCTCAAAATACTGTGCTATGATCTAAAGATAGTTAAACTATAATATATCAAAACTATCGTATAATATCATATAATATACATATATTTTATTATTTGTACACTTCATTTCTGAAGACAAAAACAAATTTCATTTCTGAAAAGTTTACGTAGACCTTTTTCTGTCATGAACACTTGGCTCATGTGCCGTCATTGGTGGGCTAAGTAGCCCAACAATGACGACGTGAAAAGCCGTGTGGTCTTTTTCATCTTTTCCAGTAAGAATAATTATTATCTAGGCGGTAAGATAAACCGTTAGTCCACATGTTAGCGATCACAGGGTCACATCATAGTTTCTTCAAAATCGACTTAGTCATGTTGTTTCCAGTATTACCTTTTTAATCACCCTACTAATGATACTTTCTTAGGTTTACGCGAATGTTTGACATAATAAATGAAACCCTACTAATATTATTTATATGAATGTAAAATTTTATGCAGATGGATGGGTGGAGTTACTTTTACACGGACTTAATGGATTTGGATGAAATTGACAGAAAGGAATAAAGACTGGAATAGCATGTAGGCTACTTTTTGTCCTGAAAAAAATTACGGTATTCAATACCCATTCGAAAGTTTAGCTCTTATTTCTTAATTTGGGATGAACCCCAACCTAAGCGAGGGCGAGCTGCTGGTCTACCGAAAAAAGAAGGTATCATCTCTCATCTATATTATGTTCATTCACCTTTTTGTCAACCATATTTCTTTGTTTTTTTTGACGAATTTTAATATTTTGATGGAATCAAATGTAGTCCACAAAACAATTAAATACACCTAAGTTTTGAAAATGGCCAACACATCTATATTAACGGAAATTCACAACGCGTAGGTACTCTTATTTCAATAGTAAACGCGTGCGTCAAAATATTTATAAAGTATATAAAATATTTTTACCGAACGCCAATCAAATTATTAGAGGCACGTACATTTGCTCGCTACTAATTTTCTGTTTATTATTTCGATGAATAATGCATTCCGTTTCGTATTTATTACATATCTACATATACTAGTAATCGGACTGGCTTTACTTCCGCATACTATATAGGCATATATATTCAGCCCTTTTTAATTTCTCACTGCTGGGCCACGGACCCTTCAATACGAGGGGGATCAGGCCATAGTCCACCACGATGGCCTAGTACGGGTTGACAGACTCCACTAAATAATGTTTTACTACTACTTAAATATTTTTTTCGTTCGAGTTTATTTTGATATACATGAAAATATTATAATAATATATGAAACGTATTTTATTATCCACGAGAAACGTATTAAATAATTAATGTAGAAGTCACATTCCTGTCGATTTTCAAGATTGTCTGCTGCATTCTCTAAAGAAAGGCAATGCCAATTCTTTGAGCGATATATAGAGCCAGCTCTTTTGTCTCTAGATAATGAAGTAAATATTGAATTAAACTGTTTTATTTAATGAAGAAATTTGTTCATATTTACAATCTTTGGTAAAATATACATATACTAGCATTTCGGCTTCGCACGCGTTCTGAAGACCGGAAACCAAAATCTTTCTTAGTCGCGCGGTACGGTACCTCATGAACTAACGCTACCGTTCCCGTTTTTGCAACATTTTTCATTGATACTCTGTTCCTATTGGTCGTAGCGTGATGAAAGCGCCTTCCTAGATAAACAGACTATCTGACACAAAAATATTTTTTTGATTCAGACTAGTAGTTCCTGAGATTAGCGCGTTCAACCAACCAAACAAACAAACTTTTTAATTTTAATTTAACAAAGTTTTTAGTTCGTGGATGTTACGGACCGGAATTATCCAGACAAAGACAGTAGCTATACGTTAAGGTTTGGTTTTATTACTATAAGCAGTAAGCAATTTCCTACAGACAACCTTTGGTAAGTATAAGTGGAACCGTAAGCGGTACGGGATAATTAATATGAAATATGTATATTTACATACATAATATACCAAGTATATGTATATAGTACACTTACTAAATAACTTATACGTATACAATATAGAAATAGTAATGGAAAACAATAATTTGTGGTGAAAGATGATAACTTACATAAATTATTATTTATCAGAATAATTGAGAACTAACTCTGAGTCGTAAAAATATATAGTGCATGTAAAAGCCTAACTCCTTAAGATTAGCTTAAGTCATGTTCCCATTTTCCGCTCTATTCATGAGTGAATCTTACGTGAGAACGGTTTTGTTTGCAGCTTTTTTCCACCTTTTACATTGACTCGTTCTTACGGTATTCAGTATTACAGAACCACGAAAGCTCACAAGCTTTCCGCAGAACGTTTAACTTAATAACCCACAACTTTGTGTGTAGAGCTTTTTTGTATTTTCCAAATTAACTTTATATTTTACTTTTTCGAACAAAAACAAAGATTTATTCAAAACATTACTCCTTATTCTTTTTGTATGACGAAAGTTCGAGTGTGCACAGATTTGATAGCTGGACGGATTTTGATATAACTTTTTGAACCGATAGATTTACACCTAGAATAAGATAGATATATTACTATAAATAATAAAACTACCTACCTGTATTAAAATACCACAGTAAAGTAAGAGTATGTCGACTAGTTGGTTTACGATTAATTTATTTGATATGTCTATGTTAAAAGGGATGTCATTTCTTTCCAGACAATTGTTCTGAACAATCTTTAATATAATTTGGCAATGGATTTTAACTATAAAATCGTGGAAAGACAATAGGACGAACAGTTCATGGACGGTTGCCAATACTCTCAACTCATATAGAATTGGCAGACAGATTTTGTTGTACATTTCATTCCAATACTTTACTGAACTGAAACGAAATATATAATGTAAGGTACGTGGAAAAATGATATTAAATTATTAAAAATCAAGGTATTATGAATGAAACTATAGTTATATTATCAAGAAGTACAACAAATGTATGGGATTTTATGGTAAATTAGAAAATTGAAAATATTACGAAGGAAGGACTAGTAATGAGGTTTAGAATAAAGCGGGAGCTCGTGGTGCAATAGAAATGTTCTATTCATTTTCTATAAGAATGTGCCTTCTAGAGCCCAAAACGACAGCTTTACAAATATTTGATAAAAGTTTTAGCATCTTACCTAATATTATATATTATGTCATCATTGTATTACTCGTAATGGGTTTTTCATGAAAAAAATGAATATTGAATTACGATTCATCTTTTTGGATATTTTTTGTTTACACGAATTTACGACGCGCATGAACCGCCTTAGAAAGTATATGAAAAACGTAATAAATGCCTATAAAATTTTACGCAGAAATTAATGAACAAACATAAAAAATAACCGTTGACGAATTTTCATCAGCAGCATCATCCACATGAGATGATGATTTTCAGACACAAATGCTTTAACTTCTTTAGAAAATATATCAAAAACATAATAGGTTGCTATAAAATATTGAGTGTTGCCCTCAATTTTCCTGGAATCCGTTCATCAAAACCTGACTTGGTGACAATAGGACCTATCGAATAAAGGAAAAAGTTTTGAAGTCGGCCCACAGTTGGCGGAGAAATCGGTGAACATACATAAAAAAATATATATACAGTGGAACATATTATAACCTCCTACTTTTTTGAAGTCGGTTAAAAATAAAACTATCTCTTCAGATTTGCTCGCGGATTTATGTGATTGATTATGATTTTCGGGTCCTGACATATGGAATAAAACAGTAATCATCGTCATAAGAAAGGCCGAAACGTCGGAGAAACGTCGGGATCGAAAAATCCAAATAAACCCCCAAAGAAGCCCCAAAAGAAAACTTTTTTTGTTTATAATTAGTAAAAAATCTCGATTCAAAACAGATAATTTGCAAAAATCAGTAAATCCACTGCAAATTTTAACTTACATTATAACTAATTGATGTCATTTCGAAGTGCAATATCATTACTATGGAAATAAAAATAATTAATACTCTAATGGTACATAATATTACAATGAGATGTTTTAAACTGGATTGTAAATATCTGCGTGAGAGACAAAGTAATTAATAAATACAAAATATACAATGTTTATTAAAAGAATATAAACTTTACTTAAAAACTTTTATAATGGTTTTCCTATATTCTCTATCTGTATGGGAATGCATCACGAGAAAGCCACTGGACAGATTTTGATAAAATTTGGAATGATGATAACTGGTGATGATGATGGTGATGGTGGTGAACGACACGTTTGGCTCAGTTGGTAGTGACCCTACTTTCTGCGCCTGCGGTCGCGGGTTCGAATCCCGCTGGAGGCATTCATTTGTTGAGCACGAATGTTTGTTCTCTAGTCATGGGTGTTAAGATTTATAGTATGTATGTATTTAAAATTTATATGTGTACATTTATATTATATATATTCATTTATAATACAAGCCTCGTAGCTTACCACGGAATAAGATGGCGCTGTTGTAAAAATGTCACAACATATTTATTATTATTATTATTAAAATATAAGATACTTTTTATGGCGGTAAAGTATCTCATTTCTCAGAAATCTATACTATTAAAACCTATGGAAGAACTCGAGCGAAGCCAGGAATCACTTGTTATATCTTCACAAAAAAAATAATGAAATATAATGCTATACGAATCTGGACACAATGAAGTTTATTGCATTAAAGCGTGATACAATGTCATTTGTGTGATTCCTTTGATATCGAATATCGCTTCATCATTATGTTTTATACCTTCGAAATTAACTTTCCTTAGCTTTTGTACTTTAGATGTATTTTTCGTACAAAATCTTATTAGTATATTTAATGGAATATAAAGCTCATTTCAAAGCTTTATTCGTTATACTAAAAATGAGATTTGAGAAAGGAAATCACAATTCTTATAATTTAAGTCAAATTTAGTACATAAACGAAATAAGCGACTTAAATGGATAAATTGTATCATAAGTAAAAAAAAATAATGTATCATTGCTAGCTTGCTAGGTAATGATTTAATTACTAATAGTAATGTACATGTTATTGAGACAGTGGTAGCCCAGTGGTAATGCGCTCGCTTGAAACTGAGTGATGCAGGTACAACTCTTGGTCTCGCACCTCTGATATTTTTTTTGAATCATCAATTATTGCCACTCGGTAACGGTGAGGAAAACATAGTGAGGAAACCTGCATATCTGCGAGAGCCAAAAAGTTTTTGAAGGACTTGTGAAGTCCGCAAACTCGCACTTTGCCAGCATGGTGGACTATGGCTTGATCCCCCTCATATTGAAGGGAGACCCGTGCCCAGCAGTGTAATTTTCCAAAGGGCTGGATACATTCGAAATATTATTAACTCCAAAAATACATTTTTATTATGTTTTTACACTTATACTCAAACACATATTTGTGTAACATTATTGCTATGTGAAACTATTTACTTACGAGTACTTTAAAGCAAAAACAACATGACTTACAGCCTACAGGAAAAGAATATAAAGAAAGATAATATTAAATATAATGATACATTTTCGATAATCTAGTTGATTTCAGTGATAATATAATGTAATATTAAAATTGCTATATTCAAATTTTCTCTTATGTAAGGAATGTTTTGTGAAACATGTTTTATTTAATTATGTTGTGTAAGAAAAGTTTTTGGCAAATTAATTCATCGTGACACTAGAAATTGGAACGTTAGGTAGTATTTTTATTTAAAATATATTAACGCTAGCATTTTCCGTGACTCCGTCCGCGTTTTAAAGACCGGAAAATAAATTCTTGGTTTTCACATAACGTGTGATGTTTTATAGCTGGTTGGTAACTTGAGATTTTTCAGATTCTATATCTTGACGGATATAGAATCAATAGGACGAGCTATTATCATACAAAATATTATCAAAAACTTTCCAGTGGTTTTCTCGTGATGAGGTTACAGACAGACAGAGAGACAAAAATTCTAAAACTATAGAATCAGCCTCTGTATCCAAAAAATATTCAATATACAAAGTCGACTAGTTATAATTATATTATATTGAAATAATGAAATCTATACGATTTCATTATTTCAATAAAAATATTGCCATATATTTCTAACCACATCGTTTAAAATCTTATACAATAATTCATTAAACGTGCAAAGCCAAAAGAGTGACATATGATACCGTCAAGTTTTTATTTCACGAGATAAAAAGGTGTTTTACTAAATGGGAGGGGAGCGTGATTTATGCCTTTGAAAAGAATTTGTTTTATATTATGAAAGCTGAAACACTTTGCGTAATTGCGGTATGTTTTGTAATAGAAGTGGCGTGCAATGAAAAGGTGTAGATTTTACACTTTTTGTATCGTTAACTAGAATATATGTATACTAATATTATACAGAAGAAAAATTTGTATGTAACGAATAAACTGAAAAACGTAATAAAACATTTCAAAAGTTTATAAAAAAATTCAATGTGTAGCTACGTATAGTACAACGTACATCGGGTCCGCTAGTCTATATATATAAATAAAATTAGAGTGTCTGTTCTTAATTTGTAAGTAACAGCTTTTCACTAAATGCATATGAAAGTATATACGATACTAACAACAAAAAATTAATTTTTAAAATTTTTGTCCGTCTGTCTGTGTGTCTGTTTGCTTGTTTCGGGTAATTCAGAAACGGCTGGACCGATTTTGACTGGTATTTCACAGACAGATAGCTAACGTTGTAAGGCGTAACTTAGGCTACTTCTTAACCAACTTCAAAAAAGGAAGAGTTGGAAATTTTATTTATTTTAACTAGCGGAATCCGCAGCTTAGCTCACGTTAGATATAAGACGAACCCGAGCGAAGCTAGGGTGGGTCGCTATTGTAACTATAAAGTTTAGTTGATACAGAGAAGAAAGGTACTGGACTTTTAGTATTTACTTATGAAATTTTCTTTAACCAAATGATATTTTTCTAGTAATATATAACAAGTAGTTATCACGGATTTATTATGATTTTGAGTTCCCGACGTTTCGAATGCTTTACAGCAATCATGGTCACGAGAGAGTTCTCCCGTGACAAAATCCGAAAAGATAGTCTCATTTATAATGAAGAAAGTCTTATCCTATAAACATGTTTTAAATAATCAGCATATTATATTATTATTAGATTTGTTAAAATGAGAATCTACAAAGATATGAAAGAAAAAAATATCATATTTTTCATATTGTTTATATATCCAACTAGCGACTCACCTTTGCGTCGCTCAGGCCCTTGAATCACTCTATCTATTAAAAAAAAACCCTCAAAATCCGTTGCGTAATTTTAAAGTAAGCATACATAGGGACAGACAGACAGCGGGAAGCGACTTTATTTTATACGATATAGTGAAAATTATATTATTTACATATTACTTAATAACTCGCAGTTTTAAAATGAAACGCGTATTAATATTTTATGTAGAAACTCTGCCCATTGCTTCACAGCGTTATTTGAAAGGGTCGTAAAAAGCAAAATTTCAATTAAATTTCTCAAGTTACGCCTTCACCTAAATTAAAATTCAGTGGCGTTTCCATACTTACCTGCTTATACTCGTATGAAACAAATCTAGGATAATATTATAAAATATACATAAAGTATCTTTTTTTTAATATTGTTAATAAAGATTTTTTACAGTTTTTCTTGTGGTTGTATTTTTAGTTTTTGTACCTGAATTTTTCGTGGCTTCAAAACGTGCCAGTTGAGCACAGATTCCATCAATGTTACGTTGAATGAAGAAGATATGAGGGAAATTGCTCTTTGAAACGATTGGTATTAAGCAAACATGGTCTGGAGATATAAGGATTATGACATCACAAAAATCATAGTTATTAGAGATTCGATAGAAAACCTATTTGACGACACGTTTGGCGTAGTTTGTAGTGCTTGCGCCAACGGTGGGGGTTCGAGTCCCGCTGAAGGCATTCATTTGTTAAACTCGGATGTTTGTACTCCAGTCATGGGCGCTTATATTTATAATATTTATTTATTTATTTAAAGTTATATAATGTGTTGTATATTATCAACTATCTGGTATCCGTAACACAAGCTTCCTTCGTAGCTTACCACAGAACTAGATGGCACTGTATGTAATAATGTCCCAACCTATTAATTGTTATTATTATTTGTCTCATCCTGTGACTCGAACCAAAAAACTTATGATTTAAAACCATATTATAAGCGATCACTAAAAATACGACCAAAAAGGCCAACATTAGAGAGTATAGATTTGTAATACTACTTTAATTAACGCTCAAAACTCTAATAATTATTTTGTCTATCGTAAACAAATAGTCGAATTTATTATTAAACTTTGAAGTTCTTGGTAAGAACATACAAAGTTTAAAAACTTGTGTGAAATAAAGCTATAATTTGACAAAAAATAACACCTATTTGAGAGCTTTCATTCGAAGTTTTCATTAAACTAAAATTCTTACATTTTAAATTACTTTTAAACTTCTACAATAGAACGCCTGCGGTGATAAGCTTGGATTACGCTGTTAAGACAAGTATGTCAAGTTATAGTGCTATAAATAGTACAGCTTTTAAAATAATCTTCTAATATATTAAAATCTCGTGTCAGAGTGTTTGTTATCGAAATCTCCGAAACAGATTCCGATTGCTATGAATTTTTTGTGTATGTTTGGTAGGTCTAAGAATAGGTCGTAGGCTATTTTTTAATTCCCCTAGGTGATAAGGGTCCAGAATTTCATCCTCATGACGGTAACAAAAAGAGAACATTTTCGTTTACACGGGAAAGAGAGAACGTCAATATTTAGTCTATAATACACCGGACAGTTTTTTTGTAGTTACTTTTTTGACCTTGAAATCTTACTAAAAGCCCCCAAAAATTGTGGTATACCCGGGAGTCCCGAAGAGAGGTTTGAGATGACACTATATATAGTATAAGAGCACAATAATCAACAAACAGAACTAGGTAGGTTATACTTATATAATCTTTTTTTTTATTTCTTTCTTTATTTTCCATGGGAGTTTGAGTCATGATATTGATTATGTCACCCCCGTACAGCATTTAACTGAATACTCTAAAGTACCTAAATACAATTTCAATATTGGACCAACTTGGCTAGCATAATCGCATTGTTAATGCATATGATTTTAACGAAAGGGGCCTAAAATCTTCATTTCACACACATTCCATTAGTAGGTGATATATATCATCGATACAAATTATAATCTTAAAAAATTATATATCGCAACGGCAGATAGTCGCATTCATGAAAACGCATCTTAAAATCGGCATACAATTCACGAAAGCTTTAAATTTCATCCACATTGTTTCATAGTGTATTGTTGAAACAACTGATCAACAGATGTTGTTACGCGTCGATTGCTACACGATATGTTTATCTTACATGGACGACTTACCTTTTACTATTATAGTAAACCAATTGTATCTACTTTACAAGATGGATAGATTAAATTATATTGATTTACATTTTCTATTTAATATATTAAAAGAGATTTGTTTGTGTATCCCAACTTTGTTTTAACTTTAAAGTCACATTATAATCTATACTAATATTATAAATCTGAAGAGTTTGTTTGTTTGTATGTTTGTTAGGTTGAACGCGCTAATCTCAGGAATTACTGGTTCGATTTTAAAAATTCTTTTTGTGTTGGATAGTCCTTTAATCGAGGAAGGCTGTATCTTCTTATATATAAAATACTCGTGTCACGGGGTTCGAACTTGAACTCCTCCGAAACGGCTTGACCGATTCTCATGAAATTTTTTGAGCATATTGAGTAGGTCTGAGAATCGGTCAACATCTATTTTTCATCCCCCTAAATGTTAAGGGTATTCCACCCCTAAAGTTGTATTTTTTATTTTTTAGACAATTTTTTTTCCTACAGATCAACCCAATGAGGTTGATAGTGTTATATAATATCACGCTACGACCAATAGGAGCGGAGTATCAATCATAAATATTGCAAAAACGGGAAGGGCGGACGTTAGTTCTGCGAGGTAACATACCGCGCGACTCAAAAAGAATTTGGTTTCCTTATAAAAGTAATTAGGTAGCTTATAAAATAATTACAATTTGATAAAATTAGAAAAATATAATTGACGTAAGCGAACGCAGAAGCGGGAGATCACTAGTCGTCACTCCTAGCTAAAAAAAAATCCTAACAAGTGGTTTATCGTCTAAAAACTATACTTTATTTATAGTTAGATTTTCTAAGATTTAAAAAAAAAATATTTAATGCACAGAGTTTTATTATATTATGTAAAAAGATCGTTCACATTAACTTAAAATGCCGTTTTAATTGTAATTCAGAAGATTACACGCAGCTAATGAGATAGGCACCAGGATCGGGAGGGATTAGACGATGCCAGAAAAGTAATAATCTACAATTAAGGAGATTCTCTTGACTTAGCTGACGTAAAATATTTTTACAACCAAATATAGGAGATTTTGGTCCAAATTAATTACGGAAAGAAATTAATTTTATAATTTTAATACTTAACTGGGAAAATCTAATTTGTTGTTAATTATAATTATTTTCATATAAAAATAATTAGAACGTAACAAATCTTTTTGGAAATGCTTTATTATGGCAATGTGCACTATATTATACGTATGACTTCACTAAGCATAAGTATTCAATCAATCATGCAATTTTTATTAATATGAAAGTTTTTGTATGAATTTGTATGAAAGTATGCATATATGTATAGGCTTATGAATGGATGTCGAAACGATTTAACAGATGTTGACATATAGACAAAAATAATCTAAAAAATGAGTTACAAAAATTCTATAAAATATAAATTCGACCTCTTTTTCGAAAATAATAAGTATTATTAATTAAGAAAATAATTTCAATAACATTTTCCAAAAACTATTGAATATATTTGTAAAGATTAGACTAAGTTACAATTTTATTATAATTATGTATACCTATATAAAAGAACTAAACGAGCACAAACGAAGCGAGGGTAAGGTACTAGTTTATTATAATTTCCTAACTTACAAACCAAATATCAGAGATAGCTTTGTAGCGTCCTCCGAAACACCACATCACAAGTTTATGACCGTGAATTCGCATAAATTACGTAGATCCACGTACACGTTGTACGGCCTTAGCGGATACGGCGCTTTCATCCCATCTTCTGCAAATTCCATTTTATGCAAATCCACATATTGGAAAGACCTCTGCCTCGTAAATATAAGAAGATTCACGTATTTTGTAATAAAGTGCAATGTAACTATAAATCAGATAGAAAGCAAGTAATTATTTTAATTCTTAAATCTATATAAATAAAATGATAGAGGTCTACAGTTGTGCGCGCATCACGGAAAAACTACTGGATAGATTTCAATGAAACTTTCTAAGTTTTATTTCTTAGACACTTGGCATTATCAAAAAAATGATTGCGATATCTTCATTTAAGAAAAAGTTATTAAAGTTTCAAGAAACAGCGATTTGTATATGCACTGCGTGTTCAGTGATGTATGTTTCCTTCTCGCGGAGTAGTGGGACAAGCGGCGTAGCGCGCATGCGGAAAACTTTGTTAATATTTCAAGCAACGCGGACGAAGTCGCGGGTAGACGCTAGTAACTAATAATAATTAATTATTAAGTTTTGCTTAAGTGATGACTTACATTTTAAGCATTTCTTTATTTCCTCTGGAGAGAACTTAATAATAAAAAGCATACTTAACTATTATAAAATCACTACATAGTATAAAACAAAGTCGCTTCCCGCAGTCTGTCTGTTCTTTTGTATGCTTTAGATATTTAAAACTACCCAACGGATTGTGACGCGGTTTTTTTTAATAGATAGAGTGATTCAAGAGGAAGTTTTATATGTATAATTAGTGACTCGTGTTAATTTTTAAAATCTAAACTATTTATATAAGATCGTTTTCTTGAATTTGTAGCAAAAAGAAAAAAATGAATGAATATAACCATTACACCATATTGACCTTTTCTGATTTAATAATATCGTTTACTTCGTAAAGACTCATAAAATCTTATGATAAACATTATATAACAAAATATATAGAGGTTCGACTTCATTTATCGCGTAGGTAGAGGAATCGATTACTAAGTTTCGCATACGATTAATGCTGTTGAGTTAGAAATTCACTGCTGGATTGAAAATTTAAGAATTTTCGACATAAAGTAGATATATATACACGTGTGTTGATTATGAATTTATTTATTTATTTATTTATTTGAATTTTTAAGGGAAACATACAGAATAATTAATAAATATAAAATAAAACATATTAAAGTAAACCAAAACCCAATCAAGTTTCCACAGATAATCTTAAACATAAAAAAGCAAGCTACCACCACAATATACCTATACGAAATTTTAACTAAAAAATGAATGAATTACTAAATAAAAAAATGAATTACTGGCGAATCACCTTCGCTTCGCTTGTTTTTGACCGTTTACTACGTTTTGACCGTTAGTATGAAAAAGATAGATTATACGTACATAAACATACATAATATAATGAGTTTTATAACTAAGAGATTCATATTAGAAATGATTAACTCTATATACAAACTGTGACCATGAAAGGGGAAAAAATATCCTATATCCATTCTAGGGACTCAAATGATGTCAAATTTTGTCTCAATCGAAAAGAGGTATAAGCGTAAAAAGATAACACAGATAGACTAAGTGATTTTCACATTTAAAATATCAGTAAGGCTAGCAAAAAGTTGCTTCTTAAAGGGAGCCTCCCTTTATGTTAATTTTTATAGTTCTCTAAAAACACAAAAAAAGTCATGAATTTAAGGACTTCATAATATTTTTACGGTATAAGTTCTCATAAAAGCTACATTTCTTGCTTGCTTGTATCCAACAAGAAGTCTTCTTTCAATATTTCACATTTTCGATATCATTCATTAGTCTTATTAGTATCTGAATTAGTCATGTGTAATCGAACGTTGTGTTATAACAATAGAACAATAGCTATTTATAACGCTTTGTGTCGAAGGAATTAGTTACTCATTCTTTGATATTTTTGTTTTTGTCAAAGAAGTAAGACATTAATATTATGTTCTTTTATCGGAAAATTGGTCTTTGTTTTTCTTATTAACGTCCTTTTTGTATAAATGTTGTTTATACTTTTACATATTACTACAATTACGCGTCTTTAGAAACTTTCAACTCTATTTTTCTTCCAGTACAAATTAAATAGAAAAATATAGGGAAACTTTCTGATTTTTATAAGTGTATACTGTAATTTTAAGTTTTGTAACGAGCAACACTAGTAGAGTTGAGCGTGCGAACATATTATAGATATAGATTTGTATCAAAAATAAAATAAACAAAAATAAATTATATTTTTTTATTATTGTTTTCGTCTTGTATAAGTAAATTATTGTGGATCATCAAATAATACTTCACTTAAAACAATCGTTTAGAATATAGCAATCTCGTAAAAATCAAATAATGTTTAGAAAAGGTGAAAACTAAGTGAAGTATATATACAAAATACTAGAAAACTTTATCTAATCTAGATAAAACAAATCGCTTCCAATCCGCCAGACCGTAGTGAAGCTCACTGGTAAGAACATTGGATATCGGATACATTCGAACCATTCTTCATACATTTTCCAAATAAGAAATAAAACAGAGCTTCACCGATAAAACTTTATTGTTTGTAATACAAACTAGTAGAACCCTCTTGTACGTCCGTTTCGAGTTAAGAAAAGAAAAAAGCTAATAAAGTATAGAAAGTTCATACAAACAAAAAAGTTCCGGTGGGTTAACCGCAAACTTTTTCCAAAATAGCAACTTTTTATTATTAAAGCATATACATTATAAAACATTAATTACGAGTTGGTATATTAAAATTATACATTTAAGATTATTGTTCAAACATTTCATTACTTCACCTACGTAAATCCGCAAATAGCCCGGAAAGATAATTTTATTTTAAATGTGAAATATTCGCGTAAACTATTTACTAGCGTACAGTTCGTATATGTAACGATCAGAGTAGATTTCTCGAAAATAAGATATTTTCTTGCACTAAAAACCATCTATCATATCAATTTTCATAAAAATCTGTCCAATGATTCTCTCATGATTTGGTCACAGATGGAAAGAGAGAAAAAAAAATCGGTAGTAACAACCGGCAACAACTATAACGATAAGATTTTACTATATTATTATAGAAAACTATAATGTAAAGATTTAACTCAAAATTTTCGTTATAAACATTCGTGGATTATACAGTAAACAAATACACTGTTAATTTTAACTTTTTCAGCAATTTTTTTAAAATAATAATGGCTGCAATAAATAGGATTGCATCGTGTTCATTTGCCCTGTGGGCTTAACAATACCCGAGGGCATAACCCTTTATATGTAATAAGCAACAAACCAAACAAAGGTAATCCCATTTAAATAAATGTAGGTCGTTGAGAATTACGGAATAATTGCTTTTTTTCAATTGATATTACTTATATTCCTTATTTTTTACGTCATTGTTATAATACTAGGTTGTGCTTGGGGTTTCGTTCGCATTCGTGTATATACATTATAATATGTGTATCAAGCCAAGACGTTTTCGAGTTCATAACCTTCATTATTCTTTTATTATTTAATGTAAAAAAATTATAAAATTACAGCAAGATTTTTATAGGAATTTCAGGACCTATTACTGAATAACTCAATAAAGCTCTAGCCCTTACGTTTGACACAACTAAAAGTACAAAGTCTAAATAATTTTAAAAATATATTTATCCGGTCATGGAAAGCTGAACTACAAATAAAAATCATTATTATTTGAACATCATTATTTTTATTTAATTTACTGTATAAGTGTTTTTTAAGAATAATAAATAAACATATATTTGCTGAAATAAACAGTCATTCAGTCAGTTAATTCATTATTATAGTGACAGATTAAAAAAATGATATCTTATATATAAAATTCTCGTGTCACAATTTTCGTTCCCATACTTCTCCGAAACGACTTGACCGATTCTCATGAAGTTTTGTGAGCATATTGAGTAGGTCTGAGAATCGGCCAACATCTATTTTTCATCCCCCTAAATGTTAAGGGTAGTCCACCCCTAAATTTTTATTTTTATTTTTTAGACAATTTTTTTTCCTACAGATCAACCCAATGAGGTTGATAAGCAATTAAAAAAATGAACGCGGGCGAAGCCGCGGGTACAGCTAGTCATTATAAAATGATTTTGTTTTTCTGAATAATACTGCAAAGTAAAGAGGTTTTAGTTACTCGGCCTTTCATAGTTTCTATTCTTAGAACAATGCCGTTTTACGTCTTAAGTTCGAAATAGACTTGTATTATTTGATCGCAGTGTAACCTGATAGATGATGTACTTAGCGCTTATACTCGTAGTACATGTCTGTACTATTCACAGTTCAATGTATTAAAAACTTGTCTATTATCAAATTCTATGAGCACCGTCCAACTGTTATTTTTATTAATTTTATTGAATATTAGATCTTCTGTAAAAACTCATATACCATATGAAATTGTTTGTTCTGAGAAATGTTGGGATTTATCAATAAAAAAATAAAACAATAATCTAGCTTACGTAATGGTTAGAAAGACAACAAAATATTAATTAACATTGTTTGCTTTCATAACAACCTAATCGTTGAACTGTTCCGCCTTGATGGTGTAGCGGCTAGCATGTACAGTGGCACACCGAAAGGTCCTGGTTTTGAGTCCCGGGTCAGGCCAAGTTAGTTATTGTGTCTTTCTCTTTCGTAAGCCTCAGTAATAGCCCGAAGATGGTAAGTTAGCGGTGTTTCACCCCCGTGCCTCGGAGAGCACGTAAAGCCGTCGGTCCTGCGCCTTACTCTCACTGGTCGCGTCGAGCATTCGTCTCACCGGAATATGAGAATATGAGAGTGATAAGGAATAAAGAGTGCATTTGTGTCTGCGCATACACTTGTACTATAATATCTCCCGCGCAGATGGCTAGTCTCAATGAGATTGGCCACGGTTGCCGGAATCGGTCGGGAGGACATCATTATCATCATCATTAACAGGTATAAAGAACTAGCGGAACCTGCGGCTTCGCTCACGATAAATTTAGAGGCAAACCCGAGCTAAGCAAGGGTGAAGGTAAGGTAAACAATATAGGTATAACACTTATTTTCTTATAACAAAGTTTTAATAAAGGTTTTTTTTGCATATTTAAAAAAGAATTTGATATAAATTCGCAGAGCTGTCAGCTGTTTAACATAACTGAATAAAATTTAAACTTTATCAATTGGTTTCATTTAATTTACGATTTTTGAGAGCAAATATAAAACGATAATATTTTTTCAATAAAAATAGCTGTAAATAGTATAAATATATAAGACTTTCATTATAATAAAATATAAAAACTGTTTATGCTAAGAATTATTTGGATCCCATTCTCATTATCAAAAGAAGAACTCTTCTCTCTCTTTGAATAAGAGCGGTATCTGTCTTTCTATCAGAAGACATTTTTATTTGTGTAAAATAGACATGTGTTTGTTTTGTTTGTTTATTTTGTGTTAAACGCGTATTAATACTTAGGAAATAGATATTTAATATTTTTGACTTTTCTGTAGGCCTCTTTAAGACCCACAATTTCCTTCTACATTGTTTTGATGTATTTCGTAAGATTTAGGCACCGCTAGCTATTCAATAAACCAATTATGTGTTTTTTTTTCTTGTTAAAATGAAACATTTTTCTGCAATAAAAACTATCCTTAGTAATATCCCGTATAATTAGTTTCCACTGCACAACATTCCGTTAAAATCTGTTCAGTACTTTTTGCGCTAAACGATAACATACAAAAATATTATTACTTATTGTTTTGGGGTCTATATTAAATACACTACGTTATCGAGAAAGCCAATAAACAGATTTTAATGAAATTGGATACGATGATAGCTAGGTATTCGGGTCTACTTATAGGACCCTTTTTAATATAAGAAAACGTTTAACGTAAAAAAGGGAAAACTGAGGAATCTAATTCATCTTTAAAAATTCATTAAGTTAGTTTCCTATCCTTAGAACGGTGGATGCTGCGAACAATGCTGGTAATATATAAACATTTAAATATTTTTACAATGTCAATATATTATAACATATGTATATAAATCAATTATAAAGATATTATCTAGGGTTATCACAATAGATAAAAAAATGTTGTGCGGTCTCACGAACTTTTTGTATCTACAGGAATTCATACATAAAAAGTAAGTAATAATTAAGTGCACATTCGCTTTGTATATATAGTTAAGTTTACTTGTTAATTATTTATTTAATAATCTACACTAATATTATAAAGAGGAAAACTTTGTTTGTTTGTTTGTTTGTTTGTTTGTTTGTTTGTAATGAATAGGCTCAAAAACTACTGGACCGATTTTAAAAATTCTTTCACCATTCGAAAGCTACATTATCCACGAGTAACATAGGCTATATTTTATTTTAAAAATAGGGTTCCGTAAGATATTTGGGTTTTTCGGACACAAGGTGTAATCTATATCTATATTAATAATTTCGTCAAGGGGTACGGTAGACTCGATCGAAACCTTACCTGATTAATAAAACATAAAAAAATAAAGATTTCGAGTCGACAACATATATCCGCCAAATTCGGATTGTCGAGTATTTTGTTAAATTCTAATGATGCTGAAAGACAAATCGATTATCGAAATCGCCATATTGGCCACTCTAGCGAAGCGATACTGACATCGGATGACACGTCAATATTGAAGCAAAGGAACTCATTCATACAGCCATAAAGATTTACCTCTGTATTAGTGTAAATAAATAAAATAAAAAATAAATAAAATAAATCCTTTCATTTCTTGCGTTTACAAAAAAAATAATATCCTATTAACAATAAATCACAACAATTTTAAAAGTATGTTTTAATAAAATCATCTCACATCCAGTTAAAACAAAAATATAAATTCTAATGTTATACGTATTAAAATATAAGAATTTATAATTCATATAAATTAAAATATATAGTATAATTAAATAAAATATAATATATTTACTACATAAAAAAAGAATATTTAATTCCTAAAATACTGCTAAGAAAGAATAAAATAATAATAATATGTTCTAAGTTTTAACTTATCAAATGATGCGTAATGATTTCTCATAGATGGCGTTATTAATCTATATATGTAATATATAAATGCGAAAAACACTCATCACAAAATCTCAAAAACTGCTGGACGTATAAAGATGAAAATTGGCAGGGAGGTACTTTATAAATAGTATAGGTGCACTAAGAACGGATTTTGCGATTGGGCCGGATTAAGGTGGTCTAAGAGCTCTCGCAAGTTTGTATGAAAGTCCTTCATCTTTTGTGCTACAGACTTTAAATTTGGCAGGGAGGTAGTTAATATTTAGTATGGGTCTGCTAAGAACGAATTTGGCGACAGGGTCGCATTAAGGAGGTCTAAGGGCTCTCACAAGTTTTTTTTTTAATTTCTTCATTTTTTGTCCTAGAAACTTTAAATTTCCCAGGGAGGTAGTTTAAAGTTATTAGATGTTTGTTTAAGAAAGGATTTTGCGATTGGGCCGGATTGAGGTGGTCTAAGGGCTATGGAAAGTTTGTATGAAAATCCTTCATTTTTTGTGCTAAAAACTTTAAATTTGATAGGGAGGTAATTAATAGTTTGTAATCGTTCGCTACGCGTATAAACATATTTTCCATCAGGGCCGGATTAAGGAGGTCTAAGGGCTCTCGCAAGTTTGTATGAAAGTCTTTAATTTTTTTATGCCACAAACTTAAAATTTAGCTGGAAGGTATTTAATAATCAGTAGACATCCGCAAAGAACGATTTTGCGACAGGGCCAGATTGAAAAGTGCAAGGGCTGTCGCAAGTTAGTATGAATGAAAGTCCTTCACCTTATGTACAACAAACTTAAAATTTTGTAGAGCGGTAGTTATTGTCAGTAGAAGACTTTTAAGAATGGGTTTTGAACAGGGCCTGATTAAGGTGGTTTAGGGACTCTCACAAGTTTGTATGCTGTTCCTCTATCTTTTCTGCTACAAACTTTAAAATTGGCAGGGAGGTAGTTAATTGTTAGTAAACGTCCGCTTAGAACAAATTTTGCGACAGGGCTGGATTAAAAAGGTCCAAGGGCTCTCGCAAGTTTGTATGAAATTTATTAATTTTTTTGCGCTACAAACTTTTTGGCAGGAAAGTAGTTTTTGTAGTTAAGTAGAAGTCCGCTAATAACGGATTTTGCTACAAGGCCGGATTAATGAGGTCTAAGAGCTGTAGCAAGTTTCTATGTAAGTCCTTTATCTTTTGTGCGACAAACTTTATATCTGGCGGGAAGATAATGTGTGGTCAGTGAACATCTACTAAGAACGAATTTTGCGACAGGGTAGGATTAAGATGATATTATGAAGGCTCTCATTACTTTGTATAACAGTTATTCACTTTTTGTCTTACAAACTTTAAATTTAGCATTGAGGTAGTTAATAGTTAGTTGACATCCGCAAAGAACAAATTTTGCGACGGGTCGAATCGAGGAGGTCTTAGGGCCATAGCAAGTTTGTGTGAAAGTCTTCATCTTTTGTGCTATGAACTTTAAATTTGGTACGAAGGTGGTTAATTGTTGATAAAAGTACGCTAAAAACGTTTTTTTTTCTATAGGGCCGGTTTAAGGTGGTGTAAGGGTCTCATAAGTTTTTCGAAATACCTTCATTTTTTGTGCTAAAAGTTTCAAATTTCGCACTGAGTTAGATAACTTTTACGATACTACAAATCGGACACTCCATTCAAAGGATATTACGAATTTAAAAATAATAATAATAAAATAACGCGCAGCACAGCGGGCAATGGGGAGAGGGAGTGGGAGCCAAGAGCGGGGAGAGGTAGCCGCGCCGCTCAGGAGTATATCAACGATGGGTTCTGAAATAGCTGGAGTAATTTTTGTAAATTTTTCAGGCAATCTACAGATCAACCGATTGCCAGTGATCGAATAAAGATTAGTAGCGATTAAAAAAATTAGCGCGGGCGAAGCCGCGGGTACTGCTAGTTCAATATAAATTTAAAAGTCTATTCTCAAGTTGAGATAGTGCAGTGAAATAAACTGTAGGTATATAGTATCGCTCCTTTCTAAGCCTTAACAAAAAAGGAAAAATAAAATAAAATTCGACCTTCATTAGATATATTGTTTTAAAGAACAGAAATTCATATGAACAGTGCATAAAGCTTCCTACAAAAGATCCACCTACTTAATAGTCTCAACCCTACAAACAACCTGCAATTGTCATACAAATAGATAATTATTAAATATCCATTTGTACAAAATATAATACTAACGATACTTTAACACAGTGTTCCAATTGCAGTAGTCTATTTAATCTAATGATGAATATTACTATATTATTTTTATGTTTTGTATTATTATTTACATCAGTAAAAAAGGCAAATAAAGTTCCAATAAAGTCAGAAAATTTTGTAAGTATGCAATAAATAAATTAATCTTGCTATATCTATATATCTATGTGATATATAAATCAAATTGAAGTGTCTACAGTACATACATCAAAAAATATTTTTTTTTCTGTTTGTCTGTTTGTTTGTTCCGGCTAATCTCTGAAAAGGCTGGACCGATTTTGACGGGACTTCCACACGCAGATTGCTAATGTTGTGAGGAGTACTTTTATTTTAGTAATTTGTATTTATTTTGACTAGAGAAACCCGCGGCTTCGCTCGCGCCAAATCTATAAATAAATTCGAGACAAAACCAAGTGAAGCGAGGGTGAGTCGCTAGTATTACTTAAATTTGGTACGAGTATCTACAAGTAAAATCTCCAGCGATGTTTTATCAAAGAGCAAAATGTATGAGCCAGAAAATATTACCCCGTAAATATTTATTACAATTAAAATTTAAACCACTTTTTTCAATTTTTCTTGGGATTATGAATAAAATAAATAAATAAAATAATTATTTTTTTAATTATTTAATTTACTATTTTAAAGGCTTTGTAATAGTATACATAAATCATAATACAATACGTTATCTAGGGCCCATACCAAGTTGTTTATAAACGTTACGAAGTGTGTAAAGGACCCAAACAGAAGAATGTAGCAGATTTTAGTACGAATATTACAGTTCGTGGAAATGAAATGTTAAGATATTTTAACTTCGTGTTTCATGAGGATTCTAGCATCGATGAGGTTTGTTTTCTTTAAATTAATTTCGATACTTTAATTAGATAACGTCAACTCGGCCGCCGCAATAAGGAACGCCGTTTCAACTTTCAATACTAAAATATCTGGGGGCACGGTAGTGCCCCCGCCAAGACGAGCCAAGCGAAGCGCACGGGCACTACCTACCTTTTCTCGAAGCGCTTCGTCGTTTTTTTGAACCCTCATAACTTGGGTTTGGATTATGCTAGATCAACAAAATTTTCGGGATATATTGTCAATAGCGGACTTATTGAACATATTAAGTTTTAATTACATTAGCTTTTATACTTCAGATTTTATTTATATCTAAAAAACGCTGATTTCGTCACTGACTCACTGATGATCATCAAAATTCTTAAGGTATTTTCTAATGTCCTAGAAAGCTGAAATTTTGTATGTAAGCTAGTATTAGCACACAAACAACAAAAAAATTATAAAACTTGTAACTTTCATCCCCCCACCCCTTAAACTAGGGGATGGGAGTTTGTATGAGACCTGTAATTTTAAATTAAATTTTGATGACGCTAGAGGTCTAATCTATAATCTAAAACTTGGTGCCCCCAGACATTTGCTTGACAACCTTTTTCTGTTTAAGCTTGTAAGAGGCATATTTGACTCGGAATGGTTATTATCCCAAATCGACTTTGCTATACCATCAAGACTTCCCAGACCTAATAATATTACATTATTTCACGAAAAACTATGCAAAACCAACCTAGGTCATAATGCGCCTCTGAATAGAATTATCCGTTCTCATAAAACGTTATGCACAAGCCATGACATTGATATTTTTTCAGATTCATTGTATAAATTTAAAAGAAATATTAAATTTAAACTTAATCAACTTACTTGAATTACATAGTTAATTAGTTATTAATTAAAATTTTATATAGAAGTAAACTTTTATTTTTAAGTTTTTGTTTTTGTTTACAGGAAGGTACCTACTTTATTAACTTTTTAATAACTTTTACTTAGGTACCTTCTAATTTCAGTCTGTTCTTTTATTCTATAAGTTTTTTTTATGTTGTCATGTCATAGGAATGCAGTGTTGCTTTTAATTAGGGCATCATTTAGTCTAGTATTTGTCTTTTTTATTGTATGTGATCTACTTTTGTATGGATGTATGCTCTGTTAGCAACCTATGGAATAAATAAATAAATAAATAAATAAATAAATAAATATATATATGTATAGGTACTCCTTGTTAAAAAAAAAAAGAAGAAAAAAATAAAAAAAAAATTTGTTACAAACAACTTACAAAAAGAAATGAAATCCCACCAAAAACATTTTCATGTAAAATGTTGCCAAGACGAGCCCATATGACTCGCACTGTCAAAAAGTTATCAGATCTCATGTAGAGCCAAGCTTCTAACACTACACGCCCTAACTCTACAAGGCCTAACTTCACAAACTCTACACCTTAGTCAAAATATGTGGCTTGGCCGTTCGTTACTACAAGAACTATTGTATAACACAAAAGTAACGAACGGCCAAGCCACATATTTTGACTAAGGTGTAGAGTTTGTGAAGTTAGGCCTTGTAGAGTTAGGGCGTGTAGTGTTAGAAGCTTGGCTCTACATGAGATCTGATAACTTTTTGACAGTGCGAGTCATATGGGCTCGTCTTGGCAACATTTTACATGAAAATGTTTTTGGTGGGATTTACATTTTCTAAAAATATAGTTAATTATTGCAAAATAGACAATTACAAATACATATTAAGTTACTAGCACTAGACAGTGGCAGCCCAGCGATAACGCGCTCGCTTGGATAACTGATGCGGGTTCAAATCCGGGTCTCGCACCTCTGATATTTTCATGTGCGAATCATTTCTGTCATGATTACCACTTGTTTTACGGTGAAGGAAAACATCGTGAGGAAACCTGCATGTCTGAGAAAACCTAGCAAGTTTTCGAAAGGCATGTGAAGTCCGCCAACTCGCACTAGGCCAGCGCGGTGGACTATGGCCTGATCCCCCTTGTACTGAGGTAGGCCCACTCCCAGCAGTGGGACGTTAAAAAGGGCTGATGATGATGATACTAGCAATACCCGTGGCTCCGTCCGCGATCTAAAGACGGACGAAGGATCACTAATTTTTTGAGTATATTAGGTATATTATATTCTATGTTACTTGGTAAAGATATATAAAAAAGCTTCCAAATGGTGAAAGAATTAGTTTTTGAGTTGTATCGTAACAAACAAACAAAAAATCAAATCTTTCCTCTTTAAAAGATTGGTTTATTAAGATTTAAGTAACTAGTTATAAATACTAATATATTTTTTTTAACATTTTCAGATTAAAATAGTGGTCCATTCATTAACCGGTACTAAAAAGAAAATGTTATATAATTACAAACTAACCAATCCTTGCCAACATTATTTTGCGGCTGCCTTGTTACAATTATATTTCCAAACAACTGACTGCAAAGTGAAGAAGGTTAGTATTGCTAAAATACTCGTATTATACTTACTCGAATTTTGAACCAGCTCTCTTAGTTCAAAGCCTAGTAATATTGGCAGGCATCCGTCACTCGCCTATACCTAACGAGATAAGTACCTACAGCGCCCGACAACTCGGAGTTGCTAATTTGTTTTCACTAGATGCACATGAAAGTATAGATTATACTAGCAACAAAAAACCAATTCCTTTTAAATTTTTGTCTGTCTGTTTGTTCCGGGTAACCTCTGAAACGGGTGGACCGATTTTGACGGGACTTTCACTCGCAGATAGCTGTGAATGTTATAAAGCGTAACTTAGGCTACTTTTAAACCGACTTCAAAAAAGGAGGTAGAAATTTTATTAATTTTAACCAGCGGAACCCGTGGCTCCGCGTGTACTGATCAAAAATGAATGCCTCCAGTAGGACTCTGGAACCCATAGGGTACGTAGGGTTACTATAATCTCAGACACACGTGTATTATTACTACTACTACTTACTAATTTATTATTTGTTTCAGGGAACTTATACTATTACGCTGAATCCTGAAGATACTGCTAAATCATATCTGGGGCCAAAATTTTTTTATGGAGATTATGTGTTTAAAAACAACGTATTATCTAATAAAGGAAATATAATGTGTATGATTATTGAACATGAAATTGTAAAAAAAACCTGAGTAATTTTCTCATAACATTAACCTCGTTATATTATATAATTTAGATTTGGACTTTTTTATAGTTTATCAAAATAAACTTTACACAATAAACATATTCATTATATAACACGTATTTTACTATGTTTTGTTAACATAATATAAGTAAAATAATATTACTGTGAAATTATAAGTATTGTTGAAATTGGGTGGAAGTTGTAAGAAAATAAAATAAGATAAATATTAGATAGACCAATGAGGTATAATTAATATTTAAAAAAAACTGTGAAGGGAAATATAATAAATCAAAGGGTCCGGCCGGATAAGTATGACGAGTCGGTATCGAACTTTATGTATTAATATCTACTTGATGTACGAATTTGATTTATGTACATACTAGCATTAGAGCTTATGTACATCTTTAGCTCGAGTGAAGCCACGGATTCCGCTAATATATCTTTATAAATTATAGCCTATGTGATGTTCTGATGTGTAAGCTATATTATTGTAAAGTTTCATTAAAATCCATTCAGTATTTTTTACGTAAAAGAGTAACAAACATCCTGCATCCATTCATACTTACAAACTTTATACGAAATAGACTTGTATTATTTGAACACAGTATAACCTGCTATAGAATGTAACATATATATACAGTAAAACATCTCAATTTTTAAAAGAATTACATTTTTTTATAATTTTATCCTTCTTTTAGATGTTGTAAATGTAATAGAAAAATTAAATATAATATAATATATATAATAACATTAAGTTTGAAATTAAATTCGTCCATGTAATACGGCAATATAAAAATCGCGATGCAGACAAATATACTTTAAACCGTATCTTCTGTCTTCCTTTTTTCGTTTAAAAATTAAATCATTGTTATAGTTACTTAGTGATTTTACTTAAAGGCAATAATTTAGAGAATCACCTGTTATAGCTAATTTTAGTGTAGTAAGCTTAACGCATATGTATTTTATTAAAAAAAAAGCATTTTCTTAAACAGACACTAGTACTATTATCTCTTACTTCCATGGGTTGGCTGGAAGAGATCTCTTCTAGAGATAGACCATCCTAGCTAACTCAAATTGTTTTTACATTACTGTATGTGTTTTTATAGTGCAATAAAGAATATACTAGTTTATATATAGAGAAATGTATTAATTATATGCATATAATATGCGATACCTATTTGTTAAATAATAAATATATCTAAAAGTTAAATTCTTAGAATACATAAACTGCATTCGTATTAAAGAATCGAAATCAAAATCGGTCCACAGCTTGGCACGTACGGAAAGAAAGAACGAAATGCACGTACGATGGCGTTGCCCTACTTGTTATATCGCACTCTTTATTGGATGACAAGAAAAATATTTCAATTTTCGTAAGATTGAATCATGTTTATTGTTTTTTGTACTACAGACTAGGTAAAGTATAAACCTAATTATCTTCTAGGGAATTTTAGTAATCATCACTACATAGTATAAAACAAAGTCGCTTCCCGCTGTCTGTCTGTCCCTATATGTGCTTAGATCTTTAAAATTACGCAACGGATTTTGATGCGTTTTTTTAATAGATAGAACGATTCAAGAGGAATTATATGTTCATATGTGTAACAAGCGGAACCTGCGTCTTCGCATGCGCTAAATCTAGGGAGGTTCGTAGCATTCTAGTACCTGCTACGTACGTACAAGTTAAGTGATAGACTACTATATGTATATATTTTATTAAGACTTATAATCACTACTCTCCCTTAGATAGTAGGATAACGATTTAGCCTATCCTTCCAAAATAAACAGACCATTATAAAAAATTAATCTTTCAAATCGCATTAGTTTAGCGAGTTCAAACCAAACTTTGTTTTCACTGAATAAGAACTATTTCTTTCGGAACAGTGTCCTTTATTATTCCACTTACTATACCATAATAACCATGGCGAGAGTTATCTTGTATAAGAATAAATATAAATACAGAATTAACTTTTGCTCTACTATGTCCATTAGAAGAGTTTGTTACTATAATACCTACTTCATAAGTTTTGACGACACGATTGGTTCAGTTTGTAGTGGTATAGGAAACCATAAAAAACACTTTTTTATATGAAATAACTTTAATTCTTACAAGAGCGCGCACATTGGGTTCGGCGTCTAGGCAAGAAGAGAAAAAAGGCGGCAACAGACAAGGTGGTGTTTCCAGAGATACAGATATAACATTTTGGTTCCACAGACCACACAAATACCATATATTATAAGCTTCCATTCAATTTTTATGTTACAATTTTAATAATTTAACTTGTAGTGACCCTACCTGCGCCAGCGATCGCGGGTTCGAGACCCGATGGGGGCAAACGTTTATTGAGCACGAATGTTTGTTTTCTAGTCATGGGTGCTTATATATAATATTATATACCTATTTATTTAATGTTATTTATATGCAGAATAACTATCTGGTATCCGTAGCACAAGTCGTAGCTTAAATCGGAAATTGATAGCGCGATGTGTAATAATATAAATAAATATAAATAAATATGTTGGGACATTTACACACAGCACTATCTAGTTCCACGGTAAGGTACGAGCCTTGTGTTATGGATACTAGATGGTTGATATACTTCACATATATAAGTTTAAATACATACATATTATAAATATAAACAACCATGACTGGAGTACAAACATTCGTGCTCAACAAATGAATGCCCCCAGCGGGACTCAAACCCGCGACCGCTGGCGCAGCCAGTAGGATCACTACAAACTGCGCCACGCGTGTCGTCAAGTAAAGAATGCGGGGCGTAATGTCCTAACATATTAATTAATTAATAATATACATCATATACTAATTACATAATACATTTATTACACAATATATTTTTCCTAAAATATAGAATTTTCTTCAGCACAATAAAACAAAGCCAATAATTTCAATCCAAATGTCAGTTTGCTAAAGTTAAAGCTAACATTCATCACGAAGTAATAAAACTATAAATATCACAAGTAAAACAACATTTCCTTGAGGAAATAGACGCTTTAAGCAAAGCCAATCGTAGACCGTTTACGTGATAAAAAAAATATTAAGGCCGTAAAAACTGAACTTACCGAACCTCGTCCGCTTTATGAATTAAAGAGCCGTAAAAATATTGTACAGTCGATTGAATATTAAATTTTATGAGAAATATTTAATAACGCTATTTTTTTATGCTCATACTATATTTGCTTAATCTTATTTTAAACTAGCTTTTCCTTTGACTTCGCGCGCGTTCTAAAGGCTGGAAATCAAATACCTCCCGTTTTTGTAACATTTTTCGTTGATGATGGTGATATAATATAGCCTAGCCTTTCTCGATAAACGGACTATCCAACACAAAAAGAATTTTTCAATTCGGATCAGTAGTTCTTGAGATTAGCGTTGCGTTCAACCAAACAAATAAACAAACAAACTCTTCAGATTTATTTATAACTGATGTAAGATGAGAGAATATGGAACCGAAGTCCATCAGTTTTGACATCAAACCTAGTAATAAAAAAATATATTCTTCATACATATTTAGTACTGACTTCAGCCATAGTTCTAGAAACTAGTCTCTTCGTGCAGTGGTTGTGTACTTATAACTGAAAAATACCAGTAACTATGCTATTGATAATGCAGTTTATTCTTACTATAGTATATTTTTATGAAGTGACTTATATAGATGACCTTTAGATATTTGAAGTACTTTAACTTCTGGCTCTCAACTCGAACAAAGTCCCTCGACAGAACAGCGTAAAGACTGTAAGAAAATAGTCTTAATTAACAGGAAATTTAAATATTCTTAGAAGTTTTTTCCACCTAAAATATACGATAGCATCGGTAACTATTAATTGAACCATTTCAAAGACTTTAGCCAAATATTTACAATGTCGAGCCCAATTTTCTGGAGGCCTTAAAAGGAAATCTACTTTTGTACTGCAAATTGTATTTGAAAAGCCCTTTGTAGATCTATACAATAGATAATAATGGAGAACGCGGTCTATCTCGTTATAACGATTTGAGTTAACCGAAAGTGATACCATTACTATTTGTCACGAGATGTGCGAGAAACTTTTATTTAAAGTGACATGAAAAACTAATTTTTAAAGTAGAATTTGGATATAATTTCTGAAATAAGGTGAGGTATATTTTAATAGAAAAAATATGCCTTTAATATAATTGTCTAAAACAATTTAAATAAGACGAAAATAAGTGATAAGTGATGAAAAATAAAGGTCCCACCGAGATTTGAACTCGGATCGCTGGATTCAGAGTCCAGAGTGCTAACCGTTACACCATGGAACCACTGCAGCTTGGAAATGAAATTGACAACTGTACATAACTCTATATGTTTATAATATGTATGTATCTAAACTTATATATGTAATATTTCAACTATCTGGTATCCGTAACACAAGCTTGCTCCATAGCTTACGACGGAACTAGATAGAGCTGTTTGTGGGTCATTCCGTAGTTTCGTGCAAAAAGCATTTCCAGATTAATTAAGCTATGAACAAGAGAATTAATTTTGAATATTATTTGCCAATACACTTTCAATATAATCACTTTCAAAGTAGTATTCTTAATATTACTGTTTTTTTAATTAGTTTACTATAAAAACGCGAAAAACCACCATTAAAATCATTCCTCTCTGTGTCCAGCTATGCACTTCAGCTGGTTTTTAAGTAGAAATTTCATAATCTTTCAAATAACATCTATTATGACTATGTAATATTAAAACCAAACTAATGACTTATCGATAAAATATTTTAAATTAACAGTTAACATAATACAATTAAAATAATGAATAACTTTAAATTTGTCACAAAAAAAAATCATTACCATCCATACTTAAAATTTTACTCCTTGTTCGAGAAATAGAGGTTTACGACGAACGGTGTAAATCAAAATGTACTTTAAACCGATCAGTCGGCTGAGGCCTCTGAGAAAAGTGGACGTATGCAAGTCGCTGTTAAAATTATTTACGATCTTTACAATCTTATAAGTGCTTCGTCCATAAATTGTTTCATCACATTCCTACAATTTTGCAAGGTAATATATAATATAAATTATAATTATTTTTAGGAATACATAACTCATTAAAAGCGTTTTCTTTTTATACTATCAATTGACTATTCATGTAAATAATTACGAAGATAACACCGAAAAAGTTGAAATTTCTCATTCATCTCCAATTCATTTCCGTCCGTACCGTCCATTTTTTTACCGGAAGGTAATGAAATGATTTGGAATGGAATGACAAATGTTTATGTTATTTAGAGTTTCAACATCCCAGGATTTAAAGGCACGATGCAAGTCCATCAATTCGTGTGGACTAATGATAAAACTAAAATTATAGCCTTACGGCGTCTGAGTTGTTTTGAATGTCAAGATGTTAGCACTCCTTTTGTACATAACAAACATTAAGGTTTTCTTCATTTTGATGATTACGCTGAAGAACAATTTGATTCAAATGAAGCACTTGATGTCAATAACGACCAGTCATTAAGCATAGACAAGTCCATAATTTTAAAATATCTACATGAATCTAACGTTTTTGATAATGTAAAACTTCTCTCAGGTCCAATCGATTAACAGCTTTCGCCTTTCACAAATACAGCTACAACATCAACAAAGTCAAGATTTCCGAAAGTCAAGATTTTATCCAACATCCGTTTAAGTTGGGAAAATCGTAAATTTTATGAGACACCAAATATAAAACTAATTCCAAAAAAACTAGATTTATATAATTCTGAGCATCAGCTACAATTCGAATCATTTATTCATTCTAATGAATCTGAAAAAGAAAATATTTTTTTATCCATTCTGAATAAGTTCTTGACTACGTTCCACCTGATGGTAAGTGGTAACGCAGTCATAGATGGTAAGTCGCACTAATTCAGTAGCCACCTATTCACTCTTGCCTTGAAGACACCCATATTGTAATCGGGCGGAAACACTGATGCAGGCAGGTTGTTCCAATCCTTAGCCGTACGTATAATAAATGCCAAAGCGAAACTCTTCGTCCGGACAGGTGGGATGTCCACGACATAAGGATGGAGACCAGCCACTTGTCGCGTCGTCCGATGATGAAAAGGGGATGGGGGAATTAAATCATGTAATTCCTGCGCACACTCGCCGAAATGTAACCTATAGAATACACAAAGGCTGGCAACCCTACGTCGGTGATCGAGGCTTTGTAAGTTGGCTTTGACCAGGGTAAGGTCACCAATAAGCCTCAGCGCAAGGCGAGTCCAAGGCTGACAGATGGCATTTCGCAGCACCAGCCTATATGTGACTACAGTATTCCACGCACGACTGAACTTGAGCTTTATATAGATTAAGAAGCTGTCCCGGCGTGAAATACTGTTGGACCTTTGCGAGGATGCCAATTTTCCTCGCTGCTACCTTAGCCTTAGACTCGATGAACCGCCCGTTGTTCATGTTGGGGCTAACGTCCATTCCCAACAAATGAAGACGGTCAGTGTATTCCAGAGGCACATTTCGGAAAGTAGGAGTCAAGATAAAAGGACTCCTTTTTGTGGTGAACAGGCACGCCTCTGTTTTGGTGGTGTTGAAACTCACAAGATTGGCATCGCCCCAAATGGACACTGTCTTGAGTGTGAGATTGAACCGCTCTACTATGGCCTCTCTTTCAGACTGAATTTGATCTCTACTGGCCTGAGCATTCGGCAGGTATCTCTCTACAACAGTGCTCTCTACAGTCGTCCGCGTACCCATAGATACCGGGTATAAGCAGATCGTTAATATGCAGCTGGAACAAGGTTATAGAGAGAACAGACCCCTGAGGAACTCCTGAGTTGATCTTTAACGGGTGAGATGAATAAACTTCAACCGCAACTCTGAGTGATCGGTCACTCAGTAAATATTTAATTCAGCCGATCAGGCCAGAAGATATACCATAGGCTGAAAACTTGCTTATAAGACTCGCGTGCCAAACCCTGTCAAATGCCTTTGAGACGTCGAGGGAGACAGCGATCGCCTCCCCACTTCGCTCAAGAGCTTCTCCAATGGTGTGGTTGGCACTTGGCATACACTAGAAGGTCGACCGATTCTGGCGAAACCCATATTGTCGATCACTGAGGAGATCGTTTTGTTCTAGGTATGCCATTAGACAATTGTTCAATATACGCTCCATAATCTTGCAGAATATGGAGGTGATTGAGATCGGACGATAATTGTCAGGGTCTGCACGGCTACCTTTTTTGGGCACTGGTTGCACGTTGGCAAGCTTCCAGTATTTAGGCAATATTCTAGTCTCAAGAGAGAGGCGGTACAGACGTGTCAGTATCAGAGACAACTCGGGAACACATGTTTTAAGTACTATCGCTGGTATACCATTAGGAATACAAGCTTCACATCTAGACGACTCAATACTCTCTTTACCTCCTTATTAATGATGGAAATTTCAGGCATTGAAATCCCGCGGTGCGGTAAATGTGGTGGAGTAGCATTGCCAGAGTCTAGACATGAATTTTGGGCAAAAAGAGAGGCAAGCAAATTCGCCTTCTCCATTGCCGTATGAGCCAGGTATCCGTCAGGTTTTACCAGCGGTGGGGGTGAGGGCCGACAGAAGTTCGTCTCGACCGCTTTGGCAAGGGACCATAAAGCTCTGCTGCGAGATGGTTGAGCAGAGAGCTTTGCGCCAATATGTGTAATTCGGTCAAAACGAGCCTTCTTTAATGTCTTTTTTTAGGACTTGGCGGCTAAGTAAAAGGCTCTCTTCTTGGATTTTACATCCGGAGCTTTGCGGTTCAAGTCGGTTCAATCAAGTCATATCTTTTTTCTTTCCTATACTTACTATTATAGATTCCTTTGCAACTGAATTGTCGTATTTCATTACCATCTCAGTTTACATCTTTACCATCCTACCTGATTTCATTACAATCCTTCTCCTTTTCATCACCATCCAATTGTAAAATTTCAAGGATTATTTTCTCAATAACGAATTGAGATAAAAAGGTGCCTCTCACATTTTATGAATCTAGTAGCGAACTTAACTGGATAATTTTCGAAAAAAAATTAAAATGTTGACTTTTTTATTTTATCCGCGGAACGATAAAATTTGCACGAAACGGCGGAATCAACCTTGTACTAATGTCCCAACATATTTATTATTATACAAGTAATACCCCTGGCTCTACCTGCGTAGTATTCCGGTAAAAGTTACTACCTCGGTGGTGTAGTGGCTAGCATATATATATGGTCATACATCGAGAGGTCCTGGGTTCGAGTCCCGGGCCGGGCTAAGTTTAATTATTGAGTCTTTCTGTTTAGTAAGCCTCAGTAATAGCCCGGAGTTGGGAAGTTGGCGGTGAGTCACCCCCGTGCCTCGGAGAGCACGTAAAGCCGTCGGTGCTACGCCCTAGCTCTCACTGGTCGTGTCGAGTAGTCATCCCACCGGAGTATGAGAGTGATAGAAATAGAGAGTGCACTTGTGTCCGCGCGTACACTTGTGCACTATAATATCTCCTGCGCAGTTGGCCAGTCTCAATGAGATTGGCCGCCATGGCCGGAATCGGTCGGAGAACATTATTATTATTATTATTCCGTAACCAGAATAAAAGTACTTTATTTCTGCGTTTTTAGGAGCATAAAAAGAAATCTTGTATAAACTAACGATAACCCTTTAGACCCTCTTAATTCACAACTATCGCAAAATCTGTTCAAAGCTTACTTCTCCAACAAATAAACTACCTACCTGCAAAATTTCATGTTCATAAGGCAAGTAGTTCGCGATTTTGTTTTAAGCAACGACCTTGAGTGTGACCTTAACCTTTTTATGTATTTATATAACTTATTGAAGCACATATGTAAAGGTATACTCTAGTACGTCGATTACCTCATTCTTTCTTCTTTCACTATTTCAGTGAATTTGACTGTACAGATAATATTTCAATAATCGGTGTGATTTTGATATATATGAAATAAAATAAAATTAGACATTATTCTATTTCTAGTCTTTGTCTTGTTCATTATATTTATAGTCATATAGCACATCCGAATCGTCAGTTAAATTTAAAGAGTATTGTACACAGAGTAGTGTATGTGTTTTTGTATGTTCCTTAATATACAAAAAACTTGCAAATGGAAGGTTTTAATAGTAAAAAAAAGTTCAAAGTTTGTAAAAAACTTATAAAATAGTTATTAAATACTTAATAGTTCTGTCTTAACTTATACTCATCTTATATGTCGAATTTCGCCCAAAAAACTAAGTGGGCATGATCGTGAGAAATAAGGCGCAGTCAGCTTAACATGATCTACATCTAAAATCAGTAACTTTTTGGATGCAACTTAAGGCTAACAACACTACTATTTTCGGTCGTATTTATTACGTATAGCATTCTATTACAGCAAAGTAAAAGATGATAAGCCAACAATAATTTATTAAACCTTATGCATAAAACCGACTTGTCCAGTTATGATTTTTTTGTGCATTTCTTATACCCCCGGTACCAATGTGGTTAAGTTTTCATGTACATAAATTTTTCAATACTTTCAACTAGGCCTATTTTCGATAGTAAATTTAAAACTAATATTTTAAAGATTGCTAGCAGGTAGCAGTTTGCACAAGATTTAAATTAAACAGAATAGTCAAATGAATACGAAAATCACTAGATTACGAATACCCGAGTATTGTTCTCGCTTCAGAAAACACGATAAAACGATCCAAGCTAAATGAACAACACTCAAGTAAAGGCGGTTCATTTCGAAACACGACTATTGAATCAAGGTCCTTTATTCTCTCTAGCAGAACTTTTCATAAGCATATACTATGTCTTATCTATACTAATATTATAAAGCTGAAGAGCTTGTTTGTTTGTTTCTTTGTTTGGTTGGTTGTACGCGCTAATCTCAGGAACAACTAGGCCGAATTGAAAAATTCTTTTGTGTTGGATAGTCCGTTTATTAACAATGGCTATGAGCTATATTACATCACGCTACGACGAATAGAAGCGAATCAGCAATGAAAAATGTTAGAAAATCAGGAGAAAATATTTCTTTTGACTCTTAGCCTTTAGAACGGAGCGGAGCCGCGAGAAAGGCTAGTATAATATAAATAATCACATTTTCCACCGGCTCTGTTTGCCCCCTTTATTTAAGTATAATTACTTACTTGTTATGACGTTCAAGGAAACAAACACATAATCTTTATAAGTAGAATCGTGTTGAAAAAGAGCGACGTAAAGGTTCGAAATCTTTATCTACAAACAATGATCGAGATACTTTTCTCATTGTATTTTTTCAAGCGTAATACCTAATTACTAAGTTAAATGTGTTTCCAAAGTCTTAAATTATAATAGGCATTACTACAGAAATAACGAGTTCGATTTCCAAATTTCTCTATAATTTTGTTATTGGGCCTATAGATAGTTCACAGGATGTCAATCTATATATCTATACATACATATCGTATAATAAAGTTGGAGTGTCTGTTTTTAAATTCAAATAGACAGCTTTTCACAAAATGCATATTATGAAAGTATATACGATACTAGCAACCAAAAAAAGGTTTTTCTTAAATTTTTTGTCTGTCTGCCTGTGTGTTCCGGGTAGTATCTGAAAATGTTTACCGTTTCTGACGAGACCTTAGACTTTATGGCTAATGTTATAAAGTGTAACTTAGGCTAATTTTTAACCGAATCCAAAAAAAGGAGGAGGTAGACATTTTATTTATTTGAACTAGCGGAACCCGTGGCTTCGCTGACGCTAAAATGTTTTACGAGTAAATAAGATTCGACCCTAAATATACATAATATTGTTTAAGTATTTTTTTTAATGATTTGCTTTTATGAAGCTGCTCTTATTTTATGCCCTTCAGTGCACAGGTCCCATGGTGTAACGGTTAGCACTCTGGACTCTGAATCCAGCGATCCGAGTTCAAATCTCGGTGGGACCTATTTTGTCACAAGTTGTATCGATTTTTTTAACATTATATTAAGTTTTTTAGAATATTTAAGTACGTCCTCAATCTATTTTACTTAACACATCTGCTTATAGTTGAAGACTGATTGCAGATACATGAAAAAGAATATTAAGAAAAAACTAAACTATTTTTTTTAAGAATAGGCATTAGACAAAATGATATTTATTTTGAAAGCCAACTTATTATTTCATATAAAAGATCCTTTCTCTTAAATTTTTTCTTCGTGAAAATCTCCAGGAAAATCGTTTCTAGAATCAAGACCTTTTATATGTTAAACAGTTTTTGATTTCTGAAGAACCTTTAAAGATTTCATCATCGATTCCTTAATGTATTTACTGAAGTGAATGAATGGGTTGAAAAATTATTTCCATTCAACGGTCCTTTGATAAAGCGAAATACTTTTTTATTTTTTATCATTGTACGCAAGACAGTCCTTTGCGCCTTTTTGAATAGACGTTTTAGTATAAATCTATTACAACTTGTCGGAAAAATGTCCATAGTTCCTGAAAAATTAAACTACATTTAACGGTTTCACTTATTTTACTACACATACATTTTTAATTCACATAATTACTTCGCAGTATGAAAAAAGATATTTATGGTCATATTATACTCCACTAAATTAAATATGTTATGACATTTTTTAAGTTAGACGATAGCTGCCCAATAAAAATTTATTGAATTATTAAACTGCCCTGCCTGGGTATGTTTCCAGGTGTAGGAATATTACCGCAACACAAAAAACGTGCGTTCAGTTCAGTTCGTTAAACGTAAAAACTTTTAACTACTTTTTCATATCGTAACCGTATTCGAATGAAGCACTTTTAAAAGCTTCCTATCAGAGTGAATCGTTACATGGTAAAACTTATCCAGAGAACTTTGACTTGTTATCAGCCCTTTTTGACATCCCAAAACTGAGCACGAACCTACCTTTGCACCACGTGAGAACGTAACCACTGAGCTACCACTGGCTTAAGATTTTTCTACCACGAATTCAAAATAACTTAATAATGTAGTCATCAACAGCCTTTTGCAGTCCACTGCTGGACATAAGCCTCCCCCAAGGCGCGCCACTTCTTCCTGTCAGCTGCCGTTCGCATCCATTCGATGCCGGCATGGCTACTCAGGCTACGCATTACTAAATAATGTAGTAACTAACTAATACATTTCTTTGCAGTAAGTCAAAGGCGTGATTTTTAGATTTTTTAAATAAACACGATACTTTCTCTTTTATCGTTATTCAAAATTTTACTCGCTTTTATTGTTTACTCAAACAACTTTAGAATCCACTTGTATTTATATTCTAAGTTATTTAGAAACAAACTTATTATTAGTTTATAATTTGATATTCTTAACAAAGTCGTTCTAAATCTTCTATTTTCTTCTTGAAAGTGGATGTCGGTACCTAATTTATATTAGTGGGCGAGAGCAAACAATTCGCTTCTTTCATCTTTATTTTAGACATCATCAAGTTAAACTGGCTATCGTCTGGCAATTCAATTTGTTACTATAAACATTGACTTAGGTAGCGTCAACAAAAAATACTCAAAATTTAATCTAAATTATTATTTTCAAACATCCGCTTTTTTATAAGATAATTGAAGAAGGTCATAGGTTCTTATTATTATTATTAATCATCAATCATCATCATCGGAGAAGGGGATTTTATATACAAAATTAAAAAAACATGGTATTAATTTACGATTTCAGTAATCTTTTATTTCTAACATAACGACTCTCCCTCAATCCGCTCGGATTTCTCAGAATTGAGATATTTTCTTCAGCTTTTTTCTCCTCTAATATGTGTTGTATATTATACATATAAAACTTTTTATTTAATTACTCTATATATTGCAGAAAAACGCATTAAATCCGTATTGTAGTTTAAAAGATCTAAGCGAACAGACGGCGGGAAACGACTTTGTTTTATACTATGTAGAGACACTTTGCACTTATAATTAACATGGTCTAACTAAAAGCTCATATAAGAAAAAAAAGATACTGAGGACTGACCTAAAAGGATCCACTCACGTATTTCCTTAGCTTCATCTTATTTTCTTTACACTCAGCTACTAAGTTGGTACACCGCCACTAGACTTCCCTCAACCGTTAAAAGAACACAGAAATACTTTTATATTATACGATTTAAATTTAATATTTAAATGTTGGCAGAATTGTTTTTGTAGTACATTATTATTGTAGTGAATTTTTAATTGGAACGAACTTTGTTTTTTAATATCTTCTTAAATTGATGCTTAATTATTTGGAGATACAAAAATTAAACGTACCTAAGAAAATTGTTTTTAATCACAATTTTAAAGTAAAGGAGCTTTAGGTATGTATCTTAAATAGAAAAATCTATTAATTTATAGAGTACACTTAAATAAAATAAGCAAAAAATAATAAGAACACTATTATTAATATTAAAAAGAATATTATTATCTAATTAACAAAAAGATTTACTTAAAAATAAGTAACTTCTTTAATGTCGAAAACTTTGAGGTAGGTATATAATAATATACCAAAATTAAAGACGAAATCGTATCGAACATTCTAAAAAGATTTTTACAGGGACTCCACGAACAGCTCTCTAAGCATGCCGCTACAGTGCTTACGTTATTTATAAATGTAAATAGCACTTTTATTCATAGGGCAGTTAGTATTAAAATAAATAATTTTCTTATTAAAATACACTTTGTGGCATAAAAAGTTAATTAAAATTGTAAGAATATGTACTTATAAAATACATTACTAATAGCCTCGGTGATCTAGAGCTAGGATATACGACTACAAGTCCAGAAGTTCAGGGTTCGAGTCTTGTGTTAGGCTGAGTTTAGTTATTGAGCTTTTAAAATTACTCGCCAAAGAAAAGCCATTAAATAATACTCATATTACTCGCACTCTTTAAGGCATATACAGGCACAAAGGTCGACATTTTATTTATATATATGGGCCTAAATAAACAGTAATCTTATACAAGACATATGAAAGCTGAGTGGAAAGGAAAATAGTGCAGGTAAATAAATCTTACCGAGACCGCATTACGTCTTTTTAGTAATATACCGTGACATTGCTTATGATAGACAAGAATAATTAAAATTATGAAATAGTATACTTCTTAATATGATTATATTATGTATTTATATATCTATGTATGTATTCAGCCCTTTTTAATCTTTTTTTTTAACGCCCCATCGTCGGGCACGGGTCTTCCAGGGATATCACACCATAGTCCACCACGCTGGCTAAGTTTGTTTTGGCGGAATTCACATTTATCACTAACATTAAAAATCCTCGTACTGAGGGAGGCTCGTGCCCAGCAGTGGGACGTTAAAAGGGCTGATGATGATGATGATGATTAAAAAAGAAGGTTTTATTAGTGTCTTCTGAAATTTTGATACCGTAATGTGATATACCAGAGACCCTCGTTCCGAGCAGGCCTAACTTTAACTAACCTAATTACAGTCGAAGCGTGCTCATCAGTTACTCTTTGTACTGTACTGATTTCACATGGGATATGCTATGTGCCGAGACGTAGTAGGCTAAGTTCCTATATTTAATAGTAGATCAGGCCACATGTTGGTTGGCACTTATGATTTTCTTTGGTTATTGTCTATAGAATTTGTAGCTTAGAGCAGTCGTTTCTCGGGTTTTCTCTCCGGTATCACTCCTTCAGAAAGTCTTTAATTTTTCAATTAAAAAAGAAATATGCAGTATAAAAATTATCCATCTTCATCAAGTAGGGACAAATCACACATAAAAAAATTGTTTTGGAACTTGCCATAAAAATAAACATCCTGTCATGAAAGTCAATTTTAACATGATAAGATTTAAAATATAACCATAGTAATTAATTACATTGTTTATTATAATATAAGACTTGTTATTTGAACATATTACTATATTGTCGCGGAATAGAGTGCGAACTCGTCATTATAGCACGCTTGTACCATGCTTTACAATAGCGAATGTCAATTTCTAAGTTTTGACAATTACATAACAAGAACAGTTTATTGCAAATTTTAATGTGTCAAAGAGAGAAAAAGCATATTCAGGAAAGATTTGGAAGTTACTAGAAACATTTTGAATCTTCGATACTAGAATGTTCTATATTTACGCAAAAGGGTAAATCGCCAAAGCTACAACCCAGTTGGGAGGGGCCTTACAAGGTTATAACGAAAATTAACGACGTCACTTTCCGAATTCAACGTACATCTAGAAGCCCGGCTAAAATCGTGCATGTGGACCGATTAGCCAAGTATCACGGCAACAACGATGCTCGAGACGAGCATGTCTTAGGAGGGGGTAATGTCGCGGAATATAGTGCGAACTCGTCATAATAGCACGCTTGTACCATGCCTTACAACAGCGAATGTCAATTTCTAACTTTTGACAATTAGATAACAAGAACAGTTTATTACAAATTTTAATGTGACAGAAAGAGATAACGCATTTTCAGGAACAATTTGGAAGTTACTAGAAACATTTTGAATTTTCGATACTAGAATATTCTAAATTTACGCATATAAAAAGGCCGGCAGTGTGTCGAGAGATCAGTTGTCGTTCGAAGTTAAGTGAAGATTGCGAAGAGATACGAAATAGTGGAAAAGTGAAGAAGAGTATAGTGAATTGTTAAAAGTGGTGAATTATAGAGCTCAGAGACTCAATTTAACTAGTGCTGTGTACAAACTGCGCGTGTACAAAGTGTAAATAAATTAATCTTTAGTGCGAGAACGCTTTTAATTTCCGATCCCGAACCCGTAGTACAAAGCGCTAAGTAACTCACTGTATGTGATCTTTCTGACGGGGTCGCTAGCAAAAAGAGCTTCCAATATATTCAGAGCCTCCTCTCTAAGTGCGACGGTAAGGGCAGATCGGGCTTCATCATCTGTCCATCCACTTGTCTCCTTGATCGTCTCAAACTGAATCTTGAATGCGGCCCAAGAAGATTTGCCGTCGAAGTAAGGGACTTTAAAGATCTTTGCTGATGATGAGCTAATGTCGGCACCACGCGGTAACTTCTGAGTTTCCAAGTAATCCATCCTCTTCTCCATTTTAGAGAGTTTTGAGTTGTACTCCTCTAAAGCTTTACCGTGTGTGGCGAGTGTCGTCTTTATTCCCTCAACTTCTCTCTCAACGGCTTCCACCCTTTCCGTATGTTGTTGAAGAGCGGGTATGACATTCTTGTGAAAGCCCTCTTGAAGTGCGCGCAGCTGTTCCTCTTGGCGGCGATCCTGCTCTTCTTGGAGTGCGCGCAGCTGTTCCTCTTGGCGGCAAGCACGTTCTATCTCGCGTCGAGCCTGCTGGTCTCGGAGTGCGCGCAGCTGTTCCTCTTGGCGGCAAGCACGTTCTATCTCGCGTCGAGCCTGCTCCTCTTGGAATGCGCGCAGCTGTTCCTCTTGGCGGCGAGCACGCTCTATCTCGCGTCGAGCCTGCTCCTCTTGGAGTGCGCGCAGCTGTTCCTCCTGACGGCGAGCCTGCTCCTCTTGGAGTGCGCACAGCTGTTCCTCTTGGCGGCGAGCCTGCTCTTGCATCATGAACGCCATTTGTTGCAGAAGAGCGTTCATGTGTGGCGTGGTGCTCTGTTGAGCCGCAGACTCATAACTCGACGTACTAGGCCCAGAATCTTCCCTTTGCTGTTCTGCCATTGTGCGTGTAGTGACTCCGTCAGAAAGATCACATACAGTGAGTTACTTAGCGCTTTAGACGTCTCCGGTTGGATAATCCTCCCGTGGTAGCTTGATGCACCCTCCACGGTCTTGAGTCATGACGCACAGCTTCAATCTCTAGAGCATGAGCGACAGCTTCCTAGAGTCTCGGTATGGTGATAGTCACCTGGAGCACGTATCGGAAATTAAAATCGTTCTCGCACTAAAGATGTTTTATTTACACTTTATACACACGCGCAGTTTGTACACAGCACTAGTTTAATTGAGTCTCTGAGCTTTATAAATCACCACTTTTAACAATTCACTATACTCTTCTTCACTTTTTCACTATTTCGTATCTCTTCGCAATCTTCACTTAGCTCCGAACATCAACTGATCTCTCGACACACTGCCGGCCTTTTTATATGCGTAAATATAGAACATTCTAGTATCGAAAGTTCAAAATGTTTCTAGTAACTTCCAAATCTTTCTTGAAAATGCTCTCTCTCTCTCTGACACATTAAAATTTGCAATAAACTGTTCTTGTTATCTAATTGTCAAAAGTTATAAATTGACATTCGCTGTTGTAAGGAATGGTACAAGCGTGCTATTATGACGGGTTCGCACTCTTGCCGTGATACTTGGCTAACCGGTCCACATGCACGATTTTAGCCGGGCTTCTAGATGTACGTTGAATTCGGAAAGTGACGTCGTTAATTTTCGTTATAACCTTGTAAGGCCCCTCCCAACTGGGTTGTAGCTTTGGCGATTTACCCTTTCGTCTCACCGGGTTATGCAGCCATACCAATGAGCCTTCCTCGATGTTCGTTCCTGTCGCCTTTCGGTCATAACGAGTTTTCATGCGTTCACTTGCTTGTAGCCCTGCATCTCGTATCTGCTCATGAACACCAATCATCTTCGCTCGTAGTTCACTGGCATATTCTGTTATGCAACTGGGAGTATCCGGCGGGCAACCACTTAACAGATCCGCTGGTAGTCGCAATTCTCTTCCGAAATTTGCAAAAGCAGGTGTTATGGTAATGCTTTCGTGTACAGCAGTCCGGTAAGATAGCAGGAACAATGATAAATACTCGTCCCAATCCTTTTGATGTTTATCCACAACCTTAGCTAGATGGCGTTCCAAAGTCTGGTTAAACCTTTCAACCATTCCATCTGACTGTGGATGATGTGGTGTGGTTCGAGTCTTGTGCACCTCCATGATTTTACATACTTCCTGAAATATATGCGATTCAAAGTTTCTTCCTTGATCACTGTGCATTTCTAACGGAACGCCGAATCTGCAAAATACATCTTTTACCAAAGTATTTGCGATAGTTACTGCTTCTTGATTTGGGATGGCGAATGCCTCAGGCCATTTTGTAAAATAGTCCATCACAACTAAAATATATCGGTTCCCGGAATTAGTAATCGGAAATGGTCCTGCTACGTCTAATGCGATTCTCTCCCAAGGTGCCCCAACGTTGTATAATTTCATTACTCCTCGGCTTCTGGTCTGCGGGCCTTTGACAGAGGCACATTGCACGCATTTCCGACACCAGTCCTCAACATCATCTCGACAATGCAGCCAGTAAAATCGCTCCTTGATCTTGACTAACGTTCTTCTTACCCCTAAGTGTCCACCAGAAGAACCATCATGGTAGACTCGAAGTATCTCGGATACTTTTATTTTAGGAACCACTAGTTGGAGATGGCTATCATTTCTACGTGTCTTCTCCCATTTCCGGCACAATACTCCATTGTGTAACAACAAACTGTCCCATTGTGCCCACAAACTTTTCGTAGCGGTACTGTACTGTGCTATGTCAGTCCACTTAGGTTTTGGCCTACCACTACTTAGCCATTCCATGATAGGTCGTATATCTCGGTCTTCTTCTTGAGCTCTCCTCATGGCTTCATCACTCCAACGTTCATCTAACGAGTCTGTTCTAATAACTTTAATTGATTCCAATTCCTTTGCCTCTTGTCTTTGACAGTGCTTGCAGTCGTCTTCACAGGGTCTTCTAGATAGAGCATCGGCGTTGCTGTGATTTTTACTCCCTCGATGTTCTATATCGAACTGGAATTCTTGAAGTTGTTCAATCCATCGTGCTACCTGCCCTTCGGGATCCTTGAATTCTAATAACCATTTCAGGGCAGCGTGATCGGTTCTTACCAAAAATTTGCGTCCTAGCAAGTATTTCTTAAAATGTTGTAAGGTTTTTACTACAGCAAGTAGCTCTCTTCGAGTAACGCAATAATTCTTTTCCGGTTTAGAGAGTGACTTACTGAAATATGCGATTACCACCTCCTGATCACCCTTCCGCTGGGACAATACACCTCCAATACCGATATTACTGGCATCAGTGTCGACAATAAACTCAGGCTTTTGTGGACGGGATTCGCGACTCGGAGGTACGTGCCGCTGTACGCCTAAGACACCATACAAGTCTCAGGGAAGCTGTCGCTCATGCTCTAGAGATTGAAGCAGTGCGTCATGACTCAAGACGTTGGAGGGTGCAGCAAGCTACCACGGGAGGATTATCCAACCGGAGACGTCTTTTCAACCCAAAGTGCTACGAGTGCGGTGAACGGGGCCATCTTCGAAGTGACTGCCCTATAAGGAAAAATGGTCGACTACAGTCAGATGTTGGTGTAACAACCTGTGATCAAGTCAGAGGAGAATTGATCTCGGCTAGAGTTAGGACGCTGGCCGGGGGATCTACAACTCCACCGATAGAAGTAAAACAGGCAGTAGATGGGAACACTTTGGTCATACATGGCGCTATTAATGGAGTGACATGTAAACTGACACTGGATACCGGAGCTTCGCGAACTGTCATTAATAACCGAAAGCTGAAACACATTGCGGACAATAATTTGCAAGATAGAAAGCACATCACCCTTATGACAGCCACCGGTCAGCGCAAACTATTCAGAGAGGGGAAGTTGTGGGGACTTGCGAAGAGATAGCCTGGTTAAGCAGATGTCAACAGAATGAGAAGGTATTTAACAAGGATAAAGAGCAAGCAATGAAACTTTTAGAAGACTGCGAAGAACATCTCACAAGTTCACAGAAGACAAAAGCTAAAAATTTACTTTACCAATATTCAGATTTGTTCTCGAAACATGATGGCGATATTGGAAGAACCGGTTTAGTGAAGCACAAAATTAATACTGGTGACGTAGCGCCTATTCGACAACGACCAAGACGAATTCCATGGGCTAAGGAGAAAGAGGTTGACGACATGATCCGAGACATGAGAAAGAATGACATCATCGAACAATCTACTAGTCCTTGGTGTTCTCCAGTAGTACTTGTAAGGAAGAAGGATGGATCTTCAAGGTTTTGCATCGATTACCGCAGACTTAACGATGTAACCAAAAAGGACAGTTATCCCCTGCCTCGAATCGACGACACCTTAGACACTCTCAGTGGCATGAAATGGTTTTCAACTCTCGACTTGAAGAGTGGCTATTGGCAAGTGGATATGGACCCCGTGGATAAGGAGAAGACTGCGTTTTCAACTGGGAAAGGGTTGTGGCAGTTCAAGGTTATGCCGTTCGGGTTATGCAATGCACCAGCTACATTCGAGAGGTTGATGGAACGTGTACACGCTGGATTACTAGGAGCAGCCTGCCTTGTTTACTTGGATGACATAATTATTGTGGGACGTGACTTCGAAGACCATCTTAAGAAACTCGAAGCAGTATTTGATAAACTAAGGGAAGCAAATTTAAAGTTAAGTCTAAAGAAGTGCTCATTCTTTCGGAGACAGGTCAATTACCTTGGACATGTAGTCTCGGAAAACGGCGTGGAAACGGACCCTAGCAAAATCACCGCTGTTAAAGATTGGCCGACCCCTAAGGACAAAACGCAAGTGAGAGCATTTCTGGGATTATGCTCTTACTATAGAAGATTTGTAAAAGGCTTCTCTGACATCGCCAAACCACTTCATAGACTGACCGAAGAGAAGAGACCTTTCGTATGGGACAATAATTGTGAATCGGCCTTTCAAGAACTGAAGAAACATCTTTGCCAAACACCGATCCTTGGGTATCCAGACACAAAGGGAGAGTTCATTGTCGACACAGATGCCAGCAATATCGGTATTGGAGGTGTATTGTCCCAGCGGAAGGGTGATCAGGAGGTGGTCATCGCATATTTCAGTAAGTCACTCTCTAAACCGGAAAAGAATTATTGCGTTACTCGAAGAGAGCTACTTGCTGTAGTAAAAACCTTACAGCATTTTAAGAAATACTTACTAGGACGCAAATTTTTGGTAAGAACCGATCACGCTGCCTTGAAATGGTTATTAGAATTCAAGGACCCCGAAGGACAGGTAGCGCGATGGATTGAACAACTTCAAGAGTTTCAGTTTAAAATTGAACATCGTGGGGGTAAAACACACAGTAACGCCGATGCCCTATCTAGAAGACCATGCGAGGAAGACTGCAAGCACTGTCACACACAAGAAGTAAAGTAACTAGAATCTATTAAAATTATAAGAACAGATTCGATAGATGAACGTTGGAGCGATGATGCCATGAAGAGAGCACAAGAAGAAGACCGAGACATACGACCGATTATGGAATGGTTAAGTACTAGTAGACCAAAACCTAAGTGGACTGACATAGCACAGTATAGTACCGCTACGAAAAGTTTGTGGGCACAATGGGACAGTTTGTTGTTACACAATGGAGTATTGTGCCGCAAATGGGAGCAGACACGTGGAAATGATAGCCATCTCCAACTAGTGGTACCTAAAATAAAAGTACCCGAGGTACTTCGAGCATACCATGATGGTTCTTCTGGTGGACACTTAGGGGTAAGAAGAACGTTAATCAAGATCAAGGAGCGATTTTATTGGTTGCATTGTAGAGATGATGTCGAGGACTGGTGTCGGAAATGTGTACAATGTGCCTCTGTCAAAGGCCCGCAAACCAGAAGTCGAGGAGCAATGAAATTATACAATGTTGGGGCACCTTGGGAGAGAATCGCAATAGACGTAGCAGGACCATTTCCGATTACTAACTCCGGGAACCGATACATTTTAGTTGTAATGGACTATTTCACGAAATGGCCTGAAGCATTCGCCATACCAAATCAAGAAGCTGTTACTGTTGCAAATAAATTGGTCAAAGAGGTATTTTGCAGATTTGGTGTCCCATTAGAAATGCACAGCGATCAAGGAAGAAACTTCGAATCACAGGTGTTTCAAGAACTGTGTAAGATCATGGGGGTGCACAAAACTAGAACTACGCCTTGTCACCCACAGTCCGATGGAATGGTGGAGAGGTTTAATCAAACTTTAGAACGACATCTAGCCAAGGTTGTAGATAGTTATCAAAAGGATTGGGACGAGTACATATCACTGTTTCTTCTATCTTACCGGACAGCATTACATGAAAGCATTGCAATGACACCTGCCTTTGCCAATTTCGGAAGAGAATTACGACTACCAGCGGATCTGTTAAGTGGTTGCCCGCCGGATACTCCCAGTTGCATAACCGAATATGCCAGTGAACTAAGAGCGAAGATGATTGGTGTTCATGAGCAGATACGAGATGCAGGGCTACAAGCAAGTGAACGCATGAAAACTCGTTATGACCGGAAGGCGACAGGAACGAACTTCGAGGAAGGCTCATTGGTATGGCTGCATAACCCGGTGAGACGAAAGGGTAAATCGCCAAAGCTACAACCCAGTTGGGAGGGGCCTTATAAGGTTATAACGAAAATTAACGACGTTACTTTCCGAATTCAACGTACATCTAAAAGCCCAGCTAAAATCGTGCATGTGGACCGATTAGCCAAGTATCACGGCAATAACGATGCTCGAGACGAGCATGTCTTAGGAGGGGGTAGTGTCGCGGAATAGAGTGCGAACTCGTCATTATAGCACGCTTGTACCATGCTTTACAATAGCGAATGTCAATTTCTAAGTTTTGACAATTACATAACAAGAACAGTTTATTGCAAATTTTAATGTGTCAAAGAGAGAAAAAGCATATTCAGGAAAGATTTGGAAGTTACTAGAAACATTTTGAATCTTCGATACTAGAATGTTCTATATTTACGCATATAAAAAGGCCGGCAGTGTGTCGAGAGTTCAGTTGAAGTTCGGAGTTGAGTGAAGATTGCGAAGAGATACGAAATAGTGGAAAAGTGAAGAAGAACATAGTGAATTATTAAAAGTGGTGGATTATAGTGCTCAGAGACTAAATTAAACTAGTGTTGTGTACAAACTGCGCGTGTATATTAAGTGAAAATAAAACAACTTAGTGCGAGAACGCTTTTAATTTCCGATCCCGAACCCGTAGTACGTAACAATATAATGATTTATAGACAGAAATACAAGTAATTTATTTATATATAGATAATGTATCGCACACGGTAAACATTTGCTGTGGAGTAATATATGACTCATATGCAATGTCAATATTATTCGCATTATTTACCGGAGCTATTCACTTCTTAATAGCTATGTCCCAAACTAGGGCCAAATTATTATATTTCTCTTACTGGTTATGATATATTTACTTATCTCCCTACTCTATACTTATATCGACGACCAGTTTGGCGCAGTTTGTAGTGACGTCAGGGGTTCGAGTCCCGCTGGGGGCATACATTTGTTGAGCAAGAATGTTTGTACTCCAGTCATGGGTGATTATATTTATAATATGTATGTATTTAAAACTTATATATGTAGTATATCAAATATCTGGTATCCGTAACACAAGCTTCCTTCGTAGCTTACCACGGAACTAGATAGAGCACAGCGCCTGTGTGTAATAATATCCCAACATATATTATATAACGTTTTCCTGAAGTGATCCTTCACACTTCGCCTTCTTAAACATTGGTATAGTTTTGATTTGTAAATGTAGTTTTTAATGTTTAATAAGATAGAATGGAAAGAAAATAATAATATGATAATGGTAATTCTCATTTTTCCTTTTTGACCGCGAAGGCTTGGTGTGGTCTGCTTCAGTAGACCTTCTGAAATCGAGTATGTATGTGATCCTGCGATGCCGGATTCAGACGTAGAAGGTTTCTTTGGGTTTAGGTAACTAGTTTTGGTGGTATTTGCGTAAATATATCACCGACGTAAAGTTACCAGCCTCTGTGTATTCTATAGGTTACATTTTGTAGAGTGTGGCAAGAATTACATGATTTAATTCCCCTATCCCCTTTCCATCGGACGACGCAACGAATGGCTAGTCTTCATCCTTATGATGTGGACATTCCATCCTTCCGGATGAAGTGTTTCGCTTCCTCATTTATCATACGTCTGCCTAAGGATTGGAACAACCTGCCTGCGTCCATGTTTCCGTCCGAATACAATATGGGTGTCGTCAAGGCAAGAGTGAATAGATGGCTACTGAATTAGTGCGACTTACCATCTCCGACTACGTTACCACTTCCACCACGTTCCACCATCAGGTGGAACGTAGTCAAGCACTAATTCAGAATAATAAAAAAAAATAGTCGTTACTGAAGCCAAGTGGTTTTATGCTTTTTTGTTTTAAATGTTCCTAATAACTCTTTTAGCTGTTGCCTTTCTTTATAACAAAAGCGTAATAGGGAATGTTTACTTCCTCCAAAATGAATATCCCTAACCTACTACCCTAAATACTTGACCTTACAAAAATTCAAGATAATACAATTTTGTCACTTTTATCAAAAATTCTTCTAACCAGATTTAAGGAAATTACGTACAAAATAACGCAGCGCTTCACAATGGTTCTCATTACAAAGTAATCCGGAGACGCAACCACAAACAAATAGCCTCATTTACTCAGACTAAATAAACAAGTTTACATTATAAGGTTGGAGTAGTCAAATAGTCTTTAATTGTACTGCTTAATGCCAAATAATTCAACACTGGCTACTATATTGTTACCTCATAAAAAATATTTTAGATAAATGTATGATCTTGTTCCTTGTTTAATGGATTCTTATCAAAGTTAAAATTCATAGTAGAGGTAACATACACAAATAATGCTTAAAAATCTTATATTTTTTTATAAAATGTTTCCAAGTATTATGTCTATAACTGCCTTAGGAGTCTAGTAACTACCTAAGATTTAGTATTTAACTTGCAGATCCTGAGGTCTTGGGTTCAATCCCGGAATTATTTTAATCTACTTATAGTTAGTTTTTCCCCATACAATTGTTTACTTTTTAAAGGCAATATCTCAAACAATCTCTCTTAAGGGTTATCTATGTCAGTATTTAGCTATAAACTTCGTTCCTGCAGATGAAATTTAGACTAGGCTGTTATGGATTAGGCAGGGCAAAAAACTTTCTAAAAATAAAGTCTTTTTACTATATTATACTTTACAAATCAAAATAATACGTCTTATTTCTCAAAATTCTATGTCAAAGAAAGGCCTATTATATATACTATTACTATACTAGTGCAGTATGTATAGTAGAACAAACGATGGCGGGATTACGGAAATGATTCGATTAGGCGTTGCAATAATTCTGGGTTTCTGAAATAGGGATTTTTTGACATTTTCCGTTATGTCTCCAGAAGATTCTTATCACTAAATTGATGCTCTAAAAACTTTAATTTTTGCTTTCATATCGTACATTACTAAAAGTGGCATACAGCGACTCGTGCTTCTAATTTAGTTTTAATCTTGTAAAAATTACTAAATAATACATTATTCTTTGGTTTTAATTCATATTTCTGATATTATGTACTTATTTTAATAAGCCTTTGCCTACAATTTGAAGATAGAATGAAAATTAGTTTCTAAAGGAAATTAGGTTTTAAACTGGTTTCGTCTTAATTAACCTACTTCCAAAGAGGCCACAATATTTATATTCAACAACTTCCAAGACACAATTTAAAATCTTTTTTTTTTTATTTAAATAGACTTTTTGGAAAAAACATAAATCTGTAAACTAATCTCGACAACAATTTTAACTACAGTTTATTGATAAAAATATACTTGAAGCAGAGTAGAAGGAGAATGCCTGACAGCGGGATACTCATCGACTGAAAAAAACACACTGTTAACAAAATACACAAACTTACATATCAAATATGTAGGAACATTAACATACTTGAGGCTTGTATTATAGATACTAAATAATCGATTATAACTTAAAATACATACATATTATAAATATATAGACGAAATCAAAGATCATAAAATATTATATAATATTATGTTCCAAACATGATAAAAAAAATCAATTTAAAAATTTTCTTCATACATAACAACTACAGTCAATTTTAATATGAAAATAATTCTGAATTACACAGTCAACTGTACCTCACTTTTTATGTGTAATATCGAAATTGTATTGTTGTAAAAAGATTTCAGTGAGCAAATGATAAACCCATGCGCTATTCGCTCGACGCTCGAAGTGGCTGAAGTTTTAACCATTCAAATGACGTATCGCATCAATAAATTCTCTCCGAACACATTCTGTGCATTTTTCAAAGGAAGTTAAAGCTGTAAATTAAAAGCTCATAAAAAGATAGCCGAGGGGTATTGCGCTTTTAATTTCTGCGTAACCGTTGCATTAACTGACACTGTGGGCTTTATTTGTTTGATAAATGACATGATTCTTTTATCAATAATTACCATTTGTTTTACAGTTTAGGAAAACATCGTGAGGAAACCTGCATGTCTGAGAAAAATCTAGCAAGTTTTCGAAAGGCATGTGAAGTCTAAAAAATTGTAAAACTATGACCTCGTACTGAGGGAGGCCCGTGCCCAGCAGTGGGACGATAAAGAAGACCGGCGTGAAGTGGCAGCTATGCTGTCGCGTTTCGTCCGGTGAGTGAGAGTCCGGGAGGCCCACTCTCCTTCCCCTCTCCCTCTTCCCTTCATCCTCCGCCTTCGTTCCCCCCTCCCTCCCACTTCCCTCCCTCCTCCCTCCCTCCTCCATCCCTCTCTTTCCTGAAAGGCCGGCAACGCATCTGCAAGATGTCCATGGGCGGAGGTGATCACTTCCCATCAGGTGAGCCTCCTGCCCGTTTGCCCCCTTTTTACCATAAAAAAAATATATATCTATAGCTAACTCTCCTATGTAATTTTTCACGCCTAAATGATTGAACATATTGCGATATTTCGGTAGGACATTGGTCGCAACCTGGGATCGAAGATGGGCTACCCTTGATCCCCTGTTAAAATATAATCGTAACGAAGCCAAGTAGAAAGACTAGTACTTTCTAAAATGATAGTTCATGTTTTTTTTCTATCTAGTTATATTACAGGAAGTTAGTTTAGATTAATATCTTATGTATATACGTGTTTTCCTACAACATAAACTCATAATACTTACGAGAAGCGACGTTAAAAAAGAAAGTATAAAAGCAGTTTAAGTAATTCAATGTACTTGAACTTGATATGAACTAAATGAAACAAACTCATTTTGTCTGAGCTAAGTCTTGCGTTTCGACAGCTTCCATTCCTTTTGCAAATGTACGGGGAGAGCTATCAGCGTCTAATTGATTGCCTATTTGCCGACCGTCCAATTTGAAAACGTGCTACAATCTTTATTGGGGAAAATGCCTGGATATAAATCTAATGCGGTAATAAAAATGTCAAGCGTATATTTTTGAATATTTAAAATTATAGCAGATTTTCGTTTGATTGTTGAAGAGTCAAAGTAATTTTTTGCTTTTAAATCTTCTTTAAGTTATGAATTAAATCATAACTAGATTCTGATATTTGTTTGTCTACACCAAAGTACGAGTTACGGAACCCTAATCCAACGGATATGCTGACTGGTAGAAATCGATGGAAGCTTCCCAGGCGACCACCGCGCGAGTTTCCCGTATTGGCGAGTTCTTAGTATTAGCTTCACAATAACCATTGTTTCAGTTAAAGCCAATTTTATTAATTGTAAGATTATTTTAGGGTACTCTTTGTTCACACTTCGAATAAAGCGGTCGTTAGTTTAAGATTAGTTTAATTATTGTATTAATTAATAAATAATTAACAATTTATCGGTTTTTTTTCGACCTCCTGCCTGCTGCAAACGTAATTGGCGCAGTCGGTAGGATTTTCGCGGGCCGGTTCGCGATCGGTTTAAATTAATTACTCGATAATTATCATCGTCGCGTGCCGCCCGGGTGACTATCGAGCACCGTTCGAGAATCCAGAATCTACGGACCTGTGGCAGCCGGGAGTGGAATCCAACAATCGATTCAACTGAAAAGAGACCAGATAATGCAGTTTATGTGAGTACATAAGAATTGTTCTCGTGTTGCTCCTTTCTAGACCTAAGCCTATCCATAAGTTACCAAAATTTTCCATCCTAAAGCATCTAGGATCCGAGAGCCTCAATCTAGGCAGGCCCGTCGGTTAGGTATAGATAGCATAAGAAATATTAATTCGGAAGAAATTAAAGATTCTAACTTAGATTGTAGTTCTTCTAATTTAATTAATATAATTAATATGTCTCACGATCCGGACGTCATATTTAAGGCCCTCCGCCTTGTCCCGGAGTTCGACGGGAACCCAAATATTTTAACTCAATTTATTCAAATTTGTGACCAGTTAGCGATCCAATATCTTAGCGAATTACCAGGTAGTGAATTTTCTAACATATGCCTACTGAATGGAATTTTAAATAAAATAACAGGCACAGCAGCAAGTAAAATTAATTCAAACGGAATACCCGACAGTTGGCTAGGAATTAAAACACTTTTAATTAATAACTTTTCCGATCAAAGGGATGAGACCGCTTTCTACAATGATCTCTCCTTAGCCACACAGGGCAATAGAAGCCCTCAAGAATTCTATGACCATTGTCAAAATTTGTTTAGCACGTTAATGACTTACGTTACACTGCATGAGACACTATCCACCACTATTGAAGCAAAGCGTGATTTGTATAAAAAAGTAACTATGCAGGCCTATGTTCGTGGTCTCAAGGAACCATTAGGGTCCCGCATTCGCTGTATGCGACCACCAACAATAGAAAAAGCTCTCGAATATGTACAGGAAGAACTTAATACTATGTACATGCATAGCCGTTACGAGGTTTCAAAATCTAACAAAACCATAACCACTATACCCAACGCTTCTCACCACACATTCACACCACGCATATTTGCACCAAGTATACCTACACAGAATAACTGGCCGGGCACTGGCAATCATGCAGGACAGAGACTATTTAGACCTAACACACAGCCTTTTAAACTCAACGATGAACACCAAGACAGACAACCCACACACACACAAAGAATATTCGGTGCACCACCTCTGAACTACAACCCTAACAGTCATATGTTTAGGTTACCGCCTCGAAATAATATTACACAGAGGCCTAATCAAGGCAATGGATTTCCTAGACCTATGAGTGGCGTGAGCCACTTTGTGCCTCGACCACTGCCTCCAACACAGCATACACCTACAGGACATAATTGGCAAAATTATGGTAACCCTCCCCCAAGAAATTATTTTAAACCAAGAGAAATAAACTTTAATAATTGCGAATACGATTACGACTCGTACGATTATTACACAGATTTTGAATCTTATTATAATAGTGATGAATACATGGAACGCCCCTATAACTATGAAATTTATTCCCAAAATTATGACGATAATCACACTACGTCCCGAATAGAAACTAATAATGAGAGTACACCTGATGATAATGAACAGGATTTTCAGAAAATCTCCAAATCCGACACCTTAAAATAGAAATAAATCTACATACACAACGTCACCTTCCATATAAAGAGTTATTGGCCATAGTTTGGGCTACAAAATACTTTAGGCCTTACTTATTTGGTAGAAAATTTCAGATAGTCACAGACCATAAGCCATTGCAATGGATGATGAATTTAAAGGAACCGAATTCACGACTTACAAGATGGCGGTTACGCTTAAGCGAATATGATTATACAGTAATATACAAAAAAGGTAAGAATAATACTAACGCGGACGCTCTCTCCAGAATAGAAATACACGCGGGAGAAACAAAATCATTAATAGAAGAAATCGATGAGTTAAATTCACTATTAGGTAATCCATCGGATAGCTTACGCAGAGAATCAAATTCTTCTACGATATCTGTTCCTGAAAATTCAAACGCTTCGACAATTACCGCATCTCACCAATCTAACTCTTCTACATTAACGGCACACAGTAGTCACGAAAACCCTATTTTAGAAATACCGATTACTGATGAACCTCTTAATAGATTTCATAGACAAGTAATCTTTACTATAGTTGACGGTATAAAAAGAAAACCCGCAGCATCAAAGCCTTTCGAAAAACACACTCGAATCAACATCCAGTTGAGTAAAACTAATTTAGAGGAAGATTTAATTAACGCCGTAAAGGAATACATTAGTCCAAAAATTAAGACAGGTATTTTAGTTAATCCTATTTCAGATATGTATACAATAATTCCAATTTTACAAAGTAAATTTAAATCATCTGCAATGAATTTAGTCTTAGTAAAAACTGAAATAGAGAACGTTAAAGAATACCCTAGACAACAGGAAATTATTCGTCATTATCATGAGGGTAAAACAAATCACCGGGGAATCAATGAAACCTATTTATCATTATCGCGAATTTACTTTTGGCCAAAAATGAAGGATCACATAACTAAATTCATCACAGAATGTATTATATGCGGACAAGCTAAGTACGATCGAAATCCGGTCAGACCTCAATTTAATATTGTACCTCCAGCGACAAAACCATTTGAGATTATTCACATAGACTTACTGACAGTACAGAATATCAAATACGTGACTTTCATTGACAGTTTTACCAAATACGGACAAGCTTATTACTTACGTGACGGAACAGCTGTTAGTGTACTACAAGCCCTTTTACAATATTGTACCCACCATGGCGTCCCTATGACTATTATTACAGACAACGGAACAGAATTTGCTAACCAATTATTTAACGAATTTACTAGACTTCACAAAATTAACCACCACAAAACCTTAGCGCATTCTCCTAATGGCAACGGAAATATTGAAAAATTTCACTCGACTCTCCTTGAGCATATACGACTTTTAAAATTACAACATAAAGACGAACCCATTGTAAATCTTATGCCCTACGCTTTAATAGCCTACAATAGTTCTATACATAGCTTCACGAGATGTAGACCCTTTGATTTGTTAAACGGACACTTTGACCCTAGAGACTGTCTTGACATTGACCTTACTCAACAAATGTTACAGCAATACTCACAGACGCATAAAGAGCGGATGAAAAAAGTATATGACATCGTTAACCAATCGTCCCTTAGTAATCGAACGACCCTAATCGAGAATAGGAATAGGACACGCGAACCTGAGATAGAATATGCACCCGGTCAGCAGATCTTTGTAAGGAACCCATTAGCCGAAAGACAAAAAACAGTCCCAAGATATACGCAGGACACTGTCCTCGCCGATTTACCTATACATATTTACACTAAAAAGAAACGAGGCCCTATAGCAAAGTCACGACTAAAGCGAATCCCTAAAGCAGCGAATTTGTTACAGAATCCTGGTGCTCATGATACTACCCCTGGTACATCTTCAGGAAATTAAATTCGAGAGTCTTGATGATGGACCTGGAATACTTCCCTTCAAACTTGGACCGATGAAAGTAACAACACATTATCACACATTCTTACAATACATAAAACTCGACGACATAGAAGATAAAACACACAGCCTACAAAATCATTTACACAATTATCAGAATCAATTACCTAAGGACACATATTCAGTATATGAAATTCAAATAAATTACTTGCTCAACAAATTAGACGAGATATTATATCAAATTAAATCCTTACAACCCACCAGGTCTAAAAGAGGGATCATTGATGGACTCGGAACAGTTATAAAAAGTATTACAGGAAACTTAGATTATACGGATGCTTTAAGGTATAATGAAGCTATAAAATTATTAGAAGGTAATCAGGAAAAGATAACAAATGAACTTAATAATCAGTTAAGCATAAGCAAAGAGTGGATCACTAAATATAATAGCGTTTTGACTCAGCTAGTAGAAAATCTAAGTAAAATTAATAATACCTTAATGTTAATACTTGCTGACCGTATAAATGATACAACTTTAATTAAATATGCCAAATTTGCCCAACTTTTAGTAATACTAAGTGAGAACATAGACGATTTAATGAACGAATTACTAAGAATAGAAAATAGTTTAGCTTTTATACATGCATCAAGCATGCATCATTCCATGATTAGTATAGATATATTAAGTTCAATGATAGATAAGCTTAAGAATCTCTACGGAAAAGAGAGTATTTTAAGTTTAGAATTAAGAGAATATTATAATATAATCCAACCAGCTTCTTATTATGCTAATAATCAAATAGTTTTTATATTCCGCTTTCCTATTATTTCTAAAGATAATTTTTTATTATATAGATTAGCAGTAGTCCCTAATAGAAAATCCCAGGCTCTCATCCCATCCTCTCCTTTCATTGCAACTAACGAGAATTCATTCGTGTACATAGAGGCCGAATGCCCGAAACATAGCAGCTGGTATCTCTGCGAAATGGAACTCAATCATCAGATTCGTACAAATCCAGATTGTATCCACGAGCTAATTCATAAACAGATTTTGAAGGAATCCTGTCACTTAACTACAGTCAATCTTTTACGAGAATCAATGGAGAAACTGGACGATATGCACTACCTTATATCGTTCCCCCAGCATCAAAAGATAGAAATATCATGCGGCAAACAGGAATTTACTTCATTAAAAGGCAGCTACCTCATAACTATACCCCTAGGATGCAAAATTATATCCGAAGAATTTACGTTAATTAACGACAACAACGAAGTGAGAGGACAGCCCTTAAAATTGATGAAGATATCCGATGAAATTGCACACCTAGATACAACTATTAATATATCATCTATAAATATCCAAGGACTCCATAAACTCAAGGACAAAATTATGGTACAATCACCGCTACAAATAGATCACGAAAAAGATACCACAGTATACCATACAACCATACCAGTCTACGTAATATTATTCAGTGCAGGTGCACTCATCATTTTAGTACACTATAGAAAGTATAAGAAAACTACTGCAAAGAAGGAAGAAATTTTAGAAAATGGAGATAACCCAGAGAATCTTAAGGACACAAGTATCCCGGCAACTTTTTCGCTCAACATTTTCAAATAGTTGCCCCTCTAGGGGTGGAGGAGTTACGGAACCCTAATCCAACGGATATGCTGACTGGTAGAAATCGATGGAAGCTTCCCAGGCGACCACCGCGCGAGTTTCCCGTATTGGCGAGTTCTTAGTATTAGCTTCACAATAACCATTGTTTCAGTTAAAGCCAATTTTATTAATTGTAAGATTATTTTAGGGTACTCTTTGTTCACACTTCGAATAAAGCGGTCGTTAGTTTAAGATTAGTTTAATTATTGTATTAATTAATAAATAATTAACAATTTATCGGTTTTTTTTCGACCTCCTGCCTGCTGCAAACGTAATTTACGTATAGTTTCTCCATAGAGATTTTGATTATTTAAAAAAAAATCATCTTTATGTTTGTAAATAACAAGTAATTATATAATAATAAATTAAAAAAAAATATAGTTATATTAATATAATAATAATACTAATTTGAATTTTTCGAGTCACTTCATTTAATCTGACAATACTGTAGATAGCTGAATTGAATTAATTAACTCTTTATTCAGCTGTTACAGCAAATTGAGTCTCTTCAATTACACAACTTACACTTTAGAGAATACTTTATGCTCATTTCCATGCTCCTTAAGTACTATTAGGGATTATATTAAGAAAATGCACTAGGCACCTCTCTTGGCTTCATTCATTGTCATATTCAACACGATACATGTAATAACATAAATATAAATAATTGTAAATACGTTGGGACATTCATACAATAGCGCCATCCAGTTCCGTGGTAAGCTACGATGCTTGTGTTACGGATACGAGATAGTTGATATACTACATATATAAGTTTTCAAAACATACATATTATAAATATATAAAAGTTAAATATAAACACTTATGACTGGAGTACAAACATTCGTGCTTAACAAATGTATGCCCCCAGCGGGACTCGAACCCGCGACCGCTGGCGCAGAAAGTAGGATCATTACCTACTGAGCCAAACTAGTCGTCAAACACGTTTTCTTGCTTTTGATTGAAAAGGCCATTTTAGCAATTTTTCACTCTTTTTTATAAGGAGGTGAATGATCTTAATATGTTAATTTATGCACACATACAATAAAATTCTTACGAAGTCAAATCGGTATAATAAATATTTTTTTAAGAAAACTGATTTAAATAGTCATTTATATGGATATAGAGGACGAAGCTTTAGCTGAAGCTATACTGTTTAGAATATTCGAGTGGACTTGCAAGTAAAATTAAATCATGGACAAAACTGCATAAAAAATTGTATTGCCTTCAAGCTCTTAAGCTCTACTGCAAGCTTAATACTGGGGTGTATGTTAATCACTACATAGTATAAAACAAAGTCGCTTTTTCTGTTCCTATATCCCTATGTATGCTTAAATCTTTAAAACTACGCAACGGATTTTGATGCGGTTTTTTTAATAGATAGAGTGATTCAAGAGAAAGGTTTATATGCATAACTACCGGATCCCGCGGCTTTGCCTGTGCTAAATCTAGGGAAGAGCCCGAGCGAAGCGGGGGCGAGTCGCTAGTACTTAATACAAAATGCTTCACATATGGAGTGCATAACTTGAACATGCGGGTTTTCTCATAACGATTTCTTTTACGTCAATAACAACCGATAATCAGTTTGGAAATGTTTCGTACATAAAAATATCGGAGCTATGGGACCCCAGATTTAAACACTTGGTTCATTAGGTTTTCCAAGCGGGCGCATTACTGCTCTCTCAAATATTAGATAATCAATAAATATTTAAGCATTCTGAAAATAAATAATATAAGTTTATTTATTGATAGCTTTAAAAAGAAATGGAATATTTTCGTATGAAAGCGAAACCTCATTCTTACCGATTTTTATCTAACCACAGTACGAGTCAAGTATAATAAACTTTAACAATATTAAATTTGTTTGTGCTAGTACTCTAGTTTATCTAAAACCTAATAAAAGTTTAAATTATACCTGTTTTACGATTCAAAGTTTGGATTCGTCGGATTTCAGCTCACACTCGTAGCTGTGATTTGTGAACTTTTTATGCACTTTAGAAAAATGAATTTTAAGATATCTTATGAATATTCCGTGTAAAAATTATTAGTTGCATTCTCTATCACTTCGCAAACCATTGAATAAGCTAGGATTTTTTTTTCAAACACATTCTTATTTTTTCTGTTTTATTTACGTAAGAAATTCTAATTCCTTTACATAATTCATCTAACCATGCCAAGAGTTACACAACTTTATATGTATATGATCCTAATATTATGTATAGAAGAATATAGAATACAATGGAAATAATTTATTATAATGCTAATAATACTCATATTTATAAAATTACTAATATTTCCGTTAAGTCTGACACGAATTTTTCAAAGTCCTAATTAAAGTTGTCGCCAATTAAGCGAAAGCACAGGTGAGTACAAAGCTAACATAGCTGCTCCTCCCAGTGACATTAAGTGTTTGAACTTCAATGTATAGAGAAATTATAGGCAGATGCGGTATAAAAAGCAATAAAAATATTTTTGTTAATCCAATATACAATCTTACTTTTAATTTATTGTGAGTTTTCATACCATGTGATCCTTACTATTCTTACTGATACTATAAATGCGAAAGTAACTCTGTCAGTCTGTCTGTCTGTGATGCTTCCACGCCAAAACTGGATAGAACTAATAGTCTAGAGCCTGAGAAAGGACATAGGTTACTTTTCAAGGTGAAAAAAGGCTGTAAGGGGTTGAAGTTTGTATGGAATATATGTCATTCTTAAAGCTATAAGCTTGACACTTATTTTTTATGTTTTGATTAGATATAAATAAATAAAACATTCATAGTTTGTAAAAATTTTAGCCAAAAGGGGTACCTAGGGATGAACCCGAGCGAAGTGAGGGTGAGTCGCTAGTATAGAATATAATCTGTTGTAATAAAATGTAAGTATACGTAGTAGTTGGGAAAAAATCAAAAAATATTTGGCGAGTTAACTACCTTGCAATGAATTATAATAAAAATTGACAATTTACATACAACATCCATTTTTATTTACCATTTATTTTCTTGAACTTCTTTGAACGGTCTTACAGCTCAGGCGTACTACCTCGATCCATTCTATATACTTGTTACTCGAAAGGAATCTTGGACAGAAAGTTCATTATACTTTCAACTATAATAATAACGGAGAAAATAAGAAGTACGTTATAGTTCGAAAAAACTATATAGTTACCTTATTTACATATTTTAAACGGGCTTTAATTATTTGTATTTTAATCGATATATCCATCAACAGTTTTCTTTTTAAGTTTCTTCCCTCAAAGATACTTTATAATGAACTTAGTTATGTCTAATTACTTAAAGATAATAATATATATGACAGGTATCTTACAAAAATAGACTATCTAAGTGGTCTAGTTGCTATGTACGTTGCTACTGGAGGTTCTGGGTTCAAAGCTTGAGTCTGTCATAATGTAAAACAAATAAAAGCGAATTAAATAGGTGTTGTATGCCATCCTAAATATTATTAAAATATAAATATAAATTATTTCTTTTGTATTCTATGCCTATTATTTCATTTTTTCTACAAGTAATTCGTAAAAAGAAAAATAATCTAGCCAAAAACGTATTTTAGTTTATTGACAAAGTTTTCATTGCATTTTGGTAGTTTTCATATTTTTCCGAACTCCGCAGAGCAATCAAGGACTAATTGATTGCCTATTTTCCGACGTCCAATTACTAGAGTAGGCCTTTAGACTTTATCGAACGCCTTTGAAATAAAATATATTATTAGAAGGCTTAACCAAAATTGAACTTATTTTACGACGGAAATGATTATAAATATTGTTAAAATGATTTTGTATCTCTGTTTGTATTTATTTATTAAGCAGAATCTTTACTTTTATAATTGTTTTAATGGAACGTGGGAGTTAAAGTGGAGTCGCTGTTCAAAAAGGTATCCATCAAAGGTAAGTTACTTAAAACGTAGTGCGGCTTCTACTGTTATACTTTATAGGTACCGCCGTGTGCCTGGTCTGAACTGCTTCACGTGCATGACACTTGTTCCTAACTATAGAATTAAATAAATTTTACAAGCTATGATTTTTCTATACGTAGTTTTGTGTATTATATCTGTTTAACTTATATATTTTTCATCATCTAGTCCTAAACTAAACTGCGAAGTTTGTGTTATGGATACTCTTGAGGCGTTGTGGTGTGTGCACAAGCGATGTAGCGCCCTATTGCACTACAGCGAAGGTTTCTGCTGTGAGTTTTAGTGAATAGGAGTCTGACAGTTTCAGCCAGTTGACGGACCGGGAAGACCCCATGATGGGTTGACAAAAATGAATATTCAACATTTATTGATGATATACATATAATATATTATTAAAAAGTCACTTAGCAAAATTGGTAAACTTATTCGATAAGTAAGTTTAAAGCTTTATCTAAGAGGTTTACGACCAATCCTCTCCTTGCTGAGACTTGATGACTGATTATATAGCATTTACTTTCCTTACCTTGAACAATCCTTGGTATTGTGATACTCGTAGTAAAACCGTACAAACAAACAAAAATAAAGACATTATATTATATTATTTAATTATAATAATTCCATGCTAATAATATACTCTAAAGTGAAATAATCTTCTAATATATAAAAATCTCGTGTCACAGTGTTTGATATTTAACTCCTCCGAAACGGCTTGACCGATTTTTATGAACTTTTTGTGTATATTTGGTAGGGGAGAATGGGTCGTAGGCTATTTTTCTTGCCCTAGGTGATAAGGGTGACCCTTCCCAAAATTTTTAATATGATTTAGCTTCGTGAAATATTTATAACCGTAAATATTCATCCATCTACGAATCCCTTCATTTATTATGGTTTAATTAGAACGCGGGCGGAGTCACGGGAATTGCTAGTATTATATTGCTAGTATTATATAACAATAACAACCTAAATTTATGAAAGTTCCATTATTTCCAAGCGAACTAAATACAAAATATTTGTCACAGGAAGGATATAAAGTCGCTAAGAGATGGCCGCTAAGGCTGTTGTTTCTAAACAAAAGCAGGAAATACGGAGCTTCTCTAATAAAATTATACCTCAAAATACTGAAAATATTTGAGCGAGCTTTACGTTTACGTATAAAATGTCTTATGATCTGAGTAGGTACTCAAACTTGTTAAAAAATATTAAAAGTTATAATAAAAGTATTGAGAATGTGATACCGGCTACGTATATATTATTTGGGTTTGTTACTTTGGGCTTGGACTTCATTATTAATACTGGTAGGTATATCATACCAGCCTATTAAAAACATACTGGTATACCTAACTAACGACTTGCCCTCTCTCCGCTCATAGACAAGTTTCAGCGATTAGTATAAACTCAGAAATTACATATTTTATTGCAGTTAAAAGTAACCTTTAAGTTGAAATGGATAACGCTACGGATAAGCTTTTATTATAACAAATTTCATCTAAATCTGCTTCGTGATTTTCTCGAGATACGGTCACAGATAGACAGATAAAAATACTGTAAATTCGGCCTATGTATCAATAATATTGACTATTTCGAAAAGATTATCCCAAAAATATGAAATACCTAGTAAATATAATAAAAATATAATTTTATTATATTTACTAGCTACTCGCTCTAGCTCCACTCAGGCTCTTCCCTAGGTATAACGCAAGCAACACCGCGAGTTCCACTAAATGTATACAAAAACTTGACAAATCATACACTAATACCTTCCTCGAGAAGCACTCTATTCATTGGTGAAAATGGCATGAAAATCGGTGCAGTTGTTTTTGAGTTTATCGCGAACAGACAGACAGACGCGGCGGAGGACTTTGTTTTACAATATGCAGTGATAGTAATATACATGTGTCAGGTGTCAGGTGACGATAACCTGGCACAGAAAGAAAGGCCTTCTTATGAGTCAGTACCCTGGTAGTACATTTTTTCACTAAAATGACTGGTACTCCAGTACTACCGTGAGTAGAGCGCTGATAATTTTTTTTACTGACACATCATAAGAAGAATATTCTGTATATCTAATGATTTCAATTCTTACACACACTACCTACATCATACAGATTAGTGATTTATAAGCAGCTCTTAAAAGCGAGAAATATTTAAACAAAGGCCGTATTGGTATGACTTGCCGGTTTCGAAATACCATTGAAGCTGTTTTATTGAATATTTGTAAGGACTCTATTGAATGTGAAGTGGCTAATGTCCAACGCTTTGTTTGCTGATAGGCCCATTGTTTGACATATTTTGACCTTCCATTAAAACCGTGTGGGTAGTACGTAAGTACCTACTATTATTCAAAAATTTTCTATGAAACTTATGCACTTCACTTAATTTGGAATATAAAGGAGAATAAATTAAATTTATAAATTAATTAAATATATTTATAACTTCTCATGGAGTATTAAAAGAGATTTAATTTCAAAATCTAAAGATATAAAAGCAAAAGTTCACTCACTGACTCACTCACTCATCACGAAATATAGAAAAAATGAATGATATTATAGTTAGTAGACATCAGCTAAGAATTTTCCGCGAATTTTGCAACAGTGACGTATTAGAGTCCTTTATTTTTGTGTTTTGTAAATTTGACAGGAAGCACGTAGAAACACATACCCGAGCGAGACGACGGTAGGTCGATAGTAAATAAATATACTTAAAAAAAGTACATGAAAATCAACAAATTATAGTTCTTCCTATTTTGAAATTCGGTAAAAAATATTTATATCCATTGGTAATTATAATTAACGTATTTAAGCGATAATAATACTTTTACATAACAAAATATGCGTAGGGTCCAAAAATTTTCAATGTTTAAGATATGTCGTTAAAAACTACAAGTTAAAACCTTAAGCTATGTAGAATTTCTTTAAATGAATTAAATATAAACACTTTGTATTTCAATTGAAACTTTTATTAAGTGTTTAGATACCTATAAATTAAAACAAGACTGATCAAACGTTTACATAATATCATATTATTCTTATCAAATAAGATTCAATCACTCTACCCTATAATTCAACAGAAATGTATTAAGAGGCACTATTAAAATTAACGCGGTATTTACTCGAATAACCCAAATTTTGAGTCACGAAAAGGCAATTAATTAAAGCTTTTCAAACAATATTAAAATTATTAACTGGGTCCTTTATAATTAAACATGCAGTTTTATATTAATAGCGAAAGTTTTAAATTTATGGAGAACGTATTTCCTTTTTTGCTGGATGATTTTGGTTTATCCTCGATAATAATATGCTATTTGTCATAAGCATTTACTGAATGAAATTTACTGTTCTAAACAATGATGTTATATAGGACTATGCGTGACTACATTGAATATGTCCACGGGCATATTAGATCTCAGTTGTCAGCTGGATGTCAACAGAGCGGTTGCTTGGCAATAAAAATAATCAAAATGGTGAAATGTGTGGTTAAAGTGTATCAATCACGGTCTGAAAAGATTAATAAAGCAAGTGGTGTTACTTTTCACAAGTAAATTTGTATGATTTTCTCCAGATTATCCATAAAAACATTGTTGGCGACTGGCTGGCGCGCGACCTTTTTGGAACATATATTATTTTGTAAAACCTATTTTTTTATGTTTCAATAGATTTGTCAGAGTAGTCTGCCTGTCACTGTTGAGATTATAACATATTTATTGTGCAATATTTAACAATTAAAAGAATTAACTATAAAACGTGTTTCCATCATCTCTCATTAATACAGTCCATTCCTCATTAGCTATCATTTTGGTCCATTCTCGCCGTAATTTTACCATTCCATCGAAATTCAGATGTCAAATTTTTTCACGTAAGTTATTGTAAATTTTTATTTCATTGTAAAACGGTGTTTACATTATTTACTTACATTTTCATCATGGTGGAAACACGTAGTAAGACAAGGGCAGAGGCGACTACGGAATCTGACCGGGTGCAGCGCGAACGGCGTGATCGTTCACCGCGCGGCGCCCGGCCGGGTTTAGTCACGAATAACGAAGGTGCTTCGACATTGCCTGGTGGTTCGAGCATACAAACAACGGGCGACATTCCAACCAGCGCGGCACAACCTAAGCCCGCTGCCGAACGCCCAGATGCTCGAACTAGCTCGCTTACGCTCGCACGAGGCGATGTCAAAGCACCAACTGAAAGCGCTTTTAGTGTCCACAGTAAGCAATCACATACCGTGCGCACACACTCAACGAGTTCCTCGGCGACCGTTCGCGCACAGAAGCTAGCTCTTGAAGCGGACCTAATGCGGCGTCAGGTGGAGCGCGAGCGCGAACTCGCTCGACAACAGGCGGACCGTGATCGACAACAGGCGGACCGTGATCGGGAGCAGGCGGAGCGCGAGTTTGAACTCGCGCGTCAGCAAGCCGTGCTCGCCCGTCAACAGGCCGAGGCGGAGCGGGAGCGCGAGCGCAAGCTCGCAAATCTCGAGTTCAAGGCGGAACAGACGGAGCTGCAAGCAAGAATCGCCGCTCTGGAAGCTTTAGATAAGTCTGCCAAATCTCGTAGTTCGTATTTTTCTGATCGCAACGCCGAAAGGCGCACTGCTACTTGGGTATCCGAACAGAATGCTAACATGACTACAGCAACTTATGAAAATATGCCTGGTGGGGCACCGATTGTCACCTCGAGTAACGCTCGAGGACCTAGTTTACAACCGGCCGCCACCGCCAACTCGGTATCTTTCAACGTGCCTATTGTCAACCAAGCAACCCTCTCGAAACCCACTCAAGCGCTCTTAACATACAACTACGACGCAGTGGCACCACGACTACCAGTATCATCTGAACATTCCTCCTCAGACCCTATTACAAAACTTACCCATGCTATAAACTCACTTTCAAACAGGCCAAAGAAGCCCGAGCTAATTACGTTTTCAGGTGAAACTTCACAATGGATGGCTTTTAAAAGTAGTTATGAACGTACAAAACGTAATTTTTCAGCTGCAGAAAACTTAGACCGTTTGAACCACGCAGTCCGTGGACAAGCGTACCAGTCCGTCGCGTCGCTCATGTGGACCTGCGGCTCGCCCGAAGACATCATGAAGGCCCTGGAGCAGACGTACGCCCGTCCGGAACTTCTGGTCGCCCGCGAGATCACCGAGCTCCGCAACACTCCAAAGCTAAGTTCTCCTCAAGACTTAAATGGCTTAGCAAATAAATTGCGTAACTTTATTACAACGCTCACATTGCTTAAACAGAATGAGTACTTATCATCTCCAGAGCTCCTTCGGTGCATTCTGGTAAAATTGAGTGAGCACACTAGATCTCGCTTTACAGACTACGCATCGGCTCACGCGCCAGAGCAACAAAGTCTAACAAAACTTGAATTGTTGTCACAATTTCTCTTAGCCGAGGCTGACAAACAATTAAAATATAATTTTATTGCTGACAGTACATTTAAAGCGCCAACGCCACCAACATATTCAAACGTACCACGCAATAATGCTCCGAAATTCCCGTTAAAAAAGGAAACAATACATGCTACGGTATCTTGCGGGAATACATCTGAGCAGTGCGCATATTGTAAACAAGGATCTCATAAAATAAAAACATGTAAGAGTTTTTTAAAGCTAACATGTGACGACAGATGGAGCTGGGTTCGAGAAACTAAAATATGTTACCGTTGTCTCAAGTCTAAGCCACACACGTGGAACAGTTGCCGCGCAAAACGTTGCGGTGTCGATGGATGCCCTAGACGTCATAACGCACTCCTCCATGGCACAAAGACAGCCGACGGCAATCCCGACGCAGCTCCAAGCGGACAGAGCATTTGTCTTCATACCTCCTCTGTCAACCCTACATGTCCTGTCAATATAAATACTACTCAACAACATAACGAAATCGAACCTTCGGATAAAATTGCGAATACCACTGATTTTTCAATTAATGCAACAGGATCCTGCCCAACGACTTCACGCCCACATCCCCGAGGCCTGCTGAAAGTGATCCCGGTTATAGTCGAGGGTCCTGACGGTGCGTTCGAGACAACAGCGATGCTAGACGAAGGCAGTGTGTCATCTCTCATTGACGCTGAAGTGGCAAAACGCATCGGCGCGAAGCCAACCCGCTCGGAGCGTCTTCGCATTGAAGGTGTTTGTAATATGACAGCGGAGCTTGAAGTAAGCTATGTTGATTTTTATATACGCGGTCGCGACCTACCCGATCGTTACCTGATCGAACACGCGCGAGCCGTGGAACCCTTAGGGCTTCGCGCACGATATCCAGACACGATTAATATCACGGATTACGATCATCTGTCAGGCCTAGCAAACGAACTGTCATGTGACATTGCTTACCCCACCGTCTTAATCGGCGCGCCTGACTGGTATATATCCATAAGTCGCGAAGTGCGGTGTGGAAAAAAGAATGACCCTGTTGCCTCCAAGACCTTATTAGGCTGGGTACTCCATGGCGCACACTGTTTGTCGTCGAAGCCATTTGAATTTATCAATCACGTCACGGAAGATCTGGATACACGTATAAAATGCCAATACGACATCGACGCCTTGGGTATTACAAAAAAGGTCCCACGACAAAACAGCGAGGATCAACGGGCTGTAGACATCATGGAATCATCCGCTCACCAACTTCACGATGGCCATTTTGAAGTTGGCCTGCCTTGGAAGAAGGAGCTACCGAAAATTATACCAGATAGCTACCCACAGGCACTATCACGCTTCAAGGCCCTCGAGCGACAGATGTCAAAGGATTCAGCGTTTGCCGCATCCTTTCAACAATTCATCGACGACATAATCAGCAAGAACTATGCCGAAGAGTGTGATTCGAAGACTATCTACCATCGACCCGCACCAAATGCCTCTTGCGTCAACCCAGACGGCTCCATTCGCTGGTACCTGCCTATCTTTGGTGTCTATCATCCTCAGAAGAAGAAGCTGAGAGCAGTCCATGACGCGGCTGCCACAACAAAAAACGTAAGCCTCAACAGTCTGCTTCTGCAAGGTCCTGACCTATTATCGCCCCTACTTGACATCCTGTTCCGTTTCAGAGAAGGTGCGGTAGCCTTGAGTGGCGATATCAAGGAGATGTTTCCTCAGATTAAGATTGCCGCAAGGGACAGGGATGCTCAACGCTTTCTCTGGCGTGACAAGAACGGCGACCTCAAGGAATACCGCATGTCGTCAATGATTTTCGGCGCAGTTTCGAGTCCTTTCATCGCCCTCTATATAAAAAACAAAAACGCGAAGATACACGAAGCCGACTATGCCGTTGCCTGCAAAGCAATAATTGACGATCACTATATGGATGACTACCTTGGGAGCCACACAAATGTTGCGGACGCAGCTCAACTAGCCGCCGACGTTGTCACAGTGCACAAGAATTGTGGTTTTGAGATGCGAGCGTGGACGTCCAACCATCCAGAGGCACTCTCTCATGTCCCAAAGGAACTTCGTAGCGATGCAACTTCTGATGTTTACCTGCCTACCAGTAGTGACGTCGGCGTCCTTGGTGTTAATTGGAACCCACGTCAAGATTTATTAGGGTTTCGTGCCGTACCTCAGATACCGACCGACACTTTGACAAAACGCATTCTTTTATCGAACGTTATGAAAGTTTATGACCCTCTTGGGTTTTTGATGCCGGTCGTCATCTGGGGTCGCATTTTGATTCAAAGATTATGGCGGGCAGGCGTTGGCTGGGACACAGGCTTACCCGAAATGTATGTAAGCGAATTTAAAGACTGGTTTTCACAGCTGCAGATTGCAGCCAATATAAAAATCCCACGCTGGTACATGGTCGGGTCAGACTTGTCCGACGTCCAGTTGCACGTAATCGCCGACGGTGGCGAACAAGCCTACGCCTGCGTCGCCTATTGGCGTTTCACTTACAGCGATGACTCTGTATCGACAGCTCTCATCGGTAGTAAGGCCAGAGTCTGTCCCCTGAAACCGGTTTCCATCCCAAGATTAGAATTACAAGCTGCGCTTATCGCGTCGCGTTTTGCGCAAACAATTATGCAAGCTCACCGTTTTGAGCCCTCCGCAACCATTTTCTGGACTGACTCAACCACCGTCCTAAAGTGGATCCGGAGTGACGCTCGCGCGTTTAAACCGTTCGTGGCACACAGGTTGGGAGAGATATTGGAAACCACCAATCCATCCGATTGGAGGTGGATCCCTACCTCTCTCAATGTCGCTGATGATGCGACAAAACCAAAACGAACCGACTTTACCGCAACTCATCGGTGGTTCACCGGTCCACAGTTCCTTGTTGAACAGTCTTGCACTTGGCCGACCGAGCGCGTCACTGACGAGGGAGAGACCTCATCAGACCCCGAGTTAAAATCAAATCTGATGGTTCTGCTCCTCGACACCCCACTCTCGAATTCGTTACCTGACCCAACGCGTTTTAGCTCCTGGCTACGTTTGCTACGTGCCACCGCTCGTTTTCTCCAGGGCGCACGCCTATTCCGGCTTAATTTGTCTCGGCCAATAGATCCAAATTCCAAACTCTACATTGATAGCACCACGTCTCCCCACCAGCTTCACGCGTCAGACATGATAGAAGCGGAGAAAATGTTGGTCCGTCAAGCACAAACAGAGAGTTTCCCTGAGGAATTATCGCACTTACGATCTTCGAAGCCAGTGCCTAAGAATAGTCGAATTAGGAAATTGGCGCCTACACTGGATGGAGAAGGTCTCATACGACAAGACACGCGCATAAATTCCGCACCGGGAGTGAACAACGAGATGAAATCACCCATGATTCTCGACGGCCGCCACCACATTTCACGACTGCTAATCCTCCACGAACATATCAAAGCCGCGCATCAATTTAACGAGCTCGTTTTGAATGAACTTCGGCAAAGGTATTCGATTTTAAGAGCCAGAGGAACCATCCGTAGCGTAGCAAGCGCCTGCTTGAAGTGTAAGAAATGGAACACGAAACCTATCCAACCTCAGATCGGCAACTTACCACCAGAACGTCTTGATCACCACAAAAGACCCTTCACTCACGTAGGCCTTGATTACTTTGGCCCGATTCTGGTAAAGCTATATCGACGGAGCGAGAAACGATACATCGCCTTATATACGTGTCTCACAACCAGAGCGCTTCACCTCGAAATTGTGAACTCGCTCACTGCAGATAGCGCTATAATGAGTCTCAGGCGCTTCATTGCTCGCCGAGGATCGCCCACCACTATATTTTCCGATAACGGTACTAACTTTGTTGGCTCTTCCCGCGAACTGCGCTCCCTACATGACAACTCGGTCGTAGAGTACGCCACTAATCACAAAATCAACTGGCGCTTCATTCCACCAGCATCCCCATTCATGGGCGGCGCATGGGAGCGGCTTGTGCGGACAGTGAAAGCAGCTCTCAGATCTTGCCTAACAAATCAACCACTGAAGGAAGAGGTCCTGTCAACACTCCTACTCGAGGCCGAATCAATTGTGAATACTAGGCCACTTACATACGTCCCGTCTTCCCCAGATGCACCAGAGGCGTTAACACCATTCCATTTTATCCTCGGCTCCTCATCAGTCGTCCCATGGACCACGTCGCTGACAGACGCAGACCTATCCCGACGATGTGACTGGCGGAGAACGCTGCGCCTAGCAGATCAGTTTTGGGCACGATGGCTACGGGAATACCTACCGATGTTACGTACAAGAGGACCCAACAACAACTCGTTGAACCTCGGTGAGGGTGACGTGGTGCTGATCGCCGATCCCAACCTCCCTCGTGGTTTGTGGCCACTAGGAAGGGTAGCAAAGGTCTACTTAGGATCCGACGGAGCGGTCCGCGTGGCAGACGTCCACACCAGAGGGGGCATGCTGCGCAGACCGGCCCGGAAACTTATCCTTATGGAAGCCGAGCCTCAGCCAGTAGCCACCAGTAGTTAGTGTTCCACTGGGGGTCCGGTATGTTGGCGACTGGCTGGCGCGCGACCTTTTCGAACATATATTATTTTGTAAAACCTATTTTTTTATGTTTCAATAGATTTGTCAGAGTAGTCTGCCTGTCACTGTTGAGATTATAACATATTTATTGTGCAATATTTAACAATTAAAAGAATTAACTATAAAACGTGTTTCCATCATCTCTCATTAATACAGTCCATTCCTCATTAGCTATCAAACATTATAAGAAGAAATAAATTTATCCAACATCGTATTTGTCATAAATGTTTCCAGTATATACGATTTAGAATTTCCTTGACTGTTGGGAATTTAGTAAATGAAAACGTTTGAAAACAAACATTATGATAGTGTAAGTTTAAATTGATTATTAAAAAATGTTTTGTTAGACACACTGCAGTATAGTACTCACTCACTGATTGAAGAAATAGTACAATCACGTTTATTTTACCTCAATATAACATTTTTCTTAAATTTAAACACCTAAACCACCTAACCAGTAAATTAAATTTTATTTATTTTTAAATGTAAAATTATTGTTATTCCTTATTGTATACGTGCAATAGTGTTATGCTGTATGAAGAAAAAATTGGTTCACTTTTAATTGAAGAACTTAAATTAATTATTAATCGATTATTTAATAAAATTGCTAAATAAATAAATAAATAAGAAAGTGCGTGTGTACAAAGTACACATATCAGAAGTAAATCTTGAATTTAAATTAACGCTAACTCTTCCCCGTCCCTGAGTGCCTGGTACTATGGACTTATTTTTTCGTTTCATCGAGTTTGAAATCACAACGATTCTAAAGAAGTTTCACTTCAATAAATAAATAAATAAAACTTAACAATCAAATAAACTTCTATTTGAATTTGTATTTAAATATTAGAGAATTTTTAGATAGTATTTAGTTTCTAGTTCCTAACTGTGTTAATCTAGCAATTAGAAACTATAATTATTACTTATTTCATCTTGATTTTATAGTTTTTAAATACATATAATATACACTAACGCTTTTTTCCATCATAATCTACCTAGTCTTTATCAATTTCTCTAAAAGATACGTCGAATAAAAGATATTTCATAAATAAATAAATAATTCAAAGTTTGTTTTTTTTTGAAATTCTGGGAAAATTAATTAATTAAAGTTGATCAATGGCAGCACCTAACCGTTTCGTCGATGACAATGTCTTGTCTCTTTTCAAAGTAATTAGCCTTATACATACATCCTTCTCTATGGTAATTAGTTTGCGATAGAAAAAATGAGACAAACATAAATTATTGGGACGGATTGACATATTTATCTATCAGTTTCAAAGCTACGACTTTTAAACGCGTAAGTGGGTACGTTTTTTTGCAATGTTTTTATTGGTAGTTGCTCCTCTAGTCTTTTATAATCTCATTGGTTCTAAATAAGTTTTAATACAGAATTACTAAAAAAAATATTTTACATTACTTTTTAGTTTAATAGAAGAAAAATGCTGTTGACCGCTGAGAAGGTATCTCATTTAGATCCGTAACAGATACGAGTAACTCATGGTAGATTTATGAACGAACTATAATAAAATTAAATAGGTACATAAATATACTTTTAACGTTGTGATGTTGTTTCGTCCAGTTAGCTCCAGCCAGTCCTAAAAGGAGATTACATAAAATAAAATAAAAATAAAAATGGTAAAAAGTCTTTTATTTCCTACAGAGATGGAGAATCAAGTCATAATTATCATTAATAATAATTATTATCCACTAATAACCAATATGTAAAATTTTAACTCGGTAAGACAAGGCAAAGTAGAGCAAATTATACTTTCAAGATTAAACGAATACAATCATATAAAAAAAACATTTCAAATTCGAAGAATACCATGATTTATCAAAAAAATATACTACTGAATAAACTTTGTTTACTCTTCCTGCAATTCAACTTAAACGATGGTTCTCGTAAAAAATAGCCTGAAAAAATTGTCTACTAACATTCAGTACAACTAACTCGTACAGCACTTCGTGGTGTTAAATTAAAAGAATAAATGGAGTATATTGTAACAGCTTTTAACATTTTATCCTGAATCTATAGCGGCTAGCAATATACCGGTGCTATTGTCCTGACGTAGACTAATGGTACCCAATACAGCAAGAGTGTGACAACGGTCGCTTGAAGGGTGCACGAAAAATGAGTTTCGTTTCACGTGTATTAACTGATGTTTTGTAACTGACACTTGCAGGTTTTAACTTTTTGGTTCAACGTTTTAGAATTTTCAGTTCAATTTTTATAGAAAAATCATAACTTAAAGATTATGTAGAATTGTATGATTTTTAGCACAAATAATCAATAAAAATAACTTTTTATCTTATAATATTGAAATCAAATATCAAATGAGCAATTCTTTTAAATACATAATTATGTATATAATTTTTTTGTAACTTAGAAACTTTTCTTACAATTTTGATCAAACTTTAAGATTAAATAGATTAAATCAAGTTTTGCTGTTTGTTTTTTGATGATATTTGATAATAATTAATAGGGGATCAACGTATATACTTACTATGTCATTTCAGAGAAATCTATACTAACAGTTAAAAACAAAATTAATCCAAGCGGAGCTAGAGTGAGTTGCTAGTCTATTAAAAATAAAACTAGGCATAGTAATTGATTGTTACAAGTTTGCAAGGTATTTTATGGTACGATACTTTTGTTACCGAGCTAAATGTACACGATTTCGTATAAGATAAATCGTCAAAGCTTCATCAGTCTGTAATGTATGTTAGGAATTTCTTCCCAGACTGCTTTATTTACGGCGCCGCATTAACTTGATCTTACAATAATATAGTAGTAGCTTAAACTTAAATTTACGATCTGGTAACGCTATTTTACTGCTAACATTACAATGTGAAAAATATATTAGGTAATATCACAAGTGTTTATGGAAAAAGTTGTGGATATAATATAAAGCTGGATCGTCACATGTACTACTCGTATCAGACACAAGCATGTATGGTTTTTGTTAGATATCACTACATAGTATAAAACAAAGTCGCTTTCTCTGACCCTATATCCCTATGTACGCTTAAATCTTTAAAACTACGCAACGGATTTTGATGCGTTTTTTTTTAATAGATAGAGTGATTCAAGAGGAAGGTTTATATGCAGAACTAGCGGATCCCGCGGCTTTGCCTGTGCTAAATCTAGGAAAGAGCCCAAGCGAAGCGAGGGCGAGTCGCTAGTTTTTTATAAATCGATAGGTGGTTTCACTAAATTTCAGTTATCTATATCATAATATTTTATAAAGTATGACCGCAGAATCAGATACAAAGGTACATTAAATGTCTTACTGTATAATATGTGTATGCGCGTATAAATTAAATACTATTGTAAGAATAAATAAGTAGGTATATTGCAAACCTAATACTCATCAGAGTAGAATTTAATAAAAAGGACCAGACAAATGAGGCGTTGACAGTAGGCTTAATATTCTATTCAATATTAATGAAATGTCGAACACATTATTAAGCCATTAATACAATTTACACCAGTTTATTTAGTTTTACTTAAAATACTGTATAATTTTAGCAGTGATAATCCGATGTATTTATAATTGAACACGACATGTGGTGTTATATTGTTAACATATCTGCATCTATGTACATCTATACATATAAATAAATTTGAAGTGCCTGTTTTTAATTTTAAATTAAGAGCTTTTCGCTAAATTAATATGAAAGTACATACTGTACTAGCATCAAAAAATCAATTTTTAAAATATGTGTGCCTGTCTGTCTGTTTGTTCCAGCTAATCTCTGGAACGCATTTTTTACACAAAAAATTAAATAGAATGTATATATCACGGATATTATTAATACAGTGGCTGAATTTATAATTTTTCGAATATTGTTTACCTGTTTGATACTGCATCACGAAAAGACTATAGAACACAACCAAATTCGACTAATTATACAACTCGAAAGATTACTCAAACCACGAGTCACTAATAAAAAGTATTTTTATTTTTTACCAAAAACATAAATCTGATTTCGAAAGGACATTCATAAACCGACAGATAATGTTATAAAGAGCAACTTAGATAACAAACGTAAGATCTCTGCTTAAAATATTACAGGTAATCAGCTAAACTAAAAACAGATTTCAATGAATTTATAATTTTAAACCTATTTTATTAAAGGAAGAGATTAAATTGAAAATTATTAAACGTACGAATTGCATCTGTTATTTGCCCGAAACCTTGCAATTTCATACAGCCACCGAATAACCGCAAATTCATTAAGCAATAAATTAATATCTGTACATAAATCTGCATCTAGATATTGAAATAACTAGCATTCCCCGCTTCGCACGCGTTATAAAAACCGGAAAGCGAATTCTTTCTGAGTCGCGCGGCATGGTACCTTGCAGAACTAATGCCCTTCGCGTTTTTGCAACATTCATTGATGCTCCGCTCCTATTGGTCGTAGCATGATGTAATATAGCCTATAGCATTTCTCGACAAACGGACTACCCAACACAAAAAGATTTTTTCAAATCGAACCAGTAGTTTCTGAAATTAGCGCGTTCAATCAAACAAACAAACAAACTCTTCAGCTTTATAATATTAGTATTGATATCTACAAAATGGGTAGATTAATATATATAGAGATTTGTAAAAATAGTTTGACTAAGTCTCCATTTTCAATGTATTGATTTTACCCGACCTTGTATCTAACGATACAGATTTGATTACCGTACAGTGAAACGTAAATATTTATAGCTATCGACATTCGACTCGATTTCTCTTCACTCGGGTTTTAATTAACATTATCTAGTGATTCATTTCTTAATCTAGAAAGGTAAATAAAATTAAGTCTCTGATTATAATGTTAACAGCAGTTTTACTAAATGCATATGAAATTATTTATATAAATTATATATATAAATAATTAAATATGAGTACTTTGAGAAAGTACTGGAAGAAGTTTTGTTAAAATTAAATATTACTAATAAGGTTATTATTCTATGTGGGGACTTTAATATTAATTTATTAGATAATTCTAATACAAGTCTTAGATTTAAATCTATGCTTCTATCATATAACCTACATAACTTATTTACTGAGCCAACTAGGATCACTGCTACCAGTGCTACATGTATAGATAACATATTTACAAACTGTAAACCATATTCTAAAGCAATTATTAATAAGTTAAGCTCCGACCATTGTGGCCAGTTTGCTTCCTTTTCTTATTCTTTAAATACCAACAAAAATAACTTAAAAAAGACTTTTGTACCTATAAATACTACACGTATGGAGAAGTTCAGAGGTAATATTGTGGCAAAACTTCCCTATTTATTCTACATTAATGACCCCAACTACTTATATAACTCTTTATTTAAATTAGTAAAAACAGAATTTTCCACAATATTTACTTCTAAAACAGTCAATTCAGGGGGTCTCTTGACATTCGGTGAATGGTCAACTCCTGGCATATACAAGAGCAGGCGAAGGCTATATGAATTGTACAATGAAAGAACCTATAATCATAGTATAGCTTTCGCTTCTTTTGTAACTGCCTACTCCAAATTGTTTAGAAGAGTATGTTCCATGGCAAAATCCTTGTATATTAAAGATAAAATAAGAAATGCGCATGATAAAATCAAAATGACATGGAACATAATTGCTTGTGAAAGTGGAAGAGTCGCAGATCGCAGCTTCGATTTTAAGTTAAATATTAATGAAAATTTTATTACTTCAGACCGAGAAGCTGCATCTGAGTTTGAAAAATTTTTCACTGACATTCCACTTTCAACAACGCAATCACTTAATTCGTCTCCCGACATTGCCGAACTTTTGCTAAAGAAAAACGTCAAAGAATGTAATGTTATATTTAAATTTAAACAAGTAAACCCCAAAGACATAATGGTAGCCTTCAGAAGTCTGGACCTCAAGAAAACAGATGATCTATGGGGTATATCTGTAAAAGTTGTTAATTCGGTAATTGATGTTGTTGCGCCTTATCTTGCTACTATATTTAATGGCTGTATAGAACATGGTGTTTTTCCTGATCTAATGAAACACAGTAAAGTCATTCCTATTTTTAAATCAGGTAGTACCTTAGACCCCAATAATTTTAGACCAATTTCAGTACTCCCAACATTTAGTAAAATTTTTGAAAAAATCATACTCGGGCAAATGTTATTGCATTTCAATGCACACAATCTACTTCATAAGAAACAATTCGGTTTTACGAAAGGTCGCTCAACAGCAGATGCTAGTGTTGAGCTAGTAAAAAATATTTTTGAGGCTTGGGAGAGGTCACAGGATGCTCTTGGGATATTCTGTGACTTATCCAAGGCCTTTGATTGTGTGCATCACGAGACGTTGATCAGGAAACTGCATCATTATGGGATTAGATATAAGGCACTCAACCTCCTGAATTCCTATCTCAGTAATAGAATTCAGAGGGTTGATGTAAATGGTAAGAGATCTCCTGGAGCTCCGTTTGCTATGGGGGTTCCACAAGGTTCTATTCTTGGTCCATTTCTCTTCCTAATTTACATAAATGATTTGCCATTCTTTGTACAGGACAAACATGAGATAGTATTGTTCGCAGATGACACATCACTTATTTTTAAGGTAAAACGTAATTTACTTATGTACGACGATGTAAACGATGCTCTCTCAAAGGTTGTCTATTGGTTCGATTCGAATAATTTATTATTAAATAACAAAAAAACAAAATTAATAAAATTTACAACACCTAATGTTAAAATTGCTGATAATGGTGTAGTATTGGGTGGAGAGATGTTAAGGCCGATAGAATCAACTAAATTCCTAGGTATCATCATAGATTCGAAATTACAGTGGAATCTCCATATTGAGGGGCTAGCGAAAAGACTCAGCTCTGCAGCGTTTGCGGTAAAAAAAATTAGACTTATTACAGACGTAGATACAGCTCGCGTAGTATATTTTAGTTATTTTCATAGTATTATGTCGTATGGAATCCTATTATGGGGTAATGCAGCTACCGTTAATACCATTTTTGTCCTGCAGAAAAGAGCTATTCGTGCCATATATAGTTTAGGACCTAGAGTATCATTAAGAGAAAAGTTTAAAGAAATAAAAATATTGACTGTTGCTTCCCAATACGTGTACGAAAATGTTATGTATGTTCATAAAAATATACACGAATTTCCCAAGAATTGCGACATGCATAGCATTAATACTAGGAGCAAACATAAACTTGTAATGCCTGTGACTCGCTTACGCCGAGTCAGTAACTCTTTTTATGGACAATGTATACGTCTATACAACAGGATCCCAGAAAACGTTCAAAAAGCTTCTATTGCCAAATTTAAAAAAATTGTGAAGGAACGTTTGTGTACTAAAGGCTATTATTCGATTAACGACTTTTTAGAAGACAGTACGCCTTGGGAATGATGTGATCGCCGCCAGGCTATTTCAACATATAGAATTATTGTTAATCTACAATTTAATTTAAAAAAAAAGAGTGAGAATACGATAAAAAAAAAATTAGTCCCGCTGAGTTTCTTTCGCCAGTTCTTCTCAGGTCAGAGGTTTCTTCTTTCCGAACTGGTGGTAGACTCATGACGTTCAGTAAGAAATTGTAACAATTTTTATGCTGAATAAAATATTTTGATTTGATTTGAAAAAAAAAAAATTATATATGGTACTTGTCTGAAATAAAAAGACAATTGCGTCACGCTGACGGACGTTGTCTGTTGTAAGAAATAAAAAAAAAAGAAATCTCGCTGACTGACTTTGTTGGTTTGTTTCGACTAATCTTCGAAGCAGCTGGACCAATTTTGATGAAACTTTTACTGGTTCATTTTAGCTGTTCTAGCTATTAATTAGCTGATGTTACAAGGAAAAATTAAACTACTTTAATTTCAGAATCAAAGTTACGCGCAAAGGAAATGAAAATCCATGAATTTGTGAATAAAACCGCGTATTTAGAGGATCCCATCCCAAGAGATCTACACTATATTATATGCTAGCTACAAGGCCCATGAATGTAAAAATAGAATGATAAAAGAAAAATATATTTTCCTACATCTAAGTAGGTATCTATTACAAAAATAAAATTTACTTAGGAAAAAAGCAACTACTTTCGTAACAAGAAACGTCATCGAAAACATCGCACATCGTCTACACGGTCAGTGCACAGCTTCTCTAAGATAAATCTTTGGAGATTTCCAAACGATTGCTCATCGCATTACTTCAGGAATTACGCATAACATAGCTGATGGCTCTTTGGGAGTAGGATATGATTAAGTGAATTTTGCCAAAATCATATTGTTTGGTCACAATTTCTGCAGAGCTTTTTATGGTATTAAAATAATCATGGTTTTTTTTAATTATTAATATTAGTCTTCGTATTAACATTAAAAATATTATAGTAAAAAAAATCTTCTTGTATTATTTATTACTACGATTGTTTTAAATTAAAATCATACCCTATAATATAAGACATTTTTAACAATTTTTATCGCTTGGTAATTTTATTGTCTCTATTGGTAACAACTTGTCTTATTTTTCTAGTACCTACATATAACTAATAACTGCTAGTTAGTTTTTCAAATATCACAGACCATACATTTCAAACTACAAATAGCTTAAATCAACGTTTTAAGCAAATTAGTTATTAACTCAAACATTTGCAATGGAACGGGGCAGTAACGAATAGCGGCTACTGTAGTATTGCATAATATTATTTAATATGAAAATTTGCTATGAAAGGACGTACATATAATTCATTCGGTTAAAACTTTTAAAATATTGTTCTCATTACACTTATTAAAGTTTAATTAGTTATTATGTATTAACTAGTGGTTAGTATACGGCTGCAGACTAAAAGGTCCTGGATTCGGGTTCCGGTTGGGCCAAATTAAGTTATTGTGACTATCAAGAAAGTCTCGATAGCAGCTCGGAGTAAGGAAGTTGGCGGTGTTTTACCCTGATGCCTTTGAGGTATCGCGGTCATGTGCCTTAATTCTCACTGGTTGTGTCGAGTAATCCTCTCATTGGAGTATGAAAGTGACAGTAAATAGAGAGCGCACTTGTATTTGTAGATACAAGTGAACACTTGTGCACTATATTATATTTTTTAGATGTGCCGCCGCAGTGGCCAATATTGTTCGGGAAATCGTTACATTATTTCTAGAAATAAGAAGATATATTTAAACAAACAAAAAACAAACTCTTTTAATTAATATTGGTAGATAATATAAACTTTTCTTTAAACAAACTCCAAAGAATATAGTCTCGTCTAATTCCACTCTCCGCTTACCTTATTTTTTCGTAAATATTTTAATACAGACTTAGAAATTTTACCACTTTCAAAGTTTCAGAGCTTAATTCTGTTTACGGTTTCTTTGAAGGAATTTTACGTCCTTTACATGATTATAGAAATAACACAATTTCTTGCACAACCTGTTGGCTGAAAAGCTAAACTAAAAGCGACTTTTTAAAGCTACATTAATAAAAAACTATAAGTTAGTTATAAATTATAGTACCGTAACTTAAAGATATAATTTATTGTACATTATTACTTCTAGAATAATATTATTTTTATAGTTACGAGTATTAAAGAGAATTTGACAAAGAGTGTGTTTTTTGATATTTATTACTTTTTCCACGGTGAAACGAGTCAAATAATATGTAAAAAACTCGCATAAATTTCATAGAAATATTGATGATTTAATAATTCTCATCAAGCAGTAATCAAATCCGTAGCCCTAGTGGTTATACAGACATATCGATGCTTATCTTTACACCAGACCGCGTTAGTTTCTAAGATAGAAAAAGGAGGATAAAAACAAAACAATTAACTAAGGAAAATAATAAATTTTCCTGTTGTTCTTTTTCTTGAGTTTTTGTTTTCAGCCTAACATTTCTAAACTTAATTGTAATTACTCGCATAGGTATATTTAATATTATCGTTTAATTGGTAGCTACGATACGGTTAAAACTACTGTAGGGATAATACTTTCTTAGGTTTACGCGAATATTTGACATTATAAATAAAACTACCTTTTCGGATTTTGTCGCGGAAATCTAGATCTACTCAATTTAGTTCACTAAAAAACCTCAAAAATGATATATAGAGGTAAGCTTGCTGTATATTATGAAATATTCTAAAATCCTATCTCGTAGCCTATCATATATTGTATATTTACTTATTAGTTACAAAGGACTAGTTTATATCAGATAATTTCATCTTTCGTATTCATCCTTAATAATTATAATAATAATTTTCTCAGACCTTTGCCGGCCACGGCGGCGAATCTTATTGAGACTAGTCTACTACGCAGGAGATATTATAGTGCACAAGTGTTCGCGCAGACACAAGTGCACTCTCTATTCCTATCACTCTCATACTCCGGTGGTACGATTCCTCGACACGACCAATAAGAGCTAAGGCCGACGGCTTTACGTGCTCTCCGAGGCACGGAGGTGACACACCGCCAACTTCCCAACTTCGGGCAGTGACTGAGACTTATACAAGAGTAGAGTCAATAACTAAACTTGGCCCGACCCGGGACTCGAACCCAGGACCTCTCGATGTATGGCCGTACATGATAGCCACTTCACCACAGAGGCAGTAATTTTAGGTAGGTAGATTAATAATATCTTACTTATGAAAGGCAAAATCGTATAATGGGGTACTATTACTCCATAAGATTAACATGTATCGTTTACTTATTCATTCATTCATACATTAATTATGGTGTCTTTGGCGAATAGGGGCGTTATCTATTAAGCTTCTATGGGGAACGGTCTTAACGACTATGGGAAAGCTAATGATCGTTAAGTTAAGGCGTACATATTATATATTCTATAATATACATACTGCCTTAATGGATTTCGAGCTATTATTTATTTATTTATTTATTAAGAAAATATATAATTAAATTTAAATATATAAATTCTATTTAAATAGTATATATAAAAATTTGTATTTTAATTAAAGCAAAAGAGAGCTTTGGCTAAGCTTGAGTCTTTACAAAGAGTAAAAACTACAGTTTTATTCTATTTAATTATTTGTTTTCAGTTTTCAAGTGCATAAATGGAGCCTCATTTTGTGTACAAAACATAATTTTATGTATAGCATTATTTTATTATTTGTGTATAGCAATATAATTTTACGAATTTGTCTTGTAAATTTATATTCTATGATTGCCTATATTTTTATTGTACTCATCCACAGGCGTTAAGCGCCCGTGCTTTTTGTTGTGTGTGTTTGTTTATTTATTTTTTTCTTTTATTTATGGCGTTTTACATTTTTAAACTTAAAACTAGCGATACATGCATTAGCTTACATACTATGACGTGGTCTGACACTGTTTTTTTTTATTTTATGTGTTTTACACATCTATATTAAGCATACCTGCTATTACAATTTTTTGTTACACTTATATTATGCTTAATTACTATTACAATGTTTGTTAGGTCTATTAGGAATGTCGAATCTCATAGGATAGTCGAATAGGAAGTACCTACATAGTGGATATAAATTATATCTAAGCTGTTTAAAAAGTCATCGACAAAGCAAAAGATAACAACTTCAGTTCTTTAATGAATATCATTAATTTTATATCATAAAGAACCAAGTTTAATTTATAACGGGCTCAAGTGGTCGAGAAAGAAAGTAATGAATAGATTTAAATAAAATATTAAAAATCTCTCCTTCTTAACATGCTGAAGTTTTTATACTAGTGTATACAATATTTTATAATATTAATTTTCTTATAAAATTACATAAATAAATAAATATGTTGGGACATTATTACAACAGCGTTATCTAGTTCCGTGGTAAGCTACGAGGCTTGTGTTACGGATACAGATAGTTGATATACTATACATATATAAATTTTAAATATATACACATTATTATAAATATAAACACCCATGACTGGAGTACAAACATTCTTGCTCAACAAATGAATTCCCCCCAGCGGGACTTGAACCCGCGACTGCTAGCGCAACAAAGTAGGGTCACTACCAACTGAGCCATACGTGTCGTAATTAATTATTTTCTTCTATCTCTGAAACGGCTGTAACAATATGCATCAAACTTTGACTGTCGTTTAAAGATTGTTAGCTGGGCTTATTTAAAAATCATCTAATAATATAGCCTCAAACTTATATCTACATAGCATTTACGGTAAGAATATATGTTCACACCCAAAACTTACGTAATATTTGTTCTTATCCAAAAAATTCTCACGTTTACTGCAGAAAAGTTACATATTGTAGGAAAATGTGCATTTGAATTCTAAAACGTTCCACCTCATTGTGCAATCGCTCCGGATGCTATGGTAAAGCCATTATTTCATTGGATTGTCTTTATTCGTTTGAAAAGACTTAAATTTTCTAAAATAGGACAAAATTTATGTATTTTTAAAAATTTATATATCAAATATTTAATTAGAGCTTACACTATTATTTATTTTTATTTACCGAGACATTATTATCTGCGCCATCTGGTTCCATTGTAAGCTACGAGGCTTGTGTTACGGATACCGGATAGTTGATGCACTACACAAATATAACTTTAAATACATACATTTTATACATATAAACACCCGAATGGAGTACAAACATTCGTGCTCTTCACACAATTAAATCCGCGAACCCAAACGTATCGTCAATTCTTAAGAATGTTATTTTTTACTTCTAAAATCGTATATATTCTATTTGCTTAAATGAATATAAAATATCTTTTGAATAAAACACTTTTTAACTAAGTAATTTTGTACCCTAATATCCTTTGGTTTACTGAATAAATACACTTATACTGAATAAATAATACTGAATAAATAATACTGAATAAAAAATACTGAATTATATACACCTTATACATTATTCCTCGGTCCATAAACTATCTGTATGCCAAAGCTGGAACTAACCAAAATGCATAGGCTTTTGTGATATATTAGTACATTAAAACCCCGTTATTACTTCGAATCATTAGTAATCATTCGATTACACATTACGAATGATTGTTAATTAATTAAACAATATCCGATATTTGATTATAACACTTACCTAAAATTTGAAAAAAAATATATTAATAATTAAGATTAACAAATGCAGAGGCTATCATCAGATCAGAGCTATCAGATTATTGTTTTAAACGAAATTATTTTGTTTTGTGAAAAATTGTGTGTAACAAGAACATAATATTTAAGACGTCTTAAAGCTTAGCTTCTCCTGTAACAATGATTACTGTAAAGCATTTGAAATAATGAAAACTAAAAATCAAAATAAAATCGGAAAAGAAATCGAAGGGATAGTTTGTGTTTAAAATATCTATCACTTTAATAAGCATGAATAGCAAATTAACACGAAGCTTTACCCAAAACTTTTAACAGAGTGAATTTGAACAACGAACGAACTATTTAACTATAGAATAAATAGAGCTTTCAATTATTAAAAGCTGTTAACTTAACACAAAAGTTTATAGAACGCTGAAAATTGTCTCCTAATTTTCATTTGGCGTTTATACTAAATTACTTGAGCCTTCGCCATCTATCCTTTATTTAAAGTCTATCCTATGAGGTCTAGTTGCTGGCAAGTGAGTTTTCAGATCGATCAGTCCTGGTTGTGGCTTCGAGTCTGGCTAAATTGTTACAGTATTTTTTGTCAAGTGCGGAAAGTTGGCGATATTTACATTTTTTAATGTACTCGAGTAATACGGCTTAGATCTCACCGATCGCGGTGATTTATCTTACCATTGAATTATGTTAAAGGTATATCATGTGCTCTTGTGTATGTTCTCACACTTTGACAGTACAACATATCCCACACAATTGGTAAGTCTCGTTAATTAATAAATAATAATTATTAAAAAGTTTAAATAAATTATTAAATAAATTAATTAAAATCATATCTCGGCTGGGAAATATCGACTTCAGGAAATAGGTTTTCCTAAAGATCTTTCAGATAACTTACCTTGTGAAAGTTCTTTTAAGCAACTTTTAGCAGGTCATCAGTGCACTGCTTGAGAGACCTGTCAATACTTCTCGTCAATATTTCGACTCCAGTGACCAGCGTCTTCTTTTACTTCTTCTTTTAGATTAACTGTCCCGTCTACTTCTAATTCTTTTTTTAGATTAAGTGTGATAAGTTATTAGTATTTCTACATACCTAATCATTATATGAAACAGGGATGTTATAGTATATAGCAATAGAAAAAACACACACATTGAACTCAACGCGAAATCGAACTCACGACTATCCAACAATTTTGATTTTCAAAATGTATTCTTATAATACAAAATTCATAATATATTGGCCTCGTAATTCCAACAATAGCGGCTATTCATTTCGTCCAGCCTCCATAGCAAATGTTTGAGTTGGTAACTAATTTGCCTAAACCGTTGATTTATTCCACCTGTAATTCGAAACATTTCGCTGGTGTTATTTTGAACCGGTGTGAAATAGCAGGTCTATTTGCGGTACTTTGTCGATTAAATGTAAAAGTAATTAATTTGTTAATGATTGCGAATACTTACAAAACTGTTGCACATTTGGGGTTTCATGGAATGTGAATGTTTTATGACACTAGTATCTGCATATGGCTTTGTCTGAGTTTTTCTTTATATATAGTTTATCATCATCATCATCAGCCTTTTTCATCATTATCATATACGAGGCCGAGGGTTTAAAAACAAAAAAGATTTGCATATTTACATACGATATTTCTTTAAATAAGTAACTAGACAAGCAAAGAGGCTAAGTTTTTGAAGTAGAACCCACTAAATGAACTCACGTTTTGTTTTCTAAAGTAAACACTTCCTAACAAACTTTCTTTTACTATTTAATGCTTTCACTACAGTTGTTACTATTGTTTCAAGTTAAGGTTTTAGGACCAAAAACTAAAGCGGTCATTTTAGAGTGTCTGCGTGTAACCGTTGTATGTGTGTATACTGTATAATATATTAAACTATGGTCGAACTTATCATGACTTTCAAAAACTTGCTAAGTTCCCAATAATGCAAGTTTCTTCACGATATTTTCCTTCACCGTAAGACAAGTGTTAATCATGTAAGAAATGATTCGCACATAAAAGTATTTGAGGTGTGAGTCTAATGATTCAAACCCACAACTCCTTAATTCTTTTCCTATTATATATTAGTCATTTATTTACAATTTTGCATCAAAACTTTAATTATAATTATCATTTCACTTTACTTCTTAATAATGAACAATAGATATCAATGAATATTTCATCTAAGAAATTATAAAAAATACGTGTAAATATTTAAAACAGTATGTATTACAAAATATACATATGTTCTTTAAGTAAAAGCCTTGCCTTTTAACAAAAAAAGAAAAATTAATTTCACTGAAACCCCAAGTCGTTGAAAGCATGAAACGACATGTGAAGTACACGCGTGTTCCCGCCATGATTGTTCGCTCGAACTTCGTTTTCACTTTTTACGTTACTTCCTCTGATGAGAAATGTCGCACTAACAAATGTTCGTTGAATGAGAGGTTTTCGTCGTATGTGAGAAAATCTGAAATAGACATAACGCAAAAAGTCCTACATTCCATATATTTTGTCCAGTTTATAACATAAGTATAAAGTTTGTTACATTTAAAGTCTACATAAACTAATTCTTAGTCTAAGTTTATTTATTACTAGAAGATTTTGATTCATTCTTGAGTTTTGCGCTTACCAACATTAATTTTTATTTATATATATTTTAGTTTAGTTGATGATATTTTAAGCTCAGTTTTTAGTGTTTTCACTATTTCACTATAAGTACAGGTGCCAGGTTGCACTTTTTTTTCAGCTATCTACAAATCTATTATGTAAACAATTAATTAATTTAATGTAAATTATAGTAAATTAATAATGAAATATGTAGTTGAAAACAATATCTTTTATTTTTATAACCACTTTATAGACGTTTTAGATGCTTCAAACACAAAATAATCTAGATAATTTTAAGCAGATAAAAGAAAAGCCTAATGCCAGGTTATATTTATTAGAAACACGTATCAGTCGTTTGTTTCATTACGTAGCGTGCACTCGTATGGTGAAAGTACTTATGACATGACTGACAAGGCTTTGAATGTTGAGAATTTTACACGCGTGGTGACTGGGAACATTTTGCCAATTACCCATTGATTAATCAATTATTAAAAACACTTAAGTTTTAATGCATTATCATAGCTTTTTTATTTAAAAAGTTATTTATTGCGGCTCACGATTGCTTTGGTTAATTTCGTTTCTAGTGAAAAACGAAAACTCATCCAACTGAAACCGTATTTTTTCTGAAATAAAAAGTAACCTACGTATTATAATCCACTATTCCAGACTATAATCTATTTGGGTGCTAAATTTCATCCAGATCGGTTCAGCCGTTCTGGTATGATAGAGTAACAAACATACATCCATCATTGAACGAGGTAAAAAAAATAAAACATTGTAAGCAAACCTGAATGTCTTAAAGGACCTAGCAAGGTTTCGAAAAACATCTGAAGTCCGCCAAACTGCACTTGCAGGCTAGATGTGATAGACTATGGCCTAATTCCTCATTAGGTAACAATTTATAAATTGTAAAATTTAATAATAGAGCTTATTAATGAATTCGAAAATATTCTTAGGGTTTAATTCAAACAGTTGCGGTTGCAGTTGCATAAATAATATACATTGCGTGTATCCTCCTCCGTCCTCCAAAAAAGATAAGATAGTTAAGGAAGAAGATTTATTGAAAAACAAAGATCTATTTCATGTTTTCATTATACATACATAAATTCATACTCAAGCACTTTATTGGTTTTTTTTTTTTTAAAATTACAATAATACATCAAAGAAAAAGTTAAGAAAGCAAAAGGCATTCCATTCAAATATGCAATTTCTGTAGCGTTTCAGTATAAAGTGCTGTAAGGTAGTGTAATTAGTGTAATTTGCGAGCTAATTAGGATATTAACAACCATAAAGTCTGGTATACTTATGTAAGAGCAAACAGTTGCTTTGAGTAAAATGTATATTCACATTAATTATATATTTATAAATTATTTAAATATGTTGGGACATTGTTATACTTGGAACTAGATGGCGAGTTCCGTGGTAAGCTACGTGGCTTGCGAATACCAGATAGTTGAAATACTACACATATAATATAACTTTTAAATACATACATATTATTATAAATATAAACACCCATGACTGGAGTACAAACATTCGTGCCTAACAAATGAATGCCCCCAGCAGGACTCGAACCCGCGACCGCTGGCGGAGAAAGTAGGGTCATTACAAACTGATCCAAATGTGTCTTCAATTTTCACAGCAACTACGTTTTATACATATTTAAATAGTCTGTTGTAAATTTAATATCATGAGACGCCTAAAATCTTAGTACCTTTATCTTTCTCTCGAAATCATGATTGCTGTAAAAGATTAAAAAATGTAGGAAAATAAAAAAAAAGTCGCAAAAATCTGAAGCGGTTTAATAAAATTTGCGTGTTTCAATGCGCAAACAGTAACGATTCATATCGTATTTTAAGAATAATTCCCATAAAGAAATATATAACTCAGCTCATTTATCGTTCCACAGCTGAGCCTCCTCTTTAAGCAAGAGATTCTACACGCTGTCTAATAGAATTAGGCACAATTCACGCACCCATCCGACAAACCTTAAAGAAAAGTGGTAATTGTCTCGTAAAAATTACACCTAGAAAAGGGCGATCCCAGTTTGAGCCCACTCCATTTGGTTTTTCAAGCAAGCAAATTACTATTAGTCTACCAATGTCTACTAATATACATATATACATAGGTAGTATGTTTATCTAATTTTCTTGTAATCGTCGTATAGATGCGTGTATCGTAACGACACAAAGTAAGCCTAAGCCCTCGCTTAATTTACTAGTTCTAAAGGCGAGGTAAAGCTTTCAAACAAATTTCAAACAAATATCTTAATCTATGTCGTATATTTCAATATAAGCATGTTTTGCTTCATAGTATCTATACTTATATTATAAAGCTGAAGAGTTTGTTTGTTTGTTTGTTTGGTTGAACGCACTAATCTCAGGAATCGAAAATTTTTTCTTGTGATAGTCCGTTTATCGAGGAAGGTTTATTCTTTTTAAGTTATAAGTTGTTTATAAGGTTATCCGCAGGAAAGGCTAGTATTATATAAAGCGATTTTCAAATTTCTAAAAAACCCAAGACCCGGCATTTGAGCCCACTTCACTTTTCTCTAGAGAAATATTTTACCACTGGACTACTACTGCATTGTATTATAAAATTACATACAACAAACAACAAAAAATGTTTAATATTACAATATTAGACCTCATTCTTTTACATAATATAAATTTTACAAGCTTCACATTTATTTCCGCACAAACATAAAAATTTAATTAACTTCCTTCATATTTTCATCGAAATGAAAACAAAAGGTATTTTTCCAATTTAGTGAAAAGACTTTTGACTTCAAGGGGCTATGTAGCGATGTTTTTGTAATAATGATGCTTCTATTTACATAATTCTGCCTAAGGCCTGTATCTTCTACTCAGAAGCCCAATTTTCCATTCATTTTGGTATTAAGAGCTAGTTAGTAAAAGTATTTCCTTTATAAGATTTCTGATTCTTACTTTATTATATTATTAGTCAAGTAACTAGCGAATTTTCCTAGCTCCGCTCGGGCTCGTCCGTTTTAAGGGTTAGCCTATACTATTGTATTGAATGGGGAGATTAAAGTTTGTATCATGAGTAACAGTTACCAATTCAAATCCCAAGTAAGAGATATAAAATAACAATGTGTATGTGTATAACTTTTCCGTACTATCTGTTAACACACACCGATGGACGAAGCGAAGAAGAGTGAGCTAATTTAAATACGTTGGGACATTATTACACACAGCGCTATCTAGTTCCGTAGTAAGCTACGGAGCTTGTGTTACGGATACCAGATAATGATGAAGAAGATAAAGAACTACATACATATTATTGTAAGTATAAAGTATAAATATTAAACACTCATTAACGAAGTACAAATATCCATGCTAAACAAATAGTCCCCTGCGGGACTCGAACCCGCGACCGCTGTCGCCATAACACTGTCGTAGGGTCACTCACTATAAATTGATCCAAACGGGTCGTCTTTACCACTGATACAATTATTTTTCAACACTCAAAAAGTGCAACTAAAAATTATTATGCAATGGAAATTCAGAATACAATTGGCAGAACACTATTATACTCGCAATCATCCACTTCACGTCCTTAATATTTTCAATTTAATGGCTACGATACAAGAAATTTTATTATTTCTACAGAAATTTAAACCTTTCAAATGAAAGATTTAAAATGCAGCAAAAAATGTAGTTTAACCGATTTCACAAAAAGAGATTCTGTGTTTGACGTACATATGATATTTTTTTTTTTTACCAGCTACTCGCATCGAAATCAAGGTACAGCTCCAAGTTAAGTCATCTCTTATTTATTAATGTAATAAATTCAAGTGCAAAAACTATAAATACAAACACTCGGTTTTAATCATGTGATTGTATTGTGTATTCGTAAATTAAGACTTTCATAAAGAATTTTATGCTTTACAACTTTTATAATGACTACAAATCTCATTTGAGCAAAGTTAATAAAACATTCATAAAAAAGCAAAGTTCATGTCCTCTGCTCTTAACCTCTGATAAAATTGTCGCGGACACGAGATTAATGTCATAAAATTTTTCGTCAAAGCATAATATTATGTCAAAATAAATTATATTAGGTACATATATTCTATTCCGAAGTAAATTAAAAAAACATTCATTTTTTGTTTGCATTTTAACATTTACTCTCGCTTCGCTCGGGGTCATCCCCAGTGAGAAACAAAAACAATTCTTTTCAACGTAAACAGTACATTTTGACGGAATAAATAGAAGCCTAATTTCTTTTCCAGGCAGTAACATATATATTATATATATATGCCAAATTTTATCCATACCTGTTTAGCCGTTCTGGTATGATTGCGTAACAATGTATCTTCACATCTAAACTATTACAATTTATCATAATACTTTCCTTTCCCGCGGTTCCGTGTTCTAAAGGCTGAAAATAAAAAGAGTATTTTTCTTCCGTTTTTTACAACATTTTTCATTGATTCTCCGCTCCTATTGGTCATAGCGTGATTGAATATAGCATATAGCCTCGATAGACTGACTATCCAACACAAAAAGAATTTTTCAATTCGAACCAGCAGTTCCTGAGATTAGCGTGTTCAAACAACCAAACAAACAAAATACTCTTCAGCTTTATAATATTAGTATAGATTACGGTAAGATAAATTTTTCCATTTAGAGGTTAAATATTTATTAAACTAACCACAAGAGACTCTATAGAGATAGAATTTTTTTGGGCAAGAAAATAAAGATTTAACTATAAATCAAAAATGGTTCAAAAACCACAATCTTATAAAATAATTAATTACTTTTACCATCACTACATATTATAAAACAAAGAACCGTCTGTCTGTCTGTTGATAAACTCAAAAACTACTGCACCGATTTTCATGTTGTTTTCACCAATGGCACTGGATAGAATAGTTCGTCGTTCGTGGACGGTTTTAGTATAAAACTAACGGAACCCGTGGCTTCGCTGGCGCTAATCAAACTAAAAATAAGTTATAAATAACCACAAAGTCAGGAATAAAGTACTATATGATAAAATGGTTAAAGAACTACAAGAGATATTTTGCTGACATCAGTATAATAAACAAAAATTAAACTTCATAAAAAGCACCTGAAAATTAAACTTACATAAATATTTTGCACTTAAACGTCTAGACTCTTTACAACCAGTTATTAAATAGAGGAATAAAACACTCTCAACAAGTGTAAAAGCACATTACGTTGCAAAATTATAAATCAAACTTGAATATTCTTTTAATTACCATTAGAAAAGTTCGTGTAAGATACTTCAATCACTACATAGTATAAAACAAAGTCGCTTTCTCTGTCCCTATATCCCTATGTATGCTTAAATCATTAAAACTACGCAACGGATTTTGATGCGGTTTTTTTAATAGATAGAGTGATTCAAGAGGAAGGTTTATATGCACAACTAGCGGAACCCGCGGCTTTGCGTGTGCTAAATCTAGGGAAGAGCCCGAGCGAAGCGTGGGGAGTCGCTAGTAACATATAAAATGTCTTCATTTTAATTTTTATCACTTTCAATCTTTTAAACTGATAAAAATGCTATTTTAAGGTTAGAAACCACCATTTATTTACTTTTTATTTATTTCTTAAATTAAATTTTTACTTCCCGATTCTAGGGATTGGTTTTCCTTCAACGTTGGGGTCATGCCATAGTACACCAAACTGGCAAAGTGTGGGTTGATAGACTGCACGATGCACATGTCTTTCGGAAAGTTCTTCGGTTCTCCCAGATTTCCTCACGAAGTTTTTCTTAACTGTAAAACAAGTGGTTATCTTCATGAAAATAATTCACGCAACATATATCAGAGGTACGGGACTGTAGATTTGAACCCGCTTCACTCAGTTTCCCAATTGAGCTAAAGTGAAGTCCGCCATCACGCTCTTGGCCAGCGTAGTGCACTATGGCATCTTGTATTATCGCACCCAACAGTGATAAGTTAAAAAAGCTGAATAAAATATTACAAAACAAAACAATTTACTAAATTATAACAAACCACTCATCGCTACACGATATAACCTACTTAGTGAGACGACATCAATCAAGCGGGTCTATTAATCATGAACTTCTAAAACAACTGTTAATTTGTCACACTCACTAATTGCTTGTAAGATATTTATTATGTAGTCTACTTGCTTTTATTAAGTGAGATAGTAAGTGGGTTCACTTCTTATTGAAAAAAATATTATTTACGTTTGCAAACTGATTGTAATAATTACACTACTACTGATTTACCCTTGGTCTGTGTGTATGCGACCTGTAAGTAAAGCCTACCACATTGGCCAAGTTCGGGTTGGCTGACTTCACATGTCTTTTGAAAGCTTGCTAGCTTCTCTTGCAAAAGCAGGTTTTCTTACTATGTTTTTATTCACAATAAGACAAGGGGTAATCACGTTAGAAATAATTACTATGTTTTTCTTTACAGATTCATGTTAGAAATGATTCGCCCATGAAAATATCAGAGGTGGGAGACCCGGATTTGAACCCATATCAATCGGTTATACAAGCGAGCATGTTACCACTAGCCTACCAAATAGTTAGTATAAGTACTCTTAACTCAAGAATTATTAAACTGAACAGTAAAATTCATATTTTAGAAAATATTTAATATCGAACCTTAGAAAATACGTTAATTGGCCTTATTTCTCATTATTACCATTAATAATATTTTGAATTAAATTAATAACTTGTCAAAGCAATTAATACGAACCCAATTTATTGTAGTATAAATAACGTGCGTTCAAATAAACTTAATTACATCCTACAAATATTTTGCAATCATTAATATTCATAAATAACCAAATTGTAATATTTATAGCTGTGAAAAAGCTTTTTAGCGCTTTTAATTAATTTAAGTCCAACGTTAATGAATAACCTATTCTACATGATTATAAAATACTAAGTATTAAAATAATTTGTTTGTGAAATAACATGTAGTTTATATTAAATGTTAAATTATTATTTTATTTCAATAAAATAAAACTACATGATAGTTTAGCTTAGGAAAAACTGTAATGTCACATATTCTACTTTTTATAATGTCCTGTTCTTATTTTAATTTACACCACAAAGTTCCTATATAAAAATAAACAATTACAACATCTCCCTTATCAACCAAAATAAATCATTATTTAAAACAAACTAAAACTAAAATAAAATGAAATAAATAACATCATAATAATAACAAACATAGAACAAAATTGAATAAGTAACCATATTATTTACATACTTTGTTATTAATTAAAACAGTTAATTAGGATATCTTATTGGCGGACGTACAGTACGGCCAGAAGATGTCGTATAGAAACCATTCTCTCTACGACTGTTTTTAGAATCATTTAAATCTACATCACTTGTACTCGTAGGACAAGTGCTATATTGGGATTCAGAATTATCTTCAGAACCATCAATACAAGGTTTAATTAAAAACCTATTTCTTATAAAAAACTTGTTATTATACCTAATTCGATACGTTCTATTATTCAGTATTTCTGTTATCACTCCTTTCTTCCAGAATCTCCCTAACTTAAACAAAACTATTTCCCCATAAGCCAATTTACTTAAATTAACTTTGTTCCTATTGTTGCGTGTTAGGGTTCGAACGATTTGGAGAGAAAGACCTGCTGACTCTTTCAGAGACTTTATTTACTAGCACTAGGTCCGACACAAAGCACTAGGTTCAAACACTGGGTACAAACACTAGGTACTAGGTACAAACACTAAACAACTAGGTACACTCACTAAGCACTAACGATGTCCGAGGTCGTAGCCAATGTCGTAGGTTTCCACTGGTATCACTTTTGATCACTAGTCTTCACTGCGAAGTCGCTTCGTCGATCGCTCAAACTGAACTCAACTCGCTCGGCCACCCGCGGCCTATTTATACCGGCCGAGTCTAGTCCCAGACCATTCTGGAATGTTTGCGCGTGTACTCGATTTTCGAGTTTATTCCTCTATATAGCTCCTCTAGCGCCATCTAGTATTGAGTGGAGGTTTCACGTTTTGTACAGCACAAAAAGTGGTTCCCTCACTCCACGCTAGATGGCGCAAGCTCCTTCACTCGTGTATTCGTAACATTACTCCCCTCTTAGAGATGCTCGTCCCGAGCATCGTTGTTACTGCCATGGTAACGCGCCAGACGGTCTATGTGTACCACTTTGAATGTCCCTCTTGGTTGATAGGTCTACTGGTATTCGTAGTTCTCTACCGTAATTGACATACGCCGGGGTAGCTTTTATGCTCTCATGCTCGGCGGTTCGATACGACAGAAGGAAGAGTGGTATATACTTGTCCCAATCCTTTTGTTTGTCGTCTACCAATTTCGCCAAATGCCTCTCAAGAGTCTGGTTAAATCTCTCAACCATTCCATCGGACTGTGGGTGGTACGCGGTGGTCCTCGTCTTATGCATGCCCAAAATTCTGCACACTTCCTGGAACACTTGCGATTCGAAGTTCCTGCCCTGATCAGAATGGATTTCTAGAGGCACACCAAAGCGACATATCACTTCTTCGACTAGCTTAGAAGCGACTGTTGTAGCTTCTTGGTTTGGTATGGCGAACACTTCGGGCCATTTGGTGAAGTAGTCAATGACGACCATAAAATACTTGTTTCCCGATTCCGTTACAGGAAATGGCCCGGCTACGTCAACTGCAATTCGTTCCCACGGTGCACCGACGTTATACAGCTGCAGCTTTCCACGGCTCCTGGTCTGTGGTCCTTTTACAGCAGCGCAAGTAGTACATTTGCGACACCAATCCTGTACATCATCTCGACAATGCAACCAGTAGAATCGTTCTCGCACTTTTGTTAACGTCCTCTTGACACCTAGATGACCTCCTGATACGCCATCATGTACTTCACGGAGAACATCTGGTACTCTCGATCTTGGGACAATTATCTGAAGATGGTACTCTCTGCCGTTAGTCTTCTCCCATTTCCGGTAGAGTATTCCGTTTTGAAGTATCAGACTGTCCCATTGCGCCCAGTACGACTTAGTGGCAGCGCCAGTGGGTGCAACCTCACTCCAGATTGGTTTTACTTCACCCCGTTTCTTCCATGTGATGATGTGCCGAAGGTCGTCATCTGTTTCTTGAGCCTCCCTCATAGCATCGTTCTCCCAGAGACCCAAAGGACTTGTTCTCGTTAGCTTTAATGTTACTTCATTAGATTCCTGCTTAACACAATGTTTGCAGTCTTCCGAACACGGCCTTCGTGAGAGTGCGTCAGCGTTCCCATGCATCTTTCCGCTGCGGTGTTCCGTCTTGAAGTCATACTCCTGAAGCTGTTCAATCCAGCGAGCTACTTGACCTTCTGGGTTCTTGAATTGCAGTAACCACTTCAAGGCTGCGTGATCAGTTCGCAGTAAAAACTGTCTGCCAATGAGATATTTGTTGAAATGTTGTAGCGTCTTTACAACAGCCAAGAGTTCTCTCCTTGTTACACAGTAGTTTCTTTCTGGCTTGGATAAAGATTTGCTGAAATATGCAATAACAACTTCTCTTTCACCCTGTTTTTGAGATAACACCCCTCCAATGGCCGTGTTGCTTGCATCCGTGTCGACTATAAACTGACCTTCAGTTTGTGGATAGCCCAGGATTGGTGTTTCACACAGATGTTTCTTCAGTTTCTGAAAAGAATCTTCACAAGTCCCATCCCAACAAAATTGTCGTTTATCTTCGGTCAGCCGATGTAACGGCTTGGCTATCTCTGAGAATCCCTTAACAAAACGCCTGTAGTATGAGCATAGGCCGAGAAATGCCCGCACTTCGGTTTTGTCCTTAGGGGTAGGCCATTTTTGAACTGCTTCCAGTTTCTCCGGGTCTGTCTGGATTCCATCACTGGAGATAACGTGGCCGAGATAATTGACCTTGTTCCTGAATAAATGACACTTTTTCGGGTTCAACTTTAATTTAGCTCCCTCTATTTTTGCGAAAACTCGCTCCAAGTTTTGCAAATGGTCCTCGAAGTCACGGCCGATAATGATGACGTCATCTAAGTAGACTAAGCAAGCCTCTCCAACTAAGCCTGCTAGTACACACTCCATGAGTCGCTCGAATGTGGCAGGTGCGTTGCACAATCCGAAGGGCATGACGTTAAATTGCCATAAACCTTTACCGGTCGAGAAAGCTGTCTTCTCCTTGTCCTCTGGATGAATTTCCACCTGCCAGTATCCAGATTTCAGGTCTAGGGTCGAAAACCATTTCATGCCACTCAAGGTATCCAAAGTGTCGTCGATTCGAGGTAACGGATAACTATCCTTCTTAGAGACTTCATTGAGACGCCTATAGTCCACACAAAATCTCGTGCTACCATCTTTCTTCTTCACTAATACAACAGGTGAGCACCACGGACTTGCAGACGGTTCAATAATCTTATTCCTTCTCATGTCCTCCAAAAGGCCTTCAACTTCTTTTTCCTTAGCAATTGGTATCCGTCTTGCTCGTTGACGAATTGGTCTCTCGCTTCCGGTATCTATCCTGTGCTGAACCACCGACGTTCTTCCAAGGTCCCCATCGTGACTGGAGAAGATATTCGCGTAGCGCTGTAAAAACTTCTTAGCTTTCATGCCCTGCGAATACGTTAGGTTCCTCTTGCAGTCATCGAGCAGCTCAGTCACTATTCCGTAGTTGTTGCTGTTTGCTGAGTCTGTGCTTGTTATCGAACTACACTTTTTCATCCAGATCACTTCCTCGCACTTTCCAATGACGTCACCTTTGTTCAAGCAGATCTCGCGATCACCAAGATTAACAACCTTGACCACAGCGTTACTGCTTCCACTAACAAGGGTTCTCGCCGTCATCAGTTTTTGCGTCGATGTTTTGGTAGGTGTGTCTTCTATCAACACGCATCTGTTTGACTTTTGCTTTCCAGCTGGCGGCAGTTTCACCAGCACCTGAGCTTCCGCTCGTCCAGGTATAATGACTTTCCTTATACATGCGACTTTCCCGCAGGCACCTCCGAGAATGAAGATTTCTTCTTCACCGCACCTGAAAACTCCGTCAGCGACGTTAATTCTGCAGTTGTGTTTCTTCATAAAATCCAAACCCAAGATGCAATCATCCATAATCTCAGCTACGATAACGTCATGGGAGTATGAGGACCCCCCTACATCCATCGTAACTGACATTTCTCCCAGGACGGGTATTGGCTGACCGGAGGCCGTAAGAAGCCGACAGTTAATCCTCCTCTTGTGTCCCCTTGCTGCTTTTACCAGATTTGGGTTCACTATTGTTCTAGAGGCTCCTGTGTCTAGAGTCATTTTGCAATCCGTCCCGTTAATAGTCCCCTGAATCGCAAGACTATTCCCGCTGCATGCCTGGGAGATAACGGTTATCGGGGCTTCCTCCGCGTCAGCCAGTACTCGGTCCATAGTCCTGGCTTTTCCCTGATCCCGGGCAGGGGACGAAGCTCCTTGCTTCTTCAGCTCCTCTATTTGATCCTCGATCCTTTTCATCCTTGCCAGATGGGTCTCCTTCTGCGGGCAGTTGAGCTGAAGATGCCCCCTCTCGCCGCACTTGTAGCACATGACTCCATAACTTCTCTTCGTAGGAGCCTTAACCTGCTTGGCTTCCTCAGAGACCTCGCGGATCTTATGAGTCTGCCGTACGTCATGGCGAACAGCCTCGACCTCTAAAGCATGCGCCAATGCTTCCTTTAGCGAGGTATGGTGACGAAGCCTCACTGCAGCTCTGACCTCCAGGTCTTTGATTCCGTCGACAAATGCTTGAACAATGTTCGTGTCTACCATCTTGGTGTCGGCTCCTGGGTGTGCCTTCCTGACGAGTTTTTCAATTTCCAGCGCCCATTGTTGAAGTCCTTCTCCTGAGCGTTGGACTCTGTCACGCAGTTGGGCACGGAACACGTGTTCCAGGTGTCGCTCCCCGTATCTGGATTCAAGTGCCTCCATCAGGTCTTGGAACCCATTTCCTGTGTGTGGCAGTGCTTCCAAGACAGACAAGGCTTGCCCTCTGAGCGCAACAGTGAGAGCGGTCAGACATTGTTCTTCCGTCCATCCATTGGCAGTGGCCACAGTCTGGAATTGCTGACGATAAGCGTTCCACGAAGTAGTGCCGTCGTATGGCGGCACTTTCACTCTTGGTCCTTGCGCCCCTCCGGTAGTTCCACTGGACATCGCAACTCCCGTGGTTTCAAGGCGCACTACTTTCTTCTGTAGTTCAGCGAGACCGGTTTTCACATTTTCGACATCCAATCCTAACCCGGTAACTCGTTCTTCCACCCACCGTGTCACTAACATCTTTTATAGCCAAAAGCGTTTTTTCTTGGAGGTCTTTTTGTTGCTCTTGCTTTGCCTCTTGTGATTCTTTCATTGCCTTAATTAATTCAAATAAACTTCCTAATTGAAGTGCCACTTGAGGGTCTGTAGAAGCTACGGTGCTGCTGATGGGCGTGGCCTGTCCGGTGGGCGTGGCAAGGTGGGCGGAGCCAGTGGGCGGGGCCTGAGTCAAAGTGGGCGGAGCCTGAGCCAAAGTGGGCGGAGCCTGAGTCAAAGTGGGAGGAGCCTGAGTCAAAGTGGGCGGGGCCTGAGGGGCGTGGTCAGTGGGCGTGGCCTGGTGGGCGGGGCCAGTGGGCGTGGCCTGAGGGGCGTGGCCAGTGGGAGTGGCCTGGTAGGCGTGGCCAGTGGGCGGAGCTTGGCCCCCAGTGGCATCCGCAGCTCGTTGTGTCCTCGTCCTGACCCCCTCCTTGGGGTTCTCTCTCGGAGTCAATGGCATCTCCAAATCTCACTTCCGACACCAGTTGTTGCGTGTTAGGGTTCGAACGATTTGGAGAGAAAGACCTGCTGACTCTTTCAGAGACTTTATTTACTAGCACTAGGTCCGACACAAAGCACTAGGTTCAAACACTGGGTACAAACACTAGGTACTAGGTACAAACACTAAACAACTAGGTACACTCACTAAGCACTAACGATGTCCGAGGTCGTAGCCAATGTCGTAGGTTTCCACTGGTATCACTTTTGATCACTAGTCTTCACTGCGAAGTCGCTTCGTCGATCGCTCAAACTGAACTCAACTCGCTCGGCCACCCGCGGCCTATTTATACCGGCCGAGTCTAGTCCCAGACCATTCTGGAATGTTTGCGCGTGTACTCGATTTTCGAGTTTATTCCTCTATATAGCTCCTCTAGCGCCATCTAGTATTGAGTGGAGGTTTCACGTTTTGTACAGCACAAAAAGTGGTTCCCTCACTCCACGCTAGATGGCGCAAGCTCCTTCACTCGTGTATTCGTAACACTATTATAATAATATTTATCGTTTTCTTGCCGTGTTAATAAGTTTTTTCTCAAGTTCTTATTGACTTTTGGAGTAAACATATTTTTACTCATAGGAACAATACCTCTAAGCTTCCTATGAAATAAATTTTCCGCTGGTGAAGGAATAGTGTTTGAAATTGGAGTATTACGAAACTCCAATAAAACTAAACACGGATCTCTACCATCATGTAATGCTTTCTTAAGAAGTTTCTTTATAGTTTGAATCTGACGTTCAACCAAACCGTTTGATTGTGGATACCCAGGACTAGATCGAATATGTTCAAAGTTGTAGTCTCGAGAAAACTTTTTAAAAATTTCGCTCGTAAATTGTGGACCACCATCACTCATTACCTGTTTGGGTATACCAAATCGACTAAAAATTTGCTTTAATTTATTAATGATTTCGTCACTTGTCGTAGATTTCAATAGGGCAACTTCTGGAAATTTTGATAAATAATCTATTACTAGTATATAAGTATGACCGTTCCATTCAAATAGATCAATTCCAACCTTTTCCCAACATAATTCTGGCACTGGATGCGGCATTAATGTTTCTCTTTTATTATTATTACTAAAAAGTTTACATGTTTCACATCGAGATATCAAATCCGTTATTTCATGAATCATCCCAGGCCAATACATAGCGTCATTCGCCCTTAATAGAGTTTTAGTAATCCCTAAATGAGGGTAGTGTAAACGTCGTAACATTTCTTTTCGTAGTTCATAAGGTACAACTAAACAATCACCTTTAAATATTAAATTAGATTTATATGTTAAACTGTCTCTAACGTGCCAATATTGTCTAATATCTTCAGGTAAAGTATTTTTATGATTAGGCCACCCATTAATAATCACATTCTTAAGTAATCTCATTTCATTATTGGTTTCAGTCAAATTCTGAAAGGCACTTAATTGACTCTCACTTATATTCAACGTAGAAATCATCATATTAATATTAGCTTCAATATCTTTTTCATCTAAATCAATTTCTACCATATCATTTTCATTGAACGACCTTGATAAAGTATCTGCTATGTACAACTCTCTACCACGCTTATACACTAAATCAAATTCATATTTTAGTAATTTTATCAACATACGTTGAATTCTTGGTGAGCAAGAATTCAATGGCTTCTTAATTATTCCTATTAAAGGATTATGATCCGTTTCAATTACTATTTTCCTTCCAAAAATAAACTGGTTAAATTTTTCACAACCAAATAAAATTGCAAGTAATTCTTTTTCAATCTGTGCATAACGTTTTTGGCATTCATTTAATGCCTTCGAAGCATAGGCTACTGGCAAATTATTTTGCATTAAAACAGCACCTAGACCATCCTTTGAAGCATCCACAGACAAAACAACCGGAAGCTTCTCATTAAAAAATTGCAATACAGGCTTATTGGTTAATTTCTTTTTCAATTCATTAAAAGTTTTGTCATGTATATCTAACCATTCAAATTCGATATCTTTTTTAAGTAGATTTCGTAAAGGTGAAGTTATAGCTGCGAAATTTTTAATAAATTTTGAGATATAATTTACTACTCCTAGAAATCGCTCTAGTTCTTTCCTATCTCTAGGTCGCTTCATTGACATGATTGAAGCAATTCTGCTATTATCTAAACTTATACCATTCTTATTTATTATATGACCTAAATACTTTAATTCAGGGACATTAATTTTACATTTCTCTTTATTAAGTTTCACATTTTCTCGTCTAAGCCTATCGAATACCTTATCTAATCTAACATCATGTTCTTTCTTTGTGCTTCCCCAAATAAGTATGTCATCAATATATACTTCTACGCCTTCTAAATCTTCCAAAATCTGACGCATTCTATGCTGATACACTTCTGAAGCACTACATAACCCAAAGGGCATTCTCAAAAATTTATACCGACCAAATGGTGTATTGAAACAACATAAATCAGAACTTGCTGATGTCAATTTTATGTTCCAAAAGCCATTTTTAACATCTAAAGTACTGAAAAATGATGCACCTGAGAGTTTGCTAGTAATTTCTTCTAATGTAGGTAATTCAAAATGTTGTCTTTGTATTGCATTATTTAGATCTTTAGGATCTAGACAAAGCCTTAAATCTCCATTAGGTTTGTAAACAATGACCAAGGAATTTACCCAATCAGTTGGATGTGATACTTTACATATGACACCTAAATTCTCTAACTCATCTAATTTATTTTTTAAAAGAGGTTTTATTGCAAGTGGAACTCTCCTACTTGCGTGTACAACAGGCGAAGCATTGGGCTTCAATTTAATATCATATTCACCTTTCATACAACCTAAGCCATCAAATAAATCGTCATACTTTAAATTAAAATTAGATTCATTAATTTTATGCACAGGATTAACTAATCCCATTTTAATAGCCGATTCTAATCCTAAAATATTGCATGCTTTATCAGCATTTACCACATAAAAGTCAAGTGAATAATATTTACCTTTGAATTTTATACGCAGGGAGCACTTACCTATGCATTTGATTGGCTGACCTGTATATGTTGCAAGTCTGGCTTTTGACTGCATAAGGTTATTTTTATCTAAGCCTAAAACAGATAAATTATTAACTAATAAAATATTTGCTTGAGCTCCTGTATCTACCTTAAGTGTGAGAGGTATATTGTCTGCTCCTACTACAACAGACCAGTGTCTTAAATTTCTATCAACTGAATTTACAAAAGTTTTTTCAAAATGCAAAACACTTTCTTCCTCTTCATTATTTTTGTCTTCTTCTATATCACGTAAATAATGATTATTGCATTGACTTGCAAAATGATTATATTTATTACACCGGACGCATTTCTTTCCAAATGCTGGACAACTGTTTCTTAAATGTTGGTAACCACATCTTTTACAATTTATTTTATCATAATATTGTCTTGAATTTCCTTTATTAATATGTTTTTCGTTTTTAAATTTTTCATGATCGTTATAAATGTTTTTTGCTGGTTTTGTATTATATGAATTTTTATTTCATTTACTAACAATATTTTCATTATAAAAATTTTCCGATGTGGAAGGATTATTAGAATATATTTCTACGAGCTGTTTTTTAGTTTCTTGCGAAGTTCTACAAATGTCTATTGCTTTATTCAGTGTTAAATCTTTGATTCTTAATAGACGATCAACTACAGATATGTCCAAAATTCCATTAACAAGCTTATCTTTAATAAGACTTTCTGTTAAAACGCCAAAATCACACGAAGCGCTCAAGTCTCTTAGCTCAGTTAAATAATCTTCATACGATTCCCCTTGTTTCTGACATCTAGTAAAAAATTTATATCTTTCGTAAGTAACATTTTTTTCTGGATAAAAATGTTCTTCATATTTTTCTATGACTTTATTAAAATTATTTTTGTCATCTGGCTTTTCAAATATGAAAGTATTATAAAGTTTTAATCCACGATCACCAATCGCGTTAAGTAATAGCGCTATTTTAGTTGCATCATCTTTCTTTAGACTACCAGACGCTACAAGAAATATTTCATATTTTTGTCTAAATAATTTCCAGTTTTCTGCCATTGACCCTATCCAGGACATTTCTGTGGGAATTCGAACTGCCGACATATTCATCTGATCATTCATCATTCATCTCTATCAATATATATTTTATTATTTTTTACCTTTACTATTCTGTAGGTATTGTAAATCTTATTATTTTCTTAATTATGTTAAATGAATTATCCTACCGACTGCGCCATGTTAAATTATTATTTTATTTCAATAAAATAAAACTACATGATAGTTTAGCTTAGGAAAAACTGTAATGTCACATATTCTACTTTTTATAATGTCCTGTTCTTATTTTAATTTACACCACAAAGTTCCTATATAAAAATAAACAATTACAACAGCTGTGAAAAAGCTTTTTAGCGCTTTTAATTAATTTAAGTCCAACGTTAATGAATAACCTATTCTACATGATTATAAAATACTAAGTATTAAAATAATTTGTTTGTGAAATAACATGTAGTTTATATTAAAAAAGTGAAAAGATAAAGTAGCAATTCAAAATATAAAGGTTCACTAATCAAATTAAAAAAATACTATCAAAAACTGAGCTTTGTGAGGGCTCGTGTAGTTTGTTTCACGGATAATAATTTTTAGGACAAATCAAATTAAATCAAAATGTTTTATTCAGCCTAAAAATTAATAAACGTAAACCAAAGAAAGTCAGACTAAAAATTATTACAATTTTCTACAGAACGTAAGTCTACTACCAGTTCGGAAAGAAGAAATCTCTGACCTCGAACTGGAGAACTGTCGAAAGAAACTCAGACATTTGTTAATGTAAATGTTTTTCATGTTTTTGATAGTTATAAAATTATGTTCTTCGACTGATAAAACATCTAGATATGATGTGAAATTACTATGTTAAAGCACAAATCTACCTGATAGTTTTTCAGTAAAGTGTACCACAAAATGCTCAGGTTGTGGAATAGTGCTGGAATGGGCTCGCTTGGCTCACCCTAATTAAAATTATATTTATAAAATTATATTTAATGATTTCTTAGGTTTACTTAGGTTTTGTCGCGGATTTATTTTCATTTTTGATTTCCGACGTTTTGAATGCTTTACAGCAATCATGGTCACGGGAGAGATTCACGGGAGAGAATGGTGACTTTGACCGTTTTATGTAAGCTTGAACTTAGCCAATGGAAAAAAGCGGTTATATCTGTCAAACGGTTTGAAATATTGTCGAACGATTATAAAAATACATTAAACCTTCTAATATCAAAATCGATTAATTCTAAATAGAGAAATGTAGCTTAACTATATTTTCTAATTTATTACTCTTATTTTGTAGTTTAAAACAAACTAAAAATCTATGAATACCAAAAATTTGAGATAAAAAACTTATCAAAACACTGTTCGTTGCTTAAATTATACATTCTAAAGATTTCATTATAGTAATGTCTCTTCTAATTGAGGCCCCCTGGCATTTTAATTAGAAATTCTGTACCGTGTCAAATAACTTACATTTTCGTCGTTATTTCATTGGAGCTTTTGAATTTTTATAAAAGTTCCGTTTTCCATTCTGTTTTTTTGTTAGAACCTGCAAATTATAGTCGTACTCAATAATTACATAACAGTAGTACTTAATAATTTTACATGAAAAATATTTTTAGGGTAATTATAGAAGTCACAGTCAGAGGATGCAAATGAAATGGAACTTAACTTATAAAATACTTTAGTAAAACTAAATTACAAACTAATTAACCTAAGGTGATTACACCGTCGAAGTATAATGAATTGAATGACGAATAAAGTCTTGAACACTCAGATGTTACAACACTGTCACTTCACAAAAGTTATTTCGAAATACGAAAGACGCGGTGCAGGTATGCGATGTTAGTGGTCGACGCGAGGTGGTCCCCAGGCATTAGGGCTACGTAACAGGGTTCCGTAGTTTCATAGTTTCGCCATTTCTGTCTGACCGTCCGCAACTTAGCTGAGACAGTCTTAGTCCAGAAAAGACCAGAAAGCTGAAATTTTGCATAGATTAGTATTAGTCATGTCGACGACATGACGGTTACTTTCAAAAATATGGTGATTATATGGTCAATTGAGGAATCCATTTGTGAAATATTAAGCTTTGAAACTCTTCTTATTTTTAAGGGTCAAGAAAATTTTATTAAAATTTAAAGCATTTAACGAATTGACACAAAAGTTATCATAATTTTTACATCTCAATCAATTAATATAATGAATTAACAACTTATTTATCTATATACTTTCAACAAAATCAAAAGAAACGACTACACTTAGTTAAAAATTTTACCTCTCTAACCTACTTCAATCCACAGAGTATTGCTCTCAAGATTTTATAATTTTGTATTTTATAGCGTGGCTGTCTCGAGTTTATGCCAGGCAAAAGTTCTAAAATGCACACCCTCGTCTTACATCTGATATTGAGAAAATAAAATTCCGATATTACACTACACAGCACGTTGCATGTAATGTAGAAAATGAATACAGATATTGATATAACACTAGCGATTCCACCTAACTCCTCTCGGTTTTATCTTTAAGTACTATTTACCAATTAGTTTGGAAGAATAGACTATAGTTTTCAAAAGACATGTTTAGTCCACCATTGTAGAATGTCGTACTACGCTGCTATTCAATGTTTTTTTTTTTTTATGGTAAAAAGGGGGCAAACGGGCAGGAGGCTCACCTGATGGGAAGTGATCACCTCCGCCCATGGACACCTGCAAGTCAGGCTTGCAGATGCGTTGCCAGCCTTTCAGGAAAGGGAGGGATGGAGGAGGGAGGGAAGTGGGAGGGAGGGGGGAACCAAGGCGGAGGATGAAGGGAAGAGGGAGGGGGGAAGGAGAGTGGGCCTCCCGGCCTCTCACTCACCGGACGAAACGCGACAGCATAGCTGCCACTTCACGCCGGTCTTCTGTGAGAGAGTGGTACTGAATGAACTATACGAGGCGTGCCGGCCCATTCGGTTGCTACCCGAAGCTAACAAGCATGGCACTACCACTGCAACGCGCTTGTTTGGTAAACCGAGAAAAGCGGGTTCAAATCCCCGGTCACATACCTTTGATATTTTCGTATACAAATCTATTCTAACATGATTACAATACAATAAAGAAAAACATAATGACAAAACCTGCATGTCTGGGAATACCAAAAGTTTTCGAAAGTCATGTAAAACTCGCACTTGGCGAACATTGTTGACTATGGCCTGATTCCCCTCGAATAAAGAGAGGATGTTAAAATAGAGTTGAATATATACACAGATAGACTATACATAATTATTGACTTTACATCTATATACATCGTTACAGCACTTTTCAAAGTTAATTAAAAAAGGGTTGATTAAAATACTGATTGCTTATGTACGTTAGTACGTTAAATACATTTTTATAAAATAATAGGCCCTACGCTGTAAAAAGCGAACTAAAAATATGAAAATGAGTTGACGAAAAAACAAAGTATAACGTGGTTGGACACGTACACCACACCTACCAAATAAAATCCTCGTACGTATTGATATGTCTCAAACTCTATATTGTATAATACTTAATATTATGTGATCTGTGATATATTTTCTACTAGCAACTCGCCCTCGCTTCGCTCAGGCTCTTCCCTAAATTTAGCACAGGCAAAGCCGCGGGCTCCGTTAGTTATACATATAAACCTTCCTCTTGAATCACTCTATCTATTAAAAAAACCGCATCAAAATCCGTTGCGTAGTTTTAAAGATTTAAGCATGCATAGGGATATAGGGACAGAGAAAGCGACTTTATTTTATACTATGTAGTGATTGTAAAATGCATTTACGCAACACTTGTACGTATAAGGGGCTAATTGTCTAAAACAAGCTAGTACAACATTTTTTTTTTACATGCTTGGAAAATGCATTTACGCACACCACCTGATCCCCCAGGTGGGTGTGGGACTCACCGGCCAGAAGGGCCGTAATACCCACTAAAAACCAAGCCCCCTCCCGGCGCCTTCAGTGGGACGCCGCAGGATCGCTTTCGCATACAACTGCGGCGCCCCGGCGCAAACCGTCTGCCAGGGCCGATCCCGAGTCTACTCTGCATGAGCAGAGAGGTACTCGGAACGACTTCTGGTAATCTCCACAGGGTGGGTCCAGAAGGGACCCACCACAAACGTGGGTCCAGAAGGGACCCACAACAACAAACGTGGGCCCAGAAGGGACCCACCAACAAACGTCCCCAAGGGACCCACCTCAGAACGGCTGCAGAGGACAAGGATGCGACAACGCCGACACTCCCTCTCCTCTGCTGCCCCAACAACCACAGAAAGCGGAGAGTGCGGCTAATGAGTCCGGTTTCCCACCCCTACGGCCCCAACGACTACAGAGGGCGGGGAGTGCGGCTCATCACCAACACTCCCCACCCTCTGCGGCCCCACCGGCTCCAGAGGCCAGGGAGTGCGGCTTATCACCAACACTCCCCGCCCCCTGCAGCCCTGCCGCCTCCGCCATCAAAGACGACGTCGACGGCACCAGCCACCCACCTAAGTGGGCAACCACAACACACGTCCGCCGAAGCGGACCCACCACAAACGCCCGCCGAAGCGAGCCCACCACGTCCGCCATCCCACGGTGGCGGCTCCGTTGGGCCGCGGAGGGTAGGGACGAGCGGCGCACCGCAATACCGGTACTCCTCTCCCCCCGCGGTCCGCCCTACCGGCCGGCCACGATCCTGACTGAAAGTGCTGCCGGCCACCCCTCACCAGTCGCGGAACCACCGCCCGCCTGAGCAGCAGTCCCACTCCCGGCCGCCCCCCGTCGAGCTAGTCCCGACGGGCGGCCCCCGCGCAGTGCCTCCTACCGTGAAAACGGCCAGAGACACCGCGCCGACGGCTGCCGCAACGTTTCAGCCGAAGCTTCGACGAGCGGCCCCGCCAGGGTGGTGCCCGTTCACCGTGGGGTCCATCCACGGTGATGACACCCCCTTCTGTCCGGTTGCGAAACCCCCGAAGCCGTCGCGCAACCGGTGGCCGCTAGGCGGCCCCTAGTGGCACCTCTTAGCTGTGAGGGCAGCCAGAGGTGCCACCCAAGGTCGGCAGTCGCGGGACCGCCTGTCCCGCCGCCTATGGCTTTTGGTCCGCGGCGGGTTTCCCCGCTACCACCCGCTCGACTGGCTAGGAAGAGCGAGTGGCGTCCCTCTCATCCGCCACCGAGAGGACGCGCCCGGTAGAGGTACAGCCTCCCCCCCTGAGGAGCTAGTACAACCTACTAAAACCCATCATAACCTCCCCATCTTAATGAGACGTCGCAGGATCTATCCCCAACTTCACATAACAATTCTATGTAAGGAATACGTTTTAAAATAACACACTTATTAAAATTCAAAGAAAAATATACAGAAACTTAGCTGCAGATAGACTTTAGTGTCTAATATTAGTCTAGAATACTTTACTAAGTCTATATAAACGTTAAAAATACCAGTGATTTTAGCGATTTTATTCTTCGTTCGTACTTTGCTCTACCATTTGTGTTGGACTTTCATTTTTCCAATACAAACAGTTTGATTGATGGATGCCGTTTTTTATCATTTTTCAGTTTAGTTCACACCGTATTGATTAAATGAATTTTTGTTTAGACTCTAGAGTAGAGACTTTAAAATACATATTTTTACAAATTCCAATCCATTTGATAACATTATTAAATTGTTGAAATGGAATTTGTAAATTTGTGTTTCAATATAGAGTTTTTTGCCGTTCTATTTCAATGTTTTAGTTGTAATAACATCTAAATACCCAGTATTAATTGTGAAAGTATGAAAATCCTAAAAAATAAAAATCTTTATTGATTTCTATTTTTTTAATATTACTTAATCATAATATCGTTCTAAGTTTTTTTTACAAAACCATGCCACAAGTGAGTGTCTTTCGTTTATTAATACTATAACTCATAGAGCACCTACTTATACATGTATCTCTCAAAATAGCCTAAATCTTGAAATAAAATTGAATAATAATTCTACTAAGAATATATTTATATTATAATTTTAAGGCAACTCTTAATTTTCCAATGTATTCTTACTCCTCAGTCAAGCCTAAAGAAGTTTTACTTCAATAATACATTTCATAGATTCTGAATAATTAATAATTTCAATTAAATTTAATGAAATGTTGTATCAAAGTAAATTAATGCGATACTAATTAAGTACCTTAATTACAAAAACTCACGTACAAATGATTATGATGACACGATATTAATAAACAGACTATTATTGACCGACTTTAAAAATGGAGGAGGTTCTTTTTATAAAAAATAAACAAATTAATGTGTTAGGACCTTTTTACACGCATCGCCATCTAGTTACGTGGTAAGCTACAAGGCTTGTGTTACGGATATCATATAGTTGATACAATACACATATTATGTAACTTTAGATACATTCATAATTTAAATAAAAGCACTCATGACTGGATTACAATCATAATAAATAATAAATATGTTGGGACATTATTACACACAGCGCTATCTAGTTCCGTGGTAAGCTACGAAGCTTGTGTTACGTATACTAGATAGTTGATATACTACATATATAAGTTTAAATACATACATATAAATGTCTAATAATATATATTCGAACCCGCGACCGCTGGCAGCAAGTATGGTCACTACAAACTGAGCCAAACGTGTCGTCGAACTATTATCTACTTATAGTGAATTATTGTATGACTAACTTTCACTCGCAACTCCGCTCGTATATAACAGCAAAATAATAGCCTTAGTCTTTCTCATCGACGCAACATTTCAAAAATATTTTCAAGAGACTGTTTTGAGGAAAATGCGTTGATTCAATTCTGATAAATGGGATATTTTGTTTCACGGTTTGTTAGTTGTGCTTCCGCAAACATAACATTGTTTCTAATAATACATTTGAGGAATAATTTATATTTTTATTCATATTACATTTCTCTACTTCTTGACTAGCGACACACCGTCGCTTCGCTTGGATTTTTCTAGGTAGATTTTTTTAATTTCTTGAGCCGAAACCTAATACTGGTTTTTTAAATAGAAGTAGGCTAAGTTAACATACTGTTTACAACATCAGCTATCTGCCAGTAAAAGTTGAGTCAAAATCTGTCTAACGGTTTCAGAGATAGACACTAGATGGACATACAAATATGTTAATTAAGTTTTTTCATAAGTACCGTATTTAATTACGTATGAATTTAATAAAAAGCTTTAACATTGATGTTACAAACAGACATTTTAATATTATTTATTTATATTGATATCTTTTACATACAAAATAAAAAGAAATTGAAGTCCTTTAAAACTCAGATATTACTGGAATTTTATTACGAACTGCTAATTGCGGTTCTCCCAATGTGTGTTTTTAATTAAGCGCTTATTTGTCTATGACGTTATTACTTTCAATTAATTTGTGTGTTTCTGGCTTTGAATGAATATTTGAACGACTGAGATTATTAAAAAGTTCACAATATGGCGCAAAAGCTAAATCGGAAATCACGAATTTCTGAATCCATTTAATTTTCTCTCATGTTATGGAACAAAACGCTTCTCTGTATTTTCTCTGATTTAGTGAAGTTTTAATCGTGAAATGTTACCTAGTTAATTTTAAACTAGCGACTTTCCTTTGCTTTGCTCGTTCCCTTTTTAACGGAATCCCAATTATTATTATTGTAAATAAAAGCACCCTCAATTGATGATTATAACATCAGTTATCTGCCAGTGAAAGTCCAGTCAGAATCAGTTCAGCTGTAAAAGAGAGTAGCCGGAATAAACGGATGAACTGGCTGACCGACGAACGGACAGACCAAAATCTTAAAAATTATTTTTATTTTTTATAGCCAAGGAGATTGTATTAGGATTATTTTGCTTTGGCTGGCACCGACTCCAACAATAACTAAGTAATTAAAATTATTTTTTTTTCTTTTTAGTTTCGATTTGTAGCGTTTTGAAGTCGGTTTTCATTTTTGTTAAAAAATAATTTATTTTAAATTTTTTTGTGGAAATTATTATGTTTAAATAAAATATTGGAAGGCTAACTAAACTACTGCTCCAATAAGTCAGCGAAGTTTTGAAATGAACGACAATAGTCAATCGAGATTTGTCCACGTCTATTTTTCCACGTAACTCGTAGACGTTAATAAGATTTACCTTCTATTATCAATCCACCTAATATCCTGAAGGAGTACGACTATCAGTTCATAAGTACGTATAATATTAAAAGAATTTTCTTTCAACTCCTTACCGTTGAGGATATATACCTTACATCATCACAAATTCTTGAACAGCTTTAGAAAATATATGAAAAAGGTAATCAGTGCCGATAAAATTTAAGGGTTGCCCTCGATTTCTCTAGGATCCCATCATCAGATGCTGACTTGGTGACAATGAGAACATCTTGAATGTATACCCTACCGAACAAAAAAGAAATTTTTAAAATCGGCCCACAATTCACGGAGAAATCGGTGAAAACACATAAAAAACAACTGTTGAGGAATTTTACCTTCCATCATCAGCTCATCCACATGAGATGATGATTTTCATACGTAAAAGCTTTATCGGGTTTAGAAAATATATCAAAAACATAATAGGTGCCTGTAAATTTTGAGAGTTGCCTTCGATTTCCCTGGGATCCCATCATCAGATCCTGACTTGGTGACAATGGGACCACCTCGGAACTATACCCTACCAATCAAAAGAAAAATTTTTGAAATCGGCCCACAGACGGCGGAGCAATCGGTGAACATACATAAAAAAAAAAAATACATACAACGGAACATATAACCTCCTCCTTTTTTGAATTTTTTTTTGAAGTCGGTTAAAAATGTATTTTTCTTATATATATATACTGTACAGTGTACACACTTTCACAATATGCATTTAGTAAAAAGCAGTCATTTTCACTTTGCCATTATTTATCTATATTGATAATAAATTAGACAATTTAATTTACATAATTTTAATTGTTTTCACCCACTCAATATAATAATAATAAGCCTTAATTTACAAGACAACAAAAAATACAGTTTGAATAATTGATATTTATATTGATGAAAAATTTTAAAATCATAATATGAAACCAAATATAAAATCATTTATAAAATTATTGTGACACATGCATGATAATATTAGATATAAATATTTTTTTTATTTATGTCATTTTCATTATAAATATTATGTTTTCTATTTTATGTGTTTTATATTTTAATAACTTTTCACCCAGTCAAAGAACAAATAAATAAAGAAAACCAAAGTTTATATACAATACATAACAATAATTGTATATACTGAATAAAATTTTAAATAAAACATGTCACGTATCTAGAAATTCTAGACACAACTCGTAAAATGTATCTCTGCATCTGCACGGAAAATATTGAGAAAATAAAGCTTCGATATCACAAATGTGCTCCTGGATGTTACGATAAGAAATCATTTGATGGCACTATCTTCTTAGGTTTTGAAATTTCATTTTATTGTTTGTGAAGGAACGCTATTTTTAATGAACTACTCGTAGTAGACAATTCTCTATTAATGAGGTTTTGTGAATTATTTACGCCTCACATCGTGTTTATAATTTCAGATTGTATTTTTAGAAGACAGTACGCCGTGGGAATGATGTGATCGCCGCAAGGATACTTCAACATATACAATTATTGTTAATTCGCAATTTAATTATAAAAAGAGAGAGAGAAAAAAAAAATAGTCCCGCTGAGTTTCTTTCGCCAGTTCTTCTCAGGTCAGAGGTTTCTTCTTTCCGAACTGGTGGTAGACTCATGACGTTCAGTACGAAATTGTAACAATTTTTATGCTGAATAAAATATTTTGATTTGATTTGATATTAGCATTGCAGCTACTTTAGAGGCTGAAAACTATTATTTAGATGAGTTAAAATATATATTATTATGGAAAAGAAAACAGTGTAAACTCTTAAAATTTCTTTTTACTGAATAGAAATAGCCACTCTAAATCCATTTTATATTATTTATCGTCTAAAATATCGATTTAGTCCTTTAATTATACTTAAAACGTTAGTTTAGGGGTGAAAGTTCAATTTTCCAGTACAAAAGCTCAGTATAATACTAGAAGTGAGACTAAAACAGTTGTTTTAAACAAATAAGAACAAAGTTTGTAGCTGGTAACTTTGTTGCACGATAGTGGTAGAGCGATATTTAATGAGATAGGTGTTATACAGTTAAATGTTAGTTCAAAGTAGAATATCAGAGAAAATTTTTAAAGTTTCATATAAAGTAATTTAATGATATACACTCACAGAGTAAAAAGTATTTTAATTTTAAATGTTAATAAAAAGTTAATTCATATATATTTAAAGTTACGCATATCATAACCAAAGAAAACCAAAAATTTATTGTTCAATTTTATTTGGTAGGATAATTAAGATTTTAAGAGTATGAAGTTGTATTTTTGTTATGTTAGTAAATGCATTTAGGTTGGTTGGTATGCTTCTGGCATTCATTAAGGTGGCTATTAGGGACTCACCAGCTAGAAAAGCCAAGTAAAAGTACTACCCACTAAAATTCAACGGAATGGGATCCCTCCTTCACCTTAATGAGATGTCACAGGATCGGCCACAAGGAGCAGGCCCAAACTACAAAGATGGACCATTATTATATATTAGTACTTTCACTAATTCCTTTTGTACTAACCAGAACATTATTTGGCACTTTAATTTCACCTTTCACCAGGATTCACAAACTAACTTACATAATAAAATATACCTAAATATAGATAAGCTATCATAATTTTTTTTTAATTTTACAATAAATGTACTTGTGTTATTTTCCAATATAATTAATATAATAGGTGATCTATATTGCACAATAAAGTTACATAAAAAAAATCACACAATCGAAATGGTACAGTCTACACGTCATATCTAACAAAGTAGGCGAAATCAATCAAACACATACCCTACTCTGCCATGACAGGTCTCCAAAAGAACAATAACGACTTTTACTGGAAATGTTTATAATTTCAGACAGTGAAATTTATATAGAATAAATAACTTTTCTTTTGAGTTCAATTGAAGCGGTATCGTTCACCACTTATACTACTCAAGCAATTATCGTACTAGCTTCACGATATCGAGATCGAATATCGTATCTAAGAGAGAATCGAAGACTTTAAATAATAAATTATTTAATAAGCAAAATATATATTATTCAAAATGTTATCTCGTTTGGATTAATGAAGTAAACCTACTAACTTATTATTTATTTAAAACTAATGTCTTAACCTCGCTCTACTCGAGTTCATCCATACTCTAGGTACTTTTTAACGGATTTCTCAAAATTTAGTTACTTACTAGCAATAAAAAGTATTCTGTATGATGGAACCAGCTATCATCATATCAATTTTCATTATAACCTGTCTACTGGTTTTTTTCATGATGCGTTCACAGACAAACAAAACTTCTATAAACTATAAAAATTGCCCTTTGTATTTACCTTTTTTGCTTTAATTATTTACTATTTTAAATGAACTTTTACAAAAAAGTAAAAATTCGACCTCTGAACCGTTAATAATATTATTAATTTTACCAAAAAATATAGACTTTTCTAAAAAAATATTAAATGTATAGATCGACTTAAATAGATTTTTATTAGTATATCAAGAAAAGATAATAACTTAATATTAGTGGTGGGTATTAGTCCTCAGAAACCATAGTTTGATTTAAATGCATAGCAATCTTTTATATTAAATTCTTTGGACACCATGATCGATCAATATCTGATCTTGCCTACAGAAGCTTGGCCACTCCAGTTAGTTAACTTGAACGCAAGTTTGTAGCATGCATTGAATTCTAATTATTCAACACTAGTTCGTTAGTGCTAGTACTGTAGAATAATTCGAGGCTATTTTCTTATTAACAATCGTATATTGCATAAACTTTTATTTTTAACATTTAAAGCTTGAGCTAATATAAGTTTTTTTTATAATTACTTTTTTTTATAATTAATTAGTTGGGACATTATTACAACAGAACTATCTAGTTCTGTGCTAAGCTACGAGGCTTGTGTTACGGATATCAGATATTTGATATATGTGTAATATATAAATTTTAAATACATAAATATAAACACCCATGAGTGGAGTACAAACATTCGTACTCAACAAATGAATGCCCTCAGCGGGATTCAAACCTATGACCACTGGATAGCCACTTGACAGTATTGTCTAGGAAATACGTCATTTTTATTGCAAAGAGGACATAATCACCAAAGTTCCTTCAAATATAGAAAATAAATGTAACTTTTAAAATTATTGTATATGGATTTATTTGAATCACTTTCTACTACTGGATAATATCTAACAATACTTCAGTTGAATAATACTTTGTTTATGTTATGAGGTTTTCTTTTCCAAAAAACCGTTAATTATAAGAATTAATTAAAACGTTCTTACAAAGAAAAAACTTGAAAGGAAATTTGTTATAAATTAATTGTAAATTCAAGATTCGTTCTAGCCAAAGGCCGTGAAATGTTGCGGAAAAAAATAATAATTAGAAGAAGGACATTGTAATTTTTTGTTAATATATTCAAGGAATTTCGGAACTTAGAACCGTAAAAATTACCCAAGTTAAAATTGGATTAGCTTATTAGAGGTTCCGTAATATCACGCAAAATAATTTTATATTTGTCTATATTACATTACAATAACGAGTATTAAAAACTTGCTTTTCGCATTTGCTATTTATTAAAACGTCGTTACTGAGAGTCACTAGATGTACCGAAATAATAAATGTTAAGTCAAACTTCTCCATAAAACCATAAATTAAAAATCAATATTTAAAAATATCTGTTTTTGAATTTTAAATAAAAAAATATAATATGGCTTGATAGTAACAACAGTACCTTTTAGAACTTTATCAGACGCAAGCTGACCTCGCAAATTATTGCTCTAGTACCAAACAAAATCAGATTAAACTTTAAAAAATTAACGGCAAATTTTTAATACTATTCAATATAATGTTCAAATCATCCAGGGTTCACCTATAACGTTCAACATCACTATACTCAGTAACTAAAAACAGTTAGAAATTATGTATGCTCTAATGAAATCACGAAAAATATACGACATGACATAAATATTCATCTCAATTTAGCTTTTAACATATCTTATTATTCAGAAATTTATCTCCTGCCACTAGGGATGTAAGTTTAACAAGATCTCTCCGACGATCTCGCAAGTGTGTGCTATCTGTCACATACCGTTTGCGTTTTAAGAAGAGGACACGCTAGTTTCTTGTTCAAAATAATAATTAATCATTATTCAGCTTTATGACTTTTATTTACTTCAGTTGATTCTCAAAGAATGAATACAGAACGTACTTATAGTTTGTCGATGATTGAATAACATTTTATTACATCTCTCATGTTCGGTAAGTAGATTCTTATTACCTTCAAATGGGGCTTGTAGGTGACTTATTAGCGCTCTGGGGTAATAATGTAGTTAAAAAAGCACTAGGGCGGTAAGTAATTAAAAAAAACACTTCTTTCTTTCAAAAAGTTCGCGTACATCTATTACCATCATACTGGCAATAGGCATCATGCATTCAGCCCAATGACCAAAGAGGTCGCTTTGCTCACAGAGCAGGTGAATATAGATTGTCAATTCCGTGGCTTTGCTATTCAGCCTTATCTTCGTGTGAGTATAATAGTCATCAATTTTAAATATCGAACGGCGAAGCTCAATTTCGATCTTGAACAAAAAAGTGCGTGTGTACAAAGTACACATGTCAGAAGTAAAACTTCTTTGGCAATCTAATTTTTAAATCTCGTTTATATTTATACTAAATAACCCCGTCTAAGCTCGTTGAGATCGATGGCGCTACGGTCTATCGGAGTTAGACAGAGTTAGAAATGTCACCGACTCGCGGTGGGCGAGATCTAACTAAGGCTAACTCTTCCCCGTCTCTGAGTGCCTGGTACTATGGACTTATTTTTTCGTTTCATCGAGTTTGAAATCACAACGATTCTAAAGAAGTTTCACTTCAAAAATTTATTCTTGTAATGCCGGTTTTTTTCTACTTACCTCACAATCGAGATGTAAAGCAGAATAGTTAGCTCGGGTGTAAACATCAATTGCACCCTCGAACTATAGACGCCCTCGCTGCGCTCGTGCGCCTAAATATCTCGGGCTGCAATTGATGCCTTACAGCCCTTGGCTACTAATCTACTATTATTTACCTATAAATCCAAGTTCAATCGAATTTGTACATTAAATGTTTTTATATAATATTAAGATTTGAAGCCTATACTTTTTTGAATTTATGTCTGTCTATGACCGCATTATTTGAAGACCACTAGATGGATTTTGATAAAACTGGGTATAATAAATAGCTCATTATCCGGGTTAACATAAAGGACATTTTTCTGCTATAAAAAAACATACTATAACAAACTAGTTATAATATGATATTCAAAATTTCTTCTAGTTATATGATTTTCAAAAAAATAATTTAGATAAACGTGCATTCCTCCTTATTAGAAGTTGGATAAAAATATTAATTATTCCGTTTAACTCACGTTACGTTATTGGATTACCAAATGTTAATAATTAAAACGATTGTGCGGTGTTAATGGCCTCTCACGTTCCAGTGCAAGCCACGCTCGACTAACCTGATGCCAAATTGTAATTAAACATTTATATTGTATAATATTTAATCTCGTTTTATTATTCTTTTAATAATAGTTCTTATATAACTATTTTTATATATGTAGATTACACACAAAAAATATAGTTTTGTGTGACCAACTATTCATTAATGATTTGCCCATACCAAAAAGTAAATTTTATCCATCACAAGTAAACTGAAAATAACCTTAAATTATAGAATAAGGAAAAAATAAATAAACAAATTGTTTAAATAATGTAACTAGTGTTAGAAGAGTATATTTACATAATGTGAACCATTCAGCATTATCAGGTGTGGCATCCATCTGAGGACATCTCTCGAGATTTTTGTCGTATCTTTATATTATGCTACTGAGTAACGACCCCCCATATTAGTTCAAACAAAAATTAATATAAATATGTTGAGTCATCAACATTCCAGATAATTAATACACTACACATAGTAGTTCCTGATTATATATCGTTCAACCAAACAAACAAACAAACAAACTCTTCAGTTTTATAATATTAGTATAGATTCATTTAAAACTATTCACTCACCTCGCCACGCTCGCGTCTCTAGATACGTTTAAAATGTTTTTATATATTTCTTAGAAATGAGATATTTTCCTGCAGTAAAAAGTATCCTATATGTTGTACTCGGATACCCTGACATCATACCAAACATCAACATTTGTCCAGTGATTTTTTCGTGATCATCATCATCATCATCATCATCAGCCCTTTTACGAAGTCCTACTGCTGGGCACGGACCTCTCTCAGTACGAAGGGGATCAGGCCATAGTCATCCACGCTGACCTAGTGCGCTAGACTTCACATTTTTTTAACGCTAGGCTTTCTCAGACATGCAGGTTTCCTCACGATGTTTTCCTTCACCGTAATACAAGTGGTAATCATGAAAGGAATGATTCGCACATAAAAATATTAGAGGTGCGACCCGACCCGGATTTGAACCCGCATCACTCGGTTATCCAAGCGAGCGCATTACCGCTGGGTGGTAGCCTATGATCTCGTGATGCGGTCTTAAAAAGAGAGACAGACGAAAATTCTAAAAATATATGTATAAGGATTCGACGCAGTTATAATTTTATTATATGTATAAAATACTGTACCTAACATTTAACTTTTATCTATAACGAATACAGTTATAAATAGAAAAAATCGCCCAATAATGTATACCCAGCCTATTTTCACTGCTTATGAAGGCAATAGGAGATGTTGACCCTTTTTATCAATTTCCCCTTTGTGTATCTTTGGTTTAGTTTGATGTGAGTTTTGCGCCAGTGCGAAGACAAATGTTTGTGTTCCACAATCTTGTTTTGTTAAAAATATATATAAAACAAAATCTGATATTCAATTATTAATATTAATTTTATCTTAATAGCTTCTATGTACTTTAATTAGTATTATAGCAATAATGATTGAATGGTTGAAAGGGGGGTTTTGTATGGTTTAAGTTGGTATTACTGGCTTCTTGTAAGCCGGTGACTCCTCCAGAACCTGCTGGTATGCGTAAATGCATTTCCTTACTTTAAAAAAGCAGTAAAAACTACTTTATTTTATTTAAAATTCTATCAAAATCCGTAAATGCAGAGGTATAATTAATTTTTCTTTTTAAATTTGGTTCTTAATTAAATCATTATTAATGGCAAGTAATAGCTCAAATTATTTCAGTACAGATACACAAAAATACACTATTCGTTATTATTGCATATAAAATTTAAAGAAAAGTGAACTAATGACACTGCTGACTATGTATGCCAACCTCACCTGCTCTAACTAAAAGATCTGGTGGTGGGGAGCAACGCCATCAGTGGAATACTTAAGCTACTGCAGTCAATTAAATATGCGTGATAACAAAATAGTAAGTCAATTATAGAATGTACTAAAATATAATGACGGCACGTTTGGTTCAGTTGGTAGAGACCCTACTTTCTGCGCCAGCGGTTGCGGGTTCGAGTCTGAATCGAAAAAGTCGATAATATTTGTACTGGTCATGAGTGTTTATATTTGTAATATGTTAGTATTTAAAATTTATATATGTGTAGTATATTTGGTATCCGTAACACAAGCCTCATAGCTGACCACGGAACTAAATGGCGAATTAATAATGTCCCAACATATTTATTTATATAAAATGTCAAATATACGAACTTAGGTAACACCATCAAGCTTTGATGGTAAGCTTTAATTAAGCTCGAAACTCAAGCTTAAGTCATTATAATGTTTTAATTTGTACATTTTATAGTATTCATGTTAATATTAAATAGCTAATTCTTAATTCCTTTACTAGATATTCTAGGAACACTAAAAATGCAGACGCTCGCAGTAATTCTCTAGTTATATCTCAGTAAGAGGAAACTGCTAAAAGTTGCCTGAAATTGAAATGTACAGCTAGATAAAAGAATATATTAAGAATATTAGTTCAATTTTAAACAGTTTATTTTTACTTAAATCAATATTATTACTTACGATCTAGAGAAGAATTAAACATAACAACATACAAAGAGAAAATGTAGACTCTTTTTCATCCATATGTTCCAAATTTAAACTTTATCTATATAACTACAGAAAATATTCTTAACTAATGAGACTTTAATTTTAAAAAAAACATTAATTGCCCTTCAATTGGGTATAAATTTCATATTAAAATTTATATGGAACATTCATACCAAAATAACGAAAAAATCCAATATATGATATGTAAATAATTTATAATAGCTACGTGTGTGTCGCCTACTGTTCTCCGAGACACGGGAGTGACAGGGACATTTCTATACTGCACTGTCACTCCTAATTCTCGATACTGAATAACTAAACTAGGCCCGACCAGGGAGTCGAACCCGGCCCAACGGCAGTATAAAATAGCCGCTAGACCATGAAGGCAGTTTGAAAAGCGGTAATTAATACAAATACAAATGTGTAAGAAGTGTGGTAAGGTATAGTAAAAGTAGTGGGTCGGTGATAAAAAAATGCTTAATATTATCAATATTATCAATCCAATACCGCATTCTATCAAAAATATTAAGTTTTAGTATTCGTTTCTTTGTGACAAAGTCTTGTACAACAAATGGAGTTAAAAGACTTTTCAGCCTTTACAGTTTCTTGAGGCAAAAGTTCACATAAGTTTGTTTTGGTATAATTTGCTTGAAAGGCCTTTATTTAAGTATGTTAGCAATTTTGTGCAGATTCTTAGATAATTCGTAATTGCAAAAGTTTTACAGCATACTTAGCAATATTATAAGCTGAAGTCAAACTTTCGAATGTTCTAAGTTTAATCTATTTATATAGATAACTATAGATACGTTTTAATTGTTTGATATGTTAAGCATTTTATGTTTTTGAAGTGAAACTTCTTTAGAATCGTTGTGATTTCAAACTCGATGAAACGAAAAAATAAGTCCATAGTACCAGGCGCTTAGAGACGGGGAAGAGTTAGCCTTAGTTAGATCTCGCCCGCTCGAAATATAAACGAGATATAAAAATTAGTTTGCCAAAGAAGTTTTACTTCTGACATGTGTACTTTTTACACACGCACTTTTAATTTTTTTTGTATTGCTATAGTTTTGGCTTTTATTTTAAATGTATTAACAATTGTGTGTCCTGTAAATAAATAAATAAATAAATAAAAATTAAATATGTAGATTTCTCATTAATTAAATATTTTTCTAAAATGAAAAAAATCCTTTATATTGACCCATATAACCAGTTTTCACTATATTATTTTTCATCATAACCTGTCAAGTGGTTATCTCGTGATGTGGTCACAGACAGACAAAAAATAAAAAAACTTTAGATTCGCGCTGTGTATTGTTAATAATTGATAATGTTCTTCGACCGATTTCGGAGATATTATAGTGCACAAGTGTACGCGCAGACACAAGTGCACTCTCTATTCCTATCACTCTCATGCTCTGGTACTCGACACGACGAGTGAGAGTAAAGGCGCAGAAACGACGGCTTTACGTGCTCTCCAAGGCACGATGGCGACAGACCGCCAACTTCTTAACTCCGGACTGTTACTGAGACTTACTAAACAGAAAGAGTCAACAACTAAACTTGGCCCGACCCGGGACTCAAACCCAGGACCTCTCGATGTATGACCGTTTATGCTAGCCACTATACCACCGAGGCAGTTAGTTGCGTTAATAATTACTATTTCAATTAAAATCTGTACAAGATTAAAGTTATAATTTCATTATATGTAGGAAAATATTATTTAAATTACAACTTAAGACTTATATTAATGTGGAATTTTACAAAATAAACTTTTCTATACAATGGTTGTAGATAAGAAAATGATGAATCGACAAACTGAAGGCAACCAAGAAAAGATATACGAGTATATCGGAAAGTGAGCGGAAAGAAATGTTACGATATTACTCTCCCATCCAAAAATAATGTATCTCACTAAACTCAATATAGCTTATTGTTTCTAACATAAAGTCAAATAAACCTAAAGTGCCCTGAGTATACACATTTTGTATTTTACTGCTTCTGTATCAAAACAAAATGTAATTGTGTAATCCCTACTTTAATAATGCACAACTTTGCTGGCGCTACTTTCTGACGTCACAAAGGAAAATATTAAACCGCTTTTAATATGCAGATGTAGATATTTTTTAATCCTAATTTGAGTGACATTAAGTTCATAGAAAAACGTATATTACTTTATTTTCTAGCCATCCTATAAATATTATTAATTCGAAAAATACTATTCATACGAATATTTGGCTCAGTTGGTTGTGACCTTACTTTCGGCGCCAGCGGTCGCGGGTTCGAGTCTCGTTGGGCCTGGGGGCATTCATTTGTTTAGCACGAATGCTTATACAGTATAAATGACTTGAGTATGGAGTATAAGTTATATTCCAATCTCCAGTCATTTATAATATGTATGTATTTAAAGTTTTTATATGTATAGTATATCAACTATGTGGTATCCGTAACACAAGCCTCGTAGCTTACCACGGAACTAGATGGTGCTGTTGTAATAATGTCCCATCATATTTATATAAAAGAAAATAAAATAAAATCACACCGTAATGTCTCAACAGATCAGAAGGATACAGAGATTCAAGTTTTTACTCAGAAAAAGTGAACAGTTAGGTTTATAGACATTTATTCTCAAAAAATACATAAATCGCTTACATGAGTAGTATATAAAATACTAATATAAAATACACATAAGTAGTATATAAAATATAACGTATTCGTCATTAACTACACGGATGTACCCATTTAATGCATTGGCTTATTTTTTAAAGTGAGTGTTCTATTATATTAGCCAGTTCTCGTGGGATATCGAATTTTAAAGTAACTAATAATAAAAATACGTTGAGAACCATTTTATCATTGTTGAACAGTCTTTATAATAATGGAAATAAAATAAATAATTAAAAAACAAATACATAAGCCCATACCAAAAGTTTATAGAACTTAAGTTTAAAAAAAACTTGCTTTCTTTTAACGCTATAATATCCATTTTAGAATCCTAAGAACTGTTCTTTCAGAATCATTAGTTGAGAACTGTCATTAAGGAGTCCATTTAAGACATTTTCCCAGAACAAAGATGTTTTGTAAGTTCGATCTATCAAATCACCAGATTAGTAACGCTTTAGTGTAGAGAATTTCTGAATAACGTTATTGATGGTCAGCTATAAATGGATCTGTAATATTCAATATAGTGAGAAGTAAACTCATATCTATGTAGGTACTTTACTTATTTTATATATTTTTGAAGTGAAACTTCTTTAGGATCGTTGTGATTTCAAACTCGATGAAACGAAAAAATAAGTCCATAGTACCAGGCGCTCAGAGACGGGGAAGAGTTAGCCTTAGTTAGATCTCGCCCACGGGGAGTCAGTGATATTTCTAACTCTGTGTAACTCGTAGGTGTGACCTTCGCGCCATTTCCCTCTCTCGACGAGCTTAGACGGTGTTATTTAGTATAAATATAAATGAGATTTAAAAATTAGCTGCCAAAGAAGTTTCACTTCTGACATGTGTACTTTGTACACACGCACTTTTATATTTTTTTATTATTTAAAGAACTTTTTCCATTAACAACAATAAAATGTTTGTAAAAGTAAAATATAGTCTACGCATTTTTTAAGTATTAGAATATTCGATTTGTAGTAGATTTATTTATATATAATATATGTAACATTTCTTTTTTCCAAATTATACTTCAATTATAATAACTTCCATTTATTTCACGATAATATTTTAAACAACTTTTTAACTGGCTTTTTTATATACTTCAAAAGATATTCATCCAATCACGACTTTGAAACGTACCTATTTAAAATTAAAAATAAAATTATCATTTCGAATTATGTCGCGGATTTATTTTGATTTTTGGTTCCCGACGTTTCGAATGATTTACAGGGGAGAGACTATGATTGAAAATCCAAAAAGATAGTTTCATTTAAATGTCAAATATTCGCGTAAACCTCAGAAAGTATTACGATTTTAACACTTAAAAAATATCTCATTCATATTTTTTTTCGTTCTAAAATATTCCCATATATCATTAAGCACGACCCCTCAACATATATAAGTGTAAATTTGATAGATGTGCTTGACTCTGTTAGGCCTCAGAATATTCATTATTTTAAAGTTGCTGTAATTTTAACAGAATTTGTAAGCATTTATATAAATGTTCATTTATTTTAACTGAACCAAAAAGATATTAAAGGTCCCAAACAGCATATTTGAAAAGATACTCATTTATTCCCTTCATTACTAGCTACTTAGTCTGGCTTTACTTTGTTACGTCCCAGGTGCTTTTAAAATTGTTAGTGCTTATTAATACTCAACTACAGCCAAGGAAAAAAGGAGAATTATGTGTATGACATGTATGTTTGTATGTATGTCCGATCGTATGACTGCTTAACTTTAAATTTCTATGACTCATACGTCGTGAGACTGGTATACTCGACTGCGACTCGATGCAAGTTTTGCCAATTATTTTTAGATTATATGTTACTGCAGATCATAACCCACTAGTTTCAAAATTTCATCTAAATTAGTTCAACCGTCTTCATAATAAACATAAAATAAACACAAGAGGCATATTTGACATTTGGCATAAATATAATCTATTCTGGTAAAGTGAACATGCTTTTATAATTCCTCAATATCGTAGCTACTTTAATAACCGAACTTTCGTTTCATTTCAACGTCATGTTCAGATAAAATCTTACAATTGTAAGTATGTAGCACTTATTATAATACAGTATTTTGAGCTTTTAATATTTAAGCACAATAAGCGTACAGAGCTTTTCCATAAATATTCAGAGAGATTTCACATTACGTTTTTCATCTTAACTTGAGAAAGAAGCTTAACGATATCTTTTTATAAAATACTAGCATTTCCCGCGGCTTCGCACGCGTTCTACAGATCGGAAGCCAAATTCTTTTTGAGTCGCACGTATAGTATCTTGTAGAACTAACGCCTGCCCTTCCCGTTCTTGCAACATTTTTCATTGATGCTCCGCTCCTATTAATCGTAGCGTGATGTAATATAGCCTATAGCCTTCCTTGATAATCGGACTATCCAACACAAAAGGAAATTTTCAATTTCGGACCAGTAGTTCCTGAGTTCCTGAGATTAACGCGTTCAACCAAACAAACAAACTCTTCAGCTTTATAATATTAATATAGATAACTAATATTTTTGCTATTTACTCATAAATAAAGTACGTGTAATACGTGTAAAAATAAAACAAAAATAAAAAACATGTGTTTGGCCAGCCAAGGGCTGCAGAGAAATTCAAATCATCTTAAAATTTTATACTGCATTTGTTGTACTCTTTTATACTGCATTTGTTATAGGAAATTACAGTATTGGCAGTGACAGTGGTAGCCCAGCGGTAACGCGGTCACTTGGATATCCGAGTGATGCGGGTTCGAATCCGGGTCTTGCACCTCTGATATTTTCATGTGCGAATCATTTATATCATGATTACCACTTGTCTTACGGTGAAGGAAAACATCGTGAGGAAACCTGCATGTCTGAGAAAACCTAACAAGTTTTTGAAAGACATGTGAAGTCCGCCAACACGCATTAGGCCAGCGCGGTGGACTATGGCCTGATCCCCCTTGTATTGAGGGAGGCCCGTGCCCAGCAGTGGGACGTTAATAAGGGCTGATGATGATGATGACTACTGCGCTTGCACCTTCGCTTGGCCTCGTCTCGTCGTCGCCGCACGAAGTTTGTTGGTCACTTTATCTTTATAGTTAATTAAAGATATATCTTAATAAAAAATATTCAAAATAGCTTATTTTGGATAAAACTTATCACACTTTAGCCAATGATTCCAAAACACTTGTTTTTTATTATGCGTCAAAATGACTTCCCACTAAGAAAACGCAGTAAATATAATGTCAAATTACAGAGAAAGCATTTAAAACCCGTGAAGTTTAAAATAAGAAAGAATCGAGACATTTAATCTGCAAAGTGCGACGCCCGCGGTGCAAAATAAGATCAAGAAAACTATAAATACCATTGAAAATTCTCTCTTAAAATATAGTGTAAGAACTAGCTGTACTTTCATATAATACAATAATTTTGTACTGTACATTAGAAATCGCCATAACCTACATTTTATGGGACATTAACGAATAGTACCGTATAATTCCATGTTAGATACGAGGCTTGTGTTACTGATGTATACCAGATAGTTGATATACTACACATTTATAACTTTAAATACATACATATTATTATAAATTTAAACATCCGTGTCTGGAGTTGAAACAATCGTAATGCAATCACAAACATGTTCATCACAAACAAAAGCTTCCAGCGGAACTCGAACTCAAGACCACTTGCCTTACAAATTCAATACTAGCTGAGCGAAAAATATCGTCGTAAAGCTAGAAAATTTCCCTTGTATATACTTCTATTTTATTATTACAATAACTGGTATACCATTCTCACATAAAAACCTGCAGTCACTTCTAACTGCTTATTTTCATATCAAAGTACGCTTATACAGATATTTCGTTTTATAAATGTAATGTTAGTAAATCTTCACGCAACATTACGCACATCGTTTGAATTTATCGCGTATATGAATACTGTTGTTACATTTCCTTTGAGGAAGAAATGCTTGAGATGGATCGAAAAATAATACGCTAACTTGGTCTTTCTTATACATTCAATGGTTTTTTTCTTGTGTCATAAAAGTCGTAGTTTTTACGACTCAGTGATTCGAATCTACGTCCTTACGTTCTTCAGTCCCACATGCTTACTTAGCCTTGGTTTGCGCCCACTGGTACGGTTAGGCAACACAGCCACTTTGTTACCGCCTTATGAGGTATCGTACGATAGGCTAGCTACCTAGGTGGGTATACCATTCCCGTTGATCTTTAAAGAAAAATGGATTATGGGGGCAATCCCATGGCTTCGGCAGACTAGTCAAAGGGACGTCATGGTTGGTTTCATGGGGTTTTTGTAAGTACTGGCTTACGATACATATATATATACGACGGAGTCACATCATGCTAAATGTATTCGTAAATGCACGAACCTACGTTGTCGTAAGTAATATTGATTCATATTATAGCACAGTCCAGTCACTTTACAATTATTCCTAATCGATGCACTCTTAATATAAATCAAAAAATATGTTTAATGAAAAATAATCAATATTTCTTTTTTGAACTAAGCAAATTTCTAAAATGATAAAACATAATTACCTAAATAAACACGCCATGCTTTGTAAAAAGGAGATAACCTCAGGATAACTTTCTTTGAAAAATACCATCTGTTTATCCAAGTTAAGTATTTTTCTGAGTAAATTAATTAATTTTTCCCTCGATACACGAAAACAAGTACAAGTTTAAAGGAATTTATTTTGTTTCTGTTTCTGAGAATAGCTGTTAAATGTTCATTTTAAATTTCATGGTTTTTAGTGTGATAGATTCTATTTTATTAAATAAAAGTACTAAGCTTACAAATTACTAAAATGTAATCTATCTGTTACTAAAACTCTCATCAAAATCAGTCCAGCCAACGAGATTTACCGAAACAATATTTTTATGAATTGTTGGGACATTCTTACAACAGCACCATCCAGTTCCGTGGTAAGCTTCGATGCTTGTGTTACGGATACCAGATAGTTGATATACTACATATATAAGTTTTAAGTACATACATATTATAAATATAAACACCCATGACTGAGTACAAACATTCGTGCTCAACAAATGAATGCCCCCAGCGGGACTCGAACTCGCGACTCCTGGCGCAGAAAGTAGGGTCACTACCAAATGAGCCAAACGAGTCGTCGAAACAGATAAATCAACAGTATTTATTTCTATAGATTCATTTAATATATAATATTTGAAACAGACTCCAAGGGACAATAGATTCACGCCTCATAATTTCATACAATTCAATAAAAGAATTATTAAATTTTGAAATATAACATTGAAATATTTCATAATGAACAGCAAGAATTAGATTTTGTGTTAGCTGTCTAGACTATACGACAGTAGAATAACTTTTACAATGCTCAAAAAGACTTTATTAAATATCAAATAATTTGCGACAAAGTTTAAATATTTTCTATTTTCATTATTAAGTAGTTATGAAGAAAAAAGTTAAATTTTGAACCAAATAAGATGTTATGAAACTTCCAATTACATAAAAGCATGCATTGCTATGATGATATATGAAGTTTTAAAAGAACTACTAACAGAACGGAAGCTAGCTTTCCTAGATAACCAACGGTAGCCTACGTATTGCTCTAGGCATAGTCTATTCATGTACTAAGTTTCATCTATTAATATTACATTAGAACTATAATACAAATATATATGTCATGCACAAATATATATCCACATTCCGACTCATAGTATATTATTATTAAAGCCTTTAATAAAAAGGTTTTTAGATAGTTAGCCAAGGTTCATATAAATATTAGAAATAAGCTCTATTTGAATGCAGAATATATATTGCTGCCCAGTAGATGTGACAAGCGCATTTGAAAAAGTAACTAACGAGACTCGACTCGGGACTCGAACCCGATACATGTTAGCCATAAGACCAACCAATCAGTTTTCTAATGGTATAAATGGTAAACGATATATTACTAATAGTCCTAAGAAGTAGAGCATGTTCGTGACGAAAGTCGGATGTTTTCGACAGACGTCCGTCGAAACTCCGAGAGTTCATTAAGTACCGATCTTACAGTCCATTTATTATATCACAACTTGCTAAGCCCAATTATTAGAGACATTTGCTTCGACCGATTAGATAAAGCGACATGATAAATAATAAGTTTTTATCTTTGATTTTAGTTTGAGATTCTGGCGATGTAAATATATTTTTCACCAATATATTTGAGTGTTTTAGTAGCCCTATATACAATTTAAAAAGTAATCAACGTTTCCTTTTCTGATAGGCAGTGGTAGTCTAGTGATAACGCGCTGAAGCGGGTTCGAATCCCAAATTTGAAACCTGTAATATTTTCATGTACGAAGCAGTTTCTTTGTCTTAAATTAAAGAAAAACTGCATGATCTCTGAGAAAACATAGCAAGTTTTCGAAAGTGTGATCCACCAATTCACACTTTCCCAGCGCGGTGGATCAGCTTAATTCCCCTCGAATTGAAGGGAATTTGATATTTGTATCAAATATTTCGTTAGATTTAAATCCTCAAATATTTAACATTTTTCTTAAGATAACATCTCTAAAAAGAATCTTGTACAAAAGATAATGCGTGAAAAAAAAACTAAAATAACCTCAAAGCAACAGTACATTGGACGACTTTTTTCACGTCCATTTCAGATATCTTTACATGTGACTAAAACCTCTCGTTCAGCGAACATTTGTTAGAGCGACATTTCTCATCAGAGGAAGTAACGTAAAAAGTGAAAACGTCGCAGTTCGAGCGAACACTCATACGATGGCGGGAACACGCGTGTACTTCACATGTTGTTACATGATTTCAACGACTTGAGGTTTTCTGAAATTAATTTTACGTTTTTGTCCACTAAAGGGAATGACTTTTATTTTAACGACTAACTTCTCTCCCCGTCTTTGCTCAGGATCGAGGTAAGTTTTGTCGTTAAGTGATTCTCATTCAAAATAAACAGTTCTGAACTTTTGGATTTACCAGCTGTTTTTTGGGTATTGTTTATACTTAAAAGGCGTCTTGTTTAGGAAACATACCTTAATAAAACAAAAAAATAACGCATATAAATATGTAGTATAGGATATTATAAGAATATTAATGGCCGAAAATATATGGAGACAAAAGAGATGTAAGAGATAAAAGGCCGAATATATTTAAAAGCTTATAAAATCTTCATTCTGGTCTGAAAAAAGTGCAAAATTGACTGAGCGTGGAGGATTTCGAGGATTCATATTTTAATTATCAATTATTGTACGTTAAGATTTAAAATATTTATTTCTAATTTCACTAAACTCTATGCAAAACACTTCTTTGTTAAATCTAATTTACTAGAATTTATCAACATAGAAGTTCTAATAGATAATAAAATAATAATTTTCTATTTAATTACTGTAATTAATAAACTTAGCTTTGTTATAAAAAAAGGTATCTTGAAAGACGTGTCAATGTACTTCAGAATGATGGACGATCCACTGGCCACATTACAATGAGATGACGCGGCATCGTTTATCACCATAGTCTATTATGATAAAACTATTCAATGTTATATATGAAATGGAACTAATTATCAAAAAATAAACTTCAAAATAATCGAAAAATATTATGAGTAGAGTCTTCATTGGAAAGTGAAAAATGAGAGAGACATGTATATATATTTTATTTAGTTCCACTAAGATTATTTACCAACTCGTTTTAGGGTTCGAGCTTTCTTTCCGAGCTAGAGCTTTAGTTGCTAAATAAAATTAATTTTGAATATATTTTTAAATTTTACTAGATAATATTATAAGTTAGATATATAAGGCAAGTATTATGTACTAATAGGTTTATTAGGTTTATCTTTTACTTATAAAATATTACTTTTTCACTAAAATGGGATACAATTCGAATCTTTTTAAAGTAATAATTTCTTTAATCGCGATTTTTCTTCAAACTATTGAGTGTATAGAACTTGAGCTAAAACCAATTTAAATTAATCCATTCACTTAATAATGAGAACTCGAACAGATATAACCATTTTATAAAGTCGGTCAAAATGACTGACTAATAAAACACACAAAACACGAGACAACTAGAAGGCTAATGTAGGCACTAAGTACTACATTATGCGTTTGCATATTGCTTTGTAGAAGGAAATTACTGACGCCATAAAGCTCAAAGGGAAATAGAACGCTTTAAATAGCTTTTCATGACTATTAGAATAAAGTGCGAAGAACTTAGGAAAAAATACAAAGGCAGTTATGATGGATTGAAATATTAAGAAAAAAAAAAGTTATATCATTTTACAGAAAGCAGCCATACTCAGACTTGTAGGTAGGTCAGAAAACCCGTATAATATGCAGATATAACAGCGAAACGTTGAGAATATATTATATAATATATATATGATGATATAAATATGTTAGGACATTATTACAACAGCGCCATCTAGTTCCGTGGCTACAAGGCTTGTGTTACGGATACCAGATAGTTGATATACTACACATGTATAAATTTTAAATACATACATATTATAAATATAAACAACCATAACTGGATTACGAACATTCGTGCTCAAATGCATGCTCCCAGTGGGACTCGAACCTGCGATAGCTTGCGCAGAAAGCTGGTCACTACCAACTGAGCCAAACGTGACCTCAAAATTAATTGTTTATTTCCAAAAAGTAGTACAACCAGATATTCTCTTAACACTTAAATATAATTTACACAAACAAATTAAACATAGCATCTGCAGTACTAGGAGACCCGTCATTCAGCTGTCATCGCCATATGCCCACGGTTAAACTACCGTTGTTTAGATATTCTAAGCTGCTAAGTGCTAACTCTCATTTAACTACTTGTCGGAAATAAGAATTTAAAAGTAGGAAAAAGCTGAGCTTTGTGAGGGATCGCGTAGTTTTTCTAACGGGTAATAATATTTTTTAAGACAGCCGTTTTTAATGTTCATTTTTTTAATTGTTATAAAATTATATTTTTTTATAGATAGCATATCTAAATATGAAGGTAAATTACTATGTTATTATTAAATTATGTAATTATTATTAATGCTCAAATCTATAGGCATGATAGTTTTTTAGCAAAGTGTACAACAAAATGCTCAGGGTGTGGGGATAGTGTTAGGTTATGGAAAATTATTTTAAATTATAATTACGCATTAAATGCAATATCTAAATTTCAGTTCATAAATATAGTAAGTATCTATTATAACGTAATAATTTTTTTTTCTCTTTCATTTGATACCAAAAAGTCAGTTTAGTTATAAATGGAGTTAGAAACTTATAATATTTAGCCTATAATACATAAGTATTAGAGTACAAGCTAATATTAATTAAATCTAAAGATTCTTTATGCAAGCATAGCCTTAGTTTATTGATCAACAGAAAAAAAAACAAAAAGCTCTAAGCATTAAATTTTAAGCTTATTAAGAAATTGACAATTACATTCTAAGTTACAGTTTAAACTTCGATTGTCTCATTTGATTTTAAGTTCAACTTCCTCAGGCGAAAATAGTTACTGTACAAATCTGCAAATGAAAGTACAATCTAGTGTTTCCTATTCTAATATTTCAAAGGTTTCCACTGAAGTTGTTTAAGTTTTATTAAAATAAATAAATTATTTGCCAACCTTGTAACTGGAACCTGAAAATCCAGTGGCTTTTCGCTAAATGGTAAATAATAATTAAGGAGATAACAAACTGCTTGCTCAATAAATGGACAAAAAATGAGGACAAGTCCAGTCGAGACAAAATTACGAGGGAACGATTTTTAGATATAGTTAAATTATCACGGAGTAAGTGCTTACATTAAATATCTATTAAAAAAATCAAATGAATATTTTTCCCACAATATTTATAATATGTATGTATTTAAACTTATATACATATTATATAGTATATCAACTATCTGGTATCCGTAACACAAGCTCCCTTTGTAGCTTATCACGGAACTGGATGGCGCTGTGAGTAATAATGTCCCAAGATACTAGATGTGGAACTCTTGGGTCCGCCCAAGATTACGCGCAAGAGCAAAGCTTTCAATGTGGACTCGTATATTTTATTTTGGAAAGTAAAACCATCTACAAAACCTCAGAATTAAGAATTACTATCACTACATATTATAAAGCAAAGTCTTTTCCCGCGTCTACATGTTCGCGATAAACTTAAATACTATATTACCGATTTTCATGCTGCTTTCACCAATGAATAGATTGGAATAGACTCGAGAAAGGTTTAAGTATACAATTTTTAAGTTTTTGCATACATTTACTAGCGAAATCCGCGGCTTTGTTTGTTAAATCTATAATAATCTTGAGATTTTTATATTTTCTTGTTAATAATAATCTAACGGAATAATAATCTCCCTCAAAGAATAAGCGGTAATAGATTGAGTTTCCTCACTGCATAACGACACCAATTTACAAACAGTGCAACAAAGGGGTTGACCCAGTTAATAACTATTACCTAAAGAAGGAAAAGACGTGCTTAAAACTGTTTTGTAGTTTCAGAGCAAATATCATAATCTTTGTGTTGTACAAAATAGTTCGAAATATATTTTTTTTTATAAAAATAATTTGTTTTTAAATATTTACTTACATAAATAAAACTTAAAAGATGTTTGCTTGGGAATGGTTTGAGAACGGTTGGATTGATTTGGCAATTCATATTTTGATGTTCGTAATCTATAATCTATAGCTATTAAAAAAATTAACGCGGGCAAAGCCGTGGGTACTGCTTTTATATTAATAGTATAAAGCTGAAGAGAATATTTGTTTGGTTGGTTGAACGCGCTAATCTATAGAGCTACTGGTTCAAATTGAAAAATAATTTCTGTATTGTCCGTTTATCGAAGACGGAAATGCTACGACACGCGGGAGCTGAGCATCAATGAAGAATGTTGCAAAAGCAGGAAAAAGACCCTTTGGAGATGTTCCGTTGTGTTAAAGTTTTGCAAAAATCATATACCTATGATGGAATTGTTTCCCTTAGTTCTGAAAAAAAGTCCGCGATAGCATATGTCTATCTTTTAAAGTCGACTCGCTATATAATGCATTATTTGCGAAGGTGTTTTATAAACATGATATTAATCCTTACCTAAATAAATAAGTTACTCATCAAAAGTATTTAATTTTAAACAAAATTACTCTTGGCATCATTTAATTTCAATGAATATCTTACGAGATAAAAAAGTTTTAATATAACTCCACAACAAAATAATGATCACCGCGTGCAAGACCGGGATGAACGTCGATAGCTCTCGCTCGCCCTTAGTGAGTGATGTGACGCCCCTCCCTTCGGGTGTTTACGCTAAAATTCTTAAAATTAATACAAAGATATGGTTTTTGTACATTCTACATATGTTTGACTTTATACTTCCCCGTTTATTAATTTAACGGATATGCTATTCTTATAACATTTAAATATTAAAATGAGGTTTTAAACAAGGATAGTATTTTATTGTTTATCCGTTAGATGGCGGTACTAGTAAGTTACATCGCGCAAGTGTTACATTCACTTTAATTTAAATCTATTCAACAGCTGAATATCTACGTTGGCAAGGACATGGCAACAACGAACTTCTGTCTGAATTTTTGAGATGCGTGCCCTTGAAGTACGTATAATAATCATCCCAATGTGCGAACACCTGGCTGTGCAGCCAAGCGCTGAAAGAAAATGATGAGGGTCCTATTACACTAGGCAGTATCAAGATAGTCTTACTAAGATTTAGCATAGTGTAATAAGGGTAAGCAAGTTAGTGTGTCCGTGTAATTTTCCGGTGCTTTCCATGACACCGCGAGAACCGACAACGTCACCGGTTTTGTCGGCTACGTACGCCTTGCAAATGAGTTCGCATGTGGTATTTCGGGCGGTGTAATAGCGAGCTTGTCTGATTACACTGAAAAAGTAGTTCTAATAAGACTGGTCACTTAAATAAATGTTACATAATTAACAAAAATTAGCTAACGGATTGTAATGCCATCTTTATTACTAACACTTTAAAATAACGATCTGATTATTTCTTACTAATACTACTAATGTGAATGTTTTGATGTTGGGATGTTTTTTACTCAATCACAGCAAGAGCGGCTTCTCTACATAGTATAAAACAAAGTCGCTTCCCGTTATCTATCCCTATGTTTTTTAAGATCTTAAACATACGCATTTTAATGCGTTTCTTTTAATAAAAAGAGTAATTCAAGAAGATGGTTTTAGTATATAATTTGTCAAGCTTATGTATACATTAACTATCGGAAACCGCGGCTTCCAAACGCTAAATCAAGCTAAAAAGTGTATAAGCTCATTTTGAGCTTTTGGGTGAAACGTTTTGTTTTTATTTTTATAAATAAAATTAAAACAAAACACTATCTTTAAATGTAGCAGAAACCAGTTAGTATAATAAGGTAAGGCGTAGGAGCTTAAAATAGTAAGAAAAAAAAGAACTTTTTGTATATTTATAGTTTTAACAGAACATACACATTAAAACATAAATAATGTCAGCAAAATAATAAAGTTAAATAAGTAGCCTCGTATTCCATACAAATGCGAGAAATAATTAAAATTTCAGTAACAAAGGAACTCTAAAGGAAACAGGTTTTGCCAGCTTTTTACAAAACGCTATTACAGCAACGTAATTACGGTCGTTTGTGACCTAACACTACCAACTTATGTAATACATTTTGCTTTATAAAGAAGTAAGAAATATTAATAGTTAACAGCATCCTGCTTATTTCTACCTCAGCTAAGAAAAATTTAGATGTATTTAGATGGATTTTTTTATAAGTGGCAACTTATTCTCGGGTCACTTAGGTGCCTTTCTAATCTTGAACGGTTTAGTCCTATAATATAAATATACAAAAGTACTAATAAAAGTAGTAGAATAAGGAAAGCGATAATATTTTAAAATAAGAAATGATATTAAAAATCTGAAAGATTATAATTTTATACATGAAAGGTACATGAAAATAAAATTACACCTACGCATAATTATCTAGTTATAATTATAATGTTATTCTTATATTTTGTTCTATTAAAATTCTAATACTTTTCATTCACTTCCACACCAGAAACCTCATAATTTAAAACCTTTTAACATTAATTCGTCTTTACAAAATGAAAAAAATAATATCACAAGACTCCCTCTCGTTGAGAATCATTGAATTATTAGACCTATAACGCGTTTGTGGCAAAATCTTAAGTAAAATTAATAACAAAGATGCTCTAATAGCCTATTTGTTAGAGTGGAACGAAACTCGGAATGATGCTATTTGTCCAGCGACACGTGAATTGAACTGCTCGAACGATTTCACAAACGCCCACCTCCAAAGCGAATGAAATATTATAAAAATATGAAATAGCTTTTTGATAAAAGTGTGCTTTTAATCCTTGATTTTATTTAAATGTGCACAATTTTTATAGTTGCTTCAGGTTCAGTTTTGTTAAAAAAAAGTTTATAATTAGTATATAACAGTTATCAATTAAGATTACTGTCTGGATTTTAAACTACACTCTCAACCGTTACAAAGGCGGCTTAAGAAAAAAGCTACCATAATACAGCGTAATAGTGCATAGTAAACTCCTCACTCTTTTTCTTGCTTACTCACTCAATCACTTAAATTTTTTGGAATGTGTTACTCTGGATATACTTATCAAATTAGATAATGTAAGATTTGAACTATAATAGTTTTCAAAACATGCGTACTGTACCCAAAACAAAAAGCATATGAAAAGCGTATTATAATAAAATCGAATCATCAAGTCATCCAAGAAAAGCCTACATAGATATAGGCTTTCCTTCTATGACCTTCAACATGTACACGTTTCTTGATGTTTATGATACCCTCGAGACAATTTTTATGACTTAACTTATCAGCTAAGGGCAGACAGCGAAAGGAAATACAAACTCGAGTAGATTCGAAGTTCTTTTAGATTTATATTGAATTAGTTTTGAATTTGCAATCTTGCAGTATTTAAGGGTCAATTTTATTGTTGACAGAGCCAATGCTTTTCAAATTGCAAGAAAACAAATTAAAGTTCAATATTAATATGAAATAATATTACAATTTTAACTATTTTAAAGCAGTTTGAAAACAAAATGACTAATGTTTTCTTTATTATTTTTCAAAACTGTTGAATATATTAGTATTAAGAAAGTTTTAGGATTTTATTATTTCTTGTCTGTGTTTCAGAAAATTCTGGGAATTATTAATTTTTATTAAAATATATATTTTATAACAAAAAGAAGAAATTGCTACTTCAGGGACGTTTAAATTCCGGCCTAAATAGGTCTGGTCAATCATTTTACACCTGGAGGAGATCCAACTCAATTTCTTTTGACATGCGTCCAAGCATTAACTACTGCTGCAGCTCTTAAAACGATGGAATGTTAAAACAAAATTATCAGAAGTTAATTATGCATTGTTCATCAAAATAAATTTTCTTATTTATCTATCTATCCGACAATTATTCACATTGTTGTCTTTTACAAATGGCAAATATTCCCTACAGTATTTTAAAGACGTGCTATTGTTGCCAAGTAACGCTAGCCCATTGGGAGCAAGCTCTCTCTCAGAATGAAATGGGTTCTATTTCCAAGTATCACACCTCTTAAGTTTGAATTAATATTCTACTATTAAGACAATATTTATTTATAAAAATATAATTATTCATAGACATTTTGAAGAAAGCGTATAAGAAAAATGTATAGTGAAATATTTCCTTCAATTAAAAGAAGATGGAAATATTTTGCTTTTTGGAGAAATTCAAAAGTTTTTAAGAAAATCAGCTTTACAATTTATACAAAATTCTCCTTTTCTTTCTTTAAGTTTTTATATCAAGTACTTTTTACTTACAAAATAAGCCAACATTGCTTCGTATACATTGCACAAAAAAGTAAATGTGAAACCGCTGCACCAGTCCAATCCGCTCTTGACCGGCTTTTATTTAGAAAATTAAACTCGTGCACTTATGTGTTACCAAAATGCATTTTAAAAGAATTCAGGTCGGAAAATAAGATAACCAAGAAATAGTCGCGTGACGAAGAATAATGGTAATTAAAATGTTTGATGTATTGTATTTAAAATTGATATTTTTATAATATCATTAATATAAAATATTCATTTCTTTTTAACATCCCACTCCTGAGCGTGGGCGTTCCTTCAATATGAGGGGGCCATACCCATAGCCCATCACGCAGGCTACGTGCGGGTTTGGAGACTTCACAAGTCTTACGAAAACTTGCTAGGTTCTCTCAAACATGCAGGTTTCCTCACGATGTTTTCCTACATCGTAAGACAAGTTCACTTTTCTTTTATGCGTTTATTTATTTATTTATTTATTCGGAAGATAAACAGTATTTAGTGATATATAAAACAAAAAAATCTTTACGTACAAATAAGTCTTCACAATTTATAATTTCTTAAGGTAGGTATATTTAGTTAAGCTTATTAAAGTATATAATAATATTACAGTACATAAAAAAATATAAGTGTGTGACATAAATACATTTATTTTTACACTGCGTAAAATATGGTATCTCTAATTTTACCCTTTTTATTTAGGTATTATTAAAAAAATACTATTTAAAACTAAATCTATAAATATGTCATATCATGAATTACTGACACACATTTGACACTGACATTTAATCATTTTTATATATTTTAATGCCAGTACTGATATACTCTAGTGAATAGTTATGGCATACAATGTATCGCACATGCCTTTTCACTTTGGAATTCCCTTTGTTTATAGCTAGAGCATATTATTCTTCGTAGCAAACCTAATTATGCAATGTTTCATCGTTTTCTAAGGCAAGCTAATGGGACCGAATCTAACTGTTTACTTCTTTCGAGAAAGAAAATTTTAAAAGCTCAAAGGAATGTAGAACGACTTAAAAATTGCATTTTCCTATTGTTAACTATAGAAGAAAATTTGAAATTGACTCGTACGTTGTTACTTGTAAGGTTATTCTGAAGGCGATTTTGAGTTAAAAGTAAATTAATATAAGCATTTTTTTATCTCTGTCTGTAAATGATAAATATTTTGTACTGAAACAGTATTCTCTACAAAAAGGTCAGTCAAGTTACTGAAGTAAGATAAGTAAAATAACAACTATTTTCTTCATTTCCTAGATTTTGATGCGTCGTCCAAGTACGTCTTATAAATAAAAGCTATGTAAGCTTATGAAAGTTTCTTTGCGAAAATACCGACACAGGTTAGCTATTTTGCATACAAAATATGTTGCTTGGTTTAGAGGAAGAAAGCGGAAAAGCAGACGCAAAAGGCTAACGATTGATGAATGCATTAAGATATACCACCAGCTTACACACCAACGGAACCCCCGTCTTGATGAGGCATCCAGTGCCCAGCGGTAAGTCGTTTCAGTACTAAATAAAATATCCGTAATTTAAAAACTCTGAACGAAATCGAAATAATACAGGCAATGTAAACTAAACTATTATAACTCCTATATAGTAGACTAGCGACTCGCCCTCGCTTCGCTCGGGCTCTTCCCTTTTTGCACAGGCAAAGCCGCGGGATCTGCTAGTTATGCATATAAACCTTCCTCTTGAATCACTCTATCTATTAAAAAAACCGTATCAAAAGCCGTTGCGTAGTTTTAAAGATTTAGGCGTACATAGGGATATAGGGACACAGAAAGCGACTTTGTTTTATACTATGTAGTGATGACATGGAGATATGTATGTATATCTTTTTACTTCGGACGATATCAACTATCAATTTATGTATTTAATAAATATAAAACACTATTGTTTACTTTTTCCATTAAGGAATGAAATAGTGTCTCTTACAAAGGCTTTGACATTTAGGTTTATTTTCACGGAGAATCGCAAAATTTTCAGAATTTTTAGCTTGTTAGACCAAAAATACGTGGAGTGACGACTCTGGCTAATGAATTTGAGGGTGCCCGACAGAGAGAATAAAAGCTAACTTTTTTAGTTTCTATAACAAAGGGCTTCCACATGACTTTAATAATTAGCTACATTACCGTCGTTAAACTTATAATGAGTAATGACATATAAATGTCCTAATTGTACATTCATTATAGAAATTCATTATAGAGTATTCAAAGTTAAAAACATTTTTTTTATATTTCACTGTCTTTACTGCTATCTAAATCAATAGAAGCTCTATTTATTTCGATTCGTTAAATTTCATACATTTGTATAGTGATGTTTATAAAAAAATTGATAATTTTACTTTTTTGTCCATGGCATTTCTTTTTTTATAATACATTTTAACATGATAACAAGGGATACCCTTTCCTATATAAAATCATCTTTGGTTAATAGTTTAATATCTATTATTACATATCGACCAAAATATCATAGTGACCGTTTTTAGGGCCGTTCTTGCATTTACTTCCAGTAAATTAAGCAGAATATCTTCTTGTCCTGAATGATATTACAACTTTACTTAACAAAAACATATCACATGAATTATAATTGTCAGGGTAGGTCCCTGGACCTAAGTAATTTAAACTTTAGATTTCATAATACTCTCTTATTTATGTTTTAAATTAAACTATTTTTTCGGATTTTGATTTTTGGTTGCTGACGTTTCAAATGCTTTACAGCGATCATGGTCACGGGAGAGACTAAGGTTTTAACGTCTTAGATGTTTATACACTTATTACAGACAATGCCTAATGCCCATCCACTATGTTTCAAAGAAATCCTAAATGGTTTCAAAATACCTTATAAAGTTATTATTTTTTAATTCCAATCATTTTCTTTTTCCTATATTTTAGATTTCAGTTAAAAATTCCGTGGATTTGTTGAAAATTAAATTCAAATGCCACTCAAAGTTGTATAGAAACCACGTTTATTTGTTTTAAGCTGAAGTCATAATGTGGGTAGGCAGTGATTAAACATTTTACAAAATAACGCAACAAATGACTACGAGAACAATCAGTTTGATGGATCGTGCTATTTCAACGAAATGACGCTACTTTATAAACAATGAAATAAAGGGCTGAATTTTAGAACCTGGCCATTATGCATATTAATCTATTTTTGTAAAGGCATTTTCGTAAGCCTTTTGAAGGTGTTGTTGCAAATTTTTTGGGTATTTTTTCTTTTATTTTAATTAATATTTTAAATCTTTGATAGCAAAATCGAAAAAGCCAAAGTAGTTTTGTAAAACATTAACATTATAGAAATAACATTATGTAAACATTATTGAAAATTGTAGAAAATGAGCTAACAACATAATACAATAACTTACACTGTTTATTATACGTCGTATGGCTTTTACCGGCTTTGTTATTTGAAAGTACCTAATACTTCGTAATCAAACTTTCTTAACAAAAAGTTACTAAACTTCGTCTGACGCGTGACTCGAATCCTGGACCTCTAGATCTCATGCTAAACACTTTACTACCGATGTGTTTTGTTGTTAAATATATTTACTAAAAATAATGAGACAGAAGTCAGTAGAACACTATGCGAAGGCTTACAATATACTTAAAGATATAAATATTATATATATTCTTAAGTACGTACAGGTGTTTTAATCTGGTCTAGACTATCAATCTCTACTCCCATTAAATGTCACATAAACCTTGTGAACACTTTAACAAACGTGGCTTCAAGTTTCATCGTTTTCACTTCATATATTACTTATAGTTAGTCAATATTACCTCAAAATGAAACACGTACCTAACAAACTTTTAGGTCAAAGTTTGTGAGAAATTACGGCTTTTTAGATACTTGCTTACGAAGAAATCTAGTGCGTGTGAGCGGGTGTATGTCATGAATGCCCCATCTGGACTCGAACCCGCGACCGCTGACGCACCAAGTAGGGTCATAATACAAACGTATCGTCTTTATAGTTTTTGTTTGTATTATTATACTTTTCCATTACCTAATACAGTAAAACAAAAAAATACTTTAATTGTAACCTTATTTCTAACAACACATTACTCTTATCTAGTTTTACTTAAAATAAAACCTAAATTAAATTACATTCAAATAGCCGTAGAATTCCGCAACATCGTTATCCCAATATACTACCAAGATCGACTCGGCTTAAGCATCTTATCTGATCCGATTTAACGTTTTATTGACAGCGGTCCATAAATTATCGAATGAAAGATACAAAATCCAATGTTGTAATGGCATGGATTAAGATTAACCCGATGAATTAATAGGGATGTTTAATTGTATAATATTGTCATCAAAATGTATTAATAATAAACAATTTAAAGACTTTGGTGTCATGCGGCTAGTATGCGTTATTCTTATTTACAAGCTGTAGTATTGTAAAGTTTAATTATTAAAATCCATTCTGTTTTGGCGTTAAAGAGTAACAATCGTGAGGAAACCTACATGTTTGAGAGATAGTAAGTTTTCAAAAGACATGTGTAGTCCGCTAACCCGCATTCAGCAAACATGGTGGACTATGGCCTGATACTTGGATTCCCTTGATGATCCCTGAATCTCGATGCCCCTAGTATTGAAGGGAGGCCCGTGCCCAGCAGTAGGACGATAAAAAGGCTGAATTATCATCAGTGCCCAGCAGTAGGACGATAAAAAGGCTGAATTATCATCAACCCTTTTAAACGTCCCACTGTTGGGCACTGGCCTCTCTGTAATACAAGGGGGCTCAGGCCAATCCACCGCACTGGCCTTCAGTTTTCGAAAGACTTCACACGATGCTTTCCTTCACCGTAACACAAGTGGTAAACATAATAGAAATAATTCACACACGAAAATCTCAGAGGTGTGAGACCCGGATTTGAACTCGCATCACTCGGTTATCCAAGCGAGCGCGTTACCACAGTCTGAATAATGCTAAATACGAATACAAAAATCAAATCCTACAGTATAAATCGACATCGCTTCATCCATTATCATTATGCAAACAAAAAATACTAATCGAATAACCTTTAAATAAATATTAAAGTTTCATTTGCGAAACGGCAAAATAAAATTAACAAAATATGGAATGCAAGTATAATAGCATCAACTTCACACACTGGATATACCGTGAATAATAAACGCCCTAGGGATCTCATCCGGTCCACACTTTCCTCTCTTAATCAATCCTAAACACCCTTAAAATTATACACGTAAAGCTGAAAATCGTTTAAACAAATCTTAATTATAATTTTGCATACATTTCCCAGTAACATTAATTTGTGCAATCACTATAGTACCAATGTGAATGACGTAAAGTCTATAATTGCTTGTATTAGATGTAGAAAGATGGATTTAGTACCAGCTGACCGAGGGGGTAATATGTTCTTTTTGAATATTTGAAAGGATGTGAGAGCTTATTTCCGGTAACGAGGTGTTAGTGGGTGAGTTGATCCTGAGGTTAACCAAACCTTAAGACTTCACTATAGAGATAATTACATAAATTAACATTACATTACCTACATGCTTAATTATTCTTTCCTAGTTACAAAGCTCGGGGTAAAGTTTTAGTTGAGATATACAATATACATACATCATTTTTAGTTCAGTTTGTACGTTGAACCGTAAGTTCTGTATGAAATCTGACACAGAGATAGCTTTTAGTAACTTTTTATCCCGGATAAATATAAGCTTGTCATTAAATAGATTTATTTTTGTTATAACCGAAGGAACTCACTATTACTTTGCTTACTTCGTGTATTTTGTATATACACGTAAGTGAGCAAAGTAATAGTGAGTACGTATAGTACTTTTTCTTAGATTTGCGCAAATATTTGACATTTTAATCCTAACCATTATTCCTTTTCATATTGTTACTTCTGAAATTTCAAATTCTTTACAGCAAACAAACAGTCACGGTTTAACAAATGCCCACGAAAAAGTTAAGTTGTAGACATCTGAAAAGAAATTATTAAAAACTCATTAGATACAAACTATACAATAGACAATAAAATACAGTTCAGTTAAATTAGTACTAATAAAATTAACATGGAAGTCGATAAATCGAACTAACTAAAAGTTTTACATTCGCTTTAGTTAGTTCCTTTGTAAAACTATACTCATGCGGTAAATCTGCCGGCGATGACTATTCAGATTTGTTGAAGCATTCCTTCACATATTGAAAATGAATCTATGGATTGGTAACTTGTGATGGTATGGGTTCTAATGTAATATGTTTTCTATTGTGGTTTAGATTACTTATGGGTCTTAATTAAATTAATCGGGTTTCTTTTGTAAATACAAAAGTTTGTATATATGTGTATTATGTACGCACGTTTGATAGATAGGGAGGGAGGGAGGAGGGAGGTAAGAGGGAGGGAGGAGGGAGGTAATAGGGAGGGAGGAGGGATGGGGAGTTGACCTCTTGGACTCTCACTTAACGGACGAAACGCGACAGCATAGCCGCCACTTTATGTCGGTCTTCTGTGAGAGAGTGGTACTATACGGGACGTGCCGGCCCATTCGGCTGCTACCCGAAGGTAACAAGCAAGGCACAACCTCTATAATCACGACGTCATCAAGACAGTATTACTGAGATTTAGCGTAGTGTAATAAGAGTAAGGAAGTAAAAAGGAAGAAGTAACATACGGACTATTTCTTCCCATAACACCGCGACGGCTGACAACCATCAACGGCTATGAACGCCTTGCAAATGAGTTTGCATGTGGTATTTCAATCGGTGATATTACGGAATTATCTGATTAGACTTTAATACAGTTCTAATAAGACTGTCTTAATACTGAGTAAGTAGTGTAATGGACGCTTAAAACGGCTTGACGGATTTGGATGAAATAAATTGAAAAATATATAGAAAACAATATATACTACAACTTATAGGGCTCTGTAGTCTGTACTAAGAAGTTATACCGATATTTGGTAAGAAATATGGTATTTGTAAAAGTAAGTAAGTAAGTAATCTAAAACCGAACTTTACGGTTTAGTTCGGAACCTAAAGAAATAGAAATAGGTTCTTTTATGAATAACATCTTACTATCTTTAATCACTTTGCTCAGAAATAAACAGAACCTAAGTGATTGAAAATTCGGAAAAAGCATTTAAGAAATAAGCAATACCTATTTTCCTTTGGGGAAATCAAACACAATATAAGTGTATCATCTTGATGAAGCTTTTACAAATAAAGTATTCTAAACAACTTTCGACGAGTCTCGATATAGAAAGTAGGTACAGATTTTTATCTAAATCTATATTATGGAATAGGTACATCATATTTTCTTTGTAAAACCCTCAAGAGATAGATAGTACTCTTACCTCAAAATTAAACGTAAAACGTAATACTCCACGATATTAACATAATAGAAAGTTGTTCAAGTCTATTCCATCTATACACCTATAGGTACATACTCGTAATTTAATAAAATTCTTAATCGAATCTGTACAAATAATATTTTTGGAAAATCTCATGTTTTTAATATTTGTATCTGTCAATGGTCTGTTACTGTATGACAATAAAACCACAACACAGATTTTGATGAAACTTGGTATTATGAAACTTGGTATTATGATAGCTTTTATAATATGGCATTTCTGAGAAATCAATACTAACAGTTAAAAATTATCTAGTCGCTTATAAGGATAAAGTTGCTTATATCACAGGATGTATGTGAACCCAATCCAAACCGTTTACTTCAGATTTTGCAGCAAGCTGTCACACTAACATCCTGTGACAGTTAAGAACACTTGAATATTTAGGGAGAATTTTTCATGCAGCCACGAAATCTTAGAGATTTATTTTTCGTATTACAAAGCCACATAATATCTACGTCTGGAGTCTCCAAAGTGGACAAAATAATAAACAAAAACACTCGCGGTACTCATAAGGTTAGTAACCTGGAGTACATAAAACTCAGAGAAACTGGGTTGGATTCGCACGAACAAAATAACACACCAAACAAATGAAATTACTAGCATTGAATGAATCTATGTAGGTCATAGAAAATAACGCTATGGGATTTTGATTTTCGATGAGCTTGTACCATAAAAGTTATTGTTGAAATTGTTCTTAATGACATGTTTTTTCTATCTTATATGGGAATACCAAAAATGAAATGACGAAATAAAACTTATAACATAGAAAGATGTTATAAAGCTTCATACGATGTTATGTCGCTTATTAAATATAAAATCCTTTACATTTAATTTTAAAGTACAAAATTTTTTCAATCTAGACTTTTTGAGATATTCTCATTTCTTTAAAAGAAACGTGAGCTTTTTTAACACCTAATTGCGACATTTTTAGGAAAAGCATGTCCTACGTGCGGAACATGTACCACTCTAACGTACTCAAGCTGACACTTCGTGAAAGCTTTCGCGAAATGTAAAAAGATTCTGTTTTAATGTATTTCATTTTGTTCAGAACTTTTAAGTTTTATCTTAGTTACATTTATGTGGTAAGATGCAACAAGTGTGTGCAATGTACATAGTTTAAAGATTAGTGATTCTTACAAACAATTTATTGGGATTCAACTCTCACGTGGCAACTTTCTTTTCATTTTTTACTTTATTATATTTACAATTACTAATTCATCAGACATTTTAAAAACGTTTTAAAAACAATTCTAAAGTATAAGCTATAATGTCACCCCATCAGGCAGAACTAAATAGGAGTGTCCGTATCAAGATATTTAAAACATAGAGTAATATTGTAATTAGACCTTTGTTTCAATGTTTCAATGGAATTCTAATGAAAATCACATCCGAGGCATCATTTTAGAAACTCTTGTTATTTTTTTTTATGGTAAAAAGGGGGCAAACGGGCAGGAGGCTCACCTGATGGAAAGTGATCACCTCCGCCCATGGACATCTGCAAGCCAGGCTTGCAGATGCGTTGCCGGCCTTTCAGGAAAGGGAGGGATGGAGGAGGGAGGGAAGTGGGAGGGAGGGGGGAACGAAGGTGGAGGATGAAGGGAAGAGGGAGGGGGGAAGGAGAGTGGGCCTCCCGGACTCTCACTCACCGGACGAAACGCGACAGCATAGCTGCCACTTCACGCCGGTGTTCTGTGAGAGAGTGGTACTAATGAACTATACGGGGCGTGCCGGCCCATTCAGTTGCTACCCGAAGGTAACAAGCATGGCACTACCACTAATAAAACTTCATACTAGAAAAGTCTACCGCACCGCCGTAAAACTATTGAAAAACGTAAAGTATGGTTTGTTATATTACAATTTAACTATTCAAAGACCTATATCGAACTTATAACAAGAGTCAAAGGTTTGCTTGACGTTCGAGAATAAAGCAGCGTTTAACTAAGTTAGCTCTTTATATACGATAGGGTTCACAGGAAACTTACATCATTACGTCCAAACAAGGTTCTATACCGCGATATTAATTTAGCTCTACCTTGAACTAAGAAGTTTAGTTTAGCATAGTTTTATGAGAACCCCACTGCTTTTAGTTTACAGAGTAATAACTATACCTGGCTTTCCTTACAAATTATGCTAAGATTTATGTAAGTGGCCCAGTTTTAAGACTATTGTGGTGCAGTAGCTATTCATATTGATTTAAGAGGTCATAGGTTTATAGATTTTAGGCAATGTATGAAATGTTTGTATCAATGGCCTATAACGATTTACAAGGTATAGATTTTTAAACTTGACAATTATTCTTACATTTAGCATTTCCCGCGGCTCCACCAACGTTCTGAAGACCGGAAACCCAATTCTTAGACTTCATATACCTACCATGCGATATTTTATGACCAGTTTGAGACGGTTAGTTGACATTTCTCAGAAATTAAATAAATTCCAACAATAATAAGTGTCCTATATCCTGACTTTGATAACCAGCTATCACCATACTAAATTTCATCAAAATCTCTCCAGTTGTTTTCACGCGATGCGCTCATGGACAGAAGGACAGACAGACAAAAAATCTAAAAACTATAGATTTGCCCTCTATATCAATAATAATGACCATTTCAATAAGGTTTTATATATGTATATTATGTATACATATATTTTGTTATGGTTATAAATGCAGGCGTTATTTTATCAGCGATAGAAATTTCCCAGCCATAAAGTTCAAGCGAGAAAAGTTTTGACGTATATCGATGGCTTCAAGCTGCGTGCATGGAATAAATAATTTTCATATCTATACTAATATTATAAAGCTGAAGAGTTTGTTTATTTGTTTTGTATCGCGATAATCTCAGGAACTACTGGTCCAAATTGAAAAATTCTTTTTGTGTTGGATAGTCCATTTATCGAGGAAAGATGTAGGCTACATTACATCACACTACGACTTATAATGGCTCAGCATCAGTGAAAAAAATTACAAGAACGGGAGAAAAATATTTCTTTTGATTTTCAACCTTTAGAACGCGAGCGGAGCCACGGGAAAGGCTAGTTTGTCATATAAATGAACTTTAAAACTTTAAGCTCAAAAGTAACTATTATAATATATGTAAATAAAACCATTCGCTTTAAAATTTAGTTTATATTTTTTATTCGAGAACATCAAACTTCTTATTTCTTGTTTCTGACTTAAAACTATGATAAAAGTTTAATTAAGTTAAGAAAGCTGACAGCGATTAGTGCGGCACTACGTTAAGAAAGTGATTTTGTTAACTAGGCGACGTACTTTTTCACTTACAATGTTAATTTTAAGAGCTTTCTGTTGGAATTTCAAAGATTTCTTAAAAACTTTATATATGAATAGGAAATGCAAAATTATGGACAAGTTGTATACTTCATCCGCATACATTATTATTGATCTATTTTATCTTTTATGGCAATTTCTAAGGTACTTATTATAAGTTTAGTCTACTCTAGTAGTAATCTAAAATAAAGTTTTCTCCATTCTACATCACATTGGCAAAGTAAATTGTTCCCAACTGGCAATAGAAGCCTTAAAGGAAAAGGAGTGAATTGAATTGAATATAGAGAGTGTAAAGAATTTAGTATTGCTTATGAGAAACAGTTGCATTTCTCATAAGATTTTATTTGATAAGTTTAAATTAAAACTTACTTTTATATCACGTCGTACGTCAATAACACACAGCGCCATCTATTTCCATGGTAAGTTACGAGGCTTGTGTTACGGATGATATAAATACATAGATATTATGAATATGTTCGTACTATAAGAGTATAAATTTGCATCTATACAGACAAATTGAATTGTCTGTTTGTAACATCAACATTAAAACTTTTTACTAAATGCATGTGTAATAATATAGGGTGCTTATAGGAAAAACACATGTTAATACATTCTTGCCTGTCTGTTTGCTTTAATTTTTGGAAAATTTTATTTTGGGGACGAATCCGAGTGGAACGAGAGTGAGTAGCTACTATGAATACGAGTATAATTTAATTAATGAACACATTTTTGTCATTTTCAACGACAAAAGCAAAATGGAATTTTGGGAAAATTCTAAATAAATATCGTCAAATTAATGAAAGCTGATTTTCCTTTACCATAAAAATATAACAATACCTTTGATGTAATTAACAGAAGCCGTAGCATTACAACTAGGTAATAACGAATTATTTTTATCCTCAAAGGACCTTTTCTGAATAGAGGTTGTCATACATATAAAATATATACAATGTAACAAGCTCTTACGACATTTTAACGATCGTTAGCCCCATTCACCCCATGTTTAATTCCCCATTACACGCCATAATCGAGCCAAATTGCTTTCTCAGCTGATCGTGGGAAGATACCACAATTACTATATTGTTGAAATGTCCATCAAATGATTTAAAGCTGTTAGATATATCGATTACATATAATTTTTAATTTTCACATTTTTTTTATTTTAGACGCTGCTTACTGGACTGGAGGTCCTAGTTTTCAATCCATGACTCATTGACTAACTCTTAATACGTCAATCGCCTATACGACTCAGGTGCTTTCGTAAGACAACAATATAACAATATTATTTTTAAAGATCATGATACTAATATAAATGATATTATTATAAGTTAGTTAAAAATATTTTTAGTTCCAATAGTATTTTAGTGCGATCAAAACTTCATTGAACTCATCAGGACTAGATGCCTGAAAAAATTAAGGCTTCTCTGACTCTAATATCCTATCCATTGCGTTATTTAGCAATTTATTAAATATATTTCAATAAAAAAGCAAATCTTAGCATGTACGATGTATATTTACATAAGAATTATTAATGCTACTTTACTTTATATTCTTCTTAATTCTAGCCGTTTCGGAGCCTGACAAAGACTGGCAGATAGTATTTAAAAGGATTTAAAAAATCATATACGAGTAAGGAAGAAAAAAGTTTATTGACATATTTTATCGGTTCTTTATAATGATACCCCTGAGTCTCTGCGCTAGTAAAAACTGTATTACAGGAGCCAGTGACTTCCCCATTTAATTTGTAATATACTTATGACAACAGTATGTTTATATAAAGCAAAGAAAATAAAATCAATGAAAAAAATGAAATAAAATATATTAAAAAAACATTAACACAAGTATCCTATATAATTTCATATGCATTTAGTAAAAAGCTCTTTTTTGACATTACAAACAGACACTTTTTAATCTGTATAATGCGTAATGCATCAAGTAAAATTATTTTTTGTAGTTATTTATATAAGCGCAGAATCTTGGCACCATACAGACAGTCCTTTGAAATGGTTGGAAACTACTACTTAGGATATAATTCACTGACCGTCTAGACATACGACTTATTTAGTAATATATCAATTGCTTTGGGCTAAGCTTTCGTCATTTGTTGTGTTCAAATGTTATTTATTTATTTTATTTCATAAATGCACCATGTTTGATTCACTTCCTTATAAGCCTGTAATATCCACTAAAATCCAACAAAAACTCCCTCCGTCTTAATAGGGCGTCGCAAGATCGCTCGCGTATTCAACCACGAGGCCTGGAAGACCCGGCAGGTCAGCTGAAGCAGACTACACAGCCAAGGGGTTATCCAAAAGTCCACTTGGCCATCAGAGAAGTTCCGCCTGAGAACGTAACTTAAGTAATACCTAGGAAGACCTGGGCACTCCTTACGCATTGCTTGGGTTCACGCCCAGCTGGATTGTCGGACTCTACTAAGCCCCTTCACCACTTCAACACAAGTTGACACACGTCAGGGGCGTTCTAAAATACACCATATACTAACAGAATGACACTTTACAAATTAAAGCATAACTAGCGGTTCACCCTCTTATCGTAAGACTACATACTAAATTTTATCCTCCTTTTCACCTTCTTTCCGGATATTCAGGAATTTTTATCATTGAAACTATAACTTTATGGTAACTGAAATAAGAAACATATACGTATTCGTCCGATTTCGGAGCAGCTCGTCTCGATCCGTTCGAGCTTTATCCAGTCGTACCATATTCGTACATACACGTTAAGCGAACGCTCGGCCGAGTTACATGGTAGGCGGAGTGGGGGGTGTTAGGTTTTATTTTCGTTTCGAAATTTCATTTAAAAGTCTGTGAAGGTAAAGTCCGGATGAGTATGACGAGTCGATACCGACTCCAGATGACATCGCCCACCGAAGTGGGTCCCTAGCTTGGGACTTTAAAAAGGCTGTATACATTGATTCATGTTAATAAGATATTTTTTTAAATGCATAAATACATATGTAACGAATGGTTGTGTGGTGATTCTCCGGTAGATAAACCATCATGTACTGTAAGATAATAAAAATATTTTAAACGATAATAACTTCTCATTTATTCAATAAAAGAAAAAAAAATGTTTTCTTATCGGTCACCTCGCTCAAAAAGTGTAACTTGAACTAATATCAAAGAAAAAACTTGAATTAATATCAAAGAAACTGCATAAATAAAAAATAAATAAATAATTATAATTGCATTAGTTTATACAAAATTCTTTGCAATAGCTTTGCCGCGGCAGTCCCCGAGTGCTACACATTTATTTTTTTTAAATATTATAACTCATTGGACTATTTATTTTTAATCTTACTTTATTTTCTTACAATTTCCACCCAAACTATGAATAATACTATAATTTCACAGTAATATTATTTTACTTATATGTTAACAAAACATAGTAAAATACGTGTTATATAATGGATTTGTTTATTGTGTAACGTTTATTTTGATAAACTATAAAAAGTTTTCCAAATTTAAATTATATAATATAAAAAAGGTTAATGTTATGAGAAAATTACTCAGGTTTTTTTTACAATTTCATGTTCAACAATCATACACATTATATTTCCTTGCTTAGATAAAATATTGGTTTTAAACAGATAATCTCCATAAAAAAAATTTGGCCCCAAATATGATTTAGCAGTATCTTCAGGATTCAGCGCCATAATATAAGTTCCCTGAAACAAGTAATGAATTAGTATAATACACAATAGTAATCTTAATATATATATTTCTTGTGTGCGTGTGTATGTGACTGAACTCCTCCTAAACGACTGGACCGATTTTGATGAAATTTTTTGTGTGTGTTCGTGGAGATTCGAGAATGGTTTAGATTCACAATTCGGTCCACTAGATAATGTATTTTTTATATTATTTAGTTATTTATACATTTGCACAATAAATGACATATTCATTAATAAATAAGTCGTTGCTAGGCAACGTTGTTTTGCGCATGCATACTAAAACATTTCACCGGGAGCAAAAGTTTAAAAAAAATCAATGTATACAGGACAACGTCTGTTGGGTCCGCTAGTATAAGTATAAGTAACGACGACACGTGTGGCTGAGGTTATAGTAACCCTACTTGGCCCTATGGATTCTAGATTCCCGCTGGAGGCATTCATTTGTGATCAGTACATGCGAAGCCACGGGTTCCGCTAGTTAAAATTAATAAAATTTATACCTCCACCTTTCTTGAATTTGGTTTAAAAGTAGCCTAAGTTACGCTTTATAACATTCACAGCTATCTGCGAGTGAAAGTCCCGTCAAAATCGGTCCACCCGTTTCGGAGATTACCCGGAACAAACAGACAGACAGACAAAAATTTTAAAAATTGTTTTTGTTGCTAGTTTCATATATACTCGTACTTTCATATGCATCTAGTGAAAACAAATTAGCAACTCCGAGTTGTCGGGCGCTGTAAGTACTTATCGTGGTAGGTATAGGCAGGCATCCGTTACTCCCTATACCTACCGAGATAAATAACTACAGCGCCTTACAACGCGGAGTTGTACATCTGTCAGGGCTGTCACGCCACAGAATATATTATAATGGCTCGCTCGATTATATGTATATTCGATAATATAGTCGATTATATACACTATTTTATATTCTGTAACAGTACTCTTCTTTATAATGGAAAAACGTAATAGTAATTAATTGCTGCGTGGACGGATGTCATAATAAACAGAAGGAAACAAAGTTTTCTTTCTTTTCTTTACCGAAAGATTCTAAAAGGTAAGAAATATTTATAATTTATTTTTCTCGAAATTACCTTAGTACCTTTGTTTTATAAGTCGGTGTAAGTGTAACTACTATAGGTAGGAAGGCGTGTAGTTAGTTAACTATATTTTTTTAGTGGGTAATTGGCTCAAAACTTTACATTTCATAATATTTATAATTTATTTATTATTTAATTTACGTAATAATATATACTATCTTCTTTATATATAAAAATATTTTGTGCTTGTGTATGTAATTGAACTCCTCCTAAACGGCTGGACCAATTTTGATGAAATGTTTTGTATGTGTTCGAGTGGATTCGAGAATGGTTTAGATTCACAGTATTTTTTGCATTAATTCGTTATTTATCCATTTAGATAATAAATGACATATTCAATTATAAATAAATCGTGGCCAAGCAACGTTGTTTTACAAAAATTTTCTATGTGTACTGGACGTCTGTCAGTCCGCTAGTTTATATCTATACTAATATTATAAAGCTGAAGAGTTTGTTTGTTTGTTTGTTTTTATTTGTTTGGTTAAGCGTGTTATCTTAGTAACTACTGGTTCGATTTGGAAAGTTCTTTTTGTGTTGCATAGTCCGTTTATCGAGGAAGGCAACATTTCATCATGTTACCATATGAGCATCAATGAAAAGTGTTGAAAAAACGGGAAAAATCCATTTGAGAGCTTCTGATGCGTAAACGGTTAAATTTATGCAAAATCATGTATGATGGAATTGTTTTCCTTTAAAAGTATCTATCTTTTAAGGTTGACCTTTTTTATGCTAATCAACTTTGTTTTAAGATAATTCATTATTTGCGAAGGTGTTTTATAAACATGTTATTAATCCTTACCTAAATAAGTAAGTTTATTTATTTAATAATAATTAAGCATAGCCGCACGAAACGGAATTTATTTGTCTCCTACCGGCCACATATGATTTTTATGTAACAAACAACAGTCGACTTGTTTTGTATTACTTAACCGTGCCTCGGAGAGCACGTAAAGCCGTCGGTCCTGCGCCTTAGCTCTCACTGGTCGTGTCGAGTAGTCGTCCACCGGAGTATGAGAGTGATAGGAATAGAGAGTGCACTTGTGTCTGCGCGTACACTTGTGCACTATAATATCTCCTGCGCAGTTGGCCAGTCTCAATGAGATTGGCCGCCATGGCCGAAATCGGTCGGAGAGAACATTATTTATTATTTAACCGTTTTCGCGCGCGTGTCATTACAAAGGGCTTTTAAAATTTATGATTATTCTTAGCTTTCACCCCGTTTGTTACTGATATTATTTAATTTCATTATTATTATTTAATTTTATTATTATTATTTAATTTTATTATTATTATTTAATTTTATTATTATCATTTAATTTTATTATTATTATTTAATTTTATTTATTTATTTATTTTACTTTGCTTGTACAACCCTGACGCTTGAGCTGTCATGTAGGTAAATTCTGAACACAAAGGAATTACGCTCTTGTGATCGTAGTAGTAAGGTGTGATTTCGAATGCACCAGGTGCATTAGGAATTTCGTAGGTATTTAAAATGTCGGCTTTCTTAGAGATCAAAGGAGTGCAACTTCTGGTATATATTATATATTCTGTGGTATAGGCGAGTGACAGGATGCCTGCCAATAGTAACTTTGAACTTTGGTTCAAAGATTTGTTGGAGGTTCACTTCTTGTGAGAAACCTTAAAAGCTACAAGTATATAATATTTCAGCAATTCAAACCTTCTTCACTTTGCAGTTAGTTGTTTGGTAATATAATTTTATCAAGGCAGCCGCAAAATAATGTTGACAGGGATTGGTCAGTTTGTAATTATATAACAGTTTTTTTTTAGTACCGGTTAATGAATAGACCACTATTTTAACCTGAAAATGTTTAACAAAATATTAGTATTTATAACTAGTTACCTAAATCTTAATAAACCAATATTTTAAAGAAGAAAGAATTGATTTTTGTTTGTTTGTTGCGATTTAACTCAAAAACTAAGTACTCAACCGATTTTACAAAATTCTTGCACCATTAGGAAGCTACATTCTTACCAAAAAATAAAGAATATATTTTATTGTTAAAAAAATTAGAGATCCCTATCTAAAATGGAACAATGTAACCCAAGGTATAAATGTTGCCTATGAAAGTCATTATTCTGCGTGCGCTGCGAAAATTATTAATATTAACGATATATAAAATAGTGTTCTATATAATAATAATACTCGTGATTGCTTACAAAAAAGTCCGCGATGGTATATGCGATGCCTAACTATTACATTCATGTCGCAATATCAGTTTTTGTTTAAATTAATATTATGTTCAAATACGGGTGGAATCGAATAGTGGTGATTGGTATTATGATAATAATTTTGAGAAAATGTAAATATTTTAGTATTGAAACGACGTTTCTTGATGTTGGCCGAATTGAAGGGAATAACAAACTTATTAGAGTATCGAAATTTAATTTAAAGAAAACAAACCTCATCGAAGCTAGTATCCTCATGAAACACGTAGTTGAAATAACTCAGCTTTACATTTCCACGAACTGTAATATTCATACTAAAATCTGCCACATTCTTCTGTTTGGGTCCTTTACACACTTCGCAACGTTTAAGAACAACTTCGTATGGGCCCTAAATCAAATCAAATCAAAGCAAATATTCTTTATTCAAATAGACTTTTACAAGCTCTTTTCAATTGCCATTTTTACATTATTAAAATTAAACCTAGAATAGCCTATTATATTATGTATACTATTACAAAGGTTAAGGCCTTTACAATAGTAAATAAAATCATTAAAAAATATTTATTTATTGAATTCATAATCACAAAAACAATTGTAAAAAGTATTTTTAATTTTAGTTATAATAAATATTTACGGGGTAATATTTTCTGTCTCATACATTTTGCTCTTCGATAAAACGCGCTGGAGATTTTACTCGTGATACTCGTACCAAATTTAAGTAATACTAGCGACTCACCCTCGCTTCACTAGATTTCATCTCGAATTTATTGATAGATTTATCGCGAGTTAAAATAAAAGTAGTCTACGTTATTCCTTATAACATCTGCGTGAGAAAGTCCCGTCAAAATCGGTCCATCCTTTTCAGGGATTAGCCGGAACAAACAGACAGACATACAGATAGATAGACAGAACATATTTTTTGATTTAAGTACCGTAGACACTTCAATTTTATTTACTTCCCTTATACTATCATAATTTAAATAAACTTATTTACTCTATGTTACCGACCAATCTCCTTCGTGTCTTCTCCATTCTACGTGACACTGGCGAAATAATCTGTGCTCAACTGGCACGCTTTAAAGCCATTAACAAGAGAATTGAATCACTTCAATTTTATTTATATGTATAGATGTATAGATATAGCAAGATTAATTTATTTATTGCATACTTACAAAATTATCTGACTTTATTGGAACTTTATTTGCCTTTTTTACTGATGTAAATAATAATACAAAATATAAAAATAATATAGTAATATTCATCATTAGATAAATAGACTACTGCAATTGGAACACTGTGTTAAAGTATCGTTAGAATTATATTTTATACAAATGGATTTTTAATAATTATCTATTTGTATGACAATTGCAGGTTGTTTGTAGGGTTGAGACTATTAAGTAGGTGGATCTTTTGTAGGAAACTTTATGTACTGTTAATATGAATTCCTGTTTTTAAAACTAATATTTACCTAATGAAGGTCGATTTAATATACATGTATAAATTCATATCGATACAAAAAGTACGTGAGAACGCACAACATTTTTTTCTGTTGTGATAACCCTAGATAATATCTTTATAATTGATTATTTTATATGTATATTATATTGAAATTTAAAAATATTTAAATGTTTATATATTACCAGCATTGTTCGCAACATCGACCGTTCTAAAGATAGGAAACTAACTTATTGAATTTATGAACCACTAGTTTTTAGTTTTAGTGTAGATTTCTCAGACATGAAACTTTTATATGTAGACTATCATCGTATCCAATTTCATTAAAATCTATGTAGTGGCTTTTTTGATACCGTATTGTGTGTTTAATGAAGACCCCAAAACAATAATTAATTATTAACATTTTTGACTTCTTGTCTGTTTGTATGTTATCGTTTAACACAAAAAGTACTGTACTGATTTTAACCAAACTTTGTGTAGTGATAACTTATTACTCGGGTCACGACTTAGGATCCTTTTTCTTTCAGAAGTATATTTCATTTTTACAGGAAAACAAAATACCTAATTGGTTTATTCAGTCGCCCTTGAATATCTATCGGTGGCTAAATCTTACGAAATACATGTAGAAGGAAATTGTAGGTCTTAAAAAGACCTATAGAAAAGTCTTAAATATTAAATATCTATCTCCTAAACACTAACTAATACGCGTTTAACACATAAACAAACAAAACAAAAGTTATCTGCGTGTCCATTTTACACAAATAAAAATTTCTTCTGATAGAAAAGACTTTATTTTAAAGAGAGAAGAGTTCTTCTTTGATAATGGAATACTTACGGTTGCTTCGCAATATATATATTGTAACATTTATTTGAATAGCGACAAACACGGTATAAATACAAGAAATAAGGATAAACTTGTAACACCCAGTTTTCGCCTACAAAAGGTAAAAATAGATCGTTTATGGGGCAAGGTGTACGCATGTATAATAAAATTCCACAGTCCATATTGAACTTGCCTTTGAGGCAATTTAAATCAAAAATTAAAAATACGTTAATGAATAAAGCTTATTACACTATAGCGGAATACCTGGTAGATGTAAATGTGTGGGATTAGTAACTGGTTGTGTCTCACGTAGGATAAATAGATAAATTGTAATACAATATTGTTACCAAATATTTTTTTGAAAAGAGCAACTGTTGAGTTTCTCGCCGGTTCTTCTCAGCAGAACAGCTTTCCGAGCCGGTGGTAGTTTACTCACAGAATTACAGACTGACTTTTAATTTTGATAATGTAAATATGACGATTCAAAAGAGCTTGTTAAAGTCTATTTGAATAAAGAATATTTTGATTTGATTTGATTTGATAATGATTTTAGGAGTTGGGTCCTAATAATTTTCATTCTTTACCATAAAACAGTTCTTATATTTCATTAAAATGATGGTCTTATATAATTATACCATTTACAGCTATTATTACTGAAAAAAAATATTATTGTTTTATCTATCAAAAATCGTAAATTAAATGAAATTAATTGATAAAATTTAAATTTTATTCAGTTAGGTATAAATGTAAGCGTTATGTATAAACTATGCGAATTTATATCAAATAATTTTTTAATATGAAGAAAAACCTTTATTTAATATTTGTTAAACTTTGTTATAAAAAATAAGTATTATTATATAAATTGTTAAATTTTTATAATAGCAATAAATTATTTTTAGTAACATTTATTCCTAAGTGTTTATAAGTAAGTATACATAATATATTTCATCATCATCATCATCATCATCATCAGCCCTTTTTTACGTCCCACTGCTGGGCCTCCCTTCGAACGAGGGAGATCAGGTCAGAATCCACCACGCCGCGCTGGCCAAGTTTGAGTTGGCGGACTTCACATCTTCTTTGAAAACTTCGTAGACATGCAAATTTCCTCACGATAATTTCATTCACCGTAATCATGTTAAAAAATATTAGCACATGAAATTATCAGAGAGAGTTTTTTTTAGTTTTGTCACTGTCATTATATTACAATAATTTTAAAACATTTAAAGAGCGCTAGTAATCTACCATACGAAATGTTAAACAAAAGTTCGACTGTTAAGGAAATGCGTTTTATTACCTCTCTAACAATATTGCTAGGGTGTAGTAAAAATAAACCTATAAAAATTAAAGTAAACCGCTGCTTTTACTTTACAGATAGGTTATTTTTGCCAAATGTTATTTGATATTATACTCTAAATAATCCTTCTTTTGGGGAAAACCATATGAAAATCTGTACAGTTGTTTCTGATGTTAAAGTTAACAAGCACAAATAGTAATTATTATAGTAACTATTGTTATTAGAATCTTTGTCTCTCTGGGTGTAAACGCATCACGAACATATTATAATATTTGTATTGTTTCGGGTTCCGCTAATATACCTTCCTCTTAAATCGTTCTATCTAATAAAAAACCCCACATAAAAATTCGTGGCGTAGTTTTAAAGATCTAAACGTACATAGGGACAGACAGCGGGAAGCGATTTAGTTGTATAGTATGTATTGATAGTTACCAAAAAATATAAGCGAAAATGCGCATTTTTTAATTAATTTAAGTATTCGCTTAGTTTTAAAAATAGTTGAAGTTATACCTTAAAAGAAAAACGGTAAGCGTAGTTTTCAACCACTGGCCTCACTCCCACTTTATGCATTATTCCAATTTACAATCCAGCTTGATTTACTTAGTGCTAACCCCTTAATTCTTGCTGCTTTTGCAATTTTATCTTGATTTACATGTAAAGCTAGTTAGCGTAGACATGTTGTAACGGGTAGTACAAATTTCTCAGAGGTGTCTTTCTCGCAGTAAAAAGTGTCCTATACATCGACATGAATAACCTGCTATTACCATAACAAGATTTATCAAAATCCGTCCAGCAGTTTGCTCACGAGGAACCAAACAGAGAAACATTACCTCTTATAAACTATAGATTTGGCCTGTACCGATAATAATGGCTCTTTCAATAAGATTTTCCAAAAAACTAATGTTCAGATTTAACTCGGTTTTATTACAATGTAAAAATACTTTAATCTTATATATTATATAGATATGAAATATTATATTAAATATTTGTATTTCAAAAATTCTGTCAGCAACAGAAAACTATTTGTATAATCTAGCAAAAAAACTAGTATCCATTGAACAAAAGATTCCGTATGAAAGATGTAATTAAAGTTAAGTGTAAATAGCGTTCTAATTTCTTTAAGACACGAATTGGAAACAGTGAACAGAGTCAAGTGTCGTCAAAGTTCAGTAGTCATTAACTTTAGATCCCTTTATTATCTACGCCACGCCCAGTTACTTCAAAGTGTATGAACAAAATTGTATAATTAATTTAAAAGTTTTAATTATTTATAAACTCCTAATGTTCGTTTTGTGAAATCTGACTTCAATGTTTTCGCGAGCATAATAGACGAGTATAGTATTTCATAAAGTCTTATAAGTAAAAAGATGAGGTTGTTAGGTGCGTTTGTATGATGTAAGTATAAAAAATAAATAAATAAATATGTTGGGACATTTACATACAGCACTATCTAGTTCCAGGTAAGGTACGAGCCTTGTGTTATGGATACTAGATGGTTGATATACTACATATAGATAAGTTTAAATACATACATATTATAAATATAAACATCCATGACTGGAGTACAAACATTCGTGATCACCAAATGTATGCCCCCAACGGGACTCGAACACGCGACCGCTGGCACAGCAAGTAGGGTCACTACAAACTGCGCCACGCGTGTCGTCAAATAAAACATATATTATATTATGATTCATAACTAATCGTGTTGTCTCAGATATGAAGGTTTCCTCACGATATTTTCCTTCATTTTTACCTCGCTTGACTCGATTTCACTCGTTTGTCATACCACTGGCCTACCTTATTTACTTGCTATGAGGTTTTCCTACATTGAAGTTTATTCAATACTAGTATTGCAGGAAGGAATATTTCGAAACTCATGAAACTTTATCATTCTATAAAATCCGGTCGAACATTACAGTAGGTGTTTGTTATTTTCTTTTTTTTTTCAAACTACATAAAATAAGGATCAACAAATTATCTATTATTATATGTATTATAAACTATCACTATATATGTATGTATTTATATAAATGATATTTACTGCGTTACGCCCGAAGTACATACAACATACGAAATACGCGAACATTATCCTTGCGCTTTGAAAAATGTTCATGAAAACTGTGTCTTCACACAATATGTGAGTTACTTAACTCGCTAACACTGTCTATATTAAAAAATGCCTTCACAGCCATCATTTTCATATGAGCATTATGTAAGATGCTAAAGCTCTTAAATAATCATACTATAGACAGTATCGCAGGTGAACACTTTAGCTAAAAAGCTGTTATAACAGCATTACCTTCATACATTGCTTGTACGATCAAATTTTGAATACCACTCTATAAGAGTACAACTTTGTTTCTTCTTAGTCACAGCTCGGCTTATCAGATATGATAGAAAAAAATTATGTCTCTGTAACCTATGATTTAAATAATAATATAAATTAAAAATTAAAAAAAGCGACATAAAATAATAAAAATTGTATTCAACTAGTAAAGGCCTTTCATTTGATAACAATATTGAGGGAGTTAGGAAAATATATGTAATCCGCCATTTTGTAGCGACGGCCATCTTGGAAGGATTTTCATCAAACATAGCTAAGAACACTACCACCTAATTCACCTCTCAAACAAAAAAAAAGAAGAGACAAAATCAAAATCAGTTCATTCGTTCGGGAGTTACGTTACCACAGACAAACATACATGCACACAGACACGTCAAACTTAAAACTTAAAACACCGTTTTTGCGTCGGCGGTTAAAAATACCACTAATCGATTAACGACGAGATATCATAAATATTACCCTTGCAATTTGGCAGGTGACTCATGGGAGTAGGTATCCGCTTAATATTTTTGGAATCCCTAAAGAAAAGAAAGTAGAAAAGAAGTTGGAAGTTTGTATAATTTTGTAAGCCCCGGGGGCAATTAAAAGTCCATGATATCGCCGTCTCAGTGCTTATATTTCCAAACGACCAATTTACCGTAAGAGTTTTTAATACATAATAATTTTATCAACATCTTAATATATGAAATTCCCGTGTCATTTATCGAATCTTAATGTTTAAATGCGTGTTTGGTCCCACTTTAAAACATAAAATAGATTTTATCCCAAATACATATTTACTTTTTGACATTGCAAAGTTTTAAAAAAAATATAACGTGGAAGGCTTCAGGGAAGAAAACTTGAGAAATTAATTATTAACTTTACCTGACGAAGTTATAAGTGTTCCACAGCAACACATGGTCGAGTCTTCTATACTTACATAAATCTTAGAAATAAAGCTTGTTTTTAAAATAAAGGAAAGAAACTTTCACCTTCTTAATGAACAACAGTTTTCGAAAGTTTTGTTGTAAGTTTTCGAAAGACATGTGAAGTCCGCCTACACGCACTAGGCCAACGCGGTGGACTATGGCCTGATCCCCTTCGTACTGAGGGAGGCCCGTGCCCAGCATTGGGACGTTAAAAATGGCTGATGATGATGATGAATGAAGAACAGGTATTAATAGTCAGAACAAATAAGTACTTACGACAATACGAGTTTTTTACCTTCAGCTATTCACTCAACGCTAAGACGTTACACCGTCAATAATTGACAAATTTTTATCTTTCTTCGATGTAAAGGTTCTATTTCTGAAGCATGTTACGTTTTCTTTAGTATAGATTTACAATTTACCAATGCGAGATGTTTCTAGTAATTGTATTTACTTATTGTAATAAATAAAAAAAGAATATGTTTTTTGCAAAAATAACAAAATATAAAAAAATGTAAAGTCGGTTGTGAAAATTTCATACAACAATTGATTAATTGCAAATCTGATTCATACACTGCCTTCTTGAGACTTATGTTCACGTTAAGTAATTTGTGTGGTTCTAAACTAAAGTAACAATAAGTATAAAATAAAATATTTACAAATTTTTTACCGACTTACAAATATAATAAATTGTTTTAAGTTTTTTTTTTAATACGTATTTAAAATATAGCTCAATTTACCTTAGAAAAAGGCGACTACCTAAATTCCATTGTTAACAAATTAATTTAATCCTCTAGAGTCCTTTCACACTGTTCTCTTCCTCAGGGCATTAGGGAATTTACACTAACAGTATTAATTTGAATGGTTTCGAAATTGAATTATCCAATTTTGCAGTTAATGTACGAGTACGTAACTTTAAAATTATTCTATGAACACACAAAAAATTTTTTCACACAAGAAAAATTAGATGTCTGATAGACGTTACTTACTATGAGAAAGGTCAGAGGTTCAACTTCTTTTGTTTTTTGAATATAATATCCCTATTTACAAAACTTATAAATAAAAAATAGATTATTTCATTTTAATCATAAAAATATTTGACAAACTCTTATACAATATTTTACTAAAGTTTTGTAATTACATTTAAATTGGGTTGTAAAATCAATTTAAAACTTATCGTGGATGGATTTTACCTGAAATTTTATGGTCCATTCAAGGTAAGTTTATATGTATATAAAACTTCCTTTTTAGCGAAGTTGTCACATGGCAAATATAAGAACGACATTACGTCTTGTATTTCATTTTCAGAACATTTCTTGGAATTGTTTCATATTTCATAATTGCTTTCTAAGTTTCTATTCTACTGAATATTTTTTTGGTGTAGGAAATTGAATTTGTTTGAAGAAGTTTGAATGTGTCAAGTACATAACTAACACATTTTCAATACTATTTTCTAACTAAATTGTTTCATCAGTGGAAAATTGTCGTTGTCGACTAACTCCGTCTCAGTAATTTTTTTAAAATAATTCTTATGTATTAGGGCGCATTAAAAATCCCATTTTTAAATTATGCTATAATATAAAATAATCTAGAATTACAACAGTAGCAGTCTTAAAATAATAAACGATTGAGTGTCCCGTTCATTTAAAGTGTATTTGTAGTGAAGTTAGCCGACTAAATTAAGGTATAATTCGCGTCATGTAAAAAGAACGCTGGCTGTCAAGTTGCGCAGAGGCGATTTATAGGCCAATTTGGTGGTAAGACGCGGGGCGCGGGACGTCGGGGCACGCGTCACATGCTTTTCGGCTCGCTATTGGTTTGTCAGTTTAAAATACCATCGCGGACACAAAAGTTATTAATTACGAAATGATTTTATATAAAAATAGTGAAAAAATATTTTTGACGTATATTGTTTTATAAAAAGAGAGACTAATAATAATGCTGTTAATAATTTAAAAAATATATTAAACGAATTAATTTAATTTTTTGTAAGTAGATTAAATATTCTACGATGAATCAAACATATTTTAATAACTAATAGAATTCTATATAATGACATTCTATCAAATATATTTTTCAATGTACCTACCAATACTCAATATACATCGTGCGCGAAAGGCTAGTTTAAAAATAAAAGAATAGGCTTAGGAATTTCGTATGCGAATGTACCGATGCGCAAACACACCCCTCACCACTTTCTTCCAGCGTTCTTTTTACGTGACGCGAACTGTAACGATATGCATAAAATTATGATACATCAAAAGTTAATATATTTATTTCACGCAGAAAAGCATTTTTCGACCCTCCGGTGATTACATCCAGTACATTAATCTCTGTCAAAACAGTCGGCCCATAGATAACTAAATTTTCATAAATAATAATGGAATTTAGATTCTCTGTCGAGACGCCATGTGGCATGAGTGCATGTACGTCATTCGGGAGTTCAATTTTGACTGAAAATATTTGTATTTAATATTAAAATTCTTGCTACATATCTATACATATAATAAAATTGTAACTAAATCAAATCTAAATAGAATTATAAATGTTTTTTGGAAATACTTCTTGAAATATTCATTATTATTAACGCAGAAGCCGATTCCATAGTTTTATATTTTATTTATATTTATTTAGATTCCATAGTTTTATTTCTATAACATTTGGCTATCTGTGTATGCTTGGTTATCCGAGTCAATGATAAAGGATACTGTGGGGAAAAAATCATCTATGAGTGATCTATATGTGTGCTTAGGGAAGAATCCGTGCAAAGCGAGGGTGTTTCGCTAGTTATATTACAATCTATACTAATATTATAAAGCTGAAGGGTTTGTTTGTTTGGTTGAACGCGCTAATCTCAGAAACTATTCTCTCTAACTATAATCTCAGTTGTCACTTATAACGTAGTTCAATATAATCACAAAAAATGTCACAAAGTGATAGTGAAACGTTAAAAAACCTTATTAGTATAATCCTCAAGCCGTTAGAACATAAAGTGAGTGAGTTATCAACTAAAATTGACGGAATATTTAAAGAAATATGTGACTTGAAATCGAGTTTATCTACAAAAAAAACTGACAGCTCAACTAAGTTAACCAGTAAGGTTGAGAACAAAAGCACGCCGTCAACACCCGGTAGCAGCACATCAACGCCTGCTAGTTGTCCTGCTCCCTCACACCCGCGACAGCTGCGCGCTTCCGCCGTGCGAACGAGAGAGAAAATAGCGGTGCAATCCAAGCAAACAACGAAATGCAAACGAGATAACCAGCCAACTAAACAAAACCCGCTACAAAAACCGACAGCCGAGATAAATGAAAATGAATCCAAAAAGATAAATGTATCCTCAAATGCTAATTACAGCACCAGTACACTATCAGACAACTCAAACACGGTAAAGCGTGACGACATCGTAAAATGTGAAGAACCAGACTCTGGAAATTACCAAGTATCAGAGGCAACCGTTGATACTCAGAAAGATAACAATGGCAGAGAACCAATCCTGATTCGGCACCAACGTCGTCGCAATCACAGGAACACACTAACTCTAAAAGGATCCGCTGAGAATACAGAAGTGTGTGGAGTAGAAGTCATCAAGTACCTCCATGGATGCTTTTTTAAAAAAGAATCAACACCTGGGGACATAATAAAACATTTAAAGTCCGTACAAAATGACGATAGGTACACGGTTGAACTGATTCCATCGAAGAGGGACACCTATAAATCCTTCAAAATCGGTATACCATCGGCCGTATACGACGACTTCCTTGTGGCTTCTGCGTGGCCTCTTAATACTTGTATATCGGAATGGCGGCCCTTTCTTCAACCCCGGGAGCCCAAGTCTCCCTATATACAGGAATAAAGAGAACACCCCGCCTGAAAAAAGCAATAACCCGACAACAGGTAAAATAAGACAATTTCGAATATTACACCAAAATATAAACAGACTGGAAAACAAAACATATAAGCTCGAAAGTGAACTGCAAATGCAAACTCCTATCGATGTAGTATGCATTACGGAGCACTGGATTCAGCATGATAAAATATCCTTGATCAACATACTTAACTACAAACTAGGAGCCCAGTTCTCAAGAAAAACAAAAAAGGAGGTGGAGCCTGCATCTACACCAGGTCGGAGATGGTAACCATGGACCGCAAGGAGGTTGCACAGATGTCTGTGGAATGCCATTTCGAGGCCTGTGCAATTGAATGTATCGGAATAAACCTCGTCGTTGTGTGTATATACCGCCCGCCCAATGGTGACATACCTATTTTTTGGTCTAAGTTAAATGAGTTACTAAATCTAGAAGCAATTCAAAATTATAATGTTGTAGTTGTCGGTGACATTAACATTGATCTGATAATGGAATGTTCTAACAGTAAGTACCTTATAAATATTCTTAAACAGTACAATTTTAGGCAGATAGTAAAAACACCAACAAGAGTAACAGACTCATCAAAAACATGTATAGACCATGCTTACACAAACATGCATAAAAGTAAAATTAATAACGTATTTTGCAATGATATCAATCTATCTGATCACATGAGTGTTAATGTCATCTTAAATGTCGAAAACTGTATTTCTCCTACAATGCACATAGAAAAAAGGACTTTTTTTAAACAGAACATTTGTAGTTTTATGTTTAGTCTTGAGTCATATGACTGGGATAATATACTTACGAAAAATACATGTCCAAACATCCGAACTTCATCGGTAATAAACGTTATCCAGCATTTTTATAATATCCATTTTCCTATTAAAAAACAACTGCTCAAAGACTTTACAAATACTTGGGTTAATGATCTCATACGCGAATTACGCTATGACATACACAAGACTAAAGTTAAATTATCCAAACAACCAAATGACGCCGAGTTGCGTTCGTGCTTGCATAGACGTGAGACGGCGTTATGGGCAACATTAAGAAGCGAAAGAAAGGATTATGTTAACAACAAAATAGCGCGCTGTACTGATGGTAATGTGAGTCGAACTATGTGGAACGTTATCGCTTCTGAGACATGCAAGCGCGGCAATAGCAGGAGCAACCCGATCAATGTGCTTGTCAGCCGGTCGACTGGGGACTGCGAGCGCTCGCGCGCTGCGGCCGCCGCCGATCAGCTGAACCACTACTACACACAAACAAATTACATAAACACGCAGCCGCGCGCTGGTGATGCGCTTGCATATCTCGAACAATACATAACTGGCTCACCGCCTGCATTTGTTTTCGAACCGTTTACGTTAGACGAAATGATTAGTGCATGTAAAAATGTAAAACGCAAACAATCAAAGGACATTAATGACATGTCATCCCACATCTTAGATCTTTTTCCACCTGTACTAATATCATTACTCCTTTTATTGTTAAATGAGTGTATTAGCGCTGGCGTGTATCCGGATGCGCTAAAGTTGGTGAAAGTGCAGCCTATTTACAAGGGAAAAGGAGAAATGCATATAACAAAATTCTATAGACCAATATCACTCATTCCTGTAGTGTCTAAAGTGTTCGAGCGTTTATTGAGCGCGAGGCTGATGAAGCATTTCACATCAAATAACCTCTTAAATAGGCAGCAATACGCGTACCAACCGGGCCGCTCGACGAGAGATGCGGCGCGTGACCTGGTTGCTCGGGTGATGGCGCATCTCGAGGGCGGGCGACAGGTCGCAGCGATATTCTGTGACCTCTCGCGCGCCTTTGAAATGATTGACCACAAGCTACTGCTAAAAAAACTCGCCCGGTATGGCTTTGAAGGTAATTTCCTAAATACCATTGCGTCATTTTTGTGTAACCGAAAGCAAAGTACATATGTTCTTGGTGTGAGATCAAACCTCGAACCCATCGGAAGTTGCTCGGTTCCACAGGGATCAGTTATGGGAAATAACCTGTTTTTAGCCCTAGTTAATGACATAACAACAGCATGCTCTGATCCTGAATACATTATGTTTGCTGATGATACATGCATAATAATAAATGCTGTCGATTTTAACAGCTTAAAAATAAAAGCCAACCGAGTGATGCATCAGATTGCAAACTGGTTTGTATCTAATGGCATGCAGTTAAACATAGAAAAAACCAATATTATGCATTTTAAACTCCGTAAGGGTGACACCAATTTATTTAATATTGTTACCAATAACACCCCCCTACCCCAGGTTGACCACGTAAAATATTTAGGATTTACAATAGATGCAGGGTTGACATGGTCTCTCCATATAGACGCTGCTTGCGACAAGTTAGCATCAGCTTGTTTTGCTCTGTCCAGGCTCTCTCCTACCCTGTCATCTAAAAACCTTAGAATTGCTTACTATGGATATTTTCATTCAATTCTAATTCAGGGCGTCGACTTATGGGGCACTGCAGCTAATTGTGAGAGACCATTTAAATTACAAAAACGAGCTCTCAGAATAATATCCGGCAAGCCTTATGATTTTCCGGCTCAGGCGTTGTTTAAGGAAAATAAAATCCTCACTCTACCATGTATATACATACTAACAGCGTGCCAATATGTGAGAGCAAATCTAGATCAGTACACCACCCGCGGGCAAGGCCATGGCAGAAACACCCGAGGCGCGCACCTACTACTTGTCCCGAATCGCAGACTCGCTAAAGCGCGAAAGTCACTCGGTGTCCTTGGTGTTAATATTTACAATACCCTTCCGAGTGACATCATTAACTCACCAAATGACAAAATCTTTACTCGAAAACTTAAAAATATGTTAATTAACCTCGCTTGCTATAGCATAGCTGAATTTATGTCATAAATACTTTCATAATAAAAGCACACAATGTTTTTATATATTTTAGAAGTAAAATTGTAATGATTCTCGTATGCTTGGACATTTGTTACTGTAACAAATAAAACTAAAAATAAATTTAATTAAAGATTGAATTAAAATATGTATAATAATGTAAAAGACAAAATGCTGTGTAATATGTATAATAAATATTAATTTATAAATACGTAAAATAATGTAAAAAATATGAATTAGTTGTATGACCTGTAAAATTCTTGTAATTTTATCAATAAAATATCTCAATCTCTCAATCTCAAACTACTGGCCCGAGTTGAAAAATTCTTTTTGTGTTAGATAGTCCGTTTATCGAGGAAGGCTATAGGTTATGTTACGACCAATAGGAGCGGAGGAAATTAAAAATGATGCCAAAACGGGAAGGGCGGGCAATAGTTCTGCAAGGTAGTATACCGCGCGACTCAGAAAGAATTTGGTTTCCGGTCTTTAGAACGCGTGCGAAGCCACGGGAAATGCTAGTTAGTATATTGTAAAATAATGAAGTCAAATTTTAAATGAAAATGTACAGCAGAAATAAAAAAACAAATACAAAGATTTACTACAATTTAATATGTACAAAAATTTATTTGCCTTAATTAAGAAAGTTGGGCGAAGATTTATTTGTCCACACCATTTTCCTGTTACTTTGTGTACTCGGTGTATAAGATTGCTCAGCGCTTAAACATTGTATGCGACAAATTGCGAACTTACTCGCATTGTTTAATTACAAAAGTTCTATCGTTTTTTGCTCAACGTGAGCACTCGGCACAAATCTTCTTGGACTTTTCTTTTGGATATATTTAATGTCGTTCGTATTATAAGGGTGAGACTTAAAAAAAAATTGACATTATTACAACAGTGCCATCTAGTTCCGTGGTAAGCTACGAGGTTTGTGTTACGTATACCAGATAGTTGATATACTACACATATATACATTTTAAATACACACATATTATAAATATAAACACCCATGACGGGAGAACAAACGTTCGTTCTCAAAAAATGAATGCCCCCAGCGAGAATCGAACCTATTAACCCAACCCTAAACTAAACCTAAACTAAGCCAAACGTGTCGTTAAACTTATATTCTATTTTTTACTTATAATATTACAAATATTCTACAAACTTTAATATAAAAAAAAGATTTTTAATGACTCAGACAGAATTTTTTACATCTATGGATTGAGATAAATAGACACTAACTGAAATGACACATTATAATATGTATATTACATTTAGCACTTATATAGATTCTTTTTCTAATTATTCGTTACCTCTGGAGATAGCAGGCCAGGTTTCGACAGTCGTCTGACAGAATATAAATGTGAAAATTATGAGACTGTGTTATAACAAGCGCTAAACGTGTTATTTTAGATGGATAATTGCAAAAAAAAAATATAAAATGATGAATTAATAGAAGTCCTAGTTCTTATTCTTTCTTAGAATCACGCGAATATTAGATGTTTTAAAAAAATTATAGTTTTACCTAAACATTTCTAGTCACGCTATTTTATTTATTTATTTATCATTTTGGGCTCAGATTCGTTACAGCTCTATGATGTGTAGAGATACAAGCATGAACGTTCGTTTTTGTAACTAAAACACGTTTGAATATTTTCTATGGATTCAACTTACAACGTTTCTCTGTGGGAATATGCAGAAATTTATTGAGGCGATACGCTATACGAATGGCTAAGACTTTTTGGTCGAATGGACTCGCGAATGGAAATAGGTTTTTGTGATATACTCAGACTACCCTCGTATTTGTTTCTAGAATAGTAATCAAGCTTTATTTTTTACTGAAGTAAAACAATTTAAAATGGTATTTACTTATATTTTTATAATGATTTCTTAAATTTTATTGGGGTTATTGCATATTTTAATTATTGTTATTGTTCATCAGTTTCTTTTAACAAACTAATCTCCATAAAGAACAAACTTAACTTTGACCGTCTAAAATTATATTATCCCGTAAATAAATACCAATACGCATTTTGTGCTAAATAGCGTTTAATCAGAAAAGACACGTAACTTTAAATACTACTCGTATACTCGTAACATGTATTTATATTTAAATACTATTTGATATTCCAAATCGTTACAGTCGTTTTCTATATACGAGAAATAAATTTATCTACATAGAAAAATTGTTAATCCAATATTATAACTTATAAAATATAATTTGTAGCATAATCTGTAATATTCGCTTTAAATTAATTATAATACAAATATTGTATTTAATTAACTTGCTTGATTAAATAATTTTAATCAAACTAAACTAACACGACCTGTATCTTGTAAAGAAAGGGCTAATTAAGGCTGTATATATTGAGGCCGGAGGTTAAAACTAGGCTGCCACTAAGCTAAGGTTTGGAGGTTATACAAGAGTCGTTGACAGTCTAAGTCCTGGCTTACAGTTTCTTTTGGTGTTTTGCAACTAGCCGTAATTAACGAAGTGGTTGGAAACTGTTCTGTGAAAAACATTATACTATATGAAAAGAATTTGAGTTTATAAGGGTTTTTGGAACTAATTTACATTTTTGTTTAATATTTTACACAAGCGACTCACCTTTGCTCTGCTTTAGTTCGGCCCTTGTTCGTTTGAAATGTAATAAAATAAAAATTTCTCGGAAAAAATATGTTTTTCCTTAGTTAAAAAGATTCTATTTATTGTTCCGGAGCTATAATCATACTAAATTTTATAGAAACCTGTTGTTGTCTCATGATGCAATCCCAAACAGACAAAAAAATTCTTAATAACTTCGGCATGCATCTATTTATTATTATTATCAAGAATTAATAACTATTTCAATAAAATTATCCAATAACTACTTAATGTACAAATTCAATTTAGAATTTTATTATTTTCTAGCCGGACCTGCGTTTGACAGACGATATTTCCCTCGTTCTTTTGAAATGATTTTTATGTCGAAATTTTATTATACTATTACCATTGATAAACATTGTTTTCATAAGCTGGACTCTCCGTTATTTCAGGCTGTCATCTTTTATTTGACACCTAAAATGTGTCCAATAAATTATTTATTTCTATCGTTTTTCATCTTTTTAAGAGTAAAATATCGAAAATTGTCTTTAAGCTTTTTGTTACCTTCATAATATTATAAAATAAAGTCCTCCACCGCGTCTGTTTGTTCGTGATAAACTCAAAAACCACTGCACCGATTTTCATGCTGTTATCACCAATAGATACTAAAACCTCTCTAGTTGTATAATAGTTGCTGGATGTAGTTTTTATATTTTATATATTAAATAAATAAATACTACTTTATCTTGATCCTTTTCTTATAATTGTATAATTAATTGTATTATTATTAAACGAATAACTTATTAAACATAACAAATTCAAGTCTATCTACATATGTATACTTTGTGAATTTAATCTCAATACATCGTTCAGAATTCACACAATCATCAATTAACTAATTGGGTAGACGTGAAAGCAACAAACTTCAAATAAATATTATGCATTAAAAGAGCTTTTAAGCTTCACACTCCATTTTGTTACCAATTATATCATCAAACGTGGCTAACGCCATATTCGTTTTTGATCTAACTACATGAAAAATATATACGTAAACAATTATTTTCATGCGTTTGAAGCTTAATAAAAAGTGTGTGAGCTTAGCTAATAATAAATATGAAAGATAGTGAAAAGACACGAGTTACGTAAAATATGACATCAAATCTCATCCTGTCTTATATTAATGTTTGGGATATCCTTAAAGTGTCATAGTTCTAACGAAAAATCCCTTTTTCGCTGATTCATGCGGGCAGAAAAGACAAATGGTGTCGCGAAATTGATGACGAATAGTGTTCTCAATGACGAGGGTCAACAATATGCTATACCTCCATTTCTTATTGTCAGCTGACCTGTGTCTGTGGCGATGTTAGATTGCCGGGCCCAGTCTAAATTGATACACTTTGTTTTGGTATTTTACACCCTATATCGTTTGGATAGAGTTCATTTTTGTTGGTCATGATATCACGATATACAGGCTATTCATTTTCACGGAAATTAAGGTTTAGGTGTGTTATTAGTTTGTATAAGAACGTACCTAAATTAAAAATGTGTTAAACTGTTATATTATGTAGGTTTTTTTAATAACAAGTTGAATAAAATCCAAAATTTTTATACTTTTAATTGCAAATATAAGCTATTTATATAGTATTTGTATATATATATATATATATATATATATATATATATATATATATATATATATATATATATATATATATATATATATACATATAATTACCAAATCATTGTTTAAAAGTTACACAGCTCTAAGATGATATAGCCATTGTTGATCGCATGTAATCTATTTCCATGCGTCTCTAATCTTCCGGGTTTAAAATCCTTCAAATCGCTTCAATAACCATACAAATAAAATATGTTTCTTTGATATTTTATTATTAACTAGCGACTCGCCCTCTCTTCGCTCGGGTACGTCCCTAAACCTAGCGCGGGCGAAGCCGTGGGTTTATTATACATCTCCCTCTTAAATCACTCTATCTATTAAAGAAAACCGCATGAAAATCGGTTGTGTAGTTTTAAAGATCTGAGCATACATATGGACAGACAGACAGGGGGAAGCGACTTTGTTTTATACTATATAGTAAGTAGCCAATCACTCTTGTTTCGCTCGGATTCAAACCTACTTAATGATATCTATATTTTCGTTAAAAGGTCAAGAGAGTAAGTTAATATGAACTTCTCTAAATCATTTTCAATAGACGTGTAAATTACGCAAACAGGCATTTATTCAACGTACTGGACTAAAGCCTAAATTCCCTTTTCATTGAACCATTGACCTGCGGCTGGACCGAGAAGTTAAATCGACCTGAAATAATATTAACATATTAACGATACTGCTTTTGTGGTCCAGTGTATTCAGTGGTATTCGAAAATCCTAGGTTTGAGTCCCGGATCGGCCTAATTTTAGTTATTGAGTAGTTCTGTCAAGAATCTCAGGAAGAGCCAGGAGTAGGAAAGTTCGTAGTGTTTCATGACCCTGTGTATACTTTTTTATACATAATTGGGACATTATTACAACAGCACCATCTACTTCCGTAGTAAGCTATGAGGCTTGTGTTGCGGATACCAGATAATTGATACTACTACACATATATACATTTTAAATACATACATATTATAAATATAAACATCCATAACTGGAGTACAAACATTTCGCCAGAATATTTCGCCAATGTCACGTAGAATGGAGAAGACACAAAGGAGATTGGTCGATAACATAGAGTCAATAATATATTATGAATAAATACATACATACATACTTTATTTTATATTATTTTTTATTTTTTTATTTTACTCAATACTTTACAGAGTTGAAAGACATACTCTTATGTCTTCTTTTTTTTTTGCTTCACTTTATATTTTAAATCCGTCACTTTACTAAGTATAGCTTATATAAAATAAATTTTTCATAATTGTATTTATTTACAAATGAAAAACCAATGAAGATTAATATAGCCTTCTAGACGATTAAGCTACTGGACTTAGAAAATCGTTTAAATTGCCAACTAGTTAGAGCCAGCCTCAACTTAAGGCGTTAGATAAAAGTGATTTCTTTTCAATTATTATTATGAAACTCTCAAATAGCGTATAAAAAGTTATATTTTTCTGCGTCATTCATTTTTAGTAGTATTTTATTTTCGAACTGTGTTGGAAAAATATGAAATAAAGATTGATTCTTAGACGATTTCCAAAGATTTGTGGTTTCTATTTTAAGTATAAGTATTTTTATGTAGGTATGTTTTGTTGTTGTAATATGTCTTGTTTAATAAAAATAATATATTTACTGGTAAATGAAATGTAAGCAAATTGATAAGTAATAGCATAAAGTCACAAAATAACTACATTAAAGGCAGAGTGTGTATTTTTAGAAAATAAATATATTTTTATAAGTTGGGACATTATTCCACACAGCGCCATCTAGTTCCGTGTTAAGGTACGAGGCTTGTGTTACAAATACGAAATACACTACACATAATATATTATTTTACATTTTATAAAATATGTCGTATTATAATATACTTCATTAGTTACTTCTTTAAAAGTTCACATTACAATACTTGTTTCAACATAAAAATCTCTTAGAAATAAGGCTTGTTTTTAAAATAGAGAAAATGAGGGACCATTTTCTCTATTTTAAAAACAAACAACTTCAAAAAATACTTCTGAAAATATTTGAACATAAGTATAGAAATATACAACGTAAAAACGAAGTGAAATTTCACTTGTATAAGTCTTAGTTAAAACTTCGAAGCTCTGATCTGAAGAAGAAATTGAAAGAAAGAAAAGCAAAGGTCATTTTTGAGATGTTAAGTATTAGATAAAAAGATTACTTTTCAATTGCTATGAAAGTCGTAGATTAGAGCGAGCTAAGGAGGGACACGCGAACTCATTAAGGAGCAATCTTCTAACGGCATTACGGTCGCGGACAAATAGCGTCGTTTGCTGCCACAGACTCGGTATACAAACGTTAAGTGAAGGATATTTATAATAAAGTGAATATAATCGAGAAAAAGAAACAAAGCGACACTTGCTAAGTTTTGATTTTGAAAATAAAGTGAAATGAAGTAAGACAAATTTACTGAAGAACATGAATTCTACAACTACTTTGTTTAATTTACAACTACATATGGACTATAAGGATTCGGATAACATCTGTATTATACAAGAAACCATTTAATACTATTCTATAGTTAAGAAAAAAGAAAATTGTACTGAAATGGAAAAAAAATGTCATAAAACTCACATTCTCTCTCTGAAATCAGCATATCTTTTATAATAATGATAGTGTCTAAACCACTTCTATAGTTATAAATATATAATTTAGATTAATAATAGTAGATACAACATATATAAAATTAAATCAATACGATTATAATTACGGTGGTTGAATACCCTGCGAACTATGGGTAGAGCTTAACTTTTAGTTGAACCAGGGATTTTCTTAAAGTTCCACGCAAATTTCCACACTCTGAACTAAATCCATAAAGAGATATCTAAAGGTATTTTTGCGATACATTTTAACTTCGTAATGCTTGTTTTTCGTGTAATTTCCTCCCTTTCCGAGGTCGGACCGAATAAATCGTTGGTTATTTTTTTGGCTTTTCTTAATTAAAGCGGAGTGATAATTCAAAGGTTCAAAATTCCTACACAGAAGTTTTAAGCATAAATTAGTAAGTTTATAAAATCGTATACATATAATAAAATTTTGAATAGAACTGTACTGTTTTTAGAATTAATCTATCTGTCTATTTGGGAAAATTCTATCTCACGGAGACAATAGGCGAAATCAGTTAGAAAATGATTGTTGACAAATTTTATTACTGAATGTAGCTATGTATAACTCCAGATTTGAACACAACATTTCACCACATATCCAGCGCCTTGAAGTGAAGGCGTAACAAACATACCTACATACATACATACATACATACATACATACATACATACATACATACATACATACATACATACATACATACATACATACATACATACATACATACATACATACATACATACATACATACATACATACATACATACATACATACATACATACATACATACATACATACAAAAAAAATATTGCATTTATTATAGTAGACTACTAACTAGGTCGACCAAATGCGTCCTTTTTTCATCAACAATGTAACTGTCCAGAAAACGGAGCGCAAACCAGAATGAAACAGAACAGATATCATTTCAAGCTGACATTAAAAGAAAATGATGGCCCTATAAACAATACTGAGCAAGGCAAGCCTAACTTCAATACTAAAAGCTAGAAAGCCCAAATAACCGTTAAAAAGTTATGTGTATATCCTGTTTTTATTCGCCCATATCCCAAATCTATATTATAATATCGAATCGATTTTTCACAATGTGAAAAATTCAGACATTATACTAGGATCCTGAAGAAGGTACTGAAACAAAAAAAAAATTTTAAACATTTGAAAGAAAAATCCCTAGATTTACTAAAGATTGGTGGAAGATAGCTTTTAAATAATTTTATCATTCTTTTGAAAGACATGGCAACATCGGTTGTCGCCAAACTCCTACGATGTAAAAAATATTTCCGACAAAAAATACAAGAATTATAATTTTTGCAGCATATTAATAAATCTAATTCCACTATAGTAACTGTATCGACTGTATCATGTACCGAGTGGAAATCGAACCTGCTATCTCCTGATAGTAAACCATTGAATTTTTTAATGCTCATATACATTATACACAAAACTATCAATTATAATCACTAGCAGTATATGCTATTATTGTGACCGCCTCAATTTCGCATCAACGTTTCAATGAGTATCATTAAAATTGCTTTATTGGTACTTATGTATGCTATATAACTTTTACAAGTACGTGATCTACATTGTTGAGTGGATATTGTATTTTTTCTAATTTGTCGTTGAAAGATTGAAATGAATTATTCATATTATGGTTAATTTCTTTAGGAAAAGATAAAAAGATAAAAGCTATACATATAAATATATCATTTGTGATAAATCTTTAACGTCTTTTTAAAACCAAGACCTAACATAGAGTTACTCATTAACTTTTGACAGCAAATTGTCATCATAGTCTAATGTAAGATTTTTTAATTTAAGTTTTAAAAGTAAAGAAAGAAAGTGATTATTTTAAAATTAATATTCGTATAGAAAAAATCTTTAGGTAGGTATGTATTTGTTCTCTTTATCGAAACTATAATTAATATTTGAATATTTATGTAAAATAACCAAGTTTGAAGTAGTAAAATTAAAAGTTAGTCAAACTTAGTATGTTGAGGTTTATAAGGAAGATGAGAACTAAACAAATGACTCTAAATATAGGTTAATGTTTACCTATTAAGACTGATTTAACCTTTCGTTACCAAATATCTCTTTATCTACTCACTGTTAAATTATAATCACTACATAGTATAAAACAAAGTCGCTTTCTCTGTCCCTATATCCCTTTGTACGCTTAAATCTTTAAAACTACGCAACGGATTTTGATGCGGTTTTTTTATTAGATAGTGATTCAAGGTTTATATGCATAACTAGTGGATCCTGCCTATTAGCCTGTGCTAAATCTAGGAAAAAGCCCAATCGAAGCGGCGAGTCGCTAGCCTATCTATACAATATACATGTAATAAAATTCTAACGGAGTCAAATCTGTACATTAAATATTTTTTTGGAAAATCTGATTGAGATAGACATTTTTATCGATATAGAGGCCAAAGCTATTATTTTTAGAATGTTTGTCTGTCTGTGACCGCATCACGAGAAAACCACTGGATAGATTTGGATGAAATTTAGTATGATGATAGCTGGTTACCCGGTTTAATACATAGGATACTTTTTATTGCGGAAAAATATCTAATTTCTGAAAAATCTCAACTTACTGTTAGAAACCAAATGTAAAATATCACATGGTATGTAAAATCTATTTTTTCGGTCTTTAGAACGCGGGCGGAGCTGCGGGAAATGCTAGTATATATTATATAAAAATTTTATACTATAGTGATGAAACCCACCTTCGAAATAAGCAATGTCGGCTAGATTTTATAATATATTAGGCGTATATTCTCTATAGTTTAGATTAATATCGTACTTACTGAAGCGAGCGAACGGTTTGAAAAATTATTTCCACTGAATGGTTTTCAAAGGGGGAAAAACCTTTCATTTTTTATCATTCACAAGTGGAGAGTCCTTTGCGTCTTCAGCTGAAACCCTCGTATTTATAAATGGCTGCCCGATATAAAATGTTCGTTCATAAGTGATTTATTTCCAATAGTCATTTTATGTAGGCTTCTTAACCGATAAAATAAATCAAGAGTACTTTTTTATCTTTACTAATATATATACATTTAAATTTTTAACTTCCTACCTATTTGAAAACTCACTGTATTTTACGTACTATTCCTTGAGATAATGATAACATACATAATAATATGTGGGAACATACGTCACGATTGGCTTAGTTTCTAGTTGCCCTACTTGCTGTGCCAGCGATTGCGGGTTCGAGTCCCGCTGGAGCAATTTATTTGTGTGATAGCACAAATGTTTGTAATCCAATCATGGATATTTATATTTATGTTTACCTTCAATTTTATGTATGTATATATTATATATCTGGTAATCTTAACTCAATCCTCGTAGCTGACTATGGAACTAGATGATGAGATGGTTTATAGTGCCAATATATTTATTTATACGACTACATACATACACAAAATTTTAAACATGCGTTTCTATTATTATTTTATAAAAAAAATTAAAAGTGTTTTACAATAATTTAAAATATACTACATTTTTCAGCTTTGTAAATTTCAGGCGTCGTTAAGGAAAGCCGCCGTAATCACCTCACAATTCAATTTACCACCGAGTAAACTCAACCTTAAAAGAATGTCAAGAAAAGACGAAATATTTTTAATATTTATTCAACGAAATACAAGTCAAAGCAACTGAGGGCATTATTACAAAATCGTTTACAAACTTATGTTACGTTACGTTATACCTGTATATATGCAGATAGTATAATTTAATTAAGTTTGCAAAGTCATAAAAAAATAATATAAATGCCTAATTGGCCGCCATCCCTCATTTAGCCAGCGTGGAGGACTGTACCTTGTTACCCTTTGAATTGAAGGCAGGCAGCAGTTGGGTATAAAAAAGGGCTGAATTCAATACAAATACTGTTTAAAAAGTCTAATGATAATTTAATTCAATTCTACTTAACCATCTACCACTTAAGTTACAGTTTGTTAAGCTCTTGCCTAGTCACGCAACTAGCTACGATATAGCTAGAAATTTTACCTGTAACATTTTGCCACTAAACTTTGTATATATATTTTTTTAATTTTAACATCAACAAGATCGAATATCGAGGACAATTTATTTTCGTCAGGGATTCCCATAATCCCTCATACAATTTGAAATTCGACTCTTGTTTGTTCATATCGAAAAAAATGTTCAACTCATTAAAAAGATAAAAACAAAGTAGAGATTTAAAATAATAATGAATGTCACTTTTCAATATTAAAGCAAAGTATAAAGAATAGACAAAGTAATGCATCTTCATACAAACGCATCGCGCGCGGCTTGTATGTGTGCGTCATAGTATCTTTACGTTGCCGCACGCACACTCAAACAATATCTCGAACCGTATATCGGTGCGCCAGTCAAGGCTGACGCCGCACATGTTTCGCGCGTCACGGTTTTTCACTATATGAAAAATGTGTGATATTCGTAGAAGAACTTATTGCTGTGTGTTTAAGTGTCTAAATTCTTCATCGATTCCAGAGTTGTCTTTGTTCAGATTACCTACTGAACAGAAAAAGTAAACAAATCACGTATTCTATAGTTTGTCCATTTTGTTAATTGTTTTTGACAGCTCGACGACTGACAAGCTATAGTGACAATATAATGTCAAAAGGACGTAATAATCGATATCTCTTATTTTTTTTAATATAAAATAATTTTTATTTTTATATTTATTAATATAAAAATAAATATTACTATCGTAAAAATCAAGTGTGGTGGAGAGAACTAAGAGAATCATAATGTCTGATTTGGACCGTGACATTGCATTTGATAATTTATGCACACAAGAGTTAATAATTAATATAACTGAAGACTCCTCATCGGACAAATCTAATATAAATGATGATTGTGACGAATCATGTTAATAAAATGAATTAAAAGGAATTAAGGAATTAAAGGAAACTATTTTAGTTGTTTTATTTGTATGATTATAATAAGAAGAAAGTAAAACTTTACATGATGTTAATTTTGTTGTCTTCCTGATTAAATAACATATTACACCTTATTTAAATATTAACATTGATTTTTTCCGATTATTTGTAATCTGTGGCACAATCGTAGTAATCGTTATGTGTGGCACAGCAGTAAGGGGGCGGTGCCCGTGGATGTGCAGGATGTGATATGATTTTATTAATATACTTTAAATTTTTTTTAATTGTTACTAATAGCATATTTATGTTTTTGTAAACGCAAGAAATTAAAGGATTTATTTTATTTATTTACACAAATACGTTTCGAGATAAATCTAACAAACAAACATTTTTAATACTATTTTCTACTGATATATCAGTTAAGCAAGTAACTACATGCCTAATAAAAATAATCATAAACATGTAGAAACAAAATGTTTTACATTCTTAAATGTATATAAATAATAAATATTTTTTAATAACACACTTCCCGGCCCAATGCCAATTTCTGAGCACTGAATTAAAATTTGGCTACAGTGACTACCCTGTGACAGGCAACTATGGTAACTATGACAGGTAATTATATCGCGGATTGGGCCGAAGATGCCCTACTTTGTCATTCTTTTTACTATGATTAAAGCGTGTAAATGTGTAAATCGGTCTAGTTCGAATTCTCACTGTTAAAGTAAGTTCAAAGTTCAAATCCTTCAGGGCCAGCGTTGTGGACTAAAAAAGCCCATGGCCAGCAGTGCACACAGCGCCATCTAGTTCCGTGGTAAGCTACGAAGGAAGCTTGTGTTACGGATACCAGGTAGTTGATATACTACACATATATTATATAAGTTTAAATACATACATATTATAAATATAAACACCCATGACTAGAGTACAAACATGCGAGTTTAACAAATGCCCCTAGCGGGACTCGAACCCGCGACCGCTGGCGCGAGAAAGTTGGGTGATTACAAACAACGCCAAACGAGTCGTTAAATGATTTTTTTTATGTATCCTTAATAAATCGTTAATACATTATATCTTTATCTAAAGATATAAAATAATGCAATGCCTAATTTAAAAAAAATAAATAAACATTAAATCCTTACATAATAATAATAATATGTTGGCAAAAAGCTTTAATTGTTTTAATAGTTTAGGAAAAACAGTTTTACACAAAAGTTTGTAAAACACATTTATTTCGTTGCACAAAAGTTGAATGCTACTTCCATTTACAGCTCTAATTTAAAGTTTATCGTGTGAGTAACTTTTGCAAAGTAGTTTTTTGTAAACTTTATTGCCTAGAAAAAAGCTTCATTACATTTAGTAGCTCTACGAGAGACAGAAAAGGCTCTGAAATATTCACATATTTAATTTTATTTATATGCAATAAAATGGTTGTAACTGACATTAAAAAAGCTTGTTTGGAAAAATGAGTAATACGGAATATTCCGAAAGTTGCGCCTGATATTTTCATGTTCAAATCAGTTTCAACATGATTACCACTTGTCTTAGATTGGAGGACAAAATTGCGAGGAAACATGCATGTGTGGGAACTTAAGAAGTTTTTAAAGACGTGTAAAGTCGGCCAACTCACACTTTGCCAGCTATATGGACTGTGACTAGTATTGAAAAGAGAAACCTGTGCTTAGCAGCGGGATGATAAAAAACAAGAAAAGCTACATATACTTTTATATAGAACTAGATTATTTTAATTCGAACCAGTAGTTCTTGAGATTAGCACGTTCAAACAAACAAACTAATAAACAAACAAACAAACAAACAAACAAACAAACAAACAAACAAAAAATGTTTATAATATTAGTATAGATAGGCAAGTAAAGCCTTTTGGCAATTTTATTAGTGACCATGTGTGTTGAATATTCATCTACCTGGGTACTAAATTTTATCTAAATCTGCATAGCCTTTTTATTTTGAACTACTAACAAAAAACAGGTACGTTTAACTTATTAAAGTAGCGCGATAAAACATAAATGAAGTGTAAAAAAAATTAAAAATAAGAGCTTTCGTCTATTCACATTTGCAGCATTGACCGTGACCTAATTCTCGCACGACACAAAGAAAAATGCACCGCAACGTAAACATCCAGGTAACAATAGCTACATGTATGGAAACCCGTAATCAAAGAAACAGTGTCGGTTTGTAGAACAACTCGAAAGAATGAACTATATATCAGTTTGTTTTATACTAGGTACCGTAAAATCTAACAAAAAATATGTATTATGAAAGGACTGTACCCTTTTTAAGGTTTCACATGCTGAGTATAGGCCCCTTTTAAATGAGGAGGATTCCCGAGGAGATGCAAACAATACTCCAAGAGCCAAGTATAGATTGGTGAACTTTACATAGGAGTATCTTTCGAAGGCCTACTTGGCTCTCTTAGATTTGAAGGTTACCTACCTTCATTCTTTTCAAATATAAAAATTTGAAATTTGTGCGACTCCGGATTTGAACCCCCTTCACTTAGTGCTACAAACAACCGCGCTAACAGTGCAGCTATCACTTTACTTACAGTATGTAGGGCTTAAATGAATTAAAAAGACTGTTAAAAAGTGGCTATTCTCGAATTGAAAGCTAAGTTTTGGAACTAATATACTTACTCAAGAGTCATAAAATCGTAATTGCGTCACAGATTTAAAAATATCAAAAATAACTTTTTTGTAAATATGTTGTTTCTTTAAATTCGAATAAAAATTTAAATCCATTTAAATGCAGATCATAAAACTTAGTCATTGATACGAGTACATTATTCGATTCTACAAAAAAAAGACCTACTTGCTACTCGTAGCTTAAAACTAGTGTACGTACAGATTATTTCGATATAAAAAAATAAGCCCGACTTTTACTGGCTTCTTTGTTTTTTCGAATAATTTAAGCTGAGGCTAATAATCACATTTGAAAAATAGTAACAATTACAGCCTATTTATTCAGGAAAGGTATCCGCTATTTAAAATCTCGTTACCACAATTTAAAACAGATCACATAAATAATCTATGCGATTCTTCAACATCTTATTTAACCGGTAATAATAATTTTATTGAGGCTTTGTAAAGCCATAAAAATATATTGTATAAGTTATTGAACTGATTTTTTAAAGTCATTTTTTATATTAGATAACTTTTTCCTCCTCTCGACGCTACACCTTCATTTCAGTAAATGATTTTAAATGACTCCAACACGACACATACAAGTGAATATGACCCCATTTTCGAATTTTTTACAAAGCTAGCGAAAAAGTTTGCAAGACAATGCGACATTGAGGCGAATTTGTAATCTTGGAAACGAAGTCGTGTAGAGTTTTAGGGTGACCCAAGAGACACTTCATATTTTTTGTTTAACTTACTATTTTCAGAGGCTTTTTCTGAATTTTTTAAACGTACTTTTTATAGTAAGGTACCGGTTTTAATGAAACCTATATACTTATTTGTAAAGTACCAAATCAAACATAAAAACCATACGCATCGTAATCTTAGTAATGATCTGACCTTTGTTTTTAAAGCTGAGAAATGCATATAGGCAAATCACCTGCATACAAACAAGTGATTATGCTACATAATATGCTATCACGAGGTACGAAGAGCAACCCGGATAGTAAAATACCAAGTAATAAAAAATTGGAAGAAAATGCAGAACGCAATGAAACCAAAGACTTATTTAAGAAAATTCGTAGCATAACTCGTCAATTCAAGCCGAAAACCTGGGCTATCGAGAATTCAAATGGAGTTACGATAACAGAAATCAGGAATATTGTTGGTGTATGGAAAGAATACTGCGAACAACTATTTACTGATAACAGCACAACATCATCTTCTAACACTATCATTTTCACACAAACTGCACATAGTGCTATGGAACCATCTGTATTGAAAAGTGAAGTTCGAGCAGCAATTGACCACCTAAAAGTAAATAAGGCTGTAGGAGCAGATGACATCCCAATAGAAATCTTCAAAGCAATGGGCGAATATGGAGTTGATATGCTGCATACTATTTGCAGTCGCGTCTGGGAGACAGAAAAGTGGCCCCAGGACTGGGCACACTCCGTGTTTATACCACTGCACAAGAAAGGATCAACTTTGATTTCGCACGCCAGCAAAGTACTCCTTCATATCATCAACACCAGACTGCAAGCTTTTCTGAATCCTGAAATAGCTTTGGAGCAAGCAGGATTCGTCAAGGGTCGGGGGACAAGGGAGCAGATTTTAATTATGCGACAGATAATTGAAAAGTCTAGAGAGTTTAATATCCCGCTCTTTGTCTGTTTTGTCGACTTTCGCAAGGCTTTCGATACCGTGCAATGGCATAAGTTATGGGACGTACTTATTCAAATGGGAGTACCTAACCACCTAGTTCGTCTCATTCGGCGACTCTACGAGGACGGAACTGCGACTGTCCGGATAGACAACGTCGACTCAGAAAGCTTTCAGACACATACCGGTGTTCGGCAAGGGTGTATACTGTCACCACTCCTATTCAACATATATACGAAGTATATTATGAGAATTGTTTTGGAGCAATGGGACAAAGGGGTTTCAGTGGGAGGTCGGAAAATAACAAACTTAAGGTACGCCGATGACACTACCCTTCTCACTCAAACAAAAGAAGACATGGAACACCTGCTGACATGCCTAGAGACAACAAGCCTCTCCTTTGGACTTGCGATTAACAAGGAAAAAACAAAGATCATGATCGTCGACCGAGCTGAACTAAACCACCCTGACATACCCACGATTGGCAACTGTGAGGTTGTCCAAAGCTACGTGTACCTCGGCTCCACAATCACGAATAATGGTGGGTGTGAGGACGAGATCAAAAGGAGATGTGCTATCACAAGATCCGCCGTTGATAGGCTAAAAAGAGTCTGGTGCAACCGCAATATCACCAAAGCCACGAAAATCCGCCTTATGAGAAGTTTAGTCTTCCCAATATTTCTCTATGGCGCTGAAACATGGACGATTCGCTCGAAAGACCGTCAAAAAATCGATGCACTTGAAATGTGGTGCTGGCGACGACTGCTGCGAATCCCTTGGACAGCGTTTCGAACCAACATTTCGATTTTAGAGGAACTTAACATCAAACAGAGATTATCGTCCACCGTGCAGAGACGAATCATCAAATACTTCGGGCACATTGTTCGAAATGAGCACTCTATGGAACGGCTCGTTGTCCAGGGGCAAGTAGAAGGCAAGCGATCACGCGGTCGATCACCCACGCGTTGGACAGACCTTATAAAAGCTACAACACAAAACTCCATAGTCCAGTGCTCCCGAGACGCTGAAGACCGTAACAAGTGGAGGCACATCGCAGGAGCTACATTAGCCAGAGAAAATGCATCATCTTCAACCACGACCACTCTGTCAAGAGCGAACGACTAAGAAGAGAGAACCTGACTGAATGAGTGATGCGGGTTTGAATCCGGGTCTCGCATCTCTGATACTTTCATGCGAGAGAACCTAGCAAATTTTCAAAAGACATGCTAAGGCCGTCAACCCGTACTGGACCAGCGCAGTAGACAATAGCCTGATCCCCTTTTTTGGAGGGAGATATTTATTGATAACCTGAAATACTAAAAACTGTTAAAATTGCCTACAACCCACATTACACTTTAAATCTTATACAACTAAATTAAATGTGAAAAAATTAAATTAACTTTGTCTCGTTTTAAAACCTATGGCCATGACAGTGTATGTGGGATTCCATAAAGCCGCCAGAAAATAGTTAGCAATATAATAAATGAGGACTTAAAATATATGACGTAAAATTCGTGTAAAGAAAACAAACTCCATATCACTATGCCAACCGTTCTTATCAGTATATAATATACTGTAGTAAAAAAAGAAAAGGGATTTATTAGAGACTACTTACAAAGGTACTCGTTTGTACAACAAATCCACATTCTCTTGAAAACATTTAGTAACAGTGAAGATAAATTGCTAAAGCCTATCTGAATTTCTTTTTTATTATAAAGATATGATATTTTTATACGCGAATCATTTACCTTAATATTACCACTGTTTTTTATGGTAAAAAGGGGCAAACGGGCAGGAGGCTCACCTGATGGGAAGTAATCACCTCCGCCCATGGACATCTGCAAGCCAGGCTTGCAGAGGCGTTGCCGGCCTTTCAGGAATGGGAGGGTGGAAGGAGGGAGGGAAGGGGAAGGTAATAGGGAGGGGGGAACGAAAACGGAGGATGAAGGGAAGAGGAAGGGAGGGAGGAGGAGGGAGTAGGGAAGGAGAGTGGGCCTCCCGGACTCTCACTCACCGGACGAAACGCGACAGCATAGCTGCCACTTCACGCCGGTCTTCTGTGAGAGAGTGGTACAATACGGGGCGTGCCGGCCCATTCAGCTGCTACCCGAAGGTAACAAGCATGGCACTACCACTTTATAACTTATCTTACAGCGGAGAAAAATATCGTGAGGAAACCTGTATCTGAGAGAACTTTGCAACTTTTTGAAAGACATGCAGTCCGCCAACCCACACTTGGCCAGCGTCGTGGACTATAACTTGATCTCTCTCGTAGAGCCCTTGAAGCCTGTGCTCAGAAGTGGGACGTTAAAAATAATTGAATACAAATACCTAATAATATTTAGAAATAAATACCCCGGGTACTTATTACTGCTGTCTTATAAATGAAACTATGTTTCCGGATTTGTTCGCGGATTTATTTGGGTTCTTGGTTCCCGACGTTTCGAATGCGGGAGAGACTCCCGTGACCATGATTGCAATCGTGAAACATGTAAAGCAATCGTCGGGAACCAAAAATCCAAATAAATCCGCGACAAAATCCGAAAAGATACTTTCATTTATAATTTCAAATATTCGTATAAACCTAAGAAACTATTACTGCTATCTTGTTACTGATGTTTACCACTTTCGATCGAATAAATATAATAGATTATAGTGTTCTTAGTTTCGAGTAAAGATATAAATATCTTTCTTCGCTTCATAATAGAGCAATCAATCGACTACATTTTTTCTCTGCGATAGAGAGACTGGAGAGAATAGATGCTACTTTATCTCCTTTTAAGTGGAACTGCGATAAGTATATTTAGAATAAAGAAAACGTGAGGGAAATGGATATACTTAACGTCTTATTTCTATGACATTAAATTATATTACATTTTTCTATTTTTCTATAATTTCTACCGGTTCTTCTTTACATCGTCTTTGAACGTTTAAACAAATACTACTCTCTCACTTGTAAATATAAGATCTGTCCTAAACTCAATAGTAAATAAATGAAACATAAATAAAATTTTAAATATAACTGACATATTTCTACGAAAAAAGCTTAATCTATCAATTAAGCACTCATTAATTCTAGAACCTCTCACATCGTTAAGGCGAAGTTGAATAATTGTTCCTTAGTAATTATTTCGTGTTTTGAATGGGATTGTCGCGCATTGTTCCACAGTACATTGTGTACACTAATTGCGATTCAATTTTACAAAGAAATTTCCTGCAAATTTCCATAGAACAAACAGAATGTTGAAATTTTTCGAAAAAATAATTCAATGAATTAATTGTCAATTTTCGATTTTTCTATAGAGTTTGTGTGTAACATACATCTTGGGAAAAACAAACTTTGTAGTCTTATTTTATATTTGCCTTAGAAATCTATTCAAATAATAATATCTAATTACATTTTATGCCAGAAAAGTTCAAAAATAGAAATACATATATAAAGTAAAACTTAAAAATAATATGAAAACTAAAAATATAATACCTTTTACTTTTAATATAAATAAGGTACCTACATCTGCAGAAACGTGCAATCCCGGTTCGGGATCAAAAAGCTATATTTAATTAACAAGTATGCACGAAAAAACCATCATTGCAAAGCTAAATAACTAACGCTAAGCCTAATAAACTACTAAAAAGATCCAAATATTATTTCTAATTGTTTAGATTGACAGAAAAAGTAAACACCATCCAAAATAAATTGGTTTAATCCAAATATAAAATTTATGAAATATATTTAATGTACTACGACTTCGAGCTCATTACAAAGCTATGAATATTCATAAAGTTTCTTGTAAATTCTTCTGTCAATATAAACACGTTTATTACTTATTTCTCAAAGGGACAGATAAAATGCCAAAGTCCCTTTGGTACAATTTATATTATTTTATGGTATGATGTTAGTAATACTTAAAAAGCTCTTAGCGCGATTAGAATCCTAGTTAAAAAATTATGAAAAAGCTATCAATTAACTAAAATATATACTTTAATACAAAAAAGCTGTGAAAAATCAATTTAAGATTTGATAATACTTCTAAAAACTTAAAAAAAGTTAGTTAACTTTAATATATCGAAAATGTTAAAACAGTCCAATGAGACCAATAACGATGAGTTCACTCTGGAGACTGGAAATCATTGAAGTAGTCTGCTATCCACCTTCTGACTAGATGACATACTATAGTATTATATACATACAAAGATTTTTTATTAAAACCACATTTGGAAATAAGATTGACTTCCAAGACTTGATATAGTAAAGCTAATAAATATTAATGTAGCTTAGCTTTGGTGTTATATTTCCTGAAATCAAATATAGGAATGTTTCTTTGAACTATTAGGTACTGAAATAATAAAATATTCCATGAATAAAATTACTAAGAGCAATATCCATAACGTCCAACATGACTCACTATATTTATCTTTACAATATAAATTGAATATATTGAAACGAGATCAAACTTCAACATTCGATATTAAAAAAATTACAAAATTTTACACTACAGTGAAATACAATACATTTCACATTACAGTGAAATTCAAAATAGGCTATAGGCTACCTTCAGCCCTCGACGGATTTTATTATCTCGTATTACATTTATTTTTTAAGTCGGGGGCTTTGAAATTATTTTATTTTATTTTTAATTACTTTTTAACCGTCGCGCGTCGTCGTGAGTTTTTTCATTCGTGATGAGGTCAAAAGCCAGTCAAAAATTCTGAAAACAATAGATTGACGACACGTTTGGCTCAGTTGGCAGTGCCTACACTACACTAACCCTACTTGCTGCGCCACTGCGGCCGCGGGTTCGAGTCCCGCTGGGGGCATTAATTTGTTGAGCACGAATGTTTCTTCTCCAGTCATGGGTGCTAATATTTATATTATGTATGTATTTAAAATTTATATGTGTAGTATATCAACTATCTGTAATCCGTAACACAAGCCTCGTAGCTTACCACGGAACTAGATGGCGCTGTTGTAAAGAATGTCCCAACATATTTATTTATTATTATTTATTTATCCCTTTGTATCAACAACAATATCTATTTCACTAAGATTTTCCACATAATATTTAATGTACAGATTCATAACTATTTGAGTTATTAATTATATTAAATGTCGCGATGAAATAGTATGTAAATATTTAAATGTGAAAGCGATTAAATGAAAAAATAATCTTAAAATTATACTCGCGAAAGTAAAATGAAAATTCTAATCCTATCTTACCTACAAAGTTTAAAATATGCACGACGCCCAAAGTCGAGAAGCGTGACAAGATAATATAAAACCTCATTTATAAAACAACCTTTGTTATTACTTCCGCTGTCAGGACGCCAGTTCCTGTTTTATAGGATTACAGGATATATTAATGACCCCAACACCGCTTTAAAGCAAATAATTCACTTACATCTTACGTTGAAAATATTGAAATTAGAAGGAAAATTTTGAGTTTCGTAAATAATTTACATAACGACTCTTATAAGATTTTTAGTTATACATAATTATTACCATCTGCAGGTACATATTATAATAAATACATACACGGCAGACTTCACAGGTCTTCTACATCTTTTTAGGTTCTCTCTGACATGTAGGTTTTTCACGATATTTCCTTCACCGTAAGACAAGTGAAATCATGTTAGAAATAATTCACAGCGACCCAGATTTGAAACCGCATTTCTCGGTTTTCCAACCGAGCGCGTTGCCACTGGTCTACCACTGTCTCTGTACTAAGTAAATAAATTGTATCACAATACAAACCAACTGGTCCATATGCTGTCTCTACAAATAGCCTAATTTGTAGATTCACGAACAATCCATTATTATTTTAGACTCATCATGATTGTTAAATAATTTATTTCTGTCCCATACCTTTAGCAAAATGAAGTAGGAATTATCTTTAGAGTGCTAAGGAGTAGTCAATTAACGCCGGAAGCGCAATGTCTCTGCGGGTACTGTCGACAGTAAATCGAGTTATAGCGATCTTAATTATCATATTTTCGTTCGTATTTCAGTTTCGCTGAATAAGAATTAGATCAGTTTTATCACCTGCGGTTTATGGTTTCTTGTTAAAATTCATGACAATATCTTAAATATACAACTGTCAGGTTATTTAAAGAATATATTTCTTCAAAAGATACTAAAAATAAAATCTGTTTAAGAAAATCACGACAAGCTTTTTCTTTAACTCAAACTTTACTGTAATATGTAATGTGTTTTTACAAAGTAGTAGCTTATAGAGTTTATACATATGATACTAGCATTTCCTGCAGCTTCGCACGCGTTCTAAAGACCGCACCGGACGCGTGATGTAATATAGCCTATAGCCTTCCTAGATAAACGCACTATCCAACAAAAAAGATTTCAAATTGAACCACCTATTCAGTAGTTACTGAGATTAGCGCGTTCAAACAAACAAACAAACAAACAAACAAACAAACTCTTCAGCTTTATAATAATAATATAGATTAAAATGCAACATTCATTTACACCAGAAGTATCTCCTAGTAAAGTTGATAGGTATAATTAATTTTTTGAACAATGACCAAATCCAGTGAGAGAAAAGCTTTTATAGAAAGAAAAGAAAGAGAAAGGAATAGCAAGCTATTAGTAACCGCGTGCTACGAGCTAGATAATGTTATACATACGTGTCATGTGACCCGGTTTTTAGGGGATACTTAGCTTTATTTCTTATACGTACCTACTCGTACCTATATTCTATATTACATATATATTATATGTATGTATAATCGACTGATGCGGGTTCAAATACGGATCTCGCACCTCTGATATTTTCATGTGCGAATCATTTCTATCATGATACCACTTACGGCGAAGGAAAACATAAGGAAACCTGCATGTCTAAGAAAACCTAGCAAGATTTCGAAAGACGTGTGAAGTCCGCCAACACGCACTAGGTCAGCGCGGTGGACTATGGCCTAATCCCCGTACTAAGGGAGGCCCGTGCCCAGCTGCGGGACGATAAAAAGGGCTGAAGACGTTTGGCGCAGTTGATAGCCCTTAGGCCCTAATTGCTGCGTCAGCGTTCATTTGTTAAATTATTTATACATATAACATATACACGTATACATGTAGAAAGATAAAACACGTAAAATATTTGTTCTTCAACTCATTCTCATCTTTTTAGTTTACCTTTAAAGCACTTAAGTTTTTGGGTTACGACTTCCATATTTTTATTTTCTCTTTAAATCAAGTGTTTTCGGAGCTGTATATAATATTAAAGAATTCCATAAAAAATATTGTACGTGTACTATTGAATTATAATTAAAATAAACAGAAATAATTTCATATTTTGTTTAATATGAATTCAAAATATCAAACACGCTGTGTAACTTTTAGCTTTTACATATCGAATTACAACGAAGCGAAATAAAAAGTAAACTTGTACGTTAGTAATTAATAAGTTCAGCCTACTTGATCATTGTAAGGCCATTGTTACGTTATATTATGAAAAACTAGGTAATTTAAATTCTACAGTAACGTTATTTAAAACTGTAGAACGTTTTTATATTTTAATGAACCTAGAAATCTTTAGTAATTTTGCTATATATGTATATCTAAATAAATATATGTACGTTACATAGGTCCTTAATGTTTAAATTAAGCGTTGTATGGTTTCTAAAAAGCTACCTTTCAATTTGCTATGGCATATATTCACAGAGCTTTTTATTTATTGCACGTTTTCATAACAATGTAAGTTCTCTCAGGCATGCAGGTGTCCTCACGATCCTTCACCTCAAGACAAGTGGTAATCATATTAGAAAAAATTTACACATAATAATATTGAAGTGCGAGACCCTGATTTGAACTCACACATAAATAAGTTATTTTGTTATATATAAGTTATTTATGTTTCTATGTGTACTTCACGCCTAGAAGCGTGAACAGCTCGTTTATAATATGACTCATAATGATTCTAATTAAATTAGTCAAACCATAAAGATCGAGACTCGCATATGACGCCTTAATCGCCTAACATTCTTGTAGCTATTAGGCCTAATTGCTAGTTGTTACCTATATACGTGAACGTATGTGTAGTACGTGGTCGGCATTACTGTATAGCGTATGTTAAACAATCTGCTTTTGTATGTAGTTTTTATTCTCAGCACGTAGTATATAATCAATGTGTTTGTTCTTAATGTTTATCAGATAAGGTCATCTTTAACTTAGGCCTATTTGACCAACTTCAAATAAGATGTGCGCTTTTTCAATATTTGGTAAATTTTACATCAAAATAAAAAAATAGAATTTCCTAAAGATAAATTAATAAATAGATTACGAAATTAATACAATCATCTAGTTCCATGCTAAGCTACGAGGCTTGTGTTATGGATACCAGATAGTCGATATACTACATAATTTTAAATACATACATATTATAAATATAAACACCCATTAGTGAAGTACAAATATATCAATCGCACAAATAAATGTTCAGCAGAAATCGAATGCGCGACTGCTAGCAAGTAGGGTCTTTACCAACTGAGCCAAACGTTTTATCCATATTTTTTTACGATACACACCTTAAAAGAGTACTAATGTAATGACTAAAATAAAGATATAAATTTAATTGGACCTACAGGGTACATAAGCAAATTTGCAGAACTGTTTTTTGGTACAAGATCACAAGAGAAATTTCGCATTTTAAGTCAGATCTCGATAAATTGCGTCAATTCAAAGACGAATCGTCAATTCAGATTTACGGGCCTTAATATTTTGTAGGTCAAGGCGGGCCAAGGTTCTCTTATCTTATATCTTTTCTAAGAATGGCCAATAAAACGTAATATATTCTCGTAATTATGCTAAAATAAATATTCAAATCGATATATTGACGAAAAGTAGAGTTGACCTTCTTTAAAAAAATATATTGACAAGTGTTAACTGTCATTAGCAGATGACATTTTATAAATACAGAGTGCAATTCTCAATCTTCACTGTGTCTTTTCCATTCTACTCGACATTTGCGAAGTAATTTGTGCCCAAATGGCACGCCTACAAGCCACAAAATGAAGAACATGAACATAAATACAGAGTGATAAAAACAAGAGAATTGAATTGAACATTAATAATATTTTTTACTAATACTTTTTGGCACAGTACATTAATTAATCAATCATATAAGATAATCGTCATTATTTACTTAGAGATAAACTTGTAAATTTAATTAAATAGGCCTTATGGATACTTTAGAAAAGGCAATGCCAATATGCACTTACCAACCGTGAAATAATATTCATAAGTAATTAAGAATTAATTTATATAACAAAGATGTGGTACACAAATATATAGTATATTTTAATAGTAATATTACTTTAAAAATTGTTTCTCCATCAATAATAAGATGCAAAAAAACAGCAAATGTACCTATATTTTAATTATTCCAGAAATTAAGTATACTACTCTCAACCGCCTTGTGGCTGCAAAATCATCTAATAAATTGACCGGAAAAAATTTCAATGAGAATAAATTTGCGAATATTTATAGCAAGAAACTAATTATTCATGATATTTTATACACGATGAAAATTTCATTTCAAATAAAATAAGTTTTTCCGTTATCGCCCGTTTCCCATACACGCTACTCGCCGTCGTTGCCTTCGAATGTAACGTATCGCAAAATATGCGCATATATTGTAGAACCTTCTATAGAGAATATCTTCTATGCACTATATTTTACGAGGACTAAAATGAATAAATTAATAATATTAAGGTTATGAATAGTAGCAGAATCATTGGCTATCTACAAAGAAATCACATTTTCCTTATAATAATATAATAATAACTTAACCCTTATTAAATACGGGACAAGGGCTTCCTTCAATGCGAGGGATCATAGTCTGCCTCGCTGGCCAAATGCGGAATGGCAAACTTCAAATGTCTATCAAAATTTAGTAACGCTCTCTGATATTTAGCAATCCTTACGATGTTTTGTTAGTTATAAAATAAATGAATAACATTTGGCACGATATAATATTATTTCCAAAAGAATCGATAGGGGGGGGGGGGTTTCCAATCGATTAAATAATAACAATTAAAGTAAATTCAAAATACGAGTACTATTCTTTATAGTCGACTTCAAGGGGGTTTCTGTGTACAACTAAGAATGCAATCTAAATATGTCCTTGCTAAACTTTACTGAAATCTGTTTAGCGATAAGCAAGTAAATGTAACAAACCGAGCTACTTTCACATTTAAGTATAATATTAACCCAAGAGAATAATAATCCACGTAATAAACTAATTAAAACTGAAAAATAGAGCGAAACTTGAAAATGATCCCATATTAATAACAAGAAAAAAACTCGATGGAACGTGCTTTATTGGATCTGAAATTCTCTTTCGAACAATTTATGAGTTTTATGAATTCAATATCGATTGTTCAATTTGTATGGAGAAATTGAAATTTATATTTAATAAACAATTAAGTTTACTATCATAGGGTTATAGATATATTTATTTCACCACATTTAAAATACAGAATTTTGGAAATGAATGTCTGTATGCACTGTGTAATGCACAGTGCTAGTCTTTTTACATAAGGCAGAGATCACAGATTCGATTTTCGATTCTATTCGAAGCTTTTTTTCATGCAATGAGAAGAAAAGCTTAAACGAAATTAACATGAACATTAAAATTATAAATAAATAGTATACAATTGTTAAATCTTAAATAATTTTTACCAATCCTTCGATAATATATCTATAACGTAATTTAGCTGTTCACTCTCCAAACACTCCTAGAAGCCACGAAAAGTACGTAAAGAATTTTAGTAAAATAATTAATAATAAATAACTAATAAGTAATTTTAGTAGTAGTATTAGAAAAGAATCATGGGTCAATCAATCATCAGTCATGAGTGTTTATATTTAAACTTATATATTACGTAGTATATTAACCATCTGGTATCCGTAACACAAGCTCCGTAGCTTACCACGGAACTAGATAGCACGGTGCGTAATAATGTCCCAACATATTTATATTTATTTATAATATTTATTTATCCTAATGCTATCATCAGCTAGACGCGACGTCAAAAAATATTTTATACGCAGCATAGGTTTTCATAACCGATCCCTTTCGGACCCTACTCCGGTTACGGATAAGTGTTTTTAAATCTCATAAAAGGACAAGGAATATTAACGTTTGCCTTTGAATTTTTTTTTCGGATTGTACCTCGTTTGTGCTTTTATCAAAAATGGATGCCAGTACAATTGTCAATAATTTTACGTTTATTATATAGATTATTTTTTGTGTTTGTTTCAACGAACTTATTACTGTTGTTAAAATTTTAATTCATTTAGAGAAAAGCTTACTTGCGATTCAGTCTTGCTTCGCTCGTTGCTTCAGTTATTATGAGATTGTAGGTTTTGAATTCTTTTTTATATGAATTCTTAAGACTTACAATAATTTAGATACTTTTAATAACTCGTAAGGTTCAGCCAGCGTTAGTTAGCTACGTACGACAGATTTTAAGACACAAAGATACTTACCCGAGCATAACTACGACGAAGCGACTCCTTCGCTATTAAAGAAAAAAATTCTACTCTATATTTACTTGTATTACAATTTATGATGTCAATATATTTAAATTAAGTGGTCAGCACTTAATATATCAATAGTTTTAATAATTAAAAGCTGAAGAGTTTGTTTGATTAAACGCGTTTATTTCAAAAACTACTGATCTGAATTGAAAAATTCTTTTTGTGTTTAATAGTTCATTTATCGAGCAAGGCTATGAGCTATATTACATAACGTTAGACCAATGGGATGACGACTACGACGGAGCATCAATGAAAAAAGTTCAAAAACGAGAAGGGCGGGAATTAGTTCTATGAGGTACCATACCACGACACTCAGAAAGAATTTTATTTCCGGTCTTTAGAACGCCAGCGAAGCCGCGGGAAATGCTAGTTCATTTATATTACAAATTAAAATAAATTAAACTACTGTAACATAAAGTAGGTAAAATCAAATATGTTAACAAGATACTGTCAATAGTGTCTGTCGCCGTAACATCTGAAAGGTTTGATCTATTACTCATAATACAAAGTAACACAAAGCATTGAAAGGTATTGTTTTCCTTTACAATACTCGATATACATGTTCATATTCATCAATAATACTTCATTTCACAAAAACAAAGGTTTATAAACGAACAAAGGACTGTTCTAACTCAACTAAATCAATTGCTTTAAACTGAAAAGCTAAACAACATTTCTTAATATTATCTATGCTTCTATACATCTATACATATAAATAAAATTGGAGTGTCTGTTTTAAATTTCAAATTAACAGCTTTTCTCTAAATGCATATGAAAGTATAATTTTAAAAAAAATTGTCATTCTGTCCGTTAATCTGTCTGTTAATCTGTCTGGCATCTCTATAACGTCTGGAACGATTTTAACGAGTCATTCACTCACAGATAAGCTAAGCGTGAAGACTTCGTAAGCTACGAGGCTTGGGTTACGGATACGAGATAATTGACATACTCCACATACATATATAATTTTTAAATACATATTATTAATATAACACCCACGACTGGAGTACAAACATTCGCGGTTAACAAATGAATGCCCCCAGCGGGACTAGAACCCGCGACCGCTGGCGCAGAAAGTGGGGTCACTACAAACTGTGCCAAACGTGTCGTCAACGTTTATTGTTCCAATACTCTATTTTATCTTGGAAAAGAAAGAATTTACTTCTACAACACTAGTTTTCGTCGCATTTTTACTCGGAATAAGGGCCATTATTCAGCCCCAGGGTGCAGTCTATGCCTTTGCCAAATTTGATCAATCAAAATACGTTCAACGATTTAAGCAGTAAGTAACGTAGAAAAACTTGCAGGCTGTCTATAACAAGAATTAATAAATACATAAATATGTTGGGACATTAGCAAGCAAAGCCATCTAGTTCCATGGTAAGTTACGTGACTTATGATATGGAAACTGGATAGTTGATACACTATTGTTATAGTCTACATCGTCAGACCTGCCTTCAGGCGTCATAGTTGTCGTGGGTAAAAGATCCAGGGACGTCCCATTAAGACGGGGGAGTTTCCGTTGGATCTTAATATATAGTACAGCCTTCACCGGTAAGTCCCATATAATCAGCTGTTCGTATGCCTAAATGTATTTCCTTAGACTTAAGTACATATTATGTATCTATACTAATATTATAAAGAAGTAAAGTTTGTTTATTTGTTAAATTGTAAGGGGTAATCTCGGGATCTACTGAACCGATTTTAAAAATACTTTCACCAATAGAAAGCCACATTATTGCTGAGTGTCATAGGCTATATAAAACACTGAAAAATAAAAAGGCTTTTACGTCTGTTTTGCAAAGTGAATCGGAGAAAAAACGGTCGAATGAAAGCGTTTCTACGAACGCTGCCTTAACTATGAAAGATATATTTTTGAGTTCTAGAGAAAAGATGTGGAGCTTGAAAATGCCTACAAAAAAGTCAACGACAGCATATTATGTCTAACTTAAAAACACTATGTACTAAAAAGGATTATTAAAATTATGCCCAACGAAGTGGGCACGGGTCAGCTAGTTATAAACATAAACACTGGAGTACAAACATTCTCGCTTATTACACAAATAAATGTTGCAGACTTGAACCCGCGACCTCTGATACTGCAAGCAGGGTCACTGCAAACGGATCCAAACGTGTTATCGTACACTAATACTTACACTTATAAACCTAAAGTAAGAGTGATGCTTAAAGTGCTAAATAACACTTAAAGTAACACTCTTACTTTGAGGGAAGAAAAAGAAGAAAAAACGTAAACGAAGTAGTTACAGATGTCATACATAGGCCTTCGGCGTTCTTATTTGTTGAAGAAAACTACGATACTACAACTTTTGATGTTAAAATAGCAAGTTTTTCTTTAATCGAGCATACTTATTCATTATATAATGCTCTCCATTTTACACATTTTTATTGCCCTCATTAGGTAGTAGGTAGAAATGGTTCGACTGAATAGTACAATATATCTATTACAAAATATTCTAGCCGATTTATATTTCTTTATTGCACAATAGAGTTACATAGAAAAACATACATTGAGAGTGACGTGGACAAAGGTGGACTTATCTCTATAAGAGTTCTCTTCCAGTGAACTCATGTGCGTGGGTGTTAATGTTAAGTAACGGAACAGAAAGAGAAAATGCAGGGCGAAATGATAAAGAATATATTTAAGTACATTAGCTTAAAAAAAAGAATAAATATATATTTAAAATATACAATACATAAACTACACAACTACATTAATCATAGATACATACTTACATACATACAGATATATAAATAAAAATATACATAAAATTTAATACATATTGTTTTCTACGGTTTATATATTTTAATATCCTTAGCTGATAGCTCTGTTAGTATCTATGTGAAGAAGTTAATTTTTCAAATTTTGAACGCATCTTAATTAAAATTCGAGCTAAATTCAAGACATCAAAAATAAAAATATTCAAATAAACAAAGTTTTCGGACATATTTTAATATTGAAAATTATATACACCAGAAACTCCAGTAATTAAATACAACATTTGTAATAAATCACAAGTTTAATTAAGTGAGAGTTTGCGCTGATTCTTATCTCGGCCGAAACGCTCAATTAACGGGCGCCGATAATGTTTCTCGCTAATGACGTCGACTCCTTATATTTATAATACAATAATAATTTAACTATACGATACTATTCACGTACGTTCTAATCATTTTAAGGCATTTTATTTCTACTTCTTTTATAAAATTATACGCAGTCAGCGCTAACTTTTGGTAAATATGATGTACTTGTAGCGTACGCGTTACTTCAGATTGCTTCTACTAACGATGAGAGAATATATTCTACTTATGTATACATAGATAGGCTAGTTAACCTATAAATAAAGGTCAATCCCAAGGAAGACGAGCGACGGTGAATGGCTATTTATTAATAAACATAATGTTAATAAATTATCTGAAATATGTAATGTAATACAAACTTTTGATGCTTAATTTTTCACATTTAACAGCCTTTTATTATAATTACGGTTGCAATCCTCAGAAGGAATTATCTTAAACAAGCAAAACCACGGGAAAATACTAACTAGTTGTTATATAAATATACCTAGATGAGAACTGTTCAGTTTGTTTTGTTTTGAAATTTTCGGATGTCGATGCAGAACAACTGTAAATGAACAATACTGCAGTGACTAGGGAATCGAAAGAGTGGATTGCTTTCGGGGCGGGGGCATTCTCCAAATGCGGGATCGTCTAGTTACAGATTCAAATTCAAAATATTTATCCCTTTAATAAATCTTGTCTAGAATATTCTTCTGTCTTCTTTTAATCAAAGATAGCTGTCAAGAAAAAACTCCTGGCAAAAAACTACTACTTCACCTATATTTTTAAGTGTCGATCAGGCGACTGTACTGCATCATAAATGAAATTGTATATTAATATTTTTGAGCTAAACCTAATTCTTTTTCTAACATAAAAGAAGCCGAACATCAACTATGTGCCAGTGAAAGTCCCATCTACATTGGCAAGTTTTTAAGAAGATTAACTGGAACGAACAGACAGAAAGAAAGACAAAAATATAGGTAATTGCTTTAGGTATAAGTAGGTACTATATAATAATAAGAAAAATCCGTTATTTCGACATTAAAAACAAACACTTTTATTCTATAACAGTAAAAGAATTTAATCTACCCACTACGAATGCTTCGAGGAGTCTCAAAATTTGCTGCCAAACCTAGCTGGTTATTTCGTTTTCCACGTCCGTTCCACTATTAAAATTCATATTGTTCTCTGCGCACAGCGAAGGAAAATATTAAATATCACAAGAGATACAGCTAGAATAACTTTACTTACGGTATATAACTTTAAAAATTTCGTTATTTAAATGTTAAATCCGACAATAGCTAAGAACGTTTTTCTAGTTAATTGTATATATTAATGTTTTTGAATACTGTATTCTCACAAACTGAAAAAATAAAAATTATTATGCTGTTTTAAAAGAGGTACAGCAATTATCCATAGAGGTGCTTTTTTTATTTTGAACCGCCCTTAAGCTCGCTTAATTAAAAATTAATGAAAACTTTTTTTATTGGCACTATTAATATCGCATATACAAGTAGTATAAAGTTCTTTTTAGGTTAATAAAAAAATATTTATTAGTTAAATTTGGCGCAGTTTGTAGTGCCTACTTTCTTGCGCCAGCGGTCGCGGGTTCGAGTCCAATTCAGGGCATTCATTTGTTAAACTCGGATGTTTGTACTCCAGTCATGGGTAATTATATTAATAATATGTATCCACTATCCGGTATCCATAACACAAGTTTCCTTAGTGCCTTATCACGGAACTAGATGGCGCTGTGTGTAATAATGTCCCAACATATTATATCATATATTATTATATTACTTATAACATTAATGAAATATTTAGTGTATTTTTGTACACATAATAGAGAAAATAATTTTTTAAGTCGACGTTCGTTGAAGGGTAATGGTTTAATGTGGCGTGCCATAGTGATTCATATTTCATATGGAGAATGACGTCTTTATTTTATATTACTGCTCGATAACATGTTATGTACATACGAAAAGAATCAAAATCTTCTGACAATATGAATCTCTAAATTTCGATAAATAACTAATAAAAACTGTAAATAAACCTACGCATAAAAACAGTATCGCGTTACCTATAACCTGTTTTATGGGGTAAAATTCAATTTGTACGGCTCTAAGTTGGAAACCCTTAAAACAATTTTGAAGTGGAATTTAGGAAGCAATTCTATAGGTAGGTACTATTATAAAAAGGTAAGTGGTAGCCCAGCGGTAACGTGCTCGCTTGGATATCCGAGTGATGCGAGTTCAAATCCGGGTCTCGCACCTCTGATATTTTCATGTGCGAATCATTTCTATCGTGATTACCACTTGTCTTACGGTGAAGGAAAACATCGTGAGGATACCTGCATGTCTGAGAAAACCTAGCAAGTTTTCGAAAGACATGTGAGACCCGGATTTGAACCCGCATCACTCGATTTCCCAAGCGAGCACGTCACCACTAGGCTTTCACTGCCTTTTGCCTTTAAAGTCAGTATGCTCTGGAATGAACAAACTTCAGTTTTAGCTGAGATATGTAAAAACTCGACTAATTCGACTCTTCGAAAATTCAGCTTCTAGAAAGCATTTCTAAATTAAAATTATATTACTTACTTATAAATAGTTATAATAAAATTAATATATTATCTTGTAGATACATTATATCGTTTTATTACAAAAAGAAATTCATGTCTCATTCATAATGTTAAGAATAGTCGGCTATCTTTGGGAGTCAGCCATATTGGATTTACAATGACGTAAAACATATCTTTTTTCGTTTTAATTACTAAGGAGAAAAGTTGTGCATCATTAATTCACATCATTATTAATTTATTAATGAAGTCTATATTAGGTACTATATATTATATTCATCTAACTATTCAAAATAATCTAAAATTTCCATTAATAAGTAATACTACTAATTTCTTTGTATTTAAAACTTAATAAACTATCACATGTAGATTTCGCATTACGTTCCAGTTATTCTACGACGCTTATCGTCTAATTCTGACTGACATTACGTCAGTCACGAACTTCAGTTTATGCGGTAGCACGCCCTCCGATATTAACTAGTAATGGATAAACGAAATTGATCGTGATTGAAATTTAATGCCGTTGCTGCTAAAAACTAAAATGGCTTTTAGTATTCATTCTGTAAGTATGAGTTTGATTCTTGCTTGTGGTACTTTTATCCGAATACGGCAGAACAGTTATGATGATTTTGCAGTTTGAGAAATAATACTAAAAACCCGATAAATTGTTATTTAATGAAATGATTTACAACGTTTTTATCCTCAGATTTAATTTTATAAAATTTTCCAAAAAATAATTATTGATACATACGTATTTCACACTATAGATTTTTCTTAACCAATAGATGTTCCTAATCTATACTAATATTATAAAGAAGTAAAGTTTGTTTATTTGTTAAATTGTAAGGGGTAATCTCGGGATCTACTGAACCGATTTTAAAAATTCTTTCACCAATAGAAAGCTACATTATTGCTGAGTGTCATAGGCTATATAAAAAACCGAAAAATAAAAAGGCTTTTACGTGGTAGTCCGTTTTGCAAAGTGAATCGGAGAAAAAACGGTCGAATGAAAGCGTTTCTTACGAACGCTGCCTTAACTATGAAAGATATATTTTTGAGTTCTAGAGAAAACATGTGGAGCTTGAAAATGCCTACAAAAACGTCAACGACTGCATATGTCTAACTTTTATATTTAAGTTACAAAAAGTAGTCTTTTTAATATTAGTATAGATAATTTAATTTTTAATATTAATAAAATAATTTAAATTATTTAAACACTCTGTACTAAAAAAGAATTATTAATATTATGCCTAACGAAGTGGGCACGGGTCAGCTAGTATAGTAGATAATTCTAATTCCTAATTCGCGTATTGGAATTTAGGTCGCCCCAGCAATTAAGCGTATGCTCATTCGAATAATTAATTTCCTTTACGTGAATAGCGGTTTTGTTCTCACATAAAATACGAAATCGAATCTACTGGTTTGTTTGATTGGAATTTGAAGCCTAAAGAACCTATACCTACTTACTACTCAGAAAAATGAAAATTATCTTTAGAAAAATACATTTTCATCATTGAAGTCTATATTTAACGTTTTTTGGATACTTTATATTGTATTGATCTAATTAGCTTTTTGCAAATAGACTAATATTCCCTTATAAGACTACAAAAACATCCCAATACGAGTCCTTGCCCTAGACAACTACAAATTACAGTCACCAGTGAATATTTACGTATAATCAGGGCTTTTTGAGGGGCGCGCGTTGCCCCTAATATCGAAAATAAAATAAATAAAAATACAATTAAAAAAATGAAGAGAAAAGGTTAAAATCTATTTTGTAACTTTTCCAAAAAAAAAACATTTTTTCCTCAAAACACAGTGGCAAGGGTTGGGGAGAGTGTACAAAAAATTATCGACTTACTACTTTCGAAGATTACCGCGCCCCAAATACGAAGTGACAAAAAAGGCAGCCTGCGTATAATTACGAGTAGGTATATTCAATTCATTTTTTTAATGTTGGCATTTGGGCAATTTGGCATCCCACCTTTGTAACAGTTGGTTATGCGTCTAAAGTTTAATGGGTAAAGACTAACTAGCAAGAAAAGCAGTACAATCTACTTAATATAATCGGAACATCCTACATTTCAATAAAGCTTCGCAAAGCACCTTATACCCTAAACCATGAAGATCTTGAGAGAGAGGCCACGACAACAAGCGCAGCTGGATTGCTAGAAGTTTCTTTTCAGGGCCCAACTTCCTTCCTCCACAATGATGACATTCGCAGACATCTGATGCTTTTGAGCATAAAAGAGTGTAAATATAATATATTGCTAAATATTTCCCAATCAATTATTTATTTAGTTAAAATGTATACTCAAATACACTCAAATATCGAACCTGTTATTTATGTTGAGTACTATAGAAAACCAACTCCACTGCATTATAATAAGCACTATCTAATCGAATAACACTATAATTTATGCGTATGTTTCTACGTATTTAGATCCACACTGTTGTTTTAAGCTTTTATTGGTTCCGTTCTATATAGGTAATACGAAGCGGCAAAGCCTCGGGTCATTAAGTTCGACAGTCTCAATTAACAAACAGTGACCAAGTTTTAGACGAGTATTCGTTTGCTAAATTTGTGCACTAAAAGTTTTCTTTTATAACGATTTAAAAGTTTTTTGGTAGTTTTATACGCTTGCTATCTGCTTCATCTAGAATGAGGTTATAAATTATTAGGGCGAGTGAAGGGAGCCCTAACACTATCCCACATCCTGAGCATTTTGTGGTACCTACACTTTACTGAATAACTATCACGCCTATAGATTTGTGCTTAGCAACAGTAATTTAACTTCAAATCTAGATGTGTTATCTGTCAAAAAAATATAATTTTATTACCATTAAAAATGTACATTAACAACTGTGTTAAAAATTATTACCCGTTAGAAAAACTACGCAAGCCCTCACAAAGCTCAGCTTTTTGGTAGTCTATATTGTTGGAAGAATAGTAAGAAAACGTCGTCGTGGAAGGGATATCACGTAGTGGTGGTAACGGCGAGCTTATATAAGCCTGTGCGCGCTTCATTCGAGGCGAATTTCACGTACTGTAAACTAGTGTAAGGGGAAACCTTGTCCGTTTGGAAAGTCAACCTGCCTATTTTGTAAATTAAAAGTTAGAGCTTTTATTTTATTGTTGTAGGCTGTGTTTGCTTAAATTGTTATGTAATGTATATGTGAACAAATAGTCGTGATTGTCTTTTTATTTTTTTTGATATTTCACTTCTGGTTCCTAAAAATATATTAATACGTGAAACAAACACTTTGTACCCCTTTTTACGAAAATTGCGCGAACGAAGGAGTATGCAGAATGCTAATATTTTTTAAATTATGTATAATAATACATTAAATTAACAAAAAAAAACATTTCGCACACTACCATGTACCTATTTGACACACTGAATGTTAAACATAACCATAATAAATTCATTATTACAATATATTACATTAGTTTTTAAGTATGGTCGAATTTCAACCACAAAGCAGTATTAATAAACTAGCAAATTTACTTTTTTTTACCGTAACTGTCAAAATGATACTTACTGTCAAAATGATAGTGAAAGTCCAATGAAAATTTGTCCAACCATTTTAGAGATTAGGTGTAACTGTTAAAATTATATAAAAAATTGATTACAAAAAAAAAGGAAAAAAACTGATTGATAGTTTTCGATTTTCATTTTCTTATTGTAAATACCTAATCAGATATTTTCGAACTCGTTCGTCAACTACTGAAAAAAAAATAGCATAAAAAAATTAAAATAAAACTAAACTTAGTAAAAGAGGTTTTTTAATACATCATAAGAATTAAATAAGTTACTATATTAAAAAATAAAACAACATTTTAGAATACAAGTAGTTTTCCGAATTTTAATATAGTTAAAACCTTCCTGTATAGCAGATCATATCAGCAGTTCATTTTAGTTAGAAAACTTTTCGGCCATCTATTTAGGTGCCTTTCACTGTTCGTCAGACTGGGCTCAAGTATTAACTTGTTGAAATAACTTTTGTATGACTCGCCAACTTAAGTTAGATGTAAAGTGTATCCATAAATTTCGATATAAATCGCCATTTGTAGATTACTAGACTAGTTTTGCTGAAAAAACTGATTGCAGATTCAATTCTCAATTTATGTTTAGCAAACTAGCAGCTTCCCCCGCGTTCAACCAAATTCGTAGCTCCAGATTTTATATATTACTGAAGATTACGTTTTAACTATAAGTATAGATTTTTCGGAAAAGCGATATTTTCATATTATGATACAAAATTTCATCAAAATCTGTGCAGAAGTTTTCTCGGGATGTGGTCATAGACAGACGGGCAAAAATTCTATAAACTATTAATTCAACCTCTGTATCGTGTATCTTCATCGCGTTGTTTTTTTTTGTAAAAATACTTAGTTGTAAAAATAATGTCTGTCATATCTGATCACAATATAACCACGACAATGAAAGCGTATGTGCAACAACTAGGTAAGTACTTTATATCAATACAATTATATAATGATTAAATTGAATATTTGTATTATTTCAAGTTTAGATTGTTTAATACAAAAAATTCATTTAGATAACAAACAAACTTATTATTTTTTTACTATCCCACTTTTTTGGCTATATTAAGAAAATCCGCGGGTTTCGTCCAATCAACTTCGCTTTTTTCATACCAAAAATACCTTCCTTTTACAGACTGATCTGCATCTAATGCTAAATAAATTGGAGTAACGATACCTTCTTCTACTGTAAGATTGCCCTTTCCTTCTGTTATATCAGTCTTGAGGTAACCAGGATGTAATGAATTTATTGAAATATTTTTAACAATTATATCGTTCATTTGCTGTTGAGCTCTTGTCAACGCACACATAGCAATCTTGGACACCTTATAAGCGTTACCTATTTCATCAAAAAAATCACTTTTTGTGTCAAGTGTCTGGTTCTTAACTGAATTTAAAAACCAATTAACAAAATCATTGATATCTTCTATTATTATATCTTCTTTAGTTAAACGCTGTATCCAATATGGATTTCTTAGAAAAAAAATGTGACCCCAAGCACTGGACACATTTATCACTCTAGCGTTTTGTTTGAGAAGTGGGTATAAATGCTCTTGTATTTGCAATAAACATTTATAGTTAACGTTAACGACCTCTTCGATATGATCATAGTCAGAATTATCTTTATATATCCCCGCATTGTTAATTAGGATATCTATACCACCGTGAACTTTCTTTAGATGCTCAGCGATTTGCTTAATATTATTTTCGTCTGTCACATCAAGTTGATGAAAAATAGGATGAAGGCCTTCCTTTTTTAAATCATTTATAGCCTTTCTACCTCTACTTTCGTCTCTTGCGGTAAGATAAACGTATAACACACCCCTCTTGCACAATTCTTTGACGATGCCATAGCCCAACCCTTTGTTAGAACCCGTAACAACGGCTACCTTGTTGATCATTTTTCTGTTTTCTCCAACAGTATTCGACTATAGAATATATTTGAATGGAATTTTTTTAAGCTTTATTGTTTATACGGCAAGTATTCATGACTTCGTGATCGCAATAACACTTATTAGTTTTTTAAACGTTATAAAATTTTTATAGCAGTAATATTTTAAATAATTTCGGTGCGTCCTTACATCTACTATCGACAATATGTTTCTCCAGAATATAGTCTCGTAACGATAGAGCAGTGGTGGCCAATCGTATCAGCCACGCTTGGGAAACCGAGTGAAGTGGGTTATGAACCCGTGTCTCGTATGCTAAATATGATTTCCAAAATAATTAAAACAAAATAATTATTATAATTAATAATAATTATTAATTGTCTTACGTTGAATTAAAAGCAAGTAAACGTGTATATCTAAGAGAACATATAAATATATATAATTCGCCGAACCACACTTGACCAGCGTGGTGGACTATGTCATCATCTCCTTAAAACTTTACCTTTTTATATTATAACCCTCACCTCACTGACTGACTGACTCACCCTCGTTACTTTCGGATTCGTCCCTATTCGTATACTATTTTATTTTTCTTCTTTTGTACGAAAACAAAATTTCTTTTCTTCTAATAAATGTTACCTAAATTACTCCTTATAACACCAGCTATCTGCCAGTGAAAGTTCCATCAAAATCCGTCAAACCGTTTCATAGATTAAGTTACAGAAACAAACAGACAGACAGACAAAAATGTCAAAAATTGTGTTTTTCCCATAAGAACCATAATATAAACGTATATTACATATGTAATAAAGTTATTTATATGTATTTGAATGGAAATAAAACAAATATCGACACGACATATATTTATTTATTCGATTAATATGACATGACATGCATTACGCATTTACTACTAACACATAAGTTCGGTTACAATTAAAATTTAATTACAACCTACTCCATAGTTTCATATCGAAGATTTCCATCGAGATTAATAAAAAAAACAATGTAAAAATATCGTAGTAAATCTAAATTAAAAAAAAAATAAGGAACTTTCAAACACAGCATAAATATCAGTCAAGCGTTTCTGCGTTTATTTTTAATATGAATATATATTTTTTTATTAAAATTCGGCGAAAGTCTTATTTCTATCTAATAGAAATAGAGTGGGAAGCGTTTGGTTTCTTTATACATTTATACTAAGTAATTCAGTTGATACGTATTCTCAATATCATATTTTTACACGTTTTTAAGAACATTACATAGAGTTTAAGATAATTTGCAGATAAATGATTAGAAATTATATATTTTATAATAATACATAAACAAACAACTAGCAACCACGACAATTTGAGAATGTTGCCATATTCATTAAATAAATGCGTTTAATATTCTCTATGAATACTACTTATTTAACATCAATACACATATTAAAATATAGGTATTATAATAACTTGTTTATACGATCTTGTAATGGCGTATAATTCAAATAAGTGAAAATAAACCTATTCAGTAGTTCTTTACGTAACTTTTAAATATTATAAAACTGATACAAATAAATAAGCGAAAAAGGCGAGCGAGGGGCCGCGAGCTGTCGCTTATCGAGTCTTTTAGGACGATATTCGTTTGTTTAGCAAGTTTCGTCTAGATGTTAGGACGGTGACTACCATTGCCCCCTGACTCTCATTGCCCTCTTTTCCCCTAAGAGAACATATAAATATATATAATTCGCCGAACCACACTTGGCCAGCGTGGTGAACTATGTCATCATCTCCTTAAAACTTTACCTTTTTATATTATAACCCTCACCTCACTGACTGACTGACTCACCCTCGTTACTTTCGGATTCGTCCCTTAGTATCTTTATACTATTTTATTTTTCTTCTTTTGTACGAAAACAAAATATCTTTTCTTCTAATAAATGTTACCTAAATTACTCCTTATAACACCAGCTATCTGCCAGTGAAAGTTCCATCAAAATCCGTCCAACCGTTTCATAGATTAAGTTACAGAAACAAACAAACAGACAAAAATGTCAAAAATTGTGTTTTTCCCATAAGAACCATATAAACGTATATTACATATGTAATAAAAAAGTTATTTATATGTATTTGAATGGAAATAAAACAAATATCGACACGACATATATTTATTTATTCGATTAATATGACATGACATGCATTACGCATTTACTACTAACACATAAGTTCGGTTACAATTAAAATTTAATTACAACCTACTCCATAGTTTCATATCGAAGATTTCCATCGAGATTAATAAAAAAAACAATGTAAAAATATCGTAGTAAATCTAAATTAAAAAAAAATAAGGAACTTTCAAACACAGCATAAATATCAGTCAAGCGTTTCTGCGTTTATTTTTAATATGAATATATATTTTTTTATTAAAATTCGGCGAAAGTCTTATTTCTATCTAATAGAAATAGAGTGGGAAGCGTTTGGTTTCTTTATACATTTATACTAAGTAATTCAGTTGATACGTATTCTCAATATCATATTTTTACACGTTTTTAAGAACATTACATAGAGTTTAAGATAATTTGCAGATAAATGATTAGAAATTATATATTTTATAATAATACATAAACAAACAACTAGCAACCACGACAATTTGAGAATGTTGCCATATTCATTAAATAAATGCGTTTAATATTCTCTATGAATACTACTTATTTAACATCAATACACATATTAAAATATAGGTATTATAATAACTTGTTTATACGATCTTGTAATGGCGTATAATTCAAATAAGTGAAAATAAACCTATTCAGTAGTTCTTTACGTCACTTTTAAATATTATAAAACTGATACAAATAAATAAAAATACCATCATAAATAATGCCAACTTTGATCTTTAAATAAAAACTATATAATATTAATAATAAATATACGCCACTCAACACATATCCCTACATAATAACACTTACCTAACAATTATCGAAACAAATCCATTTTTTTTAAACCTAGAATTCTAACGTTTAACATTGACACTTCGTGATTATCACGTCAAATATCTAGATAAAGATAGGTAGGCTATGATTCAGACTAGAAATATTTTGAACTTAAACCTTCATGTTACCTAAATGTCTTTTAGAATAAATATTAATATAGTAAAATCGTTTCATTTTATTCTATGAATATGTATGACTAACTACCTAGTACTTTTAAGTGGTCGAAGGTTCTTAGGGCTAACATTTAATACATAGGATACGTATATTCTAAACATGTACATGTTATTTAAAATAGTACTATGATTCTTTTTTTTTTTAATCTTACCACTAACAACAAATTACACTGAGATAATAAAATTATATTATTAGAAAAGTTATTTTTGTACGTTGTTTCTTACAGCCATTCTAAATTACAACCTTAAAACCTGTTTATTTTAATATAAATATTAATATTGACAAGGGAAAACGTTTGCTTAAATATAATTTGTAAATTTCCTGCGTCTTTATGTAAATAAACCCATCTGACCGATACACGGATCAGTAATTTAGGAACCATTAAATATATTTTAATTCATCGCGTCGTTTTTCAGATATACCTATGTCTTTTTGGAATAGTTTGTAAATATTAATATTAAATATAGTAGTATTATAAAAATAATATTAAGTATTTGTTATAAATCTATTTGGTATTTATCCCATTAACAAAAGTAAGATTAAATTAATGTCTATTTTTCTAAAACTAACAGATTATATAATATTTAGTGAGATTGTACAAAAATAACTTTTCTAATTAGTTACATCTAGAAAACACTATACACTATGATACAAATAAATGCTTATAGCAACATTTTCGAAACTTGACAAATGACTTAATAGTCAAAATTCGATCAATTACAACCATTCTACAACACAAAGTAAATTTAAATATGCGTAAAATTAATAAGCCTTTAAATCTAAATTGTCTTATACATCTACTAATACAATATGACTAACACAAAACGAGATTTCATTTTTTTCATAACAGTATAAATATGTTTTAATTTTTTATAAAATTCTATTGACAAGTGTCAGTCAAAAACTGTTGAGAATTAGGAATATATGCAAAACAATGTATAAATTGATGAGTTAAGGTTTTTTAAAACTGTCATATCCAAATTAATAAAAATACAGATAGTATATATAAGATACCTTACCAACATTAATTAATAATAATTTTTGGTAATTCTAAACATTGAAAATGTGAAAAAGCCTTAACCATTAAATATAAGTACTGAGTAAAATTATAAATATTAATTCAATTCATAATAAACTATAATCATACATATATATTAAAGTCAAAGTTATGTACTTATGCTAAAATATTCGAATTGGGAGATCAATTTAAATAAATACAGATTAAAAATAAAAGTTTAAAACGTCTATGGTACACATCATTACTACTTTTAAATTGGAATGTTTAATTAAACAATATTAGTATGTCAAATATCTAAATATACACCAAATTATAAAAATTAGTGAGCACACAAAATATGCAATCATAAGAAAGCGCATTACCTTGCACTCTACAGAGGAAAATTCCGGTATCGCCGGCTGTGAAAGAAAAAAGTTTTCATTGTAAATAGGTATTTTTTAAAGTGATTTTCCTAGTTATTCGAATAAAAATAAAGCTCTTAATAAACATTGATACATTGATTATATTGAACTATCGAGATAATTACATCTTCATCAAAAACTGACAAAGTGAATAGTCATTGGAGTTGAAAGGAAAAAGATTCGTTTTCATCAATCCTTTTCACAAAAAAATTAATGTGAAAAATTCTCTCATTAATTTTGTCGATAATTTATAATTGGACACTCGAATATTGCAATTCTCTACAAATAACTTCAAATCTTAACCTGATTTTTATTATCTTTTTTCACGTTGATGAATACATTTACGCAAATCACTTAAATTTTTCCTAGTTATTCGAATAAAAATAAAGCTCTTAATAAACATTGATACATTGATTATATTGAACTATCGAGATAATTACATCTTCATCAAAAACTGACAAAGTGAATAGTCATTGGAGTTGAAAGGAAAAAGATTCGTTTTCATCAATCCTTTTCACAAAAAAATTAATGTGAAAAATTCTCTCATTAATTTTGTCGATAATTTATAATTGGACACTCGAATATTGCAATTCTCTACAAATAACTTCAAATCTTAACCTGATTTTTATTATCTTTTTTCACGTTGATGAATACATTTACGCAAATCACTTAAATGTATGCAAAATTTAAAATTAAAAGTATTGATCTAATTCACATGATACACAACTACATATTTTAACTAGTGATATAGGTATTTTCATTACTCAAAAATGTATGCGAAAAATCTTAAACAAAACTAGCGACTCGCCCTCGCTTCGATCCCTAGATTTAGCGCGAGCGAAGCCGCGGGTTCCGCTAGTATCCGCTTACACATATGAACCTTCCTCTTGAATCACTCTATCTATTAAAATAACCGCATCAATATCCATTGCGTAGTTTTTAGATCTTTGATCTAAGCATACACCACTTTATTCTAAGCATACATAGGGACAAACAGACAGCGGGAAGCGACTTTGTTTCATACTATGTAATGATAAAATGAAGTTATGAATAAAATAGAAGAATCATAAACAATATAAAGAAGTGGTTCACTTACTTTTGATCCCCCAGAAATAAGCAAATTTCATGCTAGAACTTTCCTGTAATTCTCTGTACTTAAAGTTCAGGAAATATTTATATAGAATATTTGCGAAACTTTCATATTGTTATCGTATTCAGCCTCAGCGCTACTAAACCCGACACGACAAGGTGAACACACGTTGGGGGGCTCCCTGATCGCGGGTTCGAGTTCCACTGGGGGCATTCATTTGTTAAGACTCGGATGTTTGTACTACAGTCATGGGTGTTAATATTTATATGTGTGTTTTTAAACTTATATATGTAGTATATCAACTATCTGGTATCCTTAACACAAGCTTCTTTCGTAGCTTACCACGGAACTAGATGGCGCTGTGTGTAATAATGTCTCAACATATTTAAATTTATTTATCTTTGTCATATTATAAAGATTCACAATATATCACTCGATATACAGCCTGATTAATTTATTAACACTTGGGCGGTGGGCCAAATTCTTGGAATAAAAACATTATTTAGGGTTATAGAAACACTATTAGACAGTTATTCAACGTCTGAGAGAATACAAAAAATAATTTACATAAAAAAACATTTTCTGACAAAAAAAAACTTGATTACTAACTTTTGTTGGAAAATCAAAAAAGCAAAGGCCAAATCCACAGCACATACTATTATTTATTATCAGTTATTGAACGACATAAAATCGCAGTGAAAAATAAATTACTTCAAAACCAAAATAATAACAAAATGCCGGTCTTGATAATATCTGACTTAAGGGATTTTATTTCGCCGCTGACAGATGCTGACCTATGAATATTAAACGCATGTACCGTCCCACATTAGATCATAAATAATATTGTAGACATGATATTTCATACCCATTGTCACATTTTTATTCATCAATCTTTATAAAGCTCGAAAGAAACTTGTACAAAAATACAACTAGGTATGTAATTATTTCTGATATGATTAAAAGAAATAAACAATCTATGATTCTATGATTATATTCTATACATACTTGTAATATAATAAAAATTTGTCGATTCTGTAAATTAAATATTTTTTGGAAAAATTATGGATAAAGAGGTTTTATCTTTATAAATTTTTTGTCTGTATGACGAGAATACCACTGGACACATGTCAGACAGCCAAAGGGCTACCTCCTTGAGCGTTTCGCGCCTGGCTTGATCGCCGGACGCTAAGAGTCACACTATAGTGCCGCTCACACTTCGTTCTCTGTCCGATCGCGGTCTGGTACAATATTGTTCAGTACGAAATATATGAGTGCAGTCATATCGGTAACAGTCAAGTTTCGTTCCAATCACTGATGATTGGTTCTCGAGGAAATTTTACTACGATCCATTCGGCGGTAAATAAAAATTCTAAAAGCTATAGATTCGGCCTTAATATCGATAATTAATAATTATCATTTCAATAATGTTTTAAAAATAATATTTAAAAAATATTGAAGATACTTTTCGAAAAAAAATAAATTAAATCTGTCTTTGATTATAGATTTGACGACTAAACCGTGAACTGACCAGACCAAGATCGAACTGAGAACGGACAGTGAACGGCCCTAATAATATAAAGCAACCCTAATGAGCCCCCACTACGACAAGGTGAACGCACGTTTGAGCACTGCCCCAAGTGACATGCAAGTCGATAGTGTAAAATAATTTATTTTATTAAAAAGGATACGAAAACATCGTTCAGCGTCCGAGGGGTTTGCGAATCTAACCACAGCGCATCCAGGCGTAGTGAACTCTAAGAACACTACGTGGCCAAGTTCAGATAGTTTTTGGCCAAGGTTTAAAAAATTCGTTGTTGGCGGTAGCTGAAGAAAACATCATTTTATAGTACTTCTTGTACTACTTTTTGTACTACTCGTACAAAAAGAGTATGAATCTAAGCGAACCTTTCTTGATGGAAATAAATAGTAAAACTACCCTCGCACAAAGCAATACTTGTATTATTCATAGAACACGCGAATGATACATATACATATATTAGGTATATGTACGAGGAAAGTACGAAAATAAACAAAAAATACAGTAAAAAAATAAGGTCTTCTATTTTAGGTCTTCTACTTTAGGCCTTAAACTTTTTCTATTTAGTTTTCCAAAAAAAAAACAATATTTAATTAAATAAGTACACACATTTATATTATAGTTAAGAAAAAAACTTTCTACTACTTTCCGCAATTGAATTCGCCAGCGCATTAAATTGAAATACTGTAATATATAAAAATGGTCAACTAAAACTTAATGGTCAACTAAACTTCTGCACAAACTTGCTAGTTACGAATAAAATGCGTCAGACTATGAATCGCGTACATATTATAAGTTATTGACGGTACAAATTATAACTTACTTTTCGCAATTGAATTCGCAAAAGCATACTATATAAATAGTCCAATGAATAAAAATGGTTAACAAAATTTCTACTTACATTGCTTATTTGTAGCGTGACCGGATCATTGCCTTTGAACATTTGTACGTTGCATCCTGCGACTACCGGTTGTGCCATATACGGACCAGGTCCAGGACCAGGCATAATCGATCTAATATTAGATACTGGTACATTTTGATTTTGCATCTGTGCATTTGGACCGGGGCCTCTTGGACCTGAGCCTATTGGGCCGGGGCCTCTTGGACCAGGGCCTCTTGGACCGGGTCCTCTTGGACCGGGGCCTCTTGGACCGGGGCCTCTTGGAGATATTTGCAAAACAGGTCCGGCTTGGTTAATTGGTCCGACTTGGCCTATTGGTCCGGCCTGGCCCATTGGTACGACTTGGCCTCCGACTTGGCCCATTGACCCGACTTGGCCTATTGGTCCAACTTTGCCCATTGGTCCGACTAGGCCTCCGACTTGTCCCATTGGTCCGACTTGGCCTATTGGTCCGACTTGTCCCATTTGTCCCACTTGGCCTATTGGTCCGACTTGTCCCATTGGTCCGACTTGGCCAATCGAGCTAACAGGCCCACTAGGGCCAACTGGTCTAGGGCCAACTGGTCTAGGACCCATCATTGGGCTGACTGAGCCAGGAAAGCGATTAGTAGGGGCTGCTATCGGTATTCTTGGACTTGGGCTAACCATGGGACCAATGGGTCTCGGGCCCATAGGACCGCTATGACCCGTAGGACCGATTGGACCAGATATTGGTCCTGGTCTGACTGATCCATTATGAATGCTCCTCGCGTCGTTTGATACGCTTGGTAAGGGAGGGCAGTTTGAGAAAATAATAGCTCCAGGATTAGGGCCCCTCGGTCCTTGCATTGGTTCCGGATTATTTGAATTATTCACACCTATTGGCAAGTTTGGTCCGTTCGTTCGTATTATGGGTTGACTATTCAAGTTGGAGATGGGTTTATTATGAAATTGGGGCATATTGTTGGTTGGGTTGCTTCGTGGCCGAGGGGGTCTTTGTCCTATGGGCCCAAATTGACTCGTTAGTACATTTTGTATATTGGGTGAAGAATCTCGGCTTAGATCGGACGTATTACCCTCAATACTGGGACTATTATTTACTGGACGAATGTAAGAACTGTCTACATTTAAGGAAACCCCAAGTTTATTCAGCAAATCCGGTTGAAATAAATGAGCATCAATGGATGAATTTTTGCCTTCCATAAATTTTTTGTATTGATCCACCAAATCTGGTACAGGTATCCCAAACTTTCCAAGCCCTGGACCCACGTCAGCTAAGCTTTTTGGTAATAATGTTCTCATATCGACTGCACTATTCATAGACAATTTTAATGGCTTCCCATATAATTTTTGCCCATTAAGCATTGATATTGCCTGAAAAGTTCATTTATATTCAACTTCATAATTAAATACTGTTTTTTTTTATTAAAAAACCTACAGAATAAGCTAATCTAAGAAAGGAAATGAAAAGTACAGGTCCAATTAATAACAACCTCCAGCTACTCTAATTTTAATGTTATTGAAAAAAATAATCTTTTAAGATTTTTTTTACAACAAATGAGCCTTTTGAATCTAAGGCTCAAAAATTTTAATTCAACTATTAAAAAAAATATCCCTGTCAATTTTATTTTTAAATACAATATGTTATTTAATTACAAAATCAAAAATTGAAAAATACTTTAAGACTGACCTGTACAGCTTCAAGTGGATGGCTATACATGACATTGGCATATTTGCTGTTTACTGCAACCACTGTGCAGATCAACACCTTTCCGCATAACTCCAGAACTTCCCTAAGCTCAGACTTATCACAGCGAAACTGTTTGTAAACAAGAAAATATAAATTTTAAAAGAAAAATAGATTGACTAACAACAATACAACTAAATGATGTGCTTCATTGACATTATTATTACTTGCTACTCATCTTGCCCTGATTTTTACCCTTTTTTTGACCCATTTCCCACAGGAAACTAACCTATACCGAGAATAGAAAAATCCAATCACTTTTCATTTTACTTTGAACTTACATTAGTGACTGTCACCCAATTTGTTAGAGGCAGCTTAATCCCAAGTGTCCTCAAATAGTCTTCTTTTATATGAAATGAATTTTCATCCGATTCTATATTTTGGGGATTTTCTGTTGTCTCTTCTGCTGCTCCTGAATCCCTATTAAAGCACATAATATACTCTTTTAACTCTAAACAAGTAAGCTTTATTGTGTTCTTTAAACAACTGTTATAACAACTAATTAGTTAAACTCAAACATAAACTCAAATATATGTCTTTTATGAATGTTATAATGATATCCTAATCATACTCAGTATAAAATATTACACTTTCAAATAATATGTCTTATAGTTGATACAACAATCTGAATTTAGTTTATTATTTATTAGCAATGAACCTCTTAATAAGTCTAACTCACATATTTTACTATTTTAATATTTAGTGTGAAGATAATAATATATTATAAAGAAATAAAATACAAAAAAGCAGTACCTTTGACCAATTTGTGCGATAGCCTCCGATTCTGCCTCACTTTGTGAATCATCTTGGACATCTAAAAATTAAAAGTATCTCTTCTTTTCCACAAGAAAATATAAGGCACATAATTATTCACATACAGTAAAGTCAACTATAGCAGTCAAATTAAAACTTTAACAATATTCTTAAATACAAATATAAAAGTAAATAATAAGATTTTGATGAGAAATTACTAAGCTTATTATTTTAACAATCAACTGCCAGCATTGAAACAAGTTATTCAATCCTGATTTTAATTATGACCTTTTTTATAGAAACTTACATGGAAATAATGAATACATTTAAAAAAATATTTCAATATTAGTACACAGTTACTACATATGACAAGTTTTACAGCATACAAATAAAACAAAAGTATAATTCATCTTACCATCCACCTGAGCTGTAAGTTTCCCTTCTACCTCCTTGTCTTTTAATTTTAAGAAAACCCTATTCAAATGATCCCTGTTTGAAAATTTCAGCTTTATTTGAAAATCTCCATTAGAATTTGCCTCTCGACTATCATTTATTTTGGATAAATGGATTCCACACTACAGAAAGATATGTTATTATGTTATGTTATAAATTAATACATATATTTAAAACATACACTTAAAACCATACTAGATATTTGAAATTATAAAATTATCTGATTGATAGATGTACTTTGATATATTTACCAGAGAAAAAAAACTAGACAACAAATATATAAATGCAATCTGTTAAAACTGTTCTTCAAATCTTATAACTGTTCTTCTAATTATTTAAGTATCATGATATATTATATTAAATTTGAAACCTTTAACTATTTTTATTTTTATAAATGTCATCATTAAAAAATATGGGAGGTACCTGTTCTCTGATATAATCAATTATTTCATTGGATGTCCATTCACCGGGAGTGTTTGTCACATACAAAGTGAATGTGCCTCTTTCTTGTCTATCCTGAGACCTATGTGCAGACATTTCGGGATTTGAATTGGTCAACGGTACTTCACCCTGAGAGATAGAATACCTTCTTCTCTTCACATTTGCTTTAGATGAATTGGATGTGTTACTCATCCTATCCTCCTCCTGTACATTTAAAGAATTTTCTTCAGAATGTTTTCGTTTTTGCCCACTCACTGAACTATCATTCGAATTATCAAATATTCCGTGAACATTTGTTTGTGTGAAATATATTGCCTGATTTGTGTTGTCCGCATCTTCTAATGGTTCCTCTTTTACTTCTCCTTTTATTGTTATCAACTCCAACTGAACCGATTCAATAAGATTGTTATTTTCGTTCGGATCCATATTGACAGTAAAATTTGATTGTCTGAAGTAACTAATCAATAAGGGCATCGAAATATCCGACAGCGTTATTATTACATTATTAAAATAAGAGTGTTATTACATTAAATAATAAATAGATATACAACTGAACGAAACTACAAAAATGTACTAATTAACGTATTTCTTTAAAAATGCAAAGCCGCAAATTGCTATTATTTTCACTTGAAAAATATAATAGACAGTAGACACCTAGTTATTATAGTAGTAGGTACCTGAAAATGCGAGAAATGTCAATACTAAATCCTGAAAATTCCGAACGTCAAACATCTTACCAAAGAGAATCATCTTACATCCTTGTCAGATAGGTATCACTTTTTTATTACCCGGGTAAGTTCAAGAGTCAAGACTGAATCATTGAAATGTTTAGCTACTATCACAGATCACATAATTATAATAAAAGTCTTAAGTGTGTGCGTTTCACGCAAAGAGGACACGATTTTGAGTTTTTTTATAATTATGAGGTTAGTTACCGGTTTGATAAAATATTGCTACCAACTAAATTGCTACTTGCTGACTATTGCTAGTTGCTAGTTTTTTGAAGTAAAATTTCTTAGCACATACCTATGAGGGTAAAATTCTTAAAATTGAAACACGAAATGAAATGGATGTGAAATTATGGCCGTCAAGCACGGATATATTATATATATTCATCTGCTCAGTGCTCTGTGCTGTCAAGATATTTACGTACCTAAAGGAATTTTCTTGTTATACGTAATGAAATCTTTCCATAATGTATTTTTTTTCTTTATAATAATAATAAATAGTAGAGAAACAACGAATTTCCATGATTTTTATCCAACTGCATCAGAAGGAGAGTTATTTTTTGAATGTATGTATGTATCCGTGTATGTATGCTTATATATGTATATTTCTATGGCACAAACTTTGATCTTCACTAAATTTTATGTAGTGACAATTTATTACTAGGCTCAATATTTATTTTTAATTTGTCGTCCGTTACTGTAAGAAATTATTATCCTTTTTCAGAGAAAATTCACCATAACAAAGATTGATGATTTGAAGATTGATGATGAACAATTGATGTAAGTAATCTCAAATCACATTATGTATTTTTTTGCTCTCTCTAATAAAGATAAATCAGATGGTATGTAATATTTAAACTCAAATAATGTTTATGTTTATGTTATAATAATATATACATTATTTAATCCATGTAGGCTACAAAAAATATTTTTATCAGAAAAAGCTTTTTTGCCGCTTTTGAATATAACAGGGTTTTAATAAAAATAACCGATCTACTGACTATTTGTACCTGTCGGAAGCAGATGTCGGCAAAAAAATCAAGGTAATGAGGGAATTCGCGCCGTCCGCGTCGCGTCGTTATGATAAGGAAGATGGGGTCGGATCTGAATATTTTGACGAATATCTTTAAGGGGAAACAATCACTCTTTTTTGGGACAACAGATTTTTGTGAAGTTCATTATTGCATTATTATTGAGAATTGTAATTTAAGTCGTCCTTACTTAATTTCCTGTATCTTGTAAATGGTTAAGTTTAAGCAACTTTATTGTTTTTTTAATATTTATCAATAGTAACTATATAATAACAAGGTCGCGTGTGGCACGGTGACGCGCTCGCTCGCGTGTGAAGAAGGGTTTCGCACCTTTGATATTTTCATGTGCGAAACATTTCTAACATGATTGCCACTTGTCTTTCGGTAACTTGTCATTGTTCTACCACACCTTCACCCCCTAAAGCCGGCTTGACCGTATTTTCAGTTCTAGATATGTACCTACTGAGCTACATGGAGTTTAATTTAATTATTCATCACTATTGATATTTGTTTAATCATTTGTATCCTATTTAACAAACAACAAAGTAAGTAAAAGTAAGAAAGTTAATAAATCTAATCTAAGTATACTAATATTATAAAGCTGAAGAGTTTAATCGTTTGTTTGTTTGGTTGAACGCACTAATCTCAGAAACTACTGGTCCGAATCGAAAAATTATTTTTGTGTTGGATAGTTCGTTTATTCCGTTAAGAATTTGGTTTCCGGTCTTTAGAACGCATGCGAAGCCTTGGGAAATGCTAGTAATATATAAATATCTCGTGTTACCATTTTTATGGTTGTACTTCTCAGCAATATTACTAGTGATTACTTTTCCGCGAATATTTTTCAGCCAACTATCTATTTTTGTATAAGTCCTACGCTCACGTCCTCTTTTTAATCGCGATATTACCGTAATTTCAATGTTGTTATATAATGTCAGAGCAACTTTTGCCGGGTCAGTTAGTAAGAATGAAGATAAGAAGAAAATGAGCTTGAGTAAGCTTTAGATCTGATTCTAAATATTTATTCACTAATCGACTATCCATGATCCATCGGATTCTTAAAGTATTAATAATTTTTTTGTTTAAGTTTTTCCGTTACGTGATTTTAAATTTCTATTTTGAAAAAAAACGATGAAACGCCTTGCCCTTGGTAATATTCATTTTCCGTAGTACAAAAGCTAAAAAAAACATCATGTAGTTCTATGGTAAGCTACATGCTTTTTGTTATGGTTACCAAATACATAGTCATGATACAATATATAGTTATATATTTTATAATTAAATATAAATAATAATATTATTTATATAATTTTAAATACATAATATATGTTATGGAACATAAATAATACGACTATACTAGAGACACCGTGCTCATAAAACTGAACTGCTCGAACCCGCGATTGTAACATGTCAAGTACAGATTGGTCACTCCAAACTGGGCCTTAATCGTGTTGTCAAATACTATATGTATTAGTTTTCACGCTGAGACTATTAAAACTTCGTTCATACTTAATATGTTGCATCAAACACCGTACGGCCCACCAAGCATCACATATTATATTATGTTAAAACAACTATTATAAAAAGTATTAAATATATTATTTTGATATATCTATAGTCTTATTAAGACAAGACACAATAGACAGTGTTTAAGGGGCTTGTCCTTTAAAGGAAATACAATGTCCGCTTATATACATTCTTACACTATAATAATAATATAATTTCTTATATATATTTTTTATAATCTAGCAACCCAGTCAGTCTTAAATATTCTGTGGCACATATGACATAGACATGACAGTTTGACTTTGACAGCTGTTATTTAAATTTTTGAGGCTGTATAGACCATAGATGGTATAGACTATAGTCCTTTGCCTGTCCCTATTGGGGATAAATTTTAAAAACAACAACAATGAACAAATAGTAAGTACAGTTCGCGTCACGTAAAAAGAACGCTGGAATGGAAGAAAGTGGTGGGGGGTGTGTTTGCGCATCGGTACATTCGCATACGAAATTCTTTTATTTCGCTCTCGATGTATATTGATTATTGGTAGGGACATTGAAAAATGTATTACATATTATGTCATTAAATAGAATTCTATTAATTAATAAAATATGTTTGATTTAGTGTAGAATGTTTAATTTTATAACAAAAATTTAATTAATTCGTTTATTTTTTTTAAATTATTAACTGCATTATTATCAGACTCTCTCTTTATAAAACAATATAGGCCAAAAATATTTTTTACTATTTTTATATAAAATCATTTCGTAATTAATAACTTTTGTGTGCGCGATGGTATTTTAAACTGACAAACCAATAGCGAGCCGAGAAGCATGCGCCCCGCGTCTTACCACCAAATTGGCCGATAAATCGCCTCTGCGCAACTTGACAGCCAGCGTTCTTTTTACGTGACGCGAATTATACTATAATATTTATATTACTTTTCTCTATGGAACAAATTAAATTTTTGTTAAATGTCACAAGTATAATATTACTTTTCTCTATGAATGTCACGCACGCTTACAAGTTACAATTTACAAATTACAATCTACATAAAAATTTGGTTTTATTAGTTAGTTTTATTATTCAACTAAAAACTCAATATTTTTTTTTGTAAAATACTACTTTAGTTACATTATATAAAATTATGTCGAAGACTGATGTATTATACGTAAAAGGAATGAATATAGTAAGCATTATTTGTTGTTGTTTTTTTTTCAGGATTAATACTTTATTTTAAAATTACTGTTGTTATTTTTAAAATCACTAGTCGATTTCAAATTGGTTACATTAGCAGTTACTTGAAATATGGAGCTCTTAAAATTTGAATTATTGGTATTATATTATTTCTAATATGAATAGGGTTTGTCTCCTGTTTTGAGTTCAAGAGATTAATATATGTTATGTATTTATTTGTTTATTTTATGTGTAGTATAGTTTTAAATTATATATTTCAGTCAGAATCAGAGCAAGATACTGAGGAGGAAGACATCTGGGATGATGGTAAACTCAATGATGCATATGATAAAGCTTTAAGGATAGCCAATGTAGAAGTTGCTAAGAGACTTGCGATGTCAACTAATACATCAGCTAATGATGGAAATGGTAATTTACATTAAAATCGCAACGTTTAATTTAGTATAAATTGTAAAAACGTTCATATTATTCAAATCAAATAAAGATTTTGATGTAAACAACCCTAAAACTAGTTGTTTGACTTATTACTTTACTTAAAGCACAATGTATGAAATGATATTTTTGTATTTAACAAAAGTATTTTAAATTATAAATGTCACAGTATATTTATTAATGTTAAGATATTTCCATTTAATAAATAATGTATTTAATATGTGTTTACATTATACTTACTATTTTATTTGAGACTATGTATTAAAAAATATTACAGATTCTAAGATAAAATCACAACCAAATATAAATCCTTCACAAAAGAAAAATAAAACCCAATGGAAAGCTGGTATGCATTGCCGAGCTTTGTATGATGGGGATGGTATAGAATATGAGGCATTGTTACTAAGGGTTATAAATGATGAAGAATGTGTGGTTAGATTTCTAGGTAAAATATCTTTACTTGTATTTTATTTTTTTATGTGTTCTGTGCTCACAACTCGCTCTGAGAGTTTATTGGCACCTGCAGGGGGAGTCGGCGGTAAGGAACTTGTTAAACTGTCACTATCTAAGATTCTTGTTAGGTTGTATTTGACTGTGTAGTTTTTTTCTATCACAAAGTGAGAAATGTATATGATTTTTGCATTAAAGATCTATAGACCACACCATAACATACTAGTATAACCTATGTTTTATGAGTTTGTATTTAAGGTAAAGTAATGCATTTGCATAGGGATCACACTAAATAATAAAATAACTGAAATAATAAATTAACTATATGATATACACTGAATCGCATAAAGCAATGTTTATATAATGTGTTTGTTTATGTTATTAGTGCATGGAACCCTTCTCTCTTACAATAATGTATTTTTTTTTATATTTTAATATTTAAAGTAATAATAAGAGGTTATAGGGTTTTTTTTAAATACAATGTTTTTGATCAATTTTCATTTTCAGGATATGAAAATTCAGAAATAGTGTCCATTTCTTCTCTCAAACCGTCATTAGGTAAAACTGAGAGGACACAGCAAATAGAAGAAGCCATAGCTGATAGATTGGATGATAATAATTCAAATAACTTATCTAACATTGAAAAAATGGAATGTAGTGATAGAACTCTGAGTCCAGGAAGTACAGGTAAATTTTTATTATTATTAACTTTTAAACTTTGAAATAGTAATTGTTAACGATATAGAGGCTGCATCTAGAGTTTTTAGAATTTTTGTCTGTCTCTCTGTCTGTGAATGCATCACGAGGATTGAACAGATTTTGATAAAATTTGGTATGATGATAGCTGGTTATCCTGGTTAGGATACTTTTTACTGCTGAAAATTATCTAATTTCTGTGAAATCCCAACTAACTGTTATAAATCGGCTATAAAACATCACACGGTATGTGAAATCTACGAATTTGGTTTAGGGTCTTTAGAACGCGAGCGGAGCCGCGGGAAATGCTAGTATGCTGTATCTAATCTCACTGATCAAATTGTCATCACACAGGAGTATGACATGTGTGACAGGAATAGAGAGTAATAGAGTAGCACCATATTATTTACTGTGGAAATGGTTGAATTTGACCAAATGTATTAAATTAATTATTATTATAATATTTGGAACATGGAATATCTTTGATATAACATAAATGTATTTGACTATAATGAATTTGAAACTTTTCAGTGTCATTTCAAAGAAAAAAGAAGTCAGGAAAAAAGAAAAATAAGAAGAAACCAATGAATGTGTTTGATTTCCCTGAACTGCCAATGCCTGATATAGCTCAATTAAGGAATGTAAGTAGTCCTTATATAAACTTAGTTATTGAGTGAATTACGATTTAGGGGTGCTTTAAAATACATTTCTGTAGGGGACTTAATTTAATATGTTCGGACTTTTTTTTTTACAACAGCGCCATCTAATTCCGTGGTAAGCTACGAGGCTTGTATTACGGATACCAGATAGTTGATATACTACACATATAAATTTTAAATACATACATAATATAAATATTAACACCCATGACTAGAGAACAAACATTCGTGCTGAACAAATGAATGCCCCCAGCGGGACTCGAACCCGCGACCGCAGGCGCAGAAAGTAGGGTCACTACCAACTGAGCCAAACGTGTTGTCGCTATAAATACTTGATTATTTCTTTATTTTCTTGCTTGTATCTTCAGAATAGCTTTCAGGCGAATAGTATAGAATGATCAGTATCTCGTGGTGTACTCACGTTTGGCCCTTTTTAAAAAGATAGAAAAATCCTTTCCATGTTAAATCATTCCTGGTTTATCTAAATATATAAGCGAAATGTCACCACTCACCACAAAATGTCGAAAACTGCTTGACTTATAAAGATCAAACTTGGCAGGGAGGTTGTTTATAGTTAGTAGACATCCGCAATTTGATCGACGGATTTTGAAACAGGGCGGGATTAAGAGAGTCTAAGCGTTCTTGTAAGTTTCTATATGAACGTCCTTCATTTTTTTGTGATGCAAACTTTAAATTTGGCAGGAAGCATTATCTTCATCTATTATATTTTTAACCGACTTCCGCAGGAGAGGAGGTTATCAATTCGATCGGTATATATTTTTTTTATGTATGGACATCGATTATTATGTGACTTTTGATCCGATTTACGTGATTCTTCTTTTGTTTGATGGGCATAGCTGCCATTTGGTCCCATAAAAGTTTATCCATATTTCAGCTAGGTGCAGTAGATATGCCGATCCCACCACCACCATTAGGTCTCCGCAGTGGAGCAGAAAATGAGGAACAAGCGATATCATCGATGTTGATAAGCTGGTACATGAGCGGGTACTACACTGGCTTGTATCATGGGATGAAACGGTAATATATTTGTATTATACACACTAATCTATACTAATATTATAAAGCTGAAGAGTATTCAAGTTTTACTTCTGACATGTGAACTTTGTACACACGCACTTTTTTTTTAAATCTTATTGCAATGATCATTATTATCGATACACATGGCTGCCACTGGAAGGATTTTGATGATATTTGGTATGAAGATAGTTTGATATTCTGGGAACTTGTGCGAAGCATGCGTGAAGCGTTCATCGTTTAGAAATAAGCTAATTACTATTGTAGCGGGCCACCTAATATGATAGACCTTATTTTACGTCACATCTCTCCTTATCTAAAGACAAAATTTTAGCCAATATACTTCTACTAACTTTACACAACAGTATAAAAAAAATTAAAACTTTTTCTATTCTTTACAGGGCAAAAGAGGAGCGCAGGAAAAATTAGAAAAAAACATCTGTTTTTAAATACATTTATTTTTAAGTCACATAACATAAACTAAATAAAAATAGAAAATGCTGTTATCAATTAAAAATAAATTAAATTATGCCTCCAGATATCTGTTTAAACTATGTACAAAATATACATTTTGATACGTTCATTTGTTTTTTTTTCTTTATCCAATTGGTGGGTTTTAAAATCTGATTAATGAAAATAGATATTTACAACTATATGTATAAAATAGTTGTAAATATATATTTTTTAATTCTTATAAAATGAAATTCACAAAGACTGAAGGTTTGCTTTCTCTTTTCAATTGCATAAAATTGCTCAGTCCATACACTTTGTCTATGGTCGATATTCGATAAATCCTAAAACCTAATATTGTCCTAACTAAATCCTTGCCAAGCATGTCCATATAAAAGTATTAATAATTTTCATTCAAATTGAATACTTTAGGAAAATGATACTCAAAATTTTTAGTAACTCCAAAAATAAAATGCATAATGGTATCGTTTTACTTGTTAAGAAAAAATTTGAATGATTTTGAAAAAATGCAGTGTGTACAAACACACAACTTCCTTTATTTACAAAAAATAGTTTTTTAATTGATTCCTGCCACAGTATACTATCCCAATAATTTTATTTTGATGGGTTTCGACTACAGTTTGCCTAAAGATATGTAACAGTTACAATATTTGTAATGACTAGTTGTTATCTCCATCAAATGCTTATGTTTGTATTAGGACCTAAAGGTTAATTTTTTTAAATTTATATTCATTGACATACTGAGGTTATAATTTCACGGATAGTTACTGCCTATCTACATATCTTTAGGCAAAACTACATTATATTGGACCTTAGCAAAAAAATATGAAGTACACAAGGGTTCAGAGTATTATAATATCTTAAATAAATTGTAATTTGTACAAAAATAAACAATAAATTGCTAATATAAAAAAAATGAAATGGCAACGACGGTCAATATTTTGTTTTATTTATTTCTTTTTTTTTGTATGGTATCGGTTAAAATTTGATATTTCGATATTAATAAAAAAAATTGAGGGTTCATTTCGAAAATAATAAATTTAATTAGCAATTTATTACTATTAACACAATTTATTATGATAATAGACCAGATAAATATTCGTAAATAAAATATTTCAACTTAAATAAAAAAACATGGCAAAGAAATCTTATAAATTAAACGAAATAAGAACAATATTTACATTAAATACCACAATTTACAGATAACGAAGAAGTTATTTTGTGAAAAATCCTTTACTCTAAAATGTATCCATTCGATACTTTATTATTTCTGCTTCGCCTAGGTATATCCCTAATATAGTACGAACAATATTATCACGTTAAATATTATAAAGTGCAATGTATAATATTATACTTATAAAACGACATACATTAGATATAGGTGTTATTTCATAGGTATAGAAAACACTTTAAAAATCAAATACATAATGCTTTTATATAATCAAAGACATAATGTAAATAAATTTTGAAGTTAAGTGAATAATCAATAAACTTAAATTTATAAATATTATGGTGGTTTTATTTGAATTTGCATTAATGTTTAAGTGATATTATTTACAACGTACTATTATATTTAATTTATATATTAAATAATAATACGAAGTGCAAACGCAAAAACTTTGGATGGAACCATATTTGCGATTAAGATTTTTTCTAAACAAGAAAACAGGTTAACCTTGCGAGTTTTTTATAGAAATAATTCTAATCTAAACACACGACTTGTTAGTGACAGTTAGCGTAGGCTTTAAAAGTTAAGTTTCGCGCGTATTACGTTAACTTTTTAAAATTTTAGTAATTAAAATTCAAAAATGCTTACGAATAATATTATCTCGAGGCCGAATTTTCTTATTATTTTAAACAAAATAAAGGAAAATAAAATAAATGATGTATCTAATATTTACGTATACTCCTGTATTTTTATTATATCTTGAACTACTAGAGTTGAACTACTATCTAGAACTGTCACTTGTAGAGCCAACTTTTCAAAGTAAGGATGGAACTACCCACCATAGTTCAAAGCATGGATGAGTAACAAAATTTGAACTATATAATATACTAATTTAAATTACTTATTGACTCTATGTACCAACCAATCTCCTTCGTGTCTTGTCCATTCTACACTGGCGAAGTAATCTATGCTCAACTGGCACGCTTTGAAGCCATAAAGAAGAGAATTGAATTGAATTTTTATCTATATTTTTTATAATTAATTTCTTAAGGCACAAAGCTCAATCACGTCGAGATAAAAAAAAACAAAATTAGAATTAAGTTTTTACAATAAAAGAAAAAAAAATTCTCTTTGACCTAGAATTACATAATTCGTCTATAGTGTACACGATTCTTATATTTTCGTATGAGACGGTTACATGGCACAGTAATGTGACAAGTCAAAACGTATGAATTTGCAAAATTCAAGGTTATATTTCACTACATGTTAATCATATTGTATTAAAGCGCAAAATACGCATTAATGGCTTGATTTGGTTTATAAATTGCTAAAGACGTCAAAATTGTAACACATCCTTATGTTGATAAATGACGGGATATTGCAAAGACCAAATTGCTTTACCATTTACTTGCAAACTAACACGAAGGCAAATAAAAACGAGGTTTTATTCTATTTTAGCCTAATATTGCAAAATTAATATATTATGGTTATAAACAAAGTCGGTAGGTACGTATTATTTTGATTTGATATTGATTCGTTTTCAATTTAAACACGTTAAACTTTATGTTTAATTCTAGTTTTTAGGTTGATTTATGACCCTTTGTACAAGTTCCATGGTCAAAGATATAATATAATCATCACATTAATTTTCCTCATCAAGATCTTAGATTGCACTATAAAATGTTCATACATCATGAGATGACAGAGCTCCCTTATCCAACATTATTAATATTTTACAGATTTGTGATATTTCATTGCTTTCGATCTTTTAAAGAAACAAACGCGTGATTAGCGCGTGTAGTTAAAAATTCGTAGTGTTTTTAAGCCCTAGAGAAGATTATTCTTAAATTATATAACAGTTAAGGTGCGGTCACACTAGCGTGCTTAGTTCGTGCGCGTCGTGGCTGAGGTCGACGGTAGCGGGCGGCACCCCCGTTGCAGCCTCAGCAGTACCGGGCGGCGTACTTGTGGGTGGCCTGGAAATGTAAACAATAATAAATATAAATATATTGGGACATTATTACACACAGCGCTATCTAGATTCGTGGTAAGCTACGAGGCTTGTGTTACGGATACCAGATAGTTGATACACTGCACTTATATTTTAAGTACTTAAGGCACGGGCCTCCTTAAATACGAGAGGTACCAAGTTGTAGTCCATCACGCTAGTCAAAGTGCAGGCTGTCGAATTTTATACCTTTCGAAAACTTGCCAAATTTCCTCGCAATGAAGACTAGTCGTAATCAAGTTAAAAATTAAATTAATATATAATTTGCTATAGATGTTACTATACGTATACACTAAATAAGTTCACTCACCTAATAATATAAGGGCCACCTTGTTGCAAAAGCGTTATCGGGTGCGTAAACGGCGCCGGCGCACCTGTCATGCTATGAAAACTTAAATTCCCGCCAGTATTATTCAAATGTCCATTCATTACCACTCCATTCGAAGTATTCATGTTACTTGTGTTTAAGTCCTGAGTACGAAATGCTTTAACTAAGTTTGTTTTCTCCTTTTGCCACACAAAGACATTGTGAACCATCGCGCAGCCACAAAAAACTATACCAACGCCTATAAATACTGATGTAACGATCGCTGGGGTTGAATGAAACTGGATGAATGTGTACAGGATAATACCTGGAACAAAAAATTATATGAAATTACAATATAATATAACTTTAATTGATGTACTTTTATATGTTTTTAAAATGTAATACGAACTTGTCTATTATACTTAATAATTACATTATGTTTTTATAACCTATGAATGAATATGAATCTTGTCTATGTTTGGACGTTATCACAGTGGTAAGCTACGAGGCTTGTGTTATGGATGGATGGATGGATGGATGGAGATAGTTGATACACTACACATAATATATACAACTTTAAATACAATTTTATGATTATATAATAAAATATTAAAATTTTACTGAAACACATACTTTTCGACATATTAAGTGAGTTAAAATCTCAATAAAAAATAAAAAAATCAAGGTCACTGCAAAAATATTCGAAAGGAATGAAATAAAACGAATATAAGAGACTTTCAAATAACATTAAAGATAAGGATTAAAATATTTTATCATTTTTAAATTGAATGCAAATGGGATCCTCGTGTGGAATGCGCTTCCATATCTCTAAAATAACAGCTGCCTGGCTCAAGTTCATACATGTCGAGTCGAACTCAACACAATATGTGACTTTGTATAGCTATAGCCTCAATTCATGTTGAGACAAGTCTGGCGACTTGGTCTACGACCAGTCACGTTCTGACTAGTGTTAGTTAAACATCGATAGACTATCGATAGTATCGATAGCCATGGGCTATCGATAGTATCGATAACTATTATGGCACTATCGATTGTTAAGTTACTACTATTTATTTCCCTTCTCATCAAACCTGCATAGTCGGGAATTATTTTTTTATAATATTCTTATAATATAAAATATAAGAATTTGTAATTCATATAAAATAAAAACAAAATAAAAATGTAACTAAAGTGTATAAAATAAAATATATAGTATAATTAAATAAAGTATAATATATTTACTACATAAAAAAGAATATTTAATTCCTAAAATACTGTTAAAAAAGAATAGTATAATAATGTGTTCTTAACTCTTAACACGTTAAGTGCGGCGCGAGGCCTAAATCACCCCTGATGCAACTTCCCTGTGGTGCGGCAAGCAAAAAAGTGAATTTCTCTGTCGTGCGAATGGCATAGCTTTAGTTTGGTCCAGTGTAGGAAAGAGATAAATATATATTTGAGATCACTAATGGTTCCGGACTCGGTGGTGTACCTACCTTGGTACCGGATGTCTTAGGCCTCGTGCCGCACTGAATTAATATAATTTTTATGCAGTGCGGAACGAGGCTAAAACGTCCCATATCCCCCCTGACCTCGTACCGCACTCAACGCGAGCTTCCCGCGACCAGTGTTGTGCATCACGTCGATTGGAGAGCACGTCCTTTTACAGCGCCGAACATGTCTAAACGATGTCGGAAGAAGTTAATTTTAAAAAAACCCTTTTTTTCTATTCTGTGAACTGCATTAAGATTTTCATATAAAAATAGAAAGATAAACCTTATGCATAAACCGTAATCCATTATTTTCCAATAATAAGTCTGTAATAGGTGCCTCTTAATGGTATAGAATGGAACGCTTCGTGCGCGAGTCCGACTCGCACTTGGCCGGTTTTTTTTTTCTTTATGGCGCCTTCAAGCACAATTTAGATTATTTAAAAAAAATGTATCCTTTGATAGCTTTGTGTTGTTTTGCCAGGTTTTGCCCTTAAAACGATCTAATGAGACATAATTGATCAAAATCGGTCAAGTCGTTGCGTAGTTAAGACAGTTTAAAAACGTCGATATTATTTTTCCCATCACTAATCGCAGCGAAAATTTGCCCTATTTCAGTGCGTTACGAGGTGTATAAGATCCCATATTTTGTTTTGCTAATAATTCCTAAACTAGCCATCAGATCCCGGGGCGACGGTGGATTAGGGTTCATCAATTCACTGTCTATATCAATAAGGACCAAAATTCTCATTTATCTTTGATTTCGCGCCAGAAAATGGATTTTAGTCTGTAAAAGGAGGTGGGGTCTAATAGACCGCGTGTCGCCCTAACGTCTGGTCACGGTACGGGCCGATTATACCTCGTGCCGCAGGAACGGAAAGTATGCAAAAATTGGTGCCGCAGCTAACGTGTTAAATCATATTTTGAAGCCGCAGGTTTCGCTAGTCATAAATATAGGTACATTTTAAAAACGTATATTGGTTGCAATGATTGCAGACATTAAATTATATATTATATTATTTATTGCACTTTGAATGTTACACAAGTAATACAGAGACCAGTGCAAAGAGAAGTAAATGGCCAGTGTGAGCAAAGGTGGACTTATCTCAAAAAGAGATTTCTTCCAAGTTCCATCCAACCTATTGAAGTGAAATTTTAGTGTTTAAAAAACGGGCCAGACACGTGCAGTTGTTTTCAAATAAAATTATTATTGAAATTAAAAAAAAAATAATTATTAATTAACCGATTAAGAAAGCGGTGGAGCAATTACGGATTCTGCTTTTCTGATTTTACAGAAAAATTAAATTTTCAAAAAATGGATTCTAAAAAATTCATTGTTAATTAACCAAGAATGATAGCGGTGGAGCAATTACAGATTCTGCTGGAGCATTTAAGGAGCAATTTTTTGAGGTATAATGAAATTAAAAAATACGAAGTACCGCGCCAACTTCTTTCCAGTCGACAAACATTGTTTGTTTGTCTAATTAAAATTATTAGTTTCAATTAATTATAACATATATCTTTAATATTTATTTATTTAATACACGAAACTATCGATAGTATCGATACTATCGATAGTTTTTTCTCAAACTATCGATAACTATCGGAATACAAATCTATCGATGTTTAACGTACATAAGTTCTGACTAATCTTCGAAGTGATGAGATGTGCTATACAGCCGCGTAGGTCTAAGGGCAAATACACACCTCTGCTTTTATGCACTATCGACTTCTTTGTCTCAATACAAATATACATTTTTTATATTTATCGATGCAGAATATACGTAGTCTATGACGTATACGTTAATACGCACATTGTTTTTTATAAAACGTAGTGTGCGTAGGACCGAAGTCCTAACATGTATTGATCAATTACGACTCTAGAGTAAATATAAGTTTCACTGTGTCTGATTTAAGTTAAACTTAACCAAAAAAAAACCTTAAATCGGCCATCGGCCAAAAGGCTTAAAAAATTATTTTTAAGTGCCTATTACACTACGCAGTATCAAGACAGTCTAAGTAGAACTGACTTAAAGTGTAATTAGACAAGCTCGCTATTTCTTCGCCCGAAATACCGCATGCAAGCTCATTTGCAACGCGTATGTAGCCGCGGACTATGTCGGCTGTCGTTGTGTCATGGGAAGACTTTCGAAGCTTACAGTAGCTTACTCTTATTACACTACGCTAAATCTTACTAAGACTGTCTTGATACAGCGTAGTGTAAAAGCTCTTTAGACTACTTCATATTCTAATACGTAACATTATTATCGAATTACATTGCAACCTTGACTTTAACCCATTCAGTGCCAGTGACCCACGACGTGGGTTCATTTATGTCGCATTTGCGGGCCCGAGAACCCACGTAGTGGGTTCTTTATAAATGTAGCTCATTCTTCGTAAATACGTCGTTATACGATTACAAAATAAAGTGAACTAATTATTTTAACACGTTCTTTCTAATATATCCATTGGTTTCAAGATTTAGCAAATTATTTTTTTTAATAAAATTCAACCAATTTCATACTACGTATTTCAGAGGTGAGTAACCGTTGTATATAATTATTATAATATCGATTTCATTTTTGTTAGTAATATCAGGAAAAACAAAGATATTGTAAAAGCTAAATCTGATATGTTATGAAAACCGGCATTTTGATAAATTATATAATAATTTTGTCGATAGAATGGGTGGATCCTTCTTTTTATAATAATTACACTTTTAGATATTGAAAGAGATTAGTCTTATATCGGGATGTTTATAGATAGCTATATAAAAGAACTAATTAGAACAAAATTACGATGTACATAAAAATATCCATAAAAATTATTGATATTTTTAAATAAAAAATATCAATATCATGGTTTGCTATCAAATAGTAAACAAATTCTATTCCCAGAAAGTAATCTTATGGAAATACCAATTTTACTATGTTGGTCCATCCATGGTGAACTTCAAAACTACTTATCCGATCTTGACGAAATTATTTTTTAAATATGTGATCTGTTCCAACTTAAAAGATAGATCAGTTTGTATTAGCCCCTCGTCTGTGTAAACACAAGGATCCTTGCGCCCCCTGTTGTCTGTGTAGACAAGGATCCTCTTTTACGGTACCTTTGCCATTTTACACTCAATTTTTAATGGTATGACGTTAATGTTGGGGCTAAAATGTAATTAAATGTTAACACGAGATATAATGGTACCATAAATATTCGATTTTGATTTAATAAATACTGTTTTTAACCGATACAAGCATTTGAAAATCAATCAACATAACGCGTAGTACTATGTTATTATCACAAGGAAAGGGAAACTACGAGTACATGGAAAACATGAGTAAATTTTCATGTTTTCTTGTTTGTTGCTCAATATAAAATATTTTCTTACAAATTTATGTAATTTCATACCTTTTTTTCATATTCAAAGATAAGTTAGTAGTTCATGAAGCTTGTACATTAAAAACATTTTTTTACTTTTTGGGATATACTAACGCAAAGGAGAAGTATACATTATTTTAAAAGAAATTTTATACTTTTTTTTATTAAAAATCGTAGTAATAAATTGTATTTTGACAGATAATAATTAATATAATGACATAGTCAATACTAAACGCACACATAGATAGAAATGAACATGGCCGGTGCTCTGTCTGTACACGACTGTCATTGAATGAGCTTGCTACAGCGTGTTCTAAATTTACGTAGTTGTTTGATATTAAATAAATAAATAAATATAGGTTGGACAGCTGTTAATTGTCTAATAAATAATAATATATAAAAGCTCTGGCTTTGCAATAAAATATTTCTTTTCATACGTTATTTGTAAATTAATTTGACTTTTAAAAGCTTTAGCAACATATATCATTAGTAGCAATCTCTAATACTGCCCTAAATTTTTACACATGTGTACAGTTCGCGTTACGTAAAAAGAACGCTGGAAGAAGGTGGTGGGGGATGTGTTTGCGCATGGGTACATTCGCATACGAAATTATTCTTTTATTTTTGAACTAGCCTTTCGCTCGCGACGTATATTGGTTATTGGCAGATACATTGAAAAATATATTAGATTGAATGTCATTTAATAAAATAATATTAATTAAAAAAATATCTTTGATGTGTGTCAGTGTAGTATGTTTAATTTACTTACAAAAAATATAATTAATTAATTTCAAATATTTTTCATTAATTTTTTATATAAAACCATTTCGTAATTAATAACTTTTGTGTGCGCGATGGTATTTTGAACTGACGAACCAATGGCGAGCCGGAAAGCATGCAGCGCGTGCCTCGACGTCCCGCGCCCCGCGTCTTACCGCCAAATTGGCCGATAAATCACCTCTGCGCAACATGACAGCCAGCGTTCTTTTTACATGACGCGAATTATACTTTGTTTAGCCTACGTCAGTTCCACGTTGTACGTCATGCTAATCTTTGTTCCATTTCAACGTGAAAGAAAGACAAACTTAAAACTAACACATTTTGACATTTAAAATATTAGTACGGATTCAATTTATGTAATAATAATAATTGCAAGGAGTCTTGATTTCATTATTGTCTTACCTTTTGTTGACTATGATTATTGACAATGTTGATGATTTTTTTAGAGGACGAATGTTTTTCAACAACATACGTAGTTTACTACCGCACTTTAAAAATTACTTTACTAAAACTATTTATAAAAAAAACAAATAATTTACCTAAATACTTAAGGCCCTTCAATAAAATGAAACATTCTGTGAATAATCAAGGATGACAATCAATGACAATAATATAGTAGGAGAGCTAGCGAACTATCCGACTAACTCGTTTTTGATGAATAAATTACTGTACTACTTATATTGTATTTTAATATTTTACCTTCATTCTTCATACGTATAAAAAGAGTTAGAGTAATTAATTTGCATAATAAATAATTATTAATATAAATAAAAATTTATACTTCACATATAACCCTGTAAAATGTCTAGCAGACTCCTGCAAACGCTACAATATTGAGGCTGCTTGCATATACTTTAAAAAAAAATTAAAGTACATGCCCACAAAACTCCTCAAATGAAAATGATTTTCCCCGTGAGGAGACGGGCTTAGAATACATTTCTTCTCCGCCGCTGGGAAAGCGTCTCGTAAAAGGCGAGTAACCCATGCTAGTTTGGTGGTAGAGGGCTTTGCTCTCGACTGGCTCGCGACCACTATCATGTCGAACTCGATCGCCAAATGTCCTCGGACGTGTTCCGGTCGCAGACATGTAAGCCAACCCCTTTCCCGAATTCCGATGATCTCTGCGACCTCGGGACCGATATTTCGGTGAAGTGTGTCCCTTCTGTTTAAGCGTGTCGTGTTGGCATGGGGTACAGGGAGACCCGATGAAACGGTGTACCGCTGGCCGCCCGTTGGTTCGTAGGGGACCCGAACCCACATCTATCCCGGTTTGGGAGGCTGTCCCGCCGCCAATGCAAAAAGCCCGCTCGTTGGTTGCAGTGCCGGAGTGGGAAACCGGTGTGGAACACTGCAATCAATGTCGGGTTGGATCGGGGGCCCTTCCGTCCCCCATGCCAGCAAAACACACAGCTTGAATGGTCTGGACAGGCACATACTGAATACTATTTGTCCCGAGACCGCCGAAATCTCAGAATTCCTCTTTTTCCCCCTTCTTGACACACTCATGGTTGCATCAAAAGTAAAAAAAGTTTGCACAGCGGCCACCCCTTCCACATTTTATGCGGACTTCTGCAACATAAGGGGACTTCATTCCAACCTCAATGCTGTCCATCACTACCTAGAAACAGCTAAGCCGGCTTTACTTTTTTTAACGGAGACACAGATATCTTCTCCTGCCGATACATCTTATTTGAAATATCCCGGTTACAGCTTGGAGCATGTCTTTCTGCGCAAAGCTGGGGTTTGTATGTTCGTCAGGGAAGATATCTGTTGTCGCCGTTTGAGCAACCTAGAAGACAAAGACCTGTCAATTTTATGGTCACGTATAGAACATGGAGGACATGCCCGAATTTATACGTGTATTTACAGGTCTCACAGTGGAAACGCCGAAATAGACCGACTCTTCGGACACGTTCAAGAAGCGACAGGTTTTCTTCTCCAGCGATATCCCTGTGCGGAGGTTGTGATCCTCGGGGATTTTAATGCCAATCACATAGACTGGTAAGGATCTCGAGCCACAGACTACGCAGGGAAAGTCGCCTTTAATTTTGCCCTGACGTATGGATTCTCACAATTAGTACCAGAACCCACCAGAGTACCGGATATTGAAGACCATACACCTTCTTTGCTTGATCTGTTCCTGACTACGTGCCCAGTTAACTATCAGGTATCCATCGGGGCCCCCCTGGGTTCATCTGACCATTGCCTGGTTCGTTCGAAGGTGCCCATAGCCCCCTATCGCCGCCCAAGTGGGATACGGCGAATATGGCACTATAAGTCAGCAGACTGGGATGGCTTGCGAGAATGTTACGCATCCTACCCATGGAAGCGCATTTGTTTTTCATCGGATGACCCTTCGTATTGTGCTGAAACCATTGCGGATACGATTCTACAGGGGATGAAATGTTTCATTCCCAGTTCTATCGTCCGTATTGGCGGTCGATCACAACCCTGGTATGATGCATCCTGTGCCAGAGCCTCTAGCGAAAAGCAGGAATCCTATCAGGCCTGGGTTGTTGCCCGCGCAGCAAGGGGTCCTAACTTAGCCGATCTCAAAAAGAAATTTAATGTTGTTTGCAGTATCTAGATACTGCAAAGCAGTAATAGCCAGGGCAAAAGACAAACATATCCGTGGCATTGGCGAGAAACTTCTAAACTTTCCATCTGGATCAAGAGCTTTTTGGAGTCTCGCCAAAGCCGCGGAAGGGAATTTCTGTCGACCATCTTTACCAACTTTGCGCAAACCGGATAGCACGCTGGCATATTCTGCAAAGGAGAAAGCAGATATCCTGTGTTCTCTTTTTGCATCGAATTCAACTCTTGACGACAGGGGATTAGCGCCACCTACCATTCCACAGTGCAATTACACCATGCCAGAAATATATCTCTAGACAAGTCCCGTCTTCGTGGAAAATCGCCATTGTACACCCTATTCCCAAGAAGGGTGATCGCACAGACCCATCCAATTATAGGCCCATTGCGATAACCTCCATACTCTCAAAGGTAATGGAGCGTGTAATTAACACCAGGCTCCTTACATACCTGGAGGAGAACCAGCTCATTAACGATCGACAATACGGATTTCAACACAATCGTAGTACTGGAGATCTTCTAGCGTATCTGACTCACCGCTGGGCAGCTGCTATTGAGAGTAAGGGAGAGGCGTTAGCGCTTAGTCTTGATATCGCAAAGGCTTTTGATCGGGTTTGGCACAAGGCGCTTCTGTCGAAGCTACCATCTTACGGGCTTAGCGAGAGATTATGCCAATGGGTCGCTAGCTTCCTATCTGGTCGCAGCATAAAAGTCGTTATTGACGGTATATGCTCTAACACTGTGCCGATTAATGCTGGCGTACCCCAAGGTTCTGTACTATCGCCTACACTGTTTATTCTGCATATCAACGATATGTTGCTCACAGACAATATTCGTTGCTATGCAGATGACAGTACAGTCGATGCTTATTATACGGGCCGAGCAGGAATCTCTCGAGTTATGGTCGAGGAGAACAGAGACCAACTTGTGTCCGAAATAGAAACTTTCCTGGAGCAGGTTTCTGATTGGGGTCGACGAAATCTCGTCCAGTTTAACCCCTCGAAGACACAGGTTTGTGCGTTTACCACTAAAAAGCCCCATTTACTCTAGCGCCAAAGTTCCAAAACACTTCTCTTAACATCTGTGAGAGTATTGGGATCCTAGGAATCGAAATATCGAGTGATGTCCAGTTTAGACGTCATCTGGAAGAAAAAGCCAAATTGGCTTCCAAAAAAATAGGAGTGCTTAACAGAGCTAAATAGTATTTCACGTCAAGGCATCGCCTCTTGCTTTATAAAGCACAGGTTCGCCCTCTCATGGAATACTGTTCTCATCTCTGGGCTGGCGCTCCTCAATACCAGCTTCTTCCATTTGACTCTATCCAACGACGAGCCATTCGTATTGTCGATGATCCCATATTAAGAGACGAATTAGAACCCTTAAGCCTTCGAAGAGATGTGGGTTCCCTAAGTGTATTCTATCGTCTGTATAATGGAGAGTGTTCTGATGAACTTTTTGATCTGATGCCACCGTCGCGCTTTTATCACCACACCCTTCGCCGTCGGATAGGATGTCATCCTCACATATTAGATGCCTGGCATCCAAAAAATGTACGTGCATCTCGCTCCTTTCTACCTCGCACGTGCAAAATATGGAATGATCTTCCTCCCGAGGTTTTCCCTGAGCGCTATAATATGGGGTTCTTTAAGAGTCGTGTCTGTAGGTTCCTCAAAGGTCGGCAACGCACTCTCAACTCCACTTATGTTGCAGGTGTCTATGGGCAACGATAACCACTTACCATCAGGTGGATCGTTTGCTCGTTTGCCCCTTATTGTCTATAAAAAAAAACATTAGCCTTGTGGGAGCATTACTACTTATTACAATACCGATGTTAACTTTGCTAGTCTGGTACCTACATTCATTTTCACAGTCATTTTTTTACACTTAAACTTATACAAATTACAACATATTAAAATTGTAGTTTTAGGGGAGTAGACTAAGAATTTTTTTCTTTATAAAAAGTGCCTGCCAGAATGGTAACGCTCCTACATTTACCAATATTCTTTTATTATTCCTGCCCTTATTCCACGCTATATGGGGTCGACACAACATGTCTTATTCTTTCACTTTCCTCTGTCATTTGTCAACGTGACGTCCACCCCTTTTACATGTATTTATTTCATAATCAATCCATCTCTTTTTCGGTCTTTCTCTACTCTTTTTTTCCTCCTACATAGATATTCAACATTCTCCTTATTATATGACTTTCTTCCCTCCGCATAAAATGCCCTTTCCAATCCATCCTATTACCCCTCATTTTTTCTATCCCCTTGTATAATCATTCCTTAGCTAGTCACACATACATCCATTTCATCATTCGCATTTTGGTCCCATGCACTTTGTTTCATTCATTCCTTCCGTCGCTCAACATGACTCTGTGAAATGTCTCCAATTCATCCATCCCTCATTCAAATTCTAAATCTATTATTCATGTCTCGCTCAATATTGCCGTCATTTTGAACGAATGAACCAAGGAACTGGAAAACGGAGCAGACCGCTAGGTGTAAACCACTTAAAGCATTCAGAGAAACACGAGAGGCCACCAAAATCACAGAACAGCAACACTCCCCAATAATAAAAAAATAAATATATTTTATTAGCATTGCAAATTTAGTTATAAACAGTTAGTCTAATAGTTTATTAGCTCTTAGACTAATACTTACGCACACATGCAATGAAGTATTATTGTCAAGACAGTGAAAATATAAAAATTACGATGTTATATTTCGATATTCTGTGTATTTCGTATCTGGTCATTCTCATTTTCACACTTCAAAAATCAGTTAAAAGGCCCCATGAAAATTTTATCACGATATGTTTTTCAAATTTGTAGAAAATTTTATACTAAGCTTAAGCTTCGTAGCTTAAATCTTCCTATGGGTATTAAGGACGGAAGGATAAGCTTTATAATAGAAAATATTTATTTCTTTAGTATGCTAATTTCATAGAAAACATATTTTGGTTCAGACAGGAGCAGACCAGCAGAGAGAGGTTTCGCACAAGTTAGCTCTATGTAACTATCTGTTCGTACGTTTTTATTTACTTTTTAAAGTATTTTAACATTTTTACGTAGTGACATAGCTTAGGACAATTTTTAAACCGCAGACTAGAATGACCCATCTACACACTATCGGTGTGCTATATTTTTGGAAAGCTTAGCTCATTAGCATTAGCATGATATACGAAATATTAATCAAAAAAGTATAATATTGTTTTCATAAGACAAAAAAGTGATTAAGTAGTGTACTCAAATGTCTATAAAATAAAACCAGTTAGTCATGAGTTGTTAAAATAAGATCTTAAGTATTCACTAGTTATATCTGGCTAACAAAAGCAGTAACAATATAAACATGTGTATAGTGCTTGTACTTAGAATTTCAAGTTCGAATGAAATTGCAAAGACGGAAACTATATTTTAACGATATTCTCAAAAACATAAGTATAAATCAGCACTACATAGTTAATGAGAAAATAAGAAAAGTCTGGCGGGGCTGGGGCCTGCCGCCTGGGATCTTTGTCGACTGTGGCATGCGTGAATAGAAATCTCCCGCAACCCGAATGGGAGCTCTAACATCCAAAGAAAATGAGCCCTTATTAACATTCAATTTTATTGACTAGTTTTAGTTGTTTATGTATCTATATTCCCATTGATTTAACAGTTTACGACGTGAAAAATAATAATTACATTATAATAATATAAAATAAATATAATAAAGTCGATTTTTTTACTTTATATTTATTTCAATGAAAATTCTTGAAAAGGTAAATGATGATTATAATAATAAAAAATATATATATAAAATAATTTCATTGAGTATATTTTATTAATTTTATGAAATAAACACGAATGTTGTACACCTCTGTCATTGGAATGTGAATTGTTTTTAACGTCAAAGTTATACGCAGAGCGCATTCCCCATGCCGAAGACCCCGCTCGTGGGTTCACTAGTAATATGTATGGCGGCATGACGTTTGAGTTGTAATGAAAGCGCGGTGGAGACGAATGGGTTAAAGCTAGATACATTATTAAGTTCATTGTTCAACCAATAAATAGATCGTTTAAATTAAAGACATCTTGTTAGACGTTAGTTATACTTATATTTAAATTAAATTTAAAATCAAATTTGTATTATTAATATACGCATAATTTTGTCGAGTAAAGCGGAAGACATTGTGATTGTATTTTCAAATTGTTTCCTTATATTTAATTAATATTAAACTAGTGCTGCCCACGGCTTATTGCCTGTAAAAAAGGATATGTCTGCCTCTAATAGCGAAGCGATCAATTATATTATGACCTCATTAAAACTCGTCGAAATTTGTTCAGCAATTTTAGCATAAACAGTAAGAAGGCAATGCATATTGTTCTATTAAATGTGTAAAATATTGATATGTTACATACGAAGAAAATTAAGAAACGGTGTAAGAATCCTAATAGTCACGTTCAAGTTACAGTTACAATTTTTTTTATTAGAAAGTCACATAAAATTGAACGACAATATTTACCAAAGAGTTAACTCAAAGGTTTCCAAGAAAAAATAGAGATAATTAAATATTATGATATACCTATATTAAACTTAAAGTGACAAAACAACGAATAAATTAATCTGAACTCACCCGTTAAAAATACCGGAATTGAGATAAAAAAGCCTCCAACGGCGCAAACCCTTGTAATGGCCGACTTTTGCAAATATTTATTTGACCTGAAATGAAAAGTAAATCGTTAAAAATTGTTTGAAAAATCAGCTATATTTATACATACGTAAAACTGATTAAAGAATTATAAAAGTTTTTATTTTGCTAACTAGCAACCTTGTACTATTGAATTGTACCAGGTGCCTACTTTAAAAAGCAAGATAAAATATTATAACTAACTTGAACTGATTGCCTGTTTATTATTTTCACATTACTACTCCACATTAGCCCAATGATTTTATTAATCTATTTATTTTTATAGCCGCAACGTACTAGAATGACTAAGCGGATTTTAACCAGACTTTTACTATTGGAAAGCAGATTATAAGAGGAAAACCGAATTTGCTTTCCTCTTTCAATTTATTGGTACTCCTATACAGGACGTACTTTACAACCAATTTGGACGAAACTTTGTATACAGGTTTTACGACTTTATAGATTTTTTGGTGGGAATTCTTGTTTCTTTTCTTCTAAATAGGGCCATGAAGGTGGTTACTGCATATTTCCGTCTTTTTAGACCCGATTTCGATGGTTCTTTTTATATGAAAGGTAATTTTAATTTGGTCTCATATAAATTTGGTAAATACGATTTAAGTGATAAGGAACTTTGGCGTGGTAAACAGAATAGCTCCTTAAAATGCACTGTATGACACACATAACTTTTGTGGTATATAAATTGTCGCAAAAAAGTTTGTGCTCACGAGGTCTACGAGGATAGAAGTCGGTCTTGAAAATTAGCTTGGTCCATTGTAAATGGCTTATTTGACTTTTACCGACGACAAATTCATTGAATAATTAATATATTATGTCAATTTATGGCTAATTTTAATTTAACAATAATCATGCATACGTACCTCAATACCTAATAAAAGGTAATATTATGTATCTTTACATACATAATATTATAAAACAAATTCAATTATCGCCGTTTTTACGTTTAGGCTTTTAAAAACTACGCAACGGATTTTAATGCGGTTTTCATCAACAGACAAGAGTGATTCTATAAATCTATTACTTAACCGTTAAAATGTTTATTACTACGAATACAAGTGAAGAAAAGTTGGTTTTAATTTTCATTAATAAAATATTTGTTTTCAGGAGAAACTTTCCCACGATTCAATACCTTCGCCTCTCTACATATGGGTGATCTTTTTTTGATTTTAAGAGGAACGAATAAAATGAATGATCGTAAGAAATAATCAATATAATATGTCGGGTCATATACGAACTCGTTTGAGCACTTAACGGGTCCGCACCTGTTCATCAAGTATTCGCAGGGTTAACCTAAATACTTACTCATGAAATAACGAATTATATCTTATTTTTTGCTGCTTTAGGAAAACACTTTTCTTTTTTTAAGGTAATAAAAGATAATGATTGATGATTTGTCCAAAAATTATGTTAGGTAACTTTACATTTACCTAATAGTTTCTTTAATTACATTTAACACATATATGACAGAACTTATAATAGCTGTTTAATCTGGAAAGGCTGTTTTGTATGAATGTTTCTTAAAAATAAATTACACAGTCACAACCCTAATTAGAACACCAATAAATGAAAATGTACACGATTTGCATGAGAGTAAACATGGTTAAAGACAGCTTAATTTGCTCTGATTATACTCATACTGATAATTTGCTCTCATTATATACGATTTTTAAAAAGAAGGTACCTAACTAAAAGAAATTTAAAAGTTAATAATATATTCGCACAGTCATTTTAAATATTTGGCGAAATACGCAGAATAGTTTCGTTACACACTTACAAGTAATTTAAATTAAAAATTTAAAACTTATGTAAAAATTGGCGATTCGAAAGTGCTTGTAAAATTCCATTTAAATAAAGTATTTTTTTAATATTGTGATATGCTTTATATGGATTGACTTAACGCGTAACGTGATTATGAGTCATTTTGACCAGTTTTGACTAATTAGCATTTATTGTGTGAATTCACAGTTTACACCACAATCACGCCAAGGTTTTATAGGAAATTTGAATATTATATTTATGACTGGTAACTAAAATGTCTTATTTCAAAATACTTTAAAAGTAATAATTAAACATGCTGACATATTTTCTAAAAATCTTTTATTTATAAGATCACCTTGAGCCTTAATGATGTGTACCCTATTTTCACTATTGTATGTAGAATTGAAAAAACACCTTTGAAAGTCACAAATAAACTTAAAAATCACACAAAGGATAGTTAAACAGAATTAACTTACGATTTGAAAAAAAGGTTACTCTACTAATTTTGAACTCTATAATAAATGTGTAATATTTAAAAATCTTTAATTAAATTGTTAGTATAACAGTTTACTCGCAACAGTTATCAGCGAAGCGTTAACTGCATGTTACAACCGTTGACAAATGCATATGGCGAATAACTGCCGTTTCGTAACGGCTACGTAACATAATTAAAATGAATGAGTACTAGCGAAAAGCTGAGCTTTTTGAGGGCTTGCGTAGATTTTTTAACGGGTAATTTATAAGGCAGTTGGTAATGTTTATTTTTTAATGGTTATAAAATTATATATTTTGACAGATTTGATTTGACAGCACATTTAGATATGAAGTTAAATTACTATGTTTAAGCACAAATCTATAGGCGTGTAGTTTTTCAGTAAAGTGTACCACAAAATGCTTAGGTTTTGGGATAGTGTTAGGGTTTACTTCGCTCGCCCTAATAATGATTTGTACCTATAGATTTAAAAAGCCACGGATTTAATGCTGTAGATTGATAATTTTACCAACATAATACCTTCTGAGGTTTACGCGAATATTTTTGGTTCCCGAACCAAAAATCTAAATAAATCCGCGACAAAATCTGACAAGATAGTTTCATTTATAATGTCAAGTACCTATTAATAAATGGGTTATTTCAAAGATTCTTATAAAGAGAGAGAGAAAGAGAAGCTATTTGATTATTATTAGCTTATTCTTAATGTTTGGTGTTACATTTTAGCGCCTACTACAATCTTGTTTTACTGTTTATAGCTTGATGAATTATGGTTCGAGTAATAGATCTGTAGGTCGGCTTAGTTTTAATACGCTTGCTTAGCGTGGGTCTAGTAACTATGACTTTGAATTAGGATATGAACTTTTGAGATAACCTTTATGATCCAGTGTGGCGAAAGTGAATCGGCATCACCTATAACGTTAGTCACAGGTTCAATAGTAGCTGGTGAAAAATATTAGTCTTAAGACACTTAAATATTTTAGTTACTATGTATATAAATTAGAAAAAATATGAACTTATGTAAATATAAACAAGCGCAATTATTTGAGTGAAATTAGAAACAGAAATTTTTGCGCCAGATAATTTCACAGGTGTATATAAAATAAGTTTTATGACATTAAGGACAAACATACCAACATTATTTTGTATTTATATTATGTATATACAGAAGATTAGTACTAAACTGTATATTATATAATATTATATTGTACTAGACTTAGAATATAACAATGAATGCGTAAGAGTTATACAAATAGAATTAGCATTACATTTATATGTGCTCTAGCTAGCTCTTATCCTTAGGTTCGTGTGAACATAAATAATATTATATATTTTTTTATTTAAGAACAAATATATTTTTATATATTATATAGAAATTAAAGCAAACTGTTGTACAACACTTTGTCTATAAGAGATTAATTTTTACTTACCACTATATGTTATTTCTAATACTCGTAATAATGTTTATTAGTAATTGATCCAATTTCAGTCATATTATATCACTAAAGCCAGTCAACCATATTTTGCTACAACACATATTTTGCCTAAGTGTGTAACGCAGCCATGTATTTTGTTCCTTTAAACTGTTATAATCCGACGAGATGACTATTCAACACGTCCGGTGAGAGATATAGTAGGATCGACAATTTACGTGTTCTCCGAGAACGGGGTTTGAAGTACTAGGCAGCGCCAATATCCCATTTCCGGGTTGCAAAGTAGAGACTAAAAGTCCGATGTAGTCTAACAAGGGCACAATATATAGCTTCGTTTTTTATAGTATTTTTATTATTAATTAATAAAAGATTTTAATAAAAGTAAAAAGAGAATAATAACAATAAACCTGCCTCAAATTACGCTCATCCTGTCTTACATGAAAATCTTTTGCGAATAAATTGCAAATTGCGATCATATTTTGAAAATTAATCTTAGTGTGTTCCTTCCATAGATATCATTATTATCATTATTTTCTCTGATAACTTGTTAGTATTAATATTATTTTCATTAAAGTATATTTTTTTAAAACACCATGGCTAAGGCTTGTTAAGTTATATGCCACTCTATTTTTATTATTCCTTAGTGTGAATGTATTTTACCGATAGTCTGTATATTAACATAGATTAATGTTATATTACAATAAATAATTTAAATCTCTATGGATAAGATATATCTTATCAGTGGTTGTAGATATAAGTGAAATATAAATATGGCGGCGTTATATTTTATAATGCAGTAGAGTCAGCTGACGTGACCGGTTTCTACGTATCTATCCACGAATTCCAAATAACAGGTACGTACATCACACTAAGTAATCGTAAGCATTCCTCGTTTGCGCTCGTGAGGTTTTATTTTCGGTTTTGTTATGGCGGGCAAAATGGCGGGAAGGGTTTTGGCGCCATTGCAACGTTCAACAACGTGTATTTATATATAGATACTCTATAAGGAAGAGTCAACTTTTCTATTAATGTTTTTCTTTTTATGTATTAATTGCTCTTAATAATTATAATTGCACGGAAGTCTTAAAAGTTTTGTATAATTTATTTTCATTGTATTTTGGTGCGGGGATTTATTAAACGTAGCTGTTGGCTGTTACATTCAATTATCAAAATCGAAATATAAAAAAAAAATTAGTCAATCTAAAATTTAGACATGAGAAAACTTCTAATGTTTAAATCGTGACTGCTAAGTTATTTTACATTCTGTTGAAACGATTCATTACTATTTACTACCATTCTACTTGCATTCATCATTTATATAGCTATTCTATTCATAGTTTAATACAATGTTTACATAAACGATAAGGTTATTGTTCTTGTTTTTGTGAAAGTAAATGAATTTCGTAATTGAATTTGTTCCGTATTTTCAAGCAGTTTACTATGTGAATGTGACCTAAAAAACCGTGGAATTTTGTATCATCGTAAAAATAAATGACTTTGATGCTATTAGATCTCACTACTATACATTTACGGTTTTATCTATGATAAATTAACAAAAAGCTTTTATTTATTTACAAAACAAAATATAGCTAACACTATAAAATATTTATTATTTGTTACATCTAATTATCTTGGAGAAACCGGCATGTCTAATTTCCGCCAATCTGCGTGGTTAAGAGTTTATGAAGTCCCGAGCCTAATAGGGCTCTACATAAGGGTTGAATATAAAATTAAAATACTTTGTATTGTTGTAAATAATTATTACGGATTTGTATAAACGGATTGAACTGAAATAACACGTCTAGGCTATGCTTTGCATTTAGGTAGTTAAGTAGACTGGTTTTATCGAAAAACTAAGTTTTTTTTTTTAACAATTTACACTTTATCTACAAAACTCGTATCATCTATACTTCTATACTAATATTATAAAGAAGTAAAGTTTGTTTATTTGTTAAATTGTAAAGGGTAATCTCGGGATCTACTGAACCGATTTTAAAAATTCTTTCACCAATAGAAAGCCACATTATTGCTGAGTGTCATAGGTTATATAAAAAACGGAAAAATAAAAAGGCTTTTACGTGGTAGTCCGTTTTGCAAAGTGAATCGGAGAAAAAACGGTCGAATGGAAGCGTTTCTTACGAACGCTGCCTTAACTATGAAAGATATATTTTTGAGTTCTAGAGAAAACATGTGGAGCTTGAAAATGCCTACAAAAAAGTCACCGACAGCATATGTCTAACTTTTATATTTAAGTTACAAAAAGTAGTTTTTTTTAATATTAGTATAGATAATTTAATTTTTAATTTTTAATATTAAAAATAATTTAAATTATTTAAACACTGTACTAAAAAAGGATTATTAACATTATGCCCAACGAAGTGGGCACGGGTCAGCTAGTATATTATACTCACAATGATAATTTTTCTTTTACTAACATTAAATATATTGTTATTAAATAAGTGTGTCCTAATAATTTACGAGAAAAAGTATAACTTAAGATAATAATTTAAGCCGAAATGTCAGAAATCCTGTTGGTAGAGCCTTCCTTATACACTTTGGCCATACTTTTTTACCATAAAATGATCCTAAATCCAATTTAAATATTGGCATTACTAAAATATTTACAACACCGGAAGCTTTGTTACCTATATGAGAGTTAAGATAAAGTTGTGAAATTTGAACACTTTTTTATGGCATTCAGTAGATAGTTAAACGAAATTCTCTCACATAACACTAACTGTATATTTTAGTCATGGGATATTATGGGATGGGTAAATGTAATATTTTTATATAAAAAAAACTTTTCAATACTTGAGAATGACTTATGGATAATGCATAAATGAATCTTATAATTAAAAAAGCATTATTTCCCCGCCAAAAGTTGGTACGTGACTTGACAGATAAAGCACAAATCACAGATCATTAAAATGGCAAAAACAAATAATTACTATGACTTTCATGAAAAAACTAAAAAGTTTTTCTATATCTGTTGATTATTTTTGAATGAATTTAAATATATTATACAAAAAAATATAAATAAAATTCTTTACACGATAACTAAATAACATATACATAATACTTGTAGATGTTCCCAGGCCGTCTTGCACGGAAGTATGAAGCATGAAGATAAATCAAACTGTTCTGTTTATTCGACCTAATTTAAACCTTAATACAAAGTAATAAACAATGAAATCAAGTATCACAATTTAGCGTATTCTCATAGTAATTTCAAAAGAATTCTACCTGCGCTACAAGGTTGTTGATGTTGTAATTGTATGAACTTTTACTCGTTTTAATGTTCCTGGGTAACTCTTATTGCTATTTGCGTAGAGCTTACTGTGGTATTTAAATATTAAAAAGTTTTATATTAAAAAGTAGTTTAAGCCGTAAGGGAGACCTCTACAAAGGTGTTGCTTACTCATCCATTGCAAGACACGTTTAATCAAGGACGAATTTATAGAAAATATTTCTTTCTACTTTTTCTGGGTTAGAAAGAAAATGTAGCATTTTATAATGGCCAGTCCTATGATTTTTTGTTGGTTTTTTTCTGATCCTATAATAAATATCGATTAAATACTAATAGTCTCTATAAAGTTGATCCCAAATTCGATATTAATTAATTACTATTAAAAACTTAATGCAATAAATCTAAGTGAAAAATTAGACAGTTGATTTATAATTTTTGACTTTTAACATATTCAACAAAGTATGTTGTTTAATTTAACGTTAGACATATTTGATATATTTTTCTACAATACAAGTCATATTTCTTTCTATCTACTTGTGCATGCAAATGCAAGATTGTAACATTAATTACAAGTTATGTGGTTTATTACTAACGTAGGCAAACATTGCTTTAAGTACGATTATACAGATATACTCGGATAAATAATTAACAGACTGAGATTAGAAGTATTAGATAGATATATGCGAGATATACATCTATTCTTAAATAATTAATTCAAGTGTCTTGTACCTAGATAGTAATTTATCCATTATTTAAATCAAGTTAATGTATAGTAGTAAAATTGTTTAAAAAAATATATAATGCCGACATTGGCTCTATACCCTTGTAGAGACACTTCTTTAAATATGTTTGCTACGTTAATAGCACTAAATTATATAAACTTATTTAAAGGTTCTTAATCCATTTAGTTTGAAAAAAAAATGAACACAATTTAAAAAACGAAACTATAAAGAATTTAACACAGATTATAGTAAGTAATTAGTTTAAACAAAAAGATGTCATTAATTTCAAACTAATGCAAATCGAAAAATAAAAAGTAAATTTAAATGAAATTATCTTTTCGGATTTTGTCGCGAATTTATTTTGCTTTTTGGCTCCCGGCGTTTCGAATTCTTTACAGCAATCATGGTCACGGGAGAGACTGAAGTGTATTAATATTAAAAAAATATTAAAAAGTTCTCTTTAAAAAATCAATCGAATGCCCAATATAAGTGCCCGGTCTCCGACCGTCTGAAGGTCGTAAAGAATGATAATTACAGACATAGATGTAAAAGAGCCTACAAAAAGTTAGGAATGCTATTGTTATGATAAAATGCGGGCTCGCGTTTTTCAATTAAGTAAGATTTTAATTTTTACTACACAAATTAATTTATTTTAAATCCACTTTGGATGGTTGATGTTAATAGAACTAATATAATGATTTTTAATATACATTAATTATTATTTATGAAAATTACCTATTACTAATCAATACAAATCAATGGTTTGGCGTAACAAAATAATAAGAAATAAAATGTTGGATATGGTATTACCTAAATAAGGACTTATTTAATGTTGAAATATATAAAACAACATACCTATCCTAAATATGTAGAGGTAACTTAGTCAAAGTAAAATAACATTTTTAGCGTGTTATGAAGGAATTGATTGATTGCAACATTTGCTTGTGTAGATAAAAAAGTAAATTAAATAACTTGATCTAGTTAATTTTATTTAAAAAAACATACAAACTAAGTAAAAAGGTTCGAGTAACTTGAATCTCGCGACAAGCTTTTGTATCATAATGTAGGTAAATTGTGTAATTACGTTATAAGTTGATAGTTAAAGTTTTAAACGAAAAGTTTATTTTATTATTTTTAGCGCATTTATATAAAAACTTGTTTTTTAAAAAGATTTTTTTAATTTTAATTTAGTTTTACATGTTGTATTCTAAATTAAAAAGATGTTTTAAAATGACTACTGAAGGCTGCCATTCCATACTAATCGTATTACATTTGATATATGTCAACGAATCCAAGATGCGTGTTTGTAGGTCTTCTTTACCTACTGTCTGCGATTAACCCACTTCGAAAATGGTAAGCGACGGTATAATAAGTATGTACATGGCTTTTGCCGTTATTATTGATTGGAGGAGTACGTTAATTTTATGTACTTCGGTTCGTTTCTAGATACGTTTTAAATGTTAGTGTAGTTTTAATAAAAAATAGATATTTTCCCACGGTAAAAAGTATCCAATATGAGCATTTTGCTAATCAGTTATCATCATACCAAATATCAAAATTTATCCAGTAGTTTTCTCGTGATGCGATCACTGACGGACAGACAGACCGACAGACATCTGTATATATCTGTATCGATAATAATGACTATTTCAATGTGATTTTCCAAAAAATATTCAATGTACAGATTCAAATAAGTTCTATATTATAATATTATGACGAGTATGTATTACTAGCTAAAATCAAAACAGTATACCTATTTGTGAAATCCGTTTTTAGGTCGTCGTTGATAAGATTGTAATTCTCCAGTTTATATTAAGCACCTAATAGTAATCTTGGGCGTAGGTCCATTATTGCTGTATAAGAAACTACTGTGCTATTTAATAGATTGACTACTTGCACGCGAGCCAAATTCCAATACGTACCTTAGCTTTTGCGATTTAAACCCAATTTTTTCCTTTTCATACGAAAAAATATACATTTTAAGCATAAATAAAGAGATTTTTAACATTTGTTTCGAAAATATCTTGTAAATGAATCGTAGGAATTTGCGAGATTCGTGTACATGCGACCTGTGGTATTCTGACCCGCCCACGGCAACCGGCTTGGGGATCAAAGTTCGAATACAACATAGTTATACAAAACGTATATGTACCTATTTTCCTAAACGAAATTTTCATTCAATAAAAATATTAGAATTTGTAATATACATAACGTTTTATTTTTTGTAAATTAAATAATAGTTGAATAGAGCTAGGAAGATAGGGAGTTTGATATATTGAAGGCCGCATTTCTATGAATTTATTAATGTTTGATAGTCACTAAACTAATCAAATTCACCGTGAGTGAACATGATGTTAGTAGCATCGAAATATCGGAATTCATTAAAACATGGTAAATATACCGTTACACAAATACGTTTCTACGAAGATTTTGAAGACTTGCTATTTGCCTACTTGAAGAAAATATTATTATTACAATACCCATATTTTAGATATATCAAAAATATTGCCTTAAAGCTGTTATTGACTATAATAAATGACAGAAAATTATTCTACAATGTAAGCTCTACTTTTTTGCTAAATCTTTCAAGAAAATCAGTTTAATATTAATTATTCCATTATTGACCATTTTATATTTTTCTATATAACTCCTTCGTGCTAAAACGACGTATTTATCACTCTTCACTCATGTCTGAAGACTTGGAGTCAGGGCCGGATTTAAACTCAATGCCGCCCCTGGGCACCGGAAAAGAATCCGCCCCAATATTGGAACTGTACTTAAACTTATAGTTTATATATTTTATTTCTCAAAATTAAAATCTCTAATTTATTGCAGAAACTTTAAACTTTGTTACATATTACAAAAAAATAAATAAATACTTGTTATTTTTTTCTAACAATTATAAATTTTGCATCAATTTTAACATCAATTTTTTCATAAGCAAACACGCCTAACTTTTTGTATTGAGAATTGGTCGATTATTCTTCGCAATCTAAACGTTGAAGTACGTCGGATTCGATGCATAAAATAGCTTAGTTAGTCTATTAGCAGTCATTGTAGAACGTAATAAGTTTTTAAACAGAAACTATCTTTTCAGATTTTGTCGTGGATTAGTCGCGACGTTTCGAATGCTTGCAATCATGGTCACAGGAGAGACTAAGATACTTGACGTTTTATATACTTGTTACAGACATTCGCAGGCTTTAGGCTTCGCACACGGTCTAAAGATCGGAAACCAAATTCTACTGAGTCGCGCGGAATGGTATCTCGCAGTACTAACGCCCGCCCTTCCTGTTTTTGCAACATTTTTCATTAACGCTCCGCTCCTATTAGTCGTACCGTGATGTTATGTAGCCTATAGCCTCCCTCGATAAATTGACTATCCAACACAAAAAGAATTTTTCAAATCGAACCAGTAGTTCCTGAAATTAGCGCGTTCAACCGAACAAACAAACAAACAAACTCATCAGCTTTATAATATTAAGTATAGATAAATTACAATTCAAAAGAACTTTTGGGGTCTATGTGATTAGAGCATAGTTAGATCTGATTAATATTATATTTTTTGATTTTAGTTTTCTGTAGTGTTGCTTGATATTTAACTTTTAAAATAATCAAATTAAAATACAATTTGTTTTTTAACTTTTTAATTTTATTAAAACTTATATTCAAATTAATGCTGAATTAAATAATAATTAATGAGTCTCTCCCGTGACCATGATTGCTGTAAAGCATTCGAAACATCGGGAACCAAAAAGCAAAATAAATCCGCGACAAAATCTGAAAAGAGCTTGGGAGTTTTACTCAAACCCTCTTGATCCTTTCTTCTTTTGTCCAAAGCGCGCTTCCGATACTCAAATCCGCTCAATTTACTTTTTTTACAATTTTAATTTTATTACGTCCATCGGACATGTTTTTCAATTAATTGTATATTTATACTCAAAATTGAAAAAAATATTACGCACTCGAGTTTACTAATTAGGGGTAATTCATTTATTACGTAAGACAATTTAGAGGGGGAGGGGGATCACCTATGTATTATGTTTTCTTACAAGGGGGTGGGAGGGAGTCTCGATATTTCTTCTGTAAGATCAAAAAAAAGCGCAAACTTAAAATTATACTTTGAAAAAGCGCGGGCAACCGAGTGAAAAGTACTGTACTTTTAATTAAAATTACAAATAAACATTTCAAAAAATTGTTATTTTAAAAAATTAACATTAAAATAAACCAAACGTGTATTCATTTTTTCTTTTAGACTCTTACGTAATAAATATTAAACAGGGCGGGGAGGGGGAGGCCTATTCTTATTATTTTTCTCATAATAGGGGCAGAGGGGGTCAACAACTAGCGAAAATAGTCTTACGTAATAAAAATGAATGGCCCGTTACCATAAAGTAAAGTAATGTACCTTTAAGTCTATACAACAGCTTTGACATAAGAGACAGAATACAAAAGCGCCACGGACGGCCGGAAATAATATATTACGGAGACACCTTTAAATTTATGTATTTATCACTTGAATTATCAATTAAACAGAAAATTATTAATTAAAAGAATTAATTAATTATATTGAGCAATCTTGATTAGACAAAAAAATTTTTTTTGACTTTCAAAGTTTTGCCGCCCTAAAAAATTTGCCGCCCTGGGCACTCGCCCCGACTGCCCCTAGTGTAAATCCAGGCCTGCTTGGAGTAACACATAGGCTGTTATTGTTTGTCAAATAACTAGCGAGTAAACCGTAAAGATGGGATTTTCTTCTTCTTAACACGTTCACTGTGCAAGCCGAAATAATAATTTGACCTCATACGTGTATAGTGGGTTTTGTTTTTAAATTAACTTATTGTCATAAAAATAAACAAAAAAGTAGTAATGATTTTATTATTATTATTTTTTAATAAGATATGAGGAATTTTCTCCATGTCCCATATGGGGGTCACACACGTCTGAACTTAAATCAAAGAGTAAATATACTTAAATTTAATGAAATGCATGCACAAATATTTTATTTATGTGACAAGTCATCTGTCAAAATCAGTTTGCCGCGATAATTTGTCGAGTAAATAGAGCATTGGACAGTTTTATCTGAGTTTTGTGCTATAACAGAAGTTTAGTGGAAGAAGGTAATACTGCCGCTCAAGCCCGAAAAAAAGCAAAAAAATGGATACGAAATGTAAAAAAACTTTTTCTCTGGCTTGTTATAATAAATATCATTAATATTTTGTGCTAATGAGTAAAAGAGTTTTTATTAATAAATAAATAATTGTCACTTTCTGTGTTTAATTTTGCATAACGTATACCAGCAAAACTAATATAAAATTTCACTGGGACATCATGGTAAATAATTATTATATTCATTGTTCACACGTGTATGCAAGTAAAAAAAAAATACTTTCATACGTGCGCGGAATTATATGCCATAGAATTTATTTTAGCTTGTGCCCCACATATGTGCCACGCACGTATGAACTGATCCTCATGGTGCCCCATATGTGGGGCATACACAGGGAACGTGTTAAAATGGAGAGGCCATTTTTAAAGGCCGGCAGTCATCTTAAATTCTTCTTTATTCGTTGCTAGCTTGAATAAATATTCTGCCGTTTCATTATCAGATGTTCAAAAATTAATACAAGAAGTACTCACCTATATTGAAGTCGGTTAAAAGGGAAACAAACCGGCTTTTAAACGTATGGTGGAAGGTATTAATGACTTCTAAAGCCGCGGAAATGCGCGGTCAGCGAGTGTCTAATGACGTTTTGAGGCTTCGTTTGAAATTCCTGAGTATCTGATTTCTTTGTGTTGTCGTAAATACAATACAGTATTTAAAAAATCTAAATTTTCATAGCGATATTAGTTAAGCTGTGCATTGGTTATATAGTAGGTTTGATTATTAAATGGTAGAATTTTTCTACTATATTGTATACTAGCTGTGCCCGCAACTTCGTTCGCGTGGATGTCGGAACTTAATTAGTATTTTTGAGTGCGAAGCGCTTTCTTCTTATCTATCGAACAATACTGCACGCAGTTGATCTCTAGTTATAGTCCCGTCTAAGTTCGAATACTCGTAGATGGCACTGTTTTAATATTTTACTTCGGAAACACTATTTTTTTTTTATTAATTTACATTTTTTATAAGTGGTGAACTTTACGATGAAATAAAAACCTTAATGTTACTTCAATTTACGCACATATTTTTGTGTATAAAAGTTACGTGAAGTTGTGAGACCAAATGCACATAACCCTAATTTTACTTCTGGAATTTCTCTACTTCTTCACTTTAAACTCAAATATCTTTTGATAGACTGAACCGATTGCAATGAAACAAAAACTAAATGTTACTTCAAGTTACGTTCAATCGTTGTGTATAAAAGTTATCTACATTGCTTTCGTACATTTTACGTGATGCCCGGATAAATAAACAGACAAACAGACAAACAGACAAACAGACAAAAATTCTAAAAATGCTGGAAATGGGTTCTATTGGTTATCCTTTAACACCCTGGCTATTTTTTTTGTAATTTTTTTTGATGTACAAAAACGACTTTTCTACAGTTTTATTATATGTATAGATATAGAAGATATAGACTATCGCTTCTGTCGATTCGTAGGAAAAAATGTTAAACGATTTATTACAGGTTATGAGGTTATCAATAATTTATTAGCCATACATATTCTGTATTTGAATAAAAACAACAAAAGGCTTCTTTCCCACAAAGTAAAGGTCGACTTGCCATAAATAGGAAAAAATGGTAATTTGCCGCTTTAGAGCATATACCTATTTGATGTCTGGGAGGCAACTATCAGATATTTCCTGCATTTTTAACCGACTTCAAAAAAAATTCAAAAAAGGAGGAGGTTATATGTTCCGTTGTATGTATTTTTTTTTTTTTTTTTTTATGTATGTTCACCGATTGCTCCGCCGTCTGTGGGCCGATTTCAAAAATTTTTCTTTTGATTGGTAGGGTATAGTTCCGAGGTGGTCCCATTGTCACCAAGTCAGGATCTGATGATGGGATCCCAGGGAAATCGAAGGCAACTCTCAAAATTTACAGGCACCTATTATGTTTTTGATATATTTTCTAAACCCGATAAAGCTTTTACGTATGAAAATCATCATCTCATGTGGATGAGCTGATGATGGAAGGTAAAATTCCTCAACAGTTGTTTTTTATGTGTTTTCACCGATTTCTCCGTGAATTGTGGGCCGATTTTAAAAATTTCTTTTTTGTTCGGTATATACATTCAAGATGTTCTCATTGTCACCAAGTCAGCATCTGATGATGGGATCCTAGAGAAATCGAGGGCAACCCTTAAATTTTATCGGCACTGATTACCTTTTTCATATATTTATTTCTAAAGCTGTTCAAGAATTTGTGATGATGTAAGGTATATATCCTCAACGGTTAAGAGTTGAAAGAAAATTCTTTTAATATTATACGTACTTATGAACTGATAGTCGTACTCCTTCAGGATATTAGGTGGATTGATAATAGAAGGTAAATCTTATTAACGTCTACGAGTTACGTGGAAAAATAGACGTGGACAAATCTCGATTGACTATTGTCGTTCATTTCAAAACTTCGCTGACTTATTGGAGCAGTACTTTAGTTAGCCTTCCAATATTTTATTTAAACATAATAATTTCCACAAAAAAAATTAAAATAAATTATTTTTTAACAAAAATGAAAACCGACTTCAAAACGCTACAAATCGAAACTAAAAAGAAAAAAAAATAATTTTAATTACTTAGTTATTGTTGGAGTCGGTGCCAGCCAAAGCAAAATAATCCTAATACAATCTCCTTGGCTGGCACCGACTCCAACAATAACTAAGTAATTAAAATTATTTTTTTTTCTTTTTAGTTTCGATTTGTTTCTAAATCTTTTGTAATTTTATTATATTTTTGAGTAACTTTTAATTTTTACTATTTAAGTTATTTATAATGATGGAGGCAATATGTCATTATTTTAATCTTCACGGGGTAAAACTAGTAATATGTTGCGGTAAAAGTAGTAGATTAGTATTATAAATTAAAAGCAATATCTTATGCATATAAAAATTTTTGTTCTACGTCTTCTTTATAAGACCGTTATCTTTTCTAGAGAACCAAAGAGTTTCTCAAACCTTGCCTAATTTTTGTCCAAAGATCCTATGGATCACTACAACTACACCACTACACCCACTAGCTTATCATATGTACATATTAATCATTGCGTTTTTTTATGAATATATTTAAGACAATCACTACATACTTAGTATAAAACAAATTCCCTTCCCACTGCCTATCTGTCCCACAGAAAAGATGATAGGTATTCCGTGGTCTGTCCCTATGTATGTTTAGATCTTTAAACGTACACAACGAATTTTGATGAAGACGTAGTCCTTTAAATCACAATTAAAAAACAACTAAGTAGTATTTGAAAACGGCTATTGCTTAAGACATTCAGAGGAGAGATATAAGACCAAATGCTAGTTCTTCATAAATAAATATAAGGACTAGCTCTTTTCCGCGTCTACGCTTGTGCGTATAAATTTATTTGGACCGCTTTTATTAAATCAAAGTGACACTTCCAAACAAACAAACAAACAAACAAACAAACAAACAAACAAACTGTTTAGCTTTATCATATAAGTATAGATTAACTCTGGTTTAAATGAATTTGCTAAACGACAATATATAAAGTTTATTGTTTAACAAACAAAAGCGATAAAGCACATAGTTTAATGTAATCAGTGCGGAACGATCTTACACAATACCATCGTCGCGCTAGCTCCGAGACATCTCATGTACTAGATAGATTAGGTTACTTAAATTGCACACTAAAGTCATTCAAAGGCATTAAATTGTTTTCCGTCAGGTTATTTTGAAATTAGTTTAAAGTTCACTGACCTTTTATTAAGGCAATTATAGTAGCAATTGGTTTAATACTTTCTTAGATTTACCTACGCGAATTTCAATTGCCTCTTGAAGATACTGTTGATATAAATTTTCATTTGTAAATAGTACAAGCCATTTTTAATAGATCTATGTATGATCTGTAAAAATACACTTTTTTAAAAATAATAAATGTTTCTTAAAATACATAAATACTCTTTCATTCTTAAGTGAAATAATTAAGTAAATGAAAACGAAGAGTAAAATATTTATGTTATCAGTAGAATATAACTCAGCTTTATTAGAAAAGTTAAAAGCAGATGTCACATACATAAACATATATCTATTATTCATTAAATTTTAATTTCAAACGACAACTATTTGCTTATCATTACTTCAGATAGAATTGTAATTAGGTAATAGAAGTGGCATAAGCTTTTACAGTTCGTAGTTTCGAGCGCTCAATCCTACTTGGGACAGAAAACAGTAAAAAATGTACGTATTAGTAAGTTTAGATTTTGGGACCCATCAGTACATATAAATAAATTGTCTGTTTTATTTTAAAATTAACAGCTTTTCACAAAATTCATATGAAAGTATATACGATGCAAAATATTAATTTTTAAAAATTTTGTCTGTCTGTCTTTCTGTTTTTTCCGGCTAATCTCTGAAACGACTGGATCGATTTTGAGGGGACGATGTTATATAATGAATAAAAGTAACCTAAGTTTCTCCGTAAACTTAGCTTACTTTTATTTTATAAAAACCTTTAATTTATGTTAAAGTACGCCCAGTGAAGCGGACCGGGTTTGCTAGTTTAAAATATAAAAAAAAGTTCCTATTAGTTAAATAAAAAGAAACTTTTATATACTGTATTTTATTTTATATCATTTCTAATTTAATATTTAATTCTGTGTTAGAGATAATGTTAATAGCATTCTTTTTGGAGTGAATGGTGCATTAATAATGTGAGTCGACGAACTCAAGCACGTGTTTTAGTGAGGACCTACTCCTAGTTCTAATTAATAATATCTAAACACTTATCTTGAGTAGCGGTATTGAATTAGTTTTAATTAAACGCTTATAATATTATTTAATAATAGTCCACAGAATATGTTTTTTTTGCCAATAAAAAAACTATGTATGTAACAATGTAAGCTTTTTAAAGCTTTAATTTTTACTACTATATATAGAGGCGCAGGCGGCAGGACAGTCAGCTTTTATGATTTCGCCACGTATATAACCTCTTCTTAAAAAATTAAAAAAAAACAATTACATACCTACTCACGCGGGATTCAAATCTAAGAATTCATGATTTTAACCATATAAAACTATGATCAAAATCTATAATAAATGTGCAACCAATTGTTTAATTATCATAAAATTTTGAATTTAATATAAATTTCAATGCCTATTCTTGTATAACATTATTTTAAAAACACACGCATCTTTTTTATACCGTAATGTCGATATATTCGTCATTCTCGTCTATAAGTTCGGAATTTTCTTTACCTGATTCTCGCTCTGTATTCAAACAGGTTATAGACCAACGGAACCTTCAACAAGGCCGCCATCGAAAATTCCAGCCATTTCCTGCACTCCACGTAATCGTTTCTAAGAAGAATCTCTTTTTGAATTAGACTTATTGATATTTTGCACGTCGCAAATCATTTTGACGGAACAATTAGTGCTTTATTTACAAAAAAATGATTTATCCTTATTTTTGTGACTTATCTAAAGATTTTTTATCTTTTTAACTAATTTCACTTGATAATGTTACTAGATATTTTAATTTTTACATCCTTTTTTCTGTTTTTTGCTTCTCTTCAGAAAAACTGATAAAATAATATATTATGATTCAGTAAATAATAAACTTTTGTGAATGGACTCATTAAAGTGCTTACGAATTGAATAATTGCAAACATTTTATGAGATTTTTACGTCGCGACTTTACGATATATTTTGACTGTGTGTATGACGAATACGGTAACACCAGTTCGTGGATACCCCTCGGGATGAAACCATTGCATATAATATTTATTTATTTGTCGCCTTCACGCTTCAAAAATGGCTGGTCAGATTTCGATAAAATTTAGCAGGCTCGGTAGGATCTAGGGTAAGCTAGGATCCTAATGAAGCTAAGTTAATTGGCTAGTACTGATATACGAGTATTAACAACGCTTGTTAAACAGAAATATTCAATCACACATAAAAGATTCATCTCCTCATAAAGACAACTACTTACGGACCTAAATTTCTCACATCATGTCATCGTCAATGAAAGGGATGGTTTTATTGACTGACAAAAGATTTGTTGATTTCTCGTGAGTCGTGAGAAATATTTATCGTATTGAAATACGCTTTATTTAATTCATATACACATATTGATGTTTTATAAAAGGTAAATTTTAAGGAAGAATAGATAGAGGTCTTTTGCTTTCTAAATAAATTCTTATACGTTTGTTATATTTTTTTATTATTTTTGTATGACTGTTTGTTAAATTTAACATAAACCAAAGTAGCTTCCTTAAGGAGTAGTTCCTTAGGACAATAGTAATTAATTATATGAGTTAAATTTTATATGTTTTGCACCTCCTTGCCTTCTCGATGCTAGCGAAATAACAACGATTAGATCAACTAAAGCTCTCAGTCTTAGGAAAAATATAATCAGAGTGTCTGAAGATTATAATGATTTAAAATAGAGCACTAATATAAATAGTACAATTATTACGATGCATTTCTTTAAAACTATATTTGTCTTAATTACAATTTTTCTATTCAAATCCGGTCGACCTAGATTTAATTTCGTATGAAAGTTTACGTTGAAGCATGAAATGTTTACGAGAACTGGACTGATATAAGGAAGTGTGAACAAAACATGATTACTGACGCGTTGAAAGACATCCTATAAGCAGATATTAACCGCAACTCTACTTTACTTTACTTCTACTTTAACTCTACATACTTTTGTTTTATTTTTATAATCTGATACTGATACAATATAAATAAATTATTAAGAGCTTTAAAAATATCTTTTATATTTTTAGCAGTTTTGGGCTATTTCTATGTTATTAATGTTGTCATATTAAGTAAAATAGAAAAGTGGACGATTTTACATTTTCAAAGAAATTAGATAAGATTTGTTTTCAAAGTGCTAGTAAGCCTTTTTAACCGACTTTGAAAAGGAGGTTATCAATTCGATCGGTATTTTTTATGTATGTACACCGATTACTCTGTGATTTATGATCCGATTTACGTGATTTTTCTTTTGTTTGATGCGGAATACCTGCCATTTGGTCCCATAAAAATTTAAATAGTTTGGCCCGGTAGTTTTTATATCGAATAGAATTTAATCTGTTACATATATAATACTTATGTATTTAATTTTTTATTTAAGAATTGGTGAGCCTTTTATCATGATTCGTCGGCTGTAGTAGGAATTTAAAGTTAAAAAAGCTACACAGTAATGAATTAAATTGTAATAAATCCTTTCACTTACACATATTTTTACATAAATATGTAGCGTTTACTCTACTTTGAATATTTAATTTAATTTATGATTCAATGCATTTAGTATGCATTGCTTGCTCTCAGTACGACAGTGCCATACAAAATACGAAATTAAAGTTAAAATTCCATCCGCGCGTACATGTAAATCGACCTGTACATGAAAAAGAGCTTAAAGCTTTCTAGTACAAACTATCTCTCCCTTACTATATATTTTTTGTTTAATACATTAATTCCAATACTTAATTCTCCAGGCTTTATTATCGATAATGATGCCGAATCCATAGTTTTTAGAATTTTCGTCAGTCTTACTGTTTGTCTGTCTCACTACCTGTAACCGCATCAAGCATCACTGGTTCTGAACAAAATCTGATTTAAAAACAAACAAGAATTGTTTTTTATTATATAATAATAGTTTTTTCCAAACATTTAAAAACTTTAAAACCAATGTATAAATAAGTTTGTAAAGAAACTGCTACCGACTCGGAGGACAGTTCTACTGAGAAGAGCAAGCAAGAAACCCATCATTACATTTTTTCTAGTTTTAATTAAATGACTGAATCCTCACATGCAATTAGTAGATACTATTAGAACCTATAAAATTATATAGCTTCTTGCAAAAATAATCCTAGAAAAACGCCACTTATTCGACGAATTATTTAAAAAGATATTAATCAACGTGATGAATTCATTGAATGGTTCTAAGGACAGTCACCTCGTCCACGCTTTATAAAAGAAGTAGTGAATTACATCATACTTTCTTATATAGAATTGCACCTGGCTTATTACTTGTTTTACAACATCTACATTCAACTTGAATTCTACAATTAAAAACGAGTTTCGTTTGTATCTATATTAAGTAAGAGTAGATTAGATTTCTCACGGCCATGTATCTAATATGGAAAGAAAATTCTTGCTTATTAAAGTTGCGAATATGTATTAAATGAATTATCAACCCTAGTAGAAATATTCAGCTCTTTTAAACGTCCCACGACTGGGGATGGGCCTCCGTTTAATACGAGCGGGATCAGGCCATAATCCATCACTTTAACCAAGTGCAGGTTGGTCGTCTTTACAAGTCCTTCGAAAACTTGCTAGGTTCTCTCAGACATACAGGTGTGCGCCATTTTTTAATCAATGCGTGTAATATTTGGTTTTATGAAGAAAAAGTGCTAAAGACGAACTTCTTAGGTTCGATATCCGGGTCAATATTTTTACTATGTAGAGAATTAAAAATAAACGCTTCAAAATCCGCCAAAATATATAAAATGGTAGAGAACAAATAGGTAGACATAATCTACTGGAACTATTTTCACACTTTAAAAGAAAATGAATGGTTTGCGACGTTATATCAGCCTAAAGCTTAGGTATACAATCTTATAATATAGTGTTACCAACCTCATATAATCATGACAAGTTTATAAGGTCACGAAGGCTCGCGGAAGACGACCGTTTATAACCTGCTGTTATTGTTCAAACTGGATTCCAACAATCACTTCACCATTTACAAGGTAACGAAAATAACATGCCAATTTGTTTTATCAATATATCAAGTTAAATTATCTCTAACTTGTTACCATAGAGCTTTGCCATTAAAGCTTTCTACAATATTTTCGCAAATAGAAAATAATGAAATGTATTTAATATGACGACACGTTTGGCTCAGTTGGTAGTGACCCTACTTTCTGCGCCAAGGGTCGCGGGTTTGAGTCCCGCTGGGGGCATTCATTTGTTGAGCACGAATTGTTGTTCTCCAGTCATGGGTGTTAATATTTATATTATGTATGCATTTAAATATGTATATTTGTACTATATCAACTATCTGGTATCCGTAACACAAGCCTCGTAGCTTACCACGGAACTAGATAGCGCTGTGTGTAATAATGTCAAAAAAATGTCAAATTTCAATTACAAAAATATTTATTTATTATTAATTATGTATAAAGATTAAAAAATATTTTACTTCCATATAAATATGTGAGATAGTCCACCAACCCGCATTTCGCCAGCATAGTGGACTATGGCCTGAACCCCCTCGTATTAAGTAGAGGCCCGTGCCCAGCAGAAGGACGTAAAAAGGGCTGAACAATACATAGGTATTTGTTTTTTTTTCTATCTGCAATGTCGATTATTGTAAATATCGATATTGCGGATAGAAAACAAAAATGGCCTACAGTACCTCAATATTTGTGGACATTCTACCGTCTAAGGGGAGTTACGCGTAACTGATTGTTGCTTAATTCTTAAATTGTAAGGTTTTACTTTTACACAAGGCAAATAATTAGGTACAGGTTGGCTATGTTGATACAAGAGTACAATATCGATTTTATTTTATCTCCAGCTCCTTATATTAAGGAATGCTACTGTTTGGAAAATAGTAGGGGAATCTAATAAGGTAATTTCTTGAAACAAATTAAGCTCCTTTTCTACATCTGTACATATTTTATTAATAAAATAAGATGGTCATTTACTCACTTATGCAAATGAAAGTGATCTAAGTAAGATTTAACTTATTAAAAGCATAGAAAATTCCAAACTATCTAACATACTGATATACAGTTTTATATTAAATGCGCATGGCGCATATATAGCGGTACTTATAAGAAAAAATATACATTTATTTATTTTTTGTATATCTGTCTATTACTTCCGGCTAATCTCAGATAGAGGTGGACCGATTTGGATGGCATTTCCACTGTCAGTTAGCAGATGAGATACGATTTACTAATATAAAAAAATATATATGATTTCAATTCCACAGAGTAGGTACGAGACATTTTCAGAGTAACGATAAATCTTAATGCATCGTTTATGCAGGCTACATAGTTCATCTATTTGAAATAGTGCAAACTGTAGTATTCTATAGCGCAGTAAAGTGTAGTAAAGTGTAGTTCAAAGATTCCTCTGCTCATTCCAGAATGGCAGATGTTAAAAACTTTATAGTTAACTATTGTGAGATAAAGAAAACAAGTTCTAATAAAAACAGTTTAAATAGAATAAAAAGTTATATATAAACAAAAAAAATACCTCAAAAGCACTAGTTATAAAGATAATATAATAATCATTTACCTACTTTATAAATGAGAGTTAAAAAATTAAAAATCTCATTCAATTCATAATATTGCTCATACATTTAAAAGCTTCGTAACTTTATATGGTTATGTAAAGACCACCCACACTCTAAATATTACATAACGGCCCACGATATGAAATTAAATTTCAATATTAATTTTGCATAATTATAATGTGTTACTTTATTCCTAAATTTTATGTACCGTTTTTAATATAAAGAGGTAGAAGGTTACTTACCTTATACAAACGATATCGTTACGTATATTGATATAGGTAAGTACAATGTATACTACCTATAATATGTACGTGTATATTTTTAATTCGGGATATCTTAATAAACTCATATGTAGTAGGTATAAGGAGAAGTAAGTTATTAATTACCATTTAATATTTTCTTAGATTTACGCAAACATTCGAACAAATCATGTGAAAATTCTTTCGAAAAGATGTTTTTTTCATTACAAAAAATACTTTTCGCCATATTCGTATATATTCCTAACTATTCTATATAAAAATAAAAATTGTAAATCAACGAAAATCCATTGACAATTAGCGAAGATATCGTAAGATAGAGAGAATATATTTATAGAATATATTTACTATACTGAAAGAAAAAGTAAGTAGTATTATGTTATTTCAAAATAATTTTGTCAAGATTATATTTTTGCATATACAGTGAAACCTGGTTAAGTGGGACCTGGATAAGTGAGAAACCTCCATAACTGGAACTCATGCGAAGGTCCCAACACTTTGGCACTGAATTACCCCTGTTAGTGGGACGAGCTAAGCCTCTATAACTGGGATTTGTTCTTTCGATTTATCATCATAGTTACCTCTATAACTGAGACAGGGAGTAAATTTTATATGCATAAACCTCTGTAACTGAGATAACATTGTTTTGTTTGATCGCACCTTTATAACTGAAATAACCTCTATCAATGGAACCCTCTGTAAATGAGACAGATATTTATTTATACCTGCATATCTGAGACACTGGGTAAGTGGAATACCTCTATAAGTGAAACAATATTGCAGGTCCCTTGATGTCTCACTTAACCAGGTTTCACTGTACCTAATTATTGTTATTTTAAAAATAATATACTTATGTAAAGCCATATAAACAAATTCTTTTATAATAAAAATCGTTAAAAATAATAATTTGAGTAAAAGCGAAAGTTCCTACATTGCTCTTATGTAAGTTGCATTGCATTAAGTAAATAGCCTTACTTAATAGTTATTTTATTTAAAAAAATATTACCAACAATGGTTATAAAGCTCTGAAGCACACTATTCTAGTGCTGCACTATGCGGTCGCAAGACAGCGCGGAAGCGGGCACCGGTACTCTAATATATATATGGATATACAGATTACAGATACAAAGCCTTTTATAGATCTTCTGTCATTGAAACTAAGTGCTTATATATTATGATCATAGACGTATTAACTAAGGACGAGACACATAAGCTGACGTACCTTTACCGGCCTTGACAGTAATCAGGATATTTTAGGCCTGGCCGTTTGATTTTACGTCAGTCTCAAGCACTTACTTGTCAACAAAACATCTCCCAAAAATGACTAAATGTTCTATTAGATGGTGTAAAAACTATAGCAGCGGAAGCAGCACTATTTCTTTTCACTTGTAAGTAATATATTTTATTACATTTAATGTTATTTATCACAAAATTTGAGTAAATGTAAAATAAAATTTCGTATTATTCAACTATGTTAAATATAGTCGATATATCTATGTATTGTTGACATCTGACAACCATCATAAAATGGCTGGATTATACCGTTCAAAACAAATGACAGAACCGTCGAGTAAGTCCATTTGACATCGACTAGTGCTTGACAATGTCGAAAAATATATCGATATTTGACGAAATAACTAAGCGAATAATGGATGTTATTTGTACAGTACAATAACATAAAATACTTTTATCGCAGTATCCTACAATCTGATGACAATAAATTTATAATAATATTTTTATAATTAAATAAAAACATTATAAATGCAAAAATTATAATTAGTATGTGTACTTAATTTTTATTTTATTTTAACACATAAATTACACAAAATTTTAGATTTCCTAGGGATCCTTCTCGAAAGAGAAAAGAAATTCTTAACAAAAAATTTGAAGTCTATAATAACTATAATTGAGTAAAAAGTTCATAACAATGTCCTGCTTATTTTAGTATAATTAAAATATAAATACCGGAAGCTTACCCCACCTTTATTCTCCCTTTATTTTCTTTGCCTTACAGCTTATTTATGATACGCCTTTTCTTTCCCATTCGAACGTTCTGGGTTTGATTGTCGGCGAAAAATCAAACAATATTTATTATTAATATTTAAAATGTCATTGATGTATGTATTTTATCGACTACGTTCAAGCACTAGCATTAGAGTGAATTTTGATGTATTGTGTCAATTCTTTGTGTGCGTTATACTTCAAATGGTTGAAAGTGTTTTCATGCATTTGTATTTTTTGACTGGTCCTTAGGTAATACGTCCATGATTATGATATAAGAATTATATACACTACTAGCTGACCCGTGCCCACTTCGTCGGGCATAATGTTAATTAATAATCCTTTTTTAGTACAGAGTGTTTAAATAATTTAAATTATTTTATTAATATTAAAAATTGAAAATTAAATTATCTATACTAAAAAAACTACTTTTTGTAACTTAAATATAAAAGTTAGACATATGCTGTCGTTGACTTTTTTGTAGGCATTTTCAAGCTCCACATCTTTTCTCTAAAACTCAAAAATATATCTTTCATAGTTAAGGCAGCGTTCGTAAGAAACGCTTTCATTCGACCGTTTTTTCTCCGATTCACTTTGCAAAACGGACTACCACGTAAAAGCATTTTTATTTTTCGGTTTTTTATATAACCTATGACACTCAGCAATAATGTGGCTTTCTATTGGTGAAAGAATTTTTAAAATCAGTTCAGTAGATCCCGAGATCACCCCTTACAATTTAACAAATAAACAAACTTTACTTCTTTATAATATTAGTATAGATAGAATAAATATTTTTAATTGAACCTGTCTAGCACTACAAGTTTCATTTAACTAAGCGGTAGTTTATTTTATTTCTTGCAATTTTTAGTTCCCTTACTGAAATTATTGTATTTTTTTATATAAAAGCTCCTCTGTGTTTTATAATCAGTTTTCGATGTTATCTTATTAAATAGGAATGGTCGAACTTTAGTTAATAATAACAAAATATTGAAAACAGACAATTTTTAAATCAAATCAAATCAAAGTATTGAAATAGTCCCCTTATATCGATTAAGTATAAAAAATATGAGATAAACGCGTGCGAGTTATCAACGGCCGAACGCGGAACATTTTTTATAACCCATATAACTGCCACTAGGGACCGTTAACACCTGCCACAAACAAATACTAGATATTCGATAAAAAATGTAGATTTAGAGAAACCGGTAACCAATTTGAATTTTATATGTAAATCATAAAACCTAGTTAGGTAGTTTGCCATCTTGCCTACTAAAATACATAAGTTGCATATTCATATATGCGTGACCCCAGTAAAATTTCTGATACAAACCATAACTGTTAACTTACGCGTTGTGAAACAGATAACCTAATTTCAGCTAAGCTTTCGTCATATTAAGATAAAGCTCAACAAACTCAAATGTTTAACGATTTATACCACTACCGAGAGTGTCATTTTGTATCCTAACATACTGGAACGTAATCAGCGAAACCGGTTTTAAGGTATTTTTAACGGATAATACTGGCCGCCTCGACCACGGATTGATTGCAAATACTCACCGGCCGTTAGGTGCCGAGGGGGAGTGCACTAGCTTCACCGCGAACAAGAACTGGATCGCACAAACTAACAGACAACAGAGGTTCAAGGATAGTGTCAACGCACACAATGCTAACGTCACTTCGTATACCACTGCGAATTCCTCAGGAGCACTTGTCGCTGGGGCTGATATCTTCAGGAGGAACAGCAACGCGAGTAGCGCTAGCAGTAGACTGATAAGACATAATAGGGCTAACGACGTCAGGGCTTCCTCTGTAGCCGCCCGCGTGCTTCGAGCCCTAGAAGTAGCCGGTTGGCTTGATGGAACTCCTGAAGCAGTTCCATTCGCAAGTTTGGGAGGTGATGCGACAGGAAGTGGAGTGATCACAGGAACGGATGTAGGCGGCTGAGCTCCAGGACTGACGCTGGCTGATGTTCCACCAACTGAATGTTTCGAGGAGTCCAGGGTGGAAACGTTTAAGGGTAGGTGGTGGTGCGGCCGCCGCGGCATGTTTTGGTAGCGGTGATCATCGCTCGCCGCCGGCGGCCGCTGTGCATGCTTCAACATATTTTAACTCTCACGCCATTAGCCGCCATCTCGTCGAGTTTCCCATCAGAGCGTACGTACACTTCGAACCGCGGTCGCGTTATGACTGAGCCCCCTCTCTACCTGCTTCGCGATTGTCAATCAGACCGGTGCTCTACAACCACCGGTTTTGTTAAAAAACCTACCCTTATAATACTCTAAACACAATCGCCTTAATGTAAACTAAATACTTCAGTCCATTGTTATATACTTGTATGAATATAACAATTACTGTTTGTTTATATTGTTTTAGTGAAAGTATTGTTTGTATACTTATAACATAATAAAATCATCAACCTATTATTATAGTACTAATTAAACACTTGACAGAGAAATAAAAATAAAACATATTTCTGGAGAGTTTTAATTAAAAGATCTTACTTTATGTAATTATGACTTCATTGTTTAAAATAAGTAAATTCTCACGAGATGTATATGTAGGAACCTGTTTTCCGTAAACAGGGTCAAGGTGTGCTTTTCATTAGAGGATTCCGAAATATCTTTAAAGGCCATAATTTTAGTAGTAAAACCTTTTTAGTATTGTGTAGGAATTTTATTAGGCAGTTACGCAAGAGCATCTCTATACGTATTTGTAATATTTTATGCTAAAAAGACGTCAAAGCTAACTAATACTTCGAATGTGAAAAAATTAAACATAATTTAATGAAAAGCTCTTGCAAATATTAACAAAAACTAAATTAATTACGCAAAAATTCGATGCAAATTTAATTTAAGGCAGACGACCATATGAAATACTATACAGTTCAATCATACGTACATCCTAGCCGGCACGTGGACACTTGCCACCTGCTTAGCAGATGTTTTGCTGGCATTCGAGAATATACCATAAAACCTCCCCATAATTCGATTCTATGAATATAATTTAAATTAAGGTATAATTTTCTATTAATTTCACCTTATATGCTTAATAGTGAAATCTTAACACATCTGTAACTTAAAAATTTTGTAGAGAGATATTTACGTAACTTTACCTGTTAGATAATAGGTTAAAATTAAATTCTCTGAAAACACTTTACACCGTTCTGATCGATGTTATATTTATTAATTTTCTATCGCCATAGTATAATAAAATTGTGATACGCCAACGAATTGTGTAAAACACACCAGTCACTGCCGACTTGTAGGAAAAGTCGAACAAGGGATATGAAATGTGAGGAAATTAATTAATTAGAGCTTTTGAATCGTTCATTACATTTAGATAATTAATTTATTTTTGCAGAGTAGTCAGTACAGTATATATGGTTGACAATTTTTTTTAATTTAAAATAAAACGTTTTCCTAATAAATTTAACTAGCATTTCCCGCGGCTTCGCAAAAATCTAGTCTAGAGACTGTTACTAGGATGCGATTATTGATCAAACGAGTAAAATTTGAATATTTACCCTTTTAAAGAACCTATTCGTGAATAGGGTTTCGTTGTATGCGACTCTATATAGAAAATAAAGTAAAAAAATCTCATGGCTTACTTTGCTACTTGTAACTTAGCAAAAGGAAGAGGTTTCTCGAATTATTAGAGATCATTTTGGGATAGTAAAGTCAACAAACCTTGAGTCAAAGCAGGTTGTTAAACGTACTTTTTTATATACATATATCTAGAAATGTAGTAGATACTCTAATATACGATAACTTTCATTAAAATACGATAAAGTAGTTATTTTTTTAAAATTGTCCGATGAAGTAAAAGTAGAGAAATAATTAACTGGCCACACCGTCATATTTTTATACAGCCTCTATAGTAGAGTAAGTAAGTCGTATGAATTGTAATAGAAAATTAAACCTCCTTTTAAAGAAACGACTTTAATTTGTAGATTTTTTATCATGCGACGGAAATGTGGAATATTAGAGTTATTTTGTTATATCTGGACAAACCTAATATATATTTTATAAACTGTAATGATAAAAGCATCCCAGCTTTATGTGTTAAGAAGTTATTCTTAAAAATGATAACCTTATGTTTCGCGTAACCACGTAAAAGATATTTTTTTTAAACCTGGAGGCACGTATTTATTTATTTGTTGAGTGATACTGTGAGTTTTCGTATAAATACATTGCTCTTTTATAACTTTTCCATACAAATTTTGTTTCAAGGACTTAAAATTTTAAAATCCGTTCTAAGGGGATACCAATTTCATAATAACTTGTCCCAAATTTTAAGCCGAACCGTTTCATTCTGACAGTCTCCGTTTTTGAATATTTAAAAAGTAATGAATCGAAGTGAAATTTCCAACCCTCTCTTAGCCCACCAATAAATCTTACACATCGATGAAAGGACGATGTCCGAGTCGTCAGTGTAGGGTTGCAATTTTGTAAGGGTGACCACATCGTATTTAGGGTAGATTTTTCCACTAAAATGTCTTAGATAATATGGCATTCTGCAATCGGTGAAAAGACATTTTATCTGCACCAAGGCTAAATTATTTAACATGGCGGACTTTAAAGAAAAGAATCTATAATTTAAATTAAAAAAAAAAGTTTTTTATTTCTGTTTTAAGACAACTGCCAGTAGGTATATAACCTAATATTATAATTGAGTTTTAGATGCGCATATTTTGTAAAAATTATCACATATAAATAAATTTAGAAGGATACTGTTGCTTTTGATACAACTTCGAATGAATACGGCATTCCTTATACAGTTAGACGAAAACTTTCACTGAGATATTTAATTTTCGTAAGAAAACCCCAATTTCATTTTATTCTAGACACATTCTAGACAATCAGATAGACGATATGACATAAATACAGTTTGTCTTTTTTGATAGACTCTATGATATACAAAATTGCATTTACCGTAAGCTTAAAGCTGTTGAAACAGAGCAAAATATTATAAGTGACACTCTTATAGAGGAAAGCGCTATATTATTAATATTTTTATTTTAAAATTAGTTTTTAGCTTTTTTTTTGGTGATACTTTCAATCTCTATTCCTTCCATTTGCAATTTATTTTTTTGACAGTCTTTAGTAGTGTGTTAAACAATTTATGGAGTCCCTACTCAGTAGCTGTGTGATATTGTTGGTGACGGGACGACCGACGGGTCGTCTAAGAATGCAGCTTGTCTAGTTTTGCCGGCCGATACATACAGCAACATACATTCTTACTTCTATAGCTAACTAGCGACTCACCCTCGCTTGCTCTGGTTCGTCCCTAGGTGCTCCTTGCCCAATTTAAAGCTTGTAGCACAAAAATTGAAGGATTTTCATACAAACTTGCGAGAGCCGTCAAACCTCCTTAATCCGGCCCTGTCGCAAAATCCGTACATAGTGGACGTCTACTTACTATAAACTCCCTGCCAAATTTCAACTTTATATACATTAAACTGTTTTTGGTTTTTCGTGACAAGTGAGTGAACCTTTCGCTTTTACATAATTATATTCATATTTAGATTTAAAATAATACCTATCCTTAATCAAAATAACAAATCAATGCTTCTTCGTAATCAAATCATATTTTTTATATATACATAAATAGAATTTTTATAAGTATGTAATACATTTAACGGTACTCATAATATATTCCAGTTTGACTTCCTTCCAAATCACATAGAAAGATAATTTGAGTTCATTTGGTATATTTCAATGGTATTTAATATTTTAAATCAATATAATATTCATGTTCCTCATCTACACTCATTCCTTTTATTTGCCATGTAGGTAGGTACTTATTTGTTTACTTATTGGTTTAATTACTTATTTGTCTAACGACTTGCCAAAACAGTTAAAAAACAAATGCCAAAACAGTTAAAATGACAATTCTGTTGGTATTAAATAGTAAATACATACTTTAGTATTTAATGGAGCTGAAAATTTACTTTATCTTTATCCATACTGCATATAATGATACCAACATATAATTAAAATTTAACAAAATCTGTTTGTCTGGAGCACATCGCGAAATAACCACTGGATAGATTTTAATTAAATTTACTGCCAGTTTCAATAACTCTATCTACCGATGGCTGGTAGTTACTTTCATACTATTTTGACACATTAAAAGTTACAACCTGTCAAAATCGTATGAAAGTATCTACCGGTCTATCGGTAGATAGAGTTATAGAAACTGGCAGTTAATGTATGATGATAGCTGTTGATCAGCTGTGACATGTGGGATAGGACTTTTTTCTGGGGAAAATAATCTCATCTTCGAAAATTATCTACTAACCTTTAAAATATAGAGACAAGCACAATCTGAGCTACGGCCAGACGCTAGTATGTTTTAAAGCTTTGTTTTTGAAATTGAGGAAAACATCTATTTATTGCAAAGTACAAGTACTGGTCGTTTGAAAAAATAAGTAAAATAATGAGGTTTACCTAAATGAGTGATTTAAGTAGCTTTAATTCATTTTTATTCTAGAGTATATATATGTATTTATACATTCAAGAGATGTATTTTTTGTAAAAATGAAAAAGACGAACTTTTAAAACTGGCAATCCTAACAATTTTTATAAGAAGCAGGGAATAAAACCAAATAAAATTATTAAAATTAACCGGCGTGTCTATTTTACATAAAACAAGTTGAAAACAAATTGTGAATAGTTAAAAAATGGCAACGTGAGTATTTTCCAAATTTGATTTCCTATATTTTTAACTGTGACAATTGTGATAATGTTATTATAAATAAAAACGGTTCAAATACTACTAAATGTGTTATGTGTGAAAGTAACCTAAATTTTTTTAGGCTTCAAGTTGTTTTTAACCATTAAAATGTTATTACGGATTATTACTTAAATGTTCGTATTTAATGTTATTTTGATTTTATTTAATGTTTTTTATTTCCTTATTCGTAAAGTGGTACTACATTACAATCCACTTTACTTATATTTCAATTACATTATGTCAATATTAATTTTTTGAAGTTTTAAAACTATTCTTATAACTTCTAAGCTCTATCTATGTATATATCTATCTATATAAATGCTAAATTTCCCGTAAAATCGACTGAAATAGAGTATTCCTTGGAGTAACATATAAAAAATGAGTTTTAATATGCAAGGGAAGTTAGAGTTATGTAGGGAAGATTAAATATAAACTATATAGTCGCGTATCCTAAACTGTAGGCATATCATAACATACAGTCTGTAGAGATTTATTAAAGTTCTCGGCGATTCCCATAATTTTATTAAGTTATACTTTTTCTTTGCATGGCTGATATAAAATATCAAAAGTCGTATTAATTTGTCTTCCAGAACGCTATTCTCCTTCTCTAGGATTAAAACATGCTATCTGTGACGTTATAGAACAAGAAAGAAAGAAAATATAAACACCCATGACTGCAGAACAAACATTTATGCTTACAAAAATGATTAATGAATGCTCCCAACAGGACTAAAACCCGAAAACGCTTGCACAGAAAGTAGGATCACTTCAAAATGAGCCATCGAATAGACAATAATCAGTAGTTATTAACGAATGAAATAGAATATTTATCACTTCTGACAACAACTAGTTTTTTTACTTTCTTTGCTCGTTTTCTGAATACAATTATTTTTTTTTGTTTTTTTTGCTTAGAAATAGCGTAATGGACGTTATAGTGATAGGCTGTGGTGCCGCGGGTGTAGCTGCGTTACGAAATTTGCATAAAGCAGGCCTCAAAGTTTTGGGATTGGAAGCCGCAGATCAAATCGGCGGGAGGATACGAACTGTGGAATATGGCGAAAGTTTTATCGATATAGGTGCAGCTTGGTAAGTAATTAATATTACATACATTTTGAAATATACGGTTGTTAGCATTGGTTTTAATTTTGATTTGTATTATGCAATAGACATAATATGAAAAGTATTTACCTACTGATGGTAACTATTAAACCTTTAAAACTCGTGTAGAGTTTTTACATATTTTGGATTTCTTAGAACTAGATATATATTATGGTCTAATTTTGTGTTTACCAAAGTTTATATTTAAACAAATAAAATTATATTCCACTATTTTATTTTGTTGAATCGAATTATGACTGGAAAAAATCTATAAAAACGTTTTTCTTAGCTTTTTATTAAATTAAATTTTCCAGGTGTCATGGTGAAAAGGATAATGTTGTTTTTGAATTGGCAAATCCTTTGAACCTTTTAGGGAGACCGGCGCCTGATAACAAGTACTATGTGCTATCTAATGGAGAATTGTTACCAAATGAGAGCAGTGAAAATATTATTGAATCTTTAAACGATGCTGTTGGCAAAGCTGATAAGAATTCAGGAAAATCTATTTCTGAGTGTGTTCGTGATGCGTAAGTACTTTCAATTACATGGCTGTTTAATCTAATGTGATTGGTGATTTTATATAAAAAAAATTGTGGGGTCGGGGGATCCCCGTCAGGAACGAAGTTCCTCACGTCTTTTCCGTATGTCTAATTGAATTTAATATGAATATTTTGATTATAGAGCTTCATAAATTTACGAAACTCGCGAAAAAAGTCTCATCTCTCCGTGCTCCTTTAATTTTTTCTCTTTTCAGAATCTGCATTAGTTTTTTTTAATTGTTTTCATTGTTATTTACAAAGTGATAAACATAATTAAAACTTTTCTTTTCAAATATTAACATAAAAATGAACGAAATTAAGTACATAATCCAGTCATCAAGCACATTTAATTTGACGTTAACAATATCTCGTAATGCTTTTTTTAATTTATTTTTTATTTTTCAGACCAAAAACCTATCCAACTTTAAAAAAAGATCCTACACTTGTACAATCCTTTATAGAATGGTTTGAGAGAAACAGTCACGTTGGGGGTCAAAGTGATCCCTTGAAGGGTAAATCATTGAAAGGGTTAGAAGAGTGTTGGGGCTGTGAGGGTGAGTTCATGTTAAATTGGAAAGGAAAGGGTTTTAAGACTATATTAGATGTTTTATTGGTAAGTATCTAAGCTAATTATAAAGCTGTTCAAAAAATTTCTATGTTTTTGTTATTTCTAAGTTAAAACTTAAAAGTATTCTAAGCACTCATTTTCTTACATTATACATAGCATTTCTCACATTAACATAGGTAGCTTTTATAATCAATTGTTGATTAATAATTTAAAATCGATTAAAAGTAAATTTTATGAATTGGTTAAGCGAAACATTTTAAGTAGTTTATTTTAAAAATGCCTTTTAATACTATGCCTTTTATCTAATTATTTACAGAACAAATACCCCAATCCATCCAAGCAATTACCAATAGCTATTCATTTAAATAAGGAAGTAGAAAGTATTAAATGGAGATCTACCAAGCAAGGTGGGGATGCTGGGAACCCCCTGGTCCAGATCACTTGCAAAGATGGAAGCCTGTACGCCGCTAAGAGTGTCATCGTCACCGTTTCTGTTGGAGTTTTGAAAGAAAGGTGTAACCTTCCCTCGCGTAATAAATCTATACTAATATTATAAAGCTGAAGAGTTTGTTTGTTTGGTTGTACGCGCTAATATTAGGAACTACTGGTCCGAATTGAAATAATTTTGTATTGGATAGTCCGTTTATCGAGGACGGCTATAGGCTATATTACATCACGCTATGACCAATAGGAGCGGAGCATAAATGAAAAAATGTTGCAAGAATGGGAGTAAAATATTTCTTTTGATTTTCAGCCTTTAGAACGCGAGCGGGGCCGCGGGAATGGCTAGTCTTTCATAAAACAAATGAATTGTAAGGACACGCAGATAAATATCTTAATTATTTTCTGAGACCTTTGAAAATCATAGACCCAATATGACCGCGTGCGTAGATACTAATTTATTTTACCTATTTCGTCTTGATAGTCGAATTAACACATAATACTAATTAAATAAATAAATATGTTAGGACATTTTTACAACAGCGCCATCTAGTTCCGTGGTAAGCTACGAGGCTTGAATTACGGATATCGGATAGTTGATATACTACAAATTAATTTTAAATACATATATAATATACATATTACATTGTTCGTGCAGCTCTGAACCTTAGAGAAATGAATGGTGAGAAAATGACCGTGACCATGATTAAAGTATGTAATGAAACTATTATAATAAATCTGCGACAAGATCCTAAGGGATAACTTACGATATTAAGAGAACTTACGATTGTTTAAGATATCGCGTAAGCTCTCGCGTATCATACCGAAAATGTCGAAAATAGAGTTAAATTGAACAACTACATATTATAAATATTAACACCCATGACTGGAGAACAAACATTCGTGCTCAACAAATGAATGCCCCCAACGGGACTCAAACCCGCGACCGCTGGCGCAGAAAGTAGCGCACTACCAACTGAGCCAAATAAAATATGAAATTTTAAATACGAAAACTCACACAAAAACCAATTGTTAAGTACCAAATGTACTGTCATAGACAAAAAAATGAAAAAATATTTTTTTTTATATTTTAGACATACCCAGCTATTTAACCCTCCATTGCCAGCTGAAAAAATCAACTCAATAAACACTCTACAACTTTGCGTCCTTGATAAAATATACATTGAATTTACAAAACCATGGTGGCCTAAAACACCAGCCAACTTTGCTATTATATGGAAAAAGGAGGACAAACTTAAGTTTTCTGCTGAAGAACAATGGGTTACAGAGTTGTATGGTATGTTTACTATTGAATATCACCCAAATGTTCTTCTTGCTTGGATTTACGGAGAAGCTGCGGAGAAAATGGAGAAAAAGAGTATAGAAGAAGTCAAAGCTGGTATTAACAAGTTATTGGATATTGTTTTTAAGAAGAAGTTTAATGTAGCACCTGTGAAATCTATTTTGAGGTGAGTTTTTATTTTATTTATTTGCTATAGTCAAGTTTGTTGTAACTAATACAGTATATAGGTAAGTTTTTGCTTAAACATACCTATATCATATATTGCTATTTGTTACTAAAATTTATAACCTTTAATTTATATTCCGCTTTAATTTATGTTACGTACCTAGCATTGCACTTCCTTTATTGCTCTGAAGTCAGAAAAACAAAGTTTATAGTATAAATCGCCATTTTCTCGCATCTATATTATTACCACAATCTACTAGTCTAAAGCTCTAGGTAAAAAGGTTATACTGTCATACTTAGTTCAATGTCACAGCGACGCCCGGATTCGAACCCGCTACACCCGGTTTCCCAAGCCACTTGCCACTCGGCTACTACTGCTTATTACTAGAGTAATAGTGTAAAGATAATAAATTTACTTTAAATTTAGGTACTAAGTTAACACTAGTTAAGATAATTAACTCCAAATCTAAACTTTTCCTTTTGTTTTATTTAAAATTCCAGATCTCAATGGGCATCGAACCCGTTCGCTCGCGGTTCATATTCATACCGCAGTGTTGCCACAGAGAAGAATGGGGGTAGTGCCATTGGTCTATCAGAGCCACTAAAGCACGGGGACTTCCCCGTGGTGTGCTTCGCGGGGGAGGCCACCTCGCATCATAGACATGCGGCGGTTCACGGCGCTGTAGAATCCGGCTTTAGAGAAGCTGATAGACTTATTAAGCACTTTAAATGATGTTTTTTCCGAGGATAAAATTGTTGATTTTTTATTTTGTTTAATACTTTCTTAGGTTTACGCGAATATTTGACATTATAAATGAAACTATCTTTTCGGACCATGATTGCTGTAAAGCATTCGAAACGTCGAGAATCAAAAATCTAAATAAATCCGCGACAAAATCCGAAAAGATAGTTTTTTATTTTGTTTTGAAAATATGTCATTGTTTTAAATAAATATTCATATTTTAATATTATTTTCTTCTTAGAGGCAGAATAACTTTTTCTTTATTAGATTTACGCAAAATGTTATATTTATAGCCACACTAGCTGACCCGTGCCCACTTCGTTGGGTATAATGTTAATAATCCTTTTTTAGTACAGAGTGTTTAAATAATTTAAATTATTTTATTAATATTAAAAAATAAAAATTAAATTATCTATACTAATATTAAAAAAACTACTTTTTGTCACTTAAATATAAAAGTTAGACATATGCTGTCGTTGACTTTTTTGTAGACATTTTTAAGCTCCACATCTTTTCTCTAGAACTCAAAAATATATCCTTCATAGTTAAGGCAGCGTACGTAAGAAACGCTTTCATTCGACCGTTTTTTCTCCGATTCACTTTGCAAAACGGACTACCACGTAAAAAAAAAAATATTTTTCGGTTTTTTATATAACCTATGACACTCAGCAATAATGTGGCTTTCTATTGGTGAAAGAATTTTTAAAATCGGTTCAGTAGATCCCGAGATTACCCCTTACAATTTAACAAATAAACAAACTTTACTTCTTTATAATATTAGTATAGATAGTATAGATTAGATATATAACTTTTATATTATTCAGAAATTTTAAATAAAAAATAAAAAAATAAAATGAAAAAATATTTTACTGAAACAATAAACAACTTAAAATGAAATTATAACCAACCTTACAAATATACAGTATGTTACAACTTACACTATACAAAGTGTTTTATACAAACAAAATATTAAGTATTCATTAAAAATACTAATTACTGATATTCAGGTTACATCAAAATGTTTTGAATAAAAATAAGAAATGTTCCTTAATAATAAAAAAAAAATATTGTGACATGCTCAACTTAAAAACTAATATACAGCCGAAATGATAACTTAACAAAATACCGTTTTAATTTTACTTAGTGCCGGTATACTATATTTTCTTTAAATATTTTATAAATGATTAGCTAATTAGGGTATGCCAACCTTTTTTCTGTTGAGTCCCTCAAGATTGAAAATATTAATTGTAAACATATTAATAGTTATATTATGTAACAGTATAAAATAGTCTTTATTGTTTAAAATGTATATATGTTGGGACATTGTTACACACAGCGCCATCTAGTTCCGTGGTAAGCTACGAAGCTTGTGTTACGGACATCAGACAGTTGATATACTACATATATAAGTTTAAATATATACATATTATAAATATAAACACCCATGACTGGAGTACAAACAATTTACAGTTTAAGAAATGAATGCCCCCAGCAGGACTCGAACCCGCGACCGCTGGCGCAAGAAAGTAGGACAAACGGCGCCAACGTATCGTCAAAAGAAAAGTTCTGATTTTTAATGAAGTATATAAGGATAAAAGTGTTGATGATGAGTTATTTATTGTCTCTCAGAAATCTTACATCTTTATAAAGTTTAACCTTTTAAGAAATACTTTGCATGCAAAAAAAAGAATAAAATCTCTAAGAAAAAACCTAATCTAGTATCACAACCTACCCTTCAATCACATGAAAAAAACAACCAAAATTTGAACCTGCTACACTCCAAACAACTAACCAATCAACTGTATATAACATCTGTTATAGTCTCAGTAGAAATTATATTTCCTTCTTCATCTACATCACACATCATAATTTCCACTGCATTATTCACTTCACTTTTACTTTCCACTTTATTATTCACTTCACTTTTATTTTCCACTTCATAATTCTTCAATGTTATTTCAAATCTCTTCGGAGTATTAATTGTGGCTTCAGCTATTTGTTTGAGATCAAATTCAAATTTGTTTGTTAGAGATTCTTTAGGCCAGCTATAACCGTCTACTATTTTCTTGGATATGTCTTCGAATTCAAATCTCGTGGTTGTCAGTCTGTACATACCATCTTCACTCAGTTGATATCTGAAATAAGAATATATCTTAATATATATATTTCTTGTGTGCGTGTGTATGTGACTGAACTCCTCCTAAACGACTGGACCGATTTAGATGAAATGTTTTGTGTGTGTTCGAGTGTATTCGAGAATGGTTTAGATTCACAATTCGGTCCACTAGATAATGTATTTTTTATATTATTTAGTTATTTATACATTTGCACAATAAATGACATATTCAATTATAAATAAGTCGTTGCTAGGCAACGCTGTTTTGCGCATGCATACTAAAACATTTCACCGGGAGCAAAAGTTTATAAAAATTTTCTATATGTACAGGACAACGTCTGTAGGGTCCGCTAGTTTTTTATATATTTTCAAGCAGCACACACATTGTAATTAATTCAACTAACTATTAATTAATTCAATGTCTTAAATTATAATTAGACTGTGGTAAGCTAGTGGTAACGCTTTCGCTTGGATAACTGTGTGATGTGAATTTAAATCCGGGTCTGGAACATGTGATATTTTCATGTGCGAATCATTTCTAATCATAATTATCAGTTGTCTTACGGTGAATGAAAACATAGTGAGAAAGCATGTCTGAGAACCTAGCAAGTTTTGGACTATGGCCTAAACCCCGTGTATAGAATAGGCTGTATACATACATTTTCTAATGAAGAACAGCACGTGAAGTACGTTTTATACGAAAAATCTTTGTTTTTTTATTTTATCATTTGAAAAGAAATAAACCTAAAATAAATATTTAAAAAAAAAACAAAAAAGCGACTTGTCCTGATACCAAACAATATAAATAATGCCTCAGTGCTGTAGTGACTAGCATGTACGGTCATACATCGAGAAGTCCTGGGTTTGAGTCCCGGGTCCCCAAGTTTAATTATTGAGTGTTTCTGTTTAGTAAGCCACTGTCACAGCCCGGAGTTGGGAATTTGGCGGTGTATCACCCCCGTGCCTCGGAGAGCACGTAAAGCCGTCGGTTCTGCGCCTTAAATCTCTCTGGTCGTGTCGAACAGTCTCCCCACCGGAGTATGAGAGTGATAGGAATAGAGAGTGCACTTGTGTCTGAACTATAATATCTCCTACGCAGTTGACTAGTCTCAATGAGACTGGCCGGTATGGCCGGAATCGGTCGGAGAACAACTTATACATTATAAACCTTCCTCTTGCCTCACTCTATTTATTTAAAAAACACATTAAAATCCATTGCGTAGTTTTAAAGATACATAGGGACGGACAAACAGCGGGAAGCCACTTTTATACTATGTAGTGAAGATAAGCGCGAAAAACAATACCTCATTGGCAGAACTCTTTTTTTGAGGACATTTTAGAGTCAATAATTGTGTATCTTGATTTACTGTATATAAATCCAAAATCTCACCTAAATCTACAATGTCCGAATGGCCACTGAGCTCCGTGCACTTTAACTAAATGCGTGGTCAATCTTGTTCCGCGGGAAAACACTTTCACTTCTTTTTCAGGGCACATGTGACACGCGTATTTTTTCGCAACTTTCTTCTTCTTATTTCCTCCCTCTTCGTCTTCTTCTTCTTCATCGGATATTTCTATATCGCTTGTGCTTTTTTTGAGCTTTTGCTTCTTTTTGCGCGTGTGCGTTGGTATATGCTTGCGTAGATCAAATTTAGTTACTGCTCTGAAAGTATAAAATTATCATTATTATAGGCCCAAATAATTTAGTACCTAATATATAGCAATTTCAGTGCTGTTTCAAATCATGAGGCTCACAAGAATTTAAGTAAAAAATCTTATATTGTAAAAAACTGAGTTATTACTAACTAAAACAATTATTCCATATTTCCCTTGTAAACAAAAATAATTACATAACATTTTAATTTCCGAGGCCCTCGTGACGAGGGGGCCCTTAAAATGAAGGCCCCTTTTGATGAAAACCTGAACTGCTCACATTAAAAAAAAGAAAAAAGCACAACTAACTTATACTCGCAATGTGGACACTTGTGTGTCCGCGTGTCTTCTTCTAAATGTCTATATCGCACATGGTGTGCTAACGCGGCGCGTGATGGCGCGGACATGTCACATAGTGCGCATGCGTACGCTGACACGTGTTGGCGTTCGTGCTCGCGACGTAACGCCGCGGACGCATGCGCTAGCCCGCATAGCGAACACGCGTGCACCTCTCCCGTCCCGTCCCCTGATACTGGAACCTTCTGGAATGTTCTTTACTGTTGAATAAACTATGTTCTCCGGCCGATTCCGGCCATGGCGGTCAATCTCATTGAGACTGGCCAACTGCGCAGGAGATATTATAGTGCACAAGTGTACGCGCAGACACAAGTGCACTCTCTATTCCTATCACTCTCATACTCCGGTGGGACGACTGCTCGACACGACCAGTGAGAGCTAAGGCGCAGGACCGACGGCTTTACGTGCTCTCCGAGGGTTGTTGGGGTGACTCACCGCCAACTTCCCAACTCCGGGCTATTACTGAGGCTTACTAAACAGAAAGACTCAATAATTAAATTTGACCCGACCTGGGACTCGAACCCAGGACCTCTCGGTGTATGACCGTACATGCTAGCCACTACACCACCGAGGCTAGTTACTAGATATAATATGCATGGAGGTACCTCACTTTACTGTTCGAAGCATAGGGTGATTGATACTCAAACCAAATTCCTAACTCAGGACTGTTACTGAGAACTAAATCCGAGACTCGTGGCCTTGGGCTTCCAGTAGCCATACATGCCTATATCAGCAAGGCAGTTCGTATTTATTTAATCAACACTTATGCTATAACATATACATACATACATTTAATAAAATTGAGTAGTCTGTGATTTACCATACATTCTTATACATTTAACTACTTTAAGAGTTTGAAATTCATACAACCAATCAGAATTAACATATAAATGATAATATTTAATCAAATTGTAGGTTTAGATAGATAGAAAAATATCACTACATATTAAAAACAAAGTCGTCCACCGCGTCTGTCTGTCTGCCTTTGTATTCACGACAAACTCAAAAACTACTGCACCAATGGATAGAGAAATTCTCAAAGAAGGTTTTAGTATATGTTATGTGTCAAGTTTTTGTATACTAGTGGAACACGAGGCTTCACTCACGCTCTAACAAGTTCTAATAATAATTTAAACAAATTACCTGTCGCAACAAATGATCCGATAGCTTTCCATTACATGCAAAATGGTGGCCACAATGGAAGCAAGCAATCAATTTCTCTTGCGTATGAGATCTGACATGCATTGTGAGTAGCACCCGTCGATGAAACACTGCCCCACATCCAGCCCAAGAGCAGAGGAATTCATCCGAGCAACATATATGGTATTTCACATGATCAAAGAATAACTAGAAATAAGATATGACAATTTGTGGATAAAAGTAAATAAAGTGTTTAAAACTTCAGGTGCCTTTGATTTTGTTATTTTTATAACAAACTAGTGACTCACTTTTGATATGCTTGGGTTCATCCCATAAGTTATAAATGTTTATAACTGTATGAATTTTTCAAAAACTTAATTATTTTACAGTAAAAATTATCCTATATGTAGTATTACCCAGATAATTTAGCTATCATACCAAATTTCATCAAATTGGTCCAGTGGTTTTCCGGTGATGCGGTCACCAACAACGACAGCAGACAGATAACACAAACAAAAATTCATAAAACAAAATATTTGGCCTCTGTATTCTTAATATTTTTAATTACATTTTCAAAAATTATACAATGTGCAGATTTAACAAAGTTAGAATTTTATTATATGTAAACCTTGAAAAAGCCTCAGTAGTTATACAAACTATGACCCATCCATCCCATTGTGGTCCAACATTTTTATTTAGGGATTGCTTATACTACTTCATAATCATACATAATGTAACAATAATATATTGTTGTCAATATAATTTTTGTTGTGAAAATAATGATTATATCATACCTGTATAGAATTAAAGCTTTCTGTACACCCAACCCACATACAGCAATGACCAGCTTTTAGTGAAGGCAACACATTTCTTTTAGTCGAATCTTTTTTACATCTCTCTAATTTCAATGTTGCTCTTCCATTAAAACCAATTGCCATCAATTTCGCATGATATGCATGATAGTTAATATGACGTACTATTTCAGGAAAGTCACTTGTACTGTGACCACATACATCCCATAAGCATACATATTGGACTGTGGAAATATAATTTATGACAATTATTTCCTAAAGACTAGTGAAATTTTTTTTTTTTTTTATATTAATAAACTTATATGAGTCAATGAGATAAATATATTATTTAGGTCATTTTAGAATAATAGCACTAATTCTAATATATAGTTTTAAGTGAATAACAATTTAAAGAGCACAAGCATTATAGAAATAACTGAAGAAGAAGTGGGAGTAGAGAAGACTAAGAAAGTTGCAAAGAAGTATTGATCTTCTGCCAGATATTATTATGGTATTTAATAGAAAAGGGTATTATTCTATGTCTTTAGCAGATCACTTTTATCATTTAAGAATAATAATTTACAATTAACTTACCATTTCCATCAACTTCAATGACATGTAGATCAGACACATGCTTTGCAACATGTTTTTGAAACAATTGGTAATCATTATAGTAACTCTTACATGCCTGCCACTCACATTCCATTCGTAAATTTTCTTTTCGTAAAAGACGCAAAGGCTTAAACCAACATTTTTATTAACTTCTGAATAGTTGTATTTAAATTCTAGTTCTGAACAAGGTAGGTAGTTTATAATAATTATTAGACGCCCGCTACAAACGTATTTTGAGACAGGGCAAGATTAAGGAGGTCTAAGGGCTCTCGTAAGTTTGTATGAAAGTTATATTATTTATCGTGCTTTAAACTTTGAATTTTGCAGGGGCACATAACAATTTGTAAGTATTACTTACCACAGTCTTAGGTTCAATAGAAGGTTCATCGACTCCGGCCGGTACTGTTGCAATATCATCAGCTACCGTCAGTCCATCATTTTTGCCCTGTGCATTAGTTTCAATGATCAATTGTTTATCATTTTTATTTGGCAAAGATAACTTTTCTTGATCATTTTGGTTTTGCAGCCATTCAATACATCTTACTAATTTTAACTTAGGCTCCTTTTTCTTTGCATGCTCTGTCATAATAATAATAAAAGAAAAACAATAATAAATAATAACAAAGTAAAAGACCGCTGCCCGTTAACTGTACCGAGAATTTGACATTGACATTTGAAAATGTAAACAGTCTTTACTCTTTATGCTTTTATATCTATGGTTTTTAATCAGTATAATTTAAAATGTTAAATAGCTAGAGTGAAATAAAGTTACTTATTACAAAAGGAATAAACTATAATATTAAAATAATTAATTTCTTTCTCAAATATTTTTTCCCAATAAAATATGATTTCACTATTATATAGATATAACTTAATTTGAAGAACCAGAATACTTAATTATGTATAGATCATTAGAATAGTTAAATTACAATTATAGACTGTTTGCAGTAAATTATTTATAAATTTTTATTTTCCTGTATAAATAAAGAAAATTATGTTTTTTTTTTATTTTAGTGTAGTACCATGAAGATAATTATCAGTTTTCAATAAATTATTAATTAACAAAAACTGGTCACACAAGTTCAACTTCGCCTTTGCTGTCTTTCGCTTGACAATTCATTCAATAAAATATAAAAACGTGCGTGCGAGGCAACGAGCGCGTAAAGTGCGGCGTACAAGCGGCTCGGCAAGAGTCCCCACGTTGTAATAGGTACTTCTTATCATTAGTTAAGAGGTCGCAAATAGTTCATTGGTTTTATCCAGTTGTTAACACCAAGAAGAGACGGCCGGAGGTCAATTAAGCCCGGCGCTGATGAAATCAACTATAACTCTCCAAGAAGTAGTGAATAAATTAGATCACCTCGCTTCACCGTTACCTACCAGAATGCCTAACATTAAAGTTTTCAGTGGTAGCTCCCATCCCGACTTAGCGCAAAAGATTGTGGATCGACTCGGAATTGATCTCGGCAAAGTGGTAACCAAGAAATTTAGCAACATGGAAACGTGTGTTGAGATCGGAGAATCCGTTCGCGGGGAAGATGTTTACATCGTACAAAGTGGTAGTGGTGAAATTAATGATAATTTAATGGAATTACTTATTATGATCAATGCTTGCAAAATAGCATCCGCGTCTCGTGTTACTGCTGTCATCCCATGTTTCCCGTACGCTAGACAGGACAAAAAAGATAAAAGCAGAGCACCAATTACTGCCAAGCTTGTAGCTAATATTTTATCAGTATCTGGTGCAGATCATATTATAACTATGGATCTCCATGCATCACAGATTCAAGGTTTCTTTGACATTCCTGTCGATAACCTCTTTGCGGAACCAGCGGTACTAAAATGGATTAAGGAGAATATTCCTGACTGGAAAACTAGTATTGTAGTATCACCAGATGCTGGAGGTGCCAAAAGAGTAACATCTATTGCGGATCGCTTAAATGTTGAGTTTGCCCTTATTCACAAGGAAAGGAAAAAGGCCAATGAAGTTGCATCCATGGTACTGGTTGGAGATGTTAAAGATCGCACTGCCATTTTAGTAGATGATATGGCAGATACTTGTGGAACTATCTGTCATGCTGCAGAAAAGTTGATTGAAGCTGGGGCAATTAAAGTATATGCGATTTTAACACACGGTATTTTCTCTGGGCCCGCGATTTCAAGAATTAATAATGCTTGCTTAGAAGCGGTTGTTGTTACAAATACTATTCCTCAGGAAAGGCACATGCAGGAGTGTCCCAAAATACAATGTATTGATGTATCAATGATGTTAGCTGAGGCTGTAAGGCGCACTCATAATGGGGAATCTGTTTCATATTTATTCTCAAATGTTCCATATTAGTTTAATTTTTTATATCAACTAGGATAAGGTCTCCAACGTTATCTGTTAATTGCTTGTCAATTGATACTCTGCAAGCTTGAAATTTATTCCAAACATATTTTTGGCTTTTTATATTAAGCTCGGAGAATGAAATATGGTTGGAAACCATAAATTTAGTGTTAGTTATAATCTCATTAAGTTAATGTAAGACTCGCATTGTTTTATTATCCTTGTGTCAATGCATTGAAATGGTCTGTTTAGGAACATTTAAAAAAGTAATATGTTATACAAAATTTCATGACATAAGTGTTTTATGTAGTGTAGATACAACATGCCATATTATAAAACAAATGTATAAAATCAAGCATTTATATAAATGTAGTGACTACGACATGTAAGTTTTTTCTCAAAAACAAATTTGGATAAAAAATGCATAAACTTTACAAGCAATATTTTTTATATACACTGCAAATATTTAATAAAAACATCAGAAGAAACTGAATGTAGCTTTTCCTTTCTACATTTGTAATTTCTATAAGTTAAAATAATAATATATTATATTACGTATGAACTATATGCAATAAAATTTTATATTAATACACTAGGTGGCCTTTTTGGTATAGTGTTGTAGTACAATTAGGTATATTGGCACTTGGTACAATTTATCATATATTTTTGTATAAATGCAAATTTTTTTCTATTTTTCATTGGCAGAATGCTTTTTGCTATTTCATTTGTAAATTATGAGATTTCTAAATTTATATAATATGAAGTACCTAACCTATGTATATTTGGTTCATTCACTAAGACATTAAATAAAAAATACAAAGTATTTTTCATTTATTTTATAATTTTTTACTCCTATAATATTTCTTTCACTAACTGCCAGTTTCTATAACCTATCTACCGATAGACCGGTTAAAATTTCTACCTCCTACGTTTCTGAAGTCAGTTAAAAAGTTGCCTAAGTTACGCCTTATAATATAAGCTATCTGCGAGTGAAAGTCCCGTCAAAATTGATCCAGCCGTTCCAGATATTACCCGGAACAAACAGACAGACAGACAAAATTTTATAAATTGGTTTTTAGTTGCTAGTTTCGTATATACTTTCATAAGCGTTTAGTGAAAAGCTGTTAATTTGAAATTAAAAAAACACTTGAGTTTTATTTATATGTATAGATGTAGAAATATAGAAATGATATTTTAATAATTGAACCAATTGTTATTGTTAGCTCTACATATTGTCTTAAACAATTTGTTATGTTACATCATGAAGATACGATGAAGTCTTGACCCGAGGTCGGCAGTGATGTAAATGTTTGTTAGTGGGCGCGGTATGATATCAATCTATATACAATATACATATATACGGTTTCTATACACTCTGTCCGCTGAAAACACTTAAGTAATTAAGAATGGCAAAAGGTTTTTACTTAATTAAAAATAACTTAGCCACATTTCTTAATAAACATAAATTTATTAATATTATATATTACGTAGAATATCAATACCTATTACGCAGAATATCACTTGGTAAATATTATTGCGATTTTTATTAAATTTAATTAAAAAAAGTTCGGTTGGCGGTTTCTCCTGGTATTTCTCTGACAGGGTGGACCGAGAGAGCAACTCTGGATGCTTGGTATGCTTCAGCAGACCAGCCGACGAAGTCCTTAAGCGAACTTACAACACCCTCGTAAGATGTGATGAGAAAAGGGGTAGTTTCTGTTCGTCTTTAGTGGGTAGGTTTAACTTTTCTACATGATACATGTGGTACGCATTAATGCCAACATGTACTAACATTAAAAAAAAACAAGTTTACATTTATAAAGCAAGCATGTAAAATACCTCAAATCCAATACCTACTTATAGTTATAGTGATAGCGTTAGGCTCAATTGGTAGTGACCTTTCTGCGCCAGCGGTCGCGGGTTTGAGTCCCGCTGGAGAAATTCATTTATTGAGTACCAATGTTTGTACTCCAGTCATGGGGTGTTTATGTTTATAACATGTATGTATTTTAAAATATATGTGTAGTAGTTATATCAACTATCTGGTATCCGTAACACAAGCCTCGTGGCTTACCACGGAACTAGATAATGCTGTTGTAATATTTTTTTTTATCGGGGGGAAATCCTCATAGACTACCTCTGCCTGGGGAAAGGCGGAGGGGAGTGCTGGACTCTTACCGGCTAAAGCCACCCTGGTGTCTCTCCACGTGCGCGCGTGGCCGCGGGAATCCATATTCTTCTGCAGCCCCACACTAGTGCTGGCCGGATCTGTCCGGGCCTCGTCTCCTGCACGGGGTAGTGAGGTGAACTACCCCGCGCATCGTCTCAGAGGCGCGCGCCTACAACTTGGGTCCATCGAATAGGGGGCGAGGATTTCCCCAAGTCCCTCGCCCCTGGGCCCATTCATGGGGGCCAGAAAAGGGCGTTGTCCGCCCTTCTCCTGCGCCCGGTGCGCCTCCTGTGGCCGGGGAAGGGAGTCGAGATCTCCCTCTCCCGTTCCGCAGTTTCCTTCTGCGACATCACGTCCTCGCAGAAGGACACCACCGCGTCCCACGACTCTGCACTGCTGACCATCCTCCGCACTACGGCCGGCAGCGACAGATCGCCTCCTACTTTATTTGTGCTGTTGTAATTTTTTTCATATTAATCTTTAGAATTTGCATGAAATTGTTTGAAATTTACGTTATAATAATATTGTTCTTTATTGAATTAACATTTTTGGAAACGTTCTAATTATTAGGTATATTATATATTTATATACGATAAGGAGTCAAGCTAGTCTGGTGATAGAACCTATAAGTATGTACATACAATTCGAATTACAATCTTGTTTTGGTTTTTAAATTTGTTACGAAAGAGCAGTTTCTTATCGATTTTATGATAGCAATATCTAAAATTTTACGCAACACTATATACACATGCAGATAAATCTGTGGGATAATATTGTTTATTTTTGAAACTATATCTATGTAATATGTATATATTTTTCCTATCGTATATACAAAAGTAAGCTCTTTTGCTATCTCAAGATAGCGGCATATTTATGATACTAATTTCAATCACTCAAGCTCGTTGTCTTCCTACTCGTATGTAGTCGCGATTATAAATAAAGTCTGGTTAAATGACACGCTTTGCTAAGCGTTAATGGTTTGCATAGAAAGTTCACGAACAACTAGCAAACCCAGCCTACTTCGCTGGGCGTAAGGTAAAATAATTATTAAACAGTTCTTATAATTTTCTAATAAGATAAAAGTAGCATAAGTTACTCCTAATACCATCAGCTATCTGCGAGTGAAAGTCCCGTCCTAATCGGTCCAGCCGTTCCAGAGATTAGCCAGAACAAACCGACAGGAAAAAATTATAAAATTGTATTTTTAAAGCTGTTAATTTGAAGTTAAAACAGACGCTTCAATTTAATGTACATGTACCCTTACTGAATGTGCAAATGTACAAGTTCTCTAAATCTATATACTACTTATAATTAAACAGTAGATAAATTTCTTTACATTAAATATTAAAAAAAAGTGACTAACGTATTGTGTATTAAATACAGACCTCAAAACAATGTTATATTTTGTCTGTTTGTCTTTATGTTTGTTTTGTTTTTTCTAGTGTTTACATTATTCGTGTCAATATTAAAGATACCTTTTACAGCAGAAAAAACATTCATTTCCACTGGAAAACAAAATAAATTATTTTATTATATATTTTTTTGTTAATATATCAGCAATACCTATGAAACACGCGTGCATAGCTACATGCTATCACTAGTTTATAGCTATTTAAATATATGATGTTATTACGTTCCTTGGAGAAACAAACGATTAAAATGTCTCAAATTGGATTTTTGGCATCTGTCCCTCAATGTCGACGAGAATTCTGTCGGATAGTATATTATAAGAACATTTGTAAATTCTGAAACATAATCATAAGCTTCAATTTTATAGTTATAAATAGATATGTGAAAAAAACAAGTATGTCTATGTACGGGGTGTACCACCACGCAACCACCATTTCACAAAAATAAGGGATTGGGCGCAAGGGAGGCCTCTCTGTAATATTTTCTCAATTTTTAATTTAATTTAATTAATTATTATTGTGTATGCAAAAATTGAAGATTTAAAAGTGGTTAAGATTTTCTATTGTTAATATAATGCGGTAATGTTTATTAGGTACCTTAAGTCTTATAATAAAAAACGTTTATGTAGAGTTCATTTTATAACCATTTAAATTTTTATGGCATAAACCTATACAAAATCTATAGCGCTCGCTGATAATGTAGCCTTAACTTGTTACTAAGAAAGTTTTCAGAACCGGATCAGTCTATAGTTTCAACTTTCAGGGACTATACGTTGGTACATACAAAATTTATTTCTTTATAATATACTAGCGACTCGCCCTCGCTTCGCTTGGGCTCTTCCCTAGATTTAGCACAGGCAAAGCCGCGGGATTAGCTAGTTATGCTTATAAACCTTCCTCTTGAATCAGTCTATCTATTAAAAAAAAACGCATCAAAATCCGTTGCGTAGTTTTAAAGATTTAAGCATACATAGGGATATAGGGACAGAGAAAGCGACTATGTAGTGATAGTGAAGTAGTAGTAATTAAAAAAGTACTAGTTAATATAAGACGACACGTGTAGCTCAGTTCGTATTGACCCTACTTGCTGCGCTAGCGGTCGCGGTGTTTGAGTCCCGCTGAGGGCATTTATTTCTTGATCACGAGTGTTTTCAGTCATGGGTGTTTATATTAATTATACTATGTATTATTTCATAGTCGTAGTGCCATGCTTGTTACCTTCGGGTAGCAGCCGAATGGGCCGGCACGCCACGTATATCACTCTCTCACAGAAGACCGGCGTGAAGTTGCCACTTCACGCCGGTTTGCGTAGTTTTAAAGATGGCCCAGCGTATTTATTTATACATTTTTTAAATACCTACTACTAATATGAATAATATTTTAGTATATAAAACAGTAATATTTACGCTTTAAAACATACTGCGTGCTTGCCTTTTAGGTACCTATAGTTCTTGTAATTTAAAGTTTCCGCTTATTCAAGGTTGTCCTTAAAGATTAATTGATGTTGTTGATGAGATTGTTGATGTGTTTATTTTTAATTTTTAATGAACTATTATTTAGATCTCTACTAAATAATGGTTCATAAACTTTAGTTAATTCGAAACGTTATAGAACCCATAGATATAGACCATAGTTTCCCACGGGAAGCATTAAACGTACTACTTATAAAATGGGTATTTTGTTAGGCCTTACCCTTAGTGCAGTACGCACTGAGGCATATATGAGGCACATATGAGGCAATTAGCAGAAGTAGGTAATTGTTATTTGTGAGGAATACAATTTTACTTTAATCTATCAGCAATTATGATCAAATTTAATTAACACGACACGTTTGGCGCAGTTTTGTAATGTCCGCAGAATGTTCCGTGGTAGTGACCCTACTTTCTTGCGTCAGCGGTCCCGGGTTCGAGTCCCGCTTGGGGCATTCCTTTGTTAAACTCGGATGTTTGTACTCCAGTCATGGGTGTATACATTTATAATATTTACGTATTATATGAACTATCGGGTATCCGTAACACAAGCTTCCTCCGCAATTTACCACGGAACTAGATGGCGCTGTGTGTAATAATGTCCCAACATATTTATTATATCTATCCAGGGGTTCCTCGCGATGTGGTCACAGTCAGACTGAAAAAAAATCAAAAAATTACATATAAATAGATTTGTTCCCTGTATTTTCAATAATGATTAAAAATAAATATGATTGTCTCAATAAGATTTCAAAAATATTTAAGGTACCGATTAGACTCAGTTAGAAATTTATTATATTTCTTATAAATTAATGAAAGATTATTGGGATATACCTACCTACAAATTACAATACTTTGAAAAGCATAAAAACGAAGGAGTCAAAACCGTAAACATAAATAACTAGTAGGTATTAATTCCTTATAATAATAATTATTATTATTAGTAATATAATAAATAATTTTCCATACAAAGTACCTAATATAATAATATTAATAAAATAATTGGTTGTTTCGTGACGCAAACCGTTAAGATAGTTATGACCTATACGAGTCGTCATACGAAAACAGATAATGTTTTGATATTGAATAGTATTTACTGCTTAAATAAAGCTTTTTACCCAAATAGTAGTATGTACCCACATACGATAAATAAATCTTATCTATACTAATAGTCTTAGGTACCTACTTATACTAATATTAAGAAGCTGAAAAGTGTTTGTACGCGCTAATCTCTGATACGGCCAGTCAGGTATGAGAAATTCTTTATTTGCATAAGATGTAAAACCTATAAAGAAAGTAGTACTGTACAATTTGATAACACAAATAAATGAAATATCGACTTACCCTGGCTTCGCTTCGTTTTGGTTCGTCCCTTATTTAGGAACGAAACGAAGCGGAGCGAACATATTTGTTTTAACGATTAAGATAGATTTTTCAAATATGTAATCGATAAACATCTGTCATATGACCACGAAAGGCATCTATCATCTTTTTTGTGCATCTGACGACAGGTTTAGCTTTGCTTTGGTCGCAGGTTCGAGTCCCGCTGGGAGCATTCATTTGTTGAGTACGAATGTTTGTATTTCCGTCATGTGTATTTATATTTGTATATATATGTATTTAAAATGGCTATATGTATAGTATATCAACTTTCTAGTATCCGTAACACAAGCGTAGTAGCTTACCACGGAACTAGATGGCACTGTCTGTAATAATGTTCCAACATATCTTAAATTCGATCAAAATCTATCTCTTGATACGGTCTCAGACAGAAAGACAAGAGTTCTAATAACCTTAGATAATCTTAGCTTATAACTTTAGATCGAGTGTACCTACTCATAATTATGACTATTTTAATTACATTTTGTAAAAGATAATATTTATTATTTAGTGTACAGATTGAACAAAGTTAGAATATTATAATAAGTAGTTCGTATACTACTGAGTACTGATAATTGATATTATGTAATGTAGAGGCCCCAGTGGTAACGCACTTGCTTGGATAACTGTAGTGATGCTGGTTAAAATCAGGGTCTCGCACCTCTGATATTTTACTGTGCGAATTATTTCTAACATGATTAGGTACCATTTATTCTACAACGATTCCATGTCGTAGAGAACCTAGCAAGTTTTTGAAAACATGTGAAGTCCGCCAACACGCACTAGGCCAGCGCGGTGGACTATGGCCCGATTCCCTTTATATTAAAAAGAGGCCTGGCTGGCAGGCTGTACCCAGCAGTGCAGAGGGAAGTTAAAAAGGGCTCATTACATACATGCGTACTATATTAGTATACTATAATATGATCTAGAATAAATATTAGACTGAAATATAATCAACTAAAAATGACGTAAGTGTAGGTTTTTGTAAATATTATCGATACTCGATAAATAATGATGAAATTTGTTCGTACTCTTATTAAATTTATAATGAAGAAGATATCAAGGAAAAGGCGATGTGCGTAAAGAATTAATATAGATTTGAACAACGTTACGTAAAACAAGTTTAATAAATCTAAGTAGGTATTTCAATCTTGAAAAATTACGTTACTTTTAGTTTGCTTCACCATTCATTTACCATTATGAACGAAAATGTTTCATCACTCTTTACATACTTATTGTAGTAATTTTTGAAGCAAACTGTCAAAAGGCCAAGCATTTAACCTTCTTTTTTATAAGTCAGTTACAATGATACAATAATGGTTATTGGTTAGTTTGCGATTTTATTGCCACTATCTTGACCTTTTGATTTATTTTAATACATTTATCAATTGTTTACTTTTCTTATACGCGGTCATGTACCTTAATTTTAGCCAATTCGTAATATATTTTGTTCTCTTCTCAGCGAAAAGAAGGGTTACGTGTTTGACCTTTATAGTATAGTCCATTTTTTCTTACTTGTCCTAAATGGTAAACAAACACTGCCTTGAACGAAAATCACTTATTTTCGGAAAATCCCGCATTTTAGACTTGGTTTCATCGTTTATTACTATTTTAGAAACACACACACTATGAATTACACTTATAAAAGCTGTTATATATGATTTGAACACATTATTTTTGCTAAAATTGAAATTTTAACAGAACTAAATTCTATAGATAAAATATGAACAAAATATTTTGACGTTTCGATACGCTACTTTGTCTTTGAATCATAGAGATGTAACATGTAAAATTATTTGGCGAGAATGGAAACTGAACTTTTAAAAAAATAACAATATTTGTAAATTACAAAGTACGACATTTTTCTTCAAATTTTATTAGGTTTTAAAAAAGTAGTGTCATCTGTAGAATATAGAAGATTTTTAATTGCTTTTAACCAACTTATACTGATTATTTATTTGTTATTGTAATTATTATTATTTCTTATCTTATTGCACTGTGTAATAAAATGGAGTGAGGGACTTCGCTCTCGGAGATCTTTCGATCGCTTATTTGCTTTTTTAGTTTAAAGTTTTAAAAATGACTTTATATTAAGACAAAAAGGAAAATAAAATTATTAAAATTATTATTAGTAAGGAGGTGATATCCGAGTAATAGAATTATCAAATTAACTTGTCGTATTATTTCTACCCAATACTTTACGTTCACTGCATAAAAACCATTAAGTTCAGTCGTTGTCATTCATTCGTCATTGCAATCTCTATGAAATTATCTCTGGTTACCTGTCCGCCATATTTGTTTACTACTTAAGACAAGTAAGAAAAAATAGACTATATACTAGCTGATACCCGCGACTTCGTCCACGTTGCTTGAAATATTAAGAAAGTTTTCCGCATGCGCGCTACGCCGCTTGCCCCACTACTCCGCGAGAAGGAAACATACATCACTGAACACGCAGTGCATATACCTACAAATCGTTGTTTCTTGAAACTTTAATAACTGTTTATTAAATGAAGATATCGCAATCATTTTTTTTTTAATAAGGGCCAAGTGTCTAAGAAATAAAACTAAGTTTCATTGAAATCTATCCAGTAGTTTTTCCGTGATACGCGCACAACTGCAGACCTCTATCATTTTATTTATGTATGTATAGATGTGTGCAATTCATGTTACCTTTTTACATCATTTGACTCATCTCGATTACGCCTATGCATATTATAACGATTAAAAGTAGATTTGCAGTAATTTAAGGACAATAGTTGACGATTTATGATACTAATAATAAGTAATTTATGATGTAAATAAAAATATCCTCCTTACGATTAAGTACCTACACAAGTGCATTAACACGATCAGTGAATTAGGCTTAAGACTGACAGCATTACATACACTCTACTGACTTGCCAACTTGGCTGTTACTGAAGCTTACTAAACAAAAACTCAAAACTAAACTTGGCCTGACTTGGGACTCCACCAAAGATCCCCTGAAGCATAGTATAAAGAATGACAAGTGAAGCCGCACATGTAATATTATTATGAAAACAGGATTTATGTATGAAAATTATAATTGTAAAATTTAATTATTTAATTGTAAAAGTCGCGTTCTGATATAAAATATTTATTTGGGTTTTTCTTAAGTTGGCAACTGATTATTTGTAATGTCGTGAAGAGCCATTACTCTGAAATCTGAATAGTAAATGTAAAAAGTGATGTGAAACTAATTAATGTATGAAATAATAAAACTGAAGCCTCATTACATTTTGCTTTGCCTACCTGACCTTCTGAAATACCCATTACAAGAGCACTATTACATTATATCCTCACAGACTAACTTTTAACCAAATCTGTACAGAAATTTTCCATAATACACACAATTCATCTTAAGAACCTTCTAAAAATCAAATAAAACAACAAATAATTCTTATTTAAAGTATATTAAACACTAGTGCGCATGGGTAGTGGCGTGGTGCGCTTGTGCAGCCGCCTTCCTCATCTGTACCAGCACGTTGCTCATCTCTTCACGCTTCCTCTTGGCACGGATGTGTGTGCCAAGACGACGCTTCAGGAATTTCAGTGCACGCTTATCCTTTGATACCTGAAAAGTCATAAAAAATAGTATTAAAATTATTGTCTTCCAAACTGTGACTCCATTGCCATTAAAGGGAGTTCTTTGTCTAACATTTACTGGCAATTTTTTTAGTATGGTATCTGTATCATAAATAAAAAACATATTTTTCTTTTTTCTGTATCCTACTTATCTCAACAATCTGTCTTTTAACTTTAGGTTTTATCTTTGCAGACTAAACTGCTGATCCGATTTTGAGACAACCCCTACAATGTCACAAATAGTATATTTTTGTTTATATTCTTAGTTTAAAGCTTTAGTTATGAAGCTAGATGGCTAAGTTATTTTTAAGGAGAAAAACTGAAAATAATTATTTATACTTCTAATTAATTGATAATAAGGTTTGTTTAAAAATATTGATTATTAAAACTCATCAACAACAAAACAAACAAAAATAATGGATGAACAACAAATAATTTTTGACATAAGTATATAAAATAATATATACAAACCTTAAGCAATTCCATAGCCCTCTTTTCATAAGGGGCATGTCCGACAACTTCACGGACTAAGTCTCGGACAAACTTTGAGTGCTTTGTTTGCAACTGGAAAAAAATGTAATAACAAAATATTATTGTGTTATCACAGCTCAATAACCTATACCTAATGTTATATATATTTTCTAAAGAGTTATAATATATGAAAGATCACATAACCTAATACAAATGTGTAAAGATTTATTACAAAATTTGTTTTGAAAAATAAATGTCACCATTTATTATGAATATAAGGGCGCGTTTTTGTAATCAATCGATATTTTAATTCGTAATGCTTGTGCATTTTAATGTTTAAACATAATAATGCCGAAGGCAAATCTTATACATCTATTATGATTTATGGCAGTTTGTGTACTTAAGTTAAAAGTTTACAATACCTACGCGTAGTGTTTAAAATTTGCTGTTTTTTCATAAAAACAATCAATAAATATTAAATAGAACTGTGTAATTTTATTTATTATATCAATACATTACATATAGTAGGTACTATATTACAGAAACGAAATCGAAATTGAAAAAACATTTAATATAGTACTTACACCCTTTAGCCTAGCTGGTCTGATTTTGATTGCTTTGTCTGTAATACCCTTTCTTCCAGCGGATATTTTAGTGGTCTTGTGGCCTTTTCGCAGACCAACTGCGATCTCAAACCTGGGTGCCATGCTGAAATAAGCAAAAAGGTAAACTGCTTGCAAGTAAATACGTCCATACACAAGTCACTTATTATAAATCAGCACTAAATTTCACAACAATTAGAAGTTTCAGCGAATGATTACATTGATATAAACAAGTAAAATATAATTTCACGTACGTTCCGGATTGACAATTCTACCCAAAAAGAACTATAGAAATAGAGTATAGATTTGACCAGTGTCGCCAACACTTGACATTTTATCCCCCTAAGAGTAAATTCAAAACCCCCTAAAACCCCCTAAATGGTAATTTGAAAAATTTAGGTTCTTATCTAATACTAAAACCTTTAATTTTTAATTTTTTACTGTATTTTAAATAATTACAAGTAGCGTAAATAACTTATTTATGGTTATTATCATAAGAATTACAATTATTTATAACCATTTAATAATAATAAAATAATAAACATTTTAATAAAGCGTCACTTTCCCATATTTTTGTATATTTTTGTGAATATTTTTTATCTTTTGTTTTCGACATCAGTCCAATAATTATCAATCGTTATTAAAAATGAAATATCGATGTAAGGAAGTCTTGAATTTACGAATAAACAAATAAATTTGCCGAATCGTAAATGTAAGTGATCAGCTGTAAGCTTTGAGCTGTTGTTGGCCGTTGTGTTATGCGATTGACCACTAGATGTCATCATAATTATCATAAAATGATGTTTAAAGATATAAAAGATTATTTTTTTCGAGTCTTTAAACGAAATTTTATAAGCCCTTAAAAAACCCCTAAACATTTTCTTCCCCCTAAAAAACCCCCTAAACATTTTTCCCCCCTAAAGAACCCCCAGTGCAATTATTTTACCCCTAAATTTGGGGGGAAAACCCAACTTAGGTTGGATACACTGCTTTTTTGACACTTGATTTTATTGAGGATTTCATAAACAATATTTAACTTGGAAGAATAACAAAGCATGGAAGCCAGGCTAAATAAAACCGAGTTATCTATAGTTTACTCATTTAGTTCAGATAGCATGTCATAAGGTGTGAGTGAAACAAAACATGGCTATTTGTTTTTATTATTTTGGAACGTGTCATAAGGCAAAAAATTAATGGTCACCTCATCATAATATTAATGCTAACAAATACAAAAGTTCTATCTAAGATGTTAAAAACTTTAAGTCGGCTACCAACTTAGTATTATGTTTTGTTGATACATGTCTAGTGATGTAAAAATGATTGTCGATAATAATTTTAATACTGTTGCAGATTTCTTAATGATGATGAAATGAAAATTAAATGGATTCAGTGTATCAATAGGTTCTGTTAACTGATATAGATTATTATAGATGTCATAGGAAGATTTCACAAACAAATATTTCGCAAAAAATACTTGGAGTTTTATGATTAAAAAAACCTAATCAAACTTTTTTCAATATAATTAATTAAATAATATCATAGTCGCTACCTAACTCCGTGTCTTTCAGAAATCCATTGTTTTTTTGCAAAAAAAATGGTTTGTCAATATTTCTACGACATAATACAACTCATATGATGAACAGCCAGGTATTATAATTTTAAATAAAATTAAATATATGTTTTTCATCGACATGAACTATCAAAAAATTAACTTGTGACAACCTGTATGACAACCAAACAGAACGGCATTATATTATGTCTGCTTCCTACGCACCATCGTAAGAAAAATAAATTAAAAAAAAGTGCGTACAAAGTATAAAGAGAACAAGTAGGGCATCTTCGGCCCAATCCGCGACATTATTACCTGTCATAGTTACCATAGTTGCCTATCACAGGGTTGTCACTGTAGCTAAATTTTAATTCAGTGCTCAGAAATTGGCATTGGGCCGGGAAGTGTGTTATTAAAAAATATTTATTATTTATATACATTTAAGAATGTAAAACATTTTGTTTCTACATGTTTATGATTATTTTAATTAGGCCTGTAGTTACTTGCTTAACTGATATATCAGTAGAAAATAGTATTAAAAATGTTTGTTTGTTAGATTTATCTCGAAATGTATTTGTGTAAATAAATAAAATAAATCCTTTATTTTCTTGAGTTTACAAAAACATAAATATGCTATTAGTAACAATAAAAAAAATTAAAGTATAATATATTAATAAAATTATATCACATCCTATTAAAATAATAAACTAATACAACAAAAATAAAAGTACCTAAATAAGTATTTCATCATCAAGTATAAATTATATTCGTCCGGGAGGTAGCGTTGCAAATCACATAATCATTTCAGGTCGAATAATTCATGGTGAAATCAAATGTTTATTAGCTGTCATTTAGTGATATAAAAGTCAGCAGGCTCAAAATAAAAAAAGGTGGACGGGCTGGATAAAAAATTTCGATTATGTAAAAAATAAAAAATCCAAAAACGATTTCAGGTCGCTTAATAATTTGTTGAGTGATTGTTTGCATAATATAAAACAATACAAAAATAGTCAGCAGGATAGATAACGGTGGACATAAACCTGATTAAAAAAAATGATTCATTTCAGGTTGAACGAAACTAATAAACAACAATCTTTTCATCAATTAATTAATAAAAAAAATGTCAGCAGGCTATTCAACAGGGGGTAAAGTTGTCAGTTCTTACCATCAGTCAAGTGCCATATCCCCCTCCAAGATGCAGGAGTATACAAACTTGATTGTGACTGTGGGCTCTCTTATATCGGGCAAACAAAGAGATCCATTAGAACCAGGGTCAAAGAACACATAGCTGATGTGAAGCACCATTGCTATGCAACATCTGCTGTCTGTAAACATAGTCAGGATCGCCCCAGCCACTATATTCGCTTTGATAATCCTCAAATACTCGCGAAAGAGACTCGCTATAGACCAAGAATGATTCGCGAAGCAATTGAAACTAAAAAAACATCCTAATTTCAATAGAGAGGACGGCTTGGTACTACCATTATCTTGGGATCCTGTCATTAATATAATAAAATCATCTGATGAAATCAGTCATAATAGACAGTCAGATGTAGTTGGCTCATACTGTGTAGATCTTAATGATAGTAGTGAGGATTCATATATATATATATATATATATATATATATATATATATATATATATATATATATATATATATATATATCTATATATATATAATGAAAATGGTGTTCGTTTGAGGCTCAATCACGCCTAAACCACTGATCGTATCGACATGAAACTACCACCATTCGATGCGAAATTTTTCCTAGATGGTTTATGGCTATTTATTTTTCGAATTCTGACGTTCCTTCATTTTTTTATTGCTGTTTTACTTTTATGAACATTTATCCCTCTAATAAAAACAAAAGACAAGCGTTTTCTCTTGATTCTTTTGTTTCATGGATTTCAACGGAACTTTTTTTACTAAACGGATAATGTTCTTTTACATTCAGCTAAGAATCTACTTACAAACTTCCACGCATCCACCCACCAACTCCCACGCACCCCTGCACAGTGCACACCCACTCTCATTTTTTGATAAAAATAAAATGCCGTATCTATCTATGATCGAGTATCACTTGAGAACGGCTGGACCGATTGGGTTAATTTTTTTTTGTTGTCTTCAGAATTGTCAGGAGAATGTTTATATGTAAGAAAATTTTAAAAAAGTCTGCTAAAACGTTAAAAATTTCGATGATAATCGAAGTATTCCAATTTCTATAGTTACTCATCACGAAATCTCGGGAACTATAGGACTTAGAAATGTGAAACTTGGTAGGAATATTACTTTCGTTATGTAGAGGTCAACTAAAAACGGATTTTAAGAAATTCATCACCCAAAGGGGATTGCGGGGGCGTTAACAATGAACAATTCCCGTTTTTAAACTATAGCTCCTATAAATTCCAAATTTGGTAAGAATCTTCTGTAAGAGATGTAGAAATAGTCTATGAACGAATTTTACGGTAGCTCACCCCACAGGGGGTTGCGGGGGTGGTTTAACAATGAAAATTTTTATTTTTTACAACAACTCACCGCCGAAAAAGATTGCGGTAGTGGGTGTTAAAATGTGAAATTTCTATTTCCAAACTGTAACCTCTATAGACTTTAAATTCGGTAGTAATCTTTTATTTGTCATGCAGAAATCATCTCAAATAGGATTTTACGAAATTCTATTTCCAATAGGGATTGCGGGGGTGGGTGTGAGAATGTTAAATTTATGTTTCCAAACTGTAACTTCTACAGACTCCAAATGATTATTTTTTTACTGTTTAAATAGAAAAGGTTAAAGTCAATTGTTTTTTTTTATTTAATTAATTTCATTTGTTTTTATATAACCTAATTAATTTTATGATAAAACGTCAGTTCATAAGCGGTTGAGAAGTGAAATAAAAATGTCAGACAGAGTAGTATTGAAAGTTTATGTTTGTGTGCTGACTATGTGTTTGGTTCTAAAAACTGGTCTCATGAGATAAAAGCTCAAACTTTAGGTAAGTAATGATTTGTAAAATATATTGATATATAATTAAATTGTAAATTACACATTTTTATTAATAATTCGACATTAACTATCAAAAGAATCAAGAAAGTCTTATATTGGATGTTTCACAACAGTCCGAATCACTTTAAGTGACAGAAGATTCCATGAAGGGATTGGTTGCTTTGAAGAATACGATAATATAAGTGAATTTTCCTTTGCAGAGATTAGAGAGGTGAATGTGCATAAAAAATAAAATAATAATAATAATAATTTATTATATCAATAAATTTTATTTTAAGTGAATTTGACTCTTCTTAGAAAAATATTTTAAATTTCAGAAAAAAAATAAAAATTAACAAAAAAAGCAAAAAAAATATAAATAAAAAAATAAAAATTAACAAAAAAAGCAAAAAAAAATATGAATAAAAAAAATAAAAATGAATAAAATTTAATTTATTTCCTTTGAAAATTCGCCCAGCGAAGCGGGCGGGGACGGCTAGTATATATATATATTAATTATTGTATTGCAATATTGTAAAGTTATGTAAACTTATATATTTTTGATAATTGATATTTAAAATTGTAAAAACATATTTGAAATGAGCAAGAGCTTACCCCCCTAAATATATGTGATTTTTTTATACAGTAATGTTTAAATTAATAATAAAGTTAGTTTAAAGAATGTATTTAATAAAATAAGGGTCAGCTATTTAAGGGTCGAATAACTGTCAGCCAAATATTTGATTGCCTTTTACTAAGATTGAATGGCTACGTACTTAGCAGCTTTTACCCTCCTGTTGCATAGCAACCGTGCTTCACATCAGCTATGTGTTCTTTGACCCTGGTTCTAATGGATCTCTTTGTTTGCCCGATATAAGAGAGCCCACAGTCACAATCAAGTTTGTATACTCCTGCATCTTGGAGGGGGATATGACACTTGACTGATGGTAAGAACTGACAACTTTACCCCCGTTGAATAGCCTGCTGACATTTTTTTTATTAATTAATTGATGAAAAGATTGTTGTTTATTAGTTTCGTTCAACCTGAAATGAATCTTTTTTTTTTATCAGGTTTATGTCGGCTGCTGACGTGTAATCCACCGTTATCTATCCTGCTGACTATTTTTGTATTGTTTTATATTATGCAAACAATCACTCAACAAATTATTAAGCGACCTGAAATAGTTTTTGGATTTTTTATTTTTTACATAATCGAAATTTTTTATCCAGCCCGTCCACCCATTTTGAGCCTGCTGAACAATTATTCGATTATTATCTTCATCTAAACTATCAATAAAATCTAAAATGGATCACCCTGAAATCGTTATGAAAAATGCAACGCTACCTTTTACCCCCCTGCTGACAACCTTACCACCATTGAATAGCCTGCTGACGTTTTTTTTTATTAATTAATTGATGAAAAGATTGTTGTGTATTAGTTTCATGCGACCTGAAATGAATCAAAATTATTTTTTTTTATCAGGTTTATGTCGGCTGCTGACGTGTAATCCACCGTTATCTATCCTGCTGACTATTTTGTATTGTTTTATATTATGCGAACAATCACTCAACAAATTATTAAGCGACCTGAAATCGTTTTTAATTTTTTTATTTTTGACATAATCAAAATTTTTCATCTCGTCCGTCCACCTCAGGTGCGCCTGCTGAACAATTTTTCGATTATTATCTTCATCTAAACTATCAATAAAATCTAAAATGGATCAGCCTGAAATCACTATGAAAAATGCAACGCTACCTCCCGGTCCCAATGCTATAGTTTGTCCATTTTATTAATGGTTTTTTGACAGCTCACGCCCACAAAGTTTCGTAGTTCGTACAGTTTAAATGTCATACAAATGATATTGTACTTCATGGACGGGCACCGCCCCCTTACTGCTGTGCCATACATAACGATTACTACGATTGTGCCACAGATTACAAATAATCGGAAAAAATCAATGTTAATATTTAAATAAGGTGTAATATGTTATTTAATCAGGAAGACAACAAAATTTTAAAGTTGAAACCAATAAATGAAAACATTAACATTATGTAAAGTTTTACTTTCTTCTTATTATAATCATACAAATAAAACAACTAAAATAGTTTAATTCCTTTTATTAACATGATTCGTCATATACGATAATAATATTTATTTTCATATTAATAAATATAAAATAAATCTTATTTTATATTTAAAAAAATAAGAGATATCGATTATTACGTCCTTTTGACTATATATTGTCACTATAGCTTGTCAGTCGTCGAGCTGTCAAAAAACCATTAACAAAATGGACAAACTATAGCTATAAGTGATTTGTTTACCTTTTCTGTTCAGTAGGTAATCTGAACAAAGACAACTCTGGAATCGATGAAGAATTTAGACACCCAAACACACAGCAATAAGTTCGTCTACGAATATCACACATTTTTCATATAGTGAAAAACCGTGACGCGCGAAACATGTGCGGCGTCAGCCTTGACTGGCGCACTGATATACGGTTCGAGATATTGTTTGAGTGTGCGTGCGGCAACGTAAAGATACTATGACGCACACATACAAGCCGCGCGCTGTGCGTTTGTATGAAGATGCCCTACTTTGTATTCTTTTACTATGGTGCGTATGTACAAAGTACACATGTCAGAAGTAAAACTTGAATTTAAATTAAGGCTAACACTTCCCCATCTCTGAGCGCCTGGTACTATAGACTTATTTTTTCGTTTCATCGAGTTTGAATTCACAACGATTCTAAAGAAGTTTCACTTCAAAAGTGCGTGTGTACAAAGTACACATGTCAGAAGTAAAACTTCTTTGGCAAACTAATTTTTAAATTTCGTTTATATTTATACTGCACTAGCTGACCCGTGCCCACTTCGTTGGGCATAATGTTAATAATCCTTTTTTAGTACAGAGTGTTTAAATAATTTAAATTATTTTATTAATAGTAAAAATTAAAAATTAAATTATCACTATACTACTAATATTAAAAAACTACTTTTTGTAACTTAAATATAAAAGTTAGACATAATATGCTGTCGTTGACTTTTTTGTAGGCATATTCAAGCTCCACATCTTTTCTCTAGATCTCAAAAATATATCTTTCATAGTTAAGGCAGCGTTCGTAAGAAACGCTTTCATTCGACCGTTTTTTCTCCGATTCACTTTGCAAAACGGACTACCACGTAAAAGCCTTTTTATTTTTCGGTTTTTATATAAGCTATGACACTCAGCAATAATGTGGCTTTCTATTGGTGAAAGAATTTTTAAAATCGGTTCAGTAGATCCCGAGATTACCCCTTACAATTTAACAAATAAACAAACTTTACTTCTTTATAATATAATATAATATAATAGTAAATATAGTAATATAGTATATATAGTATATAGTATATAGTATATAGTATATATAATATAGTATATATATTAATATAGTATATAGTACAGATAACCCCGTCTAAGCTCGGTGAGAGAGGGAGACGGCGCGAAGGTCTCATCGACGAGTTAGACAGAGTTAGAAATATCACTGACTCGCGGTGGGCGAGTTCTAATTAAGGCTAACTCTTCTTCGTCTCTAAATGCCTGGTACTATGGACTTATTTTTTCGTTTCATCGAGTTTGAAATCACAACGATTCATAAAGAAGTTTCACTTCAAAAATATAAACATATGTATTTCATTTCTTATTTTAGCCCGGCTTATGAGCAGATTTATGTCTGCTGAATATCATATATTATGACAAAAGGGCGAATCTATGGTTGTAAATTTCATCCATCTGTTTATTATTTATCTATGATTCATGATTCCAACATCTATGGTTTTTTTTTTTTGGAACAGAAGAAATTAAAAGAAGACGATGGCTGTATGGTTCTGCCTTTGCCTTTCCCTATGATTGGGAAAAAATTATTAAAAAAAAAAAAAAAAAAAACATCTATGGTTTCCAAAAAGAAAAGAAATTTAATTGTTGACATTTGTGACGGTTACCGTATCACTATTTGAAAAAGATCCTGTAACTTTGCATATCAGTGTTATTTATAAATTTTAATATATTTAGTGAAAACATGTATTTTCAGGTAAATACTAAGTTACATATATTTACAAATAAAATCCATTATATTATATACTAATAGAAATATCCGCGGCTTCGGCCGCGTTAATTTTTTTAATTGCTACTAATTTTTATTCGATTACTCGCAATCGGTTGATCCGTAGATTGCCTGAAAATGCTCTACAATTACTTTAGCTATTTCAGAACCCATCCTTAATGTACTCTTTCCCGCTCTTGGAACCTCCTCCCTCTCCCCATTGCTTGCTGTGCTGCACTTTATTTTATAAGTGCCGTTACAACACCTTAATCCAACCCTATTGCAAAATTCGTTCTTAACGGACGTTTACTAACAATTAATTTCCTCCCTGCCAATTTTTAAGTTTGTTGCTCAAAAGATAGAGGAATCTCATACAAACTTGCGAGAGCCCTTAGACCTCCTTAATTTGACCCTGTCGTAAAATCCGTTCTTAAGGGACATCAACTAACTTTAAACTACCTCCCTGCCAAATTTAAAGTTTCTAGTACAAAAGATGAAGGACTTTCATACAAACTTGCGAGAGCCCTTAGACCACCTCAATCCGGTCCAATCACAAAATGCGTTCTTAATGGACATCTACTAACATTAAACTACCTCTCTGCTAGAAAATTTAAAGTTTCTAGCAAAAAAAATTAAGGAATTTAAAAAAAGCTTGCGAGGAGAACCCGTAGACCTCTTTAATCCGGCCCTGTTACAAAATTCGTTATAAGCGGACATCTACTAACTATTAACTTACTCCCTGCCTAGTTTAAAGTTTGAAGCACAAAAGATGAAGGACTTTCATACAAACCACCTTAAAAATTAAAGTTTATAATTAACAAATTAAAATAAAATAAATAAGCCTTTTATTCAGACCTTAAACAATAAGTATAGTAACACTGTGCTTAATCCTAATAATAAAAACTATTTGACTCCAGCAATAGTATATATATGTATATATACATACACACATACATGTACATGCATATACACACATACATACCCACATATATGCATATAAATACACACCTACACACACATACATATATACATACACACATACACATAGTATTATAGGTAATCTATAGGTTGTGGTCTGTGTGCCCTTCGGCATAGGCCTCCTCCAACTCTTTCTACAGCACTATATCCTTGACGGACCTCGTCCATAACTTTCCGCCTGTCCTTACAATGTCATCATTCCATCTCTTTTGCCGTCCTATTTCCATTCCTTGGGTACCAGGTTATTACCCTTTGACTCCACTTATCCTTTCCTCTTAAAGTGTGACCAGCCCACTTCCATTTTAATTTCTTGATTTTTACTGAGACATCTGCCACCCCTGTCGCGTTCCTTATGTCTGCGTTTCTTTTCCTATCCTTTTTCTTAATACCCAGCACGCTTCTCTCCTTTGCGCGCTGACATATAGCAAGTTTTTCACATTGAGTTTTTGTAAGAGCCCAGGATTGGCAACCATAAGTCAACACAGGCAGAACACATGTATCGAACACCTTCTTTTTAAGCATTATGTTAAATTTTTTATTTTTCAATATTTCTCTGAGAGACCAATAGCTTTTCAATGCGTTGGCTATCTTGCGGTGAATCTCCTTCTCGTGAAGGTTTCTCATGGTAATAATTTGACCTAGGTATATATATTCATCCTGATACTCAATTGTTGTGTTGTTCACTTTTATTTCGACTTTTTCACGATTGGTCATAAGTTTGGTCTTGACAGCGTTCATGAGTAACCCCACCTTCTTGCTTTCCTTGTTGATTAACAAATTATCCACCTTAAAAATAAAAGTTTATAATTAACAAAAAAAATATAGGTGTTAATCGTAGAGGGTTAGGGTAAAAAATAAATAATTTATTTAAAAATTAGAAAAAAACATTTAGGGGTGGCCTACCCTTTACATTTAGGGGCATGAAAAATAGATGTTGTTCGATTCTCAGACCTACCCAACATGCACACAAAATTTTATGAGAATTGGTCAAGCCATTTTGTAGGAGTTTAATTACAAACACCGCGAGAATTTTATATATTAGATTTATCAGAAGTTAAAATGATACCTGTTTATTACTTTGTTAGATTGAAAATACACCAGAACGAATAAAGAGAGCTAGAAAGAAGGAAATTAAACAAGATGAATTAATTAAAGAAGAATGTCCTCGACTAACTCTTGCGCCTTTTTCAAAACCTCCACAAGTTGTTTTTGATAATGTTCTAATCGGGACTACATCTGAAAAATATTTAGAAATTTTAAATCCTACAAAGATTACCCAACAGGTAAATTAATTATTAATAGGCATTCGTTTTAATATACATAATTGTAAAATTATTTCTGCTAATTAATAATTATTTCTGTTAATAAAAGTCTTAAGTTAATTTAATTAATTTTTATAATAGTATAATGCATTAATTATAATATATTATAATCATACTATTGCATTTCATTTAATATAGATAACACTTGGTAAAGCATTACCACCGGATCTTATCATTCAACTGCCTGGAAATTTTTTGGAAGTAGAGCCAGAGACATGCTATTGTTTGTCTTTGTTATGGACACCAACTCAACCAACTGCACTGAGAGAGACTATTCGCTTTACAAATGAAAACAGAGGCAGATACGATGTCATAGTTGTCCTTAAAACAGTTATGGTAATATATGTTATGGTGTTTATTTCCAACTGGAAATGAAACTAGGTGAATAAGTAGATAGGTCCACTGGAGCTATCCACTAATTCACTTAGGCATTTAATTCCTAATAATATACATACATATTAAACTTTTAGTTAACATTTTTGGAAACCTGATATAATGCCTAATATAAAAAAACAAGCCGAATTATTATTTTGTGCATTGCAAGCATTACCTAATAACTTGTTCTTCTAGATTTTTATTCTTTATTTACTGTATGCAAGCTAATTTTATACTTAGAAGATTTTATAACATAAAACTGATTTTTTAAAATAGATAATTCTGTTTCAGAGTACCAGAAACAAGAAAAGTCAATCGAAGTTTAAAATATCTCCAGGTAAAATAAAAAAAAAAGTAGGTAAAAGGTCCCCAGTTGCAATAGTATACAAGAAAAAGATGGAAGCTATTATGAAAGAGCAAAAAAATTTTGAAGTTGTTAAGTCTTCTCATTACAAAGTCAACCAAATGGACAAAGAAAATATATCATCATACAATAATTGTTTAGAGTTTTCTAACATAAAAAAATGCCCATTTGGCTCCCCAACAAGCGCAGACTTTAACACATCTGAAATTTTTTCAAATGTGTTACGTCAAAAAGGAGATACATTCCATCAAACATATGATAAATCATACAGCACAGTTAGCAATGAAAACTGTAATGAACAAAAAAATATTCTTAAACCATCTAATAAGCAAATTTGCGATAAATCAGCATCAGATATTTTTGATAACTTGACATTTACACCTCTAAAAAGCGTTCCTTCTAAAAACGAAAAATTGGACAAAAAACCTATGACAATTTTGAGTGTAAGCTCTGACAGTGATTTTGATGACAGTTTAAATATGAAAAGTGGGAATAAAGAAAACGAAACTCATTCTATTATATGCATTACATCATCTCAGCCACCAAACAAATGGATATCTGGTAATCAACAATACCAATATGAGAATAATGCTCCTTCTACCGGAACGCCAACATTATCAAATAAAAAAATTCCGAACACATCGTCTCCAAAAGATTTCAATAGTCCAAACTTATCTATCAATACTGAATTATCACGGATAAGTGATTTATCTTTTTTCCCACAAAGGTTTTCAACAGAACGAAAGATTTTGCCTAAAATAAAAAATAATGAAACCCTTGAAACAATTGATGACTTCAATATGAACTTGAAATTAAGTTCCGATACATACACTAAAGAGTCTTCATTTGCACCGTTTGATTATCAAATGTACTCAGAATCAAGACCGTTTACACATTTAAAAGAACCTCCTGCGAAAATATGTCGACAAGCTTTATTTAAGGAACAACAGCAAAAAGAAGCTGAAGGAAATTATCTGCGTATTGAAAATTTTGTATGGCATAACGATTTGAGAGCTGATATAAGAACGCCACCTCGGTCACTGACACCTCCATTACAATCGATTCCAGAGGAGAGTGGACATTTTTCAGAGACACAAGTCTTAGAGAAAACGAATAAGGAAATGAATACATTTACAATCGATCGTACTTACGAGAAGCCCTTCGAACCCTATGATAAATCGTCCGTATCAATAAATGGACAGAAGGCGTGGTCCAAAAAAGCAGTGAGAGCTGAGCCAGAGCTTTGGAAAGTCCCAACACCGCTTCCTAAGAAATCTCTGAAGCCAAACATGAGAATCAAAAGCAAAAAATCTTTAAGAGGAAAAGTTAACCAGACTTTTGAAAGCAACAAGAGTTTAAGTCAGTCCACAGTGTACAGTCACATTGAGAATGTGTACTCTCAATCTTTCATGGTTGATCCATTTTCATCATCTACCTATTTTTATAACGAAGAAGCGGTTGATAAATTTGAGGGTGAGTTTAAAAGTTGGCTCAATTACATACTTACTCCACCAGCAGATCTGGACAGTAATGTGGAGCAAAAAATTGATGTGGGTAAAGCTTGGATTGAAAATCGGAATAAGGAAGTGCCTGCAGCTCCTACTAAAGAACAGGTCAGCAGTAAGTATCACAACAGCCAGAGACTAGAGAGCTTGAGACGATCAGCGAGAACGTTACTACTAAGTCCTGAAATTTCTCAAGTTTTCATTAAATTAAATGTCCAAGTAGAAAAAAAATTACTCGCTATAAGAACAGATAGAAATCTCCACTTAGACGTAGGCTTACAAAAAATTATTATGGAATTATTATTGTCTTACAATCCACTCTGGCTTCGAATTGGTCTTGAAGCGATTTATGGTCTCGTTTTACCTCTCAAGTCCAATAGCGACATCGAGGGTCTAACATCATTCATCATTCAGAGAATGTTTAAAAATCCTCATTTAAAAAATAAACATTCTAAAGCGGCGGCACCGAATATGCTTTTACCGGCCTATATGGAAGCTATCAAAAAGTTTACATTGAAAAAGTTTTTCATGTTAGTATTTTTCTTAGACCAAGCAAAGCAGAGAAAATTAATTTCACACGACCCTTGCTTATTCTGCAGAAATGCGATGTGCAAGGAAAGTCGGGAAATAGTTATACGGTTTACAAGAGAATTGATAGCTGGTATAGGAGATATCACAAAACATTTGCGTCCCCTCGGCTATGTTGTTAGCCATAAACAGTCTTATCTGGATGAGTACAAGTACGCAGTGCACAACATAGCTACTGATATCAGGGATGGAGTGCGTCTTACCAAAGTAATGGAGATCATTCTGATGAAGAACGGCTTGCTAAGTCAATTAAGGACACCTGCGATATCTCGCCTTCAAAAGATACATAATGTGCAAGTTGCTCTAAACGCTCTAAAAGAAGCCAATTTCGTTATAGTTGGTGATATATCAGCAGTAGATATTGCGGACGGGCACAGAGAGAAGACTCTGTCACTTTTATGGCAACTGATACATGTGTTCCGAGCGCCGCTATTCGAGAAAGCAGCTAACGTCATACAAATATGGTGGAGAAAGAAATATGAAGGTATTATCGCGAAAAGGAAAGAAGAAGAAATAATATTGGCAGAACGTAATACAGCCGCTAGTATTATACAGTATTGGTGGCGAAGGATTCAATATAATCGTATGGCTGAATACAAAATGCAACAAATTACGACAGCGACTACAACTATACAGAAATATTGCCGAATGTGGATTTGTCGCAGTCGCTTGAGAAAATTAAAATCTAGTGCCGTAAAAATAGCGGAGTGGTATAAAAGTATAAAAATGATAAGGGAAGCTAAAGAGATATTAACAAAGTTACGCCTGAAAAGAGAGGAATTACGGTATAAATCAGCTACCATAATTCAAGCTAATGTTAGGCGTTGGTTGTGCATGAAGCATTACAGTATCATGCGGACGAAAATTATTTTGATCCAAAGTATGATTCGAAAATACTTAGTAAGGAAATGGTACATAAATTTGAAGAAAGCAGTGCTCTGCATACAAGAAAAATATAGAAATAAACTGTTGATGAGACATGAAATACAGAAGTTTAAAATAAAAAGAGAAAATGCAATAATTATACAAAGTTATTTTAGGATGTACAAACAACGAAAACACTACAATGGATTGAAAAAATCAGTTGTTTGCGTAGAAAATCGGTACAAAGCGCTTCGTTTGATGAGAGAAGAAAGGGCTCAATATTTAAAGCTGCGTGATGCGGCTGTAAAGCTTCAGTCTACGTTCAGATGCAAAATATTGCGTGCTGATTATGTTCGCCAACGTAACATAATTATCAATATTCAAAGAAAAGTTACAGCTAACCGCGCGATGAGAGAAGAAAGGCAAAAATTTTTAAAGATTCGAAATTCAACTATCATACTACAATCCCATTTCAAGGCTTATTTAGCTATGAAATCAGCTCGACAAGATTATGTTGTATTAAAAAAATATGTTGTAACGATACAAAAATTCTTCCGATCATATTTACAAATGAAATCTCAAAGAACGGAATATATTTTATTAAGAAATTCTACTGTTTTACTTCAAAGACGGTATCGTACTTTATTGCTAATGCGTCGAGATCGTTCTAACTATTTAAATCTTAAAAAGTCGGTTATAAATATACAGAGGAGGTATAGAGCATTATTGGCAATGAGATTGGATAAAAAAAGATATCAAGAACTTAAAAATGCTTGTATTATATTACAAAGGAGGTACAGAGCTTTAATAAAAATGCGTGAAAAGCGATCACAGTATATAAAATTGATATTATCATGTATCATAATTCAAAATGCTTACAGAGCATATTTACAAGGAAAAAAGCAACGGGAAATATATCTTAAACAGAAAGAATCTGCTAAGAGAATTCAAAGTTGGTATAGAGGGCTGAAAAAAGGAAAGGAGGTTAAAAAACAATATGAAGAAACTAAAAAGGCTTGCGTTACTATACAGAAGGTTTATAGAGCTTACATATTTGCGAAAATTGTAAGGCAAGAATATCTTAAAATTAAAACGGCCGCAGTAAGCATACAAAGATATTATAGAAGTTATATAATATCGAAAAGAATTCGGACGGAATTTGTTAAAATGAAAACGTCTACTGTCATAATACAAAGATTCTACAGGTCGTATTTAGAAACAAAGAAGCAGAGAGCTTCATATATGAAAATGAAACAAGCTGCAAATGTTATTAAAAATCACTATAAATTATATTTAATAACTAAAAGAGTTAGGCAAGAATATTGCCAATTGAGATCTGCGGTAATCACTGTACAGACAAAATTAAGAAGTATTTTAGCAATGAGACGTGATAGAGCTGTGTATTTAAGTATAAAACGTTCTGTTATAATTTTCCAAACAAGATACAGAGCTCTAAAGGCTATGCGGGAACAAAGACAAACTTACTTACGACAACGTTCTGCAGCGCTTTGCTTACAGAATAGATTTAGAGCACAATGTATCATGAAAAAGAAGAGAAGTAATTATTTAAGAATAAAAAAAGCGTGCTACAAAATACAAACGTTTTATAGAGCGTATAAAATAGGATTATTGCAACGAAAATATTATTTAAAACTGAGGGTAACCACCATTTTAGTCCAACGGAAATATAGAGCAATAGTGTTAATGAGAACAGAAAGGCGTAACTATATAAAAATGATATCTGCCGCGCTAACAATACAACGAAGATATAGAGCCAACCAAATGATGCTACAGGAAAAATCCAAATATAATAAAGTAAAGGCATCATGCATTACTATACAGCGATTTTATAGAGCATACACTTTGGGAAGGGAACAAAGACAACAATTTGTTGCGTTAAAATCTGCTGTAATAATAATTCAGCGACGTTACAGAGAAACTTTAGCAGCGAGACGTATCCGATCAGATTATATCCGTTTACGGAATACGGTTATTCAAATTCAACGTCACATTAGAGCTAGAAATTGCTCGCGTATGGAAGCTCGTAAGGTGGCAGTTCGTAAAATTCAAACATGGTATATAAGCATCAAGCGTCGTGATGAATGCCGCTCCCACTATTTACATACAAAACAAAAAATAGTTACTCTACAATCGGTTATTCGTATGCAAATTTGTCGTTCACGCTATCTTATTATGCGGAAAGCTGCTATTTCTATACAGAGATTCTACCGTCTCTACAAGCTGGCTAAATCAGAACGAGCCAAGTATGTAAACTTTAGAATTTCATTAATAAAACTGCAAGCTTGTGTTCGCAGTTTCCTTGAGAGAAAACGTTATTTGCGTCTGCGATCAGCAGTTCTAGTAATACAAGCGATATACAGACTAAAAAAGCATCGGATTTTGTTAAACAAAAGAAGAGAACAAGCGGCTGTTTGCATCCAAAAGAATGTTAGGCGATATTTAGCGAGATCGTGGTACAAGCGATGCATTGAACGAGTAATTTTTATTCAGAAATTATGGAGAGGGAAACTTTTAACAAGACTGATTCGTGACGAATATTTACAAAAGAGGACATTAATTTTAAAATTACAAGCTGTTGTTAGGGGATATTTAGTAAGAAAAGAAGTAGAACATAAGAGAGAAAGGCTGTTGAGGTTGAGGGAAGAGCAACGTCGCAACTGGGCTGCATCTAAAATTCAGGTATTATTATTATTTTTTTAATTCCTTTTTTACTTAATTTCTTAGGGAATTCATATCTGGTTTTTATCAGAACTTTTCTAAAAAATCTATGGAATCACTCAAGTCTATTCATCGTGGCATACATAGCTGGGCACCGTTAAACAAATAATTAACTCGTTAATCGTTAATCCGTTAACACGTGATTAACATTGTATTTTTATATCATTGCAACAATAATGATCTACTTATAAAATCTGTTGATTTGGGTTCTGGAACTTAAAAGCTTCTCAGCATTTCGAGGAGGCGGGACCGGGCTTTTCACAGGCTCAGTTCAACGCCTTAAATACCCAGCCGTTTGGGACTCTACAAGAGCCACTTCGCTATTATGTGTCACCTCTCTCTGGCCCTGGACGGACGCGGGACGTTCCTTTTTCATTTCTCCCAGTTCACCCCGATACTGATGGAAGCCGTCTCGACTTTCGGCAGGCTTTTGCCGAATGTCCGGGGCATTGAATCTCTTTGCCGGTTTTGAGATTGTAAGGTCCATGGTACTGTATGGTGCCCCCGTTTGGATCGACGCCCTCTCCGTCCCGAACGGGGTCCAATTGTGCAGTACGCAGCGGGTCCTGGCGGTGAAGGCGATACGGGGATGACACACGGTGTCCTTCTGGCGGGTGTTCATCCTGGGTACTCCAGACGCAGGCAGAGGTACTCGCCGAAGTGTACCAGTTTTAGGCGAGCGTGCGCGCGGAAAACTTCCAATGTGAGATCCCTCCCGTCTAGCTGACGAGGCCATGATCCGACGATGGAGAGAGCAAATAAGTAACCCAGAGGCTGGCCTGGCACAAGTGGATGCCGTTCTTTCTGTTTCACTGGGCCAGGAGGCCCACATGGTGTCATGACTTTCAGACTGACAAAGATGCTTACCGGGCGCCCGGCACGTGAACACGCACCGACAACCTTACCTACCAAACTTTACTTAGGTACCTGGTTTCGTTTTACTCGACGCGACGCGGTGCTTGGTAAAGAGTAGGTACCTACTTGATTAACAATTAACGGACTTGAGAAAATGTAACGGAAGTTAACGAGTCCGTTAATTTTTTTCTAGTTTAACTTAAAAGTTAATCGTCAATCAAAATGTTAACTTCGTTAATTAACGATTAACGGATTAACGAGTTAATGCTCAGCTATGGTGGCATATATGTATGTATAATGTATATAAAGTAGAAGATGAAATAAGTTAACAACTACGTTGGATATTGAATTGACTTGATCCGAAAAAATAACGAAATACAATTTATTTCCACAATTCTACATTAGGGGTCGTCCATAAATCACGTGATGTTTTTAAGCAACTTTTTAGACCCCCCCTCCCCCATGGTGATACGTGGTGAGGTTTAAGATTACATTTTTCTCATTAACAAAATCAATGGGATTAGGTGGATGGTCTTTGACTGTATGCATACCCTCTAGTTTCGGCCAACGGTCAATTAACTTTGAGCACTGGGTACATCACCCGGTGCTTAAGTTAAGTCAAAATAGTATTCACTTTTCTTAAACTTTCAGTGCTGATATTCACATATGTAAATATAGTAAAAGTTTTTGAGAATATCATTAAAAATGTATAATTAACTACTACTATGACGTCTGTAACTTATAACTACTACTATGACAATGTAACGTTTTTTTTTTTCACATGCTTGGAAAATGCATTTACGCACACCACCTGATCCCCCAGGTGGGTGTGGGACTCACCGGCCAGAAGGGCCGTAATACCCACTAAAAACCAAGCCCCCTCCCGGCGCCTTCAGTGGGACGCCGCAGGATCGCTTTCGCACACAACTGCGGCGCCCCGGCGCAAAACTTCAGCCAGGGCCGATCCCGAGTCTACTCTGCATGGGCAGAGAGGTACTCGTAACGACCTCTGGTAACCTCCACAGGGTGGGTCCAGAAGGGACCCACCACAAACGTGGGTCCAGAAGGGACCCACCAACAAACGTCCCCAAGGGACCCTCCATAAAACGGCTGCAGAGGACAGGGATGCGAGAACGCCGACACTCCCTCTCCTCTGCTGCCCCAACGACTACAGAAGGCGGGGAGTGCGGCTTATCACCAACACTCCCCACCCCCTGAGGCCCCACCGGCTCCAGAGGCCAGGAAGTGCGGCTTATAACCAACACTCCCCGCCCCTTGCAGCCCACCACCACACACACGTCCGCCGAAGCGGACCCACCACAAACAACCGCCGAAGCGGGCCCACCACAAAACGGCTGCAGAGGATAGGGAGAGCGGCGAATACCGGCACTCCTCCTCCCCTGCAGCCCCACCACGCCACCAACTGACGGTGGCGACCTCCGTTAGACCGCGGAGGGTAGGGAGAGCGGCGTATACCAGCAGTCCTCCCCCCCGCGGCCCTCCCCTCTGCCCGCCGAGGGCCTGCAATGCAGTCCCAAGGCCGGCACCCCCCCATGTCCGGTTGCGAAACCCCCGAAGAGGTCGCGCAACCGGTGGCCGCTAGGCGGCCCCTAGTGGCACCTCTTAGCTGTGACGGCAGCCAGAGGTGCCACCCCGGTTGGCAGTCACGGGACCTCCTGTCCCGCCGCCTATGGCTTTTGGTCCGCGCCAGATAAACTGGTACCACCCGCTCGACTGGTCAGGAAGAGCAGGTGGCGTTCCCCCATCCGCCACCTGGAGACGCGCCCGGTAGGGGTACAGCCTCCCCCCCGGGACAATGTAACGTTACTTATAGTTTATGTATGTCTTAATTTTTATACATGATATTAATGGAAGTATGTCAATACTTTTTATAAGCAATCCAAAGCAATTAAGACCAATCGGTTCATTATTACACTTCCATTCTTACTAATAACGACGTTTCGTGTGTCTGGGGGAATGTTTGGCCTATCCTATTAGTCTCATCATCTGTTATAAAGAATTTATAATACACGATTTTTTAAAGCATAGCATAGCTTTTAATAGTGCCATTTCTTGCAATAGTAGTTCCCGTACAGGTCTTTTCAGAGAAGTTTTGGAGGTGACTAGGCTTATTATTATAAAAGTTCGGAGATTGTCGCGGCGTGCCGGATAAATCCAACGGTGAGTAAAAAAAAATCACGTGATAACTCACTACACCCCCCCTCCCTCCTGGTGATATTTCGTGATTTTTTCCGAACACCCTCCCCCCCATTCAAACATCACGTGATTTATGGACGACCCCTTACAAGTCATAACGTTCGGAACACTCGTTCACGAGAGTGTACACGCTTGAATTTTATGGTAATGAACTTAGTTTTTATTATTGCAGGCACTTTTCCGTGGTCATAAAGTTCGTTTAGCAAGTGCAAAGCGTGCTGAGGAGCTCCGTCGGCGATGGCGTGAAGGCGCCCTACGCTCTACGCAACAGACGCTCAAAGAACGCAACGAGGAAGCCATGTACGTCCTCCGCAACATGGCCGACATAGAGACTGTTATCAGGGCGTTTAAATCATTGGGTAAAAAGAGTTCTGCACTTTTAACTAATTAAATAATAAATCATTCATTATTTCAATTTTTTACCGAGCATCTCTCGATTAGTAGATTTTTGAACACTTCAGATCTAGATACATCTTTATACCTCCATTTTACGAGCTTTTATAATATAATGAGCAGAATATGTTTATTACACACAATTTAGAGTATCAAATAAATTAACTGACTAATAATAAAAACTAAGTAATAAATAATCTTATTTGTTTATTTTTTCCAGAACTTCTTACTGAAGTAATGCCAATGATTTACAACTCCAATGCGTCGTCGATCGTGCGCCGCGTGTTCATCTACATGTCTTCGACGAATAGGTCCATTTCTAGTGTCGAAGTGTTAAAGTCCGCTGCATCTGTTCTCGTAAACTTAGCTAGGTATAGAGTAACTGGACCTAAAATATATGCGGTGAGTCAAACTCAATTCCATTCCTAAATAAATATAATTTTTTGATGAAATATGACTTGATTTTTACCTATACCTTTTACCTACTAAATGATATCTTTCACATCCATGGGTTGACTGGAAGAAATCTCTAGTAGGGATAAGTCCACCTTTGCCTTTACCTTCTAATATTTAATTTTTTATAACATTTTTTTTAAGTGCAATAAAGGATATATATATTTTCATGATATTAGCATAAGTTCAAAAATTATAAGGATTTAGTATTTCAATTTTTTGTTATGTTTACAGAGAGAACAAATTTCTCCAGTCCTTAAGTTCATGTTGCGATTCAATAAAAGTGAAACACAATTATTCTGTGTACTATCGACTTATCTTTGGTTGTTCTCGAAATATGAAGAACCAAAAAAGGTAAGTGATAAATATGAAAAATGAAACTCACCATAACAATAGAGCTGAGGTATGATAATAACATTTATATATAATTTACAGGACTTGGAGGAATTTTTGCACATCCCAGAAAATCACAAGACAATGGTAACAATTAAAGCAAATATTATGCGCATGAAGAGAATGGCAAATAACGCGAGAAATAAATTTAACACACCACAGCCTTCCAAATTCGTTTCTCATACTATGAATCAGTCAGTACGGGCTAGAATGAACCATAGTATTCGAAGCAGCAGCAGCTACTTGTTACCAGCTCTAGACACAGATTATGGTATCACCATCATCGACAAGCCTCGATATTTTGAGGACGCTCAACAAGCAATTACTTGCCTATTTGACACATATAATTTATGATTTGTTTTTTATTTATTATTTGTTTATTTAATATTAATCTAATAATTATAAAATGTTACACAATAAAATGAATGTTAAACAATTTAAATATAATAATGAACCATATTGTTTGAAATTAAACTATTCACAAATTAAATGTTTTTTTTTAATTGTAATCCGAATTATTAATTAATATGAAAAATGCCGTCAGATTGCAGCTCATACAAACTTCGTTCCTGCACCAGCAACTGCTTGCTAGCTAGAGATGGGTAGCTATAGCTATAACTAGCTAAATAGCGGCTATCCACAAAATAGCCATGGCTATAATATGTGTCAATACAATAGCTAGCTATATTGGCTATGTTAGCTATCAGTATCTTGGCTATGTTGGCTATTGGCTAATAGATATCTAGCTAGCGAGTAGCGGACAACTGTCACAGATTCATGTAGCCGCGCGTAGCCTAAACTAGCGGCACGCTATGATGGCCGGTTTGACGTTTGTCCGCTCATGAAGTTCCGTATTAATTGATAACGACTTTGAAGGAAATAATTGTATTACTTTATTGACGATAGTATTGTGCAGAGATTCATAAATTTTATCGAATGTAGTTTTAGGTTTAGGACTCAAAATTTATTTATTAAATTGATTTCTAAAATGTATACAAGTGTAGAAAAATCAGTTTGCACCATTTAAGGGGTGAATGTACTTGTGAATATGAACAATTTTCACTATGTGGACAAACCTCTGAAATCGCAAAAAAATATCAGCTGTTTCATACAAAAGGTAAAATTTTTATTTTTATATGATATATACCACAACTCGGCATTTGGTTTTCTAAATTGAAAATTTTTAAAAATGGAATCTAATACGATCGTCACATAGGATCGCTGGCTAGCACAACTACTACCTCCGGCAAACTCGCGTCAATGCTCAATGCAAAACAAAGCAGTTTCGAATTGACGTTGCTTCGAAAAGTATAAACTGTCAGTGCAATGCGATTGTGATATAGTTTTGACCTGGCTTTGGATTTCAAATATTGATACTGCATTACTGTTGACCCTTGCTCGTTAATTTGGACTCTGTTCAAGCCCTTTGTTGTGGATTTCGTCGATATGACCGAACGTACGCAGAGAACTGTTCTAAATAGTCAGACACGTGAGTTCGTAATACGCCTTCGTAACTATTTCGATCGTGAAGCTCAAAATGGAGGGCCAATTTTACCTATAACGTCAGTGGTTGAACGCGTAGCTGATGCGCTTAATATTGGACAACGAACTGTTAGACGGATAACTAAAAAAAAATATGGCGAGACTGGCACAGAAGAAAATAAACTTCACACACCAAAAAAGAGAAAACGAGCAAAACCAGTCGTAGGCATCGATAGCTTTGATGCCGATGCTATCCGAAGACATGTTTACGGCTACTATTTACAGAAGGAGTATCCAACAAGAAAAAAGTTGGTGCATTCACTGAAGGAAGCTGGATTATTCTTCGGTGGGGAAAGTTCTTTAACGAAGATTTTGAAGACCATTGGATTTCGATACAAAAAATGTAACAAACGCAAAATATTGATGGAAAGATTTGATATAGCGATGGCAAGGTATACTTTTTTACGGCAAGTGAAAGAAATCAAAAATTGGCAAAATGTTGTGTTCTTGGATGAAACATGGCTTAATGCTAACCATACTGTAGGCCGTTCTTGGAACGATGACACAGCAGCATCTACTTCCAAAGTTCCTGTAGGAAAAGGATCGCGACTTATAATTTGTCACGCCGGAACCATCAACGGGTTTGTCGAAGGTTCTCTCATGGCTTTTGCGTCAAAAACCACTGGAGACTATCATGAAGACATGAATGGAGAAAAGTTTACTGAATGGTTTACCTCAATGTTGTGTAGCCTCCCTGAACCATCTATTATAATTATGGACAACGCCCCATACCACTCGATGCAAATTGACAAGCCACCTGCCCAATCCCAAAAGAAAGCTGATATCGTCGCATGGCTTCGTAAAAATGGCGTAGATGCAAACATGAATATGTTAAAAGCGGAATTAGTACGTCTTTTAAAAGAAAACAAACCAACCAAGATCCGATACGTCATTGACGAAATAGCATTAGAACATGGGCACAGAGTTATACGGTTACCGCCTTACCATTGTGAGTATAATGCGATTGAGTTGGTGTGGGCTCAAATTAAGGGATATGCTGCAAGACACAATACAGAACCCCCATTTACCACAAAAAAAATGCTAAAATTATTAGAAGAAGCTTGTGAACATGTGACTAAAGGAGACTGGGAAAAGGTTGTGAATAGAACTGTTAAATTAATAAGGGAAGATTATGAAAGAGATGTGAAAATAGATAATATTATAGAAAACGAACATATAATTATTAATGTAGGTGATGATAGCAGTGACGACAGTGAAAATAGTAGTATGGACGAATCTGATTAATTATGGCCTTTTGTGGCACCTTTTTTGGTATCTTTTGTATTCATATGTTTCCTGTGTGCATATAAAGTATGTATATTCATTTTCATTCAAATATTCAGTTCGTTCAAATAAATTAAATAAACATATACATTTTTGTTTTATTAAACCTATTTAATCAGGTACAAAAACAAAACTTAATTGTTTTTTGTTCGAGAATAAATTGACATTCCACATCACTATTGTAATGTGTCAAACCGGCCATCATAGCGTGCCGCTAGTGTAATAGCTATTTAGCTAGCGTCTAGCTAAGCTAATACCTATAAAGATGTATAGTCTATATTAATAATTTCGTCAGGGGTTACGGTAGACTCGATCGAAACCTTAACTGAATAATAAAACATACAATAAAAATAAAGATTTCGAGTCGACAACATATATTCGCAAAATTCGGATTGTCGAGTATTTTGTTTAATTCTAATGATGCTGACAGACAAATCGTAGTCGCCATATTGGCCACTCTAGCGAAACGTCACAGACAACAAAATACAAATGAAACAACAAAAGTCTATAAAATAAAATATATATTATAATTGGACGTAGTTGTGCAGAAAACAGCCATCTCACAATTTTTCTAAAAATGAGTTATAAACACAGCCCTGCTAATTTAGACACGGCGCATTTTTTAAAGAAACAGCCATGGCGATATCTTTAATAATTTCTAAAACTAAAATACTTATATTGCAGAAGTAATATGGTTGTTTTTTACAAATTTCAAAATGTTAGAAGATATCAGTGTTCCAGTTACATAAGAAGCAGCAAGTCTATGATGGCTGTTTCCTGTCAAATAGATATTTGTTATTAGTGCTAGTTGGCTTTTTTTATTATCCTGGCTGTTTTGTGAATTCAAATATTTTTGATTTTATAACACGATCTCATTACTATTTAGTAAAAAAAATCTGTTTAAGTAATTTAATTAGATAAATAATTAGCTTCATTCACATGGGCAAGTAAAAAGGAACTTATCTGTTACATATTATATCGTTTCCCGCCTACTTATAACTACTTACTTGTTTACCGAATAAGATTTTGCGTGCGCAGCAAATAGATTATTATATTTTTGTTTACCCATTAGAAGAAGATTTTGCGCAAATCTCAGACCAATAAAAAAGTATATCAAATCAAATCAAATCAAATCAAAATATTTTATTCAGCATAAAAATTGTTACAATTTCTTACTGAACGTCATGAGTCTACCACCAGTTCGGAAAGAAGAAACCTCTGACCTGAGAAGAACTGGCGAAAGAAACTCAGCGGGACTAATTTTTTTTATCGTATTCTCACTCTTTTTTTTAAATTAAATTGTAAATTAACAATAATTCTATATGTTGAAATAGCCTGGCGGCGATCACATCATTCCCAAGGCGTACTGTCTTCTAAAAAATCGTTAATCGAATAATAGCCTTTAGTACACAAACGTTCCTTCACAATTTTTTTAAATTTAGCAATAGAAGCTTTTTGAACGTTTTCTGGGATCCTGTTGTATAGACGTATACATTGTCCATAAAAAGAGTTACTGACTCGGCGTAAGCGAGTCACAGGCATTACAAGTTTATGTTTGCTCCTAGTATTAATGCTATGCATGTCGCAATTCTTGGGAAATTCGTGTATATTTTTATGAACATACATAACATTTTCGTACACGTATTGGGAAGCAACAGTCAATATTTTTATTTCTTTAAACTTTTCTCTTAATGATACTCTAGGTCCTAAACTATATATGGCACGAATAGCTCTTTTCTGCAGGACAAAAATGGTATTAACGGTAGCTGCATTACCCCATAATAGGATTCCATACGACATAATACTATGAAAATAACTAAAATATACTACGCGAGCTGTATCTACGCAGCGTTAGCAACTTGAAGTGGACTAACTATCGTACCAGGGGCGTAAAAATTATCGTACATTATCGTATTTTTTAAGATAATGTCTATTATAGATAAATAAATCATATAAATTGTAATATTGATATGCATGCAAGTACTCTATAGTTTATCTTTTTTAAACCACCGCTGTCAAATCAACAGAACACTGAAACCCAAATGTTTTACACGTGTTATACAGACCTGCGTACGATAATAATGAAAAAATAATGCTATCGTACATCGTACGTAGGCACAACATTATCGTATATGTACGATAATTATCGTACGGTTCCGAACACTGTATCTACGTCTGTAATAAGTCTAATTTTTTTTACCGCAAACGCTGCAGAGCTGAGCCTTTTCGCTAGCCCCTCAATATGGAGATTCCACTGTAATTTCGAATCTATGATGATACCTAGGAATTTAGTTGATTCTATCGGCCTTAACATCTCTCCACCCAATACTACACCATTATCAGCAATTTTAACATTAGGTGTTGTAAATTTTATTAATTTTGTTTTTTTGTTATTTAATAATAAATTATTCGAATCGAACCAATAGACAACCTTTGAGAGAGCATCGTTTACATCGTCGTACATAAGTAAATTACGTTTTACCTTAAAAATAAGTGATGTGTCATCTGCGAACAATACTATCTCATGTTTGTCCTGTACAAAGAATGGCAAATCATTTATGTAAATTAGGAAGAGAAATGGACCAAGAATAGAACCTTGTGGAACCCCCATAGCAAACGGAGCTCCAGGAGATCTCTTACCATTTACATCAACCCTCTGAATTCTATTACTGAGATAGGAATTCAGGAGGTTGAGTGCCTTATATCTAATCCCATAATGATGCAGTTTCCTGATCAACGTCTCGTGATGCACACAATCAAAGGCCTTGGATAAGTCACAGAATATCCCAAGAGCATCTTGTGACCTCTCCCAAGCCTCAAAAATATTTTTTACTAGCTCAACACTAGCATCTGCTGTGGAGCGACCTTTCGTAAAACCGAATTGTTTCTTATGAAGTAGATTGTGTGCATTAAAATGCAATAACATTTGCCCGAGTATGATTTTTTCAAAAATTTTACTAAATGTTGGGAGTACTGAAATTGGTCTAAAATTATTGGGGTCTAAGGTACTACCTGATTTAAAAATAGGAATGACTTTACTGTGTTTCATTAGATCAGGAAAAACACCATGTTCTATACAGCCATTAAATATAGTAGCAAGATAAGGCGCAACAACATCAATTACCGAATTAACAACTTTTACAGATAAACCCCATAGATCAGCTGTTTTCTTGAGGTCCAGACTTCTGAAGGCTACCATTATGTCTTTGGGGTTTACTTGTTTAAATTTGAATATAACATTACATTCTTTGACGTTTTTCTTTAGCAAAAGTTCGGCAATTTCGGGAGACGAATTAAGTGATTGCGTTGTTGAAAGTGGAATGTCAGTGAAAAATTTTTCAAACTCAGATGCAACTTCTCGGTCTGAAGTAATAAAATTTTCATTAATATTTAACTTAAAATCGAAGCTGCGATCTGCGACTCTTCCACTTTCACAAGCAATTATGTTCCATGTCATTTTGATTTTATCATGCGCATTTCTTATTTTATCTTTAATATACAAGGATTTTGCCATGGAACATACTCTTCTAAACAATTTGGAGTAGGCAGTTACAAAAGAAGCAAAAGCTATACTATGATTATAGGTTCTTTCTTTGTACAATTCATATAGCCTTTGCCTGCTCTTGCATATGCCAGGAGTTGCCCATTCACCGAATGTCAAGAGACCCCCTGAATTGACTGTTTTAGAAGTAAATATTGTAGAAAATTCAGTTTTTACTATTTTAATTAAAGAGTTATATAAGTAGTTGGGGTCATTAATGTAGAATAAATAGGGAAGTTTTGCCACAATATTACCTCTGAACTTCTCCATACGTGTAGTATTTATAGGTACAAAAGTCTTTTTTAAGTTATTTTTGTTGGTATTTAAAGAATAAGAAAAGGAAGCAAACTGGCCACAATGGTCGGAGCTTAACTTATTAATAATTGCTTTAGAATATGGTATAGACAGAACATTGCGCACATTAAGTGAGGCACGTAATATGAAGACGATTCAACAATATGAAGACGGCCGCTCGGTAGTCTGCTGCGAGTGAGAGCGCGTGACGTACTTTTGGTGAAATAATAATTACGAAATTATGCCTTCCTGTGTTATAAACTGCTGCAAAAACAATTCATGTTTTCAAAAAAAGTTTTCTGGAATTACCTTTCACAACTAAATAAAGGATTTTTTGTATAATTTAAACAAAATCGCAAAAATACTTTACATAATTCTCCAAACACGAATTCTAGACGCCATTGCATTAGTGTTGCAAGGTAAGAATATTATCTTTTCCCAAATGTAAGGGGAGTTGTGGTTTTTGTACGGACACGTTATAACTGTGTTTATTTAACCTTATATTTGCATAATATTATAGTTTCCGAGTATATAAAATATGTTATTATGTAAGTTATTATAAAATATTTTTATTTATTATTTGTATACGTTTTATAAGTATTAATGTATTCTTTACTACTATTATTATTATTATTTTTAAATATTATGATATTGTTTTATAATATTTGAAAATAATATTTTTATAATATAACCTACTTGGAAAATATATTATAAACACAAATGAACAATATTAAAACGTAAAAACGTAAAAACAAAATTCTAACAATTTATTATCTATTCTAAAACTTTTGAATTAACTTATGGTTATGAATACAATTAAGAACAATGACCAACAGTGATGCACCTAATCGTATATCGCGTTCGCGCCATTACGAGAGCATAGTTATTCGACATCACAGCTTGACCACAGATAATAAAATATCCTTATATATATACATATATATATTTTTTTTTTCAAATATTGAGAAAATTATTTGTACTCGTAGTTTATACTTCCAAAGGGTATTAAGTAATTAGTTTAATATAATAATAAATTTAGTTTTTTTATTTGCTTGTTGTTCTATATACCTACTTAATTTAATTTTAAATAGATCGTAATTGGCCTTTATAATTGTATTACATTTTTTTCTTTTATAAGTTATAACATTTGCTGTGCATAACCATACCATCCCTAATAAATAATTAAATATATTCAAATAATAGTTATTTTGATATGATAATATATTTTAGGTTCCCAAATGATATAACGTGGAGAGAAAACTGGATTAAAGCTGTACGGGACAACAGAAATTATGTTCAGTGGCTTATAAGTTAAAAGTTGTGACTCAAAACGCCAGACTAGTTATATTTACCTAGTATTAAATTTATAATTATTTTTATATAAGAATAAATGAGTCATTAAAATAAATTACCTTTCATTTTATCTAACCAAGACAAATAAAAAACAATACTATAGTAAAACTATACCAAAATATATCTCTCACACGTGGGAGTCGTAAGCACAACGCTTGCAACATTTTTCTCTAACACACATGCGCAAATTTACGCTATCTTACACCAAGTTACACATAGCCAAAACTAGTCCTCACTTATTTTGTCGTGATTGTTTGCAACGGCTCCGTCTATACTTTTTTATTGGTCTGAGACTTATACATATATTTTTCAATTTCGAAATAACCAGAAAAACGAAACGTAACAAAAGTTCAACTATCAACAGTAAAGCACATGGCTGTTTTCTGCATAACTAGGTCCAATTAAATAAAATATAATATATTTACTACATAAAAAAAATATTTAATTTCTACAATACTATAAAAAAAGAATAATATAATAATGTGTTCTAAACTCCTAAATCACAATTCGGTTTTCACTTATCAAATGATGCGTTATGATTTCTAATAGATGGCGTTGTTAATATTTTTATTATTTAATTTTTGGAAGTGTTCATTGTATTGCTATAATATTTTATATCTATACTATACTAGCGATTTAGCGCGAACGGCGCGCACGATCGCCGCAATCGCAATCTTCATTCATTCGCGTTTGACTTCTCTTTTTCACATTCACATTATATAGAGACGGGATTATGATGTTAATACTTAGGGGACAGGACCAAATTCTTTGCATTTAAGATCCACGCGTACCACTATAAGTTTCTATTTTGTATCAGTCTTTTAAGTTTTTGAAACTATATATTGTGTCAATATATCGGTCGTGTATCTATATATCGGTCCTTTATTTAACAACTTATGAAGTTGAAATTAAGGTTTACAATTACGAGGATAGCGTTATTAGAAAATAATAATATAATCTATACATCTATACTAATAATAAAAATGTAACGGATCGCTGTCTGTACATTGAAGATATATGAGAAAACATATCATTGGGACCTTTATCAACGCAAATAGAACCCAAAACAATGATTATTAGAGTTTTTGTCTGTTTATCTGTTTGTCTGTGCGTGTGCGACATCTACTAACTATTAACTAACTCCCTGCCAAGTTTAAAGTTTGTAGCACAAAAAATGAAGGACTTTCATACAAACTTGCGAGAGCCCTTAGACCACCTCAATCTGGCCCAATCGTAAAATCCGTTCTTAACATACATCTACTAACTTTAAACTACCTCCCTGCAAAATTTAAAGTTTATAGCACAAAATTTGAAGGAATTTCATAAAAACTTGTGAGAGCCCTTATACCTCCTTAATGCAACCCTGACGCAAAATTCGTTATCAGCGGACGTTTACTAACAATTAAATATGTCCCTGCCAAATTTAAAGTTTGTAGCACAAAAGATGAAGGACTTTCATACAAACTTAAGAGAGCCCTTAGACCACCTTAATCCGGCCCTGTCGTAAAATCCGTTCTTAGCTGACCTGTATTCGGCAAAAGGAATATTCCTACCAAATTACAAGTTTCTACGTCTTATGGTTCCAGAGATATCGTAATGAGTCAATATATAGGTGGAAATCTCTTTTATACCTAGTCTTGCCATAAATATTGTCACAAAGAAAAAAAAATTAAAAAAAAAATAATATTTATTACTTTTACGTACCTTTGCGTACCGCTTCAGTAGTTTTTTCGATTTTACCACCCTATTCTTTTTTAAATTATCAGTTAAAAAATGACCAGTGCGTCTCTTATAGGCTGCAAGTCCTAAGTCATCTTTTAAAATACGCGACATGGTTCTGGGTGCTATCTTCATCTCCCGAGATAAAATCTTTTGCTTTCGGACAGGATTTCTGCGAATTCTTTCCCTTACTGCTTTGACCACCTTTTTCGTACGAACACTACGTGGACGGCCAGATCTTTTTCTGTCACAAACAGAGGAGGTCTCATTGTACCTATTGATAGCCCGGTACATAAACATTTGACTAATACCAAGCGTATGGAGAGTTTTAAAAATTGCATTTGGCTCCATACCAACTTTGTGTAATGCAATCACAGCACAATTCGGTTCTCTTTATCACCCCACTCCATTTTAATATCGCAAAATATTATAAAATGTATTGGCGCCAAAATTAGAAAACACAATGAGCAATCGTATAAAAATGACAGATTCCAAATTCAAATGTAATATCTTTCTTATTTTTAATTGTAACAGTATTTATGGCCAGACTAGATATATATACAAGAATTGCTCGTTTAAAGGTCAAAGGTAAGGTAAAGTCATAATAGGAAAGAAAACTGAAAAAATAAAAATAATTCGTTACAGCAATCCGACACCGGAATATTGTAGAATAAGGTATTCTAAAAGAGGGAAAAGTAAATCGAACAGGCTGCTGCTATCCGGGGTGGAATGGTTTTTAAGGATTGAAATCAGTTTTTCGCGATTTCTGTAACAATATTTAGGGCAAGACTATTTATACACTAGTGACTCACCCTCGCTTCGCTTGGGTTCATCTAGGAATGAAGGTGATTGCTTCCTGCTCAATTTCAAGTTTTTAGTACAGAAATCCATCCCGTAAATAAAATAAATAAAATTTGTCAACTAAAAGTAGCCCAAGTTACGCCTTATAATAGCTATTTGTGAGTGAAAGTCCCGTCAATATCGGTCCCGCCGTTTCAGAGATTATCCGGAACTTTTTTGTCTGTCTGTTTGACAGACAGACAAAAAGTTAGTATCCTGTATACTTTCATATGCATTTAGCGTAAAGCTGTGAATTTGAAATTAAAAACAGACACTTCACTTTTATTTGTATACATGTATAGATATAGATAACAAAATAATATAATTGGTTCTGTAAATGAGTCAAAAATCGTAAACGGTCAGTTTTACAAAAAAGTTTACAGGAAATAAAAGATACGAAATATTATTGCGCGCTAAAGTGCATAGTTTCCGAGATATCGGCAGCTTTGTTTCAAGATAGCGCTTGTTACTCCACCTGTTCTGTCAGCACTTTGTGATTTGATGTTCAATAAGTGACCCTAACCTTATAAAATAATTTGGATCGGAAATTTAGCGCGAGGTTAAATTTTAATTTTACTGGCCTATCATATTGTCACACTGATTAAAATGATTATGCAAAGAGCAACTGAACATCATCACTACATATTATAAAACAACTGTTTACGGTAAACTCAAAAACTACTGCACCGATTTTCATGTAGTTTTTACCAATAGATAGAGTGGTTCTCCAGGAAGGTTTTAATATATAATTTATCAAGTTTTTGTTTACATTGGCTAACAGGTTAAATAAATAAAATAAATATATTGAAATAACAGCCAGATTTTATTTTAACTTTTTAGTTGCCTTTTTAGCAAATCAGAAACAATTACTATTTCATAAATTAACTCCAAAATAACTATAATTGTAAATTCCTATAGTTCATAGGAATTTACAAACCTACATTATGTGTTGGTACCGAACATACCTTTAATATACTACCGTCCTCCACATATACCTACTCGTAAATATTAAACTCATTTATATTTATCAATACCAAACTAATTATTTTCGTCACTTACGCATTACAATCATACTATCAGCCGTATCCAAATGAATAAAATGTTGACAATCTCTTACCAAATGACAATGTTTACGATTTTCTTATAGCGGTGCCGCGGACACGCCCAGCGTGTTTGAGTGATTTTTGGGCGGCATCGCTATGAACTGTTAAAAAATAGTAGTGGCATTGAATGTGTTAAAGTCTGTGGTTGCGATGAATCATCACCCATCGCTAATTAGGTAGGCATGCCCATAAAGTATGACATTGTCAGGTACTGTCTGTAATAATACGAAATTCAGGACTTCATAGGCGTAATTTTACTGACAGCTGTCGCAGAGATCAAGCTATCTTATATGAGGTATATTTGATAAAATTCTTTAGAATTGTCCTTTTCTTGTAAAAACATCAATGACGTATTATAAATATCATTGAAAAACATATGTTTTTATTTGCTAGTTCTTTTCAGGTCTGAGGCTTTTTTCCGAACTAGTAGAATAAAAAATTAAAAACCTATTTTTGTATTTTATTTCTGGTTAGGTATAATATATAATTTTATCATAAAAATATTAAATATCCCTACGAAAAAACCGCGAACAGTTGCGGGAAACCGGTTTTTTACGACAAATACATCCCTATTTAACCGTAATTTAATACCGACTTACATCACTATGCATTCAATCTCCCTTATTTGCAAATGTCATCATACATGAAGAACGAGATAGGTAGCTTGGCGACTGAAAAGAAATACAATAGCCGTGAGAGGAACAGCAAATATTGAGTTGCCATTTATGCTTTAACAATTCCCAAATTAAAAAATATTTCGGTAAAATATAAATTGATTTTTATAATTTTTAAGGTATGGCTATTAATATTTTATGCATAATATGAAGTATAACTACAAATAAATTAAAGTAAATTTATTTGTTTATATTTGAAAACAATTAAGAAGATTTCAAATTTTTACGTAAATCAATGTGCATATATTATTTTAAAAAAATACTTTTTAACCATATTTAGCTTATTTCTATGTACATTTTATAGTATAATAGACTTTTAATTAACATATTCTTTGTAGCTATTTATAATTTGTAATAATTAAATCGGGAAAATCTTCTTTTTATCACCCTACACTGCCGCTCCACCACTTACGTCTCTTATTTGCCTATGTTAACGGCAAATACCTCCGTTAGGACTTAGGAGTATTTGTGTTCTGACTTCTGTGCAGTGTGCATAGACTGGTGTGGCAGATGGCCGGGTTATGAAAAAATGTATTACCAGGTAAATTCTAAGTTATATATATTTACAAATAAGATCCATTATATTTTATACTATTTATCAGAAATAGTTCAGACATTTTAGGCATATTAAACCCCAATCTGGGGAAAATTTCCTAGTGGTCTGAATTTTTGTATATACCTTTATTTCGGTGATATTATGAAGATGTGAAAAATCGACATCGATATCGTGCCGGCTAAAAAAGTTACAAAGGTCAAAAGGTCACGCAAATCAGTTTTTTGCAAATATTTCGCAACCTATTGCTCGGAGGTCAATAGAGGTCATTATAAAAATTGTTCCTCATAAAATTATCTACAAAAAATTTCTTATAGTTTTTTATGTAAAATTAACGGTTTTCGGATAAAAGCGCTGAGAAAGCGGCTAGAATGCAATCACACACGGTATTGTACACCAAGGCGTATACTCCAGAGGTGTAAAAGTAACGAAACATAGCGTACATGTATGTATTCGTTACTGAAATAATCAGTATTCGTTACTTTCGTATCGTTACGTTACTCGTTACTTTTGATACGATACTTAGAACATCGCATCAAGTCGTGTTGCGTATTTCGTATGATCCGTATGAAGATGACGTGGCGTCGCGTCGCGGTCGTTCGTACTTTGTTGTAAATAAATTCTATTACGTATAGTATTTTTATAGACCCCAAAACAATAGTTATTAATTTTTTTGTGTAAAAGTAACGAAACATAGCGTACCCGTATGTATTCGTTACTGAAATAATCAGTATTCGTTACTTTCGTATCGTTACGTTACTCGTTACTTTTGATACGATACTTAGAACATCGCATCAAGTCGTGTTGCGTATTTCGTATGATCCGTATGATGATGACGTGGCGTCGCGTCGCGGTCGTTCGTACTTTGTAGTAAAAAAATTCTATTACGTATAGTATTTTTATAGACCCCAAAACAATAGTTATTAATTTTTTTGTGTAAAAGTAACGAAACATAGCGTACCCGTATGTATTCGTTACTGAAATAATCAGTATTCGTTACTTTCGTATCGTTACGTTACTCGTTACTTTTGATACGATACTTAGAACATCGCATCAAGTCGTGTTGCGTATTTCGTATGATCCGTATGATGATGACGTGGCGTCGCGTCGCGGTCGTTCGTACTTTGTAGTAAAAAAATTCTATTACGTTTAGTATTTTTATAAACCCCAAAACAAAAGTTATTAATTTTTTTGTGTAAAAGTAACGAAACATAGCGTACCCGTATGTATTCGTTACTGAAATAATCAGTATTCGTTACTTTCGTATCGTTACGTTACTCGTTACTTTTGATACGATACTTAGAACATCGCATCAAGTCGTGTTGCGTATTTCGTATGATCCGTATAATGATGAAGTCGCGTCGTTCGTACTTTGTAGTAAAAAAATACTATTACGTATAGTATTTTTATAGACCCCAAAACAATAGTTATTAATTTTTTTGTCTATATGTCTGTTTTTATGAAAACGCTTAACACAAAAAATACTGGACCGATTTTAAGCTAATTTTCTGTACTAATTACTCGTGTCAACATTTAGGATACTTTTTATTGCAGAAAAATATTTCATGCGGTTTAAAGATGCTTTATTTCTCAAAAGAATTACATTCACTTAATGAGAAATTTTACAAAAAGGTAGTTGAAAATTATTTAAATCGTGATTTTTAAGTAACAACTTATACTATAACTTAATTCAAACTTGAAACAAAAATATTATGCTATACAATAATCTAATATAAGCTACTTATTATAACTACAAGTCATTTTTTATCATTTTTATAAAATTTTGCGGGTAGAAGGGTATTGTAACAGAAATGTTTACGTTCGTAATTTGTAAATACAAAGATATAAAGAGCTCGTTTCTAGAAGAGGCGCGAATAGAATTTTGTGATGAAATGTGTTATCTATCTATACATATAATAAAACTGTAGAAAAGTCGTTTTTGTACATCAAAAAAAATTACAAAAAAAATAGCCAGGGTGTTAAAGGATAACCAATAGAACCCATTTCCAGCATTTTTAGAATTTTTGTCTGTTTGTCTGTTTGTCTGTTTGTCTGTTTATTTATCCGGGCATCACGTAAAATGTACGAAAGCAATGTAGATAACTTTTATACACAACGATTGAACGTAACTTGAAGTAACATTTAGTTTTTGTTTCATTGCAATCGGTTCAGTCTATCAAAAGATATTTGAGTTTAAAGTGAAGAAGTAGAGATATTCCAGAAGTAAAATTAGGGTTATGTGTATTTGGTCTCACAACTTCACGTAACTTTTATACACAACAATATGTGCGTAAATTGAAGTAACATTAAGGTTTTTGTTTCATCGTAATCAGTTCACCACTTATAAAAAATGTAAATTAATAAAAAAAATAGTGTTTCCGAAGTAAAATATTAAAACAGTGCCATCTACGAGTATTCGAACTTAGACGGGACTATAACTAGAGATCAACTGCGTGCAGTATTGTTCGATAGATGGTGTTGTGCGTGTAACGTCATTTTCTGAATCGCGGTGTCAAGATTTTCTTTGAAAGAATGACTTCGCCCATGCCTGCCGGCCATATTTGAGTTTTGTAGGAGTCTTAGCTAATGTTGTTTATAAAGAAGCACTAGCATAAATAAAAAAAATGATTTGTATCGGTATCCTCCAATAGCGCTTCGCACTAAAATATACTAATTAAGTTCCGACATCCACGCGAACGAAGTTGGGGCACAGCTAGTTTTACATAAAAACTATAAGAGAATTTTTTTATAGATAATTTTATTTTATGAGGAATAATTTTTATAATGACCTCTATTGACCTCCGAGCAATTGGTTGCGAAATATTTGCAAAAAACTGATTTTCGTGACCTTTTGACCTTTGTAACTTTTTTAGCCGGCACGATATCGATGTCGATTTTTCACATCTTCATAATATCACCAAAATAAAGGTGTATACAAAAATTCAGCCCACTAGGATTTTTTGCCCAGATGAACCTAAAATGACTGGACTAGAAGTTAAAATGATACCTGTTTATTACTTTGTTAGATTGAAAATACACCAGAACGAATAAAGAGAGCTAGAAAGAAGGAAATTAAACAAGATGAATTAATTAAAGAAGAATGTCCTCGACTAACTCTTGCGCCTTTTTCAAAACCTCCACAAGTTGTTTTTGACAATGTTCTAATCGGGACTACATCTGAAAAATATTTAGAAATTTTAAATCCTACAAAGATTACCCAACAGGTAAATTAATTATTAATAGGCATTTGTTTTAATGATGTATATTAAATATATTGTAAAATTATTTCTGCTAATTAATCATTATTTGTGTTAATAAAAGTCTTAACATAATTTAATTAATTTTTATAATAGTATAATGCATTAATTATAATCATACTATTGCATTTCATTTATTATAGATAACACTTGGTAAAGCATTACCACCGGGTCTTATCATTCAACTGCCTGGAAATTTTTTGGAAGTAGAGCCAGAGACATGCTATTGTTTGTCTTTGTTATGGACACCAACTCAACCAACTGCACTGAGAGAGACTATTCGCTTTAAAAGTGAAAGCAGAGGCAGATATGATGTCATAGTTGTCCTTAAAACAATTACGGTAATATATGTTAATGTTTATAATATAACTGGTATTTGATGTTTTGATAACTTGTATGTGTACTTTTTTAACATCCTATTCCGCGATGCTGGCTAAGTACAGTGTCAGGTTTTGTTAGATATGAAATAGGTCACAATGTTTTCTTTCACTATTACACATGTGGTAATCATGTAAAAAGTTACATTCACATGGAAATATAAATTGAAAAATGTAAAATGATGTAATAAAATTACCATTATACTTTCTTAGGTTTACGCGAATGTTTGACATTATAAATGAAACTATATTTTCGGATTTTGTCGCGGATTTATTATGATTTTTGGTTCCCGACGTTTCGAATGCTTTACAGCAATCATGGTCACGGGAGAGACTAAGGTATTAGACGTCTCAGGGGGTTATATACTTGTTACAGACAGTGCCTACCCACAATTTTTTACAAATATTCAAAATGATAGACTATAAAATTATACATTTCAATTCTATACTTTTAAGATTTTAAAATTTTAAATTATATTATAAATATGGCAATATTATTAACTTATTTTTAGCTACTATAATTATAATTATTATAATTTTCTAATATTTGTTAAAATAATATTAAGTAGTGTTGCTATTATTAAAATATGTATAATGTGTTATATTAAAATATAAATTATTAAAGCAATATTAAACTTTCATATATTATAAATTAAAGATTAATAGTTAAAAACAACTTGAGTTTTGACAATTATTTTAAGTTAAATATTAAGCAACACCACTGCAAACTAAATCATTTTTAAATTTGATAATATAATATTAAACAAATCTAACTATGCTCAATCCACATAGACCTCTTTAAGTTCTTTTGAATTATAACTTTTAAACTATAAAATGAGTTAATGTCATTTAGTATGTCAGTTGGTATGTCCGTCTGAAGTTATTATAGGGATTTGAGACTATATTAAAGAGTTAAATTGTTGTCAGTCTGAAGCTACTACCGGTTCGGAATGCAACTGATACTGAGAAGAACCGGCAAGAAACTCAGCTCTTGCTTTTTTCAAAATAATATGTTTACAATATATTAATTATTGTATTGCAATATTGTAAACTTAAGTAAACTTATATATTTTTGATATTGATAATATTGCATTATACCAGAACAATGGACTAAGGTCAAGGTTACCTGTATACCGAAGATCGGTAAAAGTGACTATTCTCAGCCCAAATCCTTCAGACCTATTAGTCTTACTTCGTTCCTACTAAAAACAATGGAAAAAGTAATCGATCAGCACATTAGAACAAGGTATCTTGTGGCTAGACCACTCTCCAATAACCAACATGCTTACCAAAAGGGTAAATCCACAGAATCTGCCTTAGTAGCTCTGATCGATAAGGTAGAAAGGTCCCTAGAGGATAAACAGACCGCTCTATGTGCATTTTTAGACATTGAGGGAGCCTTTGATAACACACCTACAGCAACCATTCTTAAAGGGCTGAGTGCAAAAGGTGTTGATGACACAACCACCAGATGGGTGGAATATATGCTCTCCAACCGACGTGCAAATGTTACGCTCAACGAACACTCGCACAACTTCTATACTACCAGAGGTTGTCCACAAGGAGGAGTACTTTCACCCCTATTATGGACACTAGCAGTAGACCTGCTGCTTGTAATCATGGCGGATCTCGACTACGACACACAGGGCTATGCAGATTACCTTGTTGTAATAGTAAGAGGTCCCTGCCTGAACACAATTTCCACCAGGTTACAAGGAGCTCTTAACACCATAACTAAGTGGTGCAGTGAAAATGAATTATCAATAAACGCTGATAAAACGGTTATTGTACCCTTCACCAGGAAAAGGAAGCTTGAAAGGCTGACCGAGCTCAGACTAAATGGAAAAACCCTTAACCTATCAAATGAGGTAAAGTACCTTGGAGTCACTATTGATCAAAAGTTGACTTGGAACTCTCACCTCAACAACATTATACAAAAAGCCAAAATGGCTCTATGCATATGTTGTCGAATGGCTGGAGCCAAGTGGGGCCTAAAACCCAAAATGGCTCTCTGGATGTACACCGCTGTGGTAAGGCCGATCATAACATACGCCTCAGTAGTATGGTGTAACAAAACCAAACAAAAGACAACAATGAGTAAACTAGACAGTGTACAACGGATGGCATGTCTAATCATTACAGGAGCCTTCCATTCGGCACCAGGAGACGCTCTAAATGCATTATTGAACATAGCTCCGCTATACCTGCACGTGCAAAAAGAAGCGAAATCTTGCCTCTACAGGCTCTGTACACAATCGAATGTAAAGTTGCAATCGCAATATATGAACAAACTCATAGAGTTGACATTCGAACACAATACTCTAAAAATGCCAGCAGATGGCATGAACACAGAGTTTAACTTTACAAAACAATACATAATAGATCTTCCCAACCGGGACATTTGGCTGAACGGCCAGGAATCTCACAAAAAGGGAAGTCATGTATGGTTTACGGACGGATCCAAGAAAGGATCTGATGTAGGGTGCGGAATCTATGGCCTTAAGCCTAGATTTAACATGAATGTCAATCTAGGTAAGGAGGCCACCATCTTTCAGGCAGAAGTCTTCGCCATCAATAAATGTGCTGAAGTCATTCTGGAGAGAAAGCTTAGAAACCAAAACATCTACATCAACTCAGATAGCCAAGCAGCACTATTGGCTATAAATTCTCTTGAGACCAACTCCAAGTTGGTTAAGAGCTGCATAGACAACCTGAACGTCCTGGGTGCATCCAACAGAGTTATCCTCAGATGGGTCCCGGGTCACTCAGGTATAGATGGGAATGAAAAGGCAGATGTATTGGCAAAAATGGGCGCTGAAACCCCACAATGTGACCCTGAGCCATTTTGTGGCATTGCCAAACAACATGCCTATTCAATTCTCAAACATGACTGCAATCTCAAAGCACTTAAAGAGTGGCAATCCGCCTCTGGACAAACTCACTCCAAAGCGCTAATTAAGGGATATCGCAAAACCTTTACAAAAGAGTTGCTCCAACTCAACAAGTATAAAACTAGTGCGGTAACCAGAATACTTACTGGCCACTGCAAACTCAATAAACATATGTTTACCCTCGGCCTCAGTCAGTCCGCAATGTGCAGACTATGCCATGAGTCAGAGGAAACTGCTATGCACACTCTGCTCGTGCGGACCACTCATGCACCGCAGAAGTATCTTTCTAGGGCAGCATATCATGCAACCGGAAGAGATACAAAAGCTCTCCGCTCAGAAAATCTGGAAGTTCCTGGAAGCAACAGGACTAAGCGGAGAACTCTAAACTCATTTTAAGGGAGCTACAATGGACGAACACTGGTCGACGTAGCAAGGGCCGACCCCGGCACCAATCCCAAAATATAAATAATAATAATAACCCCCTGAGACGTCTAATACCTTAGTCTCTCCCGTGACCATGATTGCTGTAAAGCATTCGAAACGTCGGGAACCAAAAATCATAATAAATCCGCGACAAAATCCGAAAATATAGTTTCATTTATAAAATTACCATTATTTTTTTTTAATATTTACCTATTTATGAATGCATTAATGGATTTAAAAGAATTAAAGGTTTTCTGACAATAATATCCTTCCAACCAATCTGGCTAGGGTGGCCAATGTCATTGAGAATAGCCCACTGCAACTGCTGGGAGTTTTTATAGTGCACAAGTGTATGCATAGACACAAGTGCACTCTCTATTCCCTCAACTCTCATACTCCAGCTGTCCAACACTCGACATGATCAGTCAGAGAGATCAATGAGAGCTGTCTACCTTGCACCTTATTGCAGGGTATACAGCTTTGTAGTCTCTCTAAGTCATGGGTAAAACACTTACTACTTCTGAATTCTAAGAGAAAAAAACTTGGTCTGACCGTGATTTCCAACTCAGAACCTCCAGATCCACTGGAGCTATCCACTAATTCACTTAGGAATTTAATTCCTAATAATATACATACATATTAAACTTTTAGTTAACATTTTTGGAAATCTGATATAATGCCTATTGCCTATATAAAAAAACAAGCCTAATTATTATTTTGTGCGTTGCAAGCATTACCTATACGCTTGTTTTGTTTTTATTTTTATTTACTGTATGCAAGCTAATTTTATACTTCGAAGATTTTATAACATAAAACTGATTTTTTAAAATAGATAATTCCGTTTCAGAGTACCAGAAACAAGAAAAGTCAATCGAAGTTTAAAATATCTCCAGGTAAAAAAAAGAAAAAAGAAGGTAAAAGGTCCCCAGTTGCAATATGTAACAAGAAAAAGGTGGAAGCTACTATGAAAGAGCAAAAAAATTTTGAAGTTGTTAAGTCTTCTCATTACACATTCAACCAAATGGACAAAGAAAATATATCATCATACAATAATTGTTTAGAGATTTCTAACATAAAAAAATGCCCATTTGGCTCCCCAACAAGCGCAGACTTCAGCTTTAACACATCTGAAATTCTTTCAAAGGGGTTACGTCAAAAAGGAGATACATTCCATCAAACATATGATAAATCATACAGCACAGTTAGCAATGAAAACTGTAATGAACAAAAAAATATTCTTAAACCATCTAATAAGCAAATTTGCGATAAATCAGCTTCAGATATTTTTGATAACTTGACATTTTCACCTCTAAAAAGCGTTCCTTCTAAAAACGAAAAATTGGACAAAAAACCTATGACAATTTTGAGTGTAAACTCTGACAGTGATTTTGATGACAGTTTAAATATGAAAAGTGGGAATAAAGAAAACGAAACTCATTCTATTATATGCATTACATCATCTCAGCCACCAAACAAATGGATATCTGGTAATCAACAATACCAATATGAGAATAATGCTCCTTCAACCGGAACGCCAACATTATCAAATAAAAAATTTCCGAACACATCGTCTCCAAAAGAGTTCAATAGTCCAAACTTATCTATCAATACTGAATTATCACGGATAAGTGATTCATCTTTTTTCCCACAAAGGTTTTCAACGGAACGAAAGATTTTGCCCAAAATAAAAAATAATGAAACCCTTGAAATAATTGATGACTTTGATTATCAAATGTACTCAGAATCAAGACCGTTTACACATTTAAAAGAACCTCCTGCGAAAATATGTCGACAAGCTTTGTTTAAGGAACAACAGCAAAAAGAAGCTGAAGGAAATTATCTGCGTATTGAAAATTTTGTATGGCATAACGATTTAAGAGCTGATATAAGATCGCCACCTCGGTCACTGACACCTCCATTACAATCGATTCCAGAGGAGAGTGGACATTTTTCAGAGACACAAGTCTTAGAGAAAACGAATAAGCAAATGAATACATTTACAATCGATCGTACTTACGAGAAGCCCTTCGAACCCTTCGATAAATCGTCCGCATCAATAAATCGACAGAAGGCGTGGTCCAAAAAAGCAGTGAGAGCTGAGCCAGAGCTTTGGAAAGTCCCAACACCGCTTCCTAAGAAATCTCTGAAGCCAAACATGAGCATCAAAAGCAAAAAATCTTTAAGAGGAAAAGCTAACCAGACTTTTGAAAGCAACAAGAGTTTAAGTCAGTCCACAGTGTACAGTCACACGGTTAATCCATTCTCATCATCTACCTATTTTTATGACGAAGAAGCGGTTGATAAATTTGAGGGTGAGTTCAAAAGTTGGCTCAATTACATACTTACTCCACCAGCAGATCTGGACAGTAATGTGGAGCAAAAAATTGATGTGGGTAAAGCTTGGATTGAAAATCGGAATAAGGAAGTGCCTGCAGCGCCTACTAAAGAACAGGTCAGCAGTAAGTATCACAACAGCCAGAGACTAGAGAGCTTGAGACGATCAGCGAGAGCGTTACTACTAAGTCCTGACATTTCTCAAGTTTTCATTAAATTAAATGTCCAAGTAGAAAAAAAATTAATCGCTATAAGAACAGATAGAAATCTCCACTTAGACGTGGGCTTACAAAAAATTATTATGGAATTATTATTGTCTTACAATCCACTCTGGCTTCGAATTGGTCTTGAAGCGATTTATGGTCTCGTTTTACCTCTCAAGTCCAATAGCGACATCGAGGGTCTAACATCATTCATCATTCAGAGAATGTTTAAAAATCCTCATTTAAAAAATAAACATTCTAAAGCGGCGGCACCGAATATGCTTTTACCGGCCTATATGGAAGCTATCAAAAAGTTTACATTGAAAAAGTTTTTCATGTTAGTATTTTTCTTAGACCAAGCAAAGCAGAGAAAATTAATTTCACACGACCCTTGCTTATTCTGCAGAAATGCGATGTGCAAGGAGAGTCGGGAAATAGTTATACGGTTTACAAGAGAATTGATAGCTGGTATAGGTGATATCACAAAACATTTGCGTCCCCTCGGCTATGTTGTTAGCCATAAACAGTCTTATCTGGATGAGTACAAGTACGCAGTGCACAACATAGCTACTGATATCAGGGATGGAGTGCGTCTTACCAAAGTAATGGAGATCATTCTGATGAAGAACGGGTTGCTAAGTCAATTAAGGACGCCTGCGATATCTCGCCTTCAAAAGATACATAATGTGCAAGTTGCTCTAAACGCTCTAAAAGAAGCCAATTTCGTTATAGTTGGTGATATATCAGCCGTAGATATTGCGGACGGGCACAGAGAGAAGACTCTGTCACTTTTATGGCAACTGATACATGTGTTCCGAGCGCCGCTATTCGAGAAAGCAGCTAACGTCATACAAATATGGTGGAGAAAGAAATATGAAGTTATTATCGCGAAAAGGAAAGAAGAAGAAAGAATATTGGCAGAACGTAATACAGCCGCTAGTATTATACAGTATTGGTGGCGAAGGATTCAATATAATCGTATGGCTGAATACAAAATGCAACAAATTACGACAGCGACTACAACTATACAGAAATATTGCCGAATGTGGATTTGTCGCAGTCGCTTGAGAAAATTAAAATCTAGTGCCGTAAAAATAGCGAATTGGTATAAAAGTATGAAAATGATAAGGGAAGCTAAAGAGATATTAACAAAGTTACGCCTGAAAAGAGAGGAATTACGGTATAAATCAGCTACCATAATCCAAGCAAATGTTAGGCGTTGGTTGTGCATGAAGCATTACAGTATCATGCGGACGAAAATTATTTTGATCCAAAGTATGATTCGAAAATACTTAGTAAGGAAATGGTACATAAATTTGAAGAAAGCAGTGCTCTGCATACAAGAAAAATATAGAAATAAACTGTTGATAAGACAGGAAAACTATATAAAAATGAGTTCTGCCGCGCTAACAATACAACGAAGATATAGAGCCAACCAAATGATGCTACAGGAAAAATCCAAATATAATAAAGTAAAGGCATCATGCATTACTATACAGCGATTTTATAGAGCATACACTTTGGGAAGGGAACAAAGACACAAATTTGTTGCGTTAAAATCTGCTGTAATAATAATTCAGCGACGTTACAGAGAAACTTTAGCAGCGAGACGTATCCGATCAGATTATATCCGTTTACGGAATACGGTTATTCAAATTCAACGTCACATTAGAGCTAGAAATTGCTCGCGTTTGGAAGCTCGTAAGGTGGCAGTTCGTAAAATTCAAACATGGTATATAAGCATCAAGCGTCGTAATGAATGCCGCTCCCACTATTTACTTACAAAACAAAAAATAGTTACTCTACAATCGGTTATTCGTATGCAAATTTGTCGTTCACGCTATCTTATTATGCGGAAAGCTGCTATTTTTATACAGAGATTCTACCGTCTCTACAAGCTGGCTAAATCAGAACGAGCCAAGTATGTAAACTTTAGAATTTCGTTAATAAAACTGCAAGCTTGTGTTCGCAGTTTCCTTGAGAGAAAACGTTATTTGCGTCTGCGATCAGCAGTTCTAGTAATACAAGCGATATACAGACTGAAAAAGCATCGGATTTTTTTAAACAAAAGAAGAGAACAAGCGGCTGTTTGCATCCAAAAGAATGTTAGGCGATATTTAGCGAGATCGTGGTACAAGCGATGCATTGAACGAGTAATTTTTATTCAGAAATTATGGAGAGGGAAACTTGTAACAAGACTGATTCGTGACGAATATTTACAAAAGAGGACATTAATTTTAAAATTACAAGCTGTTGTTAGGGGATATTTAGTAAGAAAAGAAGTAGAACATAAGAGAGAAAGGCTGTTGAGGTTGAGGGAAGAGCAACGTCGCAACTGGGCTGCATCTAAAATTCAGGTATTATTATTATTTTTTTAATTCCTTTTTTACTTAATTTCTTAGGGAATTCATATCTGGTGTTTATCAGAACTTTTCTAAAAAAATCTATGGAATCACTCAAGTCTATTCATCGTGGCATATATGTATGTATAATGTATATAAGGTAGAAGATGAAATAAGTTAATAACTATGTTGGATATTGAATTGACTTGATCCGAAAAAATAACGAAATACAATTTATTTCCACAATTCTACATTACAAGTAATAACTTACGGAACACTCGTACACGAGAGTGTACACGCTTGAATTTTATGGTAATGAACTAAGTTTTTATTATTCCAGGCACTTTTCCGTGGTCATAAAGTTCGTTTAGCAAGTGAAAAGCGTGCTGAGGAGCTCCGTCGGCGATGGCGTGAAGGCGCCCTACGCTCTACGCAACAGACGCTCAAAGAACGCAACGAGGAAGCCATGTACGTCCTCCGCAACATGGCCGACATAGAGACTGTTATCAGGGCGTTTAAATCATTGGGTAAAAAGAGTTCTGCACTTTTAACTAATTAAATAATAAGTCATTCATTATTTTAATTTCTTACCGAGCATCTCTCGATTAGTAGATTTTTGAACACTTCAGATCTAGATACATCTTTATACCTCCATTTTACGAGCTTTTATAATATAATGAGCAGAATATGTTTATTACACACAATTTAGAGTTTCAAATAAAGTAACTGACTAATAATAAGAACTAAGTAATAAATATTCTTATTTGTTTATTTTTTCCAGAACTTCTTACTGAAGTAATGCCAATGATTTACAACTCCAATGCGTCGTCGATCGTGCGCCGCGTGTTCATCTACATGTCTTCGACGAATAGGTCCATTTCTAGTGTCGAAGTGTTAAAGTCCGCTGCATCTGTTCTCGTAAACTTAGCTAGGTATAGAGTAACTGGACCTAAAATATATGCGGTGAGTCACATATGACTTGATTTTTACCTATATTTTCATGATATTAGCATAAGTTCAAAAATTATAAGGATTTGGTATTTCAATTTTTTGTTATGTTTACAGAGAGAACAAATTTCTCCAGTCCTTAAGTTCATGTTGCGATTCAATAAAAGTGAAACACAATTATTCTGTGGACTATCGACTTATCTTTGGTTGTTCTCGAAATATGAAGAACCAAAAAAGGTAAGTGATAAATATGAAAAATGAAACTCACCATAACAATAGAGCTGAGGTATGATAATAACATTTATATATAATTTACAGGACTTGGAGGAGTTTTTGCACATCCCAGAAAACCACAAGACAATGGTAACAATTAAAGCAAATATTATGCGCATGAAGAGAATGGCAAATAACGCAAGAAATAAATTTAACACACCACAGCCTTCCAAATTCGTTTCTCATACTATGAATCAGTCAATACGGGCTAGAATGAACCATAGTATTCAAAGCAGCAGCAGCAGCTACTTGTTACCAGCTCTAGACACAAATTATGGTATCACCATCATCGACAAGCCTCGATATTTTGAGGACGCTCAACAAGCAATTACTTGCCTATTTGACACATATAATTTATGATTAATAGTAATTTGTTTATTTAATATTAATCTAATAATTATAAAATGTTACACAATAAAATGAATGTTAAACAATTTGAATATAATAATGAACCATATTGATTGAAATTAAACTATTCACAAATTAAATGTTTTTTTTTAAATTGTAATCCGAATTATTAAATATGAAAAATGCCGTCAGATTGCAGCTCATACCAACTTCGTTCTTGCACCAGCAACTGCTTGCTAGCCTATTATATATATATGTATCAATATAAATAAGTATCAATATATATAGGCATAGGCCTATTTATGTATATGTTAAGGCGCCTACCTCGCCCGATGACCAAAGAGAATGTAATAAAACCTACGCGATGACCTTGAAGATTTGATTTTGTTATTTTAACGCCATCTACAGACCAACGACCATACTATAATAAAACGTAGTGAAGATTAAGCAAGAACACAGATGTGTCGCGTTGTCATCATTTTTTGCCCAGTTGATTCGATCTCTGAGAAATCTCATTTTGTTCCTTTCCTCTAGTTTTTGTAGTCTTGTACGAGTATCTGCCTACATCATAATTTATATTATTTATATTGAACTACACATTGCACTATGCCTGCTGACATAGCTTTCATTTTACTAAATGTTATATGATAAAGGTCTGCTGATGACCAGGTAGGTAAGTAGGTAAACGGTACTCAGTAACGGAAATAGTTAGGATGACCTAGCTTTCAACATTTACAAATGGCTTACCTTCTTTATACGCCCCTATTCTTTATTTGTAATATCATTAGGATGTAGGTATTGGTATATTTGTATGTGAGCAATAAACAATAACTGTCTATAAAGTGTGAACAAAATATTTTAAAAAAATGCCGAGTTATTCTTATATTTAGGCATTATGCATATTTAGGCACATTATATTCAGGCTTACTCTATGATAGGTTCAAAAAACAAAACGAAATTACAAACCATTTTAAATATACTTACAAACTTAAATTCTGTTTTGTTTAAAAAAAAAACAATGCAAATTGTGAAATACGTCATTACATATTTTTTGGTAGAAAATTCCCGCCAAACTATTCAGCCGTTACAGAGAAAATTTACAATTTACGTTGAAAAAGGCCCTATTTAATAATATTTTTTTACAAATTTGGGAGAGTTTATTTAAATTTAAAACAATACAATGTATTTATGACAACCTTAAGTAAACCATATATTTTTTATATAGAAATCGCACGAGCGGATTCATCTACAATATTCTTTAAACTTATAGTGTTTTTGAGATTTGAGCGAGGTAATCCCCTTAACTTTAAACCTATTGAGCTAATAGTTGATTGTTTAAGAAATAAGATGTTTTTGATCAAAACGCGGAGCAATGGGGGTTATTACAACTGCAGGGCAGTTACTATCTTATTATTCAGGTTAACGTTTAGGCAGGATACGTTATAATACTATAAAAGTCCCGTCTAAATTGATCCTGCCGTTTAAGAGAATTAAATAATTATTTTATAAGCCGGTGTTCGTTTTCCCAGGAAAAACTTAAATAGAATTTCCCATTTTCTTATATTTCAAATAGTCATATCTCTTTGAAAAATGATTATTGATTCAACTCCACCAAGCGTAAAAAAATGAATTTGTGAACGTGAATTTTTATTATTTGTCTGTGGTACATCGGTATGTCTTTCGGTGACAGACGACAGCGACACTCGACACGACAGTCGCGACAGTCGAATGTCAAGATTGCCAGAAATCACTGATTAATCACAATTTGATTTAAAAAAGTTAATAACTACATTATTGGATAATGGATAGTGTTTTCCATTTTCCATGGATGAATTCGTTAATTATATACTGCTTATATTAGTGATACTGCCAGTGATTTTGTTTATAAACTTATGGGCAGGTATAGGATGGGAACTTTTTGTAAACAACTAAAGATGATTGAATTTTCTTTTCCGGTAACAGTAGTGCAATAATAATTAATTTTGAATTAACATAATGCACTATTTTTTAAATTTGTTTGGTACAAGAACTGTAATAAAACTCTTGGTATGATTTAAATTCTTTTATTTATTTTGTAACATGATATAAAATTTGACAGTAAAAAGTAAGTTGTAAGTAAAGCTATCTGTTTAAATAATTTAGGAATTCATTTATAAATAGCTTTGGTGAATGTCTTTTTCATAATTTGTTTTATCACATATGTACATATATTATTACATTCTTATATTTGTCAGGTCATTTTGTATAATATGTTATAGTTATACTTAAATACTATTTACCCTTAAACATAGTTCGTTAAAATCCACTAACTCAAATCCTAATGATGAGTGAAATAAAAAAATGATATTAGTAAGTATTCTTTTTCATTTTTAACTTTATGCTTTTTATTTACTTACCTAATTAGTTATTAAATTGACTTAGGTCCGATTTCACCAATGGTGTCGTTATCCAAGAATAACTATGCCAGGTATAAAATTATTCGCTGCATTTACTCTCAGAATAACTCGTAGTACGTTTCACCGCTTTGTAAAGACAACAAGTTAATCCTAGTACAACTATTCTTAGATTAATGTTTTTTTTACCTGTGGCACACCTGAATGAGAATTGAATGTAAATACAGTCAAATTAAATAGACTTGTCATTATCTCAGTACAGTATAGCATAACAGGACATTTTTAATTTAGTCGTCACCTTGAACTTGTGTCAATGTGTCAGTGCTATTTTTCAAACCAACTGTATCTGTAAAGCCGTTAGTCGCGCTGCGTGCTCAAAACATAGTTATTAATTTCGTTTAGTTTGCTTTGTGTTTTTTTAAATGTCTGGAAGGAAACGAAGTGCCAACTGGCTTATTCAAGAAAAAATGTTGTTGTTGGATCTAGTAACAGACCACTAAGGCATAATTGAAAATAAAAAGACAGATGGAGTATCTGTGAAACAAAAAAATGCGGAATTTGTGAAAATGTCCGACGAATTCAATTCTCAGACCACAGGAGTTCATAGAACGGCTGAGAATTTAAAAGCGCAGTGGGAAAGCTTAAAAAAATACCAAGAAAGCAGCGTCTTCTGCAAGGCAAAGTTTGTTGCAAACAGGTCAGTGAATTGTATATAATTGTTTCTACTCTCAAACAACATGCTTTAGAGCTTGACTGCATGCAAACATGAAAGATTTAGGTTTAGTATCAACCTAGATAATGGAGTAATACATCAATTTTTGAAAAGTATAATTCGCGTCATGTAAAAAGAACGCTGGCTGTCAAGTTGCGCAGAGGCGATTTATCGGACAATTTGGTGGTAAGACGCGGGGTGTGGGACGGCGAGGCACGCGCCGCATGCTTTCCGGCTCGCTATTGGTTTGTCAGTTCAAAATACTATCGCGCACACAAAAGTTATTAATTACGAAATGATTTTATATCAAAAATAGAGAAAAAATATTTTTGACCTATATTATTTTATAAAGAGTGAGTTTTATAATAATGCAGTTAATAATTTTAAAAAATATGTTAAATTAATTAATTATATTTTTTGTAAGTAAATTAAACATTCTACACTAAATCTAACAAATTTTTTTAATTAATATAATTCTATTTAATGACATTCTATCTAATATATTTTTCAATGTACCTGGCAATAACCAATATACGTCGCGAGCGAAAGGCTAGTTCAAAAATAAAACAATAGGCTTAGTAATTTCGTATGCGAATGTACCCATGCGCAAACACACCCCCCACTACTTTCTTCCAGCGTTCTTTTTACGTGACGCGAACTGTACCTCAGTTAGATTCAGTAGTGATAATAATCAACTAAAGAAAAACACCAAATTTTTATTCAATCTTGTAAAATAAGTGTATAAATTCATTTTAAATAAATATTACTGGATAAGCTTCCGAAAAGCGCATACCTCCGATCTGTCTGAAATTTGGTATTATAACGTATTTTGACCCCCTTAATCACGAATATTATAATGAAAATTGGCGCAAACGCCATTTTGAAAATGAAAATCGAAGGAGAAAATCTTTTTTTCAGTGTGCATTATCATACATTCCTAACCGATTTAAACTATTTTAGCTTTCCCAAGAAAGGGTATATGTATGTGTACAGCAGATTTTAGGAACTCTATCATAACTCCCACACTTTTACCCGACTATGGCTAAGGCGAAAAGAAGGACAAGAGCTGTGGCATTCTACGTATGTATGCATGTCATGTTTGTTTGTTCCTCCGTAGCGCTTAAACTACTGAAGCGATTGTAATCATTGAGGTGTCAATAGATTCGTAATAATAGCCCGGATAAAATAGGCAATATAAATTTTATAAAAAACGACGAAATTTAAATCTAAGATTCCACCCTCGAAAAAAAATTAACTGATATAATGATCACGTGCTTAGTATGAAAATAAAAGTCTTGACGAGACCATTACAAAATATATGTATAGTATGAAGCATCGTATAGTTTAAGTCAACATATATGTTTCAAATGCGCTCGTAAAATATAAAGTTAAAGAACTATAAAGTATAGTTTTTTATTATATGCTTCGCATTATAATCTAAAGCTTTAACGTACTATTGGTTTGTTATTAACTTAAAAGAATAAATAACGTGAACGACTGCACTGCGCGAACTATTCGACCGCAAACATGCATACATACGTAGACTGCCAAAGCCCTTGCCCTTCCTTTCGGCTTATCCGTAGTCGGGTAAAGTGTGGGAGTGATGACCGAGTTCCTAAAATCTGCTGTACACATACATATACCCTTTCTAGGGAAAGCTAAAATGGTTAAAATCGGTTAGGAATGCACGATAATGCACACTGAAAAAAAGATTTTCTCCTTAGATTTTCATTTTCAAAATGGCGTTTGCGCCAATTTTCATTATGATATTCGTGATTAGGGGGTCAAAATACGTTATAATGCCAAATTTCAGATCGATCGGAGGTATGCGCGTACCTATAAGTTTAACTAGTTTGTATCTTTTTAACCATATGTTGTTATCTGAGCTGTTAAATCTTTGATATGATAAATAAAAATTAGTATGAATTTTTCACAATAGTTTTATGTATTTCGTTATTTTATAGGTGGTGGACCTGCCAAACCACAGGTCAATGACCCAATACAAATAAAAATTATGAGCTTATTATCAACTTCAGCAGTTGGCTTAATAAACCCATTTGATAGCGACAGTGTTGCTTTTAGTATTATAGAAGACAATAGTGAAAATTGTTCTTCACAAAATGGACCTGCACTAGCAAAAGGTAAGTGAGAAATTCATATTCTACCTTATAAAACATATTTTTTAAATTTAGAAAAGAAAGGTTGGTACTATAAGGAGAGAAATGAACCATACTTACATTAGTGATGTGAACCGGTTTTATAAAAAACCTAAAAAAACCGGTTTTTGTAAAAACCAATAAACACCGGTTTTTGTTTACGAAAACCGATTACTTTTAGATTCACTTGTAAGTGTTAAAGTATTATAGGATCAAAATGTGTTTCATCATTCATGTATCGGAACACCAAAGTCAGACCAAATTTATATTGTCTTTGATCGGGGAATCACCGCACCGCTTGCAGCCGTCAAGGCAATACCGTTGAGTTTTGACAAACTTCAGTCAGTTCCGTCGTTGTATTGAATGCGTATGTATGGTTGTAAGTTTTAGTTTATTATCAGGAAACAACGCAAAACAATGTAGAAAACATTTTCTACATCTTTTCATTTATAATTTAAGATATATTTATCGATGATTTTATTTGTACTGCAGGATGCCAAAAGTTAAAGGAAAATCCATCACACGAAACTATTTCGAAAAAATTGATAATGATACGTCCAAATGTAAGCTATGCGAAAAAAAAATTAAGGTCGGTGGTGGAACTTCTAATATGTTGAATCATTTAAAAAGGAACCATCCACAGGCTACAGTGGAAGTGCAGGTGAATGTTGTGGGCGAACAGCCCAGCCAGCTGCCCATCTTAGGTCAAACCGACCAAGGACCTTTTTCTAACACTTCAAAAACTCCTCGTCTTCAAACTACATTAAAAGGGATCCTGGTCAGTAATAAGAAAGAAATTGATAAATATTTAACAATGGTGATCGCTACGGACTTCCAGCCCTATTCAATTGTTGAAGACAGAGGATTTAAGAAGTTCATAGAAGTTTTGAACCCAAACTACCAATTACCAAGTAGACAAAAAATCAGGTATGAGTTAATGCCGCAACAGTACCAAAATGCAAAGGTAAAGCTTGCTACTGTACTTGAAAATGTTAAGCATGCCGCACTAACCGCTGATTTGTGGTCTAACCAAAATATGGAATCTTTTATTACTGTTACAGTTAGTTTTTTTTAAAAGAAGATTTAAAAAGTTATGTTTTGACCATTTCTGATGTCCCCACTGCACACACAGCTGAAAATCTTGCCGAAATTATTACTAACTTGCTAGCAGAATGGAAACTAACTGATAAAATTACAGCCATTGTCACAGACAATGCTACAAATATGATTAAAATGTGCGAATTGCTAGGCATACGTTACATGCCATGTTTTGCGCATATACTTAATTTAACTGTGAATGATTCATTAGAGCTTCCTGAGGTAATGGAAATAATTAACAAATGTAAGGTTATTGTTAAGTTTTTTAAAAAATCGTCTGTAGGTTGGCGGGCTCTTAAAGCAGAACAGCAGGAAAGAAACTCAAATACTACTCCTTTAAAGTTGATACAAGAAGTACCTACACGATGGAACAGCAAATTCTACATGGTATCTAGAATTCTTCAATTATCCGATGTTCTGGCATTAGTATGTATAAAATTAATCCAGGCACCAGACTATTTAACTGCATATGAAGAAAAAGTGGGCAAGGAAATAATAAAGATTTTAGAAATATTCGAACAGGCTACCAAACTTGTTAGTGCTGATACATATCCGACCAGTTCATTAATCATACCAGTAATTTGTGGATTGTACGAGAATTTGACCACCATTGAGAATGCTCTGGAGACAGATATAGGCAAAATGTTTTGTTCGTCAGTAAGGCGAAATATGAGCAGTAGGCTTTTAGTATATGAGACAAGAACTGTTACGCTAATTTCAACATACTTACATCCGATATTAAGATCTGGTTTTAGGCATTCGGAAAATATGTTATCAGCAAAAGAAATAGTAAGAAAAGAATTGTCAAAATTAATAAAGGATTCGGAAACCAGTGCAACGACTTCAGAACAAGCCTCAGTGGAGACAGTAGTTGAAGAACAAAAAAAGCCAGGACTTTTAGACTTTTTAAAAACAAGGAAAACAACCACCCATCTAACTGCGTCCGCAGTTAACATACTGCGGATGTATTTGGAGACAGAGCCCCAGCATGTTGAAACTGAATTTGCAAAAGCGGCTGAAAGTGCTGGCACTTTTTGGAGTCACAATAAATATTTAGCACCATTGAACGTTTTGGCGTTAAAGTATTTATTGGTGCCCGCAACGTCTGTGCCTTCAGAAAGGATGTTCTCCAAATCGGGATACATCCTTTCATCCAGAAGAAGCAGATTGCAAGCGGGTGCTGTCGATCACATCTGTTTTCTTAATCAAAATCACGACTTATGCAATTAAATAACTAATTGCATTATCGTAATTTTGATTAACGTAGAAGTTATTTGTATCTTGTATACTTTATTTTAATTCACATCATTTATTAATCCCGAAGTTATTTTGATTTTAATATAGGAAACTTAAAAATGTTTGATGTTTTGTTATTTCTAATAAACCCGTTTCACCAACGCCGAGTGACGTTTAGCTGAGGAATTAATTGGGCGTAATGACAGTTTTTGTATAGAGCCTGCCGAAATTTCAAATTTACGCTTGGGTAAAACTTATTATACGTTGGTGAAATCGGCCCTTATAAAAGTGAGAAAAACCTAAAAAATACCTTAAAAAACCGGTTTTTTACTTAAAGTAATCAATAAAAACCGGTTCTCAAATTTGTAATCGGTTTACAACTGTAACTTACATGTGTTTTTACAAAATAGCTGAAGTAGACTTGAGAGTTCTGCTTAAAACTGTTATTTGTATAAATATATATAGTTTAAAAGGGCAAATTCAGTACAAAATTAGTGAACACATCAGTATGACTTTGATTTAGTTTATATTCAGTTTATTTATATATCAGTTTATACTCTTATTAATAAAATACTAACACTGTATTAATTCTTAAAATTTATTTTCAGTACCTGATGTACCAAGCCAAATCTTACCTACTATTAATATGGAATCAGAAAAAAAGGATTCCATTTCGATCCATTGGACTACACGAGTAACACCCCACACACTGTATGTGGGGTGTTACCGCATACATCCTACAATATCTATCCACGTACATTAATCATGTTTTACATGTGCCTGCATCAAATCATTTAATTTGATAAAGCATTAATTACGTTATTTATTGCAGGATTAGGGAGATCACACCATAGAAATGCTGAGAACACCAATATCTTCTTCTCTCCGGTTTCATTTCAAGGAAGCCAGTGTCTATTCTGAACCCAATGAAATAGATATTGGTAATACCCCCCAAGTTAAAACTCCAAACTAAAGGCCAGATCATGCATTTCGAAACGTCGGCCAACATATCGAGAAGCATGTTCTTCAGTAATGGAAGAATTACAGAAAAAAAAATCCAGGCATTAGAAATGCAAATGAATTGCAGAAATTGAACGAGAGGAGCAAAAAAAAATGTTTGATATTAAATATGAGACTCAAAAAGAGATCCTCAAACAAGAAAAAATAAAGACTAGATTGCTAAGGATGCAAATAATTTGCTTTTTTTAATAAAATATACAATTTAAATCAAGTCTTTTTTTATTTACATCAAATTTCGAAAATAATTATTTATAAGTAAGTCTCTAGCTGTATGACGCTGAGACGTTCTGGGTGGACTATTCTCCATCTGCCCGTCTTCCAATAGCACTTGCCAAGGTACTAGAAGCAACAATTCCGGATCATCAGGTGGAACTTCTTCTCCTTGTTGTGAAGCACTGCGGTTGATATAATTACAACTAAAGCCTTGTCTAATTGCGTAGGGATAATACTGGGAATCTCCGTTTCCAAATCCCATAACATTTTTCAATAGGGTTCCTTGACCTGATTTGTGACTTATTATACATTTGTTCTATTGGATTCCTTGGATTTTCTAATGGAGGTAATGTATAAGATGTTGAAGCATATGCTCCATCGACAAGTAATAAATAATTACCATAATCTCCACTCTCAAACTTGGCTTTACGATAGCAATTACTAAAAATGGTGCTGTCGTGGCTCGACCCCGGCCATCTTGCAACGATATCGGTAAACTCCATATTCGCATTGCAAATAGTCCGAACATTAATAGAAAAATAGCCCTTTCTATTTCTGAAAATTTCAGCCTGATCACCACCTGGCGATGTTATCCTAACATGAGTGCAGTCCATCGCTCCTATTACTCTAGGAAATCTAGCTATTTGATAAAAAAATATTTTGTTCTTGCAGTATTTCTTATCTCGTAGTAGGAAATTTTATATATTCCTGGCTTAAGGATGCTATAGCTGCACTAACTTTGTGTATTATTCTGTGTGCTGTCGAAACACTATGCCCACTAAAATCCCCAGTTGTTAATTGTGTGTTGTTGGTTTCGTAAAATCTCAAAGTGGCCAAGAGTTGGTTGATAGGGGATATAGATTCATTTCTAAAAAAACAAAAATGCTCATTATTATAATAAAATTGTACAATGAGATGTAAGTAAGTAAACTATAATATCCAATGTTTGTAATTAACTATAAAAGGTAAGGTAAAAGGTCAGAACCACACCTTGATTATAGAGTAAATAAATAACATCTTATATGCTACTATGTAGTATGTACTAACTTACAAGTTACATTACATTAACTGCCAGTTTCTATAACCTATCTACCGATAGACCGGTAGATACTTTCATACGATTTTGACAGGTTGTAACTTTTAATGTGTCAAAATAGTATGAAAGTAACTACCGGTCTATCGGTAGATAGGTTATAGAAACTGGCAGTTAAACATATTTAGGTATAATATCAAGCTAACATTATACTTATTATATGGTACATATGTCCATAAACTTGACAAATTGTATACCAAAACCTTCCTTGTGAACTACTCTATCCATTAGTGAAAACAGTATAAAAATCGATGCAGTAGTTTTTGAGTTTATGGCGAACAGACAGACAGACGCGGCGGAGGACTTTATTTTATAATATGTATATTTAAGTATGTATATTTAAGTGATCTTGTACTAACCTCTCAGATACATATTCTAATTTATGCTCAATTTTTAGTAATAAATTGTATGCTGCTGCTTTAGATAAACGAAATCTAATCATGAAATCCTTTTCGTCGTAGTTGTAAAAATGCTCATTTCTTTCTTTAAACCACCTTAGACGTCTCAAAATAAAATAGTTATATCTTCACTATCGCTTTCACTGTCCGATAACATTCTTCTCAAACACTGCATTTTAATAATATTTTCTCCTATTTACAATTCAATGTGCATAAATATGACAACAACAGTTTACTGACATAAAATTTGACACCATTTTGATTTTATCTGAGGAATAAGCCGGTTATTCCTTCAAAATTGGCGGTATAAGAGTTACTCTCGTATAACTTTGTTATACTCAGGATAAGTAGTTGGTGAAATGAAGACATGGTTATCTGAGAGTAAATAACAGCTTTATCCTAGGAATAAAATTTATTCTACTTTGGTGAAATCGGACCTTAATGAGATGTAATATACACTGACGGGGTATAATGCATTTATACAAAATACATGATTTAACAAGATTCCAGCATGTGTGACAAAGCCTAAGTCACAATAATATATACTTGAAGCCTATTACCATTACCATTATGCCTCAATTACCATTTTTTACTAAAAACTTCTGGGAATCGTAAATAGTAACAATATGTGTATTAGGAACAATACCCAATATTGTAGTGAAACTAAATTTCACTAGAAAAAAGCAGCTCCTCCATGCCCATATGTCCTCGGTGCCTCCATACTCTATACCTGGCTATGTCTTTTCTTGTCACCATTCCTACAACCTAAAGATTGAATGATAAAGTTTAATATGAAGATTTTGTTTTGTTTATTTCCTTTATTAAATATAATAATTTTATGATATTATTATTTATTATAGAATGCTATAGGCAATAATTTATCAGAATCCATTTGCATTTCATTATGTATGGTCTGACAAACCTGTATTAGTAAAGTATAATATTTTTAGGAACACTTAGCAAGTTCTTGCAATTCATGTTCAATTCACCAACTTGCATTAGGTTACCATGGGGGCCGTACAAGGCCTGCATTTCTACATGATAAAAAAGGCGTGAAACAGTATGGTGTAAAAAAGAAAATTATAAATACAAATACAGGGAATAAAATTTCAAAGAGTTACCTCATTATGATCATTTACAATAGCAAGTGTCGAAGTCCGAGAGCTCGGAACAGCACACAACAGGTGCGGGAGGGTGTACGGCGACGGGTTCATGAACGGCCTCAAGTCTATCGTGCATGTCTTCTCCCAATCTGAGATCTCCAGCTATACATTTGTTTATTATAATTTATATGTAGAATATTTTAAATATAATAATGTGAAATAAGACAGTGGTAGCCCAGCGGTAACGCGGTCACTTGGATATCCGAGTGATGCGGGTTCGAATCCGGGTCTCGCACCTCTGATATTTTCATGTGCGAATCATTTATATCATGATTACCACTTGTCTTACGGTGAAGGAAAACATCGTGAGGAAACCTGCATGTCTGAGAAAATCTAACAAGTTTTCGAAAGATATGTGAAGTCCGCCAACTCTCACTAGGCCAGCGCGGTGGACTATGGCCTGAACCCCCTCGTACTGAGGGAGGCCCGTGCCCAGCAGTGGGACGTTAATAAGGGCTGATGATGATGATGAATGTGAAATAGTTGTTAATATTGACTTTTTAATGATAAGCCCAATGCAAGCTATTATAATTTGATAAAAATAATATTCATATCTTATGTTATTTCAAATTAAAAATGGAAAATTATTATACATAATTAAAAACTTAAAATTTTAAACTAAAAATTCTGTAGATTAACTAAAGGTAAATAACATGTTAAATATTTATTTTTATTTACCTCATCTATAGAGGGGTATCTCGGATACTCCCTTCTGAACATGTCCGCATCTATATTGAAGTTGGACCATGTGGTGTTTGCGTTTTCATTATAAATTTTGTTTTGTAACAGAAGTCAGAACAATCAGTTGCGATCGTAAGATGAGTCCGCGCAGTCGTTTGTATATGGTAACTTCTGCCTAAAATGTGCATACATATAACATAGCAATATTTCTTATATCTTGAAAATATTACTATTTTTAAGTATAGTAATATAATTAATAAGATTGAGGTAGGTATATCATATAAGTAAAATTATTGACTCGATCAAGCATTATGAAGTTTTGGCCGATAGAAAAACCGTTCAATAAAATTTGTCTTTACAAATAAAAATATATTTTTTGAAACCCACAACACATAATCTTAATATAGTAAATGTAAAACTTGAAAATATTAAAAAAATTATACAAACTTGACCTGTCTTGTTGAAAATTTATTGGTATTTTTTTATTATAAAACAGAGTCACACTCAAATAACCTTATCCTAAAAATCTAGAACACTACAGTTCTCGAGACGTAAGCTCAGCTTTGCATCTGTGTGAGTAAAACGTGAGCTAAAAGCCAATAGCCGCGCATCAAAAACCCGTTAAAACTGGTTTAAACCGAGCTCGCAACGCGCTACGCCTTCAGCCTTACCTATCTGTACATTGCACGCACACAAATGCAAAGCTGAGCTTAAGGCGCGAGAACTGTAGTGTTCTAGATTGTACTGTACTAATAATTGTAAAAATAAAGTGTTCTAGATTGTAATGTACTAATAATGACAAATATTTTTTAACCAAAACACTACCTAAGAATAAAGAAAAGTACAGATTCAATAGTATACATCAGTTTATGATACTAAAAGCAACTCACATCATCAGCCACGGGGAAACGCCCGCCAGCTGGATGTGGATGTCGTAGATACCCTGCACATAAGAGATTCTAAAGAAGTTTCACTTCAAAAACTATCAGTAGGAATATATAAATTATAAAGTCTCAATATTAGTAGGAAGATGAGGAGATGTAAAGCCGTAAAAATGTTGGTACTGCGCCATTTCTATTTTCAAAAGTGTCACAACATGAAGAACTTCTAACCAATAGAAAGAGTGCTTATCCAGGAAGAAGAAAAACATTTTTCTTTTTAGAATTTTCCTATATAACATCCAATGTTGTGAACATTAAGTAGAATACAATGTTAAGTCATAAAATTGTACCACTGTGGATCATAGGGCCTTCCTAAAACAATTAACAAATTTGACATATTTTGTAATATTAGGCACATCATAATAATGCATAACATTTCTTTCATATACTACAATACATAAGCAATTTACAAAAATATGTTTCATTTGAGATCCTAGAAAGGTTTCAGACCAAAGCCATTAGGTCCATGTTTAACATACCAAAATGTATACATAATAAACATTCTGCAAGATCTGAGGCTCAAAACAGTGAAACAAGAAATTGCTACCCATAGTCAAAACTATCAGAAAAAATTATTTGAACATGTCAACTCCCTGGCTGCTGATTTGGCGGGATCTGGAAGTACTTCATACACAAGACTGAGGAGGAACAGTATTCCGACTTTAATAAACCGATTCCCAATAGACTAAGCGAGAGTAGTCAATCGACAATACCTCACTGCTACAAAGATTATCTACAGAATAAATTCATACAAAAGAGCAGCTAAATGTCTAAACGACAGATTGTTGTGATGGGCAGGATACAGAAAAAAAAAATGTTACATCATAGGTAGTTAGATGTACATTGTACATAAATGTAATAGTAATTAATTCAAAAACTATTTAGACATTTAACGTAAAAAATATTGTAATAAAGTAACAATAAATGAAAGCCAAATTAAGTAATTAAATAGCATTCTGACCTTGCCACCAGCTAGACCTCCAACAACGGCAGTAATGACACCAAAAGCTTTAACAATTAATGTCTTGATTCTTACTACTCTAGGAACATTAACTCCATTCAGGTAACTCTTTACTTGGGGGATACCACTTCCAGCAGCAACTGGCTGTAATTACATATTGTATTTTATGATTTTATGCCTCAACAAGTAATTGATTTATAAGTATTACTTTAAACATCAATATTAAATACTTAATAAAAAGTGTATATTTGTTTTATCAACTTTTGACCTAAATCCTACAAACAGTCCTAATATACAAAAACAATTCATGAAAGTGTTAGAATGTAAGTGTGAATACATGTAGAAACAGTTCTTTTAATATGCATGAAAATAGATTCTATTTTAAATGTACCAAAATAAAAACTTTTTATCCTTTTATTTTTTATTACTACCAATGGATGTAAGTTATTGTTATCATTTATACTTTGCAGTAGAACTTGTCATAAGTTTAAATAAGATGTACAATCTTACCTCAACATATGCCACAAGAACAGATCCAATAAATACAATACTGATATTTGATAACACCCAAAGCAAGTATGGTATCTAAAACCACATACTTGTCCACAGCTGTTTAATTTAGGTTAAAGAAATTATTGAATCTAAAATAATTATTAATTACTAATAAGGAGTATTTTTCCTATAAAATATTTTAAATGAAGGTTACTGGCACAGGGCACTACTTTTATTTTTGGTTTCCTACGGACTGTCCATCTGTAACTATTCAATAATAGTTTTTAGAAGGGTTTCACAATTTTAGATTCCAAGAATATACCTACCTAGTTTTAATAGTTTTTTTTAAGATCATCATATTTTTGATAGAATTAATGATTACATATTACTGTGAATCATGTCTTATAAAATAAAAAAAGTATCATTGGTGGCTATATCAAAATTTCATTTTAAGGTGAGTAATGTAGTTTTTATTTAAAATTATGAAAAAATATACATTGAATACCTAGGTATATCATTACAATTTTGTAAAGGATACATTTCTTAAGCTGTTTATATTTAATTTTAGAAAACTCCTCAATGCATATATCTATCATAAAAGCAATAAGTGCTGTAATAACTCCAATAAGTAATACAATCATCCATCGAGCAATATCTTTCTTAACAATAAATGGGTAACCTCTTTTCCTTTCTTCATCTAAGAGTAGATGATTTTCACATGTATCATAATCTAAACTCTGAAAAGACATATTTATATTTAATTAATATGAGTTAATACAAGTATGTCTACTTATTAAAGACACATATCATAATTATAATTTGGTCATTTTAATAATAAAAACATTACCTCATACTTAGCAGATAAAATATTCATAGAACCTGGTTCAATTTTTTGTATTGGTTGCCTCCGTCTGACACCATGGCTTCCTTGTAAGTCATCTTCTACAGAATCCTAAGATAAAGGCAATTGAGATAATAATTCAGAAAAATATTTTCACAAATACTATTTAATTCGAGTTCCATACCTCAAGATCATGGGTTTTATTAAGTTGAGCAACATTAGATGTACTCGCTTCCTCATTGCTAATTAGTTGCGCTGTATCAGATGTTGCTACACTAATAGTATCATCAAGAACTTGGGATGAGTTTAGCATTTTTATACACTTTTTATTGCATTTGCATTGCTCTAAAAGTGTACACAGACCCAACTTTTTAAAATTCAAGGTGTTTTGTTTATATTATGGTCTAACTCCGAATTCCCATTGTTTATCTTAAAACTGAGAAAAATTAAATAATATTTTAAGATTGAATTTAGACAACATGAACTAAATTATATGACATATTTTTTATTATTCATCATCATCTAAGATCTATGATTCAAATTTCAATGCACCAGACAGTGTCGCCAGCACTTGACATTTTATCCCCCTAAGAGTAACTTCAAAAACCCCTAAAACCCCCTAAATGATCATTTGAAAAATGTAGGTTCTTATCTAATACTAAAAAGTTTAATTTTTAATATTTTTTTTTATTTTAAATAATTACAAGTAGCGTAAAAAAACTTATTTATGGTTATTATCATAAGAATTACAATTATTTATAACCATTTAATAATAATAACAATAATAAACATTTTAATAAAGCATCACTTTCCCATATTTTTGTATATTTTTAAGATTATTTTTTATCTTTTGTTTTCGACATCACTGCAATAATTAACAATCGTTATTAAAACTAAAAACTATCGATGTAAGGAAGTCTTGAATTTTCGAATAAACAAATACATTTGCCAAATCGTAAATGTAAGTGATCAGCTGTAATCTTTGAGCCGTTATTGGCCGTTGTGTTACAGCATTATGCGATTCACCACTAGATGTCATCATAATTATCATAAAATAAAAAATGTTTAAAGATATTAAAAGATTATTTTTTTTCCGAGTCTTTAAACGAAATTTTATAAGCCCCTAAAAAAAACCCCTAAACATTTTTTCCCCCTAAAAAAAGCCCTAAACATTTTTCCCCCTAAAAAAACCCCAGTGCAATTTTTTTTACCCCTAAATTTGGGGGGAAAACCCCTAAGTTGGCTACACTGGCACCAGAAATAAAGTCTTCAGAGCGAAGGACTCGAATCCAGCTCTTAATAAATTAAAAAAAAAAAAAAAGTCTTCATGTCATCAGTCATTCTGACAGCTGACTTTAGTTATCATGATTGCCTTTCCCTATTGGGGATAAATTTAAAAAACAACAACAATTAGTTATCATGACTTTGACGTTACCATGCTAAATCGATGTTGACACTTGACACTTGACAACAAGTAACAACTTTAAGGTTATATTTTGCGCAAGTATTTATGGAAATAAATAATTAAAAATGGAAGTTGGAGCAGTAAAACAAGCGTTTAATAACGAAGTGAGTATTAAGGTGTTTTAAGGAAACGATTTGCATTTATAGGCTTCAATATATCTTATTATGTATCGACTATTAGTTCTACACATTAATACAATGTTTTTAAAATTGAAACATTGCAGATAATATTACTTAAAAAGAATTTAAATCAAGCAAAAATACAGACTATCCATAAGCTGACAAGAAAAGCTAAAACTCTGACTGAGAAGAAAGCTCCAGACACTCTTAAGGAGAAGCTGAAAAGAAAAGCAGAGTCTGCTGTGAAAGAAGTGCTAATTATTAAGGTATGACATATTATATCTTATTTACTTGTTATTTCTACTTGGTACTTTATAAACTGTAATATTAAGAAGATAATTGAATATTATTTTATGATAATAGACAATAATAATTAATAGTCAGCCAAGTTATACCTAGCGAATTTTTTTGAAGTGTAGTGCTATATAATGTCTTTCAGATAATAAAATTTTGAGTTTATTTAATTATTAATATAACTACATTAAAAGTGACTAAAAAGTTTTCTTATTATATACCAAAATTAAGAAATTAATTTACAGAAAATTAAGCCCCGGGACATAGCAAGATTCATAGTGACTCACACTGGTAAATTGAATGACTACTTAAATAAACCTTCAGTAGACAATGATAAGGCATGTGCCAGATTACTTCTTCATAAAGCAATGCAAGAAAAGTATAAACTTATTAGAGGTAAGTTTTCAAATATATCTATCAAGGATTTGTTTATGTCAAGACAAGAAAGACTTAAGTTGAAAAAAGAGGCAAAAGAAAAGCAGAAAAATAAAAAGAGAGGTAAAAAATCTGAAGCAGTCAATGTTGAAGGTGAATGGGATGTAGAAATGACAGATACAAGTAAAGAAAAGTTTTCACCAGATGATGCCATACTTGAAAAACCTAATGACATGTCAGATAATGATTTATCTAATGATGGTAGTGATGACAACTTAAATAATGATATTATTAGTGATGATAATATCAATGATGATAATGAGAGTGATGAATCCATAGATGATGAAGTTACTATTGAAAATGGTAAAAATATCTCTTCAGATAATGATAAATGTGAAGATATTGAAAGTGATTATGAACCAGAGAATTTAATGAAACCTTCCAAAGTAAGTAAAACTACAACAAAACAACCAGTCAAATCTAGTAGAATTGAACTAAATATTCCTAAGAAAGAAATAAGTGTAAAGGACGAAAAATCATTTAAAACTGAACTTAAGAAGATTGATAAAAAACATAAGGAAAATAAAAATAAGAACTTAAACGAGAAATTACAGAAGCGAAAATTTAATAAAGAAAGTGATGATGTACCAGAGAATGTTAGCAAAATAGTTGATCCATTTTTCATTACATCTTCAGGAGAAAATTATATGTCACTTGTGGAACCAAGACAGCCTGATGAAGTCAAGGAAGTACATAAAGAAGGTAACCGAAGGCATAGAAGAGCTGTCATGTTTGGTCACATACCAAAAATAAAGCCCAAAAGACATTTTGAACCTCAAAATGACTTTAATAAGCAGAATAATTTCCAAAAAAATAACAATGACTTCAATAAACAAAATAATTTAGCAAGAAGTAATAAAATTAATTTTAATAGTCAAAATAGTTTTAAAAAGGGGGATAAAGTTAAGGAACCTGTGCCAGAGAAATTACATCCGTCATGGGAGGCAAAGAAAAAACAGTCAGGTATTGTACCTTTTAAGGGTAAAAAAATTGTTTTTGATGAAAGTTGATGCAGATTAAATTATTTATATTTTTATATTTTGTTTTAATTAAGAGCAAAGTTACATCCAATATTTATTTCATTATCTAATAAACCCAATCATCACGAAATATCGAAAACTACTTGACCCAGAAAAATGAAATTTACAGGGATGTAATTTGTTTCTATTTAGTAGACATTCCCTAATAACGGATTTTGCGGCAGAGCCGGATTAAGGAGGTTCGCAAGTTTGTATGAAAGTCCTTATATTTTTATGATACAAACTTTAAATTTAGGGAGCACACAGTAGTAGCGTTTATAACAATCTTGTTATTTGCATTTTGATAGTAGGATAATAAAAGTAGTTATGATTTTTTTAATATACCTAGAGTACGATCTACTAAACCTTCAAATTAAATTCATGCTATGCATATTATGTTGTATTGTTCATTCTTTATTTAATTAAAACAACTTGCAGGTCTTATGTGTACTTTATTATACTATATTTTAATTACAAAACTGTTCCTTAATATTTAATATTATTCTTAATCTTATCTTAATAGATCGACACGACCATTGACCTCTGAGGCTCACAAAGAGAGGGAAAGACAAAGTCAACGACATCGACATATGTCTAAAAGGTTCCGTTACTAAAATATGTAATAGTAAACACTATTTTTACATTTTGTCTGACTATCACTTTGTTCTCACTAATCTTTGCTGGACATGTGTTAACGATCGTGGTTTGACGGGGCTTTCCCTGACAGATACCTGATGTTTTAAGTAACTTACTAGTTTTGTTTTACAAAAAGCTCAGAAGTATAAAAAAGTAGCTAGAAACAAGAGTTTCGAGTGTGAGTCGCTATTCGGATAAAAACCCCTCCTTTCCTTTAGGAGTAGATGTTTTGATAAGACCAATGTACGAATCCCTTTCATAAATAATTGCCGGAAAATATTATTCCCAATTTTTTGAATGAAATGCGAATCCGCCAACACGCACTAGGCTAGCGCGGTGGACTATGGCCTGATCCCCCTCGTACTGAGGGAAATCCGTGCCCAGCAGTGGGACGTCAAAAAGCCCTGAAGATGTTGATTATTTCCTAAACAAACATTGATAGCTTTTTCTTGTTTCTTTGACTAACTATATATATATTTAATATTTTTACACATTATTAAGGGGTCTTTCAAAAAATCATTTTAGTCCTCTTGATCCCACATGAAGCCAAGCTAAGCTATCATAATAATATTAACAATATATGGGTCGTGACCGTCATATCTTTGAAATATGTATATTACTCTATAGTTATCGCTGCCCCGATTCTACACAATGCCGTACGTAATGCAACATTCCTCACGTGAACAGCAATATATCGTCAGCCAAAATTGCGAATGCCACCGACACAGCCTGTGAATAATACTTAGACCTATTTTGGTGTAATCATTCTACAAATATATAGGTATCTAGTATTACGTCAATTTGATTGGTTTTATATTTTTTAAGTTTATGAGTATTGTACCTACTTCCAAAGTCAATTCTGGCGGTCGAAATTATCCTTATTAAATTATTTTTTACAACGTGCTTACTCTTGCTATTCACGTAGAATGGTGAAGGGATGGTACCATAGCAGAGATCCTATGAAAATAATAAAATCAAAAATCTTTATTTGAAACATATTTACAATTTATTGAACATCGTACGATATGGAGTAAGTAACTACATAATATATTGGTAAAAAACTGTTGGAGTTGATTACACTCACCTCCATGAAATTTACGGACTAATTGCGAAGAGCTTTGACGACACGTTTGGCTCAGTTTGTAGTGACCCTACTTGCTGCGACAGCCGTCGTGGGTTCGAGTCCCGCTGGAGGCATTCATTTGTTGAACACGAATGATTGTACTCCAGTCATGGGTGTTTATATTTATATGTATTTATTTTAAGTTATATAGATATTTAGTATATCATGTATCTGATATCCGTAACACAAGCCTCGTAGCTTAACACGGAACTAGATAGCGCTGTGTGTAATAATGTCCCAACATATAACTTAAGGTTTAGAGTGAGTCTTCACTGTTTTTCCACCCACCTAATCTACATACTTGCATTACTGTTTTCCCCAAATATTTTCCCTTTGGTGAATCAATAAAACGCCTAGATGTACAGCCGCATTCTCCGCGTCAACGATTTATCGTCACGAGTAAATTGCAAATGCCACTTGCATACCCAACATTAGAATTCGTGTTACACCTGCTTTAAACTTCCATTTGGAACAAACGGCCGGTAATATCTTAATTGTTCTATGCAATTGTTATGTGAGGTTATAAATTTTTCAGATTGTAACTTAATATAGTCGCTAGAAATTGTACAATCTACTTTATAATGTACTACCGCTCGCGTTCTAAACGCTGAAAATCAAAAGAAATATTTTTCTCCCGTCTTTTGAAACATTTTTCATTGTTGCTCCGCTCCTATTGGTCGTAGCGTGATGTAATATAGCCTATAGCCTTCCTCGATAAACGGACTATCCAACACAAAAAGATTAGCAACCAAAAAAACAAACAAACAAATAAACTCTTCAGCTTTATAATATTAGTGTAGATTTGCTGCTAACGCAATGTAAGGTGTTCTGTGAAATAATGCATATTATAATGTCGTCTCGACTAGAGTTTAATTACCTTCGAGCGAAGTCTTTGTCCTCGTATACTAACACTATCTATTTAGGTAATTTTACAAACTTACTTGAATATTTATCTTCTTTTTTATTTAAAAATATTTTAATTATTAGTTACTTACACATTATTAAAATACATTACAATGTATAATATATTTGGTACAAATTACATCGATCAATCAATCTTCGATTTTTAAGCATATTCTTTTACTTTACTAACGGAACAGAAACAATGTTTTTGTTTGTTCCGTGACTTTACCTTTAAAATACGATTTTTGTCGCAAAGCACCTTAATTCCTCTTAAATTGAAATTTAGGTGTTAATTGCAGTACTTACTAAAATTATTAAATACATATTTAATGTGTTTACATACGTATGTCTGAACTATTAAAAAATATAGTGTTTAATGTTTGTTTTAATTTAATATCAAAGCTATTGTTTTAACTCTCAACTCAACTATCTTCGGACATTCTGTCTCTATATGTACCGATAATTAATCTTTGCAAAGAGTGCTACTAAAGGTAAGGGTGGAATCGAGGTTTGACGGTTTCTATTAGGAATAAGGGATTATAACTATCTAACTACCATACGAATATCGTATAGGGAACGTAAATAAAGCGCAAAAGGTGTAAACCCTTGTAAACTTGGTCTTACTTCATTTTATTACAGATACTATATATTCTATGTATAATTAATTAATGACTAAATTTTATACGACTTATATATATTTTAAAATATTTACCAAGTTCCTATTTGCATCAGTTTGCGAGATTTTATTAATAAATAGAAAAAAGGTAAAACCGGAAAATTAAAGTTAGGAATGGCGAGTAACTTCTAATAAGATCTTGGTACTAACGAAATCTAAAAGATTAAGATTTTTGGATACTCCACCCAGTTGTAGTCGTAGATTCGAATTAACCATTATCAATCAATTCACTGACTACTCGACTATCGTACCGACTGCGCTAATTGCGTTGTTGCACACAAAACCAGGTGATGTTAAATTAATTTATGAACTATAAACTGCTACAAATGAAGTGTTTACTGGCCGATGTTCAATCCGATCAAAAAATGTCTTTTATATTTGATTAAACTTCGATTTGACGACAATATCAGGTTACTGCTGCGCTTGCACTGTGTCTCATTCTCACCGCGTGAGGTTTGTAGAGCTTATGCGGCAGTTCGCTAGGGTTAGCCGTATATAACAAGTGTTATAAAAACATATAAAGAAATTTAAAATAAAACAATCGATATGTATTATTTTTGCAGATTTATTTCGATATTGGTACCTTATGTTTTGAGTGTTTTATAACAATCATGATTACGAGAGGCTAAAATTTCAAATATTCGTAGAAAGTATTATGTGAACTTGTAACATGCATTAGACTTGTCACTGCTTAATAATTGTACTAGAGTCATAGATTTTTTTATAACTTTTTTGTGTGATATGGAATATAGAAAAGTCGTATCAGATTCAAAAGAGACCATTACTGGTCTACTATACTGGATAATTTTATTTTATGTGATAAATGCCTATTTTATTGAACTTAATTCGGGCGAGCGTAGCGAGCCCTAATACTATCCCACTGTCTGAGCACTTTGTAGTACAATTTACTGGAAAACTATCACGCCTATCGCAAAGATCTATATTTTTGCTGCATTATAGTAATTTAACTTCATATCTAGACGTGTTATCTGTCAAAAAAATATAATTTTATAACCATTATAAGAATAAGCATTAACAACCGTCTTAAAAATTATTACCCATTAGAAAAACTACGCGAGTCTTTAAAAAGCTCAGCTTTTTGCTCGTATGTAAATAAAACAGTAGGCATAAGTTATAACTAATACAAATTCTAAATCGCGGTGTGTTTACGAAGCGTATAATTTACGATATCACCGCAATTACAACGTCATGTGTCATGTCAGCGAAGCAAACTGAAATATTGCTATAAATGCTTAAGTTTGTTAATTTTGTAATCATTTATTTAATATTCATTGTAAACATCGTTCAATATAAAAAGGGGTCTACAAAGCACGAAACAAGAAAATAATTCAAATAGAAATCCAGTAATGCACAAGTACAAAAATGGTCAAAGTAGAGCCGTGGTTGCACCCACTGTGTATAATGTATGCTATACATATCTGTTTAATCCAGGTGTAACTAGCCCTCACATAATCATAGTAGGTATACAGTAAGTACGATCACACTTCACTTTGACCATTTCTGTACCTATGAATATATATTTTTTTGTTTTATTTGAGGTGTGTCAGGGGTTTAAGTTCAGGGGCTTTAGTTAGGAAAATAAAATAAATTAAATACTATTTCGTTACAGAAGATGTACATGTGATAGCATTTTAGAATCTTCTTTTTCTCTAAAAACACATTTGCTTCCGATTTAACTTATTTGGCAATAACTAGTGTAGCTTCTTGCGAGGCCGCAACGCAACAGCAATAAAACATACAAGCAATTGAAAGCTCTAGTCACAATGCTCACAAATTCCACTCCGGGTAGAAAATTTTTAGTTTTTCACTAAAATGGCTGGTACTCGAGTACTAGTACGTGAGTAGAGCGCTGATTTAAATACATACATATTATAAATATAAACACCCATGACTGGAGTACAAACATTCGTGCTCAACAAATGAATGCCCCCAGCGGGACTTGAATCCGCGACCGCTGGCGCAGAAAGTAGAGTCGTCGGCAAAAAAACTGTTGGAGAATCGATAACTGTAGAACTGTTTTTTACGGGAATCACTAACCATAAAATGTACTAGGGACCAAACCCGATAGAAGCGTCGGTGAGTCGCTAGTCACAAATAATAATAATCCAGGTAAGAAATGATATGTAACGTCAACAGATGTAATTTAGGTAAGCAAAGATTAACACCATGTATTCAAGCCTGAAAATTAATAGCGGGTCACCGCACTTCGTATGAGAAATTACAAATTCCACGTACGCTTATTACACCGTGTACAACATGTCATATATTATTAGCTTCTTATTCTCAATTTATCATTAGTAATTCTTTCTTAGGTTTACGCGAATGTTTAACATTATAAATGAAACTATCTTTTCGGATTTTGTCGCGGATTTATTGTGATTTTTGGTTCCCGACGTTTCGAATGCTTTACAGCAATCATGGTCAGTTTCTCCCGTGACCATGACTGCTGTAAAGCATTCGAAACGTCGGGAACCAAAAATCACAATAAATCCGCGACAAAATCCGAAAAGATAGTTTCATTTATAATTATCATTAGTATGTGAAGGTTACGTAAAAGTTTTAAAATTGTTGAGAAGCTGTTTAGTGTATATTTTTCAGTGTGCCTAGTGAATATATTTACTTTTGATAAGTTACCATTATTGGCTCTTATTAAGCTTGAAAGGAGACTTTTTAGTATCATAACATGTTTATACCATTTTGTTAAGAAATGCATTTACGCATATTATCATCTGCGAAAATATGGCTATGTGGGACTGTTAAGTATGTATATAGTTCAATATGCGTGCCGTGGCAGCGGAACGAACGGGGGGAGGAGAGGAGCGCGGGCGCGGCGGAGGAGACAGGTCGAACGAGACGAAGGCGAGCTGCGGGGACGTCACTCGCGCGCACTGTAATGCACATCCATTTTGTACTTAACTGTATTTTTACTGTAAATTAAAGTTAATTGTCGTCAAGCAGCATATTTTTATCCATCGTCGATTTCCACTAAGAACCCTTGGCGTCATTAACATGATGGTGACCCCGACGTGATTGCAACGCGCAACAGAAGCTGAAGCATCGCCGCTTTTCGTGGCGTATGCTGTGTTGGCGGCACTATCTCGGAGCAGCAACTTACCAGCCATTGATTTCCACCGACGGAAGGACGGATTACAACTCGAAACGATCGTTGGCAGCAGTTTGTGGAAAATAAGGAAGGAGATACTAAGAAAAGGGTATTGTAGTCGTTGGTGATTCAAAGGGGAAGTAAGCTCGGTTCTAGTAAGCAGGTACCTATCTTTTATTTCTTTGTTACGAGTACTTACTACCAATACGCCTTTAAGATTGCCTTTTCTAAGCGTGCAGTGTGCCTAATTTCCTTCTTTCTGATTTAGTGGTCCGTGATAGATAATCTAAATGCAACCGCCAATGCCTATTTTATAAGTTGCTTCCAATTTATTCAATTTGTGTGCATATCAAAATAGTGTTTGCCAAGTGAGGGATCAAATAATTTCATGCTTAAGCACTTAAGCTAATTATTGCTCGATTTTTGAAGCTTCAGCCCCCAGCTCACCTTAGTCGAAGTCCCTAAGGTTAGTTCAAGCCCTAGGTTACCTAATTTCTAGCTGTCTAAAGGCAGTTGTAACCTATTCATTCATTTTCCATACAGTTTTAAACATAAAACACTAAATAATCCATTTCACTTGCATTAACAAACAAGTACTATAACTTTGTGTCAATATTCTAGGTTGCCTATCATATTTTTAGCGGCCTAAAGCTAGCAGCCTATTTTACTTTACTTTTGCAAGCTAAATATCATCATTTGTCAAAAATTAACAACATTCATGCTGGTTTGTCAATAAAAACCTAAAATTTCGACGATAATTTTCAAATAGCCTGTATAACCCGACCAAATTAAATACGTTGTTTACGTCAAAGTTTTATCGTACAAATTCCAGGTTCGCTGGCCGACTACGGCCGACTCCTCGATTCCGCCGGGTTATACATAGCGGGCTGCGTTCGTGCGTCGTAAGCGCCGAGTCACCGTGCCGTGTTACGAGTACATTGCCGCTTTGCAGTAAATTACGGTGGTGATTCATGGTTTGATAACTTTATTTACTTTTATCGATTTATTGGTCGGGTTTGTTCGTTGTTTGCTCCTATTGCCATTATTAAAAATAAAACTTAATATTATTACGTAAATATATAGCCGTAGTCAAACATAGCTGCACAAGTTGAATATTTATTCAATTTAATTAATAATGGCGGAACCTAAGGAAGCGTCAGCCGATTCTAAGGATAAATTTAAGGAATTAATTCATCAACGAGGTACAGTCAAGGCCAGAATTACTGTTTTTCAAAAATATATTGATAATTTACGTAAACTCGATTCAAGGGAAATTGATTGTGTCCTCATTGGAGAATTACAGTTCAAATTAACTCGTATGCAAGAATTGTTACCAACTTTCGATGAAATTCAGAGCAAGATAGAATGTATAGTAACGGATATCGATTCTCAAATGGAGGAACGAGACTTCATTGAGACTAGTTTTGGTAAAATTATATCTGTTGCTCAAAATATAATAGAAAATTTTAGTAAATCTCAACAACCGGATCCTGCGAACCGCAATGAAGAGTCTTGCCATTCTCGTTCCGCTTCGTGCAGTCATCGTAACCAGTCGAATATTCGTCTACCTACCATTAATCTGCCGATCTTTGATGGTAATCACCTAAAATGGTTGGAGTTTCGAGATTTATATGAGTCATTAATACACAATAATGAGTCTTTGCCTGCGATCAGCAAATTTCATTACCTTAGAAATTCATTGGAAGGCGGAGCAGCAGTAGTAATTAAATCGATTAGTTTTACATCTTCTAACTATGACTTGGCTTGGTCCACGTTGTGTGAACGTTTCAATAATAAAAGAATACTCATAAATAATCACACCAAGGCGTTGTTTAATTTTGAGGCCATCTCAAAAGAATCTTTCAGGTCTATTCGTTACATGGTGGATTATTATTCAAAAAATCTTCGGGCTTTGGAAGAGTTAGGTGAACCCGTTCCATATTGGTACACGATGGTCATCTTTATCATGTCATCCAAACTAGATAGCTCCACTAGTCGGAAATGGGAGGAACATAGGAATACTTTAGACACGTCTCCCAAACTTGTCGATTTTTTCGAATTTCTTCGCAGTCGTGCTGATGTTTTGGAAACAATTCAATATAGTCGCTTTGATGCGGGCAAGTCTGAGAGAGGCATAGTAAAAGAAGGTCATAAATCTACAAGGTCCTTTATTAATACAAATAATAATAATAATAATAATTCTAATATTAAAGAATGTTTAGTTTGTAAACAAAATCATCCGATTTATATATGTGATAAATTTAAGTCTATGTCTTTGAGAGATAGGGTTTCCTGTGTCAACAACCATAAATTATGTGCCAATTGTCTCCGGGCTGGTCATAATGTTTCGCAGTGTCGTCTAGGGCCCTGTAAAATTTGTAAAAAACGACATAATTCGTTATTGCATAAATACCCTGATAATAAAAACAATAATAATGAAAATAACTGTCTTACTTTGCCATCGACAAATGTTGATAACGTCAATCAGGCTTCTTCGTCTAGTGTAACTTTGTCTGCGATGGTGCCCAGTCAGGTTCTCTTGTGCACTGCTGAAGTTGATTTAGTTGACGTCAAAAATAATAGAACTTTCTCTGCTAAGGCTTTGCTTGACAATGGTAGCCAGTCCTCATTTTTATCTGAAAAATTGCAAAGGGCTATGAATATTTCATACACTCGAACTAGTCCAATTTCGGTCTGCGGTGTGAACAATACTGTAACTTGTTCAATCAAAATGTGTGATCTGCTAGTAAAATCTAGGGTGAATGATTTTTCAATTAATGTAAGCTGTCTGGTTATCCCACATATCACTAATAATTTACCAAATGTGCCAGTTGATATATCTAAATTACAGCTCCCTTCTAATATTAAGTTAGCAGATACCAAGTTTTTCCAACCGTCAGAAATTCACCTACTCCTAGGGGCTGATGTGTTTTGGGAAATTGTCTTGTCCAATCAAATAAAGTTGCTATCGAATCAACCAGTATTACGTGAATCTAAATTTGGCTGGCTAGTATCTGGCCCTATGGGTATTTCGTCTAATTCAAGTTCCAAAGTTCAGTGCAACTTTTCCCAAGAGATGAAGGAATCTCTTGCTAAATTTTGGGAAGTTGAGGAGCTTCCACAGACAACAAAATTGTTGTCCAAAGAAGAGGAAGAGTGTGAAGCTCACTTTGTTCAAAACTATAAACGTCTTTCAAACGGTAGATTTTGTGTCAAACTTCCGTTACGAGAATATCCACAAGTGGTACTTGGTGATACATATCCTGTTGTTCGAAAGCTTTTTTACAATTTAGAGAAACGACTATCGAAATCAAATCGTAAGCAAGATTATTCAAATTTTTTACATGAATATGAACAGTTGGGACACCTAACGGAGGTGTCCCGTCCTACCTTTGGTTACTATATACCGCACCACGCCGTGTTGCGTGAACATAGTGAAACCACAAAATTAAGAGTTGTTTTTAATGCGTCCTTTAAGGCTTCTGATAAGTCATTAAATGACATCATGCTAGTTGGTCCAACTTTACAGGATGACTTGTTTTCAATTCTTGTGAGGTTCCGGCAGAACATTTATGTTGTAACAGGAGACATAGAAAAAATGTACAGGCAAATAGCCATCGATGAATCCCAGCGCCATCTACAGTTGATTTTGTGGAGGGATGATGAGTTGCAACCTCTTAAGGTACTTCAATTGAACACAGTTACTTATGGAACTGCATCGGCTCCCTTTTTGAGTACACGTTGCTTGCTTCAACTTGCTAATGAATGCGAAGATCCAAAAATTGCTAATGTCATACGTCATGATTTTTACGTTGATGACCTAAATACGGGTTCTACGTCAAAAGATGATCTGAAGCTTATAGTGCAAGGTGTTGTTAATAAATTAAATGAGGGCTGCTTCCCTTTAAGGAAGTTCCGTACTAATGTTCCGGAGATATTTGATGACCTCCATATAGATAATAAAGCTCAAGACTTTTGCAAGGATTCTACAGTTCTTGGTTTAAAATGGTCTCCAACAACAGATGTGTTGCATTTTTCTTCAGATGCAGAAATATCGAATAAGGTAACAAAGCGAAATATTTTATCTACTTCAAGTAAACTATTCGATCCACTTGGTTTGTTGTCTGCGTCTACGATAGTACCTAAAATAATATTGCAAGAATTGTGGAGCTTGAAATCTGATTGGGACGATCCAGTTCCCAACGAGATCAAAATTTTGTGGGAGTCATTTATTAATGACCTTACCTACCTGTCGAATATTCAAATACCGAGATGTGTTCTTTCAAGTGAGTCACTTGATGTTGAGATCCATTGTTTTACGGACGCTTCTCAGAAAGCGTATGCAGCTTGTCTTTATATAAGGTCTAATAATCAAGTTAAATTATTATGTGCAAAATCAAAGGTAGCACCGTTAAAGCCAGGTATGACTATCCCAAGATTAGAATTGTTAGGAGCTCTCCTGGGTGCGCGACTGTATTCTAAAGTAGCAAGTTCACTTAGGGTCTCAGTATCAAGATCACTATTTTGGTCTGACTCCACTATCGTGTTGGGATGGCTCAAGACTCAACCAAAAATTCTTAAGCCATTTGTGTGTAACAGGATTCAGGAGATACGTCAACTTACCGATCCTTCTTCATGGCGTCATATACCGACCGATGTCAATCCAGCAGATATGGCCTCTCGTGGTATTCCACCGAAACGCCTCCATCATAGTCTTCTCTGGTGGCATGGTCCCCCTTTCCTGACGAAACCTGACAAGTGTTGGCCTTCTTCTGATTCCATTCACGTTGAGTTACCTGAAACAAAAAATAGTTATAAAATCCAACGTCTTGAAAATGTTATATCATTCGAAAGGTATTCAAAGTTTAGCAAATTACAGCGAGTAATGGCATATGTTCTACGTTTTATAAAAAATTGTAAAGATAAGCAGAATAAGGTAAACGGTATACTTACTACTGATGAATTACAGCAGTCATTAGTTGCACTAGTGAAACAATCGCAACAAGATTCATTTTTAGAAGATATCCAATCACTGTCTACTACAAATTCAATTAGTTCAAAATCCAACATTTTATCGTTAAGTCCTTTTCTTGATGAAAATGGTGTCCTCCGCGTTGGAGGTCGTATACAAAACGCGACATACTGTTCGTATAACACTATTCATCCTATGTTACTTGATTCAAGACATCATTTTACTATATTATTGTTCGAGAGCGAGCATGTGCGACTACTTCACTGCGGTCCGCAGCAGTTATTAAGTTCTATTCGCCAACAATTTTGGCCCATTGGTGGTCGAGCATTGAGTACCAGAACTGTGTTCAAGTGTATGAAATGCAAAAGATTTAAAGCAAAACCATTTCAACCACTAATGGGCAACTTGCCGTCTCCACGTGTCAACCCAGCGCCACCATTCGAAACTTGTGGAACTGATTTTGCTGGCCCGTTTCTCTGCTCAAATAAAAAAGGACGTGGTGCACGTACCAGCAAATGTTACCTATGTATTTTCATTTGTTTATTTACAAAAGCAGTACACTTGGAGGTGGTAAGCGATTTAAGCACTAATGCGTTTATCTTATGCTTGCGCCGATTTATCGCTCGTCGTGGCAAGCCTCGAACCATTTACTGTGACAATGGCAAAAATTTTGTAGGAGCAAGCAATGAATTGGCTAGATTGGTAAAACGGTGTGATCAAACTATCGGCGCTTACACGTCTAGTGAAAACATTAATTTTAAGTTTAGTCCAGCTTATTCGCCCAACTTCGGCGGAATTTGGGAAGCGGGCGTAAAGGCAGCTAAATTCCATCTAAAACGAATAGCTGGCAACACTAGTTTAACATTTGAGGAGTTGTCCACATTGTTTGCTCAGATTGAGGCTATTTTAAATTCGCGTCCATTAACTTGTTTATCAACTGATCCGTCCGATTTGACACCGCTTACACCTGGGCACTTTCTGATTGGTCGACCTCTGACAGCATTACCAACACCAGTCACCGAACGCATCAGCGTTAATCGATACCAATTACTCGAAAGGCTGCGACATCAATTTTGGAAGAGGTGGAAGCAAGAAGTGCTCTCCGACTTACAACAGCGTGTGAAGTGGCGCTCTAAGGGTCTTAAGGTCAACATTGGAGACCTCGTACTCGTCAAAGATGACCAGTTACCACCACTACAATGGCTGTTGGGGAGAATTCACCAGCTCTATCCTGGCAAAGATGGCATCACCAGAGTCGTCGACGTTTCCACTAGGAAAGGCGTATTGAGAAGAGCGATCTCAAGATTATGTCCCATGCTCATAGATTCCCAAGAGCCTCTTGAAAGTAGTCCTTTCAAGGGGGGGGAGGAATGTTAAGTATGTATATAGTTCAATATGCGTGCCGTGGCAGCGGAACGAACGGGGGGAGGAGAGGAGCGCGGGCGCGGCGGAGGAGACAGGTCGAACGAGACGAAGGCGAGCTGCGGGGACGTCACTCGCGCGCACTGTAATGCACATCCATTTTGTACTTAACTGTATTTTTACTGTAAATTAAAGTTAATTGTCGTCAAGCAGCATATTTTTATCCATCGTCGATTTCCACTAAGAACCCTTGGCGTCATTAACATGATGCATAACCGGAATCTTCTCTCACAAGAAAAACGGACGGACGACGGAGGGATAATTTTTTAACCCTGTCTTTTTTAAAGTTAACAAAAAATCTATATAAGCTTTCCAATTTATAATTTTTTTTTTGAACACACTTCCATATAAATGTTTGTATGTATATTGTATATGTAGGTCCTTGAAACCAACGCCGACACAAACTCCACTTTTTGTAGCATGACTTACTCTTGTGTTGCTCGAATGGCAGTGAATGGAATGGAAACGTTTAATTTTTTTCCCCGTCAGGATCCTTTACAAGCGAATACATACTAACCCATCACTCATCACATCAATAAGATTAGATTTTTAGAAATGCATAGAGCACACATTCATTTTTATTTATACAGGTATAATAATACGAAGTATAACCTAAACCTTAAAAAAGGATAATATTGGAATCTGGACTCTTTTAAAGTAAGTCAATAAATATGAACGGAAATCTGTTAGCGTTTCATATTTAGTTTCGCTATTTATTACAACTGAAGACTTGAATTGTTCTTGAAAATGATATTTCAGAGCAAAAACTTTGCAATGTATTAGTTTAATATTCATGTATTCCGTCAAAAGGCGAACCTACAAAAACTTATAAATCGTTTTTGCGCGTTTCGTTTACCCTTTGGGAGTCTGTTTTATAGCTGTCTCATGTTAACGTATGTATGAGATGGATATTACGTTTGATGTTTGATATCTTATAATATGAAATGTGTAATTGTATGTATAAAGTTATGGCTCTAACGATTTGGATCAAACTTTATGTATGTAGTTTATTTATATATTACTAGCATTTTCTGCGGCTTCGCATGCGTTCTAAAGACCGGAAACCAAATTCTTTCTGAGTCGCGCGGTATGGTAACTCGCAGAACTAACGCCCGCCCTTCCCGTTTTCGCAACATTTTTCATTGATGCTCCGCTCATTGGTTATAGCGTGATGAAATATAGCCTATAGTCTTCCTCGATAAACAGACTATCCAACACAAAAAAAAAAAATTAATTCGGACCAGTAGTTCCTGAGATTAGCGCGTTCAACCAAACAAACAAACAAACTCTTCTGCTTGATAATATTAGTAAAGAAATACAATTTTCCTTCAAAAAAAGCTAGCGGTTACTCAAGTACTCTTTAAATATGCAATATAATTTTATTTTTCGTGTGCTTTCAAAAAGCTTTCATTGTAACTCGCTTTTCGTGTTACGTTTATCTAAATATATCATTGCCTATTCTCAAAACATTATTTTTAATTATAATTTCCCTTCAAAAATACCGAGGAAAGCTCTGTCGTTCAGGAACTTAAATGAGCAATATAAATTTAGTACTAGTGTATCAGAAAAGCTCTCACGATTTCGATAAAATTTTGTATTAGATAGGGTTATGCTTTTTAAGTTTATCTTTATTGTTTTTGAATGAAAAAAAATGATTCAACAACCAATTGAAAAGAATACACCAAAACAAATATGTAAAATGTGGTAAAATACCTATATATAGGTGGTATATAGTCTACATATACCACCCGCGGTAATTACCTGTGCACTTGTAAAAGTCATATTTTCGTACGACATTGAATTTACTTTAAGCATATTTAAAATAAAAAACAAATATAATAAAAAATATTAGAAAGCTTGAAATGAAAATTTAAATTATTAAAAAGAAAATTTAAATATATTTTAAAGTACAGTACAGTTTATATTAAATAAGAGGCAAAAGTCATTTATATAAATATGTATTTATTTGAAAGAAAGTAAACAAGATTGGTAACAAATTAGTCAAATATCCATCAGCTATCAAAAACGTGTTATGAATCCATTTTTGGGAGTAAAGTTTTCAATTCTCATTCGTTTGGTTATCCGACAGATAAGGGTAAAATCAGACTGACATAAAACCTACAAAATTATAAATTATATTTAAAATAGTAATTTTCAATAATGGGTCCTAGGCAAAATATTAAATATAGACATAATAGTTTCTTTGCCAGTTTAAAACTAAATAAAGGCTTTTTTATGTAGATAACCTACATAATATATCTAAGTTTGGCATTACATTAATAAGGCAACATAAATAATATTGTAGAAAGTAAGTAAAATTTTCATCTACAAAGTTTTAGAGTGTTGTGGAACTTTTTGTTGAATTCAAAGAGCATAGGGCAACGCTGACATCAGAGCACAGTTTTTGTCACAAGAATTAATTAGTTAAAGTTACATGTATGTACGAGTATGTATGTAAACAGTACAGTGAAGACGCACCCTTATGCGTTTGCATTCGACTATTTTTAATTCAGTCCACTCAGTCACGTACCTGGGAATGGGATCACGTTCTAAACGAATAATTATGATCGCGAAAACGTTAAAGAAAAACGCTTTAAATACATCAACTGTAATTTTGTTTTAAAATTAAATGTCGCTCGTGACTTCTCTTTAATCGCCGTATAAAACAAAGTGAACGTGTTTGTTAACTTATTTTATAAATTAAAAGAATTTTTGAGTGACTCTACTTTATAATTATGTAAAAGTGTCGGTAGATCAGACACCATGACATGCAGTGGTGTTTATAGTGGCTTATGTTACTCTGCCGCCTAGTACCTTATTCTGTGCAATAAATTAGTTAAGTGCGTGTCGAACTCGCATGTATGAGGGCTCCCTACATTTTCGCTTTTAAAGAGAAATTATGATAAACTATAGATTTCGTGTAACTTATAGGACTATATTTCTGATTTATTTAGTTGTAGTTACCTATACATTTGTTGTCTTTATCATTGTTTTTGGGAAACCTTTAAAGCAGTAGATGCAATATCGAGGTAGGCGAAATGAATGTCGTATGTTAAAGATTTATAATTATAAAAAAGAATAATTGTAGGTATTAATCGTAATACCGCATTTACATTCAGCCGTAGTGAGCAGGGAAGTGGGCAGGACGAGTGTGTAAACGCGATACTTCTCATGCCTCTGCCATTGCCACTCGCGCTGCCCAGCGCTCCCCAAAATGGCGGTTTTTTTGTGCGGAAGTCAAAGGACCGGCAGCGCGAGCGGCAGTGCGTGTTTACATTCTGCTCCGACGCTTAGTAGTAGACTTACAAAGTTCTATTTCGATGGATAGATACCATCCACCATCGTCTACGACGAACATTGTATTCGATATCTTTTTAAATATCGAACATAATTATGTATCGCAAAAAGAGACAGCGCGGCCGCTGTAATTATTTCGACGTCTGCCATTGCCGAAACTTGAAAGCGAAGTGAGTTGTAGCCTGTAGGGCAGTATGTAAACACACACTCCTCTCGATCCTGCTGCAGCAGTATTTAGGGAATTATCGCCGGCAGCGCGAGGGGCAGCGGCAGGGGCTGAATGTAAATGAGGTATAACATCTCACTGATTTATTATGTTCATCATGATGTTCTTGAAAGACAAATTATCTCAATGTATATTTCTCCCAAACATATCTACCAATATGTCAAAACAAAATCTAAACAATATGTAATATTACTTACTAATGTAGCGAGGTATCAATGCTCTCGTTTATTAACACTACCTACGAGTATTAATTGATTTTTATACATTGATGAATGATGATACATTTTTATGAAACATTTTATTTTTGAAAATTATTCTAATTACAAGCGAAAAGCGTATGGGAAAAGAAAAAATGATGATGTGTTCTGAGTCTTGAACGATTTTGGGCTTTGACGTCCAAATAAGTGCATAGATTGGATAAATAACTTCATAAATACTTAATGGGTAATCACCATAGTAAGAACTTTAGATAAGTATAAAAAGAATAATAACCAAGGGAAGTTATTAAGAATCTTAATAATACATTGTGAGCCCCAAATGGATAAGTTGAAAATTCATTCAAATAAGTACGTGTTGTGCGACAATAAATAGATTCTTTAGAGAGTATCACTGTAAATCATTTTCAATGCATAATATAATTTTAATGTCATTCGTTATGTATTGGGCACAGAGTTAGTTTGAAAATGTTGTCACGCAAATCTGTTGTTGTCATAATCATAACGATCTATACTTAGTTATAATTTGTAAATAATTTAAATAAAATTAAATTTGACAATTTAAATGCTAATATTTTAGTAATGTTTAAATTTATTTTCTCCTTCATGTCCACTTTATAGAAGGTAACTCAAAAACAGCGTACAAGTGTTTACAATATCAGTTACCTAGTATATTCTATGTGTTTGTACTAGGTACCTTCTATGGTTAATATCGAAATAAAAGCAGCGTAGAAAGATGGACGCAAAATGATATTTTAAAATATTATAATAATTGAATAGACTTTTGTTTTGGCATTAGTATAAAAATAAATAATATTATGTGTCCTATAAAAATTCAGAAATTACTTCGAAATTTTGATATTCAACTGTTGTAAAAGAAGTTCATAAAATTTCATATAATACTAGTAGTTCTGGAGAAACTTTATATAATAATATAGATATTTATCGTTATACATGAGCAGAAATAGAAAAACAGTATTTAAAAAATCAAAATTGGTTAATTTGTTTTGTAACAACAACGGTATATATGATCGGACATACATACATACATATATACATACCTATATACGTTCAGATCAAACACATAACCTTACTTTGAATTACGCCGCAGTTGGATAAAAACAATTCACCATTAACATTAACGCTATAATATGCATAACGAAATAACTTTGCATTTAATCTGGGAACTGTTTTACTATTATGTGCTAATATTTTTTTAAATTAATGTGAATAAATTAGATTTTGTTTATATTGGTTGGTATCTAACTATTGTCACGGAATGGAGAATAATGTTCGTAGTCTCATAACAAATTTTAATAAATTTTTATTCTATCTGCAAAAAAAAACGTTTTCGAATAGATCAAAATATAGTATTAAAATAAGACGACAATAAGATTAGATTTTTATTTAAGTTTGTTTATCAATTTCAGATTTTTGGTAAATGGCCTCAATCATTGAGATGAAGAAGGGTTCTTTTTTGCTAGAACTGTTAGTGGTAACTTGATAGTATTATTGAATTAAATTATTGTAAATACAATAATTTTAAAGATGATTTTGCGTTCAAGCTGTTTTGGCTATTTACTGAAGAATATATAAATCATGAATAAATTTAGTTCTGCAACGTGTAAGTGAAAAAAAAAACAAAACATTGAAACAAGCACCAAAATGAAAGAACGTTGTGTTATGCATTCGAAGATATAGGTATTTTTTTACCTTTGCTTCGAGTCTACGTAAACTTCTTATGGGATTCATCGTCGGGTAAAATGTCTTTCACTCAAGTTCACTTGCAACGGACTCAAACCTGCGACTGCTCGTACGCCAAGTAGAGTCACTACCAATTCAGCCAAATTTTGCAAAACTTAATATGACATACGACTTTGGGTTAGTTCCTTACAATTTGTGCAATTTTAAAACCATGGTCTTAGATTATATTTTAGAGATTCATTTAAGACCATATAAAAAAAAGTAAAAGAATACCAGAAAAAGCCATTTTAAATTCGCAAAGAATATTCTATATACTTTATACGAAAATATTTAGTTTTTATTGCTAAATATGAATAACTATTTAACTATTTAAATTTTATTTATAAGTACCTAATTGTTTTTGGTTTCACAGAGCTGGTATACTCGTTAAAATATTACAATTTATTTTAAACAAAGCTACAACAATACTAATCACAGATAAACAATTACCGCTATGCGTTCAGTCTTTACAATTATTTGTCAAAAAGTTCTTTTAGTTTCTCTCCTCTCCATTTCCCCATCTTTGTTTCTTTCTCTTTCTCCATTTTCTTCTGATTTTTTGTGGTCTTGTTCTTGGGCTTCTTTTAGAGAGTCTGGTAGTTTTTGATTATTAGTCTCAGGTAGAGTGAGGACGAGAACTCCTGACATGGCTGACATTATGCCGAATATTAACGTAGGCAGGAATTCATAGAATTTTGACTGCAATGAAAAATAAATAATTGTTATAAGATAGATAATTATGACTACAAACTTTTCGCATAAGAGCAATGTATGATTTTTTGCTCTGACTATATGTACGCATTTAAATCAAAAGCTTTTTTTTGATACAAAATATTCTAAACGAAGAAAATTGTTCAGCCAATCGTAAAAGACGCAAAAAAAAGTAAAGAAAATCCAAAATCTACTTATGCATCCGTATCTCTAAATAAATATATTAAGTAAACACACGTTAGTATAACTTAATTATAACAAAGTTAGAGAAGATAAGTAGAATAAACTTTTAGATACCAGTAAAGGTGTTTGAGGAGCGACCGCAGACCCGATTCGTCCGATTGTAGAGCAAATAGCTAACAACGTTGTCCTGTAATTGGTTGGGAAAACTTCCGCCGCGAAAATGTACAGTGAGTTGTAAGCGAGTGTGATGAAGAATTTACCGCCGAGGTAGAATGCTGTTGACCAATTACCCACTGAAAAGTTAAATCAATATATAAATATTTAAAAATTTATACCACACGTTTTTATATTGTTTTATTTTGTAGCTACACATTTTATTCATACCTGTTTTTATTTTACTGTTAGTAAGTTTACTCTGCTATGTTTATGTATAAGTGGAAACTTTATTGGCTAAGTGTATTAATTCTAATGTATTTTGCATTTTATGCTTATATATGCTGTCTGTTTTCCAATTTACAAATAAAATAAAAATAAAAATAAAATAAAGTGCGCATATAAAATCATAAGAAATTATTATAATACTAGCGACTCGCCCTCGCTTCGCTCGGGCTCTTCCCTAGATTTAGCACAGGTAAAGCCGCGGGATCTGCTAGTTATGCATATAAACCTTCCTCTTGAATCACTCTATCTATTAAAAAAAACCGCATCAAAATCCGTTGCGTAGTTTTAAAGATTTAAGCGCACATAGGGATATAGGGATATAGGGACAGAAAAGGCGACTTTGTTTTATACTATGTAGTGATATAAAAGTAGAATACCGCAAGTAATGGTGTAATTACCTGGTAAAAACCCATAATTAATTAGTATAACGCCAGTCAACATGAACGCAGTTGCAATGACTCGTTTTCGCCCAAATCTGTCCAAACAAATTAGCTTGCAAACATTTGCAGGCGCTTCAATTACTATAACAACTATATAATTCAAGTAACTGTTCCCTGATAACTCTATTGCGTTTATCGAAAGACCATAATAGACCAAAGTAGACGAAGTCCAGAGGAAAGAACATATGAAAAGTCTTTTCCAAATCATTGGTGATAGAAGCAATTGCTTGAAAGTTGACTGATTAGTTTCCAAAACTTCGCATTTCCTCGCATCCCGTTGTTTCATTGCTTGTTTTTCTACTTGATCGTAATGGTCTTTGGGTACAGTGACGTTGTTGACCTTCTCACATTTCATTAAAACGTTTAGACCATCTTCGTAGCGTCCTTTGCTAAAAAACCAACGGAAGCTCTCTGTCAGTGACCATAAATAGAAGAATACAAGGATAGCCGGTATATAGATGACTAGGAGAAGATATCGCCAACTTTGTAACCACCAGGAGAGTATTGTGACAGTAACTCCTCCAAGGATAAACATTGTATTGAAGAGTAGGCTGACAAAGACTCTGCCTTTAGGTCCAACCAGTTCCAATGCTGAAATAATAAAAATATAATTTATTTATTGGAGCTTACTATACAATACATTTTTATTAGTAATACATAGTTAAGATTATTACTATTTTTTGTATTTAAATAGGCATTTAATTTTATCGTAATAACTATCTAAACATTTGATTAAAAATTTCTTGTTAAAGTTTCAATAAGGTGTTGTAATAGATATGTAAGTTATTATGAATAGAAAAGCCAGGTGTCCATGAAATAAAAAAAAAACCTATAGATATACCTATATGTTCTATATAACCTGCTATCATCATACTAAACTTCATCAAAATCTGTTTAATTGTTTTCTTGTGATTAGATATGTCATCTGTATCGATAATTTGATATTTTAATAAGATTTTTCTAACTGGCATACTAAGAGAGCATAAAATAAGTAAAAATCAACATAAAAAACAAAAAAAATCATTTAACATTGTTAAATTGTACAGAATGCGTCCCGAAACGACTGGCACTTGACATCTAAATTTTATTAAAATACATAACGTTTTCCTTTTTATTTATATTAGTACTACAGTATATTACTACTACAGAATATCTGACATGCTCGTATATAAATATGCATGATGCATTTTTTAATAATATTTTTACAATAATGCGTCATATTTTAAATTTTTGCTTATAAGTATTTCTTAGATTTTATTTTTATACTAGAATGAATGCATGACGTCAAGCTGATCTCAAGTTACAATCAGTACATGATATAAATAAAATTGAAGTGTCTGTTTTTAATTTAAAATTAACAGTTTTTCACTAAACGCATATGAAAGTATATACGTTATTTACATAAAAAATAAAACATTTTTGTTACATTTCGTATGTCTGTCTGTTTGTTCCGGCTAATCTCTGAAACTGCTGGACCGACTTTGACGAAACCTTCACTCGCAGATTGCTAATGTTATAAAGAGGGCTACTTTTATTTTACTAGGAAATTATAAGAACAGATTGATTTATTTTAACTTACGCCCAGAGAAGCGGGCCGGGTTTGCTAGTAAGTAATAATATAAAGTGAATTCAACATAACAGTAGTTTCTGTCTTATTAGTTTGATTTAAAAAAAATATGTAAAAGTCATCAATCAATTTTTTGAACTCATGAACTACTAAACCGATTTGAAAGATTAGTTTTTGTTAGATCTGCTCATTTATTGAGAAAGGCTGTAGATAGGCCATATAACATAATACCTATATTTTTTTATAGTAAAAAGGGGGCAAACGGGCAGGAGGCTCACCTGATGGGAAGTGTTCACCTCCGCCCATGGACATCTGCAAGCCAGGCTTGCAGATGCGTTGCCGGCCTTTCATGAAGGAGGAGGAGGAAGGGAAGGGGGAGGGGGAGGGAGGGGGGTGAACGAAGACGGAGAATGAAGGGAAGAGGGAGGGAGGGGGGAACGAAGACGGAGAATGAAGGGAAGAGGGAGGGAGGGGGAGGGAGGAGGCTAGGAGGGCTCCCGGACTCTCACTCACCGGACGAAACGCGACAGCATAGCTGCCACTTCACGCCGGTCTTCTGTGAGAGAGTGGTACTATACGGGGCGTGCCGGCCCATTCGGCTGCTACCCGAAGGTAACAAGCATGGTACTACCACTGTCGAACTATATATATGTCGAACTATATATGTGCAATCTTCATACATTACGTTGTTACATACTCTGTCTATTTTATACTAAATGTCAAATCGCACCTGGAATGAACCCGAGCGAAACGAGGGCAAGTCACTAGTGTTAAATATTCGCAAAGACAAATTAAACAAACTGGTAAACAAAGTGTTTTAAGTAATCATCATCACTACATAGTATAAAACAAAGTCGCGTTCTCTGTCCCTATATCCCTATGTATGCTTAAATCTTTAAAACTACGCAACGGATTTTGATGCGGTTTTTTTTGATAGATAGAGTGATTCAAGAGGAAGGTTTATATGCATAACTAGCGGATCCCGCGGCTTTGCCTGTGTTAAATCTAGGGAAGAGCCAAAGCGAAGCGAGGGTTAGTCGCTAGTATTTAGATAAAATATATGCTTAGAGCACCCTTTTTCATTCTGTTAGCAAGTCATGCATAATGGAGTCCAGACAAGGACACATAAGCCAAAGACTACCGTCAAAGTTCGTACAAAAAGTGTAATTAGTCACAACCATCAAATGAACTGTTAAGGAGACGGTTGAGTGATACTTAAATTATTCTCACGTTGAATTATTATTATGATGAAAAACTGTGAAAAATACGAACTATTCATAGATAAGGAAGAAGGTATACTTTCAAGTATACTTGCAAAAGCTGTAGTTACCTTCATATAAAGCAAAAAATCCCCCAGCGAAACTCAAACCCACGACCACTTGCACAGTAAATAGGTACTACAAACTGAACCGAACGTGGCATCAAATTTTCTATATAGTCTAATAATTAGAATTATTCTAATTTTGACATAAAGATACTACGAGTATAAACGCGGTTTCTCGTTCATATTTCTATATTTAGTAAGAAAAACTTATAACAAATAACTTAATAAAATAATGTAAAAGTGAACTTAATATTCATGTATGGACTAACTATAAGATATCTTTAATATAGATGTTAAAGGAAATTAACGGATAATTACATTATTTTTAACCGACTCAACTGAAGCGTAAAAGTTTCGATCGAAAAAATTCGCTCGTCTAAACTTAGGATTTTTTTGCTGACGTGTTTTTACGGAATCGCCATGCTTTGTAGAAAGTTCGCATTGTGTCTTGATAGTAAATAAAACAATTGTTATAAAAACTTTAACTCAATGTCGTTGCCAACGCTCCTATTTATGTATTAATTATAAACAAAATAGAACTCAGTTTATATGAAAATACATAACAAACCTTCTTCGCTTTGCTGGGTGTAAGTTAAAATAAATAAAACAGTTTTTTTTTCATAACTTTCTAAGTTCTTAGAGTTCTTAAGTTACTCCTTCGTCCTAATAACATTAGCTATCTGCGAGAAAAAGTCCCTTCAAAATCAGTCCAGTCGTTTCAAAAATTATACAGACAGACAATTTTTTTTAAATTACCGTATATACTTTTTTTGCATTTAGTGAAATGCTGTTCATTTAAAATTACAAACAGACACTTCAATTTTATTTATACGTACTGATTTACTGATTAGAAATATAATAGAACCGTTTATATGAGAATAAATAACTGTTAAAACATAGTCATTAGTTTTAAAATACAACGGTATTTTTGTTTTTTTCGCGGATTTTTCACTTAGTAATTTATACTAATTTTATCGTTATTCGTACATAATATTTTATTAGGTTCAAGTTAGACGCCATTGTGTTTCATATAGCAATGTGCATTTCATATTCCATTGACCTTTGTCGCTTCCGCCCTCAAGAATAAGATCACAGGAAATGCTTTGAGGAAGCAGTTAGGTTGATGACTAATATTATGCTTATTGCAATATATACATTTGATATATACATACTAATATAATCTTGTTAATTTTTTATGTTTTTTTGATTATAACAGCTTTGTTTATTCTGTACAAAATCTCATTAGTTGGTGTATAATAATAATAATAATAAAATTTTAGAATATTTGATAGTATTCATTTAATTTTATTTGTAATTCTTTTCATATGTCAGTGTAAAATGTAAAAACTTCTAATTAAATATAAATAACTGAGCAATTCTAGTAGGATTTATACTCTATATGATCTATGTATCTGAGAAACGTCTCTAACCATTTTGATGAAACTTTGTATCTAGATAAGGTTTACCTTTTTAAGTTTTAAGTTAAGTTTTTTAAGTTTTATAGATTGTAAGTTACGTATATAATCATAATAATAACCTTGCATCCCAGGAGTGCAGTGTGAAGTATGATTTATTTAACGACCTTAGCAATGAATTATAGGTCCCGGAACAAGTCTACTTCAAGTACTTTATGTACTTACTTATGTACTCATTTTAAGGATTTTCTAGAAGTACTTGATCGAATACTAGAAGAACATTACAATATTATTTTATTCTTTTGTTATAGATATTTTATAAAGAACTTTATTATTATTTATCAAGAAAATGATTATGATACCATATTTTTAGTGTTAGCTTAGTGGCGATACTTCGATAAAAGCGCAGCAGGTTCAAATCCCGAGTCTCGCATATTTGATTTTCATGTTTCGATTAATTTCAACATGATTTACTTGCTATTACAGCGAAGGAAAATATCGATAGGAAACCTGCATGTCTATACAGAACATGTAAAGTTTTCAAAAGGTGCGATAACACCAACTTGTTCTTGACTAGCGTAATAGGTGTGAATTCCCTTACATTAAACGAATCCGTTAATAACATGTGATATTTGCCAAAGACAGACATTCTGTAATCTTTAAAGTTAGATAAATTATTTTCTTAAATGGAATAACTAACTTATCTCTATAACAATCACTAAAATATATTTTATATTTAAACATCTTTACATGATAAAAAGGATATATACTAATGCATAGTTTTTTGTAATAATGTAAGTTTTTTTGCCTAAGGAGATTTAAGTCTTGAGCTTTAATTCCTGCAGTTGCGCTTTATATATAGTTCAGAAGGTAAAAATATATATGAAAATTCCTTTTTTATTAACTTCAAAAATTTAGAGTTGTTCAATTCATCTCTATTTTTGACTAGGTATGATACGCGAGAGCTTACGCGAAAGCTTAAAAAATCGTAAGTTCTCTTAATATCGTAAGTTATCTTTTTGGATCTTGTCGCAGATTTATTATAGTTTCATTACATACTTTAATCATGGTCACGGTCATTTTCTCACCATTCATTTCTCTAAGGTTCAGAGCTGCACGAACAAGTACGAGGGAATAGAAACAGAAATAAAAAAAAAACATTATATTGCACATACTATTTTGGTCATTTTAATAGTAATGTGACGAATTATCTAATCTAGGACTTTAAATGACGCCATTTACTCGTAACAGATGTATATCTCCTTATAAATAATCTGGTTTATTAGGAAGCCAACATTTCTGTATTATTGTAATTAACTAACGCATACGTATATCTAGGAAATACAAGAATGCGCTTGACTGTTCCGCGTTGTAATAGTAGCATAAATAACAAAGGATACATATTTGTTTAAATTAGTTGTTAGTTGCTATTCAATTTAAGTTTTAATTAAAATTTAACATCTATGGGACTCAGGCTTCCTTTAAATACGAAGGAGATCAAATATCAAACATTATTTATTACAAACCATATAATATAACTTTACATAGTAGAAACTTAGAGTAATAGTACAATAGTACCAGAAACAAAATCCTAGCCACATTCATATGAAAGTTCGAGGAATTTTTGGTAGCCTAAAAGCTTAGTTGGCAGTAACATTTTTTTATGAGTTTAAACTGATTTTTTATATGCCTTTGCCATCAATTTTATTAGCCATCCAGAAAATCTTATTGGTATAGTCATTATTACCGATAAGATATCTATAGTTTTTAGAATTTTTCTTTGTCTGTCTGTCTGTGACTGCATCACTAGAAAAGTACACGACACATTTTTTTGAAAATCGGTATGATGACAATTGATCATCCAAGTCTTTTGATCTAGGAATCACTTCTACAAAAGAATACTTTTTACTGCAGGAAAATATCACAACTCTGGCCAAAGTCTAACCATTAAAATTTAAAACGAGTAAAATACAACGATTTTCAAGTTAAATGAAAGTGAAACATTTGGTTATATGAATTTCATAACTTACCAAGAACAAAGCAGGCAGTGTACACGCCGCCTCCTAATGCTGGTTCTAAAAATTCCAAAACGATGAACATTTCGTAATTGAGTGAAAATGCTCTTATCACTCCAAATACCCCATTTGCGACACTCGCAAATACCAAGGCTAGTTTTCGACCGAACCTGTCTGATATCAGACCAGTTAGCGGTATGGAGATGAAGAAGCCTGCATTGTGGACTGTTCCTACAAGGGACCGCTTCCAATCTTGGCATCCGAGGTTAAACTGAAACAAATGTTTTTTTATTAATCCGAAGCGATATGAGAAATGGGATAGGGAGTACAGGTCTTTCATCGGTAATAGGAGATATAGAAATAAGATGTACTAGGTCTTTCATCTATGTCAAAAATGAGAAGTTTCTAATCAGCTTTTTTTTATATTTCAGGCTACTACCCAGCATGATATATTATATGGGCGCGCGATTATTCTGTCCACTTTAAAATAACAATAATATTATTATATTACGAGATTTAGAAACAACAAATAATAGTATTTGTTAGTAAAATAACTTGCGATATGATTTATAGATTATATTTGATTTCAGGGTATATTTTGATAATTTTTATAAGAACATTGCTTCTTTTTTCAATGTGGATTTCAGTTAAACATAATACTATATTTTGTAAAGTTGTTAACCTATGATTTCCGCCAAAAATGAAGTTTAGTTAATTAATTTAAGAAGGTTAAAAACTTAGGTTTGATAATGTTATTTAATGTAAATAATAAAAAAAAACACTTTTGCATATAACATGTCGTAACGTTGGGGGATAAATAATACTAGCATTTCCCGCGACTTCGCACGCGTTCTAAAATCCGCTAACCAAATTCTTTCTGTCGCTCGGTATGATACCTCGCAGAACTAACGCCCGCCCTTCCCGTTTTTGCAACATTTTTCATTGATGCTCCGCTTCTATTGGTCGTAGCGTAATGAAATATAGCCTATAGCCTTCCTCGATAAAGGAACTATCCAACACAAAAATATTTTTTTTAAATCGGACCCGTAGTTCCTAAGATTAGCGCGTTCAAACAAACAAACAAAGAAACTCTTCAGATTTATAATATTAGTATCTAGATGAAAAGCTTTATATTTAAAACTAGAACATGCTTGCATGAACCAAAATCAAAATTCCAACTTTTTGTTTCGCGCAACCTCTTTAAAATAACAGTTTAAAAATTTGCAACAGTTGAGCGATAATTTCAACTGAAAACAAATGTACAAAGGGAATAATTACACTTATCTAAATAATAATCGCGCTTCTACAAAGCGACACTTAACAATAATCAAAGCAATTTTGTATAATATTGTTGGTATTAAACATTATAATACATACATGTTTTTAAAGTAGGGACTTTTTGTTTTTTGTATGTAAATAGTAGAGTCGTATAATTGTATCTCATGAAAAACTGACATGTTTTCTTTGGACTTTGCAAGGAGGATTTTTAGTGCTGAAATAGGAGATTTTTTAAGAAATATAAATAATTTAATGGCATTTTAAATGCAAGTGGACGAACAATTTAATTTTACAAGCTTGATGTCTGTAAATATTTGAATGCTTAATAAAAACTATAACGTGTAGTATAACATCAGGGGAAAAGTTAGAGTAGAGTTGAAACAATATTAATACATAGTAATTTTAGTTATCTATTTGTGATCGAAGTTTAATTTAATAAAAGTAAACAAATTGCTTTCTGATATATTTTCTTTGTATATGGTATATTTGCTATTGTATTGTCAGTGCATTGTTAAGTGTATCGATCGTCTAATAATAAGCGTTTCGGTCTCCATACTTGTATGGAAGATCCGGAGGTCCCGGGTTCGAGTCTCGGGTCGGATCGTATAGTCAGCAGTTTTGATATCATAAATTTTTTAGTAACTACTCGAAAAGAAATTAATGGTGTTTATTTGCTCAGATTTACTTTCAAATTTATGAATAGGTAGTTAACAGGTACCTATATTTTAAATTCTCTCACTAATCTTTAATCTACTTCTGCACAAACTTCTATATTGAATATTCCTAATTCGAATCATGTACCATCCTTGAAAAATCTATCCTCCGCTTACAATAGATACAATCGACGTGAAAATTACATATGTAGTTAAATGACGAAGAGGACACCTAATTCTCACGAGTTAGTAAGTCGTGTCAAAATATTTTAGTACCGGTGGATAAAAATTTTCGCTTTGTGAGTCATCCGTAATAATATGACAATGGGTGCTGTGAAATTGCGATTACCATCTACCTTGAATTATTTTAGTGGAACCTGTTTTAGATTTCGATTTATAAAAATACTAGCGCTAGCACTCGGGTTTGTCCCTAAGTATGGAATAGACAGATTAAATGTACTCGTATAATGAATTTCATATATTTACTTCGCACTGCCCGGTATGTATTTGCCGATTTAATTGTCATTGCGCGCACCATCACAACTGTCATAACATCAAACGTCGTTAATTTTATTCAGGTTTCTTACATTATCTAATTTTCCGCGTATTTTTTTTATTTTTACTTTAATAAGAACCTTCTCCTGATAAGAACAAACTGAACAAAAAAAGAATTAGCGAAAGCGTTCTATCCATTTACGCGTGATTCCATGACCAAAGGAAAAATGGATTCATTTTTTATAGATATATAGATCTAGATATAGATAGATATAGTCGCTGTTATTCTCCAATGTTCTATTTTTTATGGGTAGTACTAACATATTTTTTTAGAAGACACAATTCAAAATCAATGGTATTCAGATACGCTTTATATTATCACAGCCATAAAAAACACTACACGAGTGTGGAAATATGCGTGTATAATTATTTTACATGTGGTCTATTACATTGGTAGCTGCCGCACTAGCAAAATGAATTATTTTAAACTTGTTTCAAATATTAGTAAAAAAAACATGTAAAATTAGATATGAATCTATAGATGAACGAACGATGAGAGTGATTTCAGAGGACAGACTGGAAAGAAAAAATCAAGTAGAGGAAAAACGCTTCGACAATTCAGAGAAGCTTTCAATTTGACTTCATTTTTAAAATAGATCTTTTATTTTTAAATACAATATCCATACTATAATTATATTATTAATGCGAAAGTATCTCTGCGAAAGCCTGTATCTACCATTTTCACACCAAAGCTACGAAAGCAATTTTAAAATTTGCGTTTCTATATAGAAATAGATCGGAAACCTTGACCTTGGAAAAGGACATAGGCTATAGGTATGTTGCGAAAATTGAACTTGAAGCTAGTGAAATAAATATTAACGCCTTGGCTAATGCTGTTAGAGCTTATGTTGATATAGAGGTTAAGTTAATTATATTCTTGTATATATAAAAAGATACCAGTAATAAATTCAAAATATTTTATTCAGCAAAAAATTAACAAAAACTTTTACTGAACGTCATGAGTCTACTACCAGTTCGGAAAGAAGAAGCCTCTGACCTGAGAAGAACTGGCGAAAGAACAACAACGGATGTCTATTTCCTATAATATTATAAGCATTAAAAGTACATGTTTAAGTCATTTAATTTAATTTCAGGGTATAACAAAACACATTAGTTCGAGCATATATTAACACCACCGGTTAAGGTCAGTAATTACACGAAGTATACGAGTTATTTGCGATTTAATATTGCTGTGACAATGATAAAATAAGTAGAGGTGAATTAATAAAATGAATAAAATACACCAAAAACTTAAAATTTTCAAACATAGTATCAATACAGCTTTATATTTTAATTTTTTTATACAAGTAATATGTTGTGGTGCTAGCTTTTTTATGTGTAAGGTATCAGTGGATACTTAATTGGTTTTTGAATTTCTTTTATATCTTTTATATAGTATTGATATAAATGTAAAAATAATATTAGAATACAATAATAGGCTATTGTAGTTCTTTTTTTATTTTCGGCTTCTATAAAAATACTAGGAGTCAAAATAAGCTTTTAAGGGTTTTGCTTAGGTTTCTCATAATAACTTATGTTTTCAACTGATTTCAAAAGGAGCTTTTCAACTTGGTTTTCTTTTTATTGTAGTACGTATTTTTTGTGTAAAAGGCAAACAGGCAAAATGTAATGTACATAGTAAATAAGAATAATGGTTTTAAGAATTATTTCAGGTAGCTTAAATGATAGTATATTATATATTCATATAACACATATAAGTAACTTAGAGGAATAAATCAAATCAAATCAAAATATTCTTTATTCAAATAGACTTTTACAAGCTCTTTTGAATCGTCATTTTTACATTTATAAAATTAAATGTCAACTCAACAGTTGCTCTTTTCAAAAAAATATTTGGTAACAATATTGTATTACAATTTATCTATTTATCCTACGTGAGACACAACCAGTCATTAATCCCACACATTTACATCTACTAGGTATTCCGTGATGGTGTAATAAGCCTTATTCAGTAGCGTATTTTTAATTTTAGATTTAAATTGCTTCAAAGGCAAGCTCAGTATTGACTGTGGAATTTTATTATACATGCGTACACCTTGCCCCATAAATGACCTAATTACTTTTTGTAGGCGAAAACTGGGTGTTACAAGTTTATCCTTATTTCTTGTATTTATACCGTGTTTGTCGCAGTGCCTTGAGTAATACTAAGTTATATTACGAAACCCAAGAATTAGTGTAACATATGAAAATGATAATATTTCATGTAAATATTGGTAAATATTATACAATACGTATTTTTCATAATAGATTAACTGTTTATTGACATTGTATAAAGTAAATAATTGAAATCATGAAGGCCAATATTATTTATAATGCTAATATGTATTGAATTCCGAGAGCTCATTTTCATTGAACATATACTTAGTATCAACACATTCACACATCGTTCTTTAATTTTGTATACAAAATATAGACAAGAAAAAGATACGACATTAATAAATAATTTAAATGCGTGTTTTTATAATAAAATGTTCGTTCGAATAAGTTTTTCAATTCATGAAGTTCATAGATTATTTTTGTTATTAACAAAGAAAAATAAAGTAATTTTTAACATTACTTTTGAATAGTTTTCGAACCACTACATAGTATAAAACAAAGTCGCTTCCCGCTGTCTGTCTGTCTCTATGTATGTTTACATCTTTAAAACTACGCAACGGATTTCGATGCGGTTTTTTTAAAAGATAGAATGATTAAATTTAAAGGTTTATATGTATGCTACACTAGCGGAGCCCGCGGCTTTGCTCGCGCTAGATCAAGGGACGAACCCGCGCGAAGCGAGGGTAAGTCGTTATAGTTATCTATACGAAACATATTTTTATAGCAAAATTACAATTTAGCCTTATACATAATAAGCTATAGAATGTCACTGAGCTATGTGGGAGTATTTATTAATGTACATATATATGCCATTACGCTTACATCAACATATTTATTAAAAGACAATTATTATGTTTGTAATAAAAAAAACTAGCTAGGCGACCAAGCTTCACTCAATGTAAAAAAAGTATTTTCTAGGAAAGATATCATAGACAAATTACCGAATGTTACAAAGTTAACACTCTAATTCTTTCAACATTTTATCATTCATACTATGAAAAACGTTATTTTATTTTCCCAGTATATAATATGTAACTCTATATGCCTTGCAGTTGCTCATATCATCCAAAGATTATAATGAACAGTAAATGGCAAAAAATATGCATTTTCTCTTGCTAAGAAAAACGCGTTTATAAATTATTAAATTATACTGTTATAAATTTCAAATAAAAAACTTACCTCCTTGACTATAGAGTGTTCCTCAAAATAAATATATGAATCGCACTCAATCTCACTCGAAGTATCAAAATAATGTGGAGAGCAAGTATCGTTGTGTGATAAACTGGAGTCACTGTAATTTCTAAAAGGAGCATATCTTAAACACTTCGCGGGGGTTCCATCTTCTAAGTGTGGGATTGTGAAGTTTACTTCGGGATCTTCGCATTCTGGTACTGAGCATCTGGAGAATTGAATAAATAATTTATAAACTTACTTCTTTCCCACTCTACAATGAATCTTATCCAATGTTTCTATGGCTAATTTATATTGCAAGTTAAATTGGGACAAAAAATATATTGGGACATTATTACATACAACGCCATCTAGTTCCGTGGTAAGCTACGAGGCTTGTGTTACGGATACCAGATAGTTGATATACTACATATATAAGTTTAAATACGTACATACTTATTATAAATATTAACACCTATGACTGGAGTACAAACATCTGAGTTTAACAAATTGCCTCCGGCGGGACTCGAACCCGCGACCGCTGGCGCAAGAAAGCAGGATCACTACAAACTGCGTCAACGTGTCGTCGTTAGGTGTAGGTTCGAGTCCCGTTTGAGTCAAAAGATTTATTTTTTGTCAAATGTCATTCAATAGCATTCCAAAGTATAAATATGTATCGGATGCATTTAACCATTCTTGCGTACATACAACAACAAACTATCTTTATTCGTATGAGAGGAAGTCTGACTGACCTACAGACTTTAACTTAATTATATAGTTTAGGATATATAGAAAAATAAATTCGCGAATTGTGCTTCGATGCGAGAGATTCTCGAGTGACGGATTTTCGTATTCATATAACCTATATGGATGCAAATCTTAAAAAATTACAATGTTAGTATTTAACTACAGTTAAAGTTAATCTAAACGAAGAACACAATTTACCTAAAGTATTAAAAAATAAAAAATAATATAAAAAAATCCTTTGAAAATTTATTTCGTTAAGCCAATATTTCGTGATTTCTTAGTTTTATGTAATCACAATACGAATATACTGGTCTATTATCGTTTTATCAATATCTAATAATAACTACCATTTCTTCACGTTCTTATGTGAAATATAACAGAAACTATCATTTTCGTAAACTTTATCAAACTATTGTACAATTTTTATCATATACAAAAAGAAAAAAAAACTATGATTTTTATAAAAATTATGCAATGAGGCTTAATTTACTCGTAGTTATATGAAACCGTGACTTCCAAGAATTAAAGACATAAGATTTCAGTTCAGTTATAAAAATTGTCTACAAATACATATGTTGGAACATTATAACTAGGACTGGCGTAAAAATTCATTTCATCACAAAAATGAAAGCCAGCGGGACTTAAACCCGCGACCGGTGGCATAGGAAATAGAATCACTACTAGCAATGCATAGTTATCGTTTCCTAAGTTCGTAAATCAGGCAAACCTATTAATTATGTCTTTAATATACATCATCAATAACAAAGGCAGCTATGTATAGTGTAATTAATGGCGATTTATAGGAAAAAAAAACAATTGCAAAATGTTATGTGAACCATTTCTTTTATGAGTTATAACGAACAATGTAATAAGTAATGATGAATATTCCGTTCAAGATTTTGTTTTGATGGAAATGTGTTGGAATTGAGAAATATTGAGTAATTCTCGGGCTACCATATAGAAAATATTAATTAAAATAAATAAAATCTAATTCGATTTTTAAAAGATAATACAATTGTTAAGTTTCAGGCCGCCTTTTCTTAGCAGAATTTTCCGAGTCAGTGGTATTTTCGTAGATTAACTACACTGAAGGCTTTAAAAATAAATTGACGATTTATAAGAGCTATTTCAGGTTAATTGAATTAAGTTTAACTACAACTGGTATTAAATATACCGAGAGTATAGAAAAATATAATTTGTTTGTTTTATTTTCAGAATACATAAGAGATGAGATGATTTAAAGATCGTATATTTTATATAGAGTAATATAAATTTTAAAACATTTTTATAAATTACTAGAAATTCCCGCGGCTTCGCCTGAATCACAAATAAAAATAGAGATTGGTGGTAGAAAGATGAAAATTTAGGGTTGTAAGTGTTTTTTGATGCGAAATCATGAAAAAATAAAAAATATAAATCTGTAGAGGTCATATCACATAGGAGAATAAAAAATAGCCTACGACCTACCAAACATACATAAAAAAATCATAAAACTGGGTCAGGCCATTTCGGAGGAGTTCGATAACAAACACTGTAACAGGATTTTTTTAATTTCATAATTTTTATTGACATAAAAGCTTTTTTTTTAAAGTAAAAAGTTTATTTACAATAAAGGAGATTACAATAAAACTTAACTATATATTTTTTTATATATTAGATTTATATAACGTACCTGTATCTCGAATCCATGGCTTCAAAATTATAAACCGACGAGTACATTCCCGCTAACAACACAGGGAATAGTATCAACATGTAATTATAAATATTAAACTTTCCGAAGGGCCCTAATATTTGTAATATATCGTCCACAGTCACTTCGCTTTCCTTACTTTTCTCGGGATCCATTGTGTTTGAATTAAATCCGTTATATATTAAGATTATATCTTATAATCCGTTATATATAAGAATAATCCGTTATATATAAGATTTATAGCATTATTTGACGTAGTGGTGCGGCAAATACACGACACGATAGACTGACTCTCGAGGGTAAAGTGCGCGCGAGTCGGTAATTTCATGAGTTTTATTACTTTTACTAGTTAGTTTTTTCATGCACAATCGTTTCCTAAAGCCAGGGACAATTTTTGTAGTTCTATTTACTTAATTTGTGTTGCTTCATTCTAAATATTGTAAATTGTATCACAATTATGCTGTAATTTCAATATTTATATTAAATAGTAATTGCTTATCCGTAACTAAAAAGTTTGCAACTGTAGCAATCGAATTATGTAGTTTTTTCTTTATGTAGCGTCTACTTACGTCCATGTTGGTAATATAGTAGCAGATTAAAGGACAACGTAGACTTATTTTGACGGGACTTGAACAAATATTTAATTTGGCGATAGAAAAATTGAACCTGTCACTTCCATTTACTAAAAATTTAACCACTGTTAAACGACAATTTTAATTTAATTTATTGAATTTGATGATCTTTATGCAATAACAGTCTGACAGGTATTCAGGCATCGAGGTCAAAGGAGGTAGCGGTAAAAGACTTTGTTTTACACGATTAGTACTATATAGACGCTCGAACTAAAATTTAGTGCTTCTCACAAAAATAAGGGATTTTATCGTTAAAAAATATTTTTTTACGCTATTACCTCATAACTCATATATAGGTTTCAATTTTTACTTATAGAGTCCATCTCGCTTTGCTCGGGGTTTTTCGGTTTCTTAGGTTTTCATCCTTAGGTATGTTTTAACAGGTAGTGTGAGAATTAGAATATATGATTACGTATACCTATATTCATAGGTCTGATGGGATATGATGGTATTGGATTTGGTTTCCTAAAAGAATGAGATAATCTCCCGTGGTGAAAGTGACTAAATAACTTTTCAGCATGTAAATAGAGCAGCAGCATAAAAATTAAAAAAATATTACGTCAATCCGTCGTTCTGTTTCGACGTGACGGAAAGACAAACAAATACCTCCATATTATAGTAGGTCATTAGCTATATATATACGATATATGTATAGCTAATGACCTACATTGTTGAAAGTTGCGCCTGTAATAATAAGTTTAGCAATATTTAAAGATTCGATTTAGATTTAAGTTTAATGTTTACAAATTAATAAATATTGTAAATTTAATTATTATATTGTAAATTTAAAAAAAAAATTACACAATATTATATAAGAGACGTGTTTTACTTTTCTGTTAATGAAACAAATCTAACTTTCTAACTCATTCTTTTTGTTTAGAAAAATATTATATATTTAATGGTCATGAATTAGTAGCGACGTACGCTTCCCTCACTTGGGTGCGTCCATAAAGTTTAATGGTTTAGAAAAGTATTAAAGAAAATCAATTTTTTTGGTCTAACACAAAACAGAATAATCCACCAAATTTTCATCCCAATGTTGGTATATGTCGGGACATTATAGTTTACGACCGTATGAACGACAAACATTCGAACACTCGTTTATATGTATAAAGATTATGCTCTACAGTCTACACCTTAAGTATATTTTCTTTAAACAAGCAAACTTGACTGTTGAAACAAGTATTTGAATTATTTGTAGGCAAGAAAAAATTATACTATTGGAGCAATAAAATGTCCATTAAGTTAAAATGATATTGTTGAATTAAACTAAGAAATTGATGGATTCAATTCAATTTAACATTAATGTATTTTAAGACGTTTAACTTTGATTTAAGGAAATATGTTTAAAACATTATATTTTCTTATTTGAAAAAAATCTCTAGATTTTTTTTCCGTGTAGTAATAGATTAAGTATGGCAACCGTATTTTTGTAAGGTTCAATGTACTGCTATCGCAGAGGTCTCAAAGGTTGGTATAACACAAAGAATAATGCGACTGTTTATTAGAACAAAAAAGGTCCTTTATTAAAAATAGATGCTTATAAGTTATAAATACTAATATTATAAAGAGGAAAGGTTTGTATGTAAGTATGTTTGTAAAGAATTTGCTCAAAAAGTACTGGACCGATTTTAAAAATTCTTTCACCATTTGAATGCTACTTCGAATTTTAATTGCAAGAATAAAATAAGGATCATTACTAAAACTAAAATAATAGGAGAGGAAAAGGAGTGCACGCCGCACATAATATATATGTAGTATAGATAGCCGCGCGGCTCAGGAGTATAATAAAGCTGGCGTAATTTTGGAGAATTTTCAACCTAGTGAGTGATCGAATGATTAGTAGCGTTAACGCGTAGCGATTAAAAAAAAATGAACGCGAGTGAAGCCGCGCGTATTTGTAGTAAGTTATAAAAACATATGGACTCATTAACTCGGTACAATACAGAAAAGTATCTCGAAGTAATTTAGATTTATCTGTCATCTCTTCTTTGTACGAGTGTTTCTCAGAAAAAATCTTTAATCAAATACACTACAAACTTTTTATGTACGACCGTATTTTGTAAAAAGATAACTAATCGATGTTTCTTTGAATGGAACAATCGAAAGAACAATTTACAAATTATGCTAAGTGCACACTTACATTATTTTTCATTAAGTTTAGCGACATGTATTTGTTTTTGAAGACACGTTTAGTTCAGTTGATATCACTACCAGGGTGACTAGGGTCACCCGGCACCCCTACTTTCTGTGGCAGCGGTCGCGGGTTCGAGTCCAGCTGGGGGCTTTAATATGTTGAGTACGAATGTTTGTTCTCCAGTCATGCAGGGGCGGATCTTGAATTTGCGGGGCCCTGGGCTAATACTGCTTAGGGGCCCTACCAAATTACTCAACCAAGCCATTTTGTCAAAAAACTGTTTTCTGTAGTGATGTAGGTATATATAATATACGTTATGTACAGGACAAAATATTTTATTTATTTATTAAAACATTATTTACCTATGCAAAATAAATTGACAGGTTATGAATGGTTATGTTATATTAATTATTAAGCAACCTTTCTGCATTTTTGTGCTGCAAATTCTTTTATTTGGTCATCGCAATGTAAGTCCTTTGTTAAATCGCAATTTATGGAAAGAACTGATAAATGATATAGTTGTACTGTATTTGTTTTCTATATACATCCTGGAGAAAGAGCGGTCCGCTTCACAGCTAGTGATCGGCATCGTTAAAAAATTTTTTAAGATGGTATAGCAGTTTGGGAAAACCTCAACAAGTTTCTTTTCATAAATAAGCCAAAAAATTTCACTGCAAGAGTGTAAGACTCTGTCTTAGACTGCAGTAAGGAAGATTTTAACTGAATGCACTCATTCACTAAATGTTCGTCTACGTCATTTGGATAATCTATATAAATAAAATGATAGAGGTCTGCAGTTGTGCGCGCATCACGGAAAAACTACTGGATAGATTTCAATGAAACTTTCTAAGTTTTATTTTTTAGACACTTGGCTCTTAAAATGATTGCAATATCTTCATTTAATAAAAAGTTATTAAAATTTTCATAATGCCATCATAATTACTTTTTAAAGCTCTGACAGCATCATAGTGACAAGACCATCTGGTCTGGCTTAAACTTTTTACCGTAAATTTTAATTTTATTTGTAACTATAATTCGCGTCATGTAAAAAGAACGCTGGCTGTCAAGTTGCGCAGAGGCGATTTATCGGCCAATTTGGTGGTAAGAGGGGGGGGGGGGAGGGGGCGGTACGTAGAGGCACGCGTCGCATTCTTATCGGCTCGCTATTGATTGATTTGTCAGTTTAAAATACCATCGCGCACACAAAAGTTATTAATAACGAAATGATTTTATATAAAAAAATAGTGAAAAAATATTTTTCACGTTTATTGTTTTATAAAGAGAGATTCTGATAATAATGCAGTTATTAATTAAAAATATATATTAAACGAAATAATTTAATTTTTTGTAAGTAGATTAAACATTCTACACTGAATCAAACATATTTTATTAATTAATAGAATTCTATTTAATGACATTCTATCTAATATATTTTTCAATGTACGTACCAATAATCAATATACATCGTTAGCGAAAGGCTAGTTCAAAAATAAAAGAATAGGCTTAGGAATTTCGTATGCGAATGTACCGATGCGCAAACACACCCCCCACCACTTTCTTCCAGCGTTCTTTTTACATGACGCGAACTGTACTTCATATTATTTTAACAAATATTATAAAATAATATAATAATTGTAATTATAGTAGCTAAAAATAAGTTAATAATATTGCCATATTTATAATATAATTAAAAAAAATTTTTTAAATGTTTAGAATTAAAATGTATAATTTTCTAAGGTACTTTAATGCCATTTTGAATTATTGTAAATTGTGGGTAGGCACTGTCTGTAACAAGTATTATAACCCGCTGAAACGTAAAAAATTTACGGTAAAATACCTTAGTCTCTCGCGTGACCATGATTGCTGTAAAGCATTCGAAACGTCGGAATCCAAAAATCCAAATAAAGCCGCGACAAAATCCGAAAAGGTAATTTCATTTATAAAGTCATGTTTTATAATTCTTTTTACTTACCTTCTGCCTACTAAAAGCAGGAAGTCTACTTATGCAGAATACTTTCAATTTTAGTAAATTAAAAGAAAGCCGGTCCAAAGTGAATTCGTTAATATAGTCGACGCATAAGTGCGGAAAAATAACAAAATTGCGTCGGGCGATAAGCGGAGGGAAGTCCCCAGTAATAGACAATACACGGAATACACCGACCGAAAACAAGCGACGGGGAATTCCCCGTTCCGTTATATAGATGTGCACACGGGTTCGCAGTGTTGCCAACCTTATGATCGGATTTTTTTTAATTCTAGATAATTTTTATTATTGACAATATGGTCTATTGTTTTCAGTTCGGCTGGGGGCCCTCTGTATCCACGGGGCCCTGGGCTGCAGCCCAAACAGCCTTTAAGTAGATCCGCCCCTGCAGTCATGGGTAGTATTTCAACTATCTGGTATCCGTAATACAAGTCTCGTAGCTTACAACGGAACTAGATGGCGCTTTTGTAAAAATGTCCCGACATATTTATTTATTATTTATTTTAATTTGTGTACTTCATATCATTTTTGAATCATCATTCAATCAATTCATTGATAACATTACAGTGTTATTTTAATGTGCAATATTATTGAATGTTTAAGAATTAGGTACATAATGCTCCGTATTTTATTATCAGTACTTCAATTATCTTAATTTTAACAAAGTATATTTCAAATATGTTTTGAAAAATAAATTGACTGAATCTTAAAACGTGTAATATGTAATGGCTCTTATGCAACGTCACAACCATTTTTATTTCATTTTCGTCAAAAACTTGTTAGGCACTGTTCAGTTAAAGTCTTTAAAGGTCTCGAAAGTTTTTTTTTTATTTTTGTGTAGGTTTAGCCAGCAGATTCGCTAACTTATTATGATATGACGAAATGATCTGTGTACTCTTTGAATCCATTAATATAACTGAATGGAATTGGAATTTATAACTTAGAGACAGCTTTTTTTATAATTAATAATATATAGTTTATAGGTTATCCTTCACTTACGAACTTTACTACCTTAGTAGGCCAGAGGTCACAACGTACGAGGGCTAATATTCTCCACTTCCAAAGACAGCACCAGACCAATAGACAGACAGACAAATTTGAAAACGGGTTACTTAGGCACTGGTTTCATATATAAATAATCTTAAATACGAGTATGACACATATGTGCAGTGAATATGATGTACAATTTTCATACATTTTTTTGACTATAGATTTTATCATTTGAATAGGCGTATAAAAGGGGTGAAAAGTAAAATCTAAAACTACTTATCTCGTAACATCAATATTTAGAGGTTCTCTCAGGACGTTTTCTAAAGCTACTTAGAAAAGGTTGAGTAAAGCAAGTACATATCACTAGTATTTTATATGACACAAACACCTAATCAAGCGAACTATTTGCCCTTACCGCAATAATTTATTATCGTTTATTGTGCCCTCACCGCAATACTTAATAAGCTTATTTGTCTTAATCTATGAAGCTGGTAATAAAATCTTATGCGAATAACTTTATTATGTATAAGTATATGGTATTATGTATCTATATTACCTATATATTCTAAAAGTATGTAAAATTGTCTGTCTGAGAAGCATGGCCTTTGTAATTACACCAATATTTTCGAAGTATACATTCATTAAGCTATATGACTCGTTAAGTAAATTAAGCAATACCTAGGTTTTTTATCTGTACCGATTTTAAGTCTGTAATATTTTTATGTGTATTTAGATATATTCTTATAGATCATCGAAGAAGTACTCATTCATTAGTAATGAAAAAATGAGTTATAAATACGAATAAAGCAAAAGAATTCTTCTGTTCTGCCACAAAGCACCATTTATTTTTAATTAACAGGGCTTAACTTCGACTCTAACTGAGTGTAAAAGCACAGAATATATAATATAGTAAAAGTATATAAAGATAGTAGGTTAATTAATACAAATTTTTCCCTCAAAAAATGTTGATAATAAGTGAAGTTTTTACATATTATTATTAAATATACTATTTTTCTTTGTAATAAATAACAGTTCAGAGTTACCGTAAGGTGTAATCACAGTTTATTTTCGTACTGACTGGATTCCATCAGTGGCATTGCGGATAAATGCTAGTTTATTTTACAATTTTCAAGTTTTTACAGCAACGCATAGGCGCCGTTGTGATCATTATTCATCTAGACGGCTAAGAAGCCTTTAATTGCGGAAAAAAAAAACTATATTATAGTAGATTTCAAAAAGATGCTTTCCGTTAGAGATAAATGAAGGCAAATATTATGGAGAATAAGAGTAGTACATATTCGAGGACAATCTCAGAGATAAAGCTACATTTTTTATATATTAAAGATTAGTACATTATTCATTTTTAATATTAGGTTATAACTACAAAATTTACCAACTTTAAAAAGAAAGAGGCACTCGCCTCAATTAAACTTTTAAGTTTTACTGTCTTTTCTCGTCGCGGGTTCGAGTCCCGCTAGCTGCTTTTCATAACGCAAGGTTCACAAAATAAAAAATTGTGTATCTATTAGCACATCAGTCAATTTTACTATTCATCAATTTTAAATACAACACGAGATTGCAGGGAATAAGAATATACTAAATATTGAATGAAAAATTTTGTATTAAACGTTCTGCTATGCATTATCGAACTGCCAACATTTAAAAATAAATCATCCACAAAATAAGATATACGGCTACGTGCGTCGTAGAGTTTTCATAGAGGACTCTTGTTGAGACTTCGTATTTATTCCGTTGTCGTGAACCCTGTATCCGATATTGCACTTCCGTCCAACATTTTAGTGATTTCAATATGTCGTTAAATGCGTGTCGATAAATTTAAAAAATATGTTGATATTTGATTTAGATAGATTATATCTTTTAAATTATATGTATATGTTACTCCTAGATAGAGCAAATTATTTAATTAGTTTATGTTTTTAAAATATATTCTACTACGTAATAGTAAAAACTAATCGATTTTTATAATTTTAAACTTGACATGTACGACGTACGTGTAACATTATAAGTTGATATAAGATGTAAACCATACGAGTGAATGAGCGAGTACTAGGTTACCTAGTAAGTGTAGGCTTCTGCGTTGTTAGCCCTAGAAGTCATTGCCCCCGTGCAAGAATCAAATCCCTGACCTCTATCGCAGTGAGCGGTGCAATCATAACGATTACAACAGCGAAAAACTAATTTAATTATAATGATAAATTGTTTTACATTTTATATACTAGTTAGGTACTACTAGATTTTCTTCACAATGTCATGAATTTTAATTTTTCTCATGGGAATATAATTTTATTCTTGTCCCGAAATAAAAACACTATGAGTAATTTTTAAAATAATTTTAAACCTTTTAAAATCAGTTCAGCCATTTGTCATTAGTCAGAACAAAGAAACAGACAAAAATTTCAAGTCTTTATCTTGTAAGTATCGTATGAAGTATACCTATAAATTTTTAAATGTATTTAATTATTAAAGCTGTTATTTTTTCATTACAAACAGACACTTAAATATTATTTATTTGTATAGATTTACTGGTTTAATATTCCATAGTATAGTGTACAGCCTGGGTTTGCTACAAGACAATAGGCTATAAAACCAGTGTGATCTATTACAGCCACACGATGCAATTCAATTAGGTATTCAGTTAGTAATGTGATTTCTGGTATTAACAGATTTTGTAAATATGCTAATTTCGATTCAGAAAAATATCTTGACGGTACCAAAATAGGTATTTAGTATATATTCTCTTTAAACGTGAAATATAATACAGTAAGCCTTTAAAAAGGTATTGGCAAAACTATTTTTAACTATGTCTTGAACAACAATTTGCAATGCATAATATGAAATTTTTTTTTCTGATTTATATTTAACATTAAATACTTATTAAGAATTTTTGTTTTATTTTTACTGGCTTTAAAATAAGGAGGTTATAATATAAGCTAGTACATTAAAAACGTTTTAAAAGAATGTCATGTTACCCATCCCTAGTTTGTGTGCCCAAGGAAAGCTCTTTGTGGGATTGAAACTTTTTGACTTGAGGGATTGTTATCTGCAAGCTTCTAACGTCTAACGTATGCTTCAAATAGGTAAAGTGGAACTTGACAAAAATGTTCTAATACTTTATTTCATCATTCGGCATAGTGTTATACTTTGTTTTACGTAAGGCTAAATGAAATTAAATTTTTAATATAATTGTATGGAAATGTAACACAATAATTTCTATATAATAACGATAAAATATCATTTTATTAATTTTATTAACACTAATAAAAGTAATTTAATTACAGTAAAAATTAAAAAGTTATGCTAGTAGTACTGCTTAGTTCTTATCTGGCTGAGGCTGAGGCTTCTTCTTCTCGAACAGGTAGACTCCTGAGGTTCAGGATATAATGAAATAATTTGCCTAGTGCTGAATAAAATGGAATGTAAACCTAGGTATAACTGAAGATACATAATATGATTGCACTTAAAATAAAGTTTGAAATTTTATCAATCAGTTGATTGCTATGAAAATATTACATAACATTCTATTTAAATGTAATTGAACTTTGTTTACATCGATTCATCTTCTAAAATTAAATATGATACATTGAATAAACTAATTTTTAGAGTTCCGTACTCAGAAGGTCCAGCATTTCAGTAAGTTCACAATGTTTCTTTTCTTATGAAAAAAACATCTAATAATATCTTTTTTAACAGAAAGAGGAAGCTAGTTGATACAATAATAAAAAATAAGTAAACATATACTTATTGCGAGTAGTGTATACCAAATATCAAAAAAACATTTTTGGGTCTTTTTTATAAGAAGATTTGAGTTCAATGTGATTATATTTCAAACTCTAGTGTAACATTTAAGTGCTAAAAATAATAATGAATGGCCCATTTAAACACAAATATTAAAAAGGCATCAAAGAACAAAATAAATCCGGAAATGCAACTGAAATAAAAATTGTTGTATTTGGATTTGTGATTTAGAACCCTTTGTCGAATCAACATACTCGTACATTTATTATTATATATATATACGTGACAAACAACTTAACATTCATATGATTTATGTGACGATTTATATAATATTTCAATTAACAGATTTGTCAGAAAAACAAATATTTATATTTATAAGCAGTAACGAATGTGATTTCATCTTATTACGGCATATTTTATTAGATAACGCCTACATATTGGTACGAAATCCTAATGGGTAAATATTTAACAATACATAAAAGGATTTGCATCCTGTCTGAATTTAAAAAATAAGTGCAACGAAAATAGCTTCTTAACTATATTAAAAACGACCTCTTTTTCCTTGGGAATGCATTAACGCATACCATAAAAGTGGATACGTGGGACTCACCGGCAAGCCAGTACTACCAAAAAAACCCAAGCATCCACTTATGGGACTTATGGTCACTGGTGACGCTTATGGTCTTTATGGGACGTCGCAGGATCGCTTGCGCATTCAAAAACGATGCCCCGATAGCCCGGGAGCTCTGCCCAAATAAGCCACTTAGCCATTCAGTCCACTCTGCTATCAAAAAAGATCGACCTCCATGGTCTTATCACAGTTGTCTAGAATACGATTGCTGATGCAGGTCTATGTAGAGCTAATTACAAGGTTTTTTCTGTAAGATATTTTTATAAAGCCTAAAGTTAGGTAGTTTTGTTCCTGCGCCTGATCTTTCATCAGTTCTGTAGTATTGTCGTCTTACTGAAGTTTGAGAGTGATTGCATTAGATGGCATATTGTGTCAGCACACACATTTATGTATTACAGAACATTCATTTGTGATACTGTGTGTATTACAAAATAAAATTAACTAGCGAATTTCGCTAATCTCAGTTAGATTGCCCGCTGAGGCTAGAATTGGTAAGGAGAATATTAAGTACAAAATGTTCTAATACCTAATGTCCGTATTTAATTAACATCACAAGGTCAGAGGCAAAAAAATTGCTGTTAGTTTGTAATGTAATATCTTTTTAAATAATTTAAATAGGAACATTAATGTACCTATTTTTTTTAACTTTTGCAGTTCGAAGATAGTCCTCGACTAAAATCTAGCTATTTCAAAACTAAGGAAATCACAAGTTTCATTTAGATTTTGCACCCAATTATCTCTATCGTATTTTTGTTTTTCTACTCACATTCCCCGAATCGGGATCGGGGATCCATAGAAAGTATTAATTATATATTTGCTATTTAACTTGGGAATCGCCTAATTTTAGACTAACACGTTCAGTATTCTGTTTCATACTAGCATAAAACTAATGAAATATTAATGAAGTTGGTGATACATTAATAAGAATACGCGTATTACGCTTAATGCTCATCCCCCGGGCGGTGAATAAATCTGTACGTGTTACAGAGTAGTTGTTGTGTAGACATTTCTTATTTAAAATATGCTTGCATAATATTAATTTTTAATTTTTGCAGGAAAATTCAAATTTGATTGCCTTTACGCATATGGTCACTTTGAATAAGCTGTAGACGCGCAGTGAAAGCTGTTGATGTAAACTTATGAAACGATTGTACCCTAATATATATAATTTATTTAGAATACCGACGTTGCAAGACGTCGATGAACGCAGTGTATTTATAAATTATAATTATTTGATTCTTTCATATATAATCTATAGAATTGTTAAGTTTAATGAAAATCTATTCATTAGTTTATGCATGAAAAAGACAAACTTTTATCCATACAATCTCACAAACTTTCACGTTAATTTTTATTAAGATTATTGTATAATATGTAATTTAATTAGTAATGCTTAATTTCTTTACTTTTCCCTTCACCTTCACTTCACCCTCGCCTTTGCTCGGGTTCATCTTTAGAATTAGTTACGTTCCGCTAGTAAATGTGTACAAAGACTTGTCAAATTATACATTAAAACCTTCTTCAACAACCAATTTGTCCATTGGTGAAAACAGCATGAAAATCGGTGCTGTGTTTTTGAGTGTATCGCGATCAGACAGACAGACAGACGCGGCGGAGGACTTTGTTTTATGATAAGTTATTATAGTGAAGTCAGTTATTATAGAACCTTATCGTAAGGTAAATTAAAACACTACGAATTAGTTTTAATACTTAGGAGAAATTAAACAAAATAATTTGTTTTTATAGTAGGTTACTCTATATAAATGTTAGCAACAGCGAAAGTGCGGCATTGTGTTAAACATTAAACACGTATCTAATTTCACAGTGCGCTCGCGCTAACTGCTCTCGGATGAACGCTAAATTCACTCGAATCTTTTTTGTAATAAGCAAGCCAGTTTTGTTTCAAGCTTGGATGTGCTGAGATTTTCCTATTTTTTTTTAAATCGGCGAAGGATATTATAGCTTCTTTCCTGTTTACATTTACTTCATTCTATAAAATACATAAAGATATTTACTGTATAATAATAATCAAATACAAAAGAGAAGACAGTGGTATCCCAGTGGTAACGTACTCGAATAGGTAACCGTGTGAAGCGGGTTCAAATCTGGGGGTCGCACTTCTGATATTTTTATGTGCGAATCATTTCTAACATTATTACCACTTGTCTTACGGCGAAGGCAAACATTGTGAGGATACCTACATGTCAGAGAATCTAGCTAGTTCTCGAAAGGCGTACAGTCCGCCAACCGGCTCTTGGCCAGCATGGCCTGTTTCCCATCGTTTTGAAGGGTTATATTATATGATAATAAAATAGTAATAGGTAGGCAGTGGTAGCCATAGGCAGTGGTAGCCCAGCGGTAACGCGTCGCTTGGATAACGATTCGATATTTTCATGTGCGAATCATTTATATCATGATTACCACTTGTCTACGGTGAAGGAAAACATCGTGAGGAAACCTGCATGTCTGAGAAAACCTAACAAGTTTTCGAAAGGCATGTGAAGTCCGCCAACACGCACTAGGCCAGCGCGGTGGACTATGGCCTGATCCCCCTCGTACTGAGGGAGGCCCGTGCCCAGCAGTAGGACATTAAAAACGGCTGATGATGATGATGAAAATAGTAATAAAATTCTGTACCTACTTTTATGTAATTTGACAGCTGAATTTGTGAATACGAGTATGCTTCATATTATTTGTATGAAGTATTGCAAGTTGTAGAGTTACATAATAGCCGTTACAGAATAGCTTTAAAGGAATAGTGTTATTATTAGTTTTCACATTGTAAATATATATATACCATCTTATCTACTACATAAAAGCAGGTAAATTACTACATAGTATATAACAAAGTCGCTTCCCGCTGTCAGTATGTCCTTATGTATTTAGATCTTTAAAACTACGCAACGGATTTTGATGCGGTTTTTCAATAGACAGAGTAATTTAGAGGAAGGTTTATAAGTGTAATTAGTGGAACCCACGGCTTCGATTGAGCTAAATAAAAATTATAAAAGAAGCTTGGAGACGTTGAAATATAATGATTACATCGGTGGTAGTAGAGTTAATCTTAACTAAAGTTTTATAACACTGAACCTGTTATATACTTAAAAGAAAAACTAAACACACTTTAATGCTGCAATTTCTTACTAAGCACAAGTTAGCTCGTTTACTAAGTCAGCGTTTCTCAACTTTTTCGCACTAACTTTATTCTTCTGTACAATTTGATGGATCTATTTTGTTAACTTTTCTATGGTAACGGTATTAAATTTAAACTGTATTACTTCTTGATGTATATTGGTATAATAGTGTGTTCTTGTATGGTAAAGGAATGTCGAATTTTATATATTTTTGATTACGTTTAAGCAAAGGGAAAACTAGTGTTTAAAGTTAAAAAAAAATAACATTTTCAACTCACCCTCGCTTAGCTTGGGTTCGTCTATAGGTATTCCCTGCCAGATTTAAAGTTTGTAGCATAAAAAATGAAAGAATTTCATACTTGCGAGAACCCTTACACCTCGTTTAAAAAATATGAATCACATTATAAATGAATAATATATTTTGTTGTAGTATATGTGTATTGTAAATATATATATATAATATTACTGGCCTTTCCCGCGGCTCCGCTCGCGTTCTAAAGGCTGAAAATCAAAAGAATCGCTCCTATTGATCGTAGCGTGATGTAATATAGCTAATATAGCCTATAGCTTTCAATCAAACAAACAAACTCTTCAAAAGCTTTATAATATTAGTAAAGATAAAAACGTTATTTTTTAATTTAAGAGGACATTGTCATAAGGTTGAGAAACAGAGCATGTAAGTGGTATCAATACGCCATCTCGATAAATTTGCTATCAAGGAAATCTCTTTCTAATATCATCTTACATCGCTTTATGAAACTCCGATCTACCAGCGATGTTTCTAGGCTAGACTGTAAAAAGGACTTTATCTAGTGTTTTATAATATTCTAATAATAGGTTCTTTTCATTTTTTAAATATTGAAAGCTCTAAATATGTATTATTAGATAATATTGTAAAATCAAAATTTACTATCTAACAATGTTTCCTAGATATTTTTAAAGTAAAATTGTTTTAATATGTATGTCTGTTTGCAATTATATATAAAAAACAACTTTCAATTCAATACATATGTAAAAATACACTTATTTAAATTTAGTCTGTGTGTCTGTTTATTCCAGCTAGTCTTCGAAACGACTGAGCCAATTTTGACGGGATAGCTGATCTTATAAGGAGTACTTTAACTTACTTTTATTTAAGAAATAGGATTAGCGTCCTGCTTCAAAAAATAAAACGTAACCAGGACCGCACCAGAGTGAAGCGAAGGTCAGTAGGAATACTTAATTATTATTGATTTTAGTACAACAAATAAAAAAAACTATAAAAATATATTACCTTTTCTATTTTTCTTCTAATTATCGTATTCTATTTTCCGTATAAAGCAACAAACCTAATGCTGTGCTTCATTTTGAATACACGAAACACAAACATCTGTATGTGGTTTGTAAACAGCCTCTACCACGAACTACTGCTAACTGCTCGAAATTCGAGACGAAAATGAATGTCGACATATGAATTAAATCAAATCATACGAATGAATAACTTACCGCCCAATATAAAGAACGTAAATTAATTAAGTTCATGAAAATTATAGAATACATATTAATTGATATATTATTTTTTTTTTATTTTGAGCCTTAATTCGATAAGTTTAAATTTTTTTGAAATGTAGAAATCCGCCATATTGATTTTTGATAACAATTAATATGCACATACCCTACAAATCTAAATTAATCTACAAAATCAGTTCAGGGGTTACGATTTCACCCCCGTGCCCCGGAGATCACGTGAAGCCGTCGGTCCTACGCCTAACTCTCTCACTGGTCGTGTCGAGCAATCGTTCCACCGGAGTATGAGAGTGATAGGATTAGAGAGTGCATTTGTGTCTCCGCGTACACTTGTGCACTACAATATCTCAGTCGCAATGAGATTGGCCGCCGCGCCGTGGCCGTAATCGATTGGGAGGACATATTTATATTATTGTTTTTGGACTGCTTTGTACAGATATTGTAAAGATAAACGTATTGAAAATTTTAATTTGTTTGGAACATTTGATACTAACACACATGCCTACGAGTCAATCATATTAAATGTATTATAATTAAAATTAAAATCTGTCATTTATAAAAAAAAATTGTATCAAAACCACTCAGGAACAACAAATAAGGCAAGCTATTCTCTTCAAGACCAGAGTAAGTTATCTCTATCCGTACATAGTTTGCGGTTACCCAAAACAGCTAATAAGTTGCCCTTAGTACGGGACGTAAGAATATTTTATGGGGGGTTCGTTATTACACGGTTAAATAAATATAAGGGATTTCTTGCGGTAAACTCAGTCCACATTACAGTTTTGTTATGTTCTAGTAAATTTTCTCTTGGAAATGGGACATTCTTATGGTTTATTCAACCACACATGTATGTGTTGTGTATTAATTTTTGAGAGATATGGACAAATATAATAGTTCTTTATATTAACGCAGCTAGAAATCTATAAAACAACTTCAAGCAGTGAGATTACTGTTGTTCTATCAAGGTAACTTCGCATAAATGTTAGATATAGTATATATACTAGCAGCCCCGGCCACAAGTTGCAAAAATTTCCTTTGCTTGAGGATAGAATTTGTAACCTAGAGTAGCCGTTTCTCACGTTTTCTCTGCGGAATCATTTTCAAGACGTAAAATTCATCTTTTTTTCATTAAAAAATTACCAGGATAAGAACTACACAACAACCTTTAAGTCGGGATAAATAGCACATCTTCGAACAAATGATTAACTTCGGATATAAAGATTCGGAGTTCATCCCGGACCGACTTCGTGACAGTGGATTATCATACAAATATTTACTTTCTTATCTTTATTAATAACTTTTTATGGTGCTTATTTTATTGAGGAAATACACATATTGGGTTTTAGTTTTCCTGTTCCATCCCCAAACTAAAGAGTAAAGATATCAGGATTGAGTGAATATTTGGGACATGACAAAAGCGATTAACTGAAACCAAACAATTTTTTATATAATAAATAAATAAATAATATGTTGGAACATTGTTAACACAGCGCCATCTAGTTTCGTGGTAAGCTACAAAGCTGTGTTACGGACACCGGACAGTTGATATAGTAGTACTTATATAAGTTTAAATACATACATATTATAAATATAAACACCCATGACTGTACAAACATTCGAGTTTAACTAATGAATGAACCCGCGATAGCTGGCGCAAGAAAGTAGGATCACTACAAACTGCGCCAAACGTGTCGTCAAATAGGTTAATTTACTTTAACCATTTTTTTATTATCAGATCATCATATTATTTTGTAGAACTAATTGGTAGAATCTAGGAAGAGTACCTAAAATGTGTGTGACAAACATTGTACCTTACAATTATTGAAAACCATGATAATATTAGCCTAAATGTGAATTAAATTTCGAAAACGTTTTAGTAGGCCTAGACGTTATTGAAATTAAAAGATATTTGATAACTTCTTAATGAATCTGAAGTGTATGAAATATAAAGTCCCATTAGTTGCATATGAATCATAAAAAAGTCTTAGTATTTAATAATAGAACTAGGATATTTAAGTAAGGAAAATGTAAAATGTTTTTTGGAATATCATCAACCCAAAATACGCGATACACTGGGTCTGTTGAATATCTTGAAATTGCTGCTTTCAATCACACAAAGAGCCTTTGCACTTGCATCGTTATGAGAGAAGAAAACATAAGAGTAGAATTATCGATAATTTTAAAACTATAAGAATTTTTTATATTTTTTTATATCCGGAACTTGTGTTTATTTTTAAGCTCAACAACCTAAATTCCATGAATAATAAAGTATATCTTGTAATATTATTATTATTAAATTATGTTATATTAATATGTTAATGTTATATTATGTCAATTATTATATTATTATAACAATAATAAAAAATATTATATGCCATGCTTGTTACCTTCGGGTAGCAGCCGAATGGGCCGGCACGCCCCGTATAGTTCATTAGTACCACTCTCTCACAGAAGACCGGCGTGAAGTGGCAGCTATGCTGTCGCGTTTTGTCCGGTGAGTGAGAGTCCGGGAGGCCCACTCTCCTTCCCCCCTCCCTCTCCCTCCCTCTTCCCTTCATCCTCCGCCTTCGTTCCCCCCTCCCTCCCACTTCCCTCCCTCCTCCATCCCTCCCTTTCCTGAAAGGCCGGCAACGCATCTGCAAGCCAGGCTTGCAGATGTCCATGGGCGGAGGTGATCACTTCCCATCAAGTGAGCCTCCTGCCCGTTTGCCCCCTTTTTACCATAAAAAAAATATATTTTTAGAACTATCTGGTCGATTTCCATTGAGACGTAAACTTCCATCATGTTTGAGAAGTATTACAGCCAATATTTAAAAACCTCAAAGTAAGAATCATGCTCATAGCGTTTTAACCAATAACGTAACATCTTTCGTATCACGTAGGTAAAACGTCGGGAATAAGGTATCTACCTTTAACGCGTTAATACACGCGTTAAGTCCCGTTATACGATATATGATATGATCTAATCAGATCTAATAAGTAGTAGTAAGTAATTTTATCAGGTAAAATAAAAAATAAATATTATTTTAGATTTATCGATGTTCCAACATCTCGTGACTAGTGGACGATTTAGAGAAGTGCAATATTTCGGCGACCGGAGTTGTCTGAACAAAGGCCAAGACTTCCGTTTACTCCTTGCAAGTACACGTATGGATGTGAGTGTTATGAAAAGGATAGATACATACATGCCATATAATTTAATCCAGACATATCTAATAGATTAGTAGTAGAGAAATCTGTTTATTTGTTTGTCTATTTTACTTTTTTTTCATACATATAAACTTGGAGCAACCATTTGGTTGTTATAGCTCAGTAGATGTCGTAGTTGAGTGTATAAGCAGTTTTTCTATGCCACATTTAGTGAGAGAGAAACTTCCATTCGGTTTTAGGAAATATTTTTCTAAATATATAGGTTTCGAAATATCGAAAACCGCTTGACGTATAAAGGTGAAAATTGGCAGGGAGATAGTTTATAATTAGTAGACGTGCGCTAAGAACGGATTAGGGAGGTATAAGGGCTATCGCTAAAGACAGTGGTGGCCCAGCGGTAACGCGTCGCTCGGATAACCGAGTGATGCGGGTTCAAATCCGGGTCTCGCACCTCTGATATTTTCATGTGCGAATCATTTCTATCATGATTACCACTTGTCTTACGGTGAAGGAAAACATCGTGAGGAAACCTGCATGTCTGAGAAAACCTAGCAAGTTTTCGAAAGACATGTGAAGTCCGCCAACACGCACTAGGCCAGCGCGGTGGACTATGGCCTGATCCCCCTCGTACTGAGGGAGGCCCGTGCCCAGCAGTGGGACGTTAAAAAGGGCTGATGATGATGATGATGATGATGAAGGGCTATCGCAAATTTGTATGAAAGTCATTTATTTTTTGTGCTACAAACAGTAAATTTGACAGGCATTTAGGGACGAACCCGAGCGAAGCGAGAATGAGTCGCTAGTGTTTACATATATATTGTATAGAATAAAAAAAATCATCTATAATACACTCTGTCTAATCCACATACATATTCACTCAATTGCGTGGCCTATTGTGCCGTCTATTATTATTTGCACGGAGTTGCTTTCACACTCCGAGAAATACCATGGCAATACCTGTGTTATTTTAAATGAGACTGCAAAACTAGTTTATGGTTGTCTGCCATTTTATAGCGCTTATAATTCTATTTGTAATCGTCTAACTGATAGGAATTGCTCTTTCGCAAATTATATTGTTTTATTTAAATTTGTTTGTGCTTACCTTACGTGTTTTTGGGCCCCTTATATACGATGATACTCTTAAGTCTTATACTACCCTCATAGGGCCGATATTGACGAAACTTTCACTCGCAGATACCTAGCTAATTTTATAAGGCGTAACTTAGGCTAGTTTATAACCGACTTCTAAAAAGGAGGAGGTAGAAATTTTATTTATTTTAACTAGTGGGACCCGTGGTTTCGCTGACGCTTAACCTATGGACAAACCCGAGCAAAGCGAGGGTTAGACGCTAGTATACCTATAATATTGCAAACTGTGAAACAAAGATAAGACAGGATAAAAATCACTAAAACAGTTGTTTTATAATAAAATACAAAAATATAGTAAGCTATTTTATATATCGTATGTAGTGTGTATGCCACTCTTATAATCAGGCCTCAGTATTATTTTTCTATTTTTTTTAAATAAGCCTTTCAGTTGGTGAAACCTGAATGGTACTTAAGCGTTGTTCTACATAATTGCTGTCTCTGTACAAATAGCAGAAAATTTTAAACATTTTACATTTGCTCAAATTATATTTTTTATAATAAAATATTATAAAGTAGCATTTTTTATATTTTGAGGTCGCAAAAAAAATTGAGATGCATAAGTGTATAATATTTCTGAAGCGGCTTAATATTTTTCATCATTATCCGTCCATTTCATTTATTTTATTGGGAATGAAAAGATTCAAAGGCAAAGTAATTATTTAAATTGAGTCTGTATTATAACGAATGATTTTAATTTATCTACTTTCTACTGTAGCGATGGAGATGAGTGTTACTTTGAACTGATAAAATATTTTTATTTTCTTTAACTGTTTTTGTCGTTGCTTAAACATATATTTAACAGTTTTTGTTTTTTTTTGTCGTTGCTTAATTATAAAGCACTAGATCGATGGTAAGCTATTAATCTAGTTCTAGTTTAATAATTTAGAATCTAGTTGATACACTACATGCTCTTTTGTGCTTATCTCACAAATGAATGTTCACAGCGGGATTTAAACCTGAGACCGCTGGCACACCATGTAGAGTCATTGCAAACTCAGTTTGCAATGTTTAATGTGTATATCAACGTAAAACTCAAAAACTACTAAGTAATTTCAATTGATATTTTTTTTTAAATATTCCATTTCGATATAGATCGTCCATCGAGCAAGGCTTAAAAAATACTACGCTACAACCAATGCGACCTTTAAACGTTGACTCACTATTGGTCTAAGAGCCGGTGGGAGATCGACCTTCACCGATCTGATAACCAGATGAGACATATTTTTTATCAAATATAAGTTATAAACAAATATGCCTATAATTACTTGCCTATCTGAAAGTGCTCATGGCTATTTCTAATTAAATTAACTTTAAGCGATTTTTTTTCATCACTTTCATTCTTTTGATAACCAAATGAATTTAATTTCACTGTTAGTTTTTAACACACAGAATATGCCTCAGTAGGTAACCTACCTGGCAAGCCGATTTGAACAGGTAAGTCAATATAGGTGACTCCATCGTTCTGCTAACTTATCGAAAGTTATATCAAATTTTAGTTTATTTTATTACAAAATCAGTCATATAGACTTGCCTGCAAAAAATCATACTTAAAGCACTGATGCCTAGCTAAAAATAGCCATGAGCACTTTCAGATAGGCAAGTAATTATAGGCATATTTGTTTATAAATTATATTCGATAAAAAATATATCTCATCTGGTTATCAGATCGGTGAAGGTCGATCTCGCACGGTCTCCTCTACCATATAATCTTTTTAAGGTAATCAAATTAGTTCTAATTTAATGCATTAAAATGTAATAATTAGGTTTTGGTCCTCTGAACGCGGACGGAGCCGCGGAAAACGCTAGTCATAGTACTTATACAATTACATAATATATAGATAGTTACAGATAGAGTGAATAAATAAAAATAGCCTGAATAGCGAAGGAAACACTCCCGTAAACTTATCCAACAGTTTTATTGAGAAATTGAGTTTTTGTACTTTTTTTTGGTCGAAATGTTTCAGCACTTTAGCGTGAGTTGTTGAGAGCAGAGTGCGGGTAATAAAGAACTACTCTTGTAAAATAAGAACATGTATTTTGGGCTTAAATAATACAAATTGTAGTTAGTTTTATTTGATTAATCGAACCAAAAGTACTAAAAATATCTTAAATTATAATGTATTTCTTTATAATATTTACTATTTGTTCAACTAATTTATTTATATAAAAACTAGACTCTCTCGTGACCATCATTGCTGTAAAGTATTTGAAATGTCGGGAACCAAAAATGAAAAAAAAAAACGCGTAAAAAGATGTCTGTCCGTAACCACTGCTGTTGCAACCCAGTTCAAACGTCAGGAATAAGGCATTTTTGCCATTACGAATTTAAGTCCCGTAATGCCTTTAATAAACACGAATGTATAGTTTCATTTAAAGTATTTGCCTATAATAAGTGTAAGAAAGTATTAGAGTAAATAAACAACTGTTTTTAGTCTTAAAAAATTAGGGAATAGATCCTTAAAAATACTTATTTGACTTTTAAACTTTTTTGGGATATTCAATTTAAAATAATAAATGTATAGTTTAATTTTACTTTACAGTTGTCTAGAACATTCGGTCAACTCTTTATCGAACCAATGTCTTATATTTGCGTTGTCGCACATCTTAAAGCACAGTTTAAGCGAACTATTATTTAACCATTTCAGTGCATATAGTTCTAAGCTAAGCTTGACTAAGCACTGATTGCTTATCCTATAGAATATTCCTTCATGAAAATTTAGCTTTAAATTATGCATTGAAGGTGTGAAGATTACCTCTAAGATACGTCGGATCGTTAACGTGACGCCACTTGTGCATACTTAAGTAATTACTTAAGCTCCTTTAAATATTTAGTGTGCAAGTTAGTAAGCTACATATGCCGGTTTATACTCGGAGATTAATATCTGAGTCGTATGTAAATTCTAAGTTGTCTTACCTATGTTAATAAAGCAATATAACAATTTGAATTAAATTTGTAAATGGATGTTTTTATTAAATCTGTAGTCTTGTATTTTAAATCAAAATAGGTTTGTGTATATAATAATAGACCTATAATAATAGGAGAAACAATAATATTAACATTACAAATACATTTTTTTTAATTTTCTTTGTAGCCAGTAGTAATTAATTTTTATTTTCTAGGTTCTCTCAGACATGCAGGTTTCCTCAAGATGTTTTCTTCCTCCGTACTCGGGGCGTACTCCGTACTCCCTAACGTGTTAATATTACCGTAAGCGGATGATTAAGTTTAGTTTATTGCAGTAATCAAAGTAAAAAGTAGAAGGAAGGAAATTTATCAATTTAATTAGTACTCATTAATCTATGGAGCAAGAAATATGTTCAAATCTACACATTAATATTAATTTCTATCATAAAAAATTTAGTCAAAATAAAAAAGTTACTTAGAAGGAATTAAGTCTATTAAGCCAAATAAAATTGCATTTTTTTATTATTTTGTAAGAATATCGTGTGATATAAACCGGGCTTCTTAAGATTGGCGATGATGTTTAATATGAAGCCATATTAAAATGCATATTTCGTACTAAAATGAAAAAACCTTTTAAATATTTACTATCCACTAATCTTCTTTGTTCACTTTGAGTTTATAGAAGGATCGCAGTCTGTTATACTTAAATTATACCTAGACTTTACCTAGAATAAGAATACCTAAGTGTTTTCAATTTTTTGACATGTCTATTTGTTTGCGTATATATAAATATATTCTGTAATTCTCACTAACAAAGAGAGTTATGTAATTCTCAGTAGCAGGCACAGTAACTCTCCAAGAGATACTGTGCCTCGGAGATCAGGCTTCACGTTGTTTCTATAGCAATATAAAAGCGAGACATCTCTCATTCATTCACTAATTATTATTCATTCACTAATTATTATTCATTCACTAATTATTATTAATTAATTCGTAAGTCTAGGTTTTCATGATAGGATTATTCCTATCATGAAAACCTAGACTTACGAAGCGTAAAAATGCAGACGAAAGACAGATAGCTCGTACGTAGTAGGTGAGAAGAAAAAAATATGACTTACTCGAGTGACGCAGCAAGAGCGATGCTAGTTATAAAAACTAATTAAGCCGCTTTTAATTACTACTAGAGTTATAAAAGTACATAAAATATAGTATAAAACACGAGCATGATTTTGATTTGCCAGTTACCATTGAATTTAGAAGTTATTTTGTAGTTGCATTTTGCAGGCATTGAACCTGCTCCTATGTCTCACCGATTCACTCGCTTGGATAACCGAGTGGTACGGGTTCAAATCGGGGTCCCGCACCTCTGATATTTTCATGTGCACATCATTTCTATCATGATTACCACTTGTATTACGGTGAAGGGAAACCTGCATGTCTGAAAATACCTTCCAAGTTTTCGAAAGACAAGCGCGGTGGAATATGTGGAGCTCGTAACGAGGGAGGCCCTTGCCAAGCAGTAGGACGTTAAACTTTAATAAATTAAAAAGCTTTCATTGTAAAATCTTTATTGTGAAAAACGTTGGTTGACAATGTGTGATAAAATATACAAATATAATACTAAGTTTAACAAAAAGCGTAGATAAATTCCGTCCCAGTGATGCAAAAAGGTTTTTGATACAGCAAATATTGTACATCAAAATTTCACATACATTACATATTACATATACACATAACACAATATTGTTATTACAAAAAAGTTATTATTTTTAAATATTGACTGAAATATTAGCCTTAGTATTAAAATTTTCTGTAAAAATAGGTTAAGTTTAAATGAGATTTACGAAATAGTTAGGTTCATTTTGTTGACTGGTCCCACTTTTTTTACAACACTTTCTTATACACTAAAATACTGTCCGTAAATGTCTTGGATACTATGAGAATAACATGCGATAATCGTTTGTTGTCTTGACTGACTTTAAATTTTTCCAGTGAACTACGAATAAGCGAAACTTTGCCATGAATATGTTACTTGATTTTTGAGTTTTATTATATTTTTATCGAATACTTCATATCTTAAAGAAAAAGAAAAGAAAAAAAAATACCTGGCCTTTATTGTTATTAGCGGCACTCTGTTGAAATGATAATTATATCCTTATCAAACATAAAAAAAGTATTAAAAGGCTGGCCTTTAAACGATTAAGCATCAATCAAAGATTTAATAATGTAATGAGAATTAGTTAGGCCCCAAGAAGTGTTAACCCTGAGCCCTCTAAATACATACATACGCCACTGCCGAAGAGACAAAAAAAATATTGTCTTTTTATTAAATACATATATTATTGTAATTGCTATTATTTATACCCTGCCATTTAAGTAGGGGAGAGTTCTTTCAGCTTATATCTTTATTTTTTTTGTATATTTTTTTAAATAGCCTGTAGCCTATTGAAGTCAATTTCATTTGTAAATGAGGCTAGCTGACCCCACATTCGTTGTTCTGTCCACATTTATTTTTGTTTATGATTTTTGAATCCTAATAAACCCTACTAGTACTTTTAAATTATAAGAACTATAACGATAATTAAAAAACCTGTTTCCAAGTGATACTCTTACCGATGAGTAATGCTTCCATTTAATTTATAAAGATAACTTTATTCAGAGAAGGCCATCTGTCTTAGTCACTTTTTGACGGCCGAATTAAGCACTTTGCCCTTTGACATGGCGTTACCACTACTGTTGATAACGACCGGATTTGTACTGTCACTAAGCGGTCATTTTACGACTGCATGCTGATGGTATAGATGCAGCACTGGTCTATATCTTAATATATATAAAAGTAAAATTATATGTGCGTGTGTTCATAATTTCTCTTCTTGTAAAGGCTTCTTGTAAGGCTAAGGCCTTTGGTGATATACCACCTTGTGAACTTATGGGGTTATCGGTAGGTTGCACCGTTGATGGGACTCAGAAGTTTTTTTTGGAAAATAAATAGGGACGGGACTTTCTATCTGTTGGGTCAGCTAGTAACATTACAAATTATATAAATTAGTAGGCAAAAGTAACCAGAAATATGAATTTACGAAAAGTTTCGAAATACATATATGGTTACAGGAAATATTAAATAAAGAACTGTAGAATTAACCAATTTAACTGTTATAGATTAAAATAATTAAAACATGGTTAATATTTGTAAGTATCATGACAATATCATAAAAAGTAATTAAAAAATCATTATTTTGGTATTAGGTATATAAAATTATTATTTCGTCCTTATCTTATTTCTAAGTACGTCATAAGTTTTAAGTTTAATATATTCAGAAAGTTTTAGTTGTGTAATATAATATGGTGAAAATTAATAATAGTGAAACAAAAAGCTCACACTTTAGAGCTTTTTAGCACCTGACTATAATTATGCAGTAATCTTTATCTAATATAGACATGTTTTTATTTTCATATTAATGCAAGTATTTTCTGAAAAATAACAAAAGCATACAGAATATTGTTATATTTTAGCAATTAAATAATCTATAGAAGTTCACAAAACTTATATAATATACGCAATGAACGTAAAAATATTTAAAGGTACATAGTGAAAATAAAGTTAGGATAATATTAAGCAGATAATTAAGTCTTATTCATTTGGAAGGTTGAAAACATTGTTCGTTTATTAAAGGAGTGAAACAATGTTGTGACAATAGAATAATATAAAGAGCATTGTCACTTTTATGATGCGGACGTAAAGAAAAGATAAAAATGCCATTCAAAAACTTATTAAAAAGGATTCATTTTATAAGCACCAGTACATAAAAAGTAAGTTTTCAAACAACATCTAGATTTAAAGCTCAGAAACATCATACAAAGTATATTAAGAAGTGGAACTTTTTTGCTTAAATTTAGTCAAATGCAAAGTGTATTTACGTCAAATATTTTCGTAATAACTTATATTTATTTTACATATGATTGTATTTCAATCAAAACGTGATTTTTATAAAAAATACAGTTTTTAAGGACCAGGATCCAATGGTTATTTACAATCTCTTTATTACAGCTGCTTTACAAGTCGTCAGACTTGTCTTTCATTCGAGAAAGTTCTTCCGCCTCTTCGATGGTGTCGGGTAGCCTCATATTCCTAGTCTCTGGCAGCAATAAAACAAGAAGACTGGAGAAAAAGCACATTCCTCCAAATATCACTGTAGGCATCGATCTGTGATACACTGACTATAACAATAAAAGAACCAAACATCAAATTAAATATATAAGATTCTTGAAAAAAACTTGAAATATGCAATATGCGGTAATAATTTTAATAGAATTTTAGTCTTATTATTCAGAATTCTGTTACTCCGTAATATTACAAGATATTGTCAGTTTGTCTGTATATTTTAGTTATTTATTCAATAAATATGTAATGCGAAAATAATAGCTTTATCGTTTTTGTCTTGTTTGAACATAATATAATATATAATAAAATAGTATTTTTACCAGTAAAGGCGTCAAAGGTGCGATAAGAGAGCCAATCCTTCCCGCGGTGGAACAAACGCTTATCAACGTCTGTCGCATGTTCGTTGGGAACACTTCGGACACGTAGATGTAGACCGAGCTGTACGTCAGCGTGACACTCCACTTGCCGATGAGATATAGTGGGATGGACCACCAGTCAGCTGCATAGAAGTTATTTTTATTAAACAAAACTAATAATTACATTTATCTTAAGTGAATTAGGATTTTGTGGAAATTTTTATAAGGAAAAAGTTAGCTGTAGTAACAAATACTCGTACCTGCTATGAATAATCAAAAAGAACTTTTTTTAAATAGTAACAGTCTAGTCTTGGCTTACAAGCCCTTCTTGAATGAACTGATATACGAAAATGAACTTCGAAATTTCCTAAAACTTTTACATTTAATTTACAGTATAATTAAAGTTAATCTTGTTCCATGGTCAGCTATGAAGGTTGTGTAATTGATACCAGATAGTTGATACACCACACATATTTTATGACCTTATTTACAGACGTATTACAGATATAAATCTAGTAACTGATTACTGAGTGATGCGGGTTCAAATCCGGATCTCGAACCTATTACATTTTTAAGATGCGAATCATTTCTATCATGATAATCACTTGTATTACGGCGAAGGAAAACATCGTGAGGAAACCTGCATGTCGGAAAGGACATAGCAAGTTTTAGAAAGACATGTGAAGTCCGCCACACTATGCCAGCGCGGTGGACTATGGCCTAATCCCCCTTATATTGATGGGAGACCCGCACCCAGCAGTGGGATGTTAAAAATGGCTGAATCACTTATTACAAATATAAACATCCATGACTGGAAAACAAACATTCGTAGTAATTATGAAAATATGGGCGCAACGGGACACGTTTCCGCGACCGCAGCGAGAGTATCAAAACTAAATAAATATCGTTTACCCATTTAAATCTCTACAGAGGCCTTTATTTAGTTTCATGTGGCAAACTTAGAAATGATTGACAGGATAAAAATATTTGTTCAAAGCGGGGGTCGAACCTGCAATTCATTATATAGACACGGCCGTATTGGAACAGGTGGTGACCAAAATAGCTTTGAAAAGTATAGAAACTGTGGGAGATAAAAATTCTATATGACTATAGAATATGTTTGTATTCAAATCAAACCTATTGTTTACGTCAAATAATACCCGTATTTAGAAGAATATCCGTAACATACACGTGTGACACTTACGAAATAAAAATAATCTAGGTCAATGAACAGTCACACTTGTTCAATATGCTTTAGAGTTCTACATTATGAGAACCATTTATTTACCTGCATTAAACGTATATGTATACTTTTAGGATGTTCTACTTCAAATAGTGAAATTGTCCATCAATCCATGTATTTATAGTTAGCTGCTAATATGTATGTACAAATTTATTTTGATAATTATATAAACAAGGCAAATAATTATAAGTATAAGGTAAATAATAATAAACGAATTTTTAGGAACAGAAACTAAGCCAATTTTGCTATCCAACAGTCACCATTTTCTCAATATTGATTCAACGATTATAGCGTTTAATGTATTAAAGAAGACTGCAGAACCTTTTAAATATTTCGTATGATATCGTATTGTAGTTGTTTTTCGAACAAATCATTAATTAAAGTATTTATAGATAAGATATTGTAGTAAATATGGACTAAAGAATGCTATGTCCGTGATTAATTGGTTTATTTATACTTTTTAGATGATCTATCATTTAATGTGAACGTGTTGCGGAATATCTTTCTTATATCATAATATTTGTATTATTTCAGTTTTAATTTGCTTTATTTAACTAAAGCTTCATTCAGTTGTTAAATTTTATTTTCGTTTATTTGAGAGTATGTATAAATATATACAATTCATATAGCCATTATACCATTAGATACATTTTTGCCGGAGTCTATATTGCATTTAAATCGCGAGTTTGAATCCCACTTAGGTAATTAAGTATACGAGTACTTTCTCCCCCATTATTTCTAAGTTGACTTTGAAGAACTGGCTTAATGTTTAATATCATCGAGTAAAATTATAGGCTTCACACTGACTTTTTAAGAAGAAACATAAAATAAGGAATACTTATACTAATATACACCAAATATTTAGTTAAGTTTTCTACCACTGGAATTTTTGTTTATGAATCAATAATAATAATAGACTTTGTTAATTTAGTAAATATAAATGTCATGAATCTACATCTCAGAGAACCTAACTAGATTTTCGAACCACCAATAAATCAATTATAATTAAATTGATTGAGTTATACTTATAAAAGAATATAAATAATACTCACATCTCGGTAGAAAAGCGAATAGTAGACTGGTCACCGCACAAGTCAAGTAAGTCACTATCATTGTCTTTTTCCTTCCATACTTGTCCAACACAATCACAACCACTATATACGCTGGTATCTCCACTATCGACACTAACATGAAGCTGATATATTTGTTTCCACTGAGAGACACTGAGTTAATTGACAAACCGTAATAAACTAACGAGCAATTCAACCATAAAAAGGAGCATATGAGCAATCTCTTCCAAATAATGCTTGAACGTATGGCTTTCGAAAATTGAGATTTCTTATCCTCTGTTTGGTTTTCTGGTTTTAGTAAAGGGTCACTTAAAGAATCCAATTCCAATTTTCGGGGATCAAGATTGTTGATTTTGGCGGCTTTCTTCAGTGTTGAAACTGCTTCATCCTTTTTACCCTTGCTGAGCAGCCATCGAGCACTTTCATTCATGAACCACACGTACACTCCAACAATTATCGCAGGAGCGTACAAAATGAGAACGTAAGTCCTCCAGTTGGTGACGAACCAAGCAAGAAGTGCTATGAGAAGTACTCCCACGACGAATGTCATATTGCACATTGCTGAGACGAACACTCTTTGTTTTACGCCGACTAACTCTACCGCTGTAATAAAAAGATATAATTAGATAAATATAACATTTTGTTTTACTAAATATACTAAGTATATAATTATCGTGTATACCAGATATTTTGTAAACTTTTTCAGATAAAGTTTAGATAAGATCTATCTTTTGTCGTTCAGCAAAAAACCATGTGATTGAGTTGTAAGTAAATTAATTAAAAACAATATGTTTAGATTTTTATCAACATAGATAAGTTGTGAAAATATACTAAAGCTGATTGAAGTAATTAATGATATTACGAGTAGGAAATACTTAATCAAAGCTTTTATCTGTTTTTAAAAAGAATATTTCAAAAGTCAGTACTTACCAAAAACATAAGCGGATGGGTATAAGCCACCTCCAAAAGCAGCTTCTAAAAAGTGCATCGTGAGGTATGTCAAATATCCTGGAGATAATGCTCTTGCGATGCCAAATATGAAGCTAGCTGTTGCCGAAATACCAACTGCTACTCGCCTGCCAAATTTGTCTGATATGGCCCCAGTGACCATCATCGCAGCGAGCATTCCAGAATTGTGGACTGTTCCTACTATTGCTCTTTTCCATTCCTGACATCCTAAATCAAACTGCAAAAGAATAAGTATTCTAATGATTAACACATTATCCTAAATGGATGAAAATAAATTACGTTACAACGTTTCAAAGGTTATAAACTGAAAAATATGAGCTTGTTAGAGCAATTCAAAAAATCTTAAGCTTAAGAAAGATATATAACATTTCATTTTAACTTATCATAATCATTCATAATCTTCTTATCTAATAATATAATTATTTAAAAATTCAAATACAAAAGTTTAAAAAATGATAAATTCTAGTAAAGTAATCGAAACAACAGTAAAATAGGTAAGTAATGTTAGATATCTATATAAAAGTAAATGTTTATATATATTTGTATGTATGTGTGTCATTTAACACTTAGACGAAGCCAGGTGAGTCACTAGAGCTATATAGTATGTTATTATTACCTCCTTCACAAACGACTCTCCTTCCTCGTAGACGTAGCTCTCGCAAGGTACAGTGATATTGGAAAACTGTTCAGGCAGACATTGAAAACTGGAAACGTTGTAATATGCATATCTTTTACACGATTCTGGTCTATCACTTATAGTGTTTGTCGGTATAGCATACTTCAGCCATGATGTGTCGTTGAATCGTTCTTCGCATCCATAGATTTTGCATCTGCAAATAAAATAGAGCATTCATGAAAACATCTTCTCCCTGTAAAGGTTAACATTTGCGCTCGCGGAATGCTTAAAAACGGCGAAATGTTAAATTGCTTAATTTTACAGACTTTGGAAGTGCATAATATGTGTATGTAATTTACATAAGTACGTAACATATATATTTATTAAATGTATAAGAGAACAATTTATTCTAGATATAAGAAACTTAATTACATATTTAAAACGTATTTAATATAATTCTTATAAATATTTAATACAATCAATCTAATCTGTTCTGGTGGATTCAAGAAGTCTTTTGTGGAAAATTTTAACTCGACGAATACGAAAAAAGCCTTCGTATTTGGCCGCGTAATGATTATTTTAACAAGTATAATATGACCGTGAACGTCGTATAAGGAGAAGGATTGTTGTAATTTATATACGTGGAAATAATTCAAAAAGGTTTGTGCAAAATTCATTGTACTCACATACCCATCAAACTTTATTTTATTACATCTAAAGGCCTCTAAAATAATAGTAAAATTTGACGCGACGAAGTGATAAAACAACTATAAAAACGAAATTCAACTGTGCCTTTCCTTTCGTCCTTTATTTATTGCTTCGTATAATGCGAAAAACTTAAAATCATCTAATTCATATTTAAACAGCTACCAAAAATTCACCACCATCAATATGTATGTTCATACATAATAACATGTAAGCTCGTGCACATAGAAACGTGGCATGGTTTTGGGGCTACGTAGGCAAATAAATGAAACGGAACTGATATAATTAAACCATGTGTTCATTTTAATAGATCATTAATTTTTTTTTATAAATACCCAATTAAAAACTATTTGAGCTACATTGTTGAAAATCTTTATTTAGGTGTCTCATATAAAATGTTACACTTTGTCTCATATAAAGAGTTACAAAAAAATAGGAGCGTAACCCACATCTAATAATACGAATAAAAACAAAAGTACTTATACGTAATCGTATGGTACCTCTGGATAGTTCTGTAGTAAATACAATGTCCTTGGCCCCTCTAAAAGAATCTGAATTTTAAAATATCAATCGGAATATATTGAATAGTTTGAGACAATAGAGCTTGAAAAGTATTTTCTAAGTGAAAGTAATATGAGAATTATATTTTTAAGAAAATACGCTTAGATTATTCGAAGAATATATACTTAGATAGTTTCTCTTAGACGCGTCAAGCTCCAAAATTGACTTTGTTTCTCATTGTTGTATTAAGGAATATAAACTCCACCATCATCAATAAAATAATAATAATAGATGGGTAAATCTTTTATTACACTCTCAAGAATAAATAAGTCTGTCACAAAACAAATGTTTAAGATACGAAACCCTCGTTGTGTGAATTAGACTCGCAGTACCTAATTTTTGTGTCACTTATGGTCACGCCCTTGGTGCATATGACAACAACTGTTTATATTATTTATTTCACTTTTCAAGCCAGTGGTTTGCATGTTCCTCTACAGAGCCTGAGGTCTTGGATTCAGTTCCGAGGCCATGCCAAGTAAAGTTAACTTAGAATCAATCAAGTAGCTATCAGTAAGTACCGAAAATTTGGTTTGACATTTCTATGCCACGGAGAATAAGAATTATAGAACAAGGAGATTTAACAATAAGAAATAAAAATAAAATATGGGCATCAACGTTTGCGAGGTCATCTCATCTGAATAGCTATTATGATTGTAAATGTATGTGTCCATGACGTGTATGTAACGGGTGGATTTGGTTATTCACCCAAATACGTAACACATTATATACCTATATATGTTATGTTATGATGTTATGTTATGATGTTATGTTATGTTACGTTATGTTATGTTATGTTATGTTATATTATGTTATCTTATGTTACGATTATTTAATCTTAGATTATTCTTAAAATGTTTATAATATTAGTAAAATATTTGGTTTTAAATGTATTATGTTGAAATATTGTTATTTTATCTATTAGGTATATTTAATGTTAAATATTAATTTGTTTTTTCTGTCGTTGTCACCTATAATTAAGATACAACTTTTTATGTTTTATTTTCCATGTACAGTTTTTTTTCATGTGTTTTGTAAGTACTTTGTTGGTGGTCTAATAAAATAAAATAAAAAATATATGTCTACATGTTACTCTAAGTCTACGTCATAGTATACAGATAGACTAGATTGATATTGATACTATATGTACGCAACTGGAGAAAAAAAAACTCGTAAAGGAAGTAGGTAAATCGCTAGCAGTTACACTAAATTAACAATTTTAATGAATTACCTATATCAACAGCGCATTGTCAAATTAATTCATATATCAAGGTTAGTGTACTAAATTTTTAGACACAATGCCTTCCTACTACTTGCACGGTGTGACTGTAAAATTTTGTCATATGTATGACCGTGTATATTCACTTATTTTCAGTTTAGTTCAAGGCGATGCGTGACTAATGATTTAGCATTTTCGAACAATGAATTTGTTGAAAGTCATTGAATAGAGGCTACTACAAATAATACAGTAACCGATGACAAAATGTATGATAAAGTCAAATTAGGCGAAAATTATTAAAGCACTTAAAGAAAAGGCATAATGACCAGTATTTTTTCAAATACATAATATTAAGATGATATCGAGGAGATTATTAAAACAGCTGTTATCTTTTATGTTACAGTCACGTTTGGACAGATACAGATTGTCTAATCATTATAGTAACTGATAAGCGTGAAGCAATCTCTTATCAGTTAGATGTCTGAAAATCAATACTGTTAGTACCTACGTGACGACTTATTATTTAGTATTACAGTTTAGCTTAAGCATGTTACTAAAAGATTTACAAGTAATATCTAATTTTTGTCAATTTTCGTTGAATATATGTGTTGGAATATTAATACACAGCACCATCTAGTTCCATGGTAAGCTACGAGGCTTGTGTAATGGATACCAGGTAGTGGATACACTGCACATATATAACTTTAAATGTAGAAATATAAAAATATAAGCAATCAAGGTAAAGATGTCGTTAAAATGTCTTTAATTCCCCAATGCTGTTCCGTGGGTTTCTCATGTGGGATAGGCCATAGTCCATCATGTCTAAGTGCGGACATGTCATTCTTAATCTTAATAGGTTCCTTTAATTACTTATGTTTATATTACGAAGGATCAAAATGACTTTACAAAATATATTTTAATTTATTACAATAAATGTGCAGACGTTTAAATTGATGGGCGTAATAATGGTTGATTAAAGCTAATATGTTATTGTCATGCTTTAAAGCGTTGCATATATTATACATGTATCTATAGTCGTACATTATTGTAACAATATATAGGTAGAAAACACGAGAATTTATCTAGATTTTACCATTAGTATGAAATAAATAAAATAATTCAATAGAAAAAAATATCCGTTTAATCGTAAAATATCAATAAACACACAAAAATATATACATTCCTACTTATTTATGTATACACAAAAAAAATAAACTCAAAATAATTTATTATTCAAGAATCACTTATTAAAATTACCTGTAAGTTTGCTCCTGGGCTTCAAAAATGAAACCGCATTCAAAGAAGCTGCTTAAAAGCACAGGGAAGAGTAGCAGAACGAAGTTCAATAGATTGTATCGACCGTACGGGCCAAGACTTTCTAGTATTGAATCTAAATTAATTTCTTTCTTCGTTTCCATTCCTTTGAGATGTTTTCTTTGGCCCCTGAAAATAAATAGTGAATTAATTTGGTGTATGGTTGGAATTCGATCGCGGTAATGCAATATGATTTGTGGTTGCGGTCTTACTTCATGTAGATATGAAATACAAATAAGTATGGTATGTATTTTAAATTTGTATTAAGTTTGCGTATAAAAATAACATAATACTGTATAGTATTTCGATAACGTGTTTTGTACGCTGTTGGTCGCAGATTTGAGTCTCGTTATGGACAAATATTTAAAGATTGACTTTATTAATTCGTTCTATATTGTTATTGTTATCCAAATTAAATTAATAACTTGTGTGTGTAACTATATTCACATTTTAGTTTCTTATCTTATGTAAGAATGTCGAAACTTATTATTTAGAGGTACTGGTTAAAATCGTGTAGCCCCAGTAAACTTAGGATTTTTTTAAAATTTAGAACTAACTTTTGCTCGTGGCCTTGCACGTCTGTGAAAGATTTAGCTCTCTTTTATACATATTTACAGACGGCGGAACGGTTTGGTGCCATTGTCACACTTCGCTAAGAACAAAAGAAATCTATATTATTGATATTTGATTATTAGGCCAGTAAATAAAGCATTTAGCCTCGCACTAAATTTCCGATCCAATTTTAATTTTTTTTTGTAAACGAATTGTAAACGGTAAGATTTATATAAAAGTTTACAGGAAATAAAAGATGCGAAATTTTAATTTCTACAATAATAGTTTCAATAACTTTTGCTCTAAAGTGCATAGTTTCCGAGATATAGGCCAAAAACTTTTCTTTATCATTGCGATCGAAGCTCCGCCTGGATCTGTCAGCATTTTGTGTTTTTATGGTCAGTAAGTGACCCTTAAAATAAAAAAAATTAAAATTGGATCGGAAATTTAGTGCGAGGTTGACAAATAAACGGCTTTATTTACTATATATTTCGAATGGAGTTTGCTATCTTCGGAAATAAACTATTAAATTATCGTAATTAAGTCTAAGTCCTGTTTAATGCTCTCTGTTAATTGGTTAATTCGTCAATTGACCTCTTTAATCTAGGCTCGTGGGCGGAAGACCTAGGTGAGTCAGCGCGTTGGGAAACCAACTGTACTATTATGGTAACTACATTATAAAGTTAATTTTATTAATGGCATAATATTCTATGGGGTTAGATAATAAAATCTTATCTAACCACATACAATATTATGCCATTAATAAAATTAACTTTATAATGTAGTTACCATGAAAGTACATTTGGTTTCCTCCTCCATTTTAAACGTCTCAGAAATTAAAAATCAAAATGGATACTTTTAATTTATTGTAATATCTCTGAAATATTAAATATTCGTATAAATTTGCTCGTTAGAAAAAAAGCATTGATATAAAATGTAAAAAAATAATAGGGGTTTAATAAGGTAGAAATAACACTATTGACTCTTGTACGGTTTCTTAAATTAATATTAGATGGAGTGCCTACATTAAATGTGTACGTACTGTCCGACAGTTTGTCTGCCTGTTCGTTTGTTTCCACTAATGTCTGAAATGGCTGAATAGATTTTGATGGGACCTTTACTATCCGATAGCTGATGTTATAAGAAGTTTGTGAACTTAGGCTATAATCAGTAAAAGAATATGAGTGTCCTTACAAAAAAATACATACCTAGCGATGTATCCGAGCGAAGAGATGATAAGTGACTACTTATAAAATAAAATTCTACGTCTAAATATATGCATAATTGTGTACAGAATGCAAGATTGTAAAATGTTTACATTTATTATCACAACAAAATAATTATAAAGATCAAAAAAGGCATGGACAAATACGTCTCTTGTTTGTTCTTATCTTAATTGTTATCAAACGGATAAAGAATTTCCACTTCATTAGATCAGAAGTGAAGCGAACTTCCGATGGTGGGCTTGGATCGAAAACCATGTCATACCTATATGACAAATAGAAGACTAATTTATACATCGTCTATAGTTTCCTCAGCGCACGTAGAATATTAATGACTTTTAAGGCAAGGCAATTTCATACCTTGATCTAATATTTGATAATAAAATAGCCTATGATACTCGGTAAAGATGAAAAATTTAAAATATTGAGCTAAATCGTAACAAACAAACAAAAAATCTAATTTTTCCTCTTTACAATATGAGTTAAGTTAGTTAAGATTTAAATATCTAAACATCCATGTACATATGCTTTCAAATATCAAGGATATATTATTTCATTGTACTTCACTATTATATGAGGTACGTTATTGTAGCTCTAGATTCTCATCACGATTCGCTCGAGTTTTTGCCTATATACTTTTTAACCTCATACGATTTTTTACAGTCTAGCTTTTGTTACCGTCCGACTGCTAAGCGATGTTTAATACGATAGACCGGGCCTTAGACCATTAACGTTTACGCTTAACGTTTCGTCAAATTGTTCTTCACCGTAACGCAAGTGGTAATTATATTGAAAAGTATAGATAGATTATTTAAAAATATTATTTTAACTATTTCATTTTTACAGTAATTCAAAATCTACTTAGATGTATCTAACTTAAGCTTAATTAAATTGATAAGGTCAGTTGATGGCTAATTAACAAGTTATATATTACAAATGTTATCATGTGATAACTAGGTTTGTAACCTTGAATTATTAGCACTCGTTTTTACAAGAGTTATGCTGCAAATAGTTTCCAAACCGCTCGGAATAGTAAAAAGCATATTGATCGGATAACCAATACATAATATAATTTGTTTGTTTGTTTCTCTTTCATGCTGAACAGATTTAAATGAATTTTAATACATTAAAAAGCTAGATTTAGTTTAAACTTGTTGTAGAATATAAAGACTCATAAATACCTTCTGATAAATATATGGTATTTGGAGCAAATGTTATTTTCGTACAGTACCAAAATAAAAAAAAACGTTAACTAAACTCTAAATTTTTCACTATTTAAAACAGGTAATAGGTATAATAGTTTTTCGTAGCATTCAAAGTGTACTTGTAATTAAGATCTTCCACTACACTTTTAGCTTATCTATTATCATATCTACTAAACCGTACAATTAATGCTTAGATAAAAAGTGGCATGATGTTTATAATTTAAAATACAATGTTTACATAATAACCTATTCGACATTGCATCATAGTATAAAGAATGACATAGTAGGGCAACTTCGGCCCAATCCGCGATATAATTATCTGTCATAGTTACCATAGTTGCCTGTCACAGGGTTGTCACTGTAGCTAAATTTTAATTCAGTGCTCAGAAATTGGCATTGGGCCGGGAAGTGTGTTATTAAAAAATATTTATTTTTTATATATATTTAAGAATGTAAAACATATTGTGTTACTACATGTTTATGATTATTTTTATTAGGCCTGTAGTTACTCGCTTAACTGATATATCTGTAGAAAATAGTATTAAAACTCGAACTGACGCGAATAGATTTATCTCGAAATGAATTTGTGTAAATAAATAAAATAAACCCTTTAATTTCTTGCGTTTACAAAAACATAAATATGCTATTAGTAACAATTAAAAAAAATAAAACTATAGTATATTAATAAAATCATATCATATCCTATTAAAATAATAAACTAATACAACAAAAATAAAAGTACCTACATAAGTATTTCATCATCAAGTATAAATTATATGCTATAGTTTGTCCATTTTATTAATGTTTTTTTTGACAGCTCACGCCCACAAAGTTTCGTATTTAATGGTTAGCCATTAAAGTTAAAATGTCATACAAATAATATTGTACTTTATGGACGGGCACCGCCCCCTTACTGCTGTGCCACACATAACGATTACTACTATTGTGCCACAGATTACAAATAAATAAGGTGTAATATGTTATTTAATCAGGAAGACAACAAAATTTTAAGATTAAAACCAATAAATGAAAACATTAACATTATGTAAAGTTTTACTTTCTTCTTATTATAATCATACAAATAAAACAACTAAAATAGTTTAATTCCTTTTATTAACATGATTCGTCACAATCATCATTTATATTAGATTTGTCCGATGAGGAGTCTTCAGTTATATTAATTATTAACTCTTGTGTGCATAAATTATCAAATGCAATGTCACGGCCCAAATCAGACATTATGATTCTCTTAGTTCTCTCCACCACACTTGATTTTTACGATAGTAATATTTATTTTCATATTAATAAATATAAAAATAAATATTATTTTATATTTAAAAAAATAAGAAATATCGATTATTACGTCACTATAGCTTGTCAGTCGTCGAGCTGTCAAAAAACCATTAATAAAATGGACAAACTATTATTTATATTATTATTGTTTACCTTTTCTGTTCAGTAGGTAATCTGAACAAAGACAACTCTGGAATCGATGAAGAACTTAGACACCCAAACACACAGCAATAAGTTCTTCTACGAATATCACACATTTTTCATATAGTGAAAAACCGTGACGCGCAAAACATGTGCGGCGTCAGCCTAGACTGGCGCACTGATATACGGTTCGAGATATTGTATGAGTGTGCGTGCGGCAACGTAAAGATACTATGACGCACACATATAAGCCGCGCGCGGTGCGTTTGTATGAAGTTGCCCTACTTTGTCATTCTTTATATACTCTGATTGCATGGTTTAGACTTGTTATATCTGGCTGTAACTATGTCATTATCTTTTTAAGGAACCCAAATAATACTTAAAAAAGCTCTGATGAATAATGAAGATAAATTAGTTAAAGTAGCATATTAATATGTCTTATAATGCAATAGATAATTTCGGAGCTAGCTTCATAATGTGAATACACATTAAGAACATACATTATAACAGTATAAAAACCCAACTGCGTAAAAGAACAAACTAAAAAGATAATATAAAGTTGACAGAGGATCATTGTATTATGCACTTGCAGATATACATGTTTTTATGTTTACTGCAAGTCCGACTGGAAGTTTCTCCGAAGTACATTTTTTATTAATATATTATAATTAGCAATGAAACATATTACTTTGAGCTTCAATAATATTCATATGTTATACCATATGACATTTGCGTTATCAAGACGATTCTACTTACTTGTACATATGGTAAATGCACATACATACATACATACATACATACATACATACATACATATGTACATACATACATACATACATACATACATACATACATACATACATACATACATACATACATACATATATACATACATACATACATACATACATACATACATACATACATACATACATACATACATACATACATACATACACACATACATACATACATACACGCACACATACATACACGCACACATACATACACATAACCCTCTTTGGAATTCACCGCAATCGGCTAATTATATCACTAAATATTTAAAATAAAAGTTACATCATAGGGATAAAACCTGTAGTTCAGTTGTTCCATTCAAACACATGAATTACTGTAAATGTTATCGACAATCAAAATGTCGCGGTCGTATACGTTTTGCATAGATATTTATATTATGTAAAGTAGTTTTCAGTGTTTACCCAATACATTAGAGTACTTGGACTAATGGTGTATTTGCGTTATTTCAGCAAACATAGTACGTACTTAGCTAATCAAATAAACTATTATAATCGACACTAAGAGATGACTACAGTTTAGGATTTGCGTTTGAACGTGATCATGATTATAAATCTAGTTATTTAAATCGGCTTATGTCGGCTTCATCACTAGGTGCATTTTACTAGAAAACCTAATACTTTTTATAAAATTAAAAGTAACCTTAGTTACTCTTTAGTCAGACAAAACCCCATCAAAATAAGTTCAGACAATCAGAGATTAGCCGAAACAGTATATAAATTCAAATCCATTTAGTTATAGGTTTTTAATGTTAAAACACGCTTCAAAGCTACTTATTTGTATAGATAGCACTTTGTATAAAGGCATTAGGTGCATATAAATAAATAATATATGAGGACATTAAAAACAACACCATCTAGTTCCAGTACATCCCTACTAATATTATAAATGTGAATGTAAGTTTGTTTGTTACGCTTTCACGCGAAAACTACTCAACCGATCATCATGAAACTTTGTACACATATTCTTGGAGGTATTAGAAGTAACATAGGATACTTTTTATTAAAAAAATATTTTTAAAGAAAAATTTAAAAATTGTTTGTATTAACAATGGGTTCTGAAATAGCTAGAGTAATTTTGAAGAAACTTTAAGGCATCCTACAGATCAACCCAATGAGGTTGATTAGCAATTAAAAAAATGAACGCGGGCGAAGCCGTTGGTAAAGCTAGTATTGTAATAAAGTAGTATGTTTAATAAACTAAACTATAACGTCAAAACATACGCGTTAACATAAACGTAAAAATAAGGCGTTTTATAAGAGCAACTTTAAATGAATTGAAGTACGTCTATTAAAAAGTATTTATAGTTTTGTAGTTGCACTAAGTAATATAATCAACAGTTTTATTTATTTGCGAGCCCACACAACCGCCTCTTCTAGATCTAATAATGGTACCTACTTGTTTTATTTTAGTTGGAACTTCGTCATCCTTCAACATGAAATAATGTAATGTGTTCATGCTGATATTACTAATACGGAAGCAACTCTGTCAGTCTGTTTACTGTTCGCAGTTTAACGATAGAAATGATTACATATACGTATTTTATCGTAATCCTTCGTAAAAATGAATATTTGAAAGTAACTCCTTATGAGGTAAATAGGGATACAATATATATAAGGTTTTAACTACAATAATATTGGTCAAATAAATTATCCCCTATTGACGACACTACCTTTATGACTAGACATTAACTTAGGCTACTTTTTAACCGACTTCAAAAATGGATGTGCTTCGTTCAATTAATCGTCAAACGTACCGACGTTTGACACAGAATATTGTATTTCCAATGTCTCAAAGTAAAACATCTACAGTAATGGCTTAGAATAAATTATGTTGCTAGCATTAAGCTTTTTGGAGGAAAAATAAATTATATTTGTAAGATTATACATTTTGAAATGTACAATTTTTGTTATAAATAATAAGAGTATCTTGATGTATGAAAGATTTTATTTAGGGTTCCGCTGTTCTAAGGATAATAACGACAGTCATGTTTTAAATAATATAGAGAACCAAGGTATATCTTCAACTTTGATCTCTGAATTATCTATTGATTGTCTTATCTTTACAAAACATTTCTTTAAAATGAGACAGCTAGTTATATCAAATGAATAACACAATAATTGCTTTTTTTTGTTTTAACTATTTATATTTTTAAATTTAAGTTATGATGAACAAGGAATTTATTTTTAAGCCATAGACTTCAATTCATTCAATTCAATCCATCAGTTCGTAAATACGACTTGTACTTGACAGGTTTTTAAATTAAGTATTTCGACAGTCAAGAATGAAGTATACCATTAGGATATAATTAAACATTTCAAATAAGGCTCTAACTTTAATGTGGGTCGCATAGTTAATTATACCGTTACTGCAGTCAAAGTGAATAAATCCAAGGTAGATCCCTATCGGTAACTCTCAGAACTAACTTCCACTGAGAAAGTCACTGTCTAGTTTGTTTATTAAACCATAGATCAAGCTATCTACAGACGATAAAATTAGAACAGCAAACTTTTGTTAGTTTTGCTAATTCTCCAATAATGCAATGGTATAAAGTTAAATTGTCACGTAAGATAAGTGCTTACGCGAATTTGAATTGTAAAGTCTGGAAGTCTGGAGATAACGCGTGTTACCAATGTGCGTATTCGACTTATTCTTGTCAGCTTAAATTAAAAAAAAGAAAGCACATATTTTACATCATTTATGTGTACGATGTATAATCATGTATCGTATATAGTACATAGTATGTATAACTCGATGCTATTATGAATTTACTTTGAATAAAAGCTTAAGTTCACATATAGGTAGGTGTTTAAATTACATTTTAGATACTTATGTAAAACTAGCATTTCATTTGCAATTGTTCTAAAGACCGGAAACCACATTCTCTCTGAGTGGCGCGGTATGATATCTCGCAGAACTAACCCCGCCGTTCCCGTTTTCGCAACATTTTTTATTGATGCTCCGCTTCTATTAGTTGTAGCGTGAAATAATATAATCTATAGCCTTCCTCGATAAACGGACTATCCAACGCAAAACGAATTTTTCTTATCGAACCAGTAGTTCCTGAGATTAGCACGTTCAACCAAACAAAAAAATTAGTAGAGATTATTATCATTATTTTTATTAATTTTCTGATTACATTTTTAAAATTACTTTACAGTATACTAATTTACTGTAATGTTTGAATTAGGTGCGATTCGACGCAAAGCTATATTATGAGTTATTTGAACACGTTGCGTCGTAATACAGTCATTGAATACCTTATTACATATAACAATGATGGTAAAACAATACATTTACATACGACACGCCTTGATTTCTCGAAGTATGAATCTAAAGTCGCGTCACACTACGATACGGAATCTCTAAATTATAAGGAATTTATAAAACATTTTGCTTCTAAATGTAAAAACATCACTTACGTAATGGCAATCATATTTGAAGAAATTATTTTTTTACGTAACATTTTAAAGTAAAAATGACTTAATACTTGCAAAATTTGGCAAAAATCATACAAAATATTTTAGAAAATGAACTGGCTTAAGCGTTACTTTTGGGCTGGTTTTAGGAGTCGCATTCTAAAGTCCAATAAAAATATATAAAATGCAATAGGAGTTTTAAAAACCGGAAAATTACTTTCGAAGATAAGTGAGTTTAAATATAAGTACACCAATAAACCTCTTAGTAAATTTCAGATAAACTATTATAAATATTATATAGTGTGGAGACTGCTTTAGATGCACACTGGCGATTCGTGATCAATTCATTCAATTTGTTGTACGCGCAGATGCAACTTTCAACGGCTTATGTCTACTAAAGAGGTGATCTGTAACTGGTTGTAGCGGTTTAGGAAAGTGTTTACTCTGTCTACACACTGGGGACCAACTATGTAAATTTCTATATCGAAGACCACTTCGACACTACGCGATTGAAACACTATTGTGAAAATTTTAATAATATTTGGTCGATCCGATTATTTTGCGGTTGCGGGTCTACAGTGTGTTGAGTCTTACATTATTTTTTCATTCTGAGATGGACAAAGGAAAAATGTCTTAGTGCCTTCTTCTCTTCGACTAATATAGAAACACTATTCGTAGTATAAATACTGTTTACGCTTTATTATTGAAACTATATTTTCGATTTTGTTGCAGATTTATTTTGATTTTTGATTCCTAATGCTCGAATGCTTTACAGCAATCATGGTCACGGGAGAGTCTCTTCAAAAATCAAAATGATTCCGCGACAAAATCAGAAAAATAGTTTCATTTATAATGTCAAATATTCGCGTAAACCTAAGAAAATATTACCACACATTTTGGAACTATGAGGGAATTTGTAATTTAATCTATAATTATTTTAAAAAGCATTTTCTATTTGACAAACTTGACCCATTTATCCTATTAAATATAAAACATTAATGCTTATAAATTAAAACGCAAAATAGCCGTTAGTGTTCATAATAAAATTTCTCCGCAAATACAAAAGTTTTAGGTTGCCTTAAAATTAGAAATAAGACCTTTTATTATAAAGTTAGATTTGTAATTCCATTTGGTTTAATGAAACTAAATGAGTCATTCAACGTCAAACTGTTCTCATTATGCTACAGAAACAATATTCACTGGTAATTGAAGCTCTTATCTCCGTGTTTATTTAAAATTTTATTTTAAAAATGAGATTACTGTTTTAAAACATATCGATGGTTTAACATTTTGATGGGCGAGCCTCCCTCAAGAACGAAGGGTTCAGGCAATAGTCCACAACAATGGCCAAGCGCGGGTTGGCGGAATTCACACGTCTCGAAAATTTGCAGTAAATGTGTTTGTTTGTTTCTTAAACGTGTGTCCTTGGTCACTTAAATCGTATCTTTATTTTTACTCCGCCAATACTTCTATAATACTTCTTTTTAATAGAAATTATATTATTAATAAAAATTAAAAGAAAATACAACTGCATATTTTGTTTGTTGTATCGTGTAAAAAACCAATTTTGGCGGTCTCTGTTATTTATTTAACTTGAGGTAAAAATTTATTTTAAAAGTTAACTACACTTGAATAGCTTACAATTGAACCGTAGCATTAAATCAAGCCGTTCTATATTCCCTCTTTGAATCATACTGAATTAATAAGATCTTTATTCAGAATAACCAATGAATTCATTAGCGTTATCACGCTTTGCAATAAAATAAAATAACTTATGGAAGTGTTCTGCCGTAGCTCTTCGAATACATTTGATTTTTATGTTGATAAAATTCTTTGTGAATTATAATTAACCTCAATGCAAAAACAATAAATCATTATTAAAAAAATCATTCTAAAAATAAACTTTTATATTATACCAGTTCTTCCCAGGGTACCTACTCCGTAACATTTAGTATAGATTTCTTAGAAATTAGTTACTTTCCAGAAGTAAAAAGTATTTTATATGTTGACTCGGATAAACAGCTATCATTATACCAAATTGCATCAAAATCTGTGCAATGGTTTTCTCGTGATGTGGTCACGAACTATAATCTATAGGTAAATGTAGTTAGTATTTTATATATCTCATTTGTAAAAGTGCATTGAACCTTTTTGATATTGTGTCGTATGTAGGTCATACCTTATAAAGGATTTGAGTATTTCTACTAAGTATATATGCTCTGAAATCGCATCAGCCGTTTCTAATCTTATCGTAGATACTCCTACGATCTATCTATCCCGTATCAAGAGTTAACAGTTACCTAGGGAAGAACCAAAGCGAAGCGAGGCTGCCGCTAATCTCTCTAACAAATCATTTTCATACTTAAACATTAATATATCATATATATTATATTCTATGAAGATTAGTTTCTAAATTAAAAAGAATAATTCAACACTACTTAAAGAATTATCATGTAACATTATTAAGAATTTGCTAACTTTGTTTTTTCTGGCTTTTGTATATTTTTTAAACGGTTTTATTTAGCTCACCCCGTTTGTTTTATTATTTATTATTTATTCTTGGGTCAAATTTAGTAATTCAAATTTCACCATCTTCCTGTCAACCGATTAATCTGAAATTTTGTATACACTTTGGATTTTGGTGACAATACAATTATGTTTATTCATTATCATTATAAATTAAAGATGGCCGCCGCTACAAAATGGCGGATAATTTATGTTTTATTAATCCCATCAATATGGGTATCAAATGAAAGGGCTCAACAAGCAGAATACAATATACTATAAAAAATTGAAATCCAAGATGGCGGCCGCTACAAAAAGGCGGATAACGTAGGTTTTATCAATCCCATCAATATGGGTATCAAATGAAAGTGCTCAACCAGTAGAATACAATGTACTATATAAAATTAAAATCCAAGATGGCGGCCTCTACAAAATGGCGGATAACTTAGGTTTTATCAATCCCATCAACATGGGTATCAAATGAAAGGTCTCAACAAGTAGAATACAATTTACTATGCAAAATTGAAATCTAAGATGGCCGCCGCTACCAAATGGCTGATAACAATTTTTTATCAATCCCACCAATATGGGTATCAAATAAAAGGGCTTGACAAGAAGAATACAGTGCACTATACAACCTCAATATTTAAGATGGGCGCAGCCACTAAATGGCGTATAATAATAAGATTTAAATTTAGAAATTGAATCTGTAATCTTTTAAGTATCTGATTAATCCAGCCTGAATCCACCACCCAAGTCAAGATTTTGTATCGTGTTGAGGACTGTGTGGCGTTAGGGTGGCTAAAAATGATACGTCGTTAGCGGTACACCACCCAAGTTAAGGTGAAAGGTTAAAACGCGCCGAGAACTGTATGGCATTAGCGTGGATAAAAATGATATGTCGTTAGCGTTTTCCCCTCAAGGCTCAGGCGCATCTTGTTGTACATAGCCTTGCCCCTTTATTAGACCTCTGGGGGGTCGACCGTCAAAATGTCCATTACTCGTGGGAACAAAATGATAAAAAAATATAAATAAAAACTAAAAACTAGAAAATAAAAATAGGTAAAAAAACTTTTTAAGTTAAACGGTTTTATGTTAAACATATATTGCAATGTTTAAGACAAATGTACTAAAAACCAAAAAATAATAAAATAGATACAGTCGTAGCTAAGTAATATATTAAGTGGGATAAATTTAACTGGTTATGGCTTCCGATAGGCAATGGTAATCCTAACATGTGAACACTAAGGCCCAGCTAACTGTGTCTTTATGCGCTAACATTCAAATTGTTACTTATAATATCAGCGGCTTACAGACTTTACTGCTTTCTATTAAAATACTTAAGTAACAGAAGAAATTTATTTAAAAAGATATGAGTAGATTGTTCATAGAATAATAAATTAAAAAAAGAGTAATGATCATCAATGTTTTGTAGTTTATGTGTCAAGAGGAAATACACATAATATATCATGTACCTAGTATTAAAACAAAGTCGCTTCCCGCTGTCTGTCTGTCCCTATATTAGGATTGCCAGATGGCCGGGAAATTCGGGATTGTCCGGGAATTTTGCATCTTGTCCCGTGTCCAGTAATTAGACGATATTGTCCCGGATTCCGAAAACCTACTAGTTTTGTAACAAAATAAACTAACAACGAATAACACGGACAAACGTCACACGGCTATACCTTTTAAAAGACCCGATACCGTTGTCCTAGAATTGTCCCGGATTTGATAAGTTTCTATCTGGCAACCCTACCCTATATATGCTTAGATCTTTAAAAAAACTAAAAACTATAAAATAAAAATAGGTAAAAAAACTTTTTAAGGGCTCAACAAACAGAATAAAATATACTATAAAAAAATTGAAATCCAAGATGGCGGCCGCTACAAAATGGCGGATAACGTAGGTTTTTTAGCACTAAATGAATTAAACAGAATGCGAAATAAAAACTAAAAACTAGAAAATAAAAATAGGTAAAAAAAACTTTTTAAGTTAAACGGTTTTATGTTAAACATACATTGCAATGTTTAAGATAAATGTACTAAAAACCAAAAAATAATAAAATAGATACAGTCGTGGGAATTATAAACATATGCATAGACTAGACTAAAATAAAACCGTGGGGCACGTCAATTGTCTACAAATTATCGACTTAATGTGTGATAGAAGAATCGATTGACGTGCCCCACGGTTTTATTTTAGTCTAGTCTATGCATATGTTTATAATTCCCACGACTGTATCTATTTTATTATTTTTTGGTTTTTAGTACATTTATCTTAAACATTGCAATGTATGTTTAACATAAAACCGTTTAACTTAAAAAGTTTTTTTTACCTATTTTTATTGTTTATACGGATTTGATATAATAAGATAAGAATAGAAAGGTCATTTGAAGTTGCAGAAACTACACAGTGTTATATGAATGTATATTAACTTACATGTAAAGTTTGTTTTATTGCATTAATAATATATTATTGTACTTATGTATATGAATAGTAAAGTGCTTCAGTCTAAATATATAAAAGCGAAAGGTTATTCATCTCATTCATAAAGATGAAATTTGACAGGGACATAGTTTATAGTGAGTAGAAGTCTACTAAGAACGGATTTTACGACAGGACCGGATAAAGTGGTCTAAGGACTCTCGCAACTATGTATATAATATCAGCTTACATATATATGAAAATCCTTATTTTTTGTGCTTCAAACTTTAAATGCAGGAAGCATTAATATTAAAGTTAACAAAATATAAAAAGTTTAATTTAAAAGCAACTCAATTGGAAATTACACTAAAAATATAAATATAATCAGTTTTAAGCTACTGTATTTTATACAAATAGTATTACTACAATTACAAAAAATCTTTTCTAAAAAATTTTTTAGTATTTTGTTTTTGAAAGCAATATTACTAGGTATATGGGAGAATTAAGAAAGTAAAGTATCATGATAAGTTTTATAAGACCGAGCTATTTATATCACATTTCTGCATCACATCTTGTTTTCATTGACCGCGAGAATAAAACCGTATGTAGCTACTCATAAAATATACATATATAAACTAGCGGACCCGATGGTCGTTGTCCTGTAAACATTAAATTTTTTTATAAACTTTTGCTGCCGGTGAAATGTTTAGTACGCATGCGCAAAACCACGTTGCCTAGCAACAACTTATTTATAATTGAATGTCATTAGACAATAGTCTAAATTTAAAAATTAATATAAATAATGAATTAAAAAAATACATTTTGTAGAGGACCGAATTGTGAATTTAAACCATTCTCAAATGCACTCGAACACACACAAAACATTTCGTCAAAATCGGTCCAGCCGTTTAGGAGGAGTTTAATTACATTCATACAGTAGTACAGAAGATTATTAAATAAGAAAGATATTTAAAAATCCTCTTTGATCTTCACTTTTTATAATTTAAAATATTATATATGATTTAAAATATTAAATTATTTAGTTCGCTATAAAGATTCATTTTTTTAATAACCAGGAAAAGAACAGTTCAATGACTTTTTCTCCTCTATTCGCTAATCAATATTTGGTTTTGTTGTTTAGTAACATTTAATGAGGTTCGATAATAATATTAATTCTTGTTATAAATAAAAACTGGTAACGCGCTCGCTGGGGAAACTGAGTGAAACGGGTTCCGATCCCGGTTCTTGCACCTCAGATATTTTTATATGCGAATCATTTCCTACATGATTACCACTTAAGTACGTTGAAGGAAAGCATCGAGATGAAACCTTCATGTCTAAGAGAACCTATGAAGTTTTTGAATAACAAGTCAAGTCAACGAACCCGCACTTAGCAAGCGTTGTGGACTATGGCCTGATCGCAATCATTCAAATGGAGGACAGTGCCCAACAGTGGGTCGTTAAAAAAGGCTGAATATAATTAAAAATGACTACTGTCGTATTTCCATTATTAGGTGAATGTCTTTAACGTAATATATTAATAGTTTTTTGGTATTCAATCAAAGAAATTCTTAATTAGGCATCAAAGCAAATCAGAATCATAGTAACCCGAATTTCACGTTCAGTTTAGAATAGATATTATGTATTTTTACAATAATTCTTAAGTAGATATAACGTTGCGTATTCTCTAGTTTTAATTTGTGTAAATTGTGACTGTGTAACAACATACCTATTATTAAAAAAGTTTTTACAAAAATAGTTTAAAAATACATTAATTTAATCTAATTTTCTAAATACTCGTAAAAGCCACTTTTGAGTTTCTCGACGGCTGTTTTCTTCAGAACTGCATTTCGAGTCTGTGATTCGTTCCTTTGTACTAACACTGACTTTTTATTATTTACTTCAAGACTTTTTTGAATAAAAAGGCACTTTATCGATAATAAAATAATTTCTTTTTAAAATACATATCATTCTACAAGACAAGAATCTGCCTATTGGCATCTTATATTTTCATATTCATATTTAGTACGCAATCTCGACCTCAATACCAACTTGTTATAACTATTTTTTAACCAGTAATAAGATATTGCATGCTTGTACTCGCTTTGAGATGATATTATCTATGGAAATTTTAAATAACAACTCAGTGCGTTTTGTTGCAACAGCTGATATTTCGATTATGATATTGATGTATTACAGAGGACATTATAAATATGTATACTTATTACATTTTAACGGCTATTTGTCAGACATGAGATATTTTCCCGAAGTAAAAAGTATCCTATAGGCATATCAAATCAAATCTAAATATTTTATTTCTTACTGATCTTCGTGAGTCTACCACCAGTTCGGAAAGAACAAACCTCTGACCTGAGAAGAACTGGCGAAAGAAACTCAGCGGGACTAATATTATTTTTTTATCTCTCTGTTTCAAATTTAATTGCAAAAAAATATAACCCAGATATCCAGTTATGATAACTATATATAATATCAAATTTCTCAAAATCTGTGGTTATCTAGTGTTGCGGTCACAGACAGACAGAAAACATGCTAAAAACTATAGGTCAGGCCTCAGTATCGATAATAACTATTTCAATAAGATTTGCCTAAAAATAATTAATGAACATATTTGACTCAGAATTTTTTTACATATACATAGATTTTAAACCCATATCACGATACTATACTATATAAAGATAAATGGAATAGGTACATCGAATATTTAAAAATACGTAATTTGCAAACGAAGGGTCTGTTACAGAAATACTTTGCTTTGTGATGCGCAGGAAATAGTTTTAAAAACCCATTGTAGAGTATGCATTGTTAAATGACTATTGTCTAGTCGCATTCAGGTTATTTTTGTATGGGGTTCGATAACCGAGAGGATGATTGAATGGACGCAGACTAAAAGATAAAAATATATATTGTTTGAAATGATAAGTTAAGCTGTGTAATCTTTTTGAACGACTTTAAAAAGAAGTAGGAAATCAATTTGTGTGAGTCTTATCATTTTTTTTGTGTGTAATTAGCGGCTCTATATTATTTAGAAATAACTCATAACGTTATGTTTCCTCTTAATGGCAATATTTTTAGTTTGAAATAAGTTTAAATTATCATATAATACATACATTTATCGTTTGATAAATATAATATTATTTTAAGAATTCAAAATATTTTTAATATAATAAAACCTACGAATAACTATTTTATTTAACTTTCTCTTTTATTTTTTTAGTCCTTAACTATTTATACTTAACAGTTTTGTTTGTAATAAAAACATATTTTTATTGTAGTATTTAAAATGTTACATTATTTAAATTATAATCAAGTGTCTTTGAGATAAGTATAAAAATTCAAATAGATTTTACAGTTTCAGATAGGCTAGTTGCGCAACAAGAAATGAGCCTCTATTAAGTTTACTTTTCGGCTTAAATCATATTTCCTATTGAAATCTAATATAATTGCACAAAAATTGAAGCAAATGTTGATGATTTTATTCAAATACCATGGTGTACAAATAAAATATTGTTTTTAAACGTTCTTTTGGTGTCCTTACTTGTGACCCAGTTAACTTTAGTTAGGAGAAGATTGTATTTAAAATACCAAAATATAATATTTTACTTAGAAGTTTATATCAATAATAATTTTTTTCATAAAAAAGTGGTTTAACTAAAAGTTAAAGGTTAAAATTTAACTAAACAGTACATTTTATATCAAATTTAAAAACGTTTAAGACAACAAGCATGGTCTCGTCAACATGTGTGCAATCTAATTAACATCAGCAACGCTCTACAATTTAGCTCTAGGTATGGAATATTCTGTTTTATTTATTTAATAGCAAAATTATAGTATTTAGAGAGTAATCGTTATTGTTAATAATTAAACAAAAATATTAAGCTTACAAAATATTTAAACTACTTACAGAAACTTTGAAAATCTTGTGCCAAGTGAACCACGCGTACTTAAATCTTTCACTCACTGATTGGTTAACTAAAAACTCTTATAAAACGTCCAAATCACATCAAAATCGTATTAAAAATGTTTAAAAGATATACACCGGCCGGTGCGTGTGCCATCGACCGAGTATTTCGGTTCACTCATTGGTTCTTACAATGGCACGACGCTTCACATTTAACGCTACTATGAAACGTCATCGCTCCAAGCGCTTACGCCGGTGAAACGGCACACTGATAATATTGCTACTACAGAATCCATTACTGTTTTACTTAAAAAATTAATAGTATTTTCCATTGAAAATCAGAAATGGATGGTTTTATACGGTTTTCTTAGGCGTGTTTAAGTTAGAATTTTATTAATAGTGTAGAGTTCCACATGCTAAGTCAATCTTCTACCTGAGTATTGCATAGGGTTAAAAATATTTGCTTGTACCTATCTGGTTTTGCGAATATAATAAGCTTGAAGTATTATCGATGTGCCAATATATTATTACATTAATAATGAACAAAGTTGAATGAATATCACTAAAACTATTGCATATTTTTTGTTTTTGACTTTATAACTATTGCAAATATTTAGTGAAAATTTCATTTATTATAATGGAATTATCTAATTATTCTTGTTTATATATTTATTATAATCAATGTTAATTAAATTAAAATAAAACGTAAGGAATATAGATAGTGTAGATTTAAATTATAACTGTGAGTTGTGACACGTTCACGCCGAATGGTGACAAGAATGCCTACAGCATTCCTTTAGTCCTACTAAATACACATTCAGTACATATAAATAAAATTGAAGTGTCTGTTTTTTATTTCAAATTAATAGCTTTTCACTAAATGTATTTGAAAGTACATACGCTACTTACATCAAGAAATCAATTTTAAAATTTTTGTGTCTGTCCGTCTGTCCCAACCAATCTCTGAAATGACTGGACCAATTTTGACGAAAATTCTACTCGCAGATAGCTAATATTATATGGAGTAACTTAGATTACTTTTATTTTATTTGAAAATTATAAAAACCATTTACTATATTTTAACTTAGGCCCAGCGAAGCGGGCCGGGTTTGCTAGTACTAGCATACATTTGGTTTTTCATCGCTTGTGATACACTCTTATTTCGTCCACATTACGATTCTTTATTTTATCTACAAAAAATTATATGGTATTGAACTCTCACTTTCAACGTTAGATCCAACAAATAAATTCGAATAAAATTTTTTCATTTTGGGGTTGATGTAATAAAATATCTAAATAGGGGTGTTATATTAGGAGGGTGGCTAAATGAAGCCATAAATGGTTTCAACTTATTATTACTATAAAATTTATTTAAAGTAATAATAGTAAAAGAGGCAGGTTTAGCGTAAATCTCGAAAGTTACAATTTTTCATATTTATTTATAGATCTATTAGAAACAATATCGGTATATTTGTTAAAGTCCCATTAGATGTCTCTATTATAACATTAAAGGCAAATATTTTTATTACTATATAATATCACTCTTGTAAGTCGAGTCGGACATTAGCACTTCACGTGTTAGATCAGCTATAATGATTTTTATGCTAAAGGTCGTGTCAAAGAAAAAGCCATTAAATGTCTTCTAGTGTCTCAGTTTGAAGCCCGAATCAGGTCAAGTTTAGTTTGGAGAAACTCTCAGTCTCCTACTGTAACTCTCAGTCGACAGGAATAGAGAGTGTAATGCGTGTTAAACGTTAGTGCATATTTTGCATTGAATTAAATGTACACAAATAACATTACACTACTTTTGAAGTAGTAGAGAGAATAAATTTACTGCTTATAATATTTAAAACCTTGTTGAAATAGTACGATATGTACTTTAGTTAAACAAAACTAAACAAAAGTAAAAAAATGTTACCATATTTACTTGCAAAGAAATCATTATCTCTCATATCAGAATATCAATAAGCCTTTCATTCATAAAAAATGGAATCTCATGTTCGATAGCTATCTTTAAAGTGTTCAACTTTTAAAGAGTTTATCGCATACTTTTTAATAAAAATTACCAAACAGCCAGTGTATTAATAGGTATGTATATTCAACAACTTATTATAAGTTTATTTTAAATCAATGAAAGCAAGTACAGTTAGAACTTGTAAGACATTTTAGACTATAAAATAAAAATAAAAATAAAAACAACATATTTAGACTAAGCAACCTAAAATATTTTACTCTAGATTTATTTGTATTCATATAAATACCTAACTTATAAGTAAATTAAAACTTTTTTTTGGAAATTATTAATGTAGTCTTTTTGTGAAACAGGCCGACAAACGGTACTAATTTTGAATCGGGTGATTATATATAAAATTATTTACTGCGGAAAGTATAACAATAACCTTTAAAATGTACCTAGGGAATTAACTCATGCAAAGCAAGAGCACATCACTAGTTTGTAATAAAAGCTTTGAAGAAAAATAAAAACATACGTTATTATAAAATCATGCGAGACCGTGACCTACAAAGTGAGTGAACGTATTGCCTAACATAGCCTGCCATGTGTATCTATTCATCAAAGTTCTATACAACCTTATTCATTTTGAATGAAAAATGTGTTTGTTTGTCCGTTACGAGTATATTTTATTACAATAATACGTTAACAAATTAGTTTGACCGAAGGAGGTTAGGTGGTATACAAATATAACCTATGGCTAAGCTCTTCATACCTATATCGTAGCGCTTTTAATAATAGTTTTCATTTTGAAAAATCAAGTAACGAAACTAACTTTATATTACCTTTATTTATAACAGTTTTCACTTCTAAGGGCTAATGCATTATTTTATCAATGTTGGCATTCAAAATCTATATAAATTGTAAAATTAAAAATGTTTTTTTTTCATAAAAAGACTATTATTTTATAGTTGTAATAGAAACTTGTCTTCAAGAAGCAGCTATACACTATTAGCAGGTTTCTTTCATCTTGAAATAATTCCACTCGTATAATTAACCAAACAGTAAATATTAGTTAATAATGCATAATCTAAAAGTAAATAAGCAAAGACGTTACATCTTACAAGACAAACGTTTCAGGCCATATTTTATTCTCCTCTGTCGTTATTAAATATTAACGAACTTTAGTATTACCAAATAATGGAACACTAATATTAAATATGTATTTATGATATAAAGTTGAAATTAATATTTATATTAAAATGTTTACTAAATTATTAATTACCTAGAATTCATTTTGCCACAATTGCTTTTTGGTGCATATTTTATAATACACAAATGATAATTTATGAAATAATTGATCTAATGAATTATTTATAAAGCTTTACCAACCATAATTTTTTTTGTGACTAGTGACTTACCCTCGCTTCGCTCGTATGCATCTCTAATCGTAGCTAAAGCTTAAATAAGAAAATATTATTACAAGAAATAATTCTGTAGTATTATATAACACTAAGGTAATAACAGGCAAGATGCACTGGTTGAAAACTTTAGTTTTGAGCGATTGTGGTATTGGTGAGAGTAAGACTTGTTGGAGTTTCCGAAACGCTGCCCAGCCCAGCTGTATTCTTCTCTCTATTTCCTTCTCGAAATTGTTTTTACCGAACTGCAAAATTTGCCCGAGGTAAATATATTCTGAGACAATTTCGAGAGTTTCACCAGCAACAGTGACTGGTCTCGTGACAACAAGCTCGTTATGCATAATTTTTGTTTTATTATAATTCATTCTGAGACCAACACGTTGAGAGACAACATTGAGCTCTCGCAGCATTTCCTGTAGCTCCTGCATCGACTCTGCCAAAACTACGATATCGTCAGCGAATCATAAATGCGATATATATTTGCCATTGATGTTAAGGCCGCGTTTTGTCCAATTAAGTGTCTTGAAAGCATCTTCCAATGCATTACTGAACAGTTTCGGTTATAAGACATCTCCCTGTCTCACTCCTCGATGCAGTTGGATAGGTTTCGTTTTGTCTTTGTTCGCCTGGATAGACATAGTGGCTGTGGTGTATAAATTTCTCAGCAGTACGATATATCGCCAGTCAACTTGACATCTTTGCAGGGAGTCCAGAACCGCCCAAGTCTCGATGGAATCAAATGCTTTCTCATAGTCCACGAAAGCTACGCATAAGGGCTGATTATATTCTCCAGTTTTTTGAATTATTTGGCGCATCGTATGGATGTGGTCTATGGTTCCGTAACCCGCTCGAAACCCAGCCTGCTCTGGTGGTTGAAACTCATCGAGTCTACGTGTTAGACGATTTGCGATGACCTTTGAAAAAAGTTTGTAAATATGGCTTAGGAGTGAGATAGGTCTGTAATTTTCAAGAAGGGTTTTATCGCCCTTCTTGAAAAACAAAACCACCATACTCTTACTCCAAGCTTTTGGAGTTCTCCCAGTTTGTAGAATAGAATTAAATAGTTTTTGTAACTCTTTAAGTAACGGAGAGCCTCCCGCTACAAGAAGCTCTCTAGTTATTCCATCTTCACCAGGGGCTTTTCCATTTTTAAGATGTTTAAGGGCCAATTCAATTTCGTCAACGCTGATTTCTGGAAGCTCATCAGTATAGTGGCGCATTAGTTTGGCTCGCGAATTATCATGTCCGGATGTAGGTTGCGGTGCGTGAGACTTAAACAAATTACTATAATAATCTTCGATTTCGGCAAGGATCTCATGGACATTCACGTCAAAGCTGATTCACAAGTTAAGGGTCACGCAGCGTGCTATGGAAAGAGCCATGCTCGGGATATCTCTGAAAGACAAATTCAGAAATGAATTTATCAGACAAAAAACCCGTGTGATTGATGTTGCTCAGAGAATCAGCAAGCTAAAGTGGCAGTGGGCCGGCCATATCTGCAGGAGAACTGATGATCGTTGGAGCAAGCACGTTCTCGAGTGGAGACCACGGCTAGGGAAACGCAGTGTGGGACGCCCTCCTGCTAGATGGTGCGACGATCTGCGCCGTACGGCTGGGACGGACTGGATGCACAGGGCTCAAGACCGCGCTCAATGGCACACCATGAGAGAGGCCTATGTCCAGCAGTGGACTGAAAAGGGCTGATGATGATGATGATGATGATATAACACTAATATATTAGCCATATATGTACTTACATAAATATCTATAGACTAAAAACAACTCGTTAGATCTCAATGGAACCTTAATAGATATGTGTAGATATGTGTCAGAGTACGCTAGATAAAAAAGACACAAACAAATATATTAATAATGTTGTTTTGGTATCATATACGTAACTGTAATTGCTTAAAAAACACTATAAAGTTGTTACTGTTTTATTATGGTTTTATTATACTTACTCGTATGTAACGAATTGCTCATTTATTATATTATTACTAAAAATATTATTATTTTATCAATCGAAAAAATCTGCTTAAATCAGATGTTGAGAATTTTAACACATTGTTGAATGTTCATGAAAAAATACTATTAAAACTTATAAACTTTTTTCTTCATTGTAGTTTTTAGAAAAAAGATTTCCGGAAAAACAAATTAAAAATGGTTTTAGGAACCAATTTTAATTTTCCTATGTTTTATATTTTTTTATTGATAATATCTATGTATTGAACAAACGATCAGTATTAGATTGAATATTGCTGAAATATATTTTAATAAAAACTGTTCCTTGCTCAGAATTACAAGAATCTCTTTATTATTTCTTATATGATATCAGACGTTATTTATGAGTAGCCGATGAACTTGGGTTTGCCAGATACACATAATTCTCCCAGATTATATAAAATGTATATTATAATAAAATTACAGTACTCTTCTTTATTTTTCATTAACATTTATAATCTATATCTGGATAAAATTCGTACATTACAATTATATAGAAACAAGCGACTCGCCCTCAATTCGCTCGGGCTCTTCTCTAGATTTAGCATAGGCAAAGCCGCGGGATCCACTAGTTATGCATATAAACCTTCCTCTCGAATCACTCTATCTATTAAAAAAACTGCATCAAAATCCGTTGCGTAGTTTTAAAGATTTAAGCATACATAGGGATATAGGGACAGAGAAAGCGACTGATTTCGAGGCAGTTTAAAGTAAATAAATTACTTTAAACTTCCCCGAAGAGTAGTATTTAAGAGTTATTGAAAATATTAAATAAAATAACCAAGAAATTTATTTCACAATTGGATGACACGCACAAACATACACCTATGATTTAAACTCGTTTTTTCACTGTTGGCTAAAAAGCTTAAAAAACTTTGACTGCATGTGATTTTTTTATGTGTGTACGAAAAGTTTTTACAAGCAATTTTTACGACTTTTTGACGAAAAGTTTATTAATACTATCCAATCAAATTTAAATCGTATTTTATTTTCAAAACGTGGATGGTGCAAAATAAATAAATTGTAGGCACAGCGCTATGTTGTGGGCAACGGGAAAGGTAGTCAAATATGGAGTGCACTCCAATCAATCAAGTACTGGAAAATATTTGAAGGCAATAAATTCTCACAGTGATACATACGAGTAGAATAGTGAAAATGTTTATAAAATGTTTGAATTAAATAAATACATTCATTGAAAGTGGTAGTGCCATGCTTGTTACCTTCGGGTAGCAGCCGAATGGGCCGGCACGCCACGTATAGTTCATTAGTACCACTCTCTCACAGAAGACCGGCGTGAAGTGGCAGCTATGCTGTCGCGTTTGTCCGGTGAGTGAGAGTCCGGGAGGCCCATTCTTCTTCTCTCCTCCCTCTCCCTCCCTCTTCCCTTCGTCCTCCGTCTTCGTTTCCCCCTCCCTCTTCCAACTTTCAGACATACTGACAAAAATTATAAAAATATATGCATTCGGCCTTAATATGGCTAATAAGGACCATTTCTATAATAATATACTTATTAGAATAAACTTGTATTTACTGTGGTGATATGGATAATGGAAACATTGTGTTACAAAATATATTATAACAAATAGTTGCGTTACTGATAAATTAAATGGGGTCTTTATCAATATATTATCTTCGTACCTAATGATATATTATTATATTGATATATTATTTTACATAATATTAAGTATAAGTATACTGCTATAAAATTTTATCAGGCGTGAAGTATTTGCAATTTTCTTCACTTAACCTCATGTTTCATGAAAATAATTCAACTGAATATTAAGCCCCAAGTTGAAAATTTAAGTTCTAAACTCTTAAAGAATTCTTCTGATCTACTCCTTAATTCATCCTCATATCAGATAGCAAAAACAATATTAGACAAAATAAAACATTACTATTTCAGTATACTTTTTTCGAGATAAGAAGAAGAAACACTTAAAATGAACCTTGTGAGTAGAAACACATAAATAGTTAAATAGTCTCGTCAATATTATGAGATTCCCACTGCGGGCATCGAACCCGTTTTATCGTTCTATTTATAACGAGCAAAAATTTATATTTAAGTATAGAATTTTCTTATAACGTATAAAAGGTTAAATACTGATTACTCATAGGTGGGGCTTTTATGATTAAAACACAAAGTAGGTATAAATATTTGAGCATATTTTTTATTTGAACTTCATGGCGATAAAGCGTATTTCTTACTTAGAAGTTTATATAAAAGTATAGTTAAAAATGGATTTTAAAGTTAAAATTACTGATAGTCTTATTGAAATAAGCTTACAATATTATATTATGTAACATACACTTAAAATTGAGAACCTGCTCCTTTTTATAAAATTGGTTAAGATATATTACATTAAGTCGTTTTGGCGAGACAAATTTAGTAATAGTTATGCTTCATATTCTAATTCATAATGTTAATTTAATTAATAAAATTGTTTATAATATATAAGTAGTAGTCGTATATCTACATTGTATATTGAGTACGAAAATATTCAAAAATAAGACTATTCTAAGAAAACATTAACAAAATTAAAAAAAATTGACACGTCACCTCAAAAATAAATTCATATACAGTCAATGTTTAATAATTAAATGTGACAAAAATTGAGTTCCTACTCAAATACAGTTTAAGTAGGAGTCGATTATGGTAATCTAAAGTAGTAAAAAGTTTTCAGGCTTTATTAACTTTAGGGCTTATGTTATATTTTTCCATGAACTATAAGTATGGGATATTAATAATTAATTCTTTGTTTTTGATAGATACATAGTAAATAAGCCGTGGAAGAACAATTTCATTCAGAGAACGTAAAATAAAACATGTCTTCTATATAATTTTTAAATTTTTAGTGCTTTTAAAACATTAACGAAAACTGCTTTAAATAAAACAATCAATATTATGTGATATTTGACTTCAGACTTTCTCTTTTTAGTTATTTGAGTGATCCAAAAGAAGTGCTTGGAAAAGGCACACAGCTTTAAGTCAACGAGTAAAATACTTAGAAATCCCTTATTAAAAGTAGCATTACGACATATTGGTTCAGATACAGCGAACTTATATGATGAATTCCATTTTAATATCGAATATACGGAACCCTAAAGCTATGAGTTTTTTAATTTTCAAAAGATAAATATTGGGAAGGTACATATATAGGTAATAAAACATTTACTAATTACAATCCGTGACTAAAAGTTCAAGCGAAAAGTAAAAACTTTAATTGTAGAATATTTATTTATTCGAGCTTTAAATGATATCCTTTCGCTTAGCTCTTTGAGCGATCTGCTCAGCTTCTTCTACAGTATCTGGGAGAGCCACATTGATAGTTTCTGGTAAGGAAAGTACTAGAGAAGCAGCGATTAACGCCATAATTCCAAAGCATATCGCTGGTAAATTATTGTAGTATAGCGCCTGTGGAGAAATAAAAGCAAAGTTAAAGTGTTATGTGCATCGACCATGCTTAGTATTAATACAAAACTTAGTACTTAAAGTTCTTGTAAGTTATATGTTGGGATATTGGGACATTTACACACAACACTATCTAGTTCCACGGTAAGGTACGAGCCTTGTGTTATGGATACTAGATGGTTGATATACTACACATATATAAGTTTAAATACATACATATTATAAATATAAACATCCATGACTGGAGTACAAACATTCGTGCTCAACAAATGTATGCCCCCAGCGGGACTCGAACCCGCGACCGCTGCCGCAGCAAGTAGGGTCACTACAAACTGCGCCACGCGTGTCGTCAAAGTTAAAAATTTAATCTCACATAACTAATAACATAACGATCAAATATATTTTACACACATGAAAAAAATATTTTTTATTGTTTTATTTTTAGAGATTACATTATAACTAGACGACAGAAACAGAATGTTTATTCGCTCTGTGCGCGACTTCAGCGCCATGGTACGTTTGAACTACAGGGGGCTATTGTAATATATTTTACTAAGTATTGAATGGCTGTCAGTAATAATAATATCGAATGATAAATAAAAAAATGCTTTTTTAATTAAAGGGAATATTTATAATAAATATTTGTTAATGTAAAGTGTTCTTGTGCATTAAAAAATAAAATGTAAGTATAGTTAATACCGAAAAAGTAGCATAGAAGTTAGCACACATAAAGGTAGGTTAACTGAAATCAGACTGAAATCAAATAAAAAGAAAATAGAAAAAGTTTTTTTTAAAATTAAAATTATAAGAAAACTTGAATAAACATTCAATTATTTTTTTTTAATAGCAAATTTAGATTAAACGAAATTACCAAAATATTTTATGTTTCAAAATTCTACAAATTAAAAGTGCTGATTGTTTTTGAGTACAAAAAAAATAGATTATGTTTGCTAACTAAAATTAACATATTACAATTCAATAATAAAGCTGGGAAAAATTGTTAATCGATAAAATTTATCATTTTTATTTTTAGATTTTAATATTTAATATTTAAAATTTATGATCATTGGTATGGATAATCTTTTTGTTTAATATAATAAGTGGCAAAGAGTAAATGAATCTTAAATAATTAATGAAAAGTTTATAATAAAAAAATTCAATCTTATTTTTTAATATATAATTATGCTAAATTTAAAAATGTTTAAAAAAAATTTTTTTTTTAATTAATAATAATATTTCCTAGCATTTTCTAAACTTACTATTTTTTTAAGTTTTACTCCTTTCAAGATTTTTATTATTACGGATAGTAAGGTTATGATTCTACTTACTTTTGTCTCCTAACAGCGGCTATCCATTTTTTCCTCTGATTTATTTTCCAACTTGCTGTTGGAAATTTATAAAAATGACAAGCACTTTTTCTACCTGTATTCTTACAACTTACAACACAACAACTTTTGTGACTCATTTTATGTTATTTTATTTAAATAAATTTTAAATAACAATTCACTTGTATATTTAGCTAACTCGAAACATAAAAACAGCCCCCCGTAGTATCGGATATAGCCACGGGTAGCGCTGACGGTAAATCAGTTTCTCCCCACCACCGGCTTCGCACAGAGCGAATAAAAATCTACAGATATTGTGTGTTTTAAATGTCTTTTAATTGAAATTAGATAAGTTCCTTGAACCATAGTTTGATGTTAGTACTGTATATATACTTTTATTATGCATTTAGCGAAAAGCTGTTACTTTCAAATTAAAAATAGAAAATTTTATTTATAAGCACTGATTATATTAAACTTTATAAATTTTTATACTTACAAGTAAAGGTGTAAGTGGTGCTAGCGTAGAACCAACTCTTCCTAGCGACGAACAAACAGCCAACAGCGACTGCCTCACATTCGTTGGAAAAACTTCTGATACGTAAATGTATACAGAACTGTAGGAAACTGTTATTGAGAACTTGCCCGAAAGGTAAATGATGAGGGATAGCCACTTTTGCTCTGGAAAAAAATAATTTGATTAATAAATTGAGCCTTTTGGAATATGTCGAGATGATGGCAAGAGACCTGATGGTCTGTCGCTGGTTCCCTGGGAAAGGGGACGGGCGTTATTGTGGGACGCTACATGCGTTGACACATTGGCCCCGTCTCATGTCAGGGAGACGGCGTCTAAAGTGGGGGCCGCGGCGGAGAAGGCTGAGCTTCTCAAGTTGCGTAAATATGCCTCCCTTAGTCAAAATTATATTTTTATACCTTTTGCTGTAGAAACCCATGGGCCATGGAGTCAAAGTGCTAAGCATGTTTTAAAAGACATAACACCTCGTCTTATCACCTCTACTGGTGACAGGAGAGCTGGCTCGTTTTTCGCCCAAAGAATCGGCATTGCCATTCAGTGGGGGAATGCGGCCAGCATTATTGCCACTATTCCGCGCGGACACGACTTGTACAGTAATAATTAAGTGTATATTTGCTTTGTACATATAGTTAAGTTTACTTGTAATTTCCTTTATTGTAAATAAATTATATATAGTAAATATTACAGCATCAGTATATTTGATTAATAATATATTATATTCATGCCGTCAATGTGTGTAGTTACATATTAAACATATTCTTATTTTACATCAATAGGCTTTCTATTTGCATTCCTAAGTATGATCAGATATTTTAATATAAGTTCCAAGAGGAGAAATTGTTACGATGTTTATGTGAGATACGCATAATATATTATGTTTATCTTATACATACGAAAGTGAGCAACATTAAATATTTATTATAATATTTATTTAATATAATCGTATATTGAGGGACTACTCACTTATCCTAGTTGCAGTCAGATTCGCTCCCTAATCATGTTTTACGGTTTGTATTGTGATATTCTCTAGCAGTAAAATAAATGTTTACCTATAGCTTGAGCAAAGTTAAAGTGTGAAATCTAACCAGTTTCAGCATCTAAGCTGTTTATCGAAATTTAACCAGTGCTTTTCTAGGCAGACATACAAACATTCTAAAGAGTATAGATCGGCCTGTGTATCAATCATTAAGAATATTTTAATAGTTTAAATATAGACGGTAATAGTAGTCTATTTACATATTTACTTATCTGAATCTGGATACACAACAGTTTTCATAGCAAAAAAATTGTTTTAATATCATAAAAAATATTTTTCACGTACCACATAGGTCAAGCGGGTCAATGTTGCAAAATCTCACTTGCAAATCATATTTAACCTCAAATTTTGTCAGCCGAAAATAAAATTCCGTATGAAATCTCATTTCGTATAATTTCACTTAAAACAGTAAAACTCGAGAGCGAGTCGCCACCAATCTTGTATTTTATCACCATTAAAATTGCAATATAAGACCTACATCAAAACGCTCCTTCATTCATTTATTCATGCAATGTTTGTTAAACACCGTTTGAAGTATTCTCGACGGAGAAGTCATTACATTATAGGTTCAAATGTAAGAGAGAGTCATATTTCAGAAATCGGCTTAACTGAATATTCCATTAAATCCGAGCAAACATCGATCACTAAGTAAACAGCAACACCGCAAAATACCGGCTAACTTGAGGCGTTGTCAATTTGGCGTAAACTGTTTTTAGGATTATCAAGCCGTCTTTTGTTCGCGTCAAATCGTGCTCGGCTGAGATTGGAAGAGATATTCATATTATCTCTGTTGGGCGGAAAGTTTATTATCATTGAAAGCTCTGGAAGCTTCGTTGTGGTATAAGAAAATTAATAACTTTTGACACTCTTGATTAATTATAAGTAAACTTTAACTTTGCTTGTGCTATGATAACATGAAAAGTTAAATGTATATGTTAAATATGTATGTAAATGTAATGAAGACTTACCTTTTGCAAGCAGCGATAGACTTATACACAGACATGCACTCAGAACATATGTTGTAATTAGCACTCTTTTTCTCCCAAACCTGTCCAACACTAACAAACACACGATATTCGCTGGGATTTCTACAAACGCCACCAGCATAAAGTTCACATATTTATTTCCGGCTAGCGACACTGAATTTATAGACAGTCCGGAATACACAAAAGTACATGTAATCCAAAGGAATGAACATATTGCCAGTCTCTTTCTAATAATACTAGATTTGATCACTTTTTTAAAATTAGAGTCTTGTTTAACTTGGAGTTGTTTGTTATCCTCGTCTTCTTTATGTTTTTCATCATCCGGCACGGTTTTTTCAAGTTCGTAAAGTGGGGAGAGTACTTCGTTAGATAAGTTCACTTTATTCATCTTCGCTGCTTTCTTTAGAATTTCAGCAGCTTCTTGGTGACGACCTTTACTAATCAACCATCGGACACTTTCATTGAGTATCCAATAATAAGTTACTACTAAAAGGGCTGGTGTATATATAAGTCTTAGGACGTGTCTCCAGCTTTGCAGCCACCAAGAAAATCCAGATAGAGATATTAGTCCCATAACGTAAAAAATATTTATAAGTGTGTTTCCAAATACTCTGCCCTTAGGTCTGACTAATTCCATTGCTGAAACAAAATGGTTTAACAGTGAACATCCATATAAAATTGAAAAGGATATTTTAAATTGAGACACAGTCAGTTGTTATTATTCAATATACTCGTATTATTAATAGGTATGACAACTTTATATTCCAAAAGTGGAGTTTTTGATGAAAATACTGTATATTTTGTTTTGCATGTTTGTTCGTGTCTTAAATTGTATTAAAATAAAAAAAAATACTGACCAATAACAAAAGCAGTGCTATAAGCCCCTGCTCCTAAACCAGCTTCTAAGAACTCAAACGCCAACAACATGGGGTAGTTGACGGAGAAGGATCTTAGAAATCCAAAAATGCCATTCATTAACGAAGCTATAGACAAAGCAAGTTTCCTGCCATACTTGTCCGAGATGAAGCCAGTAAGAGGCAGCGAGATAAACAGTCCGGCGTTGTGTACTGAACCTATAAGGGTACGTTTCCAATTTTGACATCCCAGATCGAACTGCAATTAAATATAACTATTAAGGTTTATTTTATAGTACACAATTCTTTAATAACAGTGTTTTTTAATAAATTCAAGGTAGTAATTTAATAATTTGTCGATTTGTTGATCGAAATGTACATCCATACTGATATGTAATCAAAAATATTAAAGTATCCTAAAACTAAAATTTTTATGTTATTGTGTTAACATTCAAATTCTAGATTAAAAATTATGAAATATCCTATTTCACAATCATGTTATCTGTTAAAAATAGAACATAGTCGTATCGTGACTTAACTCGTATAATGATATAGCTATTGAAATAAAAATAATTTGTATTAAATAAGTTTTTTTTTATGGTAAAAAGGGGGCAAACGGGCAGGAGGCTCACCTGATGGGAAGTGATCACCTCCACCCATGGACATCTGCAAGCCTGCTGCAAGCCAGGCTTGCAGATGCGTTGTCGGCCTTTCAGGAAAGGGAGGGATGGAGGAGGGAGGGAAGTGGGAGGGGGGAACGAAGGCGGAGGATGAAGGGAAGAGGGAGGGGGGAAGGAGAGTGGGCCTCCCGGACTCTCACTCACCGGACGAAACGCGACAGCATAGCTGCCACTTCACGCCGGTCTTCTGTGAGAGAGTGGTACTAATGAACTATACGGGGCGTGCCGGCCCATTCGGTTGCTACCCGAAGGTAACAAGCATGGCACTACCACTTATGAAAATGTATGTGTTGTATGTACTTATGATAATGAATTAGTAGTAGTTCATCTCATAAGAAAAAATGTGAGGACAAATCAATCAAATTTTTATATTTAGATATGTTATCACCACGCCTCCAGCACGCGGGATTAACTTCGACTATTCGCGTGATGTAACGTACGTTGTTATTGACAGATAAGTGTGTGTACTCATGTCGGAGTTTGACTGCTAGATAATAGTGGATTTGATTATTATTAAAAGTAAAAATGATCGCTAATATTATTGAGCAAATGAAATCGAGTGAAGCAGATTCAAATCCGGGATTTTATTCTTTATTACCATTTAGCCGGTGCACTATGGACTGATACCCCTTGCACTGAAAGAAGCACAAGTTAAAGAGGACTGAATATGTTACATGCAAACGAATATAAAATAACAATAACTAAAAATTTTCGTGATGTTATAAATGAAACTATCTTTTCGGATTTTGTCGCGGATTTATTATGATTTACAAAGTAAAAAAAATTGTGGGTAGGCACTGTCTGTAACAAGTATATAACCCCCTGAGACGTCGAATACCTTAGTTTCTCCCGTGACCATGATTGCTGTAAAGCATTCGAAACGTCGGGAACCAAAAATCATAATAAATCCGCGACAAAATCCGAAAAGATAGTTTCATTTATAATGTCAAACATTCGCGTAAACCTAAGAAAATATTCGTGATGTTATTTAATAAGTCAAATGATTTATAATGTGAACCAAAACTAATAAAACAATAAATATTTTTCCAAACCCATCAATAGAGAAATAAACTGGTTAATATTACTTAAAGTAAAGTAATAGAGTTATGAAATAAATTCGAATATATTTGTGGTTGCTAATAACAGATAAGAAGGTAATAAGTATAAAAAAATATATTATGTAGGGACATGTTAAAACAGCTTGTTCCATACCTTACCATACAGTTGAAGCACTACACGTATATAACTTTTAATATACACATATTATTATAAATATGATAACCTTTGTGTTTTTTTGATAAATACTCGTCATATTTGATGATTACGTCATAATTACCTATTATTACCTATTTGACTTTCTTTAGTCAAAGCTGTACTTACATCTTTCACAGCGGAGTCTTCATCACTATACACGTATTCCGTACATTTCTTGACAAAGTTCGTATGGAAATCATCAGCGCTGCACGTTTCACTGGCGTTAGCGGTAGTTGGAAACATCTCGCATCTTGAAAAATTGTTCTTATCTTTCGGTATTGCGTATTCTAGCCATGATGTGTCATTCAGGTACTCACATTGTGGAACATGACATCTGTACAGAATTATTATAGTATTAATTTTTTCGTAGTTCTAATTATTTTAAATGAAATAATTTTAGGACATCTAATGAATAAACTAAAAACAAGGTAAACGCCTTTTTGTAATGAATTAAAAAAGATTAAAATAATATAATATCGTGTAATATTTTCTTGTATAGTATAGTGCTGAAATAAGTGCTGTATAATTGATTAAAGCTATATATTTAATTTTACAGCTAAATTAATGTTAAAGACCTTGTAATGAATTTTAAATAAGATTTTTTATAAGTAGGTATTGAATATTTTTTATTATATTTTCTATAAGTCTAAAAATTTCATATCACTCATTAACCAAATACAACAGTTGTGAGGACATCAACACACATTATAATTTACAATACACGACCACAATCAAGTTTCATGGTAAGTGCCCCCAGCGGGACTTGAACCCGCGGCACAGCAAATGACATAACGGACTAAGCCAAACATGTCAAAGAAATATAGAAAATATAAATATGAGGTACAAATATCTAAAAATAGTTTTTCAATTAAATACATTTTACAGGAAAAAAATCCGCATAACTTGCCAAATAGTTGAACGGGTATATCAACTTGGCCATAAATCCAGGTTCAGCACGATTGGTACACGCATGCAAATTGATCGTCACCTATCGGCGGACCGATCGTAATTTGATAGACGGACGAGCCTCGGTTAGGATTACGGGATGGTCTCAGACTTCCCTCGATATCCTTTAAATTCGATTGAAATGTGTCGAATTTTGTCTACTGTTTTCAGATATTTTGCTACAGTTTTATTAACATTTTTAATTATTATTGCAATTGTTAAAGAGGAATAGTCAAAATCGTAAGCATTTTTATGCAATACTATATATGAAGACTCACTCTTGCTTAGGTTCGTTGTTTCTACATATGAACCTGGAAACGCACCTATCATACTATTAAATTTCATCAAAATATATCTAGTGGTTTTCTAGTGTTCCGTTCAGAGACAGACAAAAATTGTAAATCTATTGACACCATCATTCATTATTGAATATTTCATGTACAGATTGACTCAGTTAGAATTTTACTATATTATGTATAGATTATGATTTATAAATAGATCATGTGTTCAGCTTTCGTTAAATAACGGTAAAAATTGTATTTTATAATAACTCTTATACTATAAATCTTAAATATTAAAAGTATTTATTTGTGTGAAAGCGAGAAACTACTGCAACTACTAAATATTTTTTAAACCGACAATATGATGAGAAACTGTTTAGTTAAGTGTCCATTTAAATTTTGATTTTATAATCGCTGATTATTATCGTTGAAACCCTTACAAATTAATTTCAGGTGTGTTTCTAGCAAAGGTCTGAAAGTTTCCGTCGGTCCAGCCAGATGAGAGTAGCAATTATAGTGAACAAAGGATTCCGACTAATTGCACCATCCAGGGCTAGTGATTAAGAATCCTCCTTTTTAAGCTTTACTGAAATGGAATATCTCGTGATTTGATTTCTTTGTACGATTTGAATTACCTTTGAACTTTTGTATAAAAAAGGGGAAATGTATGTAACTCAACTCAAGTGTATGGTTTTTTGTCATCATATTTCAAATATACGTGGAAATTTAAAAGAAGACCACCCATTAAAGGAAAATAGAAATTACATTTACAAAAATTTTAAAGGTAGTACTTTATTAGTTAAAAGCTTTGATATTATTGAGCTGTACGTGATTAAATTGCAAAAGAATTATTTGCAAATTTAAATAATCAAATAAGTTGTCTAATAAAATTAAAATTAATAATGACACATTCATTGTCCATATTATCCATACTGTTATTTTGTACATTAAATCCAAAATGCATATCAAATACGTATTTGTTTTCTTTAAGTTTAAGTAAAATCAATGAATCTAGTACCTAGTTCACCCACTAGTCAAAATTCGATATATTATTTTTATTGTATGTACTTAAAGCTCCTTAAAACTTACTTAACAGAAACAGCATACATAGGAGAAAAAGGTATTAAACTGTTATTATAACTTTGCCTATCTATACTAATATTATAAATGCGAAAGTTTGTAAGTATGGATGTATGGATGTTTGTTACTCTTTCACGTAAAAACTGCTGAATGGATTTTAATGAAACTTTACAATAATATAGCTTATACATCAGAATAACACATAGGCTACAATTTATAAAGATATTGTGTGATTTTTTTAAAAATATGACGATAGGTGTAAAGTAAGTAGTAAAAAATCTAGCATCTGCGAGCTATTCTGGCATGCGCTGCCATAACCGCTAGAGTTACACATATGTAATGTATGATGGAAATGTTTATCTTAAACAAGCGCTCACCTTTACTTCGCTCGGGTTCGTCCATAGATTAAATGCGAGCGAAGCCGCGGGTTCCACTAGTTTATATACATAATATAAATTGTACATGGTTTTGTTTACGGAAATGGAATCGAATTCACCACCATCGCCTGCTCATGGTGACATGTTTCAACTTATCATAAGTAGTTAGTATAAATTCGTATATAATGCATCTATCTCTGTTTTCTATACATTGATTCAAAGCTGATACAATTAATAGCAGTCAACATGATTGATAGGGCTCATTAAAGCACTTGTAAGTGATGGCGTAATCTGTTCGATGTGACTGAGGTTAGTCGAGTTATTGTTTGAACTTTAATTAGGAAACAAATTCGCTTATTTAACTTAGTTAATAATAATAATATTTAACCTGTTGAATAAATTAAATAGTAACGCAGTTAAATAGTTTACTTAAAATTGTCTCGAAAATTAGCTTTCTTTTGTTGGATTGATTAGATTAGCTGCTTTTGAGCTTTCAAAAAGGAGGAAGTATTAATTTCGATTGTATAGCTTTGTGTTTTTCATAATAGTATATAATATTTTTCATTACAATACAGAAATGCACAATACTAGTGAGTCACCCTCGTTCCACTCGGGTTCGTCCCTAGGTTCCTTTAACAGTTAGTAAAAAACTGTCTCATATATTGGCCTGTATAACTTTAAAATTGTAAATTCTTCGCACCCAATCTCATCAGAAACTGTGCAATAAGTAGTTTTCTTATGCATTCCCGTCCACAACAATGTATATTTAAATCAGATTTTCCAAAAGATATTTAATATAGAGAGCCGACTCAGTTACGATGTTTTTATATAGGTTTTGTACATGTATAAAGAGATAGATAGTTACTGTTACTTATATAATATTTTAAAACAAGACTATGTAAATAACGTTTTATAATCAACGTACCTACATGATATAAATCATATTGTTACACAGATCACGTCGCCAATTCATTTCATTTTTTAACGAAAGCGTGACTTGATTTGAAATATAATTAACAGTGTATGCGTTTGCTATATTTTAAATGGTTTAAATGAATAATTTTTCATACGTAAAAAAATTTTCTTTTTCTACCCACAAGATATTTATATGGAATATGCTAGTTGGTACTCAAGAAGGACAGTATTCGGTAACAATATTATTATTTTCAATTATGGTAACCAAATATTTTTTACAAAGAGCTTTCAGTGTCGTTTAGATGTTAGAGCCATTTTTTCCCATCCGAACTGCAAAGATACCCTGAAGTCATGGTAGCTTCCTCATGAGATTACCATATAATTATAATAAAATGTTATTTTATTCAAATATAAAAGTCTTGATATAATAATTTTTGAATACCTCTTGTATATATTTTCATGGAACCACATGTTTGGAAAATAGATTAAAAATCAATTTATTCAACAAACGCTTTAGTACAACTGTAGTTTTAACGATTGCTTTATAGTACATTTTAAGTTGTTATAACATTGTACACACAAGAAGTACCAAATCACATTTCCAAGATAAACACAATAAATATTTTCTTGAGTACGACAATATAACTTAAGCAAATAGAATTGTGAATACTTAAGCGAAATAGAATAAGAAAAAGAAATAAAAGGGCAAACTAAAATAGAAATATGTAGGAACTTTACCTATCTGGAGACAACCCGTTTCTTCGGGCAATTTATCAAATTGACGAAGGTGGATCATTAGAACGCGGATTACAGTTTCAGAGGGGCATCGTATTAGACATGTAGACGAGTTCAGAATTACTCAGGCTTTACAGGGACCTATGTTGCGTGAAAATCTCTTGGGTACATATGTATATAATGTATAATATGTTATATTATTTTCGGTAGAACATGATTCTTTTATATTTATTTTCCTTTAAATCCCATTGTACTTTTTAATACTTATTTGCTTTTTATGATTTAGCGCGAGTAAGCCGAGGGTCCCGCTCGTCAAATTATATACTAAAACCTTCCTCGAGAACCACTTTATCCATTAGTGGAAACAGCATGAAAATCGGTGCAGTAGTTTTTGAGATTTATCGCGTATGTTCGAGCGACATCTATTGAGCAGTGGCGCTTCTAATACCATGAAGTTGCCGCTCATCGGCCAATGAGAGCAAGACAGGCGGGGGAACCGCGCCTAGCTTCAATATTCATTTTTCTGTATAAAACCTCAAAAATTGTAACGTTTTCATTCGTTTTTTAATATTTCATATTTATTCTTCGTTATTCATTGTCAGTTAATACACGAGTGTCTTATACGAGTAGTCTTTTATTCCAAGTCATACTTTACGAACAACCGAAATTATATACGAACTATCTGAATACGAACATTTTGGTACTTCGAGACGGATCAAGATTTGAGCAGAATTGGAGCAGAGTGGACATCATCCATCCATCAATTCTCATCATCTCCAGATCTCCAGGCGTTCATCCATCCATCATTTCATTCCTCTATTCATCCATTCATCCTCACCCTCTCAAGATTAAGTGTAACTTCGTTCAGTGTCTTCGTTTGCAGTCAATTCATTTAAAATTGTGAGTATCTTTTCTTTCTTTAAACCATCACGATGAGTAGTAAGGGTGATAGCTTAAAATTGCCGAAATCTCCATGCAAATCAGATTCAGAGCAGGATTTGTTAGTTGATTTAAAACGTTCGCGGGGTAGTATAAAATTGCGGTTAACTTCATTCAAAAAATATTTGTGTAATTTAAATGTTGAACAAATTGCTATTGATTCTATGAAAAAAGCAGAATTAAAGTTAAGAATGCAAAGTGCCCAAGAAAGTTATGAGGCATTTAACAAAGTTCAATGTAAAATCGAGTTAGTGTCTGATGATATAAAAGAGCATACAGAGTACAGAGAAAATTTTGAAGACACTTATTTTTCTTGTATGGCATCAGCACAGTCTTTAATTGAATCAAATATGAATGACGGTTCTAACTGTAATAGCTCGCTAACTTCTAGTATAAAATTACCTCAAATAAAGCTACCCTCCTTTAACGGTTCTTATGATCAATGGTTAGAATTTAAAAATTCATATGTTAGTATGATACATATGCGTTCAGATCTCGATGCGATTCAAAAGTTTCACTATTTGCGATCATCACTTTCTGGTAGTGCATATCAAGTAATAAGCGCCTTAGAATTTACAGCTCTCAACTATTCGCACGCTTGGGCTTTACTTGAGAACAGATTTAATAATGAACGGCTTTTAGTGCATAATCATATCAAAGCGTTGTTTACTGTACCTAGTATGAATAAAGAATCGCCTAAACAAATCAGAACATTAATAGATACTGTTTTACGTAACTTACGCGCTCTTAAAACGTTAAACGAACCCACAGATCATTGGGATACTTTAATAATTTATTTAATAGCATCTAAACTAGACGTTTGTACTGAAAAAGAGTGGGAAAATTACAAAGGATCTATTACGTACGCTACACAAAAGAATTCTAGTCTTAAATTAAAGTTAGAAGATTTGTTATCGAGCAATCGCGCTGATACATTAGAAATGATAATTGCTAATCATACAGGCGGTAACTCGCAAAAATCGCACGATAGTCGAGCTCATAGTGATATAAAAAAACCGACATCGCAAACAAAATTACATAGTTTTGTTTCGACGCGTAAAGACTCTTTAAATAAGTCGGGTAGTAGTAAACGTTCTTATAACTGCGTCGCATGTAGTAGTAATCATGCTCTGTACACTTGTCCTATTTTTCTAAACTTAACAGTTAAAGATAGAATAAAATTAGTAGATGATAATAAAGTTTGTCGCAATTGTCTACGTTCGGGTCATGCGATAGAAAATTGTTTATTCGGGCCCTGTAAGCATTGTCAGACTAAACACAACACGTTATTGCATTTAGGAGGTATTAATAACGTTTTATTATCTCCTATTTATAGTACGAATAAGGAATCAGCTGATCGAGATAGTGCGACCACTACATCGACCGCGCTGCATTCTACACACACTGATATAAATATTGATAGCACAGCTGACGAGTCGCGCATGCTGTCTCATTCCGTTTTGCTTTCCACTGCCTTAATAGAAGTAGCCGACAGTAGGAACGTATTTCATACTGCGCGAGCGCTTTTAGATAATGGAAGTCAACATTGTTTCGTTACAGAACAATTATGTAAACGATTAAACGTTAATTTAATACAGTCCACTTTACAAATATCGGGTATAGGTCAATCGGTTGTTCAGTCGAGTAATATATGCGATTTAAATATACGTTCAAAAACATGCGATTATTATACGAGTATCAAATGTTTGGTTTTACCGTTTATTACCTCGAATATGCCGACACAAAATATTAATATGGACCTTATTCGCATACCACAAAACGTTCACCTTGCCGATCCTTATTTTAATACTCCGTCTAAAATCGATATTTTGATAGGAGCAGATAAGTTCTGGGAATTATTGCAAAATCAAAAAATACGTTTACCGAATGGGCCATATCTACAGAATACGTATTTAGGTTGGTTAATTTCGGGTCCTATATTTTATACGAATAAAGTTGCTATTACTAATAGTAATCTAGTACATTGTAATTTTGCTCAAAATTTAGACGTTCAATTAAGAAAATTTTGGGAGATCGAAGAAATTCCACACGTTTCTAACGTTCTTACCGAGGACGAAAGGAAGTGTGAAGATTTGTTTATAAAAACAAGTAAACGATTAGCCAATGGAAGATTTTCGGTCCGTATTCCATTGAAAGAATCACCAGAGACACTCGGAGACTCATATGTTACCGCAAAAAATCGTTTCTTTTCTTTAGAACGTAAATTGGATCGTCTAGATCCTCGCTATAAACAAATGTACTGTGAATTCATGAAAGAATATGAGAATTTAGGTCACATGTCGGTCGTACATACGAATATTTCTTATAATGATTCACCGTATTATTTTCTTCGGCATCATGGTGTTTTTCGTGAGGATAGTTCTACTACGAAGTTACGGGTGGTGTTCGACGGCAGCACTACCACGAGTTCGGGTAAGTCATTAAATGACATACAAATGATAGGGCCCTCGCTTCAGAATGATATTTTTGCAATTTTGTTGCGTTTCCGACAGTATATTCACGTTGCATGCGCAGATGTTGAGAAAATGTTCCGTCAAGTGCTTATACAAGAAGACATGAGAAATTTGCAACTCATACTTTGGAGAGAGAGGTCTTCGGATCCTCTCAGAATATATAAGCTAAATACTATTACTTACGGCACTGCGTCCGCCCCCTACTTGAGCATGCGTTGTTTGAGGCAACTTGCGTACGAGTGCAACGATGACGTCATAGCTCGTGTCATAAACGAAGATTTTTATGTAGACGATCTAATCACTGGGCATGATGACCCTATAGTTTTATCGGACATCTGTAAGAAAACGTCGAGAATTTTGCGTAAAGGCTGTTTTCCACTGCGTAAGTGGACATTTAATTATGACGTCACAGCTGCTACTTCGAAAAAGCTTGCCGTCGGAGAACATTCACAAAATAAAACTCTAGGCTTAGGATGGCATAGTGACAGCGACGAACTATATTTCAATTTTAAAAATGAGTTAATTAATTCTACTTCATTAACTAAACGTGTAATGCTGTCTATAATTTCACAAATATACGATCCATTAGGACTTTTAGCTCCCGCGGTCATTATTTCAAAAATTTTGTTGCAACGTCTTTGGTTAAATAAAATCGGATGGGATGACGCGGTACCTGATGACGTCACAGTAGCTTGGAATCGTTATATCAAAACATTGCACTGTTTGAGTGAGTTACGCATTCCTCGATTCGTAAGGAGCATGCACACTCAACACACCGAACTTCACATATTTACGGATGCGTCTGAGGATGCTTACGGTGCCTGTGCATATGTATGTACGTACGATGATTGCGACTCTGACGTGGAGGTAAATTTGTTATGTGCTAAAAGTAAGGTCGCTCCGTTAAAAACGATTAGCATCCCACGATTGGAATTATGTGGGGCATTATTAGGTGCGAAACTTTATAAGAAGATAATTGATTCATTGCGCTTGAAATTCGATAACGTTTATTTTTGGACAGATTCCACTGTAGTGATGGGTTGGATACGGATGTCTCCGCACTTGTTAAAAACATTTGTACAAAACAGAGTTACAGAATTAAATGAATTAACCGGTGACTCGCGATGGCTACATATCCAGAGTAAAGATAACCCAGCTGATCTAGTGTCTAGGGGTCTTAACTTCGAACTGCTCACAAGGTCAAACCTTTGGTGGCACGGACCTAGTTGCTTACGAGAACATAATTTTAAGTTTAAACTTGAAAATTTATTACAAGCTTGCGATAATTTACCGGAATTACGATCGAAACCTATTGTATTAACATGTACAGAGCCTTGTAAAAATAGTTTTATAGATTTCAATAGATTCTCCTCCTATAATAAGTTGAAGCGCGTCGGTGCGTATGTATTGCGTTTCATTGATAACACGCGTAGACGTCGTAGTAGTAGTGAGCCGCATAACGGTTGTTTACAGTTGTCTGTGCAGGAATTAAAAACATCGGAGTTAGCGTTAGCGCGTATAGCTCAGATGCAATCGTTTCCGGACGTGTATCGCTGTTTATTTAATGATCTGCCGCTAAAACAAGTTATAGACAAAAAGCAATTTAATAAAATCGCGAGTTTAAATGTATTTATGGACAATAATAAATTAATACGTGTTGGTGGTAGGCTTTCTAATTCGACTAGTTTTAGTTTCGATAAGAAACATCCGATTTTACTGTGCAGTAAACATCGACTCACAGTGTTGTTATTTGAAAGTGAACATAAACGTTTATTACATGGTGGCCCTCAGCTGCTACTGTCTTCTTTACGGGAAAGGTGGTGGACACTTGGTGCCAGGAACTTAGCTAGAAAGTCAGTTCACAACTGTGTTACGTGTACGCGAATGAAAGGGAAGACTTTGAACCCCATCATGGGCAATCTGCCCTCTGAACGTTTAGAAGTCGGGTTTCCTTTTATACGTTGCGGCGTGGACTACGCTGGACCAGTTCATGTGTTAAATCGTAAAGGGAGAGGAGCAAGGATTGTTAAAGGTTATATTTGTTTATTTGTATGTTTTATTACTCGAGCTATACATTTAGAATTAGTCAGTGGCCTCTCCACACAAGATTATATTCTAGCACTTAAACGTTTTATTTCTCGTCGTGGTAAACCGGCGGAGATATTCTCTGACAACGGAAAAAATTTCGTTGGTGCTGAAAAAGAGTTTTTACATGAACTTAATAAAAACGTTAATAAAATATTTGATTTTGCAGCTGATATTGGCATAAGCTTCAGGTTTATCCCACCTTACGCTCCTCATTTTGGTGGTTTATGGGAGGCAGGGATAAAATCATGTAAGTTTCATTTAAAACGTGTAATCGGTAACGCGAATTTAACATACGAGGAACTCTGTACTGTATTAACACAAATCGAGGCTGTCCTGAATTCCCGTCCCCTAACTCCTATGTCCTCTGATCCTAATGATTTCTCTCCTCTCACCCCAGCTCATTTCCTAATTGGACGACCGCTGATCGCGCCTGCCAGCAATCTCACTGCTCGGAACACCAGCTATCTCAACCGCTACGAAAGGGTGGAGCAAATGCGGGAACACTTCTGGAAGCGATGGGCAAAAGAATTTGTGTCGGAGCTCCAGCTTAGAACCCAGTGGAAGCACAAGGCAGAGGACATCTCTATTGACACCCTGGTGCTTATCAAGGAGGATAATCTCCCGCCTCTGAAGTGGAGATTAGGGAGAATTTTGCGCACCTTCCCAGGCAAGGATGGTGTGGCTCGTGTTGCAGATATCCGCACATCAACGGGCATCGTTCAACGAGCTTTCTCAAAAATCTGCCCGCTGCCGCTGCAGCCGGTAGACGAAGGCACAACCAAAGAGGCTACATCATGCTGAGACCCTGTTTTTGTTGGAAGTCAGTACTTCCAAGGCGGAGGCCATGTTCGAGCGACATCTATTGAGCAGTGGCGCTTCTAATACCATGAAGTTGCCGCTCATCGGCCAATGAGAGCAAGACAGGCGGGGGAACCGCGCCTAGCTTCAATATTCATTTTTCTGTATAAAACCTCAAAAATTGTAACGTTTTCATTAGTTTTTTAATATTTCATATTTATTCTTCGTTATTAATTGTCAGTTAATACACGAGTGTCTTATACGAGTAGTCTTTTATTCCAAGTCATACTTTACGAACAACCGAAATTATATACGAACTATCTGAATACGAACAGCGTAATTACTTTTTATCAATATAATTTACTATACTACTTAGTACTTACCAATGCTAGTCTGTTTGTTTTTTATACTTTTATCATTTAATTAGAGTTGATTGTATTACGGATAAAGCCAGATCGATTCTGGCACTGCATTATTTGCTTTTGAATCACTAACGAACAATTTGAAAGTTTCATCGTCTATGAATTATTAGTTGAAATACAATAACGAGTAAAATAATTTGGTATAATATATGTGTGTCTACTATGTATATTAGGTACCTCAATTCTCTGATCATTTCTCTATTAAATTGAATCACTAAAACATGCTGTTCGCTTGATTTTTATTAAGACTATATTAAGTACTTACTTCATTAATTTAATTATATAAGGTGCATATTAATAAATAAATAAAATAATAAATATTCAACAGATATTTTGTATTATTTGTGATGAGTTCTAGCTATTCAAATTCAAGAAAGTCTTTCATTTGCCTCGCTCAGTCTATAATTACTTCAGAAGCCTTGTTTAATCATTTCAATATATCAAGATATGTGTTGTTTTTTTTAAATTTATGACGCATTGTAATGTAGATGAGTACCTACTTATATACAATATGTTCTAGACAACATTTCCTTTAAAATTATACATAAAACATTACGCCACATAAAAAAAAAACTAAGTGTGACAACCATATCTATATATATATAATGAAAATGGTCTTCGTTTGAGGCACAATCACGCCTAAACCACTGATCGTATCGACATGAAACTACCACCATTCGATGCGAAATTTTTCCTAGATGGTTTATGGCTATCTATTTTTTGAATTCCAACATTCCTTCATTTTTTTATTGCTGTTTTACTTTTATGAACATTTATTCCGCTAATAAAAACAAAAGATAAGCATTTTCTCTTGATTCTTTTGTTTTCATGGATTTCAACAGAGTATATTAAACGGATTATGGTTTTTTACATTCAGCTAAGAATCTACTCACGGTAGTGGAGAACGGCTGGACCAATTAGGCTTTTTTTATAGTCAGAATTGTCAGGAGAAAGTTTTGTATGTAAGAAAATTTTAAAAAAGTCAGATAAAAAGTTAAAAATTGCGATGATAATCGAAGAATTCCCATCTATATAGTCACTCACTACGAAATCTCGGGAACCATAAGACTTAGAAACGTGAAACTTGGTAGGAATATTACTTTTGCTATGTAGAGGTCAGCTATGAATAGATTTTAAGAAATCCATCCCCCAAAGGGGATTGCGGGGGCGTTAACAATGAACGATTCCTGTTTATAAACTGTAGCTCCTATAGACTTCAAATTTGGTAGGAATCTTCTGTAAGAGGTGTAGAAATAGGCTATGAACGAATTTTACGATAGCTCACCCCGCAGGGGGTTGCGGGGGTGGGTATTAACAATTAATATTTTTAATTTTCCAGCTAAAGCTCCTACAAGCTCCAAATTTTGTAGTAATTTTCTAAAAGCGAAATATAGCTTCTAAAAATTCTAAATATGGTAGGAATCTTTTATTATTCACATAAAGATCATCTCAAAATGGATTTCAATATAGTCTACTTCCGACAGGAATTGCGGGGGTGGGTGTTAAAATCTAAAATTTTAATTTCCAACCTGTAACTTCTACAGACTCCAAATTTGGTGGGGATCTTCGTGTATGTAGGGATATTTGTGTATTTCCTTACAACAATCGTCTTTTTGGCAGCGGAGAAAAAGTCATTGAGAGGTTTCCAAAACTTAACTTTACATGTAGCCAATCAACGGACTAAGAATTTTACATTCATTTTACTTTTGCAGAATACATATCCGACGAATTCTTTTATTGCGTGATCGCGGAAATGTACCAGATTATAATGAATGCATTTTCTAAGCACTTGAGATGTGGAAAAGAAATTTAGTTACTTATTCCAATAGAATTCATAAAAAACATGAACAATTAATTTTCTATAAAAAATTGATGTCACGGAGAAAATTTTAGTTAACAGAAAATTCGTCGCACTTGAACCTAGACAAATTTCAACTTCACATATGAGACTTGCAATGACTTTAACTTAAACGATTTTAACGACTTTAACTTTAACTTAAATGATTGCACATTGAAAGTTACAATGAATATTAGTGAGAAAAATCACCTGGATGGAAGATACAGGCTAAATCGATGGAATTTGGAATTTGTGTAAGTCTAAACAATATCGATGCTTATAGTTCTATCCGCGGGGCCTATTTATGTTCATACAAAAATAAAAAAAAAGGAGAATAATAAAAATATGGAAAAAAAATAAAAATGAAACATAAAATGTAATTTATTTCCTTTTTCAATTCGCCCAGCGAAGCGGGCGGGAAACGGCTAGTAACTTTATAAAGTCAAGTTTTGAGCTGTTTTGAGCTAGTAAGATGAGCTAGTATGTATAGCGGTATATATTATCATAAGAGTTTCATTTACTTTGGCACGGTTCATACAAAGCACGCTCTTTCGCATATTTGTACATGTCCTTAAGCATAGTGCCTGGATCATTTGCTGCCAAAATTACTTTAACCTTAGAGAATATTAGAAATGTTAAAGACGGTATGTGTAAGAATATTATAGGGAACTTAGTGTTATCTATATTAATATTATACAGTTTGTTTGTTTGGTTGAACGCGCTAATCTCAGGAACTTCTGGACCGAATTGAAAAATTAATGTTGTGTTGGATAGTCAATTTATCGAGGAAGGCTATAGGGTATATTCCATCGCGCCGCGCTATGACCAATAGGAGCGGATCAGCAATAAAAACTGTTGCAAAAACGGGAAAGGCGGGCATTAGTTCTGCGAGGTTCCATACCGCGCGACTCAGAAAGAATTTGGTTTCCGGTCATTAGAACGCGTGCCAAGCCGTGGGAAATGCTAGTTTTTAATAAGCGTGATTAGTGATTGTCTATATGACTTAGAATTAAGAATGATAGTAGTATTTATGGGTACAATATATATGGGTACAATATATGGTACAATATATGGGTTCCAAGAGAGTAAAAGGAGTGTTTTTATATAAATTTTATACATATGTACCTAGTGTTGCCCAAATGCAAGAACAAGACGAGACTTAGCCAGTCTTGGTCTTGGTCTTGCGCCAACACATCTGGTCTTGGTCTTGGTCTTGGTATTGCACTCCCAGTCTTGGTCTTGGTCTTGGTCTTGCAGCAAGAGTCTTGCAAGTCTCGCAATTACCTATTAGCCTATTGCTATTTATTAAACGTTACTTTAGGTCTTAGAACAACGTAATGGAGTAAGTACATTTTGAGATTGAATTAATATAGCCATAGTAAAGTGCAAACAAATTAATAAATGTCTAAACATTTAATGAGAAATTCGAAATTTGAAATTGAATTTATAGGTACTTCTTCGGAATTTATAGGTTCGCGTTATGAAAAAATGATGAGAGTGAAATTTTAAGAATCACTGTACCACAAAAGTAACAAGTTGAAATTGCCTACTAAACCGCTCATAGCAAGTTGAAGTTGCCTCTGATCACTGTTTTCATATTATTTATAATTATTTTAATATTATATAGGGTGGTGACGCTTGATCAACGTTCCTTCAAACCACATATAGTATAAAAAATTACGAGTTGAATACAAAAAAAAAAACTAATTGAAAATATTCAAAAATGAAGCCACAGGAATTTTTTTTCGTTTTAAAATTTAAAACCATCATCGTATGCGCAAGCGTAGTTCGCCGCGAAACTCAATAGTCATGTGATTTGGTGTAATTTTGATCATAGTAATAACATTATCAATTACTATAGTTAGTTAAAATGCTTACGTTTATCAAAAAAGTATCTGTATAGTAATTTATTTCCAAAAAAAACTAATAAATTATTTTCAATTTGTCTTTCAGAGAGAAATAAAAAGATTTTTTTAGCGACTACTTTATTACTCATTATTATAAACATCACATCATTAAATTATTTTAAAAACCCCATCACTTTCGACATACGAATAATTACAAATTACCACCTCATTTTATAACCACTTTTGTGTGACAACATTACCTACTAACTTAGGTTAGTGAACCGCATTGATAGGCACACAAAATTATTGACTGTCATAATTACAATAATATAGACTAGAAGTAGGTAGGTACATAAATTATTATCATAACATCATCAATATCAAAATTAAAGCTTAGTACTCGCTACGCATTAAGAGGTAGGTATGGATGTATAGGACCTGCATGCCTAGATAATCAATGACTTTATTGTATTTTTTAAATTTTTAATACAGCAATTTCAAAATCTACTACTTAACCACTTTTTAATAGGCCAATTAGGTACCTACCTACATGTTATTAATTCACACAACATAAGTTCGTTAAAACTTAGTAAATGTCTTTACTTCAGATAGGTACCTACCATAATATGCACCACGACGATGATATTAGTCAGTACCTATCTAATTACCTCTACTTAATTATTTTTTTTAAAGATGAAAAGGCATATTACCTATTATGTATGTGAATTTCTAAATACATCTACGCTTGAGTCCTGTACCTACTAATTTAAGAACACCAGTTTTTTTGCGACGTAAGTAGACTAAAACAATAGATTTGTATCAGGTCCGGGTTGTTAACAGTTGCAGAACTAGTCTTCTACAACCAATCAGTACTTAACTGAAAACAAAGCATTAGGTACATGCGATAGGTAAGTAGGTAATTCGTAGATACTAGATGTACCTATACCTACTCCCAGATATGCAGAGGCAGAGCTACTTGTACTAGAACACTGCCTCGTAAGTCGTAACAAGCGTTGACACTGAACCCCTAAATGTTTTTTTGTTCCATCCACCTTGGCAATTATGCACCTAGTAGGTATAATATTTTCATAGCACAGATGTAGTCAGTAGGTAGTCACAAACTTTTGTACTTCTTTCAGATAATTTATTACGAAGTCATTAAGGTAGTCCTAGTCATTAATAAAAGCAACTTATCATTACGACATTAAACTTGACTAAACTAAAATCAAAATAACTTTAAAGCAAAACAAACACAAACCACCTTTTCAATCAAATTCCGTATTCGTTTCAAATTCGTTCAATCAATTCCGAGTGCGGCCGTAGCGATTTCGAAAAAGTATTGAAGAATTCGTTTTATTATTATTAAAACTACCTAAATATTATATGAACATAAAACTCTAAGTAAATCGATTTTTATTTATAGTTAATACTTAACATCAAATTTTAACTAAATTAAGAGCAACAATAAATTAGAAACATGTAATCGAACCGGGATTCGAACCCACACCTCTATCTGTGGGCCAATAAGCCTTGATGGCCACAAGGGCGGCAATTTTTCTGCGTCGTGCTTCACAAACACAAACCGTGTACACAAGCTACTCTTTCAATTTTCAAAAAATCTATTTAGGTACCAATAACCTGCGGTTTATTTATCAAAATGCCTATGAATTTATCTATTCGATTTATCATTTTACGAGAGACAAGAAAATATGCGTGCAAGAAAGAAGTTAAAGGTTCTGTTAGTGGTATCAATACTTAACATTAACTTAAATGAAATAACAGCAAAATTAAAAAAGAAAAATGTAATCTAACCGGGATTCGAACTTGTGACCCTGGGAGGTCAATTAGCCTATAAGGGCGGCAAATTCACGACGGAATAATATGAAATTTATTTAATAAAATAGGTAGGTAGGTACTAACTTTTCTATTTAGTGTAACTTTATGCGACAGGATAAATTAAACAAAATAATATTATTAGTTACTACTTTATTACAAATTATAAGACATTCGTGTAGCATTAAAATGATTTTAAACCTCCATCAATTCACACAAATATTGATTAAAATAATACACAAAGTTATAATATAAAATTGTTAAATTGAAAGATGCAATAATGAATAATGCAATATTGAAAAACGTTCACTAGAAATTACAATCTATCACAATATCTCGTTACATACTTTAAACAAAACACTGTTTAATTTACTTTCGTAAAAATTCTTAAGTGTACTTAAAAATAACAATAATTGCAAAATTATTAGGCAAAGGCATTCGCTAAAATATTCGTAATACCTATCAACCATAATAATTATAATAAAATACATTAAAACTGTTATGTATCTAGAATGTATTCACAAGTTTTAAATTCGAAACGAATGTCGGCGATCCATTTAATACTTAAACAACATAAATAATAATTATTCTGATAAAATTACAAGGACATTTACGATACCTACGAGCATATTTCAAATATTGTAGGTATGACACAGTCCACAGAAAAAAATTAAATAGGTACATTGGCACTCGAGTTTTGACTCTTGATTTCAATTAATTTTATCTGTATCACATAACTGCACACACTAAACAATCGAAGCAAGTCTTGCTCGGGGTAAGAGTAGGCGAAGGGACTGGGCATTGGCCTTCCTCTACCAACCAAACAGTTCCTCAAAACCAAGTACCAGGTACGCGCAGCGGTAGATTGCCGTTGATACCGCCTTGTACGTACGCAGAGCTCTGTGGTCATCACACATTCCTTCTTCCGCCGCCCACGACTATGAGCGCGTCAATAGGAGGGTACTATCTGGGACCCTTGAGGCTTCGATCGAGTAGGTAGCCGCCCGGGCGATCAGCCCAGCCGTGTGAGACTCTATTCAGGGAGGCCCAGCCAGGCGATCAGCGACCGATCGGCGGCTACTCTGGCGTCTCAGTATGACACTTTCACTATTAGGTACTACATCGATTCATTAAAATCAGTCCTTTGCTTATGTGCGTACTGCGTGCTCCCACTTCAACACTTTAAAGTCAACTAAAGAAATAGAAAAATACTAAATAGTTAAAAGCATAAGCCGCCTTGTCAAAGAAATGCCGACATTGGGGTGCTAGTTAGTTGAGTAGGTAGCTAGGTAGTTAAGCGTAGTTGAGGCGGTAATTTCATTGCTTTATTTAATATTATTATTGGTATTTTTAGGCCTATTATTATTATTAAAAAAATATTCTAGTAAAAATAATTCAAATAATAATTTTATAAATGTTTTCCTATAGGAAATGTTTTAAGAAAAATAAATTAATTCAATTACTTATTCCGAATTCGCTATAATCCCCGCTATCGCCTATGACACCTCACCACACCTCACAATTCTGTCGGTACTCATTCAAAGGGCGGCAATGCTTACACGTGTCTTTAAATTTCTTTGAATTTTACCGATTTGACAAAATGGCGCGACTCTCAAGGATTTTTGCGTCATAGACTAAAAAATACACGGTAAAACCTACTTTTAATGAAAATAAAAATGAAAATAGTAAAAGCATTTCCTGTTTTTATTACATATTAGATTATTTTTTTAAATACCTGGTGATAAATTGACATCAATGATTTTTTATAACCATCTTAAAAGTGTAACCACAATAGCCAGTAAAAATAAAATCGAATTTTTGTTTTTTATAAGATTTAGGGTCACTTGATGGGCATAAAAAACACAAAATGCTGACCAATCTAGGTGGAGCTTCAAGAAAAAAAGTTTTGGGCGATATCTCAGAAACTATGCACTTCAGAGCAAAAGTTATTAAAACCATTATTGTAGAGAATAAAATTTCGCATTTTTTATTTCTTGTAAACTTTTTTATAAAACTTATCGTTTACTATTTAAGGCTTTTAATGAACCGGTTTTTCTGTCTCAGTCGACAACTCTCACCGACAGTGATTAATCAATAAAATGTGTGTTCAATGAACCGTATTATGCTCATAATATGTGATTATTTTCATGTATTTTATTTACTTATTTTACAAGATATTTTACTCAACTCTAAGACATAATATGATATGCCACTCCTGCGAATTCTTATTAATTATTCTATGCAAACGTCGCTAGGGCTAGTAGTACCTACGGCTGCTCGGGGACAGTGTGATGTTGCCGCCTTTAGCTGGGGTCAAGAAACTCTGATCTAGTAGTGTTTATTTTTATGACCATTTTTATTGTATTTATAACTTATTTTGTGTGAAAAATTCACTTTTTTATTTGAAGGTATTTTTTTAAATTGTCAATTTTTATCGACTTATATCATCTCAACCTACATACAGTGTAAAGGAATGTTGATTAAGCGTCACCACCCTATATATAGTATCTAAAAATATGATAGCAAAATACAATTGACATTTACTAAAATTAAATACCTAATAAAAATATTAAAAACGCCATCTATGAGAAATAATTATACGTCATTTGATAAGTGAAAGTACGGAATTATGAGTTAAGACCACATTATTATATTATTCTTTTTTAAAAGTATATTTTACAAACGAAGTATATTTTTTAGGAACTAAATATTCTGTATCTGTTTGAACGACTTCATCTTTCTTACTGCAGAGATTGATTTACAACTAGAAAAGAAGTCTAACTACTCACGCGCATACATAAAGTACACGCACCCATATTTTTTTAATATTTTTTACCTACAAAAATCGGTCGCCCAAGTACTATAACTTTAAATATAAACACCCATGATTGGAGTTCAAAACAAACATTCGTGTTCAACGAATGAATGCCCTCAGCGGGACTTGAAACCGCGACCGCTGGCGCAGAAAGTAGGGTCACTACAAACTGAGCCAAACAAAACTCAGGTCGTGACTTAGGATACTTTTTATTGCAGAAAAATAATTCATTTCCACAGGAAAACAAAATAGGTAATTGGTTTTTATTGAGTCGTCTTTAGAAAGCTAGCGGTGGCTAAATCTTAAGAGATACATCATACATCAAAACTATGTAGTAGGAAAATGTTGGTAATAAAAAGCCAATTACAGAAAAGTCTATTACATCAAATATCTTTCTCCTTAGCGGATCGATGTGCACGTTTCTAGTAAAAAGTACTTGTACCTACCGATTTAAACTAAATTAGGTATAAAAATATATCTGTACTTTACGTCTTCCTATTTTCTCCCTATTTTCTTCTTCAAAATTCTATGTACTGGTACTTTCTTTTGTTTTGTATCGTTTGTTTTCTAATTAAGCCTGTCCGCTTCCTGAAACGACACTCAGTCCTAATTGCAAGACCGCAAGAGTCTCGCAGACTCAGTCTTGTTCTTGCTCAAATCTTGCATGGTCAGTCTTGGTCTTGGTCTTGCTGAAATTAGGCGGTCTTGTTCTTGGTCTTGGTCTTGCAAAAATGCAAGACCAAGACCAAGACTGCAAGACCAAGACCGATTTTGGGCAACACTATATGTACCACATACTTACCTATCCTATCCTAATCATAATCGTACTATACGAACATATTTATAAATAAAAAACTTATAAAAATGTTATCTATAGTACGTATAACATAATAACTCGTACGTCCCTCTTCTAAAATTCTCTTTGTTCTAAGTCGAGCATTGTCGTTTAAGAGCAAGCACTTAAGACACGTTGAGACACTCTGTATATAAACATTTAAGGATATACTGAGATAGACTTCGAGATTGAGTTATGTTTTGTAAACTATGTACCTACTAGTGATGTAACGAATGTTCGATGAATGTGAATATTCATCTCCAATAATCGTCAATGCGACAATTCGTATTCGCGAATGTTAACTTTTAAAGTGAAACTGTCAAACTGGTTAGACATTTCGTGTCGACCATGTTTAGATTAAACAATAAACATAGCTGATACAGGTTCATCATAATTTTATTGAGGTAAGGCTATCTTATAGATATTATTCTTTTAAGGGTTAAATATAAAGGAATTCAAACTTCAAAAGTAAAGTGACATATAAATAGACTGAAAATGTGCTGTTTTTCTTATACAATAGTATATACTATTATAATAATCAAAAGTCCTTTGTGACATCAAGTGGAATATCTCAAACAAAGTGTCGAGCTGATCTTGCACGCAAAGGATTAGGTCACGTAGATTGTAAAGCTTGGAACACACTGGAGAGTGAAGATACAATAAGATTTGAAGCTTAATTTATAAAAATAAAATATCGTAGTACTCGTAGAGATCTAAATACTTTTATCAAAAGTACCTGTTTAAGAACTTTTTTTGTTAATACTTTGGTAATAAGAAAAAAATATTGCTAGCTGTACCTTAAAAAACTTACAGCATAAAGAGCAAAATCGCTTTTTCTTGTTTATTTTTTACAATTTTTGAGTGGATTAGAGTTTAAACACGTCCAACTACATCTTCTTCATATTCTCTATCACCTCCACCATCTTTATGTTTCCAATGTATATTGACGTATCGAGCATACTTAGAGATAGGTTACTGCTTACCATGAGGTAAGCATTATAACTTGTTATACAAGATCCCACTGCAAGATTCTGCAGGTACATGTTTTTTTAATTAAATTAATTTTAAATGAATGTTGAAGTATGAGGAGTATATTTTGACAAGCCTGCTGTCGGAACTTTGGGGTTGAATGCGTAAACTAACCTGCTATGCCTCAATAATAAGGGGGGGTTCAATTGGGTTTTAGTGGGTAGTATTGGCTTTTCTAGCCATTGAATCCCACATTACTACCAGTATACAAATATACCTGTATATATATTTATATAAAAAAATCTGTGTTTGTATCGATTTATATGAGACAAGTTCGATTGAATTACACTTTGATAAAAAAAACAACCAAATTATAAATACTCGCATTACTCATTAGTATGTACGAATCTTAAGGCTAGTAATATCAAACACGCGGCACATTTGTGTCTCCCGATGCTGTTATTTACATATATTTGCATCCGACTGAGCGTCAGTTGTCATCCGGCGCTACACTGTCATATAATTCTGTATGCATAATGCACATCAGGCTTAGAAGTTGGTGTACACGTGGTATCATATCTTGAAATAAATAAATAATAATAAATAAATATGTTGGGACATTATTACATACAGCGACATCTAGTTCCGTGGTAAGCTACGTAGGAAGCTTGTGTTACGGATACCAGATAGTTGATATACTACATATATAAGTTTAAATACATACATATTATAAATATAAACACCCATGACGGGAGTACAAACATTTGAGCTTAACAAGTAAATGCCCCCAGCGGAACTCGAACCCGCGATCGCTGGCGCAAGAACTAGTAGAGTCACTACAAACACGTCGTCATATCTTGAAATATATTCGATACCAGTTCTTAATAAACTTCACATTTATTTTAAATATTAATTACTTTGTATTGTGAGCTATTAAATAATATTATTCACAAACTTTAGTACCTATTTTGTATAATTAATACGTTGTTCTTTATTTAGGCGTATTATTTCATGATTACTGTTTATATCACTAGTTTTTATAATATATTCATAATATAACTCTTCCGGCTTTTTTATGTTTGTAATTTTAGTTCGTAATAGTTAAGTTGGTATGTGTGCTCTTGAACGATGGAGTTACTTTTAACTATGTAACTATATAAAACGTAATTATATCAAGAGAAGAAAAGGAACCTTATGGGATGAACTCTTGTGACTGCCTAGATAATTTCTCTTAGGATGGCGTGGAGGTATAAAGTCAAAATGAATATCAAGTAATCAGATCTTTAATCGTTTAGGGCTGTGAAAAAATCAAGCGTCTAAGTCAACTCAATCAAAAGATACGGCTGTTTATAATGAAACTTACAGGTCTTCCTATTAACGTAGATTCTAGAGTCATGAAATATAGAAGCAATATCTTATAGAAATACTAAAGGAAAAAAATGTGAATCATGCTGCGGAATATTTTACAATATAATATGATGTCGAAATAAGCCGAACTATTATCCTTGAACTAATCAACTAGAACCGTTTTATTTCATTGATCGTTTAAATTAAATATAACTAGTATTTTGACATGTTTCACACTCAGTTTGTAGTGACTTTACTTGCCGTGTTGCAGTCGCAGATTTGAGTCTCGCAGGGGGAATTTATATTTATAATATGTACATATTATAAATTATATATATTTGTGTAGTATATCAAATATTTATGTCCCAAAATATTTATTTATTATTTAATAGATGATCCACGGATATCATTTGATGTGGTACCGGAATATAAAGTGACCCTCAAGCCCATATTATACAAAAAGTCCCATCGATCCTATTAGTTTGAAGGGCACCCTTTTGAAAGGGCAAAGTAAAATAAAATGTATGTGATATAATTTATTATACGAACATATTTTAAAATATTATGTAAGTAAATAAAACTTTAAAGAATATTCATCTTCCTGTACTTTTTCTAAATGTTTGTAATTTTAGTTCATATTGGTTTAAGTTAATGTATGTCACAGCTCTTGACCGGTGAAGTGAAACGTAACAATATCAAAATCAATTAAAAATGAGACATTTTCTCGCAATAAAAGTATCCTGTATATTGACCCGGATAACTAGCTATCATCCTACTGAGTTTCATCAAAATCTAGTGGTTTTCTCGTGATGCGGTCACAGACCGACACAGACAAGCAGTCATACAGACATAAATTATAAAAACTATAGACTCTACTAGACGTAAATAATGGTTATTTCAATTAGATTTTCCAAAAAATATTTCATATATATAGATTCGACTAAGTCAGCATTTTATTATGTTATATACTAGCAAACTCATCCCGCTTCTTCTTATAACTTTCGAATAAAATAAAGTGGCCTAAGTTCCTCCTTATAACATTACCTATCTGCGAGTGAAAGTACTGTCGAAATCGGTTCAACTGTTTCAGAAATTAGCCGTAACAAACAGACATACAGATGGACAAAAATATAAAAATTGATATTATTATGTGAGTACCATATATATATTCTTATATGCATTAAGTGAAAAGCTGTTAATTTGAAATTAAAAATTGATACTTTAATTTTATTTAAATGTACTGATTGATGATCCTCATCGTTATGTTGCCATCCGAATCAGTCATTGAAAACTTTGTTTGGTGCATTAATCTATTTAGATACGAGTATAACCGTGTTACTAAATTACCAGTATTGTATATTTTTAAAGACAATGCGTAATGTGTTACGTTTAAAATGTATTTATTATTGATATTTGGGTGACTCTACGTAGTCGGTAGTGATTCGTATTTTACTGGTATAATTTTTATTATTATATTTATTAGTAAACAGATTTAGATTTCAGATTAAATATAGATTCATACTGATAATAATATATTTAATTTTGTATATCTTGGTTAAAATGCAACTAATCGACGCAATTTTAACTTCAGCTTTTTCTCTGAACTAGTAAAGTATTTATTAAGAAAAATATATACATTTTTATGTTAAGTTTTAAATTTCAATTTAGTCAAGTTCGCTTATTTTAATTTTAAATGAGAGTATTTGACACTGTGGAACTTGTTTACTGTAAACAAGGCTAACTTTAAATTTAATAAATTATTACATAAACTACAATATGTAATGATTTTTTTAAATAAAATTATATTAAAAGATTATTGAGATTGATTTTATTAAAACAATTCAACATTTCTTCAAGCTCCGTAAGAACATGAATGACGACAAAGCTTATAGTAAAAGTTGTACGCATGCGTAATGGAACCCACGATGAAGCTTTTATTCTAACCTTAACCTTAAAAAAATATTAACGCTATTTGATATAACGAGTATAATTATTATCGTATTTAAAAATTATATAGTCACGAATGTAATAGAATTTGTTTAACTTTATAAAGTTTTAAATAACTACGACAAGTTAAATAACAATATGACTGTTAGATTTAACTGTAATATTATATTAAATTTTATGACTCTTACCTGTAGTATATATCTGGTGCTTCAAACACATACACCGAGCCATACATTCCCGCCAAATATATAGGGAATAATAGAAAAGCATAGTTCACAATGTTATATCTTCCAAACGGCCCCAATTTCGCCAAAATGGCGTCCAGACCTATATCCTGACCCATTTTCACAACCCTTATGTATACACAGTTATATTTATTACAACATATTTATTAAAAAAATACAAAACATCACTACACGTGTAACCCTGACGTGTTTCCGCGTGAATTGTTCACGCATGCGCACTAATTCTATTTATTATTTAATATTTTTGTGTTATTTTAATACGAAACATTATTTTTTTTTAAAAAACCTGCACTCTCAGCCAGAGTTTAAACACATATGCGGCCATCGTCAGAAATATAGACAAGAAAGTCCCGCTAAAATTTCATAGACAGAGATAGACGATGTTATATTCCAGTCCGGTGATAAGTGTGAGCGAAATGAATATATTGTATCAGTACCCGCTTGTAGAGTATTTTTATAAGGGGTAATCGTATTTGATTTATTGGTATTGTTTATCAATTTTGTTGCTTTATTCAATGGTTGATGATTTTAGTTTATTTATCGTATACGTGTAGGAAATAATTAAGAAAAATCGGCTAAGTGTGGATCTAACGCACACACAAAGGGTTCCGTAGAATTATAATGTTATATTTTAGTAAATGCGATTTTTATACTAAAGAAATAATAATTTAAATATTAATAGTAAGCACAATTTTTCTTAATGATGTATTATATTAATTACACTGTGTTACACATATGGCAGCTGTGACTTAAAAAAACCTTTTCTAACGCCAACTAGGGTCACTTTTTATAGTCAATACAATAATAACACACACAATGAGAGTGCATTTTGACAGAATTTTTAAGAGCAGTCGCGGGTTCGCGTCCCGTTTAGAGCATTTATATTATAAGCACGAATGCTTCAAGTACTCTTGTGATGTGTGTGTTTTTTGTGGTATTTATGTATTTAAAGTTATATAATATGTGTTGAATAACATCCATCTAGATACAAGTAGGTATCTATTATCGATAACACAAGCCTTGTAGCTTACCGTGAAACTAGATGGTGTGTCCTTGCTCCAGTGTCCCAACATAATAAAAGTTGGCATAATATAACGAAAAATTTTTTTTAATATTTATTCTTGTACATGAAATACAATATTAATATTCCCTAAAGTCTCAAGGGTATAAGATTTGGGTGATAATAACAGACGTTATTTTGGGAGGAAACATAAGTTTTATAATTTCAGTTTCAAGTTTAACTTATATAAAGTTGTACTTATGTAAGAGACAAATCTATATCATATCTTGTGATCAGACGTCCTCTTTTCAAATATTTTATTTTATCATTTATATCACTACATATTATAAAACAAAGTCCTCCGACGCGTCTATTTGTCTGTCAAACTTCAAATATACTGCCCCGATTTTCCAATAGATAGAGTAGTTCTCATGAAAGGTTTTAGTATATAATTTGATATAATTCGCGTCATGTAAAAAGAACGCTGGCTGTCAAGTTGCGCAGAGGTGATTTGTCGGCCAATTTGGTGGTAAGACGCGGGGTGCGGGGCGGTGGTGCACGCGTCGCATACTTATCGGCTCGCTATTGGTTTTTCAGTTTGAAATACCATCGCGCACACAAAAGTTATTAATTACGAAATGATTTTATATAAAAAATATTGAAAAAATATTTTTTACGTATATTGTTTTATAAAAAGAGAGACTGATAATAATGCTGTTAATAATTTTAAAAATATATTAAACGAATTAATTTAATTTTTTGTAAGTAGACTAAATATTCTACGATGAATCAAACATATTTTATTAATTAATAGAATTCTATTTAATGACATTCTATGTAATATATTTTTCAATGTACCTACCAATACTCAATATACATCGTGAGCAAAGGGCTATTTCAAAAATAAAAGAATAGGCTTAGGAATTTCGTATGCGAATGTACCGATGCGCAAACACACCCCCCACCACTTTCTTCCAGCGTTCTTTTTACGTGACGCGAACTGTAAGTTGTTGTATACACTTACTAGTTGAACCCGCGGCTTCGCTCGCGCTAAATTTAGGGACGAGCGCAAGCGGAGTGAGGGCGAGTAACTAGTTATATTATAATAAATTCAAGTTTTGTATAAATATAAATAAAATTACGGATGTAGGGTTAAGGAGATGGAAACATTTAGCTCTACAGTGCTTTTATGTACGGAATAAGCAGTTAGCGAGTAATCTTTCAATTTAACAAGACATGCCATACTTAAACGTTGATTTAAATCTGCAACTTCTACATTGGAATTTGTTTGTCAGTCTTTATTTATGTATACTACAGTGACTAAGTGGAGTGGCAGTAAGTGGGAGTCGGTTCAATTTCCATCTAACAAAAAGATTTACATTATTTTTAATATATGACTGCACACACAGAGGTCATGCCTTCGATTCCCTTCTCGAGCTAACATTAGTTATTGATTTTTTCTGCCACAAGTAAGTAGTTAGGTACATAAGTATATACCTACTTGTGCTCTATCTCCTGCACAAGCCAGCTAATCTCAGTTAGATTGGTCGTCGTAGCCTATATTTATAGCGCGGAACAAACTTATAAACTGTGGTAGGTGCCTAGTACTAACTTACTATGCCTTACATATTCACATGTTTGCGTAATTATTTAGTTTCATTTAGTTAAAAAGTTAAAAACCTTGCACTTAATCAGTTTATAAGATACTTTTCCGTTGATTTTATACGCAAAAAATATATTTTCTAAAGAAGAAAAGATTAAAATCACTGCCTACATAGTTGTTTGTGAAAAATGTATGAGCGGTATTTGCTTAAAAAATTCAATATTCGGATATAACCGAAAGATCATCCATGACGGAATAACGGTCAACTCCTTTTTATACTAAAATAATAATGTCCGTAGCTTTTGCTATCATAAGTTACTGAGCGTTATTGATATGCTAACATATTTAATATTATTTTAACGTCGGTTAGAATGTTTTTAAAACAAATATTATACGTGTAGGTACGATCATGTTGGCCCTTTTAAATGTGCACCAATTCGCAAGTCGCAAATTTTATGCCTTTTCAAAAAAAACTTTTCTATGCAAGTTTTCCTTGTACTATTTTAAAGAAACTTTAGCTGATAATGATGGTCTGGTTATCAAGCAGAATGTGACTTGAAATTATTTCACTTCACTGCAGCGTAAGCTTTTTTCTTACAGACTTTAGCTTTACATTGGTATACATTGCTACAAAGGTAACTTAAATTTATTATGTTTAGTATATAAAAACTGAAGTTTATTTTACTATTCTAAATATTAATGTAAAACAGCAAAGTTAGTATTAGCTCTTGACAGTATTTAGCTTAAAATGTTACTTTGGACTGACGTAAAGCCTTAATAAAAGCAGGTACTGTAGGTCCATTGTATAAAGCTGCCAAGTGGATTATCTCGGGATTCTCCAGAGGTATTGTGCCGCTGATTCTAACTCAGATTGCGATGTTACACTTCGTTGCAACGTTTCGTTGGAACTTAAATTACTTTACAGTTAACTACTGCAAGTATAGTTTGATTTTGTTAATTGTACCTTGTGTAAGGGTTTCTTTTGTTTAATTTAAAAAAAATAAAAAGTTTTGTAAAATTTCGTATATTCGATAGATTAAAGGCCTGAGCGATGATAGTAAAGAATTTCTGTCTGAATATCTTTAGTCAAAATGTTTGTATACTATTAAATAATGATAGGCATATAGCCAAAATAAAAAGGAAAACGACCATATCTGTTCAGGCGTTATGAAGATTGTCCCTTACTTATAACTATCGTATATAATACCATATGCATGTAGCGAAAATCGGTTATTTTGTTTATGCTTATAAAAAATTTATAACATATTATAATAAATAATTATTTAAAGGGCCATTTATATTTATGTCAAACTACAGGTAAGGAACAGCTAAGTCATTCCTGATCGCCGAATTATAGATCAGTTTGCAAGTTGGTATACTTGTGTATTTGCGGCAAACAGTCGCAGTGCGGACATGCGGGCGGTGCTAATCGCGGTGACAAATATAGACAGGATGACATTTGAATATATATAATCGCTAACGAAGCTTTAGCTTATGTACAGGACGTTTATTATTGTTTATTTTATACTATACTAATATTATAAAGCAGAAGAGTTTGTTTGTTTGTTTGGTTGAACGCGCTAATCTCAGGAACTACTGGTCATGGATGGTCCGTCTATCGAGGAAAGCTATAGGCTATAATATATCACGCTACGACCAATAGGAGCGGAGCATCAATGAAAAATGTTGCAAAAATGGGAAGGGCGGGCGTTAGTTCTGCGAGGTACCATACCGCGCGACTCAGAAAGTTTGTTTCCGGACTTTGGAACGCGTGCGAAGTCGCGGGAAATGCTAGTTATTATATTTTTATTTGCTTTTAGGATGGACACTCAATTTCCACCGAACAAAAAGATTTACATGATTTTTTAAGCCAATAAGGATGCACACACAGGGGTTATGTCTTCTATTCCCGGGTCGGGCCAACATTAGTTATTGAGTTTTTCTATTAGTTTTTATACGTACTATCTATGATTTTTAAGTTCAAAAATGGTCTGGCTTATTTTAATCCTTGCTGCTTTTTCATACTTATTTATTTATTTCTATAGCTGCTTTCTGAATAAGTGCTTTCTTTTAAAATTTAGGTAGAAAACAGGAATTAGATATGAAATTATTCAAAAGCTAAGTACACAAAAATAGAATAAAATAAATTCATTTAACTGATTTAAATTGAATCGTTAATGCGTCCCATTTACAAGTTTTTAACATAATTTACCGAAAAAGCATCTTTTAGAAATCGTAATTCAAGCAATCGAACATCGATTGCTATAATATCATTACCTATCTCGTATCATATTGAATTTTTAACAAACATGTTGTGTTATAATAAAATCCTGTAGTAGCGGGTAACAAGGGACCTAACAAGGTCTCATAAAGTTTGCCCTATTTATTTGTAAACGATGTTCTTCAAAGAATGAAGACGGCGTAAAAAATAATGAGAGCCACCTTCATATTGTAAATATTATATGTGTACTGTCGGATAGTGAGCTTACAAATAGGAGGAATCAAGATGAATAAATAATATCAGTACATATAAATAAAATTGAAGTTTCTGTTTTTATTTCAAATTAACAGCTTTTCACTAAATGCGTATTATATTATATACAGCTCTTAAATTAAAATAACAATTTTCAAAATTTTTGTTTGTCTGTCTCTTTGTTTCGGCTAATCTCTGAAACGGCTGGGCCTATTTTGATGGCATTTTCACCCGCAGATAGATAATTTTATAAGGAGTAACGTAGGCTATTATTTTTTAGAAGATATATAAACCGTTTAATTTATTGTAACTTACGCCCATAGAAGTAGGCCAGGTTTTCTAGTTAAAAATAAAAAGCATTTATGTAATATAAATATACCTTCTCAACTTCACTAAGCTGGCACCGACCACCAACATCGAATGCCACACCTGCACAGTGTTGTGACATCCGGTAGCTACTTTTCATATTAGGTCAGTAGTATTACTATAATTAGCATTTGCTGCGGCTCTGTCCGCGTTCTAAGAACAGGAAACCAAGCCCTAATTTTTATATACTCGTAATTATGCCATTCGATGAATAATTTTACTCGATAAATGAGCTGTCCAACACTGATACATTTCTTTAATTAAACGTTATAACCAGTTGAATTCATACATACATATGAATTACGTAAATGGAAATACATAAAATTATTTCGACTTCTCTAGTGATCGCTGCAAGCCAAGCCACTGGCACAGTAGCGATTTATTAATCGCGAAAAAGGTATTAAATTCACTTATTTTGAAATGATAAATATTGATCTCACTATATCTTAACCAACTTCAACATGTGAGAGGATAGTTTAATCAATTGCAGTTATCAGTTGGAGCAGTTAATACTAACACTGTAATCTTGTTACGCGACCAGTCGCAGCATAACGTAGTAAATTACGCGCCTTATCTACAGTTCAGCACGCATTGCTTTGTAGATTAAATTATTTTACAAACACTGTATATAGGTTCGTATTTTTATTTATTCTTATCATTTTTGATCATTTTATCATTATCACTGTTATCACTTCAGATTGATTTTTTTAATACAGCTTTAAGTGGCTGTAACTGCTAATTATATAATATACATAATATTATGCATATTTATATATTTTCTTTCATTTACGCAAAACATTAAATGAAATTTTTACCACTAAATTAAATAATCACTACCTTATAACTAACTCTAACTTAAATATAATATATAGGGTATATAATAATATATTCTATGTAAAATTGAGGGCCTGACGTAGTGGCATTGGTTATATAGATTAGCGCGTTCAACCAAACAAACAAACTCTTCAGCTTTATAATATTAGTATAGATTTATTTTTAAAGTATAAGCTTCATATTTGATTTCATATGCCTAACTGAATTTAGTGTTAATTGATTATAACGTGCTAATACCGCCATAGAACGCCTAAGGCAGAGCTGAGTAATTTCGTAGTCTCATTCTATTGTTACCGAAATTAATTGAAATAGGCCTATACATACCGTTAGAATAAATTATAGGAAATTCAACCTTATGCTCATATGAATAGGAAACCCATATAAATATTCTATAATGTAATAGTTTGAAAATGCAATTGCATTATCAACCTAATGTGGTACGTAATAAGGGTGTTATGTGGTAGTAATAGTTTGATATGGTATATAACCGATTAGCCGTCTATAAGGCGCTGTAGCACTATTATTAGATCTTGGTGATTATTGGTCTTTGATTGGTTTGCACTGTGATTTTCATAGTATATTTGCTTGGACATAACTTGTTTGATGCTAATATTTATACAATACCCATATATACATCAATACATTTAATTTATCAATACATATAAATAAAATTGTCTGTTTTTAATTTGAAATTAACAACTTTTCACTAAATGCATATGAAAAGTATAAAGTATAATATGATACTAGCGACTCGCCCTCGCTTCGCTCGGGCTCTTCCCTAGATTTAGCACAGGCAGAGCCGCGGGATCCTCTAGTTATGTATATAAACATTCCTCTTGAATCACTCTATCTATTAAAAAAAACCGCATCAAAATCCGTTGCGTAGTTTTAAAGATTTAAGCATACATAGGGATATAGGGACAGAGAAAGCGACTTTGTTTTATACTATGTAGTGATAGTGACTAGCAACAAAAAAACAATTTTTATTTTTTTGTCTGTCTGTCTGTTTGTTCCGGTTAATCTTTGGAACGGCTGGGCCGATTTTGACTTTCACTCGCATATAGCTAATGTTATAAAGCTTAACTATGGCTACTTTTTAACCGACTTCAAAAAAGGAGGAGGAAGACATTTTATTTATTTTAACTAGCCAAACCCTTAAATGGCTTCGATTACACTAAACGCTAGTGTGTAATAAAATTCGAACTCGAAAAAATTATAATATCACAGGTTCGAGATCCAGATTTCAATTCGCTTCACTCGTTGTTCCAATTGAGCGCGTTACCACTGGTCTAACACTGCCTGTGGTATATAGTACTCAAAATAATTGGGTTAATTTTAAATTTAGATAATACTAGCTGATACCCGCGACTTCGTCCGCGTTGCTTCAAAATATTAACAAGTTTTCCGCATGCGCGCTACGCCGCTTGCCCCACTACTCCGCGAGAAAGAAACATACATCACTGAACACGCAGTGCATGAACAAATCGTTGTTTCTTGAAACTTTAATAACTTTTTATTAAATGAAGATATCGCAATCATTTTTTTTGATAAGGGCCAAGTGTCGAAGAAATAAAACTTAGAAAGTTTCATTGAAATCTATCCAGTAGTTTTTCCGTGATGCGCGCACAACTGTAGACCTCTAACATTTTATTTATATAGATTATGATACAATAATAATAGTTTTCATTTTTTCAGAAGATAATTCATATCACAAAATAAAAATAATATTACGTACGTATACTACGTACGTAGTATCTTAAAAGACAATTACAAAATAAATTGCTGTTATGATGATAGAATATGAGCAGATATCTAAAAAAATAAATAGCTTAATAAATGAGTAAGCTTCTTAATTTAATAGAGATGTTCAGAAAAATCTTATAGTGGTCATACATTTTATTTTATGATTAATTTAACGATCAAAGACGATATCATAAAGTAAATGTTCAGTAATTTCTAATAAAGTTTATATTTATGCAATCTTTTTTATCTTTTTGCTAAGAATTTTAGTGGTGGTTTCCATCTTAATAAATGTTAAGAAATATTTAACTATCATCTTCACGATTTTTTTTTTTTTCAGAAATAATCCAAACATGAAAATCGGATGTGCATGACCCGAGAATTGAATCCGCTTTACACGTTTTAAATCAAACGTGTTAAAATTGCACTACTAATGTTGGTAGTTACTGCAAAACCTAAATAATCATTGTAAAACAGAGTTTAAATGTACTGTCTGTCACCACCCGCGAAGATTTTTTCCACTACATTTGACCGATCTATTCAACAAACTTTAAGTAAATCCTTCGAACTATATCAACGAAGTTGAATTTTCCGCATCAACGGTTATTGGACGACTTTTCGCAATTTATGTCGACTGTTTAAAAGTAAGTTTTTAGCTTTCAGTTTTAAACTTTTCGTCATTTATATTACATGAGGCAAATAATGATTTCTTTTATAGTCCTATTCATCTGATTCGAACTACAAGTAAGCTTGTTTTTTTTATGCCTTGAGCTTTGTGTAACAAATGAAAATAGTTAAATTACTTATATATTATACTTTAGTTCAGAAACAGTTAAATTTAAATGATTCTACAGCAAACATTTTATAATTTTAAATGTGGAATGAAGTTTTAAAGTACTGTGCTAAGTGTCAAGTACACGAACACGTCAAACTTAATTTATGACTTACATAGTTAAGTTACAAGATACAAAGTTACCTAGTTACATTAAAAAATGTCTTCGTTGGTTCTTTTTGTGCTTTGTTTCGATTAGTTTAGTAGTTTTTGTAGTCCCCCTGCTCGTTCCCGTCATCTAAAATTAAATTCGTTCACAAATAAAAAATTTCATATTAAAATTATAATTACGTAAAAAATATTTTTTCGTCAGATCATTGTAAAATTAGGCTTAAATTCATCGTGTACTTACCTGTAACACCGCTCCATACTTTGTTTCCCGTATTTAAAGCGGGAAATCGGAAAAACAGTAATATACCTAAACCGAGTCTACCTAAGCGATTCGAACATCCCATACTTCATTGATATAAAAATTTTAAAAATAGTTAAAAATGTCTTCGTTGGTTCTTTTTGTGCTTTGTTTCGATTAGTTTAGTAGTTTTTGTAGTCCCCCTGCTCGTTCCCGTCATCTAAAATTAAATTCGTTCACAAATAAAAAATTTCATATTAAAATTATAATTACGTAAAAAATATTTTTTCGTCAGATCATTGTAAAATTAGGCTTAAATTCATCGTGTACTTACCTGTAACACCGCTCCATACTTTGTTTCCCGTATTTAAAGCGGGAAATCGGAAAAAAAGCCCTCCCACCCACCCTTTCTTCCTTGACCATATAGATTTTAGTGACCTTGGGAAAACGAAAGTTTATTGTAGCGGTTAATATTAGTTTTTAACGGAATTTTATTGCAGAATTTGTTGTTTTCGTGTATTTTATAGTAGCTAAGATGCTTAGAACACCTACAAAATCACCTTACCCGCGACGTCTCTTCGAGGAGTCTGAGGCCTCTAGTGGCATTGCCGCGATGCCAAGTACTTCTCAGGAGATTCAATTGGTTAATAATAATGAACCGCCGACTTCCCCGACCCCCGCACCTATAATAGCACCTTCTGCTGGCCCCGTTAAGGTTGTTAGTACGAAGGCCAAGAAAAATAGTAAGACATCCTCAAAGAAAGAAAAGACCCCTGAATCTCAAACTGTAAAACCTAAATATAACAGTGTAAAGACAGAGGCAAAGGCCTGCCTAATTAGGATCAAGACTCTTCTGGGTAAATCACAGAATCTAAAAACTGAACTCAAAACAGGAATCACTGAAGCAGCCGATAGGCTCTTTGAGTTGACGAAAGAAAATGGAGGAGTAGTAGTTAGTGAAGAACGAGCACTAGAGCCAATGGGGAGTCAATCCGACGAAATAACATCACAGATAGGAATAATGAAAGAGCTTATAGCAGACATTAAAACACATAAAGAGGCGCTTCTGGAATTTAAACAGCACACCACAACTTTATCTGAGGAGATAAAACAAATCCCCAAGTTTCCTGAAATCGACCCGGGTTTAACTTATGCTGAAGTAGCTAAGTTGACCAAAAGTATCGCAGATCTGAAAAATGACCTTAGCAGCTACGCCTCGTCACATTCAACCATTCCGAACGCAGTAAGATCTGAGACGCCAAAACCAGCGACAAAGACATACTCGCAGTCTCGACCTGTTCACTCTATTGTAGTGTCTTCGGCAAACGCTCAGGACACAAGTGAAGATGTCATTAACCAAATAAGATCGGCCGTATGCGCGAAGACTACTGGCATTAGGGTGGACAGTTTGAGAAAAGCAAAGGACCAGAAGGTGGTGCTGGGATGTCAGTCGCGAGAGGAGCTTGCCAAAGTGGCGGAAAAGCTCAAGTCTGGTAGCTCAACACTAAATGCTCAGGAGGTAGAAAACAAGGACCCACTGGTTATTCTTTTTAATGTTTTTAACATAAATACCGATGAGGACATACTAGGAGCTCTTAAACGGCAAAATGCAAATATGTTGGGGGCGATACCTGATAGGGATTACAGGGTCAGCGTGAAATTCCGTAGGAAGGCTAGAAATCCGCTTCAAAGCCATGTAGTCTTGCAGGTGTCGCCGGCGGTTTGGCAGTGCGTCACAGAAGTGGGAAAAGTGCATATTGATTTACAGAGAGTTGTGGTTAAGGATCAGACTCCGTTGGTAACATGTTCCAGATGTCTGGGATATGGGCATGGCCGGAAGGCTTGCACGGAGTCTGTAGACACATGTAGCCACTGTGCGGGTTCACATCTTCGCAGTGAATGTCCAGTGTATATATCCGGTGAAAAACCTACGTGTCGTAATTGTCAAAGCGCCCGAATGGATAAGACGGATCATAATTGTTTCGATGGAAGTTGTCCGATCAGGAAAAAGTGGGACGCTCTGGCAAGAGCCAGAGTGGCGTATTGCTAAGGGCACCCTAGTTGATATTAGAGTTGATCCAAAATCGTATACTATATTTCAAGCTAATCTTCAAAGAAAAGAGTTGGCTACGTATGAATTAATGATTGAAGCGAAAAAGAGAAATGTAGCGATAGCTCTGATCCAAGAGCCTTATGTGGGTGGAATAGGTAGAATGAAAAACTACACTGGTGTGCGAATCTATCAGAACGCAGATATGAGAGATTGCACAATCAAAGCTGCCATAGCCGTATTCGACAAAGACCTGGCCGTCACGTTAAATACAAAACTTACCACGAATAATATCATAGTGGTAAGAATAAAAACAAGTGCCTGGGAGATAGATGTGGTCTCATTCTACTTAGAACCCAACCAACCCATTGAGCCATATCTTGATCAGTTAAGGAAGATAGTGGAGGAACTCGGACAGTACATTCTGGTAGGTGGTGATGCAAATTCTAAGAATACCTGGTGGGGTAGTGCAGTCACGGACCGACGGGGCCATCAGATGGCTGGGGCCTTGGACGAACTCGATCTACAAATACTCAACCACGGTACTACCCCGACATTTGATACAATTCGGGGAAACAAAACCTTCGCAAGCTGTGTTGATATAACGACGTGCTCATCGGAAATGTTGACGCTAATAGATGACTGGAAGGTAGATGACAGTGTGACGAGCTCTGATCACAATACACTAACATTTAAAATCCATCTGAAGAAAGCAAAAGGTGAAATGATTAAAAGTACAACAAAAATTTTTAACACTAAAAGGGTAGATTGGAACGAATTTAATGATAAATTAAAACAGTTAATGGAAGAAAAACAAATTAGTAAGAAAGAAATAGATAAAATCAAAGATAAAATAGAATTAGATCAAATTACAGAAAAATATACAAACCTTATAATAGAAGTGTGTCAAGAAACCATACCTAGAAAGAAAAATAGTAACAAATTGAAATTACCCTGGTGGAATGAAGAGCTCGCCAAACTGAAGCAGTCCGTCGTCACGAAGAGGCGTCGCATCCGATGTGCTGCACAGGCCCGAAGAGCGTCGGTTGTAGAGGAGTACCTGAAAAGTAAAGAGGAATACGAAATATTAGCAAAGAAAGCACAAATTGCCAGTTGGAAAGATTTTTGTGGAAAGCAGGACAGGGAGGGAGTCTGGGATGGAATTTATAGGGTCTTGAGCAGAACAGCCAGAAGGCAGGAGGATCTGCCCTTAACTAAAGATGGAAAAATCTATGACCCCCAGGAGTCAGCCGCAATGTTAGCAGAAACGTTTTTCCCGGTGGATGATAGGAAGGAAGACAATGCAGATCATCGGCAAATGAGAGAAGAGGCTGAGCATGTAAACGAATGGGTACAGAATGAAATTTTGGACCCACCGTTTACCTCTGCAGAGTTACATAGCGCAATTATGAGTTTTAATCCCAAAAAGGCACCGGGGATGGATGGGCTGGCACCAGACATCTGCCAACATGTAGTCACCCGACAACCTGATGAGTTCCTCGCCCTAACAAACAAATGCCTAGAGTTGAGTCACTTTCCGACGATCTGGAAAGAGGCGGCAGTAATTATACTTCGGAAACCGGCTAAGGAGGACTATACTAACCCTAAAGCCTACCGACCTATTGGACTTTTGCCCGTCCTTGGAAAGACCCTGGAGAAAATGATCGTGAGTCGAATTAAATACCACATTCTACCTGGTATTAGCACCCGGCAATATGGTTTCATGCCACAAAAAAGCACCGAAGACGCCCTCTATGATCTAATGCAACATATAAAAGGAAAATTGGAAAAGAAGAAAATTATAACAATGATCTCACTTGACATAGAGGGCGCTTTTGATAGTGCGTGGTGGCCAGCCATCAAGCTTCGTCTTGCAGAGGAGAAGTGTCCGGTTAACGTTAGGCGAATCATTGATAGTTATCTCCGAGATCGCAAAGTAAGGGTGAGATACGCCGGAGTAGAACAAGTTAAATATACAACCAAAGGATGTGTTCAAGGTTCAGTTGGAGGGCCAATTTTTTGGAATCTCCTTCTGGACCCATTGCTGAGAGAATTAGAGAAGCGAGGCGACCATTGTCAAGCTTTTGCTGACGATGTCGTCCTTGTCTTTGATGGAGACACCGGTTTAGAGGTATCCGAAAAAGCCAACCAGGTGCTCGCCTATGTTCAGGAGTGGGGAGTTAGGAACAAGCTCAGATTCGCACCGCACAAAACAAAAGCAATGGTAATAACCAAAAGACTAAAGTACGACTCTCCTCTCCTGATCATGGGGAGTATCCCCATCGAACTCACAGAAGAAATAAAAATTCTAGGACTAACTATTGATAAAGGCCTGACATTCAACGCGCACGCAGTCAATACATGTAAAAAAGTGCAAAACATTCATAAACAGCTGTGCAGGGCTGCCAAAGTGAGCTGGGGTCTTCATCCTGAAATCATCAGAACTATTTATACGGCGGTGGTGGAGCCGATCGTTTTATACGCTGCTAGTGCGTGGGCACCAGCGACAAATAAACTAGGCGTCAGTAAACAGTTGAACGCAATACAGCGGGGATTTGCCCAAAAAATAACAAAAGCGTATAGAACTGTCTCTCTTAACTCGGCTTTGCTGCTGGCAGGACTGCTTCCTCTGGACATCAGAGTCAGGGAAGCAGCCTCACTTTTTACAGAAAAGAGAGGATACTCCACGCGAGTGGTAGGAGATAGGGAAATAGAAACATACATGCCTTTTGCACACCGTAACCACCCAGCGGAATATGAGACACCACAATTTATATGTCTGGAAGACGATGCAGAACTAAAAAAGTACAACACCATGGGCCTAAATATATACACGGACGGCAGTAAGTTGGAGGGGAAAGTCGGCGCGGCATTGTCCCTCTGGGACAACGGTGTGGAAATAAGTACCCGAAAACTTAAACTGGATCACTTCTGCACCGTCTACCAGGCAGAACTTTTTGCATTAAAGGTAGCCACAGAGATGGCAATTAAACGAAATGACAAAATTATAAATATTTACTGTGACTCTAGATCCGCCTTGGAAACAGTAAAAAATATCAACTCGCCACATCCCCTTGCTGAAGAAACAAGAACCAACATCAAGCGAATAGCAGAGACCGGACGTCGCCTTCAACTCTTCTGGATAAAGGCCCATGTAGGAATGGAAGGTAATGAGCGGGCAGATACCATGGCCAAAGAGGCAACAAATATGAAAACAAAACCAAATTATGACAAGTGTCCGGTCTCATTCGTCAAGCGACAAATCCGACTGGAGTCGCTTGACGAATGGAACCGACGATACCAGAACGGCGAAACAGCAGCCACAACAAAAATATTCTTTCCGGACGCTGTACGAGCTTATCCAATAGTTAGAAAACTAAAAACTGATTCGTTACTTACACAATTAATGACCGGACACGGTGGGTTCTCCTTCTACCTAAATAAATTCAGGTGCAAGGATAGCCCATCGTGTGACTGCGACCCTAACACAGAACAGACTTCAATACATATAATTACCGACTGTCCCAAATACCTGCGTGCGAGACATAATCTGGAACTCGAAATAAATCATAACATTGAAAAAGAAAATCTGTATAAAATAATGGAGGATAACAGAATTAGAGAAAAATTTTTGAATTATAGTAGAAACATAGTTAAGGATGTAGTAGATAAAAATAAATAGAAAACAAAGAAAAAAAAAAAAAAGAAAAAAAAAAAAAAAAAAAAAAAAAAAAAAAAAAAAAAAAAAAAAAAAAAAAAAAAATTGTAAGTTACTATTACAACATAATAATAGTTAATAAGTCAATATTGTAAATATAATTACGTTATTTGTAAGGTACTATTATAAGATAATCACAAATTGGGAGAAAAAAAAAAAAAAAAAAAAAAAAAATAGCAATAAAATAAGTCAATATTGTAAATATAATTACGTCATTTATAAGTTACTAATATAAGATAATAACAATTACATAAATTGGTAACAAAAATTTATAAATTAGATAAAAAAAGATTCTGATCATCATGTCAGAAGTTTCTAGTTTCAATTAAAAAAAAAAAAAAAAAAAAAAAACTGTAATAGGATTGATATAAAAATTTTAAAAATAGTTAAAAATGTCTTCGTTGGTTCTTTTTGTGCTTTGTTTCGATTAGTTTAGTAGTTTTTGTAGTCCCCCTGCTCGTTCCCGTCATCTAAAATTAAATTCGTTCACAAATAAAAAATTTCATATTAAAATTATAATTACGTAAAAAATATTTTTTCGTCAGATCATTGTAAAATTAGGCTTAAATTCATCGTGTACTTACCTGTAACACCGCTCCATACTTTGTTTCCCGTATTTAAAGCGGGAAATCGGAAAAAAAGCCCTCCCACCCACCCTTTCTTCCTTGACCATATAGATTTTAGTGACCTTGGGAAAACGAAAGTTTATTGTAGCGGTTAATATTAGTTTTTAACGGAATTTTATTGCAGAATTTGTTGTTTTCGTGTATTTTATAGTAGCTAAGATGCTTAGAACACCTACAAAATCACCTTACCCGCGACGTCTCTTCGAGGAGTCTGAGGCCTCTAGTGGCATTGCCGCGATGCCAAGTACTTCTCAGGAGATTCAATTGGTTAATAATAATGAACCCCCGACTTCCCCGACCCCCGCACCTATAATAGCACCTTCTGCTGGCCCCGTTAAGGTTGTTAGTACGAAGGCCAAGAAAAATAGTAAGACATCCTCAAAGAAAGAAAAGACCCCTGAATCTCAAACTGTAAAACCCAAATATAACAGTGTAAAGACAGAGGCAAAGGCCTGCCTAATTAGGATCAAGACTCTTCTGGGTAAATCACAGAATCTAAAAACTGAACTCAAAACAGGAATCACTGAAGCAGCCGATAGGCTCTTTGAGTTGACGAAAGAAAATGGAGAAGTAGTAGTTAGTGAAGAACGAGCACTAGAGCCAATGGGGAGTCAATCCGACGAAATAACATCACAGATAGGAATAATGAAAGAGCTTATAGCAGACATTAAAACACATAAAGAGGCGCTTCTGGAATTTAAACAGCACACCACAACTCTATCTGAGGAGATAAAACAAATCCCCAAGTTTCCTGAAATCGACCCGGGTTTAACTTATGCTGAAGTAGCTAAGTTGACCAAAAGTATCGCAGATCTGAAAAATGACCTTAGCAGCTACGCCTCGTCACATTCAACCATTCCGAACGCAGTAAGATCTGAGACGCCAAAACCAGCGACAAAGACATACTCGCAGTCTCGACCTGTTCACTCTATTGTAGTGTCTTCGGCAAACGCTCAGGACACAAGTGAAGATGTCATTAACCAAATAAGATCGGCCGTATGCGCGAAGACTACTGGCATTAGGGTGGACAGTTTGAGAAAAGCAAAGGACCAGAAGGTGGTGCTGGGATGTCAGTCACGAGAGGAGCTTGCCAAAGTGGCGGAAAAGCTCAAGTCTGGTAGCTCAACACTAAATGCTCAGGAGGTAGAAAACAAGGACCCACTGGTTATACTTTTTAATGTTTTTAACATAAATACCGATGAGGACATACTAGGAGCTCTTAAACGGCAAAATACAAATATGTTGGGGGCGATACCTGATAGGGATTACAGGGTCAGCGTGAAATTCCGTAGGAAGGCTAGGAATCCGCTTCAAAGCCATGTAGTCTTGCAGGTGTCGCCGGCGGTTTGGCAGTGCGTCACAGAAGTGGGAAAAGTGCATATTGATTTACAGAGAGTTGTGGTTAAGGATCAGACTCCGTTGGTAACATGTTCCAGATGTCTGGGATATGGGCATGGCCGGAAGGCTTGCACGGAGTCTGTAGACACATGTAGCCACTGTGCGGGTTCACATCTACGCAGTGAATGTCCAGTGTATATATCCGGTGAAAAACCTACGTGTCGTAATTGTCAGAGCGCCCGAATGGATAAGACGGATCATAATTGTTTCGATGGAAGTTGTCCGATCAGGAAAAAGTGGGACGCTCTGGCAAGAGCCAGAGTGGCGTATTGCTAAGGGCACCCTAGTTGATCCAAAATCGTATACTATATTTCAAGCTAATCTTCAAAGAAAAGAGTTGGCTACGTATGAACTAATGATTGAAGCGAAAAAGAGAAATGTAGCGATAGCTCTGATCCAAGAGCCTTATGTGGGTGGAATAGGTAGAATGAAAAACTACACTGGTGTGCGAATCTATCAGAACGCAGATATGAGAGATGGCACAATCAAAGCTGCCATAGCCGTGTTCGACAAAGACCTGGCCGTCACGTTAAATACAAAACTTACCACGAATAATATCATAGTGGTAAGAATAAAAACAAGTGCCTGGGAGATAGATGTGGTCTCATTCTACTTAGAACCCAACCAACCCATTGAGCCATATCTTGATCAGTTAAGGAAGATAGTGGAGGAACTCGGACAGTACATTCTGGTAGGTGGTGATGCAAATTCTAAGAATACCTGGTGGGGTAGTGTAGTCACGGACCGACGGGGCGATCAGATGGCTGGGGCCTTGGACGAACTCGATCTACAAATACTCAACCACGGTACTACCCCGACATTTGATACAATTCGGGGAAACAAAACCTTCGCAAGCTGTGTTGATATAACGACGTGCTCATCGGAAATGTTGACGCTAATAGATGACTGGAAGGTAGATGACAGTGTGACGAGCTCTGATCACAATACACTAACATTTAAAATCCATCTGAAGAAAGCAAAAGGTGAAATGATTAAAAGTACAACAAAAATTTTTAACACTAAAAGGGTAGATTGGAACGAATTTAATGATAAATTAAAACAGTTAATGGAAGAAAAACAAATTAGTAAGAAAGAAATAGATAAAATTAAAGATAAAATAGAATTAGATCAAATTACAGAAAAATATACAAACCTTATAATAGAAGTGTGTCAAGAAACCATACCTAGAAAGAAAAATAGTAACAAATTGAAATTACCCTGGTGGAATGAAGAGCTCGCCAAACTGAAGCAGTCCGTCGTCACGAAGAGGCGTCGCATCCGATGTGCTGCACAGGCCCGAAGAGCGTCTGTTGTAGCGGAGTACCTGAAAAGTAAAGAGGAATACGAAATATTAGCAAAGAAAGCACAAATTGCCAGTTGGAAAGATTTTTGTGGAAAGCAAGACAGGGAGGGAGTCTGGGATGGAATTTATAGGGTCTTGAGCAGAACAGCCAGAAGGCAGGAGGATCTGCCCTTAACTAAAGATGGTAAAATCTATGACCCCCAGGAGTCGGCCGCAATGTTAGCAGAAACGTTTTTCCCGGTGGATGATAGGAAGGAAGACAATGCAGACCATCGGCAAATGAGAGAAGAGGCTGAGCATGTAAACGAATGGGTACAGAATGAAATTTTGGACCCACCGTTTACCTCTGCAGAGTTACATAGCGCAATTATGAGTTTTAATCCCAAAAAGGCACCGGGGATGGATGGGCTAGCACCAGACATCTGCCAACATGTAGTCACCCGACAACCTGATGCGTTCCTCGCCCTAACAAACAAATGCCTAGAGTTGAGTCACTTTCCGACGATCTGGAAAGAGGCGGCAGTAATTATACTTAGGAAACCGGCTAAGGAGGACTATACTAACCCTAAAGCCTACCGACCTATTGGACTTTTGCCCGTCCTTGGAAAGACCCTGGAGAAAATGATCGTGAGTCGAATTAAATACCACATTCTACCTGGTATTAGCACCCGGCAATATGGTTTCATGCCACAAAAAAGCACCGAAGACGCCCTCTATGATCTAATGCAACATATAAAAGGAAAATTGGAAAAGAAGAAAATTATAACAATGATCTCACTTGACATAGAGGGCGCTTTTGATAGTGCGTGGTGGCCAGCCATCAAGCTTCGTCTTGCAGAGGAGAAGTGTCCGGTTAACGTAAGGCGAATCATTGATAGTTATCTCCGAGATCGCAAAGTAAGGGTGAGATACGCCGGAGTAGAACAAGTTAAATATACAACCAAAGGATGTGTTCAAGGTTCAGTTGGAGGGCCAATTTTTTGGAATCTCCTTCTGGACCCATTGCTGAGAGAATTAGAGAAGCGAGGCGACCATTGTCAAGCTTTTGCTGACGATGTCGTCCTTGTCTTTGATGGAGACACCGGTTTAGAGGTATCCGAAAAAGCCAACCAGGTGCTCGCCTATGTTCAGGAGTGGGGAGTTAGGAACAAGCTCAGATTCGCACCGCACAAAACAAAAGCAATGGTAATAACCAAAAGACTAAAGTACGACTCTCCTCTCCTGATCATGGGGAGTATCCCCATCGAACTCACAGAAGAAATAAAAATTCTAGGACTAACTATTGATAAAGGCCTGACATTCAACGCGCACGCAGTCAATACATGTAAAAAAGTGCAAAACATTCATAAACAGCTGTGCAGGGCTGCCAAAGTGAGCTGGGGTCTTCATCCTGAAATCATCAGAACTATTTATACGGCGGTGGTGGAGCCGATCGTTTTATACGCTGCTAGTGCGTGGGCACCAGCGACAAATAAACTAGGTGTCAGTAAACAGTTGAACGCAATACAGCGGGGATTTGCCCAAAAAATAACAAAAGCGTATAGAACTGTCTCTCTTAACTCGGCTTTGCTGCTGGCAGGACTGCTTCCTCTGGACATCAGAGTCAGGGAAGCAGCCTTACTTTTTACAGAAAAGAGAGGATACTCCACGCGAGTGGTAGGAGATAGGGAAATAGAAACATACATGCCTTTTGCACACCGTAACCACCCAGCGGAATATGAGACACCACAATTTATATGTCTGGAAGACGATGCAGAACTAAAAAAGTACAACACCATGGGCCTAAATATATACACGGACGGCAGTAAGTTGGAGGGGAAAGTCGGCGCGGCATTGTCCCTATGGGACAACGGTGTGGAAATAAGTACCCGAAAACTTAAACTGGATCATTTCTGCACCGTCTACCAGGCAGAACTTTTTGCATTAAAGGTAGCCACAGAGATGGCAATTAAACGAAATGACAAAATTATAAATATTTACTGTGACTCTAGATCCGCCTTGGAAACAGTAAAAAATATCAACTCGCCACATCCCCTTGCTGAAGAAACAAGAACCAACATCAAACGAATAGCAGAGACCGGACGTCGCCTTCAACTTTTCTGGATAAAGGCCCATGTAGGAATGGAAGGTAATGAGCGGGCAGATACCATGGCCAAAGAGGCAACAAATATGAAAACAAAACCAAATTATGACAAGTGTCCGGTCTCATTCGTCAAGCGACAAATCCGACTGGAGTCGCTTGACGAATGGAACCGACGATACCAGAACGGCGAAACAGCTGCCACAACAAAAATATTCTTTCCGGACGCTGTACGAGCTTATCCAATAGTTAGAAAACTAAAAACTGATTCGATACTTACACAATTAATGACCGGACACGGTGGGTTCTCCTTCTACCTAAATAAATTCAGGTGCAAGGATAGCCCATCGTGTGACTGCGACCCTAACACAGAACAGACTTCCATACATATAATTACCGACTGTCCCAAATACCTGCGTGCGAGACATAATCTGGAACTCGAAATAAACCATAACATTGAAAAAGAAAATCTGTATAAAATAATGGAGGATAACAGAATTAGAGAAAAATTTTTGAATTATAGTAGAAACATAGTTAAGGATGTAGTAGATAAAAATAAATAGAAAACAAAGGAAAAAAAAAAAAAAAAAAAAAAGTTGTAAGTTACTATTACAACATAATAATAGTTAATAAGTCAATATTGTAAATATAATTACGTTATTTGTAAGGTACTATTATAAGATAATAAAAAATTGGGAAAAAAAAAAAAAAAAAAAAAAAAAAAAAGTCAATATTGTAAATATAATTACGTCATTTATAAGTTACTAATATAAGATAATAACATAAATAAGTATATAAGTCAATATTGTGAATATAATTACGTTATTTATAAGTTACTATTATAAGATAATAACATAGAACTAGTTGTCACTTTATTATAAGTCGATATTGTAAATAGAATAATAATAGTTGTACCTATGTTATAACATAATAACATAAATAGGCAAGAAATAATTGTTACTTAGTATAACTCGATATTGTAAATAGAATAATATTACCTGTAAGTTACTATTAAAAGATAATTACATAAATTGGTAACAAAAATTTATAAATTAGATATAAAAAGATTCTGATCATCATGTCAGAAGTTTGTAGTTTCAAAAAAAAAAAAAAAAAAAAAAAAAACTGTAATAGTAGTAATATATATATAAGTAAAGTGCCACTACTGTTTGTATGCAAAATAATTATTTTTACCGAAGTATTGATTAACACATTATTACTTAAGTATTATATGTATAAGATCCACACATCTTTAACTTTTAGTACACAATACCTCTTGTTTTCAAGTATTTTTGTAGAAAAATAAATTTAAAAGAGTACAAAATTTTACAAAACATGGTTATAACATTAATTCATGGACGAATAAACTACTGGACGAGACATATAAGCGGACGTACCTTTACCGGCCTTGTCTGTAATCAGGATATTTAAGCCTTGGCCGTTTGTTTTTGCGTCAGTCTCAAGCACTTACATGTCAACAAAACATCTCTTAGAAATGACTAAATGTTCTATTAAATGGTGTAAAAACTATTGCGGCGGAAGCAGCACTATTTCTTTTCACTTATAAGTACAATATTTTATTACATTTAATGTTATTTATCACAAAATTTAATCAAATGTCAAATAACATTTTGTATTATCCAACTATGTCAAATATAGTCGATATTTCTATGTATTGTTTACATCTGACAACCATCATAAAATGGCTGGATTATACCGTTCAAAACAAATGACAGAACTGTCGAGTGAGTCCTTTTGACATCGACTAGTGCTTGACAATGTCGAAAAATATATCGATATTTGACGAACAAATGAACAAATGATGATGTTATTTGTACAGTACAATAACATAAAATATTCTATCGCAGTATCCTACAATCTGATGACAATAAAATTATAATAATATTTTTATAATTAAATAAAAACATTATAAATGCAAAAATTACTATTAATTTTTTATTTTTTTATTTATTTTTTATTAATACTTAATTTTTTATTTTATTTTAACACATAAATTACACAAAATTTTAGATTTCCTAGGGATCCTTCTCGAAAGAGAAAAAAAAATTCTTAACAAGAAATTTGTCTATAAGTCTATAATAACTATAATTGAGTAAAAAGTTCATAACAATGTCCTGCTTATTTTAGTATAATTAAAATATAAATACCGGAAGGTTACCCCACCTTTATTCTCCCTTTATTTTCTTTGCCTTACAGCTTATTTATGATACGCCTTTTCTTTCCTATTCGAACGTTCTGAGTTTGATTGTCGGCGAAAAATCAAACAATATTTATTATTAATATTTAAAATGTCATTGATATATGTATTTTATCGACTACGTTCAAGCACTAGCATTAGAGTGAATTTTGATGTATTGTGTCAATTCTTTGTGTGCGTTATACTTCAATTGGTTGAACGTGTTTTCATGCATTTGTATTTTATGACTGGTCCATTAGTTTATTCGTTCATGCATTAATTATACATTTAATTTTTATTCTCTGAACACTAAAAATGTTGTTTTCATAAATATGTTTCATAATTTGTGAATTTCAAGGTACCACTAATTACTATACCTATTTGCACGAAAGTTTTTGCCATACCATAAACTATGTTATATATAAAAAATAATAGCAGAATTTTAAATAAACAATTACATAAAATAAACTTATGCAAAAGGCAAGACCTATGAATATACATAGTAGATATTGGTGGATAGCTTATTTATTTCACAAATTCCTGAATAGTATATTACGTTATCTATAAAAAATAATGATTTCTTTGTTAAAAATACTCGAAGATAAATTACTACTCTAAAAGATTCGTAGATTCTATATTGTTACGGAGCGTATGAGACAGCGCCTCAGCAGGGTCAGAGGAATGTGCTATTAAATAATAGCAATTTATCGGAATGCAAGGAAACTGTTTATGTCTCTAAGAATTGGTATTCAGCCCTTTTTAACGTCCCACTGCTGGGCACCGACCTCCCTTCAATACGAGGGAGATAAGGCCAGAGTCCACCACAACGGCCTAGTATAACGGGTTGGCGGACTTCACATACCTTTCGAAAATTTGCTAGCTTTTTTTAATTTTAGATTTACAGGTATCCTCACGATGTTTTTCTTCATCGTAAAACAAGTGGTAATCATGTTAGAAATGATTCGCACTTGAAAATCGCAACCGGATTTGAACCTGCATCACTCGATAATCTAAGCGAGCGCGTTACCACTGGGCTACCACTGCCTTACAGAATTCTATAAAATAAATTGCCAATAGTCATCTAACAGTCGGTAAAATGTTTTTGTTCCAAAACATTTAACTGATCTATTACACAAACTTTAAACAAATCCGCGTAGCTTTAACTACATCAGCGAAGTCGAATTTTCCGCACCAACGGTTATTGGAAGACTTATCAGAATTTATGTGAGCTGTTTACTTAAGGCTAGGTTTTAAATTATTATATTTAATATTATAGTTGAAAGTAAATAGACAAGTATATAAAGATTGTTCTTAAAATTGAAGTATCGTAATTTCAATGTTTGTGATATATCTTTAAACTTGTATTTAGATTTAGATTTACTATCAGATTATCTAAATCAAATTAGATAATTTGATAGTAGGTATATAAACTCATTTAATCAGTACAAGTCATCTGAATCATAATTGAAGGTAGAAACAAAATTTCGTGTCTGCGCCGTAGACTATTGAGAAAATTTCTTAAACTCTCGATGACTTCATTGGGAACCAGGTACCTAGTAGTGAACTTTAAGATGGGAATCAGAATTGTATTATCAGCCCTTTTTAACGTCCCACTGCTGGGCACGGGCCTCCCTCAGTACGAAGGGGATCAGACCATAGTCCACCGCGCTGGCCTAGTGCGTGTTGGCGGACTTCACATGTGACTTTACATGAAATGATTCGCACATGAAAATATCAGAGGTGCGAGATCCGGATTTGAACCCGCATCACTCGCTCATCCAAGCTAGCGCGTTACCGTGGGCTACCAATGTCTAAAATTCTATACTTATAAAATTTTTTGCAAATTTGATTGCATCTTCAAATAATATACCAAGTAATGTATTGCAAATAAATATAAAACTTAAAATAAATAACAATATTTACCAAAAGAACCTAATTATATATTTAAATTGTCAAAGTAAGAATACTACTGTACTTAGTACTTTACCTAACCAACTTTCGTAATACCAGGCTTAAATACTTCTTAATCGCATTTCACCAATTGCTTAAATTTTCGTTTTACCTTCCGATAGATATTGCAGGGTCGATTAAGACCCGAAAGATATTCTAAAGTTGAATATATTCTGATTACTTTTGTTTAACTTATATTTTTATATTATTTTGCTGGTTCTAAAATAGTTCAAATTTATTTTAGTTATGTTTATGTGAATTTAAAAAACCAAAATAAAAAAGTAGATGTCTATACTAAATTCATATAAAAGTATTATATACGGTGTACCGTATGTAATACAACAAAAACTCAATTTTTAAGATTTTTGTTTGTCTTTCTGTCTGTCCCTTAATTTTCAGAAAGTTGGTCAAGTTCTCTGACATATAAATAACTTCACAAGAAACGGTTTTATATTGTGAATTCTTTAAAATATTAGCCGTATATAGAGAAGACCGTATGTAGGCCACAAACCAACTAATAGATATTTCAAATATACTAACGAAAGTTTATATTGTATGTGTAGTTAGATAGACTGAAGGATCAAAGTAACTTGACTAATAGGTGAAGTTTCCTGTTATAATTGCTACAAAATATAATCATGAACAATTGGTTCAGATATGTATCTGTTGACTAAACTAATTGTCAAAATTTACAATATATAATATACAATTTGAAGTCTCAACACGAACAACTAGGACACCACAAATACCACAAATGACAGCGTTTAATTTAATTACTAGCCTTTCCCGCGGCTTCGTTCGCGTTCTAAAAGCTGAAAATCAAAACAAATATTTTTCTCCCATTTTTGCAACATTTTTCATTGATGCTCAGATCCTATTGGTCGTAGCATGATGTAATATAGCCTATAGCCTTCCTCGATAAATTGACTATATAACACAAAAAGAATTTTTCAATTCGGATCAGTAGTTCCTGAGTTCAACCAAACAAGTTCAACCAAACTCTTCAGCTTTATAATATTAGTATAGATTGTAAATTCTTGGCGTATTCTAACATTGATGCTGTGTAACTTGAACTCAAAATTAAATCTCAATGAAAACTATCTATTTTTTCTATTTCAATTTTAAATTTATTTTTCTAAATTACTCAACTCAAGCAAAACAAAGAAAAGTCACTAATAAACCAAAGTTTGTCGCATTCAGTTTGAAAGCTTGTTAAAATCGGAATACATGTTTTTGGAAAGCTTTTAAAATTGATAGAAACAATACTCCCATTGATACATTGTTAAAGTATACTGCTTCAAAAGGGACGCTAAAATGCCGTGTAACTCACGAGTGGCGACTAACGAACCTCTTTGTTGCATCTGTCGAATAAGTCGGGATGTCATTATTTTAGGCTTTGGCCGACATTTTGTTACGTTAAAAAAGAATAGCGTGGATTGAGATACATAGGATTAAGTTATTTTACTAGATCTGCACTATATTTGCAATCCTACTTATAAGTATTAGAATGATGATAGGCAATAATGTTGTAACAGCCTTTTCCGCGGCTTCGCGCGCGTTCTAAAGGCTGGAAACTAAATACCTCCCGTTTTTTCAACATTTTTCATTGATGTTCTGCTCCTTTTGGTCGTAGGTACCCAGCCGTCCTCTCTATTGAAGTTGGATATTTTTTAATTTCAATTGCTTCGTGATTATTTTATAATATAATTTAAAATTTTAAATCTTAAATGTTTAGCATTGAAAAAAATTTATAGTCTACTCTGATATCATTTTGAATATTTGTAAATTGTGGGTAGGCACTGTCTGTAACAAGTATATAACCCCCCTGAGACGTCTAATACCTTAGTCTCTCCCGTGACCATGATTGCTGTAAAGCATTCGAAACGTCGGTAACCAAACATTATAAATCCGCGACAAAATCCGAAAAGATAGTTTCATTTATAATGTCAAATATTCGCGTAAACCCAAGAAAGTATTAAATCAAAGACATAATAGCATTATACAATATACATATTTATAAGTATAGATTAACCTTCGATAACTTAGCGAAGCAATGTGTCAACGTTAGGATTTGATTGCAATTGTCATTAGTCTATCCACAAATTACCTCAAGTAATTAATAAGTAATTTATCTTAATTATTATTAGGTTTAGTAAGAGTTCAATTTACATATCCTCTCTAGTGTTTGATTGCTGATAAATGTTTATTAGTTAAATATAATCACATAATATAAGATTATGTATCCTTATAACATTCCTGTCTGCGAGTGAATATCCCGTCAAAATTGGTCGAGCCGTTTCATAGATTAGTCGGAACAAACAGGCAGACTGACAGAAAACATTTAAGAGTTGATTATTTATAAAATCAACCGTACCGTACTTTCAAATGCATTTAAAGAAAACTTGTTTATTTGAAATTAAAAGCAAACACTTAAATTTTAAAAAGTTTCATGGTTTTGCTTGATTTCTATTATTTTTTATAATAGGACGCCTTCTATAGTTTTAATAATTTAAAATAAACTTAAAAACCAATAGCAAAAATCTAGTATTTTGTTCAGACAGTGAGAACGAATTGTCGCTTATATAAATTATATGTAAATTAAAATATAAATAAAATGTAAGGGCTCTTTTGATTTTAAAATTAATTAGAGTAATAAATTTTAATTCTGTCAAATTATTATATGATAAAATATTAATTAACAAAAATACAAGGCAGAATGAGGAAAATTTATGTAAATTATATAAAATAATTGGAATAAAGCCGTCACCATTGAGTAAGCGTCAGGAAAGGCTTTATGAAGCAACAGGCGACATTATATTAGCTTCCTCTGTTTGGTCCAAGTTATGTTTAAAGATTTGCTAATTTTGCATCTAATAATAATTTATGTATGAATAAAAGACAACATTTTTTTCTCATGACTAAATTTTATGATGCAGTAGGTTTTTTAAAAACAAAATAGTGCACAAAATTTAAATAAAATCGAAAAGAAGGGTTTTTTCATTCGCTTGTGATCGCCCCAAAAAGATTGGTGGGATTTCAATATGATTATTCCATTATTCTAACATTTCAAAGCTACATTATTTAATAAGAGTATAGGGAGAATATCACATGTTTAAGCATAGGACATAGATATTGGCATACCATCTACATACAGATTGTTGTATAGGACTCACCGGAAAACTCAGTATTACCTACTTAAAGCCAATGGAACCTCCCCTGTCTTAATAGGACGTTGCACGATCGCTTCGGCACTCAATCACGGCGCACCGATGGCACGTTTGCTGAAGGAAGCTACAACACCCATGGGGTTGCTGAAATAGTTAAATCTGCTAATAGACAAGTACCAGGAGCAAACCGTATGGTACAACGCCTTACTAGTAGGTATACTATAAAACAAGTTATGTATATTCTATGAGTATATGGTCAAAAGAGCTCCTAATCGTGTAGATATTCATTCAATAAATATGTAATAAGCTAAATTAAAACAGTCAAAATTAAAACCTCTCAAGTAAATTAAAACCTCTCAAGTTTTCGAAAGACATGTGAAGTCCTCCAACCCGCACTAGGCCAGCGCGGTGGACTAAGACCTAATCCCCTTCGTATTGAAGGAAGGCCCGTGCCCAGCAGTGCGTTGTTAAAAAGGTCTGATTAAATATATTAAAAGACGAGGAATTAAAATAAAACATACTTTAGTAGAACGCTAAAAGCTCAAAGCTTTATCCATACTTTTATTTGTATGTAAGGAAAATCTAACGACAGTAAACATCGGTAACTCTCGCAGTCATTATATTTAGCTTTCATGGTACATAGGAAGTTGTTGTTTATTTATTTTCATGAGTTAGAGCTTTTTTGGCTTTTACAAAATATTCTCTGTAAATAAATGTTTAGTTATTTTTCTTTATGACGACATGTTGACTCAGTCCCACCAGCGGTCGTGGGTTCACCTTCCGTTTGAAGTATATATTAGTAGTTCAGTTTATATTATAAATCTAAAATTCAAGTATGTAAGCATTAAGTTCAAAGTTAAAGAAGTCTTTCGTGGACAATAATCCGTAACACATACAATCAACGTGTAAGAATAAATTATTATTTGCGAATATACAAGTTTGACAACCCTAGTTTCGGGTCCCTATGGAAGCATTCATTTGTTGAGCACGAATGTCTGTACTTCAGTCATGGGGTTGTTCTTATTTATAATATGCATGCATTTAAAGTTATATACGTGTATATCAACTATCTGGTATCCGTAACACAAGCTTCGTAGCTTACCATGGAACTAGATGGTGCGGTGTTTAATCTCGTGACAAATTTATTTATTGCCCCAATAATGTATCGTAAACCTTAATTTAAGAACCGTTGAAACATATTTAAGTCCGTTCACTTAGTTCCTAGAGTATTTGTGTTTAGTTTTATATCCCGTTACTTTTAACGTGCATTTTAGCTGCTTTTTTAAAGAATTTCAATGGTACGCTCATGTTTCCCTTTGCTTTGTAACATACGAGGTCTTCTTGTATATAAAAGCGAATGGTGCTGGTATACAATATTCTAAGCATGCATCTGCGTTGATAAAATTAATGGAGGTTTTGCCGAATACACTACTTTTTGGTGGAACGAGTTCCAATTCGCCAAGTTTATGGTAGTGGATTATATAATAGTGATAAATATTTTAAGTATCCAGAATTATAACATATTCTTATCATACTTAAAGAATCATTCGTTAACATAACACATACCAACTTCACTTAAAATTGATTATAATATTTTCGAATCGAAAAACTACTTTTAATGTTTTGAAAAAACGCAAAACTCGGATGATTTGAGACATAATTAATGATAATTTTCACAAACACCACTTAGTTCTTTAGATTAGTTAAGCGGGAGTAAGGTTTATAAACTATCCTCCAACTTCACCTCTAAAAATCTATTAATACAAATAATTAAAACAATATATCTATATCCGTTATATTATAAAAAATAGTATATTCTTAGTTATAAGGTTTTCAAAAGGCTAAATTATAATAACTAAACTCAAGAGTAACAAATATCAAGTCGATGAAAATGACCTCGCAAGTCCACCATCCAAACCATTCATCAAATGAGCCCAAGACAGAGCTTTTCTCCTAAACTTGTCAGAAATTAATCCCATGAGAGGTAATAAGGCGAATAAGCCAGCTTTATGTATTGTGCATATTAAAGCCCCTTTTCAGTTTTATCAGTCAAGGTTAGAGTGATAATAAATTTAATCTCCATATACTTAGAACCATAAACCCATAAATTCAATTAAACTTTAATACCTTTACTGTTGCTAGAGTATGTCTGTCTGTCTCGCTACTTCTTTACACAGCAGGTTCAAGTCAATATATTGTAGGATAAAACTTAAAGTATTTTTGATATAAGCAATAATGAAAAAAACTTAAAAACGTATTCTAATATTATATCATAACACATATATTACTTAGTAATTACTTAAATAACTCTATTATTATACTTATAAAGTTAATTTAGTTTCTCTGAAAACGAAATCAATTCTGACTATAAATAATGTGACTCAGGCGAAGTCGTGAATATTTCCTAGTTACGTATTAATGGTTAAACTTTGGGTAGATAATGTAACGTACGTGATGGTTATGTATAATTTAGGTTATAACACACATGTAAGCGGAGAAACTAAGTCTCAAAAGAGATGAAACTTGTTATTTTGTAATTTATATGATATCATGAAAGCTCTTATGGAAATCGGACGCTTGATATTCACAAAACACTTGTAAAAAAATTTCGAATATATTAAAACATATCTACAACATAAAGAGAACATGTAGGAAAATAGTGATAAAATTAATTATTTGTGTTATATTTCGTTTTCTGTAGAAAAGGCTAAAATCATAAGTATATAATGTACCAAACTCATAAAATTCTACTGACCTTTAGAAAATACATTTTAAACTTCATCATATATCATATCCCTTAACGTTACTTTCGACAGTTACATCTTCAGTGGTGTAAATATTTTTACTACGATCTTGTATAACTGAAACATCGAAGGCGTCTAGACTGCATATATCATATTATGTATTACTGAAAAATGAGGTAGCGTTTACATTTGGCATAGTGCATAGAATTTTGGTTTCGAATAAACTCCATCCATTATTTTAGTATATGTGTAAAGAATAAAAGGATATTACTATCCGCTGAATTCATTACAAATATTACATTACAGTTTAAATGGATGATTTTTATTGTGTTTCGTAGTATATTTTATAGGCGCTCTATTCTAAATTGATAGTTTGAAGAAAAAAATTTAGGGCTTTTATACAAATTTGCGAGAGCCCTTAGACCTCCTTAATCCAGCCCTGTCGCAAAATTCGTTTTAAGCGGACGTCTGACCGGCGGAGTGAGTGACCTTTCGCTTTTATATATTTATGTTGTGACATTATTACACACAGCGCTATCTAGTTCCGTATTAGGCTACGAGGCTTGTGTTACGGATGCCAGATAGTTGATATACTACATATTGTTATATAACTTTAAATAAATACATACATATTATAAATACGAACATCCATGACTGGAGTACAAGTATTCGTGCTCAACAAATGTATGCCCCCAGCGGGACTCGAACGCGCGACCGCTGGCGCAGCAAGTAGGCTCACTACAAACTGAGCCAAATGTTATCCATACATTTAATTTATCTAGTCATCAAGAAGTCGATTAATGACCATAATGTTAATAAAAATAATGTAATTACGAGTACGCTCAATTTTATTTGTCGATATTATTTAAAAATATAAAATAAACACAGTGTATTGTAAAAATTGATAGGTCCAAAACAGATCTTCTTATTAAACAGTAACAGTTCTATGTGTTCGTAACTAAGGACGCTCTGAGCAAAGCCACAGTATATCACTAGTACAAAATAAATAATACATTTATTTTGAATTAACAAAAACCCAAAAAAGCCCTTAGTTATTTTTTCTCTGAAATTAGGGTTTTTTTAAAAAGGCTCACTAGGCGTAATTACTGTGAGGGCAGATGAAAAGGATTTCCTTTTGGGTACTCAGGTATTCTGTTGAAAGAGGGTTGTGTGCCGACGTAAAATTTCTTTACCTGTTCAAGGATTTTATATGGATTGATGATATTTTATTAGCGATATTTACGTGGTATATTTCAGCTTTTATTACGTATTTAGAATACGGTTCGTATGGTTTTTATGTCTGAAATATTGGCAGCGTTTTGACTTGGGATCGTTTCTTTTTTTATACGGGAATATTAAATAACGGTTATTATGTGGGAGATAGGTTAAATAGGTTTAATTTATTATATAATATTTAAGTGCTTAGAAGTTTAGATTGTGGTAATTACAGCTAAGTTTGTTATTTTACCTTTTACATACATAAATATTTAGGTTTATAGGTTCTTAATTAGAAGAAGAAAATAAACAGTTTGACTGTATATTTATTTTCATATTTCAATATCATTTCTTTCTTTTTGTTTAAATTAAAGTTGAGTAGTATTAGAATATATAAAATATACGAAAATTCATCTCTCTATACAACAACCGAAATATCTTGGTATTAAAAGTTAGAAGCGTGGAAATTTAATATGTTAATAACCCCTTTACGTCTGGAGGATCGTTTTAATATAGAAATTGTTCAGTAATTAATTACATACATTGTCGAATGTAACTAAAAACCTATTTATATTTTATTTTATATACAAACCGATTACACATTTATTGAAAAAATAATTATATAGAAATATATAAGTAGTAAGTACATATTATATAATATGTATATTTGACGACACGATTATCGCAGTTTGTAGTGACCCTACTTTCTTGCGCCAGCGGTCGCGGGTTCGATCCCGCTGGAGGCATTCATTTGTTAAAAACTCGGATGTTTGTACTCCAGCCATGGTTGTTTATATTTATAATATGTATGTATTTAAACTTATATATGTAGTATATCAACTACCTGGTATCCGTAACACAAGCTTCGTAGCTTACCAACGGAACGGCACTAGATGGCGCTGTGTGTAATAATGTCCCAACACATATTTATTTGTTTACATTTCTACATATTAATATCTCATTCACTAGCCTTTTTAAAGTTATATATGTTCAGTATTTTAGAAACGAGATTAGATTAGATTTAAGAAACGTTTAGTTATGAAAACCCATACATTTAGGAGAGTATGTAAAATATTAAATAACATATAAATATACATGCACTTAAGGGCCCACTGCTGGGCACTCTCATCAATAGGAGAGGGATTAGGGCAAAGTCTGCCTAAATGGGAGCCGATGGACTACATGAAGTCTTTGGAATACTTAGGTCCTAGATATGTAGGTTTTATCACGACGTTTTCCTTCATTGTAAGACTCTATGTTGGATATCATTCGCACATGAAAATATTAGATATGATTCTCGAAAATTGAACGCTTTCCCAAGTGAAAGCGCTACCACTAGTGGTAACGCTTTCCCAAGTGAAAGCGCTACCACTAGTCTAACTCACAAAAACAGAAAATAATACTGTCGAATTACATTAGTACTCTAAAAACAAGAAAAGGTTATGAAATGAAACAAAACATAAGAAATTAACGTATAATATAATTAAATAACATATCATAATATTATTATGTTCTTTGTCGTCCAGTAAGAAGCCTTACTAAAATTATAAATGATAAAAGTAACTCTGTCTGTCTGCCTGTTAAAACTACTAAACCGATTTAAATGAAATTTGGCACACAGATAGTCCAGAGCTTGAGAAAGGACATAGGCTACTTCAAAGCAAAAAAGAGCTGTAAGTGGTCGAAATAGTGGATGAAGGTTTCATTTTTAAAGCTATAAGCTTGAAACTTATTATTTGATTAGATATAAATAAATAAGACATTAAAAGTTTGTAAAAATTTTATCCCAAAAGGGGTAGCTACTTTCGCTAGTTAATAATACTTTTCTTCATATCCTTACAAGAAATAAAATAAATGGAGAAGAGCAGAGAGTCACCATTTACTCTATTTCAATGTCATGAAAATAAATTACAGGTGTTTGTTAACGTTAGATATAAAACCAATACTATTAATTCTAAAGCTTGGTTCTGTTTTCTTCCTTTGACATCTTATCGTGATTAGAAATGCTATTAGCATATTAATTGTCATTTGCTTCTCGAGTAGTTCGTGTAATTAATAGTCATTGTTGAATGCCAATTGGTTGTAATAATCACTTTAAATTATTTCGCGTCTATTTACATACTTCATGATACAATATTATGTTAAACAAGCAAATCCGGCTTGCTTCGCTGGGTGTAAGTTAAAATATGATGAACGGTTTTGATAATTTTCTAATAAAGTAAAAGTAGCCTTCATTACTCCTTATAACATTAGTATGTGCTATTGAAAGTCCCGTCAAATTCGATCCAGCCGTTTCAGATATTAGCCGGAAACAAAGACACAATGGTAAAAATTTAAAAAATTGTTTTTTTTATGTAAGTAATTAATTTGTAATTAAAAACAGAAACTTCAATTTTATTCATATGTACTGTTGTACTAATATTGAGCTAGGGCTGATAACTTAATACGATTCCGTTATACAAAATGTTGCGGAAGAGGATCGCGAGGAAAGAAGCTCCAGTTACGATCCCGTTGGGAACTAAAAATCAAAATGAATCCGCGAAAAAATCCGTTAAGCTATAACTAGAATACATTGTAGAATAGAAAATTGAAGCTGCTAACTTGTAATTTATTTAAGGAATATAATGCATACACAATATAAATAATAAATATGTTCGGACATTCTTCCAACAGCGCCATCCAGTTCCGTGGTAAGCTACGATGCTTGCGTTACGGATACCAGATAGTTGATATACTACATATATAACTTTTAATTGCATACATATTATAAATATAAACACCCATGACTGGCGAAACAAACATTCGTGCTCAACAAATGAATGCCCCCAGCGGGACTCGAACCCGCGACCGATGGCGCAGAAAGCAGGGTCACTACAAACTGAGCCAAACGAGTCGTCAAAATATACATAAGTACATTACAAACTAGAAATTATTTTTGCTGTAAGATATTGTCGCCAATTTAAAACCTAAATAACATACATAAGTTATTAATTAAGGAATAACGATTGACACTCGTTTGACTCGGTTTCGTACCGGCTACATTTAAATTTTTTGAGAGGATCACTTTATTAATTAAAAAAGATTAACCTTTCCTTATAACATCAACTATTTGTCAGTGAAAGTCCCGTCAAAATCAGACCAGCCAGTATAAGAAAAACAGACAGAAATTAAGTAAAATATCTAGATTTCTATAGATTTATTACTTAGAAGATATCAGAATATTAAATAGCGCTAAAAGATTCATCAGTTCAACAATTCAGCTCACATTTAATATTCACTGTGAATCCTATATTCCATACTAAGTACCTTTTTATTGTACGTGCGGAAATTCAATATCCCTTATTGAAGCTTTATTTCTACATTGCTTCCTCACGTGTATTATTTTCCCATCCCATATGCAATTATTGTTTTAAATCTTAACTGTAGACCATAATCTATATATCTAATATTATAAAGCTGAACAGATTGTTTGTTTGTTTGCTTGTTTGTTTGTTTGTTTGTTTGTTTGTTTGTTTGTTTGTTTGTTTGTTTGTTTGTTTGTTTGTTTGTTTGTTTGTTTGTTTGTTTGTTTGTTTGTTTGTTTGAACACGCTAATGTGAGGAACTGCTGGTTCGAATTGAAAAATTCTTTTTGTGTTAGATAGTCCGTTTATCGAGGAAGGCCGTAGGCTATATTATATAACGCTACGACTAATAGCAGCGGAGCATCAATGAAAAATGTTGAAAAACGGGAGGTGTTTGGTTTCCAGCATTTAGCACGCGCGCGAAGCCGCGTAGTATAATATATTTTAGTTCATTATTGGTAAATACTTTAATGACGACATTTAGCTCAGGTTGTAGTGACCCTACTTGCTGTGCAAGCGGTCGCGCGTTTGATTCCCGCTTTGATCATTTGTGAGCTCAAAGGACGCAAAACGTCCCATTTATATGTATGTTCATATATGTTCAACATATATATTTCATTATTCAATTTAAAACTAATAAATTTTAATACAACCTTGTTATACACAAATGACAAATAGATTGTTAGTACGTGACGAAGTATACCTGAAAATTGAACATTACTCGTGTAAACCCTGACACTTGATTTATGATGTAGTCTTAAGTTAGAATAAATTTACATGGATTTTAATAAGTCGTATATTTTTGCGATAAATATTTTTTGGGAAATTTCATTAAAATAGTTATTGTTATCGATACAGAGGCAGAATCATTAGTTTTTAGAATTTTAGTCTGTCTGTCCGTTTGTCTGCGACAATATCACGAAAAAACTACCGGATTTTGATGAGTATGATGATAGCTCGTTATCCCGGTGTGAGGGGTTATATGGGATACTTTATACTGTAGAAACATACAAGTATCTCATATCTGAGAAATTTATACTAAAATTAAACGTAAATTGTTTTTATATTTACCTAATAATACAATTTATATTTCAAAGGTTTCAAAAAAGTTGTTCATTATTTTACATTTTTCCGCATATAGTATCTATGTACGGGTTCCGCTAGTTATATACTAAAATCTTCCTCGAGAACACCCTATCTATTGGTGAAAACAGCATGAAAATCGGTGCAGTAGTTTTTGAGTTTATCGTGAACAGACAGACAGACGCGGCGGAGGACTTTGTTTTATAATATGTACCTAGTGAATATTTTTATTTTATTAAATTTTACAAACTATTTAGATCATTTATAGCTAACGTATTCGAGATATGGACCGTTTATTTTGAAAGTGGTGTAAGTCCATTTTTGAGAAAAATGAGCTATCACGTAATTCATGCTTAATTTAACGTAATTTTTTTATGTATTACTAGTCCGTGTTTAATTTCTCAAAAAAATCCCATGTTTTGTACAACTTAAAATCGATCGGTAAATGAAATTGCATAATCATCGATTATGAAAGTGGTGTAAGTCCAATTGACAGAGGTAGGTGGCATAGCAGATGGATGCCGATCAGTGTTTTGTTATTTTTCATTTATTATTTGTTATTTTTAATTTTGTGTACACACCACAAGATTAATATAATGTAATAGCGCAATTTAGAAAACAGGATAAATTCGTTTTATATGAAATGAAACGGAAGAATTTGATTTCAACAAAAAATCTCCAAAATGCAATTAAAAAACAGATACAAAAAATACTAATGGGGAACAGGTCAATTGGTTGCAAATATGTTGGTTGAAGTTCCTCAAAATTGCACCATATACCATTTTTTACAAAACAACGATGACGGACGCAGAATTTAAAATAATTGATAATTTTATATTACCTCTACGTCCTGGAAGACCGTTAAAAATTTGAAAAAATCGCACTGGAGCCTTTGTACCAAAATGCCAGGCCTATTACGTACGAAAAATATAAAGACATGAAGCAGCTACTACCCTATATACCTCCAGTGCATCATGCATATTTTGAAACACTACCACATGCAGAGAATAAGTAAATTCTTGTAATCAGTATCTTGTAATGACAATGTAATTGCCGTCTAAAATAAAATTTTATGTGTTGTTATGCGTATTTGTAAACAAAATTATATTAAAATGAAGTATATTTTAAGCGATATTTGATTTTTCAAAATTGAAATTAAACGATTTTTACAATTGTCTAATTTTGAAAGTGGTGTAAGTCCATTTACACCACATAAATATGTGTTATCGTAGTCTAATTAGACAAAAACAAATTTATATAAACAAATTAAATGTTGATAAAACAATAGAAACAATGCCAGACCTCATATGATTTGCCTGTATTTTTAAATCAACAAATATAGTTACCTTTAATTTTCTCGAAACAAAAGAATATGGACTTACACCACTTTCAAAATAAACGGTCCAATTATATTCACATCGTCCTGTCTATCACTTTCGATGTTTGAACAGCTCACGATACGTATTCAAGAGATACTAGGCAATTTGCCTGCATTTCTAGAGTTCCATATAACCGTTAGTTATAGGCTACGCTTTTCATAACTTTTCAAAGCAATGAAGAAACAATTATCATTAAGGTTATTGTAAAATATAAATTGAAGCTAAGTATATGGGCACTAAGTTATTAACTTCTTTATGTAAAAATATGACAATCACTAATATTATCTGAAGTGAACTATTATTAAAATATTCGTGAATTAAGTTCAAAAAATCATTTAAAATGACACCCAAAATTAAAAAATAATCATCGAATTACTTAACTCTAAATGTACAATCACTACATAGTATAAAACAAAGTCGCTTTCTCTGTCCCTATGTCCCTATGTAGATATGCTTAAATCTTTAAAACTACGCATCGGATTTTGATGCGGTTTTTTTAAAAGATAGAGTGTTTCAAGAGGAAGGTTTATATGCATAACTAGCGGATCGCGCGGCTTTGCCTGAGCTAAATCTAGGGAAGAGCCCGAGCGAAGCGAGGGCGAGTCGCTAGTATGAAATAAGTCATGAAAGTGGCAAAATAATTTAAACATTCGTAATTTATACTGTACCTTGCAAAATAGCACAGATAGATAAAATTGAAGTGTCAATATTTTGTAAAATGAAAATAAGTAAAAGCTTTTTACTAAATGCATATTATGAATATTTATATACGGTTTTACTTGTAAGAAAAACACGATTTTTAACATTTTTATATGTCACTCGTTTGTTTCGCGCTGATCTGTAAAGCGGCTGTCCAGCCTTGTGATTCGGATTCAAAATTGTGACTTTCGCTAGCTAGAAATATTAAAGTTCGGCTGAAAAACGTAAAACGTGCCTAGGGACTAAGTGTGGCATAATAAGTGACGTAATAATCGATTATCCTCAATTCGTTGTATCGTCGAAGCTCCCCATATTTCATAACAAAAAAGGCGCAATGCGAATTCGTTCCGTTCACGAATTCAACTAGTAAATGTCAATAAAACGTTGCAATATGTCGATAGGGTAACCGGTAACCGCGTGATCGCATCAAACTTTCATGTGTTTCATACACAGCATCGACTTTCAGTGGTCTTCGGCTCGTTGAAATAATAATGGAATTTTTAAAACACACGGGCATAAATTTATTCATAAAATGCTTGGCGTACATATTATTTTTTATGTCGTTTATTATTATTTATTTAAATATAGATTTGTTTGTAAGTAATTTCACAATAAGTTCTTGTTAAAAATGCCCATGTTTTTAATGATTACTTCATAAATATGTGAATTTAAATACTCATTTAAAAATATCGTAATTCTTTTTAATAATATTACTAGTTAGATTTACGAGTATTTGTAGGTAATATTATGAATGCCAATTGTTAAAAGGATGTTTGTCATATTAACACAATAAAGCTCAACGGATCTGGATGAAATTTGGCACAGAGATAGCACACAAAATACTTTTCATCCCGGAAAAGTTTATAGTTTCCGTACCTTTCTTTGTTTTTCACTTAGTAACGACGAGAGTGTGAGACTATAAATAATAAATTGTCGTCATTTTAAGAATATATTAATTTGTTATACTACGAGTATATGCTTGAATAATTAATTGGCTTATTATTATTAATAAAATATTCTCCCGTATATTTTCATATAATTCGTTTCTAAAAAACACTCGGTGGCAACTTATACATTGCGTTAGGAGAAAATGCTGTGTTTGCGACGTAAGGCGAAATATTTCCTCTCTGCCCAATGAGTGGTTAACAAAGTTATTTGCAGAGGTAATGGCGTTAATATGCTGTTAGGCAGTTGTTTTCGTTTGTTGTTTGTTCGCCAAATTACCAAATTATCGACGGTGATTACTTATTTTTTCAAAGAAAATGCTTTCTGTTACATTTATTATACGAGTATTATGGTACTATCAGAATAGAAGCGTAGATTAAATAAGGAGCTATTAGTGTGGGTATTTAGGAAATTTGTAACATGGAGGACTGACATTATATATGTATGTAATACAATATATTTACCCACGCTTTGCTTGGGATCTTCCAAAGATTTTGTTTTTATTTATATTATTGCAGTTAGCATCATATTTTAATAAATTTTATTACCTCATTTATTTTATCCTGATCTCCAGGTCATATGCTATTTTTGTACTGATTATCATTGCAATCCGCATAAACTTATACTTATGTACATAATATATAGTAGCAAATGTATAATTTTTTGGGGCTGTATATTTTACCATTTGAATTTTTATTTTGTGCGCCTGAATAAAATATATAGCAAAGTTCAAGTTATGTCAATTACATTTATTCAAAGGCAATACTTGCGCTTTATTAAAAAAGTTAAGATGTAATCACTATATTATACTTACTACATAGGCAAATTTATTATCTAAGTCCCTATGTAAAATATATTGAAATAATGCTTTGTATTTCGTTTTTATCATAATTCTTATTATCATTTTATTATTGCTAAAATTTCGACAGTGTGTCGGTGACTGTCCAAGAACGAAATGTAGAATGTAATAAATAAGAAATGTTTTAGAGGTATTTTTTAATATTTTCAGTGTCATAAAATGTTAGCTAAGTAAAGTCGAAGCAGATTGCTAGTTAATACAGATAAATAAATCGAAACATAGAGGGTATGGTCCATTAGGCTAGAGATCTTCACTTTAATCCGTCTTCAATCTCACAATTTGTATTGCACGCACGTACATAGCAAGTCTTGTTTTCAACTGACAGTAAATACCGAATAACGTGATGATGTTAGTTCCGGCACTCTCAGCTGCTAGTGATATATGTTGTAAAATTTATTGTTTTGACAGATTTCTAAAATAAAATGTTGAAAATGATCCAAACAAGAAAACACGTTGGGCTCAGTTGGCAGTACTTTCTGCGCGGGGCATACATTTGTTAAACTCGAATGTTTGTTCTCCAGTCATGGGTGTTAATAATTAATGATTATGTCTGTATTTAAAAATTATATGTATAGTATATCAACTATCTGGTATCCGTAATACAAGCCTCGTAGCTTACCACAAAATGTCCCAACATATTTATTTATTTACTATTTAGATTTCGATACAACAATTTACCGTATCACCTGGTTCTTCAAGATAACACATTACCACTGTACGTGCTAGTACAGTGGCATGGAACACAACAACCAGTGGCGAAAGCATTCGCCACATTTTTGTATTATCTCAAAGTCACTTATTTAGTGCGGGGGAGAGGTAAGCTTAGCCAGCTGTGATTGGGTATCGAAGTGACAACCAAGTGACGACCGATTCGTATTGGTCCATATTTAAGCATAAGATTGCAACGATTGACTAAAATTCCGTCGCGTAAGCTTGATTTAGCATATGTTTAGTGAGTGCGGTAGCCCCCGAACGCGCGCTCCACTGGATGTTTTACCCCATGTACAGTGGTTATGCCACATATTAATCCGTCTAGCGGCTAGCCGCACTATATTTCCCACTCAAAAGTAATTAATATCTATGAAACTTCATATTTTATATTTTAAATGGATATTTTGGAACAAATGTATTGAAAATCATGTCATATTATTATAATATGGCACTTATACTATTGTCAATAGTTTGTGCAAAGTGTAAAGCAAACAATGTTAATGAGATGGATATCGCAAATAAGTGTGGTGCGATGTATTACATTATACTCAAACATAATTTTGTATTAAAATTATATTATAAATTTTGTTATATCCAGCTAAAATTATTTATATTCGAAATAAATAAAAAACGAGTTTAAGTCAGGTTTACTTTTATAAATTAAAAAATACATATAAATACCTTTAAATGTATGTTTAATGTTTACCAAAATCATAAAATGTATATAAATGAAACTATCATGATTGCTGTAAAGCATTCGAAACGTCTGGAATCAAAAATCAAAATAAGTCCGCGACAAAACCCGAAAAGATAGTTTCATTTATAATGTCAAATATTCGCGTAAATCTAAGAAAGTATTATATAAATTAAATAAGCTCTTTACTATCAATATGTTCCAAACGTATCTGTTATTATTTACCCCACATTTGCGATAAAATAAAAAATCATTGCCTCATTATGCGATGCCAATAAAAAGTATGAAAAGAATTTTCAACATTGGATACTAAAAACCGATACTTTCTGTAGCGAAGCAATTATTTCTAGCCTCTCATTTCTGTGTAAATAAACGAGTCGCATCGGGAACAGAGCTATTGCGGGTCGCGACTGGATAATTGGACTGTCAGCGGTGGTATTGTCTTACCTCAGACCTGTAAGCTGACGTCTTGCATTAAATACTTGCTTTGTAAATATTTTGGTGTATAAAGTAATATGTAAAGCTTATTTTTTGTCATTATAAATAAAACTACGTTTTCGGATTTTGTCGTGGATTTATTTGGATTTTTGGTTCCCGGCGTTTCAAATGCTTTATAGAAATCATGGTCGGGAGAGACTAAGGTATTTTACGTCTCAGGGGGTTATGTTATTGTTATTTTTTGTATTGTGTTCAAACTACAAGCCTTTTTAATATGTAAGTGCTGGGTATGGACTTTCTTTTAATACGATCAGGCCATAGTCCACTACGCCTATCAGGTGTGGGTTGGTGGACTTTAGTAAACATCAGCAGAATTAAGCTTCATTTAATACTAGAAAATCATCCTTTTAGGTACCTTTTGTAATTTGAAAATGTAATTTTAATAATTATTATCACAGATGTGCTCTAGGCAATACTGGCAATTTAAATACTAAGGCTACGTCCGCACAGACCGGCGGCTTTCTTAGCGCCTAGAGCCTAACAAGTCACATAGCTAGTAGCTTACTAAAACGAACGTCCTAAAATGTTTGTGACCGACCGCACTGCACGCTTAGCTCCTAGCTAGTTGCTAAGCGCGTATCTAAGTAAACAAACATGTTGGTTTTTTGACACTAGTCGCGAGGCATTTTATTCAAGAAATAATATATGAAATATTAATTGCATAAATTTTTAAGAGTGAACCTTTGTGGAAACCGGCAAATGAACTAAATAAAAATGAAATTATTTTAAAAAAACTATGGGAAGTGATATCAGTCGAAGAAAAAAAAAAAAATAAGTACTAAAAAGTTGTTTATTTATGTCATGAACCCAACATGATGGATAGGACCTTGAAATGGTATATTTTAAATGTGAATTTTCTGTAAGTAGCAGTTTTACAGCTATTTTTCAAAGTGAAATCCGACAAGTAACCACGCAAACCTCCTGCAGTGCGGCCACTGTGTATCCTAACATGTTGCCAGAGCGCAATCCACTAGGTTTTAGGCGCTAAGCAAGCCGCATGTCTGTGCGGACGTAGCCTAACAGTATAGTCTTTGTGTAACTTCTAGTCACATTCTATTGATGTACTAAATTTCATCAAAATTCGTACAGCCACAGGAGGAACGAAAGGAGAGACATGTACATAAATGTGTTACGAATATATTCTATACATATAAACATACATACTTCCATTGTTATATGGCTCTAAAGAAGAGTTAGTTATTTTTTTTCTTGTAGATTTGAGATTTTGAGATTTACTGAGAAAAGGTACGTACGTGTAGTAATTAATTACATAAGAAAATAGACGTTAGATGTCGGACAATACAGTATATATGCATAAATATCATACGAAGGAGTATTTCGTTAACAAACATTTGTAGTTTAACTTTATCCGCATCGATTAGCAGTTAAGTTTAACTGCAAAAATCGGTATTGGATTATAGTATTGGCACATTACAATGGTGTGAGAGTGACTCTCGCATCGATGATTCGTACCATAACAAAATACATAACGCGTTTGTACTTTTGAAATTGAACCTTATTTTGATGAATTAGAAGTTAAATTCGACAACTTTTATTTGTTCGTTTTATACTTTTTGTGGTTCTGCAATATAGACGTGATTCTCGAATGTATTGATAAAAAAGAAATATAAGCTTTTTATAAGGATCTTCCGCAATTATTTTATCTTTTTTAGGGTTATGTAGACAATAGGTAAATACGGAACTCTCACCATTTCGGTATCATTTAGAAGAATAATACAATACAAATAAAAGATAAGTTGTATAATTTGCAGTTTTATTATGAAAGTCACATTTAACTATCAGGTCGGACGTAAAAAAGTCGTTCTGAAATACGAAGATAGCGTCTTATACTCTGGATTTTCTGCAGGTGGTATACGTCAATGCGTTTCCCAAGGATAAAAAAAAGCTAAACAAAGCGTATAAATATTAAAATTATATAGACTTTAATCATAATTCTGTTAACATTACATACATTTACATTATACATTATTTAAATTTTAGTTCTGTAGAACAAAATTCAAGAATAGATCCTTGAAAAGAAATACAAGAAAAAAGTAAAAGTAAATCTCATTTTCATTCAATGAACTCCGTTAATAAGGGTATGAAGTACGACCTAGAATAAAATAACTTTTTTGAGAAGCATTAACATCAGATATTTTACTTGATATTCAATTTTAAATGTTATAATACATACTTTAAGTTTGGTTGAAAAATATTTTTGTTGTACGAAGGATAAGTAGAGCAAAGAATTTACATACGATTCAAGACTCTGGTAAGACTTATTTTCTTTATTAAATTGGGTGTTTTTAACATTATAACAGCAGAAAGTTTTAGACTAATATTATAATATGTATGACTTTTATCTGCGCCTTTATGTATTATAGGATATTTTATTTTATATTTTTTTGTTTCATTTGTTAAACTTTGAATTTATAATTTGAGTTCTTGAGGAAATCTACTCTCTTCGTTCTGATCATCATCATCAAGTCAGCTGAATGATAATAAAATATGTCTGTACTATCATCCAGATTCGAAGTCTAATAGTCTTCCAAGATTAGATTACATAAGTTAATAGAGCAGTGAAGGAAAAACCAATGTGTATAACTTTTCCTTTAATTGAGCATATTACATTTTTAAACAAACAATGTGAAACAAATGAAATTCCTCTCGAAAATGTAGGTCACTTTAAATCTTTTTCTACAACAATACATCCCTGTATCCTTGTTGTATAAGAATATCTTGCGGGAGTATATGAATATTTTAGACGGTCTTTTGTGAACGTTTAGTGTAAAGGACCCCTATTTGTCTTCTGTCAAACAATTCGGATGGCAAATATTTCACTTGTCTTAGTCGTTAAGTTTAAAAATATTTTAAGAGTTTCGCGTTCTAACGGTTCCAATGTCACAAAGGAAAAGCCTTTGAGCTATGTTATTGTTGTTCAAGAAAAAACAAATCTGTATTTTTGTTAGAGGAATTTTATACCTACATTTTTAAATAAGAATTATTTTGTTTTGTAAAAATAAGTAAATGTAAGTATATAATTTTAGAAACAATATATGTAGTAACACCTTTTGTAGTGTACAATATGGTAGTGAAGCATAACAGTGAGCCACAATAATGGATACCAAATTTTATCGCTTGTTCAAAAACATGATATACCTCGGCTATTGTGAATATTAGTATAAACAGCAAATTTGGCTACTATTTTTAACTTTGACATTTATTTTGGTGAAATCCGTAATTGTAAGAAAACTGTAACACTATTTTAAATTCAACCAAACTATTCTTTATATTTTCATTATATTTTCACAATACTCTCGCATTTAAAAACTAATTAACACCGAAAATAATACAAAACAGAAAACGTCTTACATAATTTACATTGAAATGTACAAGACGAATTTCCTTCAGTTAACGCATTTCAAGATTTCATCATGTAAAAAACCGACTTTTGAAGACATTCAACAAAACAAATGAAGCTAATGGAGCGAAATGAGATACGAAAAAAATACAACGTCGCTCTTATCATCCGATTCCTCTGTCGTCGAATTCATTCAATTCGCCCTATTTTATTTTTGGTCTCGATGTTGGGAAAACCTAGTCAAATGCAAATGGTTGTTAAATTAAATACGAAACACGACTGAACGTATTTATCTTATGAATTGCTATTATTTGTACGTCTAGAAAATATATTGCGATTGACTTCAGGTAGAATTGCTGTCTAATTCCTAATACTATTCTCGAAATAGTGAGTTTCATGATGACTATACTGACTTGTATATATATAATAAAATAATTTTTGGTGACACATTTGACTCTGTTCGAAATGAGTACTTGCTGCGCCAGCGGTCGCAGAGTCGAGTCTCGCTGAGGGCATTCATTTGTTGAGCACGAATGTTTATACTGAATGGGTGTTTATATTTATATTTATAATATTATGTACCTATGTATTTAAATTTATATATGTGTAGTGTATCAACAGCTATGTGGTATCCGTAACACAAGCCCCGTAGCTTACCACGTAACTAGATGGTGCTGTGTGTAATAAAGTCTCAACAGATTTATTTATTATCACAAAGTTCAGTAATAATTTGAAGCGACAATATAGAAAACCATAATGTTTAAGCGTTCCCTTTTTTATTCGAATACTAAAATACGTTCCGAAGTTAGAAATTTCAAGATTAAGGAACAAAGTATCAAAGAATTTTCATTAGGCTGAAGTGGAATTCATTTCCCCAGAGTCGATCAAGGAACTTAAAGTTGGGATATTCTAAGGGTATATTGGAATTTTCATAATCAATCAAATTCCATTTGTTTGCCGTCAAGCTACCTCTGTCCTGGCTTTCTCGAGCCACCCCCAAAATCAATTAGACGACTCCATGTCATAATTTAAATTACAATTTTCCTATAGACATGATTGCTATTAGCATAAAATTGTATAAATTATACATATTTTAATTGTCTTTATTGTCTTGGTTTTCTTTTCTTCTGATATTTCTTTCTTATTAGTAGACATGTTTATTCAGATTAGTGAGTTTGTTGTGCTCTTCTTGAGATATTGTAATTTATTATTTCTCAAATTAACGTAATTTTAAATTTTGTTTGTAACATATATTTTTTAAATACATCTATATATAGTTTTAATACTTAAGCATAATCTTTTGCAGGAGAAATCTAAAGACAGTATGAGATATGTACTAAAGGATATCAAAATTACCCACGTGGATTTTGAGAATAATCCACAATCGATGTCACTATTAAAGATTTTAAAATATATAGCAAATTTTTATGTATTGATATTCTATTCAATATGTACTTTTCTTAATGTAAATTTGACTTATTTGAATGTATGGTACTCGAAAGCACTCAAAGCGCTTTGTTTTAACTTGTTTATACAGATTAGTTATAAAGTGCCTGTTTCTAACATAAACATAGCAGCTTTTTATAAAATCCATCCGTCCGTCTGTCTGTATGCTCGTCATCTATGAAATGATTGGAAGGATTTTGACGAAAGTATTATTTTAGAAAAAGAGTTATGGCCAAGTTATACCACCATATATAATGTGGTGGTATAACTTGGCCGAAGTGAGGGTCTTTAGCTTTCGATCTTTGATATCTCATATTCATACAACATTAAATGTATAATGTGTAAATAATGTATTAATATAAACATGACTTCGGTTTAACCCTTGTACCTTTGTATATTTAGTCTGCTGTACAAGGCATCACAATGTGAAATAACTAACTCAAAAACAACAGTCCTTAGCGGAACGCTTACATAAACAAAGCCGTGAGTGAAATCAAGTACAAAATAACACCGCAAGCTTACGCAAGTTTACGAGTCATTCACTCCAATGGTTTTTTCTAATGAGAGGAAAGACCTTTGCTGCGTGAAGTGGGCTGTTATTTTTTCACATTTTCTACTATATCTGAATGCTTCTAAGCATTGAATTCCCCCATTTCCGACCGTGTCATTCCTGCAGATAATGATCTGGATGGGTCAGAAAATTACACTAAAATTAACATTTAAACTGGCTATTAAATACCTTGATTATTTCACAATCAGATGGAGAAATAAAGGAAGACTGAAGTTCAAAATATATAACGTAAGCTTTGCCTCAAACACACTTGCTAGTAAATATAAGGAAATTAACATTTTAAATTTTTGTTATGTCAGTAATAGGAGTAAGCGAGAAAAATAAATGCATGCACTAGAAATATTAAATAGTCCCTTTATACAAGTTTCATTTAAAACTTAAAAGAAACAATTGACAGCATGCCAACTGTCATGTAGCGTGTCTTAAAGTATTTTTGAGAAAATTCTAACTTCATAGTTTTAACACTCAAGTTTAGCTGTTTTCGTTTTAAGTGCCTATTTTTATGATACCTTTTTGGGTAAAGAATTTTAAGTATAGGTAAAAGTTAAAGTATATTATAGAATTAAACTCGCTTTGGTTCGATGTGCCCTTAGGTTCCTAACAAGTTAATTTAACCTAACCTAATCTAGTATTTGATAGTTCAGGTCATAGTCAATCCGTGTACTAAACTTAACTATTCTAAATTAATCCAGCCATTTCTATGTGAGGGGTTTTAAGAACACATACAGTTTTTTGCCTAATATTAGTGTGATATCACCAAATAATAATAAGTACTTTCGAACTGCAGTTATTGTCAAATCAATCTAACCACGACATTTTCATTCAATTTCCTAGTTTTATTTCCGCAAAGACTAAACTATATTCCGAAACGAATGGGCCAGAGTTTATGGGTGCTTTTCTGTTGAATTTTATTCAACTTGTGTCAACTATTTAACTGAGATCCAATCCCCCATAGAGACGGAATGGAGAGAGGTGTCAAGTTATGCTGGTCAGTCCTCTGTAATATTTCATAGTGATTTGTGATTTATTCCCCAACTGTCCCGAGTTAGAATCGGGCAAACAAATTGATTCAATACGTCTTCCTGTCCGAACAACAATTATTTGTGTTGGAAACTCGTCTACTATGTGATATTGTTATTTCTATACAAATATGTAACTGTCATCGTTTAGGAAATGTTATGAGAGGTATATATAAGTGGAATGGATTAAGCAATAAAAGCACCTGAAGTGTTATAAATAAAATAGTTCTGTGGCCACAATTTAAACGGGACCCAAACTCGTGACCAACGTACTGAGATATTCTTACTAAAATTTTGTTCACTATATTCAGAGCTAATCTTAGTCAAATACCATATTTATAATATGTCATAATGCTTTCAATCTTTGCTACTCAAAAATAATTTATACTCAGTGTTTGTGTTGTAATTTTTGACTTTCACATTATTTTCTTAAAACTTGAGAAAAAAAATATATTTATTGTTTTCCCACAAAGATTTTTAGAACTAAATTTTATTTAGGAAATCAACCTACTATATCTAGTATTACGTCATAAGTCTTAATAACTTTAATTAAATTATATTCTGTTAAAACACATTAAATACATTATGTTCATTGATTATCGATTGTAACAAAGTTATCGAAGCGTATAGCTGCCTGTAATAAAATCCAAATGAAGCGAGTTTCTTTAAAAATTGGTACACTCACGTTCTAAATGTATGCGCATACATTTTCCATCGTTAGGTTTCCTCTTATAATACAGTCTTAGATAATTTATAACTGGATGTGTCAGACACTTCTTTCACGCGATAAGAAAATTTTAGTTATGGACTGAACTAGTAAAACTCGTACAAGTACTTATAATATAACGTACATAACTCACTATTGAAGTCAAATGAAAATATACGTTACCGTAAAGTAATATATATTTTCTTAGACATCCAAGTATAAGATTTACCGTCTTAGATTTACTAGCGGTTTACTTTTATGTAATAGGCTCAACTTGTATAACCTATAATGTAGGTTGAGAAGCTTTTACTACATTTGCCTTTTCGTTAGGTCTTTTATTTTACCCCAGATCCCTCAACACCATAAGTGCTTAAACCAATTACCAACCATTATTATTTATTTTTAATGTTGTGAAATGCATTAACGCATACCACAAGTGGTTAGACTATTATATATATGTTATATATAGGTTATGTGGGACTCACTGATCAGAAAAGCCAGTACTACTCACTAAAACCCAACAGACCTCACCCGTTTTAATGGGGCGTCACTTTCGCATTTGACCATGACACCCCGCCAAGTCTGACGAAGCAGACCACACACCCAAGGGGTTGCTCCATAGTCTACGATCCTTTCAGAGAAGTATTATTATAACCTAGCTTGTACTAAACTCTGCTAACTCGAAACGTCATCCCTGTTTATAAAAATATTATATTTACCAACTCATGCTATCCCAAGTTATTACTAGTAGATCATCATCATCATCATCAGCCTTTATTAACGTCCCACTGCTGGGCACGGGCTTACCTCAGTACGAGGGGGATCAGGCCAACCTAACTAGTAGATACTATTAAACCTAACTAGTAGATAGTAGGTACTATTATTTTATTTATTTTTTTTCTCTTTATTAGGCTTACCAACAACTTTACATAATACAAATACACAATACACTATAATAAAAAATACAGATCTAAAAATGTAAAGCCACTTACAGGTAAACACAGCATGCATTATATAAATTTAATAATTTAGACGGTAAAAAGCATAACAAACAATTCTACATTTTAGTGTTCCTTCCAAGACAAATAACGTTTTAACTTATCTATCTATATATCTATATATATAAAAATGAAACCTATGGTGATCTATGACACCACAGACATAACCGCGCTAACAAATGTCAACGTCATTCAATTTACAATAAAAAAAATATTTTTTATTTAATAAAATTAGTAAAGTCCTTCTCAGGCATGACGAGACAGGGAAATAGGTATTCATTTTTATATGGAGGATATTATAGATTCCAGTACATACTAGTTTAATCTGGGATTTAACAATATATGGTCTGTAATCTATTTATATGATATCACTGCGTTTAGAAGTAGTAATGGGTATTGGGTAGTCGGTGAGTCCTATATTTAAGCCAACTGTACGTATGAAGGTAGTATGCGTAAATTAATTTCCAAACATAAAAAAAGGTATATTTACGCCGACTTAGGGCCAGTTTCACAAGTTTCTGATAAAGTTTCAGTTAGTAATCTGCCACTTAACACTAACTAAGAGATAACGGTTGCTGATATATTTTTTCTGTTTCACCATTAAACTACCTGATAAACTAACCGGCAGATATATTACAAGCCATTTGCTATTTTACAGAACGGCAACGTCGCTTTTTTGCATTTCATGACACAGACGCATATGATCGCTATTTAAAATCTAGTTTGAAAACTAAAATATTTTAATTATTTTATTATTTTAAATAAGATACATTTTACTTTTCAATGTTCTTGAATATAATTTTGTTATAATGTGATGAAAAGTAATTAAATCGATGGTAAATGTTATTATGATTACAAGTTTGCGTTCCAAATGTAGCGTAAAATGAACCCACGGATGTCATAATTATTTCGACATTCGCGCTTTTTTGTTGTATGTTATATTTAATAGACGCTTGATTAGAACTTAGAATTTGGTTTCACACAAAATCAAAGCAAACGAAAATCGTTATTTAAAAATGAATAAATAAAAGCGTGAAAGAAGTGTGAATTTCGCTCAAATTGAAACTGAGCTAATTTACTACTACATATCTACTTACCCGTCGGTTGTAGTCTTTATATCACTTTCTATTAACGTATGAATATTTTGTACAGACCTTTTGGTAAGACGGAATCGAATTCTAAAATCTTCATCATCAAGCAATATAAAATAATTTGGTCTAGGGCGGATTACTCTATTTCTATGAGGTCGCGAAATATGTTCATAATATTCATCAAATTCGTCTTCTAAAAATTCAAACAAATCTATCTTGTGGCTGCAGACTACTATAAAGAGTATTATTATTATTTGTTACCAAAAATAAATGACAGATATTTTTATTCGCGCCCTCCATTCGAATCATTTTAGTTATCTACCAGATACCACCTTTAACGGCCACTTGATTCGGCTGATAAATTACCGGCCACTTTAACTGCCAGATACCACTATTCAAGACTTGTGAAACCGAAATTTGTAGTTCATCCGTCAGATAAGTTCCGGATACGCTATCAGGAACTTTATCAGAAACTGGTGAAACTGGCCCTTAGACTCGTACGTATTACTAAATCCATTACGCCACATCCAGAAAACTTAGGTCGTTAAAGCAAATTATTTGAAAGGATATCGAGAATTTGTATATTCTAACATCAGTTCATAATATGAGTAATTGTAATATTTATAGACATGCACAGTAAATATTTGTGTCACTCGTCCAAATTTCAACACTTTTCACTCCCATAAAGTATGAGTTGCGAGATTATAATTATCTTAAATCCCAGGGTATCAAACTACCTGAATACCATATTTTGCCAAAAGATTCACACATATAATAGAGGTGCGAGACTCGGGACTAGAACCCGCTTCTCTCTATTTTCCAAACGAGCTTACCTACCACTGCCCATACATACGTACAAATTACAACAAAATTTGTGTTGCTTGTTTTTTTTAATTAAAGTTTCATTAAATAATATTAATCAAGAATGGTTAGAGAAATTACTCTGATATTAATAGTTCAAAGGCTGGTAATTCAGTTTATTCTTTCAAGATGCACCTCTATCCAGAATTTCAAGCAAATGAGCCATTGAGCTACATAACCTAATAATATGTCCTTTATTTACATACAATTATCCAAGAAAGAGTACAAACTACTGCTACTAGCTACTTAGTTTTAATCAAATTTATGTAATTTAAAAGGCTTACCTAATTTAAATAACACTTATCTCATCTAAATTAAAATGTTTATAGATATAAATGTACACAAGTTAGTTCCGAGGTCGAATAACTGGAACAAATTAAGTGATTCATCAGCCAGTGAAGCTTGCGTGCGATACCGATGTTACCCTTACTAAGTGGGAGGAATAAATAAGCTTACATTAGCTTTCGGGGTTCAGTTAACTAAGTTTGTTAAACGCAGGTTCAGTATATTTTGGTCCTTCGAATCCTTTAACAATATTAGTGTATCTCATAAGGCAATATTAGAACCTAATCTTAAAAAATTAAGATAAAAATATAGGTAGGTATATGAATTAATAATAATAATAATAATAATTAATAATTGTTTTTATTTCGGAACTACATTGGAACCATATTTTGTTAGTAAACCTTACATACTATAACTTATACACTAAACTAACTAACTAACTAAAACTTAGCTTTGTGTATAAAAAACTGTCTGTTTGCAATTTATTATTGACTAGCCGTTTCCCGCCCGCTTCGCTGGGCGAATTGACAAAGGAAATAAATTACATTATATGTTTCATTTTTTTTTCATATTTTTATTATTCTCCTTTTTTTTTATTATTTTTTTTTTTTTTATGGTAAGAAGGGGGCAAACGGGCAAGAGGCTCACCTGATGGGAAGTGATACCTCCGCCCATGGACATCTGCAAGCCAGGCTTGCAGATGCGTTGCCGGCCTTTCAGGAAAGGGAGGGTTGGAGGAGGGAGGGAAGTGGGAGGGAGGGGGGAACGAAGGCGGAGGATGAAGGGAAGAGGGAGGGGGGAAGGAGAGTGGGCCTCCCGGACTCTCACTCACCGGACGAAACGCGACAGCATAGCTGCCACTTCACGCCGGTCTACTGTGAGAGAGTGGTACTAATGAACTATACGGGGCGTGCCGGCCCATTCGGTTGCTACCCGAAGGTAACAAGCATGGCACTACCACTAATAAACACATAAATAGGCCCCGCGGATAGAACTGTAAGCATCGATATTGTTTAGACTTACACAAATTCCAAATTCCATCGATTTAGCCTGTATCTTCCATCCAGGTGATTTTTCTCACTAATATTCATTGTAACTTTCAATGTGTAATCATTTAAGTTAAAGTTAAAGTCGTTAAAATCGTTTAAGTTAAAGTCATTGCAAGTCTCATATGTGAAGTTGAAATCTGTCTAGGTTCAAGTGCGACGAATTTTCTGTTAACTAAAATTTTCTCCGTGACATCAATTTTTTATAGAAAATTAATTGTTCATGTTTTTTATGAATTCTATTGTAATAAGTAACTAAATTTCTTTTCCACATCTCAAGTGCTTAGAAAATGCATTTATTATAATCTGGTACATTTCCGCGATCACGCAATAAAAGAATTCGTCGGTTATGTAGTCTGCAAAAGTAAAATGAATGTAAAATTCTTAGTCCGTTGATTGGCTACATGTAAAGTTAAGTTTTGGAAACCTCTCAATGACTTTTTCTCCGCTGCCAAAAAGACGATTGTTGTAAGGAAATACACAAATATCCCTACATACACGAAGATCCCCACCAAATTTGGAGTTTGTAGAAGTTACAGGTTGGAAATTAAAATTTTATATTTTAACACCCACCCCCGCAATTCCTGTCGGAAGTAGACTATATTGAAATCCATTTTGAGATGATCTTTATGTGAATAATAAAAGATTCCTACCATATTTAGAATTTTTAGAAGCTATATTTCACTTATAGAAAATTCCTACAAAATTTGGAGCTTGTAGGAGCTTTAGCTGGAAAATTAAAAATATTAATTGTTAATACCCACCCCCGCAACCCCCTGTGGGGTGAGCTATCGTAAAATTCGTTCATAGCCTATTTCTACACCTCTTACAGAAGATTCCTACCAAATTTGAAGTCTATAGGAGCTATAGTTTAAAAACAGGAATTGTTCATTGTTAACGCCCCCGCAATCCCCTTTGGGGGATGGATTTCTTAAAATCTATTCATAGCTGACCTCTACATAGCAAAAGTAATATTCCTACCAAGTTTCACGTTTCTAAGTCTTATGGTTCCCGAGATTTCGTAGTGAGTGACTATATAGATGGGAATTCTTCGATTATCATCGAAATTTTTAACTTTTTATCTGACTTTTTTAAAATTTTCTTACATACAAAACTTTCTCCTGACAATTCTGACTATAAAAAAAATGCCTAATTGGTCCAGCCGTTCTCCACTACCGTGAGTAGATTCTTAGCTGAATGTAAAAAACCATAATCCGTTTAATATACTCTGTTGAAATCCATGAAAACAAAAGAATCAAGAGAAAACGCTTGTCTTTTGTTTTTATTAGCGGGATAAATGTTCATAAAAGTAAAACAGCAATAAAAAAATGAAGGAACGTTAGAATTCGAAAAATAAATAGCCATAAACCATCTAGGAAAAATTTCGCATCGAATGGTGGTAGTTTCATGTCGATACGATCAGTGGTTTAGGCGTGATTGAGCCTCAAACGAACACCATTTTCATTATATATATATAGATAACCTTAAAGGCTTTTATAACCTTTAAACAAACAAATAATAATATATGAAATGCTGATCGTTAGTAAGTGATTTAGTTTTTAGAAATATTTAGGAAGAAATAAAAGGCAAAAGCTACCTGGAAAATAAGAAAGTTTAGGTTAGGTTTAGTGTATTATTTTTATATTTTGTATGATCGAAAACATTATGAATAAGCCAAAAGTTTATAGAAATTGGTACAAGACAAAGTCTGTCTTTTCAGTTAGTAAATAAATAAAAATAAAAATATATTACGTTAGTAAGCTTAAGAAACTAGCTCGACTTATCTGGCAAATATTTTTAAAAACAGTATATTACAAGGGGTTTGTTAAACAAAATTATTAATATTTCTTGAGATAAGCACGTTCAAACAAACAAACAAACAAAAATCTCTGCTTTTATAATATTAGTAGAGATGGTAATAGTTAAGAAATGATTGTTGTTTCGTTCATTAAATATTTTCAGGCAATATTATTTAATTTTATATGTATCGAAACCGAGTGACAGTGCTAGTTTAAAATAATGACAGTTATTATAAATAGGAGGGTGACGTTGTTTGTTACCTGTTGGAGCATCATCGTAATTAAAGTCTTGAGCGTGCTCCGTCAGTTGATTCGCTCAAGAAATTAATATATTTCAATGCAATGGTATTTGCGCCTCGCAATATTATTCAAATTAATATTTTATGAGATGTCAGCACAATAAGGCATTAATATCTAATATATAAAATTCTCGTGTCACGGGGTTCGAACTTGAACTCCTCCGAAACGGCTTGACCGATTCTCATGAAATTTTGTGAGCATATAGGTCTGAGAATCGGCCAACATCTATTTTTCATCCCCCTAAATGTTAAGCGTACCTGCCTCGGTGGTGTAGTGGCTAGTATGTACGGTCATACATCGAGAGGTCCTGGGTTCGAGTCCCAGGTCGGGCCAAGTTTAATTATTGAGTCTTTCTGTTTAGTAAGCCTCAGTAATAGCCCGGAGTTGGGAAGTTGGCGGTGAGTCACCCCCGTGCCTCGGAGAGCACGTAAAGCCGTCGGTCCTGCGCCTTAGCTCTCACTGGTCGTGTCGAGTAGTCGTCCCACCGGAGTATGAGAGTGATAGGAATAGAGAGTGCACTTGTGTCTGCGCGTACACTTGTGCACTATAATATCTCCTGCGCAGTTGGCCAGTCTCAATGAGATTGGCCGCCATGGCCGGAATCGGTCGGAGAATATTATTATTATTATTAAATGTTAAGGGTAGTCCACCCCTAAATTTATTTTTTAATTTTTAGACAATTTTTTTTCCTACATATCAACCCAGTGAGGTTGATTAGCAATTAAAAAAATGAACGCGGGCGAAGCCGCGGGTACAGCTAGTATTATATATTATTATATTAATGTATAAACTTTTCAAGTTTATTTGTTTCTAGAGCTTTTCGTGTCGAAACAATGAAAATGTTATTATATCTATACTAATATTATAAAGAGGAAAGGTTTGTATGTAAGTATGTTTGTAACGAATAGGCTCAAAAAGTACTGGACCGATTTTTAAAATTCTTTCACCATTTGAATGCTACATTATCACTTATTTATATAGGCTATTTTAATTGCAAGAAAAAAAATAAGGATCCCTACAAAAAACAGGAGAGGCGGAGGAGAGCACGCGAGCGAATATTAGCGTATAGCTAGTATGAGATATGTTGCTAAAATGTGCATGACATGAAATGGCCATGTGTGAAAAGTTCTGCTCTTTTATTATTTATAAAAAGTCGGGATAAATCAAGAGTAAGTGCGACTGTGGCTCTCAAACCAAGGGTTCCATAGCATGAGCATTAAATTTACGTCCAATATAAATATTATTGCAAACATAATTTTTTTGTAGTTTCATACTTTTCTATGCGGGACATAATCATGACTTTTTGACTTTTAGCCACAAAACTTATTTTAAGGTGATATTTATACAAGAAATCTTAAAATAATTACACAATGTAGTGCAAAAATTTTATAATTTGATTTTTATTCCGTCCTTATGCTTGTAGTTTCTAGTTGAATAAATAAAAAGAGCACGCGAAAAACCTATTTATTAGGTAAGCTTTGACTGTAATAAAAATAAACTTCAAATACACTACACGAGTTTTTGCTGTAAATATTTGCTTACGGTTTCAATTTATTAAATGAAAATTGTAAGTAAATATATTTTATATTGACAATAATTCAAAATGGCTACGTTCACGTTGAAAAAACTGAACTTTTTAGGATAAATAGTACTTAGTCTATGTGCTATTCTAGACTATAATATATTGTAGGGGAAAGTGGTTGTATGATTAATTGTCAAAATTATCAACTTTCTACACCTTTAGCAAAAGAGCCTGAAACTATTGTCTCAAAGTTAAATAGTTATAGCCAATTTTCTACGATGAGAAATGTGCGGCCGCTATGCCTACACTAGGAAATCTAAATCAAATCACAATATTCTTTATTCAAATATACTTTTACAAACACTTTTCGAATCGTCATCTTACATTTATAATATAGAATTTAAATTAAATGTCAGTCTGTAAGTCTATGAACGCTCGAAGAACGGATGGTCGATGGGGTCACAAAGTTCTGGAGTGGCGGCCACGTACCGGAAAGCGAAGCGTGGGCAGGCCTCCCGCAAGGTGGACCGACGACTTGGTTAAAGTCGCTGGACCCCACCGGATGCAGAGGGCGCAAGACCGGTTGTCGTGGGGATCTTTGGGGGAGGCCTATGTCCAGCAGTGGACGTGTATGGGCTGAGAGGAGAAGTCTATGAGGAAACTACTGGCTCGGAAGGCTGTTTTGCTGAGAAGAGCTAGCGAGAAAGTCAACGGTTGCTCTTTTCAAAACGACGAAGAATATTTTTTCGTTACAGATAAGTAAGTGTAAAAACAAACACAGAGTACTTTATTATTAATACTTTTCTTATCATTAAAATATGCTTAAATTAAATAACTTTGAAACCGCAGAAAGTGCGTAGTTGATCAAATCAGGCTTAGTTTCTATAAATAGATTTCATGTCATGAAATTTTAAATTAATATAACTACATTTAACTTAATAAATTAAGTTTATAAAATATATTTTCGTTCTAATTAAAATTTAGAAATTATTACACTAATTACGTTTCTTAAGTCATATTACATAATTAAAAAACAAATATTACAGTTAATTAAGTGAAAGGAACTCACGACTCCCACTGAATTAATCTAAAAATAGTATTATTTTTTATTAAAATATTTACAGAATATTTGTAACTAAGTAAGTGTAAGTGTAAGTTTCCAGTTAAGCAGGAAATATACATATAAAAAAATGTTGGTCGGTCACGATATTATAAATTTTTACGTTTTAAAATAAATAGTATAGACCGCGCCACGAAAGATGAGACTTGACAAACCACGTATAGGGACAAAAGCCTCTTAAAAAATTAGAAATAAAAAAAAACACGTATAGGTTATCATCTTAATATAAAATTGCTATACACTTTATTTTGAAGGCAATCGAAACATCTCTAAATGGATATTGAAATTAATTATATGTACATAACTCTTACTAGCACGACTTTACCTGTGAAAAATCCCCGTTACTGACGCTCGTCAAGTCTCATCTTTCGTATCGCGTATTATACTCGATTTCAACTACCCCTTGATATGTTTCATTTATTAAATAGAAATGACATGAGATCGAAATCCTCTATTCTGAGGCCATTTTGCAATTTTTTATACTTTTTTTATTTATTTTCAATCAGTTAAGAAATTTAAACAAAAAACCATGTAATAGTGAAATAAATTTACATAAATTTATAACAATCGCGGTTAACATAAAGTATCCCGGATTAAAAGATTATCAGGAGCTCGAAACTGGGAACACGCACGCGGCTAACCGCGGTACATTCATGCGTTGCGGTGGAGCAGGAACGATTTATTTACATCATACGACACGATCGATAAACCAATTTACAAGATAAATCATATTTTCATTGATTTGGTTTTTAATTAAAATATTATTAGTGAGTGGTTACATAAAGAGAAGCGAAACTACCTACCTTAATAAAGGTTAGGCGTCAGCGAAGCTACGGGTTCCGTAATAAAATTTCTTAAATATAATCTAATATGCCTTATAACATTAGCTATCTGCAAGTGAAAGTCTTGTCAAAATCGGTTCACCCGTTCCAGAGATTAGCCGAAACAAGTAGACAGACGGTCGTCAGAGGTACCGTATGTACTTTCATATAAATTTAGTGAAAAGTTGGTAATTTGAAAATGAAAACAGACTCTTCAATTTTATTTATATGTATAGATAAATAGAGTACTATGCTATGTCTTTGTTTGACGTTGCCGTTGTCAAGTAGCTTGCGTTTACTTTGTAGAACCAGACGTCCTTGATTATATTATTCAAGGTTTAGTATAGGTTGTTAAGAAATTCTCAGCAAGAGACAGACGCTCCTTTTCCAGGCCAATATTTGGTGCTGGCCTTTGTCGCACTGGAACATTGGTAATGCCGACTGCGCCTAATTCCGGCCATGTCAAAATGTAATTCCGCCGGAGATTGAAAGTGAAATGAATAGTGCACTTGTGTTTGCACGTGAATTATAACCACCTCACTAAAATTGGTCGCCGTTGCCGAAATAGATCAAGACTTCATTATTATTGCTAGAATACTAACCTATACACTTTCGCGAGATTTCGTCCCTAATTAAAATCGAAAAGAACAACGGGAACGTGGGATAGATTCCTCTGCCGTTTTCGGGATAAAAATCTATGTGCTGATTTAGACCATAATCTATATCTGTGTCAAATTTCCTGTATATCCGTTCAGACATTCTGGCTTTCATTCATGATTAAGTAAGTAACAAACATGTATCCAAACACCTAAACTTTCACATTTATAAGTTAGTTAGTAAGAACTAATATTAATCTCCGCGCTGTAAGAGGGACTGTGTTAATAAATATAATTTGCACATTGTGTTATGCTTTTATTTTTTTTATGTACAGGTTTACATGCTAGTTTGAAAGGTTGAAAAGGAACAACTATTGACTAGACGTTACTTTCTTTCATGCTTAAGGCTCAACGATTTCAAGTGGAATAATATAATTATAAATGAGTGGAATTTGTACACTTATAATTTCTTGGAAAAGTCATTATTATAGAATTTTGGTCCGTTTGTCTGAGAATGCATCACGAGAAACCATTGCACAGATTTTATTTAAATTTCGTGTATAGATAGGTTATACGGATCATATAGAACTCACTTTACTGCGGGAAAATATCTCATCTTTGAGAAAAGTACACTAACCGTTAAAATGCATGAAGGGATGAACCCGAGCGGAGTGAGGGTGAGTCGTGAAATTAAACAATTTTATGAATAAGTATTGTCGAAGTTTTATTGCTATAACAATAACACGAGTATCTCGCAACTTGCTGATATATAACTCTGTGACACTTTTCGTCTTATCAACACACTAGGAAAACATTCAAAATAAAGAACAACAAGAAAAAAAGGAAAACCTATTAAAATAAAATAAAAATTTATATTTTATTTAGAAAAATGTGGTATCGCTTGGAGTAAATAACACTTAAAAACAGCTCATTAAAGCTTAAAACGACTCTATGCGGAAACTAATATAAATGATTCACAAAGGTTTAAGCAATAAAGGGTGAAGAATTTAATTTGATATTCATATTTTGATTAGCTTATTTCATTAAAATTCCTCAAATGCTAACTAGTGTAATAACGTTAACGCAAATAAATTACGTTTTGTATAATATATTGTTCATAAAACATAGTACATTTATTAATGCTTTAGAATCGTATAATTAATTTTAGGCTGTAACTATTTTGTGTCTGTTCTGCTTTATAAATTTCATTAGTCATACAAAAATACTATAATTGCGATTAAATAATAAGAGGTAGGAGAGTAAGAGGAGTAAGAGGTTGAAAATAATTTTACAACCCATCTCATACCTACCAAATATACAAAATGTAATTAAAATCGGTCAAGACGTTTCGGAGAGTGCGCCCACAAACATCGTGACACGAGATTTTTATATATTAGATAATATATAAAGAGATAAATAGTCCTCTTAGAAAATCATCACACTGGCAGTCGTTCATACTGAGATTAGGTTTTATGCGAGAGATATTATTTGCATGAGTATGTGCTCAAACAAATGTGCACTCTATATTCGTAGAGTGGAGATCGACGTAACTGATAGGACTGACGGCTTAACGTTTCCGACGCATCGGGGTGTAAAACCACGAAATTCCAAACTGTGAGATGCTATTGAAAATTTATTTGGCAGAAAATAAATTTTTGGTCCGACCCAAAATGCTAAAACATAGTTAAATTAAGAGGGCAGGGGTAGCCTTATGGTTGGTGGTGGACTATAGCCTGATCCCCATCATATTGAAGAGAGGCCCGTGCCCAGCAGTGGGACGTTAAAAAGGGTTGAATCTATATCTATACTAACATTATAAAACGTTTGTTTGTTTATTTGTTTGTTTGTTTGTTTGTTTGTTTGTTTGTTTGTTTGGTTGAACGCGCAAATCTCAGGAACTACCTAATCTCAGGAACTACCTAATCTCAGGAACTACCTAATCTCAGGAACTACCTAATCTCAGGAACTACTGGTCCGATTTGAAAAACTCTTTTTGTGTTGGATAGTCCGTTTATCGAGGAAGGCTATTACATCACGCTATTACTAATAGGAGCGTAGCATAAGCGAGCGTTTCTGCGAAGTATCATACAGCGCGACTCAAAAAGAATTTGGTTTCCGGTCTTTAGAACGCGTGCAAAGCCGCGGAAAATGTTAGTGCATACATATATACATAACAATAACAAACCTATATACACTCATCTACTTGACTCAACATATTACATATGTATGTACGATGTACATAGATATATATGTATATGGTATATAATATTGGATAATCGCACCCTCATATTTGAGCAAAATAAGAATATCGGAACGTTGTCCTTATTTGATTCTAGCTGGAGGAAAATATTTGCAGCGTCAGCGTATTATTTAATTTTTCATCTAAAAATAGAAATTTAACCTAACTTTGCTATGAAAAAGCGAAAACTTAATGAAGAAACATTTTTATATCGTGTTTTACATAGATTAATTGCTTGGCGGACCAGCCATAGTAAAAGAATACATAGTACGGCATCTTCATACAAACGCACCGCGCGCGGCTTGTATGTGTGCGTCATTGTATCTTTACGTTGCCGCACGCACACTCAAAAAATATCTCGAACCGTATATCAGTGCGCCAGTCTAGGCTGACGCCGCACATGTTTCGCGCGTCACGGTTTTTCACTATATGAAAAATGTGTGACATTCGTAGAAGAACTTATTGCTGTGTGTTTGGGTGTCTAAATTCTTCATCGATTCCAGAGTTGTGTTTGTTCAGATTACCTACTGAAGAGAAAAGGTAAACAAATCACTTATAGCTATAGTTTGCCCATTTTGTTAATGGTTTTTTGACATCTCGTCGACTGACAAGCTATAGTGACAATATATAGTCAAAAGGACGTAATAATCGATACCTCTTATTTTTTAAATATAAAATAATATTTATTTTTATATTTATTAATATGAAAATAAATATTACTATCGTAAAAATCAAGTATGGTGGAGAGAACTAAGAGAATCATAATGTCTGATTTGGACCGTGACATTGCATTTGATAATTTATGCATACAAGAGTTAATAATTAATATAACTGAAGACTCCTCATCGGACAAATCTAAATCTAATATAAATGATGATTGTGACGAATCATGTTAATAAAAGGAATTAAACTGATTAGTTGTTTTATTTGTATGATTATAATAAGAAGAAAGTAAAACTTTACATAATGTTAATTTTGTTGTCTTCCTGATTAAATAACATATTACACCTTATTTAAATATTAACATTGATTTTTTCCGATTAGTTGTAATCTGTGGCACAATCGTAGTAATCGTTATGTGTGGCACAGCAGTAAGAGGGCGGTGCCCGTGGATGGGCAGGATGTGATATGATTTTATTAATATACTTTTTGTAAACGCAAGAAATTAAAGGATTTATTTTATTTATTTACACAAATACATTTCGAGATAAATCTAACAAACAAACATTTTTAATACTATTTTCTACTGATATATATTTTAAGCAAGTAAATACAGGCCTAATAAAAATAATCATAAACATGTAGAAACAAAATGCTTTACATTCTTAAATGTATATAAATAATAAATATTTTTTAATAACACACTTCCCGGCCCAATGCCAATTTCTGAGCACTGAATTAAAATTTAGCTACAGTGACAACCCTGTGATAGGCAACTATGGTAACTATGACAGGTAATTATGTCGCGGATTGGGCCGAAGATGCCCTACTTTGTTCTCTTTATACTTTGGACCAGCCTTTATAAGCTGTAATTATATATTATCAAAATTAAATCTACACTAACGCTATAATCTTTATGGGTTGGTTTAATTATATTTGAGTATATTTTACTTTGGACCCTTTATTTATTTTTTATTTTGTTAGGAAGTAGTTTTTTTTATACATTTTATCTAGAACTTACGTATAGAACTGATTGACAAGCTTTAGTACCTATGATCAGTAAGGAAAGTTTGTAAACAGATTTGTTTACAAAAGATTTTAACAGTTCTTACCTGTTACCTTTTCCATGCACGTTTGTAAACTATTTTATTTTTATATAATTCATAGTTATGGACCAGTTGAATTAAAAAAATACATGATTCAATTTGAACCAATAGTAATATTATAATTAATAATATGCCATAAAATCACTGCGAATTTTGAGAGAAATAATAAATAAATATGTTGGGACATTATTACATCAACGCCATTAAGTTCCGAGGTAAGCTTCGTGGGCTTGTGTTACGGATACCAGATAGTTGATATAACTAAATATAATATATGAAATTTAAATAAATACATATTATAAATATAAACACCCATGACTGGAGTATAAACATTCGTGCTTAACAAATGAATGCCCCTAGTGGGACTCGAACCCGCGACCGCTGGCGCAGAAAGTAGGGTTATTACAAACTAAGCCAAACGTTTCGTCACGTTGAAATATAATTATATGAATTATCCATGAAAATAAAAACGCGAGAACAGTCTAGTCGTACATAAAACTTATTGTCCATATAAAACGAGTGATCTCCGTAAGTGTTTAATTTCATTAACAATTAAGTGCAAAATTTTGGACGGTTTCCAAGCCGGGCTCCAACATGTTACGTCATGACGAGTTAAGAACCATAAATGGTATCACATAAAATTCCTTATAGTCCACTGTGACGTTAAAAGCTTCGGACAAATATTAATATAGTTTACACACGTCTCTTATAAAATATGAATGTTAAAGCTCGTGGAATGAATAATGTTTTAATTGTACAGAAGCAGACATGTTTTTAGTACCTCTTTACGGTTTGTTATATATTTAAATTAATTTAAAAGTAAGCGATGCTTATAATATTTTATAATGGCTGCTCCGCTCGCGTTTTAAAGACTGAAAATCAAAAGAAAAATTCTCCCATTTTTGCAAAATTTTTCATTGACGCTCCGCTCCTATTGGTCGTAGCGTGATGTAATATAGCCTATATATGACCTTCCTCGATAAACGGACTATCCAACACAAAAATAATTTTTCAATTCGGACCAGTAGTTCTTGAGATTAGCGCGTTCAACCAAACAAACAAACAAACAAACTCTTCAGATTTATAATATTAGTATAGATATTTTTCCTACATCGTGGTAGATCCAAACCGATGTCATACTGTACAATAGGTATGACACCCTTCACACTAACAAAACTTGGATTATTCGTAATTTTCGAAAGCTTGTTAGGTTTTTCGAATACAAATTTTTTCATAAATCTTTAATGACAATTGGCAAACATATTGAAAATAAGGGTAATGGACGAACACCTCAGAGGTATGACGCTTGGGATTTAAACCCACCTCAGTACAACATTGACAAAATATGTGCTATTCAAAGATGTTATGTAAGTTTAATAAATATGAGCTTATAATATAGAGTTCAAAATTAATAGTAAGAAAATAAATCAATTCATCTACAAGTATTACAATTTCTTGAGCTTGCTGAAATATAATATTTATATTAAAACTTGATCTGTTATATAAATGATTGTTATTATTAGAATACTTTAGCTCAAGGTATTACAACGCCCACTTCACCATGGGAGTTGAGAGTCTGATCGCAGTAAGTACGCTGAAGAAAACTGTTCGTGACACTTAGGGAAATTGTAGTGCGAGCAGTTAAGCTGCGTTCACACATTAAACATTTTGATTTTATTTATTATATTACATATATATAGTCATACTTTTTTATATTTTCGTGAACGTATGACATTTTAAGTTATAAAATACTATACAACCTTTTCAATTTTTTCGAAGAATTATTTTGATTTTGGATTCACAAAGTTTTGAGTGCTTTATACCGGCTTATGGGAGGGACTGGAGAATAAATCCGCCGAAATAACCGAAAAGACACATTTATTTTAATGTTTCTTTTTAAAAAAAATATGAGTACACTACTGGTTTAATTTGCTCTGAATTCAAATGGTACATCCAGAATATTTAATTTTTTTAGTGTCTAATAATGATTCAAATGATTTAATATCAATATAAATAAAACAATATCTGATTTTTTTTATAATGTGTATACTAGACCATAGAATCATGCCTTACATCTGTTATGTCGTCTATCTAGTGCTTCAACAGTCACACCTTTAGCAAAACGGTTGACCTAAAAAAACATAGATTTTAAGAACCTCAGAACCACTATCATATCAGAATAACGACATTCTTATGACAGAACATTAAATTAATGTTAATATATTATAACAATTTGATAGTATTGAAATACAATTATCGAACCTGCACTTTCATTTTCGCTTAATTATAAACCTTAGAAAATCTGTTTCAATTTTTGTTAAAAGTATTTTAGCTTACAAATAAATAATTTTTGCTTCACATATAAACTTATATTACTTTTAATAATATAAATGAGAAATCGTTCTTGTTTATTCGTTCTCCTTTTACTTCAGATAACTTAGTACTCCATTAATTTTTACTTTTTCCTAGAGTTGCTATGTAGCTTATCATTAAAATTATTTCTTTATTAATTATTATAACTTACTATAAAAATAATTTTACATCTAAACCTTTTTTAAGAAAAATCTTTAAATACTTACATAAAAAGTAAATTAAGCGCAAATTCTTATGATACTTTCCATAAACGTAGCATTCCATCCTAACACGTGAGCATTAACAATTGAAATAAAAACTTAACAATTATGAAATAAAACCACTAATTTTAAATCTAATATTGTAAATATATAATAATCTTATCCTAACTAATATTATAAATGCGAAAGTAACTCTGTCTGTCTGTCTGTTACGCTTTCACGCCTAAACCGCTGAACCGAATTCGATGAAATTTGGTACACAGATAGAGAAGACCTTCAGAAAGGACGTAGGCTACTTTTTATCCCTGTAATCCCACGGGAACGGCAACTACGTGGGTGAAACCGCGGGGCGCAGCTAGTAATGAAATAATGACAAATACAACAGTAAAATACGCCTCGTTAAAATTCCCACACAAAGCTAAGATATTTGTTATACAGTAAGCTAGAATGTTTTCTCGTAAGACCCTATATATTAATTAAGCGTCTCAGTCAAAGCTCCGACAAAACATAGACCTCAACTAACAAGTCAGTGGCATAGCGCCAAAGGTTGTTCACAGCTGTACCTACATTTATTATTAATAGTAACAGCCACCATATAATATTCATGTATCCAATACAATCGTTTATTACTTGTGCATAACAAAATGGTCATTTGCATCTTTAATACTACATACTATAATAATATCGAATTACGAAATAAAGGTATTAAAGCGAATGCATGCCATTTGTGTTCGAAGCTTATTTTTTTTAAAAAGCTTTATGATTTTCGTGTTGAAATAAGTGTTATTTATAATCGTCGAACTTAATTAGCAGACTCTTTTTATTGAGATTTCCTGAAACCTGTCTCTGAAAGACTGTCCTTCTGTTTTTTGAAAGATTCAATCTCTCTTCAGCTCTTTTTACATCCCACTGCTAGGCACAACATCATCATCATCATCAGCCCTTATTAACGTCCTGCTGCTGGGCACAGGCCTCCCTCAGTACAAGGGGGATCAAGCCATAGTCCACTGCGCTGGCCTAGTGCGTGTTGGCGGACTGGGCACATACCTTGTTATAATATAAGGCAGACCAGACCGTAATCACACCACGCTGGCAAAATACGGGTTGGGGGACTGCATTTGTTTTTCTAAAACTTGTTAGATATTTTCAGATATGTCGGTTTCCTCACGATACTTTCCTTCACCGTAAGACAAGTGGTAATAACGAGAGATCTATACATAGATATATGACATTCTCTTGCTTAATTATTGCTTGAGAATAGTTATTTCAAAAGTCGTATTCATTAAAAAAATGTTTCTATAACAACGATTAAATTGACATATAATAAATATACAAGTTGGAACTAACGATCAGGAGATAAAAAGAAAGTACTTTAAATATTAGAGATATCAATATTTTACATAAAAAATATACATTTTTTTTTATTTACCTGGACCAAGCTAAAATCATCACTTTAATTAATTTACCATTGACCAATAGGTAAAGCTTCGTGTTTCTAATATAAACTGAACTAAGCGAGAAACTAGAACTTAATTATAGATATTGTTAGTCCACCAGTTTTGGGTAAGCCAGTTAATTAACAATTGAAATCCCATTTCAGAGAACTTAAAAAGGCAGAGTGGAGCGAAAAGCTTTATTTAAATAACAAATGTGTTCCACTGGGTTCCCACAACATATACCAGTTTGAGGTAATTAAATATTCCATACATGAGAAGCGAGCGAGTGGGCTTCACAATATTTCAGTTCCAAAATTAGCATAGTTGAATTTTGATTAGCAGTAAAACACAGTTTTCCACAGATTATGCATCTACCGGAAGATACGTTAAACACGCTTTAATTTTGCCAACACGTTAATAACTGAGTATCGTTTATTATCGATCGGTATCTACACTAATATTATAAGCTGAAGAGTTTGTTTGTTTGTATGTTTGGTTGAACGAGCTAATCTCAGGAACTACTGGTCCGAATTGAATTTTTTTTTGTAATGGATAGAGCGTGTATCGAGGAAGGTTATAGGCTATATTACATCACGCTACGACCAGTAGAGCGAAGCATCAATGAAAAATGTTGTAAAAACGGGCGAAAAATATTTCTTTTTATTTTCAGCCTTTAGAACGCGAGCGGAGCCGCGGGAAAGGCTAGTATGTTAAAAAATTCTAAAAAAATTCTAAAAAAATTCTACTCTAAATTCTGTTCATTAAATATTAAAGTAGTAAGTAATTAATAATTACTTACTACTTTAATATAATAATAATTAATTTTGTCATAAATAGTAATATTTATGACAAAATTTTGTAAGATGATAGCTGGTTATCCGGATTAGGATGTAGGATACTTTTTACTGGTGGAAAATATCTCATCTGCGAGAAATTTCAACTAACCGTTTCAAAGGGCTGTAAAACATTACACGATGTAATATTTCTTAAGTTTACGCGAATGTTTGACATTATATATGAATGGTCACGGGACCACGATTTCTGTAAAGCATTTGAAACGTCGGGAACCAAAAATCTAAATAAATCCGCGATAAAATTCGAAAAGATAGTGCAATTTGAGAATTTAGTTTCCGGTCTTTTGAACGCGGGCGTAGACGCGGGAAATGCTAGTCTACAATAAAAGTAAAAACAAACTACATTAAATACAATATCAGACAGTAAACTAATTAGAGCTACTGTTTAATTAATTAGTACTGTAAATTACAGGCATTAGGTCCAAAAACAGCCATTAGGGAAATCTAATCACCGCCAATACAAAACGTGGTTATCTTTAGTTGTTTAGGCGAAAAGGGTGATTCACTTTTTTCGTGCATATTACGCGTCCAGTAAAATAAATAACATTTATTAACGAAATATTTAGTTTAAATGTGTAACAAACTATACATAATATAGTTATGCTTCTATGCAAATAGCATCTAAATATCAAAATCATAAAACTAATAAGTTATAAATAAAAATCTTTACAAATTCTCATTTCTTTCGGTGTCCATTTACTACTCTTCTGAAGACTTTTGAATTTTATTAAAAAAATATTAGCGTTAAGTATTATAAAATTACCATACAAATAATCTATAGAAAAAACACAACATTTACACCTAAATTAAATATTGTTAATTTCGCTATTCAATACAATATTATTTAATAAGTTTTTATCATTTATTTTTTCTGATTACCATCGGCTTGAAAGAAACTCTAAATATTAGACTGTGTATGGCCTTAAACGTGTATGTACCGACATCAGGCCCTGCGTACATGTCTCATTCAACCAGCAAACGTCGTGGCAGGTGCACGCTTGTTCATGGTGAAAGAATATTTTCGTTCGTACTTCCGAAGAAAGTGATTATTCTGAAATAGTTCTCTTTCCTTTCGTCTAAATTATTTGGTAAGTACTTACACTTTTGTTAAATAAGTACTTGATTATCAATTATAATGATTATTTTCGTAATTTAAAATATGCAAGAAGTTCGTATTTCTTATAATTTTAAGAAAATCTTAATAAATGTATTCAAACCTCATTACCTACTTCCTCACTACCTTCGATTACCGTCGGTTTTATGAGCGACGGTAATGAGGCCAATACGTTGGCAATGAGAATTCTTTAATGGTAGTTAAATTAAGTTTTTGTATACAAACGCTTTTGAATAAAGTGCTTAACAACGTAACAAATAGTTGCTCAAGTCGATTGTAAAATACTAAGTATATATTATTTCACTCAGTGAACCTTAAATATTTGCCTTAAATATTTTTTTTTTCATATTTTGCTCAAGTTTCTTACTAGGGTATAATATTAAGCATTAGATATTAGTAATTTTAATAATTATTAGTCATTATCTGTTTTCTAAGACTATATTTATTTTTACAGATTAATTAGAATTAAGAATGCCAAAGAAAACAAAACAAACATTAGAGCAAAAACGAGAGCGTGATCGGTTACAAAAAAAAAATAAGTATGCAGAAATTAAGCAAGATCCCGAAAAATATACGGAACAAAAGGCAAAGGAAAAAGCCAGATACCTTAAAAGAAAAGAACAGAAAAAAATAAAAAGTGCCCAAGACATGACACCGAGACAATTGAGAAATCAAAGAAAATTATGGAGAATTAATTCGAAACGTCACTACGAAAAAATAAAGAAAGAGAAAGCTATACAACAGCTGTTATTAGATAACTCTCCGCCAAATAGTGACACAGAAGTGATCCCAGCTGAATTAGATCCACTCGCTAGGCCAGCTTTCAATCCCAGGCCTAATTCATCTCAAAAATCCGGTAATTCCGATCATAGTGAATGTTGTCCACAGTGCATGAAAAAGGATGCTGTTATGCGAAAACTTCGCTATCGACATAAAAAACAAATCGGTTTTTTGAGACAAGAAATAGAGAAAATTAAAAAAGAAAAAGATGCAGTAAGAAAAATGCTTTGTAGAATAATGGAAAATAAAAATAAAATAAAAAATACATCGACTGCAAAAAAAATTGACAATTTAGTAAGGGACGTGGACACAGAAAAACGTGAAGAAATAAAAAAGAAACTAATGTTTGGCGATATTCTTACAAGAAGTGTTGAGAAAGGGTACAAGTGTTTAAGAAAAAAAGACAAAAAGGAATTCTCTAATATAATAATGACCGAAAAAGAAAGATTCAAAAAACACAAGCTCTTGACACAAACAAATATATTCAACATAAGAAATACAAAAGGAAATAAAACGACTGAAAATTCGGTAAAGCAACTAATTTTGGATTTTTTCGACGATGACGCAGTTACTAGAATTGCAGCTGATAAAAAAGAGTACATAACTAAAAACAAAGTAAGAAAGCAGAAAAGATACCTAACAGATACGTTACGTAATCTCTACAAACAATTTATGCACAATTCTAATGCCAAGATAACATATCAAACATTTTGTAAATATCGTCCATTTTGGGTATTATATCCAAAAGATTCCAGTAGAAATACGTGCGCCTGCAAAGTTCATATTAATATTGACTTTTTGATAAAATGTCTAAACACATATAAGATACTAAAAGAAACTAATGGAACAGCTATTTTAGAAAGCTTGTGTTGCAATATTTATAGTGGTAATTGTTTGAATCGAACATGTGAAAATTGTAAATTCAAGAAATTAAATTACGCGGAATTCCAGAATGATAGAAAAATTAAATATTATAAGTGGTGTACTAACTCTGAAAGATATTTTATAAAAGATGAAGAGAAAACCAAACTAGTAACAAAAAAAGCAACATTATATGACTTTCCACGAAACATTATTAAGCAGTTAGAAAATAATGTTATCGGCTATATGAAACATTGTAATAATATTTTGACTCAATACAAAAATATAAAAGAGCTCAAAAATAATCTCACTCCACAAGAAGTAGTACTTCACGTAGATTTTAGTGAGAACTACTGCGTTAAATATAACGAAGAAATCCAGAGTTTTCACTTTGGTGGTAGTAGAATGCAATTATCTCTGCACACATGTGTTATTTATTTGATAGACCCAGAAATTGGAATACAAAAACAATACAGCTTTTGCACTGTAAGTGAGTCTACCCAACATGACGCTGCGGCTGTTTGGGCACATTTAATTCCTACCATTGGATATGTGTTGGAGATTTCAACCCAAATTAATACAATACACTTTGTTTCTGATAGTCCAACTAGTCAATATCGAAATCGTTTTATTTTTTTTATGATTAGTCAACTATGCCGGGATTTTCCTCAACTTAAATCTGTGTCCTGGAATTACTTAGAAGCTGGACATGGAAAAGGAGCGCCAGATGGAGTTGGCGCTGTTCTCAAACGAACATGTGATCAAGTGGTTCGTTTTGGCAGAGACGTGGACTCGTTAGAAACATTCTTAGCGTGTGTTGGATCTAGGGTAAAAATTGCGATTCGCACTGTGTCCAAAGACAATATTAAGATCAGAAGTTTTCCACCTGGCCTCAAAGCAGCTAAAGGTACCATGATGGTGCACCAAGCTCTTTGGTCATTTAGTACCTCTAAAATTAGCTTAAGAAAACTAAGCTGTTTTCTGTGTAGCAATGAAGATATTTGTAGACACAGTGCAGGTAATCATATTGGTTATTTTGATATCCCTGATGAAGAGTTCAATACAAACCAAATTCAGGAATTCCTCCTGGACAATACGACACCAGAACTTATACAAGAAATAGCAAACAACAACGAAACATGTTTTACTGACACATCAATTAAATCAATAGTCAAATCGTCAAGCAAAGATCAATCTTCTATACATAATCTAAATAGTTCTCACTCGCCAAAAGTAAAAATACTCTCGGACATTAAAATTAATGATTGGGATAATATCAATTTTTATATTAATAAAGAGAAAAAATATAATCATAATAATACTTATCAAACAGACTTTGAGAAATTTATAATGTGGAAAAATGAAATTGAGGATGACAAAGAAAATAAAGATGAAAGTGAAAATAGTATCACAAAAAGAGTGATTGACTTTTGGAGTGATGAGAGTGATGATATGAATATTTTCTAAAATAAAAAATATGTTAATAGTTAAGCGTAAAATTATTTTTTTTTAAATTAATAACTGATTATTGGAAGTAATATTTTTAGTTTATGTTATAAAACTTTTTTAGATCTCATAATTCCAAAAATTATAATTAATCTTTAATACCAATTTAGGAAGAAGCTTTAATATATTTTTGTTATATCATTTAGAATTTTAATTTCTGTTTTTCAATATTAATAATAATTAATTAAGAGTATTTAGTTTCATTGCCATCTTTTCTTTATCACTGCCTTCGCACGTCTAGTTCCCTCATTTAGAGACGAAATCATTCATCTCTTTAATGTTCTCATTGCCATCGCATTTGCAATTTTGATATGGCTGTAACTTCTTAGTTATTTATAGTAGAGAAGTAGAAACTAGAAAAGGTTGAAGGAATATATATATATTAATGATATTTCGTAAAAATTCGAAGTTATTTGAGAATAATTTGAAATTAAGAAATTTTACGGAATTTGCACGAACTACGCGAATCACCCAAATACATGTGAATAGGCAAAGCCATGGGAGTATGGCTTTTTACTTATAGTTCCCAAGCGACTGAAATTCGCTTCGATAGATAATCAAACAACCGAATATAAGATTTATTAACGCTAAAAAAATTAGGCAAGTCTTATTTCTCATTAATATATGGTAAAGTACCAACCACTCTTTGATTCTTTGTGTTTTACTAAAAATAATCCAACGGTTCCCATGAGATATTTTCTTGAGCATTACGAATTCAATAGTCACCGAGGTTAATTATGTGATGAAAGGACAAACGGACATGATGAAAATTAAATGGGTTCCATTTTTCCATTACGCTACGGAACCTTAATTTAAACAGCCTGAAATAACAGGAGGGGCTAAAGTCGCTAATAAAGTGGCTTTTAGTAATTGCACAGCACAATATGGTACGAAGGTAGATGCCTAATTTTTTTAACAAATTTATTTTTAACATATATTTCTTACATTGTTGCATAAATCCTGAAATAAAAGTACCATGAAAGACGTATAATCAATATATTTAATCCAATATAAAACATAAGGCAGTTACTACGTTATAGACTTAATAGAATTGTACAAACTGACAAGCTTATAATGCTATTTAAACAATCAAACACGAGAATGACTTTCCAAATTCTCTATATTCTATGTTCTACATTTTAACACTCGACAATAATGTTAAATCCATTAAATAATCGTTAATGTCATATTAATGCACAAAACCTTAGTCATTAAGTGGTGCTAGTGTCATAAATTGCCCTTCGCAGTCATTAAATGCTTGCATTCGTTTGCAAAACGGAAAAGTTTCTCACATTACGAAGTTTCAATGATGTTGCCATTTTAATTGACTTCACGCAAATGGATATCGAGGTTTTTAATGCGATCATTATGTTATTATTATAGTGATTGTTTCCTGCTAGCAACATTGAAAAATTAATACATACTCGTACTCCTATGTTTATCACCAAAATCATTTTTTAATTAGTTTAAAAGTGTTAACCAATTCCATAACCAATTCAATTTTTTTGTTAATAAATTCAAATATTTCAATTTTTTTTATTTTGATAACAGTCAATCATGGTGTTCACAATTTGCTTTATTTTGTTTTAATTTATTAAAAATTTTGCATTTATTTGTATTGTCTTGGACTTTTGGACTTTAAGTTTTTCTCGAGTAAGTTTCTAATATACTTGCACTACCTCGGTCTTGTAGTAATGTTAATGTACTCGATGTCTACGTCATGCAACTACGTTACAGTACGGTTACGCAGTTTTAGCGGTATAGAATAGATAGATTTTATATTATTATATATTATGCATATTACACACGTATAGTGAGTTTTGGGTTACATTAAAGCGTTTTCCTGTTGGAAGAGAAAATTTTTCGTGGTAATAGTCACTTCATACACTTCATCTATTTCCACACAATATACTCGTACCCTGCCAATTTGTCACCCTTTTTCGACCTGAAAAAAGGACAAACAAACACACTTCCTTTTAAAAAATTAATTTAAAAACTATGAATAAGAGAGCTTTAATAAAACAAAGAAATACTTTAGACGAATTAAAAAAAATGTTCGTAACAATAAAATACAACGTATATTTTGTAAGTGTTAGATCATATTTTTTCTTTGTTAAAAATCTATTTTTCGTAAAACCATAGTATAAAGAGAAGAAGTAGGGCAACTTCGGCCCAATCCGCGATATAATTACCTACCGTAGTTGCCTGTTACAGGGTTGTCACTGTAGCTAAATTTTAATTCAGTGCTCAGAAATTGGCAAGGGCCGGGAAGTGTGTTATTAAAAAATATTTATTATTTATATACATTTAAGAAGAAATTTAAGTAAAACATTTTTTTTCTACATGTCTCGAAATGTATTTGTGTAAATAAATAAAATAAATCCCTTAATTTCTTGCGTTTACAAAATATAAATATGCTATTAGTAACAATTAAAAAAAACTTAAAAGTATAATAATATATTAATAAAATCATATCACATTAAAATAATGAACTAATACAACAAAAATAAAAGTACCTACATAAGTATTTCACCATCAAGTATAAATTTAGACACCCAAACACACAGCAATAAGTTCTTCTACGAATATCACACATTTTTCATATAGTGAAAAGCCGTGACGCGCGAAACTTGTGCGGCGTTAGCCTTGACTGGCGCACTGATAAACGGTTCGAGATATTGTTTGAGTGTGCGTGCGGCAATGTAAATGACGCACACATACAAGCCGCGCGAGGTGCGTTTGTATGAAGTTGTCCTACTTGTCATTCTTTATACTATGGTAAAACTGCTAATGAATTTATAAAAATAGTAAAATATATAAGTTTAAAATTATTTCATTGAGTTCACACATATTTAAAATGAAAGCTAGAATTTTTCAGACCTCTGAAAAGCTTTTTAAATTACTTACAATTTTACACGAATAAAAATTAACAAATTTCTATGGTACGATTATAGAATGATAACGTCTTTCTGAAAATAATATAAACTCAACGTAAAATGTAATATAAAAGGTATTAGAGCGTTGTTAATATCTAAAATTCTAGGCAACTATAGCATACGTAGATGAACGTACTTGACTAAATGTATGCTAAGTTTACATGATGCAAGTTTTTTTTTCATTTCATTCATGTTGATATTTATAATTTAAATATACTCGGTGTCACTGCCCCCAGCGAGACTCAAACCCACGACCGTTGACACAGCAAGTATGAACAATTCAAACTGAGCCAAATTATTTGTTTTTACTATATATTTGATATTTTTCAATCAGCAATAGCGACAATTATATTGATCGCATTCGAAGAATCATTCGAAGTCGCTGGTTCTTTTGGCTTAAAACTAAAAGTTTTTAAACGGTGACATGTAAGCGTAGCCGGTCACCGCCTTCAGCTACCTACATCGTACCGCGTAAAATCACGTGCACATTTTAACACCGTTTAGCAACAGCCAAAGCCTTTTTGGCGTACGGAAATATTTCATTTTATCCTTTGAGGGTGCGTTGTTATGAAAACAGGTCTTTCATCGAATTTCCGGAGCCCATTTAGCGGAGAAGGAAACATCGGAAAGATTTATTAAATTCAACCAAAACCCCCGAGGCTGCTGTCGCTATTCCAAAGGAATATTGTTAACCGTATGTGGAAAATGAAAATTATTTGGAATGTTTCTTATGAAATTGCCCGAATATTCTCCGATGGGTGTTGTTGTAAATTTGGGTTTTTGGGTACATCGTTATATCATATTTTTCTTTAAAAAGCTATATCCTTAAGTTAAGATTGCCAGTTAAATTCTTTATTGTGACGCCAAGTATGGTGTTATTTCAAACCCAACTCACGCTCAAAGTCGTAATAACTTTACTCATTTAGTTGTTTATGGCATCTTTTGAATAGGACATTAGATGGTAATAACAAGTATGCTATCAGCTCTTCAGGAAAGCTCTTACATAAGATTTTGAAGCTTTCCTGAAGGATGAGGAAGCAATTGAGCAGAAACAATGAGAAATTTTATTTTATATCATGTTCTTTATAAAAAGGTTATCCACATCGTTATTATTTCAATCATAGTTCTAAACAAAGTGTGTAACTCACATTAGTGCGTATATATATCTTTCCAAATTGTAATAGGTATTCTTAGATTATAAATGAAACTATCTTTTCGGATTTTGTCGTGGAATTATTTTGATTTTTGGTTCCCTACGTGTCGAATGCTTTACAGCAATCATGGTCACGGGAGAGACTAGAGACTGGAGTCAAAAATCAAAATAAATACGCGACAAAATCCGAAAAAAAAAACAGTTTCATTTATAATGTCGAATATTCGCGTAAACCTAAGAAAGTATCTACTAGGTATTTCAAGACTTTGTTTCCTAGATCTCCTTCATTGTTAGATAAGTGAACATTATTTGCACATGAAAACATCAGTGTTGTGATATAACAGGATTTTGAACCGCGCTATTTATTTTCCCAAACAAGCTCATTACCACTACACTACCACTGCTACACGTGTACCCAATATGCTGATATACGGCTCTTTAGGCGTAGTTATATTTGTTGGAATTTGTATAAGATTGAATCGAAAAGCTTGCTAATATTATTTATATTTCTCTTGGGTATCTCCGATGAAATCTTTGCGTCGAATCTTTTTACGATATTTTTATAAGAAGAAAATTGAATATTAGGTATTAAGCTTCTGTTTTAATATTATATTTATTACTAGCGACTCGCCCTCGCTTCGCTCGGGCTCTTTCCTAGATTTAGCACAGGTAAAGCCGCGGGATCTGCTAGTTATGCATATAAACCTTCCTCTTGAATCACTCTATCTATTAAAAAAAAACCGCATCAAAATCCGTTGCGTAGTTTTAAAGATTTAAGCGCACATAGGGATATAGGGATATAGGGACAGAAAAGGCGACTTTGTTTTATACTATGTAGTGATAATATTTGAATAGTACCTAATATATTTGTTTACAAAATTGCTTTTCTTTGTTTCATAACAACAATGTGAAAAGTTATTGATAATATAGGCTTTATTAAAATTAGGTACACATATTAAATTCTATTATTTCTTTACTCCGCAACCTGTAAATGGTTTACCCTTTGCCTCTGATTCAATTAAAAAAATCTAATGACAACATGAAGTCAAAATTTAAAAAAATGTATGAAATATAAAATGTAGTATATATGTATATATATTATTTATTTACAATAAAGGAAATTACAAGTAAGCTTAACTATATGTACAAAGCAAATATACACTTAATTATTACTGTACAAGTCGTGTTTGCGCTGAATACGCTAAAAACTTAAATTTTATTTGATAAAAAAAACAATAGGTTAACCTAGAGATGGATTCATGGATAGTTAGGATAAGTAACTAGTAGTATTATAATTTTAACAAAAACTCTCAGCTTCTATATTGCCGCAGTGGAGTGAGAAACTGCGTTCTTTAGAGTTCCCCGTGTGATTATCCTAAGTAGCTGCCATTAATTTGACTCAAACTGTCTTCTTAATTATGGCTATACTAAAGTCAGGGATTCCGAAAAGTATGAAAAATATACATAAAAATATTTTAAAGGATGTTATTTAATTTTTTTGCCTTTATATTATTATTTTTTTGTTTATTGATAACTATACATATAATAAGTAATCTGTCGTTATGTCTGTGACCACATAACGAGATAATGTTTTTATTATTTCACCCACACATATTTAAAAATCTGGCAAGTGTCTGGCAATCCAGCCGGTCGTGAAGCCAAGAGACATTATGAGGGGGCTCAGCTCGGTGGACGGTGTATCATGTAGGTTGCTCCTTATAATAATAATAATATATTGGGACATTATTACAACAGCACAATCTAATTCCGTGGCTTGTGTTACGGATACCAGATAGTTGATATACTACACATATACATTTTAAATACATACATAATATTATAAATATAGACACCCATGACTGGAGTACAAACATTCGTGCTTAACAAATGAATGATCCCAGCGGGACTTAAACCCGCGACCTCTAGCGCAGAAAGTAGGGTCACTACCAATTGAGCCAAACGTGTCATAAACGTATAGTTCTCTGATAGCAGAGTTGACCGTGAGAACAGTCCCTTGATTGATGTGGTCTGTGTCGAGAGGCCTGCCATCAGTACGTCGAGTGCCGAAGCAATCCTGCAACACAGGAAGGATAAGGGAATTTTTTAGTTTAAGTCCACCTAACCAACTATATACATTATACATAATATTATGCAGATTATATGCGTCAATGCATTTTCAACGTTAAAAAAAGAAGGTGTTAAAGTCGTAACTACTAAATATTTTGTATCTGTCGGATGTATAGCGTCCTGCTTTCGTTGCGTATTCAGTTTTACACACCTTGAGTGCGCGTTGGTATCACTCGCATAGAAATATAGTAGAGTTGGAAACGTACTGAGAATATTTCCGATATAAATATAATATTTTTATATTCTCAAATGTTACTAGTTTCTGCCCGTGGTTCTACTTAGTAACTGTCCGTCCCTTTGATGCATTCTATGTTCTTGTCAATCTTTTAAAATAAATGTTTCATTCTAAAATAAAAGTAGCCTTTATTATTATTATTAATCATTTCAATCAGTTAACTGCCAGTAAAGGTCCTGTCAAAATCAGTGCCGTCGTTTCGGATATTAGCCGGAAGAGATGGTCAAAAAAATAAAAAAAACATTATTCTATTCGCATTTACATATTAAAATAGCTATTTTGACATTACAAACCAACAGTTCAATTTTATTTAAGAGTATATATGTTATAAATGAAAATGTTGAAAGTTGTAAGCTCTCGGTGTATAGCGAACTAGAAAGCTTGCGGCTCGGTATTAAGTACAATGTACACATTTAAAATTCCATTTCCACGTACACGATCACACGTGTTCCGATCTGTTTCAGATTTCATAGAAAGTTTCTTTTACTTCCTCTGCCGCGTGTTGCTTTCTTTGTATTTGCTGTTATTTGCCTTTTATAGGTATACACGTAAGTAGGCACTAATGATATGCCCAAACTATGCTTGGGTACTCTATTACTATGACTTGCATAGTATATCTGCGTACTTTTCATTACAATTTTCTCAGATTTACATACACACACAGTATCACACATACATTCATACATACATACATACATACATACATACATACATACATACATACATACATACATACATACATACATACATACATACATACATACATACATATAGTCTATTTTTTCTTACTTGTCTTAAATAGTAAACAAATATGGCGGACAGGTAACCAGAGATAATTTCATAGAGATTGCAATGACGAATGAATGACAACGACTGAACTTAATGGTTTTTATGCAGTGAACGTAAAGTATTGGGTAGAAATAATACGACAAGTTAATTTGATAATTTTATTACTCGGATATGACCTCCTTACTAATAATAATTTTAATAATTTCATTTTCCTTTTTGTCTTAATATAAAGTCATTTTTAAAACTTTAAACTAAAAAAGCAAATAAGTGATCGAAAGATCTCCGAGAGCGAAGTCCCTCACTCCATTTTATTAAACAGTACAATAAGATAAGAAATAATAATAATTACAATAACAAATAAATAATCAGTATAAGTTGGTTAAAAGCAATTAAAAATCTTCTATATTCTACAGATGACACTCCTATTGTAAAACCAAAGAAAATTTGAAGAAAAATGTCGTACTTTGTAATTTACAAATATTGTTATTTTTTTAAAAGTTCAGTTTCCATTCTCGCCAAATAATTTTACATGTTACATCTCTATGATTCAAAGACAAAGTAGCGTATCGAAACGTCAAAATGTTTTGTTCATATTTTATCTATAGAATTTAGTTCTGTTAAAATTTCAATTTTAGCAAAAATAATGTGTTCAAATCATAAATAAACAGCTTTTATAAGTGTAATTCATAGTGTATGTGTTTCTAAAATAGTTATAAACGATGAAACCAAGTCTAAAATGCGGGATTTTCCGAAAATAAGTGTTTTTCGTTCAAGGCAGTGTTTGTTTACCATTTAGGACAAGTAAGAAAAAATAGACTATACATACATACATACATTTTTAACCCTAGTATGATTTTTTTTAAAGACGATGTCACGCGCAAAAGCCAGTACGTTACATAGTGATTGGAGATTATTTTTAGAAGCCAATATTCTAAAATGTAAATCAGAGAGAAAGCTTTTTTATTTGTCAGCATATTCAGTTACTGATTTCCGCTACAGCAATTATATAAATATTAATTCCGACAGTACAATTTTTGGGAAACGAACTAAACTGTATTTGCATTTTCGGGAGGTAAATCGTGATTGTAATAAATATTTCAATAAATGTGATGCGTTTCGCAAATATTTTTTTACAAAAAATATCTGAATTTTACTGTTTGAAATAACGCGTGAGTAAATTTTACGAGAAGCTGTTTTATTTACAGTATGAATGGATTCCTTTTATATTGCCTAATATCACTGTTAATTTGGAAGTCTGCGTATAACTACGGTTACAAACCTGATATGAGCTTTTCTTTATGACGATACACTTAATAACTTCTATTGGAAAGTAGAATGACTGTACAAGGCACACGAAGCTTTCAGCCTTCCTCACCTTTGTCTAAGACACTCGGTCAATTTATTCTATTTGGAACTTCGCAAATCTAACCCGTATTGACTCAAATAGGTATATATTTTGAGAATAAAGCAAGTATAGAACTGCAATATATAATAATTTTCTCTTAGAATCATTGATATTTCAGGTTTGAAATAGACTGATTCATGCCTATTCCTCGGGGAGCAAATCAAGGCAACGCTGTGAGAAGGAGTAATCTCTGTTTATACATACGACGTATAATGCTTGTTCTATAGTTAGCTTATGTTAGTATTATGATTGTATATTTAAACATACATGATATCTGTACTAATATAATAAATAAAGAGTTTTTTACTTGTTTGGTTGAATGCGGTAATCTTAAGAATTACTGATTCCAATTGAAAAGTTCTTTTTCAAATGAATAGTCCGTTTATCGAGGAAGGCTATAGGCTATATTACATCACGTTAAGACTAATGGGAGCAGAGCATGAATGAAAAGTGTTGCAAAAACGGGAAGGGCGGGCGTTAGTTCTGCGAGGTACCATACCGCGCGACTCAGAATTTAGTTTCCGGTCTTTAGAACGCGTGCGAAGCCGTAGGAAATGCTAGTATAATATAATAATTTGTATAGGGTATTTTATTTTCCATATGTATTATTTATAGTTCGCGACTGAAGTACTTCACTTCATGCCGCCAATTTCTTTTTAAAATAAAGAAATACTATTATTATTATTATTATATTTAGTGGGACTGGTGCCGAGGTCAGCCCTAGCTACATCGACCAATGTTAGTTCTGTAATTGTAGCTCCTTTTATGTGAATTTAAAGTTCTCTGCTTAGTCATTTTGCTTACTAAGAAATACTATGTAATTTCATTAAAATTTTGCATTGGTCAACACTGACACCAACTCCATTTAGTTGATATATTATACTCTGTAATGGGACACAGGTAGGAGAGTACCGAAGTAAATTGCGATATCTACCTCAACTGGAAACAGATCGATCAAGCGGTCTTTCAAAAATTAGAGTGTATTGAAAATAAAACATGTCTAATACGTACCTACTACATTTGTGAGATTGATGAGTAAAAAAATTAACCAGTCTGTTATCTAGGTATTATATAAAAAAATTAACGCAAAATATAATAATTTATATTTAGAGAAAAACACCAATTCTTTTTAAACATTCGCCGACGGGCGACGACTCCTCACGTCAAATATGTTGGGACATTATTACAACAGCACCATCTAGTTCCCTAGTAAGCTACGAGGCTTGTGTTACGGGTATCAGATAGTCGATATACTGAAAGTAGGGTCGCTACCAACTGAGAAAAGAAAGTTGAATTTTTTAATTACGCTTTTTTGCCTCTATTGTTTAATCCAAATTCCATTATTTACTTATATGTATAAATATGCAAAAAAACTGTCTTTGGTTAAGCCCTGTTAATTAAATTTAATAGTTTTTATCTGAAATCTATTTTAAATTAATTCTTAATCAATGATATTGCCTATTTAAATATCTATATAACAGCCGTACCTCATAGCAGAAATAGTGTCACTATAAGATTAACCAGTTGGGTGAGCAAAATAGCAGATGGTCTAAACTCTAAGCTATAGAAAGAGAGAAAACAAAGTGTTATGCAGAAAAATAATAGTGTATTATGAATATCCCCATGTTAAAGAAATCGTAATTTCCTCAAAATCTGTCCAGTAGTTTTATTGTGAGGGGCACGGATAGACAGAAATTCTTAAGCCTATAGATTCCTCCCCAATGCGATAACAATGATTACTTCAATAAGTCTTTTCCAAAAAAAAATAATTTGCAGATTCAAATTAGTTAGAATTTTATTATATGTACAATGTACATAAATAGAGAATACTATACTTGACATGTCTATTTTGAGATATATTCATCATCACCATCAGCCCTTTTCAACGTCCACACGTGTTGACACGGGCCTCCCTCAGTACAAAGAAGATCAGGCCATAGTTGGCCGCTGACCTTTACAACCAACACTTGCTAGGTTTTTTCAGACATGCAGAATTCCTTACGATGTTTACCTTCACCGTAAGACAAGTGGTAATCAAGATAGAAATAATTCGCACATGAAAATATCAGAGGTGCGAGACCCAGATTTGAACCCGCATCACTCTGTTATCCAAGCGATCGCGTTACCCTAGCGGTAACGCGTAGCTACCATGGATTTATTCGCTAGAGTTTAAGTCTTGTACCACTACCCGCAAATACTCAACTCTGATTAATATTGGTCCGGGATCGGATTAAGTGGTGTTTGATTAAAACCGATGAAAGGATCTGATTATAGTGTTTGTTTGATTTGAAGGCAAAGACGTGATTTTGCTTTCCATTGTATTGCTCTTAATTAGCTATTTCTGCAATTTGCTGTATAATATATTTAGTGAAGATTGCTTATTTATCCTAACTAAAGGTACGTATGAACATATGCGTGTATTAAATAATACTCAATCGTGTTCACATTATATTTTATTACGTGAGATATGCTTTAACGCACTGACATCAGTGTAGATTTCTCAGAAATGGGATTTTTTTTTCCACGGAACGTACCTATCCAATATTGACCCGAAAACCTGTCCACTAGTTTTCTCGTGATTCGATTACAGACAAACTGACAAAAAGTCTAACTACTATATATATGGACCCAATATTTATAATAATGACTATTTCAATAAAATTTCCAAATTATTTTTATGCATATACTGATTTGACTCAGAATTTTATTTAATTTATCTCTAGTCACTCTAGATTAAGAATCAAATCTACACATATAATATTGTCTATATAACTACTGTCTATGTCCATTGTACATTAATATATAATAATTAACATATCTAAAACCAATAATTTGATCTAGCGTTAAAGCACTAAGATTTTGCTTCTTAGATGTGAGAAGCATCGTCAGATTAAGGTACTGAAATTCCTTCACGCCAATTGGTAGAAATACCAATAGAAAACCAACGAGAGACGCAAATCAAATTTACTATGCTATGTATTCACATTAGTATATAATATGAATAGTAAGCATTAATAACCTATGTATGTAACTTAGGCATGTTTATCATAGAATAATGATTAATTTAAGACTGCTTCGTACCAATAAATGTAAATCCATCTATATAAAATACGAATGCTAGTTAAAATTATATTTAGCGCGAGGGAAGCCGCGCGTTCCGTTAGTTATTATACATACAAACCTTCCTCTTAAATCATTGTATCTATAAACTTTGTTTTAAACTATGTAATGATTATTATAAATTGCAGAGTTTTTATGTTTTTAAAAATCAATCTTAGAAACTACAAACCTATTTCAAAAATACCTTTTGCATTAGATAACGTTAATTAATATATACGATACTCAACGTAACGGAGCAGTAATTATAAATGTCAACAAAATAAACAAAGTCTATTCCATACTTATCGTTAAAACGCTCCTAGAAGCGAAACCTAACGAAACGAAGGTGAACCGCTAGTATTAGATTTATATATCTACGTTGACTTAAGTTGTTGACTTAAGATTATAATAGTATTGTTTCTTAAAAATTCATATTAAGTATAAATATAAATAAATATAGATATTAACATTAATATATAATTGCATTTGCATGAAATTCAATGCATGGGTCTGATGGAATTAATAAAAACTCTATTTTCTTTTAATCGAATACCATATACAAGATTTTACTTTATAAAATTAAATTTTTAAGAGGATAAAAACCGACTACGGCTAAATTGAAAGCAAAATTTCGTTAAAATTCAATTTCAAATGATCATACGTGTTTTGGTGTGTCCTGCAAAAAGGACCATGTAGTATAACCCGCGCTTCCCATCTGCCGGCGACAAATTACGTCATCTGTCATGAACCGCGATATCTCCGGGTATCGTATAAAATATGATTTTCTATAATGCACGACCATCTATAAAAGAAATGTTGGGATAGTGATCCGGTATAGTAAAACTTGGAAGATATATATTTTTTATCAGCTATGTGATTATTCTCTTCTCTTGAGCTCTTACTTCCTTCCCACTGCTGGGCACGGGCCTCCCTCAAAACGAGAGGGATCAGGCCATAGTCCACCACGCTGGCCTAGTGCGTGTTGGCGGACTTCACATGTCTTTCGAAAACTTGCTAGGGATTCTCAGACATGCAGGTTTCCTCACGATGTTTTCCTTCACCGTAAGACAAGTGGTAATCATGATAGAAACGATTCGCACATGAAGATATCAGAGGTGCGAGACCCGGATTCAAGCGAGTGCGTTACCGCTGGGCTACCACTTCTTTTTTAAATAAAAGACTGAATAAAAAAAGTTGGCATGTAGGAGAGATATTTTTCCACAGTAAACAGTATATCATAATACGTTAACCGTAATTTCATCAAAATTAGTCCAATACTTTTCACTGTTCAAACCTTCACAGACTGACAAACAGACATTCACAAATGCTTAAAACTATACATTTGGCTGTATCGTTAAAAATGACAATGAATGATAAATAATATATGATATTCCAAAAATGTATTTTATTAGATAAGTGTATGGAACCCGAGTTAAACTCCATCCATTATTGGAAGTTATATTAACAAAATTATTATATATGTAGTTCATTTTATTTAAAAATATTTTCTGTTAACTCTGCCCGATCTTACTTAAAATTCAATAGTGTTAGGTATCTTTCGATAGATACCTTCTTTCAATACATAGAGAGTGACAATATTATAATGTGTGTGAGTGAACTGGTTTTATACAAATAAAAAAATCTCGTGTAGAATAGTCGAAAGTCATTAGTCTTAATTAAATAGCTACCGATATGTCACTTCTTTTTAAACTAAACATCTAAAATAAACTTTATAAGTAACAAACGCAAGAAGCAATTTTAGCCCGAAATAGCAACATTTATTTATATACAGTCAAATATTTTTCTCACCTTGTGTTTTCACATGTCGGGATCAATTCGCGTGATTGATGTCAGTCTGATGCGTCGTCTAATGCTCGCAAGATTGATCTCCTCCCCGATCTCCTTTAAATGCGATGATGCAAGATAACAGTGATGAATACGATTTTAAGTAGCTTATGATTAATTCGAGCTTTGTATGCAAAGCGTATTGGTCTAGATTTTCGATATAACATAATCAGGCTTAGACATTTCAATTCATGAAAATAGAGCTTAGAATATTAAAGGATATTAATTAAGTAAAATATTATTTTGTATGTGTTTCTGAAGTATATATTACTGAACTTACTATAGTGTATATATTACTGAAGTTTAAAAGTATTAAATCAAGTTTATTTACAAAAAAGGAAATTACAAGTAAGCTTAACTATATGCACAAAGCAACTGTACACTTAATTATTACTGTACAAGTCGTGTCCGCGTGGAATAGTGGCAAGAATGCTGGCCGCATTCCCCCGCTGAATGGCAATGCCGATTCTTTGGGAAAAAATGAGCCAGCTCTCCTGTCACCAGTAGAGGCGATAAGACGAGGTGTTATGTCTTTTCAAAAGTGCTTAGCACTTTGACTCCATGGCTCAAGGGTTTTTACAGCAAAGTAAAATTTTATGTTAATTTTTATTCGTCTACGGGATTTGAAAGCACTTTAATTACTCAGGTGAGCGCGTAATCTTACGCGCAATTTTTATCAGCTTCACGTTTTTAATCCAGTATCTGTACTAAATAAACAAAATTAGGAAGGGCGGAGGAATACACCCCGACAAGAGAGACCAAACGGCCGGGGGTCAGGGCGACAGGTTGAGAAACAGGTCCCCAGGTATCCCAGCTGAGTCCAGCAGCAGCACTTTTTGCATCTTGGCTGAGAGAGAACTGCCACTGAACCCCAGTCTCCTCATATGGTGAGCGAGGCTAACTAAGATTAAACCATTCGCAGATATGACGGCCGGGATGGTTTCAGTGGACTCTACATGCCACATGGCGGAAACATCGTGAACCAGATCCAGATACTTACGTTATTATTATTATTGTGAAGTCGCACCCGTAAAGTATTAACTATTGCTATTATTAATAACTTATTTAAATGTAAATTCTAAATTGATAATTCTGGTTTATCTTTTATGCCTCAGACTTTAATGTTTTAAGAATATATTCTACGAAGAGGTGAGGAACTTACTAAAGTCCCTGTAGAATGACTGATGGGATTTGTATCGAATTATCTACTTTGCATCTAATGTTTCCTATTTGGATTTCAATGTATTTGAAATGTCATTATCATATACAAAAAGCGTAGAATAAAAATAATTTTATATATTTTATTTTTAACTAACATTCGTCATATAATATATAAATATTTTACCGTGATCGAGTATGCTAATATTTTAGGTACGAACTAATAATGATGGATCTGAATTTATCACATGAAAATGGTAGACAGTGAGTTACATATTATTTTAAACTAGTCACTTACACTTGCGTTGCTCGGCTGCGTTTCAAATGTATTTTTATTAATGTTATATTAGAACAGAACTAAGAGTATGAAACTTGGTTATTTATGTATCTAACCAACACGACTAAGACATTTTAAAATGTATGTGTTACATACACATACATTTTATTAAAATCTGCTCACCAATTTCAGCATCAAAGTAACAAATATATACATAAAATCATACATAAGTAAATATTAGTAAAATAGTATGACAATTAGTAGTGTTATAAGTAGGTAAATTTTACTGAAGCTGAATTCTTAAATTTCTTGTTTATTTCTACGTAGTATTGTCCTTAAAAACACTTGTTACTTTCTATTGCCACTTTCAAAGTATACTAATTTCGCTTTTTCCAAGAAGTTCTTATGTTTTTATAAATTACTCTTCTTCTTATACTATCGGTCCTTTGCGGCTACTTTGTAATTTTACTTGCGCATTTTCATCAAGATAGTTATATAACACATTTTGTGATTAAAACTTATTGAGCTTAATGAATACTTAAAGAAGAAACTAAAAAAGTGAAAAAGTTTATAAAATAGCCCTTGCTTTCTATTAAGGAGCAAAATTCATGTAAGCCCCACTTGACCTCTCTAAGTGTGCCGTCGTGCAAACCTTATTACCGTGTTTAATCCTCTTATGAACCCCCCTCGATCCTCGTAGATCCTCTTTTAACCTCAAAACGTGTATTGCTACTTTCATATAAAAAACGTTTGTTTAGATTTAACTTATTAACTGTATTTGAAAATTACCAAAATGGTACAGTGTAAAGTATATAAGGCAAAATCGTGGTTAGAATTTTTCCTGGTTCCATGTCTAATAGTTTAGTGATCGAGAAAATATTTAATGGCGAATATTTTTTTTGAATATAAATAAATACAGTACTTACAATGAATATTTATCTACTGTATAGTGTATATATACGAGTGAATTTTTGTACTTTTTGAATATAAAAATATGAAAACCATGTTCAATACATTAAAGGAACGGGCTTCTAGATATTTAAAAGAAAAAAAAGGGGTGTTTATGTCCTAAAGCAAAAGCTATTTTCGATGACGATACCAGCTGATAATAATTTAAGGTTTGAATATATAACAGATACTATATTTATCATAAGACAAGACAATAGTTAACATTAATTTGAGGTAAACACACACACACACACACACACGCACACACACACACACACACACGCACACACACACACATGCATTATTATTGTTATTTTAGATTTTAGTTTTAGGTTATAAAACTTTAAAAATTGCTTTTACATTGTTGTTCTTTCTCTTATTATTAATTGATAAAAAAATACTTGGTAAGAGGAGGAGCCAGGAGACTCATATTACAGGGCTTACCTAGTTTGAGCTCCTGTCTCCCACTTATATAGACTACCATCATAGTTTAATGTATACTTTAGTGTCAATTGTACGTGTGGGGGAAAATAAATAAATTATTAATATATAATTATTATTATAAATTTATACATACCGTAATACTTTACCTTTTTACTTTGCTTCGAGCTTTTGCCGAGAAATCTGTGAACATAAAAACATACAAAGATAAACATTGAACCGCCTTCTTTTTGAAATACGCTTAAAATGGCACAAATTATTAGAACATTAAAAAATATTAACTTTATAATATTACTTTTTTAATATATTTTTAAAATTAGCCTATTACGATATAATATTTTCATGTTTTATGTATTATAAAGGCTTCATAAATTATATTATCTGTGTAAACTTAGTATGTTGATTTAGGATCAGTTTTTATAAATGATTTATAACAAAGGGTCACGAATCTCTTTCCTCTATTTGTTCTTAATTTTCACCGATTTAATATTTGAACAGTATTTTAAATGAAAGGAAATTAATTTATAAGAAAAAACAGCAGGACTACCAAAGAGACCACACAGCCAAGGGGTTGTTCCACACACCACCTAACCACTTCCTTGTGCGTATCTTGGCTTCGCGACAAGCCGAGTTGCCGGACGCTAATAAAACTTCTGTGTTTAACTAGATTTTAATTGACAGATGGTACATTTTAAAAGAAATAACTTATATTAGAAAAAGGATAAGGAAAGAAAGAATAAGACTCAGAAAAATGAAAAAGTTACGAAAAAAGTCTAAACTTAAATGCGTACGAACGAATTGATGGTAGATCGGTAGTTTGTTAATCAACACTCTACCACATAGTTCTAGTAACGATATACGATAACCCACGAAAAACCCTAAAAGATTTATTTATATTATCAAATATTCCTTTTACATATAACGTCCTGCTGGGCACGGGCCAATCTTCGATCAGGGAGCCATAGTATATGTATATATAACATAGATTGGACTTCATATGCTTTATGAAAATTTCGCCAACCTACTAAAGACTACAATTTATTCCCCTAATATTATAAAATTGAATCGATTTTATTACAGTCATTAGAATTAATTATTTTTACTTATTTATTTTATCAAAATCGATTAAGTTTACTACAGTTTTACCACTTTACGAGTCATCGCGAACATAAAAGTTAAAAGGCTGTTAAAGGTAAAGAGTAATAAATCTAACCGAACATAATTCCAATCCTAACTCAGTAGTAAAGAAAAGCCTTATATACGTATCTATTAAGCTAGCTCAAGCAAATAACACGTAGAATTAGTTAACTAGAATAGATGTACTAGATTTTTTTCAAAAAATTAAAAATTATGTTTTCATAGGCGAACACTTAGAACCTAAATAAACATTTTTCGGATTTTTTAGCAGATTTATTTTTATTTTTGTGGTCATTGAAGTATCAAAATATGCTTTACTATACACATGATTGATTCATGGTCAATAGTCTCATCTATATGTCAATTATACTCATAATAAGTAATCATTTTAAAGTTTTAATCCGTTTAAGTAAATTCTTTTTATTTTACTATGTTAAATCTAGTTTGTTTATTTTTCTATGTTGTAACATTACTATCTACCTATCATAATACCTACATTTTAGCATTTACGCAGACTTCAGGTAGAGTTCTCTAGATTATCGTCCATTGGCAACAATGCAAGCACCAGAAATATTCACGAGATGGCGCTGTATAATATTGCCAGATGAAAGAAAAACTTTAATTAAAAAACTATATACCTACAAACTGCAATAAGAGCACGTTCATTTAGATATATATGTACAATGTACATAGTTCTTCCATTCAAAGTGTGTTTGTGTAGCAATCAAGTACTTGTTTGCCGACGGTGGAAATGAAACAAACGTTAGGGCACAGAATAAGTTACGTTAGGTTTGTATTTTCTTAATTTTCGCGTAAAACGTGGCATTGTTTCAATAGATATATTTTATAATTTTTTTGTCACGGTTTTAAATTTTTATGTAGACATAAGTATGTTCAAATTAAGAAGAGTTTCATCTCTTATTTTAACTTAGGCATGGATATTATTTGCAAAGTGCAAGTATATAGTTTCAAACAAAAAAAAAAACTAAATCGGTTAATTAATGATGGATTTCTAAGGTAACTTAAATACACATACATAAAAAAAAGAAATAAAATCCAATCGATTTGAGAACCCCTTCCTTTTTGAAATCGCTCGTTGTTCCTTTTTGTAAGACTTAATCATTTTCATGATTAAATCCTAGAAACTTATATATAAATATCTTAATACACTTAATACTTTCTGTATTAAATGTATTAAGATATTTATATAGTTTCCCGCTGCTTAAGGCTGGAAACCAAACACCTTCCATTTTTGCAACATTGTTATTGATGCTCCGCTCCTATTGGTCGTAGCGTAATATAATATAGCTTATAGCCTTCCTCGATAAACGGACTATCCAACACCAAAATAATTTTTCAATTCAGACCAGTAGTTCCTGAGGTTTGCGCGTTCAACCAAACAAACAAACTAATCAGCTTTATAATATTACCTAGTATAGATTTATATAAATAGTTCAAGATATCTATCCACAGTTGAACTCCTCATTACTAAAAGCAAACGTTGGCTGATGAAAATACCCTATACGAAGCGAGTAGAACTCGACGGACCAATTAATCGTTGATTGAACAAACGATTATTGAAATCCTTGGCTGTGTAAATTTGGTCTAAGAGTTACGTTTTATAGATCGGTATTTAATTGTTCTTGCACTATATAACTTTACATTTTCTACAACTAATTATTTTTATATCTGTGCTCTCGTTTTGAAATAGTGTTTTAATAATTTGCGCCTTATAATATTTAATCCATACTAATATTGTTAATTCGAAAGTAACCTTATAATAATATGTCTGTTACCTTTACACGCGTATTCTGTTAAGCTGCTTTAGTTAAAACTAAGTAAGGAGATAGTTTGACTCCTTGGGAAGGACATATACCTCGAAGAAGAAAAGAAGCGGAGTCTTTCATATATAGATAATAATAATACATATGAAATAAATTAATACCTATTTAAATAACATGTTAGAAACTTAAATAATGGCAGTCCATAATTGTGTTATATACGGATGAAGATTTCGCATTATATTACTGAGAAAATACTTTACTGTTTTGTACATAAGCCCTATTATTATTTTATTTAAGGCAGTGCAAAATATCCAAGGACGAATCCGAGCAGAATGGAGTCGAGTCACTTGTTATAATATACACTTTGTAATTTGTACTCAATAAAAAATTATAGAAAGAAAATGAAGTAGAAAAATAGGAGTGTTAAATTGTGTAAAATAAATGTTTATTAAAAATGTATTACCTTAATAAAAATGATAAACCAGTATTTAAATCAGAAAATAATGAAACATTTCAAATAGCCACATACTAATCGTATAAAAGTAGAGCTTGGACAAATCCTCCGAATATAGAATTAGAATTACCAGCACGAATGCGAGCGCAGTTAAAATCGGACGTATCTTTCGAGACCAAGCTCACTTTTTACGAATTTCACATTTTGTGAATGAGAACGCGAAAATCGCGGAGATTTTGAAAATTCTTTTCATTCATTCTATCTATTTCCAACCTGCTTGGGGGCTTAGTTTTGAAACCGACCTGGATTCGACATATACTTTTGTATTTTTCCACTTTATGCTGCGTTATGAGAATGTTATGATTTCATTACATAGATAGGGTCACAATTTTAATTAATGTTAATAAAAAGATGTTATAAAAACCGATATTAAAAAGCTGGATATGCTTTTATGAAAGCTGTTTTTGTGAACGCACGAACTACGAGCGTTATTTTAAGCTGTAAGCTGAAAATAATAATGAATGTTTTATATATAAACACTATAGTATATTAATTTATTTGATTTAAGTTTAACGATAAAAAAGTTCATAAGATATCAAATTCGTAAAAGAATATAAGTTTTTTTTAATATTTTACACACAGCCTTATTAGTTAAGGCTAGTTGAACTGTGATATAATACGTACATAAATGCTATACCGTTATGATTACGGTTCTTTTGGAGTACTGAATAACGGAATTGACTACTTTTTTTTCTTTCTCCCTATTTTAGACTTCTTTCTATCTCCTTTATCCATCGTAGCCCGTGAGTCATATACCTACTTAAGCATACAAGCTATAGTGCAAACATATTTACTAACGTCGTGAGATTTTTTTACTATACGAGAGATCTCATACTGATATAAATAGGCAGTATATAGGTAGGGCATATATAGATATAACTAGGCATAGTATATGTGTATATACATAATATATTCTATAGTCTACTGTTCGTAGTTCTAAGTAGTAATTTTTTTTACAGCAGAAGCTAGTGCTTAATGCCCAAATCTATAGATTTTATTTTACAATTATGCAGAAGAAATAAGCTCAATAAATCTTACCTGAAATACCAATCAACGATAGCATCAGCCCCATATGTTACTTTCCGAAGAACCCTTTCGAATCATAAAACTTGTAACCCTAGAGATTTATTGTAACAAAAAGTTCACAGAACAGCGAATTAAGCAAAAGTTATATGAAACCTGAAATTAGACTGTTAGTGACACTTTTGTTTAGTTTGCGCGCTTCGTCTACTTTTTAGGATAGTTTTATTAAAATGTCAAATATTCGCATAAATCAAGGAGATTACTCTTTGTATGTAAAATGAGGACATACCATATGGGATCGACTAAAGCGGGTTCAAATCCCGATTCTCTTACCTCTCATATTTTATTGTGCGATACATTTCGAACATGAAAACCGCTTGTTTTTCAGCTAAGGCAAATATTGCAAGGAAACCAGCATGTTTGAGAGAACCTAGCAAGTTTTCTAAAGATATACATATATGCCCGCCAACCCGTACTTTGGACTGTGTAAACTATGGCCTGATATTATCGTTTCGAAGGGATACCCGTGTTCAACAGTAGGACATTAAAAAGGGCTGGATTCCTCGTATATAAAGTAATAATTCTAGTTAAATAAAAAAAAGTTTAAAATGTTTGACATACTTACAGCTTTTTGCAAAGTTCTTAATTGGCTCTCAACGCCTCTTATGCTTATGATGACGAATACTTCTTCATGTAATTATATGGGTCGTACACATTTCAAAGATTCTTGAAACGGAAGAAGTAGGTACCTACTTCACTAGATACATCTTCATTTAAGACATACTTTTTATTTAACTTTGAACATATTATGTATCATATGAATAATTTTGGGAGAACTACTTTTTAACTATGTGAGGTAAATACGTAAATGAAAAGCTTGATCAAGTAATAAAATACCACAAGCATACACAAACACATATAATACGTTTTTTTAGTTCTGATTTTGTATTGTTGTGTTCTATTTTTGTCTTCTTTGTAATCTATACTAATATTATAAAGCAGAAGTGTTTGTTTGTTTGGTTGGTTGGTTGAACGCGCTAATCTTAGAAATTACTGGTTCGATTTCAAAAATTATTTTTGTGTTGGATAGTCCGTTAATCGAGGAAGGCCATATATAGGCTATGTTACATCATGCAACGACCAATAGGAGCGGAGCATCAATGAAACATTTTGCAAAAATGCGAAGAGCGGGCGTTTATTCCGCGACTCAGAAAGAAATTGGTTTCCGGTCCTTAGAACGCGTGCAAAGCCGCTGGTAATGCTAGTTTATAATATAATCTACATATATATTATTTGTAATCACATACATCCTGCTAGGCAAAGAAAGGAAGGCATAACCAACTTTTTGAATGAGTAATTTGAGTCCTACTGAATAAATGTTTTACATAAAAATATAATGTAAATGTTATTAATTACTGAAAAGTATATCCATTTTCATCCAGACAATTTTAATTCAAAATGATTCGGTGTAGCAATTATTTTTACGGAAGGTTAAATACGAGGTGCGGACGCGGCCGCGGTGACAGCTTGTGGCTGTCACCACTTGTTTTATAGCGCGTGCCCGTTGTTAAATCAAATATGAATTAAACTTAGAATATAATACGTTCTTAGATTTACTATTGCGAATATATGATTTTTTTATAATAATAATAGATATGTTACAATATTTATTCAGCTCCATCTAGTACTAGAGGCTTACCAAGGATACCAGATAGTTGATACCCTATAGAAATATAACTTCAAATACATAATTATATATTATAAATATAAACGCCCATGATTATAAAGCAAAAAATCATGGTAATCACACAAATGAATGCGCCCAATAGGGCTCGAACCTACGACCACTGATACAGTCAAGGACAAATTCAGCCAAACCAGTCGTCAAAACTGAAGTAAATTAAAATTATATCTTTTCAGATTTTATCTCGGTATTTTGGTACCTAAGGTTTCAATTATAGCGATTATTTTTTGGTAGCCTAAAGTGCCTAAAGCTGCTACCCTTTCCTTCTTCTGTTGTTAAAGTAATATTAAAGTTATAAAAGTACTAGTGACTCACCCTGGCTTTGTTCGGGTTCATCCCCAGATACGTTTTAACGTATTGTAGATATTTCACAGAAATGGAAATATTTTATTAGGTTTTTCCTACTATAATATGAATGTATTATACGTTTAAACTTTCCTCTTGAATCACTCTATCTACGGATGAAAACCGCATTAAAATGCGTTGAGTAATTTAAACGATCTAAGCGTAAAAACGCGATTTTCTTTTATGCTATGAGTATGTAAAGTATGCGTGCAATTTAAGCGTTCTTACATAACTACAGTTATTCTTAGAATAAGTAGGTAGGCGGTAAGTAAAAAAAATAATAGAAATGAAACTATCTTTGGTTCCCGACGTTTCGAATGCTTTACAGCAATCATGGTCAGGTTAGAGTGTCTCCAAAAATCCAAATAAATCCGCGACAAAATCCGAAAAGATACTTTCATTTATAATGTCAAATATTCGCGTAAGCCTAAGAAAGTATTACCTATAAAAAATATATATTAAAAAAGTGCCGTGGTAGGTTGGATACACCTGTATAGTAACATTGCGTGATTTGCAAACGGCGCCGACGTACATAACTACGTCATAACGTAATTGTGTTGAAGGCGCTAATTTCATATTAAAAGCAGATATTAATGAATGTGGACGGTCTGAAATATACAATATTTTAATACTTTAGAAAGTTAATGAGAAAGTCTTTCCTTGAATTAGATATAAGATTGTTCACGGAAATTAAACGTGCCTGTTGGGAATAGGATAATAATAAAAACAATTTTAGGGCAAATGGTTTAGTTCTAAGATGAAAAATGAAAAGACTTCAAAGACTTTATTACGACTACATAATAGAAGGATATTTTTACAAGCCCGATAGGACCAAGATGAGCAGTGGTAACCTGTTCGCAAGTGCTTGGGAAAATAAGGACAATGGGTTCGAATCTCAAGACTTTAGTGTAGATATCATATAATATCAAATAAGTGGGTCGGTCTCACGTCCTTTACCTTTAACTACTTAAATATTAGTTAATGCGATACCAAACTAAAATAGGTACCTATTTATAAAATAATAAATATAAAATGGAATTGAAAAATTGTATTCACCGATATCGCAACCGCCATTAATCATTTAATCGTTAAAACACTTTCAATAAAAACTAATATTTATCGGAAAAATAAATTAAAATCAGATTTACTCTCACCTGTACGTAAGTGACGTGTCACATGACAGTGATATATGTACAAAAGAACTCATTTGAGTTACTTTAATAAACTTTCATACAAAATTATAGTTAAAATATTTAATTTTGGTTTATTTAACAAAGACATCACTATAATATGTATTGTAAAAAATAAAGTACTTACGCTGCGTCTGTCTCCTTGAACTACCGATCAGGTACGGTTTTCATCAAAAGACGAAGTGACTTTTTGATATATCGAAAATAGTAATTATATCGAGCATATATTTCACTAAGAAGCAGTGGTAGCCCACTGGTAACTAGCTGGCTAGTATAAACGAGTGATGCGGATTCAAATCCGGATCTCGCACCGCTGATATTTTCATGTTCATCATTTCTAACATGAAACCACTTGTCTTACGGTGAAGGAAAACATCTTGAGGACACCTGCATGTCTGGAGGAACCTATCAAGGCTTCGGAAGACCCCCCTCGCATTGAAGGGAGGCCCGTGCCCAGCAAAGGGACGTTAAAAAGGGCTGAATAAATACTTATATTTCCAAATAAAGTGTAATTGTGTATATTTTATGAGACGGAATTGGTTGCGACAGTTCATTCAACTCAAATGAAGAATCGGCTGTTGGAAATCTATATTTAACTTACGCTAATTGTTTGTACACTGGCAAATATGTGTTGGTCTTTTCGACTTTCGACTTGTTGTCCAAAGATATTAATAGTGCGTGACTTCACCTGTGGGCTGTGTGGTGCATACGATTCCCTAAAAGGAAAGTTTTAAAGATTTTTTTTTATATTCCAGTTTTTCTAATATTTTTCAATGATGCTCTGCTCCTATTAGTCGTAGCGTAATATTATATAGCCTACAGCCTCTATTGATAAACGGACTATCCAACAAAAAAATAATTTTTCAATCCGTACCTGTAGTTTCGGAGATTATCGGGTTCAAATAAACAAACAAAGAAACAAACTCTTCAGCTTTATAATATTAGTATAGATTATAATTCTCTTTTTTCCTGAAAGGGACGTCTTACGGTATGAACCTAGTATGTATGAGGAATAATAATATTTCCGTCAATTTAAAACATAAATATAAACATTTTATAAGTGAGGGATTTACCATCATGTAAAGAGTTCTGCTTTCTATCGCTTGTTAGGTTAGGTTGATTTGATTAGCTCAATGGTATCAGATCTGAAAACTTTGTAAAAGTAATTTAATTATAATTTTTATCTCATTGTTTGAGCATGGCCTGGACTGATCTAGATATGAATTTTTTAAAATCTTTTGCTAGTCTTATACTTTGTTTAGTGAAATTAGTCAGCTTACTAGTACATGCTAATATAAGGATGTTAAAATATCCAATGCCATCTGAAGAGCTTTTTTTGATCTCAAATGTCTTACCTCTGGAACTACAATGATTTACAAAATATTTCATAATTTAAAATCTAATTCTTAATAAACTTTATACATATCTTAGAGCTATATGAATTCACGTCACCTTTTTGGGATTGGCACAGTTATAACTGAATAGTTTAAGCGTGCGAAGACTTGGAAAGACCTAGTTCCGAATAAAGAAAACAGAAGCTATAAACAAACATATTCTACTATTTCATTTATATATATTTATTCGAGGGGAGTCCAAAACAAATTGGTCGGTAAACTTAATCTCGCGAAACGATGTACGAGCTACTCGTAATGTGATTAATATTTAATTTATTTATTACTTTTACTGAACTCTATTATTTTGAAATAAACTTTATTCTGTATGTGAAATTTAATATAGAATTCACATTTTGATTGACTTTATTTGTAACTAATTTTGATAAATTAATATTGTTAATTAAAGTTAATTGAATGTACATTGATGTAAGCATGTTATTGTTAACACGTTACATAAAAAATATCAGTACTTGTCTCTCGTTTTTCTTCAGATCTATAGTATTCGTTTCATAATAATGTCCTTCTCATCGATTTTGGCTTCAGCGGCTACTAGACTAGACTGATGCCTACTATTCTTTTTACTCTGAAAGCCCAATAGGACGATGCCATTGACACGACCAGTGAGAGCGTAGGCACGAAGGTAAAACTCAGCTATTAAACTAGGCCTCGAATCCAGGACTGACGGAGTTACAGCCGTTAATGTGTAGCCACTGGACCGTCATAGTTAGAGCAGCCTTTCAGAAATAACTAGTAGTAGGCTTAATGTAGTTCAAACATCTGATATTGAAATACCATACTTTTTGACTACTATTTAATTTTTAATAGTAGATTAGTATTTAAATTTAAAAAAATGATATAATTGTTTTCAAATGAATTTTAGTTCACAAAGCTGTTTTTATTTTGCAGGTTGATTTGTAAACACTTTGAATATAATGTTTAACAATTTATTCAATTATTTAAAGTTAAATGTATCCATAATGTAAAAAGCTACGTCTCGAATAATAAATAGGGCGTACATCGAGGCTCGACTCAGCCGATCGATATGTGTAGATAGAAACTTAAGCGTTGCATTCTTTAAACATTCAATACTTACCTGAACAGATAGGAGTATATATATGGCTTTACGATATTCTAACATATTGCATTAACGCTATATACGTTCTAAGATATAGATTTTATTACATTATTTATGTGTTTTTCTCATACGAATATTACCTATACATAAATGTATATTGTGGCATCGGATGCGGTGCGGAATATCGCTACTTCGATTCCTGTGTTGCAATAATTATATACTACTAGCTTTACCCACGGCTTCGCCCGCGTTTATTTTTTTAATTGCTAATCAACCACATTGGGTTAATCTGTAGGATGCCTTAAAGTTTCTTCAAAATTACTCTAGGTATTTCAGAACCCATTGTAAATACAAACATTTTTTTAATTTTTCGTAAAAAATTTTTTTTTAATAAAAAGTATCCTATGTTACTTCTAATACCTCCAAGAATATGTGTACAAAGTTTCATGATGATCGGTTGAGTAGTTTTCGCGTGAAAGCGTAACAAACAAACTTACATTCACATTTATAATATTAGTAGGGGTTATAGATCATAATTCGAATCTCTTTTTAGGTCTACGCGAATATTCTAAACATTAGTCTCTCTGATCGTGATTGCTCGAAAAAAATGGTCGGGAACCAAAAACCATTCATTTTTTAAATTACTCTACCGTAACTTTTGAACATAATAGATTCACCAAACTCGAAAGTTTTGAGTAAATATGCAGATTAAAGCGATCCGCAAGCCTTAAACACATATTCAGTTAAAATGACGCAGAGAGCGACAAAGTTGTACAGTTGGTACGAGCGCGTGATTGTTAAAACTTTGTCGTCGAGAGGAAGGGACTGTAATATTCTACAGTAATAAATGTGCATGAATATTATGTAAGTATCTAATAATGGGATGTATTTTATACTGACTTTTATGTTTTAAAATAGCGATAATGCGCATAGTTACAGTTTGGCATTTTTTTTACTAATAGTTATTCCCTGTCTTAGTTTAGATCAGCTACCCCACGAATAGGGGTTGTTTGAGTGGATGGCTTGCATTACCAGTACCTTCATTTTTATAGGGAAAACTGTAGAATTTCTGTTTTGGTAGGCTAATCGTGTTTAAGTACCTATTACATAGTGTTCATAGAAAGTTTCGTAATTACAAGCCTTCCATATGTGCGTTCATCTCGTTCAGCCAGGCGCAAAGCCACTGGGACCGGGATGGACTAGGGTTTCTGGGCTATGGGTGTTTCTTGGGTGCGGGTCGCTTTTCATACTTTTCTGATGGCAAAGTGGACTGTAGAGGTGCAATGTCACATTATGACATAAGAATTTTTAAAAAAGATGCGACAGTCATTCAAATTTCAGTAAAAATTTATGTAATGTTAATTGAACAGGTATTTTGACTACTTCCCGAGACTTCAAATGTTTTATTTATATTTTTTTAATTTAAATTAATGTTTTCCCTTAATTAAAACATATGTCATTGATGTTGCGATTAGTAACAAATTTTATTTATTATTTTTATTTATTATACTCTTTATTGCACATAATATAAACAGTAATACAAGTACAAATTTAGTTTGCAACGGTGGACTTATCTCTATAAGAGATTTCTTCCAGCCAACCTGTGTTAGTGAGAAATAGTGTTATGAAGCAGGCTAAAATAGTGCAGTTTGAGTGCTACGATTATATAATATTATGGTATACAAGTAATTAAAAAAAAAAAACACTACTTAAATATTATATAAGCTACATACCATACTATACATACTTACATACATACATACATACATACATACATACATACATACATACATACATACAAACATTTATACATATACATACCCATATAATAGAATACATAATAATAGTAATTGAGATTGGTTAAGATAGAGTCAGAAAGTGGTGTCTTAATTTCTTCTTAAATGTATTAATAGATGGAGAAAGTTGTATGTCCTTAGGAAGATTGTTCCAGAGCTTTGTGCCATAGACTGTAAAAGAGTTCAGAAGGAACTTTGTGTTGCACTTAGGAATGTCCAGCATTGTAGATATGCCAGGGCGCCTGGAACGAGAGGGGGTAGGGAGAGTTTGGATACGAGAACGGAGGTATGATGGAGAATTAGGATCATTGAGAATGTTGTAAAGGAACGAGAGGATGTGCATATCACGGCGAAGGCGGATTGGGAGCCATTTAAGTTGAGCACGAAAGTTAGATATATGGTCATGCTTTCGCAAGCCAAAAATAAAACGAATGGCGAGATTTTGAAGACGCTCTAGTTTGTTGAGTAGCTCCTCAGTCACATCCAAATAGCACACATCAGCGTAGTCAAGTATGGGGAGAAGGAGCGATTGCGCAAGCATAATTTTGGTTGAAAAAGGGAGGAAAAATTGGAGACGCTTGAGAGAGTGTTGTTTTGTTTATAATAATAGCCGTATGATAAAATGAAATATTTATACCTATATGTAATTACATAAGTGACTGCCATGGTAACTTTTAACAACGTAGTTACTTTTCATCGTTTTAACGAAGTGTCGATGGATTTTTTTTTAATAAACCGGAGTCAGGTATTTCGTTTGGTGAATAAAAGTATTTTCTTAAAAGGATCGCTTTACTCGTAAACCCTTTTTTTATTTTACAATATTAAAATAAAAATTGAAACGCAAAACTTAATTTAATTAGTCCTTTTCAAATAAGGAAAATTTTATCTCCATTAATTATTTATTTATTAGAAAGAATACGTACTTTTTGAGAGGTAGGGTAGATATATAATTAAACCTTTTTAACTCCTTCAATTGTGTATTTGAGCCGCTTTTACTTAATTAAAAGAAATTTAGGTTAACGTTTTTTTATTTTAATTATTTTAGATTAATATTGAAAGATTTAAAAAAAATAAGGTTTTATTATTGTTCCTTTTATTTCTATTTTTATTCTTTTCACATAAACTAGCGAGTTACTTCTACTCCACTTAGGTTCGTCCCTAGGCACATTTAATGGTTAGTATAGATTCAATTATTTTTTTCATTTATTTGCTATATTTGCCTCTGATTGCAGAGATAGGTCAAACACATAACCCTACTTTTAACTTGTATACTTTACAGCAATCATTGTTTCCATGATTGTTCCAAAGCATTGGGAATCAAAAATTACTTTTAAAAAGTTTGAATATTTAAGAAGTTTTAAGCACTTCGATTAAGAATTACATACATCTTCTTATGATTTTTTAACGTTATTCTATAAATAACAATTAACGATCCGATAGTAGAATATATTGTACTATTATACTAAATCCAGTATTTATATAAACAGATATTACATACGCGGGACCTGCTTATAAATAATCTCTCACTAGGTACTTACGCTTAAAAGAAACAGCTACGAAAGATAGTATTCAACAACAATTAGTTATGTTTTATAAATGAACACACACGAAATATATTGTAGGCTGGCTGAATTGATGTGGCATTTGTTCACGACGAATGAAGAAAGGGAGTGTTTCATACTGTATAGTGTATACTCCAGGTGTTACGATCGGCAAACTTAAGAATTCGATATTATGCCAATATTCCCATAATTGCTAAAAGATTTATTCACTTTTGACGAATTTGACGACACGCGTGGCGCAGTGTGTAGTGCTACCTTACCCTACCCTACTTGCTGCGGCAACGGTCGCGGGTTCGAGTCCCGCTGGGGGCATACATTTGTTGAGCACGAATGTTTGTACTTCAGTCATGGGTGTTTCTATTTATAATATGTATGTATTTAAAACTTATATAATATATGTAGTATATCAACCATCTAGTATCCATAACACAAGGCTCGTACCTTACCGTGGAACTATATAGTGCTGTGTGTATATGTCCTGAGATATTTATTTTTTTATTTATTCACTGATAAATATTTTATTAGATAAACTAGTGACTCACCTTATTCCGCTCGGATTTCGGGCTCAGAGATGGGATATTTTTCTGCAGTAAAAGTATTCTGTATATTACAAGGATAATTTTCTTAATAAGCTTTAGTCACACCAATTTTCAAATTCAAATTTATCAAAATCTATCGAGCGGTTTTCGAATGATAGTTTTTTTAATTAAAAAGTTAGTTATAAGTTCGGGCTGGATTTATATTGATTTTCGATCACTAATTTTAGTAATAATGCAGTCTTTACAACAACTATAAATGTTTCTTATATGCCTCATCCCTTTTTAGTAGCTTACATGTTACAATCTAATTAGAGGTCAAGCGTTAATCTCAATTGCGCAGTACTTCGGTGCTTTATTCGCTGCTACATAATGCGTGACAATGCTAGCTATAAATCATGCTTTTGAATAAAATATAAGATTCTTTTAACTTTCGCAAATGAGATGGAATTTTAGATTTGTTTAGTCAAAGTTATTTGTTCTTGAGACTTTAGCGAATAAATAAGGAATACACTAGCACACGTGTACGTTTTGCTTACGCCCCGACTTGACGTGTTTTAGTAAAACGAAATAAAAATTCTATGTACTAAAGAAACTTTCATGCGTATTCGGTACTTTATTGAAATTTAATTTACGTTTTATACTATTACGATAGGAGAGATATAAAATATATATTCAAATATATATTACCACTCACCCTCTCTTCGCTCGGATTTATGCCTAGGTGGTCCCTGCCAAATTTAAAGTTTGTAGAGTAAAAAATGAAGGGCTTCCATATAAACTTGGGAGAGCCCTTAGACCTCCTTAATCCGGACCTTTAGCAAAATTCGTTCCTAATGTTCCTAATAGACGTTTACTAACTATAAACTATCTTCCAGCCAAAATTCATCTTTACACGTCAAGCGGTTTTCGATATTTTGTGATGAGTGACCTTTCACTTTTATATATTAGATTACATACTGCCCAGAAGGGTTGGCACACATCACTCTGGAAGAAGCCTTTGTTCAGTAGTGGACGGCGATAGGCTGATTGATGATAAGCTTCTGTTATCTGAAGCTACTGAAGCTAAAGGCTTTGATTTAAGAACGACATCGTAGGTATTATTATATGACATTATTTGTCAGTACATATAAATAAAATTTAATTTTCTGTTTTTAATTTCAAATTAACAGCGTTTAACTAAATGCATATGAACTAGTTACAAAAAAAAAACACTTTTAAAATTTTTTGTCTATCTGTCTGTTCCGGCTAATCTCTGAAACGGCTAGACCCATTTTGACGGGACTTGCACTCGCAGATAGCTAATGTTATGAGGTTATATGTTATAAGGAAAGTGATTTAGGCTACTTTTTCTTTAGAAAATCATAAGAACCGTTTCATTAAGTTTAACATAGGCTCAGTGAAGCCTTATAAGTGTACTGTAAAATACCTTACAAGGATACTGTTATTTCCATTAATTTTTATACTTCAGATATATAAAAAAATCTACAATTTCATATCAAAATTACTTAAAAGCCATTACCATATGTTAATGTACCAACAAATTTTCCATAATAAATTCTCTCTACTGCAGGTACCAATTCAAATGAAATGTTAAGCCTTAATTTAGTGGAAACCCGTTACACTTTGACAGAGCACTTTGCGTGGTAACCTGTTCAATTAATGGCGATGATAAAGACGTACACATAATAACTTACAAAATTTTATTTTTTTCAGTATACTAGTACTGTTAATTCGAATTTTTATCCGACCGTGTTGAAGCTGAAAAAAGGGTTCTGTGTTTGCGTATGTATATCCTATCCGAAGTTTCATTGTAGCTAAGCGTGTTAACGAATTAAAATAATGTATATGTGGCATATTCATTTTAACTTATAACATGAGTGTTATATTATGATATAAAATGAAAAGGAAAATGATAGTTTCAGAAGGCTATTTGTGACTTTAATTATTTTCTGAAAGAACCTTAAAACAAAAATATATGCAAGTTATTAAACAAACCTTATCTAAAGTAATTTAAACAAAGCTTATTCGTCACAAATCCATTCTGTAGTTTTTGAATGAGAGAAGTAAATATTTGTTTAGTATACATCCATTCTACATATTATTCTCCAAAGCTTTTACAAAAGTTCATCTGGGACCATAAAATCTGTCACCTAATAAAAAAATCTGTACAAAATATTCTTCCAAATAAAAATTTAAAAGCGTCGACAAATCAAAACATTTTAATTTCCAAACATAAATTTCTTAAATGTAAAACAATTTTTGTATAGACTAAATTCAAAAACCGTATCTTAAACGCACAGACGATAAAGCATTTTTAAAGGAAAGAGAATTTAAACAAGCAATGTTTATCCACTCACAACGCGAATTTCTAAGCGAAGCAAAGTACCGTACAATATTGTTTCTTTTGGCTATTTAAGGCTGTAAGGGTGAACAAATAATACCGTCCGTTTTTAGAAACCGGAAAAGCTATAGTATAACGAGACTTTTAGTAGCAATGTGAATAGATCTTTATAATGTGTTCTATTCACGTCGGCCTCTATACAAAATTCGTATGAAAAGTTGACTCGTTCTGACTTTGAACACGTTTACGTATTAATTTAATTAGGTGCGTATGAGCACTCAGTCCTGTCTTAATTAGCAGAGAATTAGATTGTAAGAGCAATTATGTGAAATACGCATATTATTTCTACTGATGGCTGTAATTTTGGGGCTGAAATTTTGGGGCATATTAACTTTGTAAATACTCTTCATATGTATATTATAATATTCGTAGAATTTAAAGGGTAACACTTTCAGATATCTTTCTATTTAAAGATCTTCATGTTACGCATTTTTTTGTTCGTAGGTAGTAGTTACACTAATCAAATTTTTTTAATAATATTTGTTAAATTAATATTATGTAGTGTTGCTATGATTGCTGTAAAGCATTCGAAATGTCGGGAACTAAATATCATAATAAATCCGCGACCAAATCCGAAAAGATAGTTTCATTTATAATGTAAAGTATTCGCGTAAACCTAAGAAAGTATTATTAACAAAAAGAGAAATTGGGTTTTATACAACATGAACCTTATTGTTTTCTACTATCATGTTTGAAATCTTTATATTTTTAAAACATATCATAAAAATACAACAACCATAATAATTTCTAGATCAGAATAGACGAGACATGGTCGCAGTTATAATTCAAAGCCGCAACTCGTACATAAAAAGTGCATATACCAAAAAGTAAAACATTTATAACCATTGTACGATAATTAAAGTATTACATATATAAAAATGAATCCCTGTTTCCCTTGGTCACGTCATCACGCGTGAAAGACTTGACCGATTTCACTAATTCTTTTTTTGATGTGTTTGTTATTATCAGGAGAAAATTCTTATAAAAGAAAAAAATAAGAAAATTGCGCGAAAAATTAGAAAATTAAAGAAAACCATAAAATTAACGACGTTTGAATATATTCATGACAATTATTATGAATTAAACCGGCAAAAAGATGGACAGTGCAGAGTAAATTTACAAAACTTACAACACGTCGCTAGTTAACAGAAAGGTTACATATAAGCAAAATTTTAATAATTTTAATTTTACACTTTATTGTACACCAACAGAAGAAATATAACATAAAAAAAAATTAAAATAAACATAAAAAAGATGCACAGCAGGCGGCCTTATCGCTTACAGCGATCTCTTCCAGGCAACCAACTACAAAAGAAAGTATGATAGATTATAGAAGTGGTGGGCGGTGTACTTGCTATATTTACTTTTACAGTCCTAATATATAAAAAAAAAAAAATATATATACATATACATACTAAATACATACAATTATATACATAAATATATACATACATATACATAGATACAAATACATACATACATAAATACATATATACATACAAACAAACATACGTAGCTAAAGATACAAATAAAGTTTTACAGTGACAGGTAGTATTCTTTCAATAGCAACTTAAATTTCTCAAAACTTTCGGCGCTCTTAACTTTCACAGGAAGTGTGTTCCAGAGCCTGGCGGCTTTAACGCTAAAAGAATTTGAATAAAAACATGAGGAATGTGAGGGAATTTTGATAACAAGATTCTGTGCAGAGCGCAGAGAGCGACTATGAGAATCATTTAAAAATTTAAAGCGCTCTTTTAAATAAAAAGGGGTTGAAGGATGAAACAGTACACAGTAAAGAAGATGGAGAATGTGAGTATTCCTGCGGAAACGGATAGGAAGCCACTTGAGTTTTTTGCGATAATCTGAAACGTGGTCATATTTTCGAAGACCGAAAATGAACCGTATACAGAGATTTTGAAGTCGCTCAAGTTTATTTAAGTATTCTTCTTTTATATCAAGATAACAAACGTCAGCATAATCAAGAATCGGTAGCAGGAGAGTATTTGCCAACACAATTTTCGTAGGTATCGGAAGAAAATTTTTTAGTCTACGAAGAGAGCCAACCGCTCCAAACATCTTTCTGCTCAGCTCACTTATTTGTGGTCCCCAAGATAAATATTGGTCAATTAAAATACCCAGGTTTTTAACTTTGTCTGTTAGCATGATTTGGACACCATTAAGAATTATGGGAGGTACGTGTATATTCTTGACTTTGCCTATTAATCTCTGACTGCCTATTATAATTGCTTGAGATTTATCAGCATTTAGATTAAGTCCATATGAATTACCCCATGATGATATCAGTGACAAATCTTTATTGATATTATTAATAGTATTAGGCAAGTTATCCACACTGGTCATGGCATAAATTTGCAAATCGTCGGCATACAGGTGGTAGTGAGAAGAAATTTCTTGAGATATAGAATTAATAAAAATTGAAAAAAGGAGAGGAGACAACACGCCACCTTGTGGAACACCAGCATTAATTATAGACCAGTCAGAATACGAATCTTCAATTCGTATACGCTGCCGGCGATCACACAAGTAACAACGAAACCAGTCAACCACCTCAGGAGATATGTTAAGAGAAGCTAGAATGGCAAGCAAAATATCGAAATCTACTGTATTAAAAGCGTTTGTAAAATCTAATAGTGTCAATACAGTAAGCTTTTTGTTATCCATGTTTTCCCTAATGTCATCTGTTATTTTTGTTAGCGCTGTAATTGTGCTGTGACTAGGACGGAACCCCGATTGAAATGGATTTAACAGGCTGTTTTGATGTAAAAAAGAACTTATCTGATGATGTACGATGCGTTCAAGGACTTTTGATAGGAAAGGAAGAATTGAAATTGGTCGATAGTCAGAAAAGGAAGAAGGATTAGGTTTTTTTGGGAGTGGAATAATTTGCCCATCTTTCCAGGACGAAGGAAACTTGCGTAGTTCTAAGGAAGCATTAAGGATAGATGTGATAATAGGAACAAGAAGGTTAATGATGGGAAGTATCATTTTGCGACTTATACAGTCCGCCCCAACCGCGTTAGATTTGATTGCCATAATATTTCTCATAACATCACATTCGGAGATTGTACTAAAAGCGAAACAGGGAAAGTCGGGAGTAGGCAAATTTGAAAGGCGATTAAGTGTATTTAACTTATTTGAACTATTTATAGTACTAGAAAAAGAGAAATGTTGATTTAACAAATTTATATCTAAGTTTTTAGGATTAATATTTACTTTAGTTTTACCTACTCCTAGGGACTTAAGAAAATGCCAGACTTTATCTGAATCATTTTCTTCGACAACAGATTTGTAGATATGGCGTCGTTGACTATCCCTACACACCCTGTTGCAGCGATTCCGAGCCTTGACATAATTTGCTCTAGTTTTATCACTGGGATTTAAAACATATCTAACCTTTGCAACATTCTTTTTTACTTGTAGTCTTTTGATTTCTGGTGTAAGCCAGGGAGCTGGAAGATGCTTGACGCGTACAGGCCGAACTGGAGCATGAATATCGTATAGCTGGATTAAGAGAGAATTAAATATAGCAAGCTTCTCATCAACAGTAGTCGCAGCGGTAACTGCCGACCAATCCATGCTTTCAGCGTCTGCGTGCAAACGTTGTAGATCGATACCACCAAAATTACGCTGGAGAAGAATTCTTGATTTTACTTTCGGGGGTTTTAATTTATAAGACAAATAAATTAAATCATGGTATGAAAAAGCCGGAGCGGAACACTGACCATGTTTTGCAACAAGATCAGTAGATGACACTAAAATGTGGTCAAGAAGAGATGGTAGACAATTAGGAAAATTATGAGTGGGCGTTAAAGGAAGGATATTTAAATTAACTGAATTTATAAGAGAAGTAAAACGCAATGCACGTTGATCATTCTTTAGGAGACAGGTGTTAAAATCACCCATCACCAAAGCATGATCGTACAATGGCTTATATGTTTCTAACAGGATTTCAAATGATGAGAAATAATCGATAGCGAGATTAGGATTGTAATAAACACCCAGGAGTATTTTGGTGTGAGATAATAAGATTTCAATAAACAGATGTTCCGGTCCTACGTCCCCTTGACTCTTAGACATACTAATAATCGAGAAAGGAATATGGGAACGTAGATATATTGCTACTCCACCTCCAGAACGTGCATCTCGATCATTTCTAATTAAGTGAAACCCTGGTAGTGCATAGGAAGTAGATGGGAGACACGGCTTTAGCCATGACTCGGATACTAAAATGGCATGTATATTTTTAGAAGTAAAAGAAGATAACATATCAGGATAGTGCGCAGGAATACTTTGGGCATTAATATGAATTAGGTTAAAATTTTTCAGAACATCTGAGAAGACGAGGTCAAGAGTTTCGTCAAGTGTTTGGATACTATGAAAACTGTCATTGCTGCTTTCATCCTCCGTTGTAGAGCAAGAAAAAAATGATTCATTTACACTACTGCTAATTGAGGTCATTTTGTATGTTGTATTTTAAATAGTATATAATATATATATATATATATATATATATATATATATATATATATAAATAAATATAAATATATATATAAATAAATATAAATATATATATATATAAAAAATAATGAAATATAATTAAAATATATATATACAAAAATTTGTAAACTACAAATCTAAATTTTTTAACAAACAAAATCTTTAAATAATAAAATAAAAAAAATAAAAAATAATAATAATAATAAAAAAAACAAAATATTAGCAAGTTTATCTCACAACAGACCTACAACACACAGGTCACCCGCCAGTTGCAAGAAGCAAGAAAATAAAAGTTCACCTTGAATTTGTAACCTTGAATTTGTAAGAAAAAAAAAAATAACAATAATAAAAAAAAAACTATAAAATAGAAATATACAAAAAAAAAAAATAATAACGAAAATAAAAAGTACATAAAAGACAATGCAAAAAGAAAAAAAAATGTACACATTCAATAACGGATTGTGTGTCTGTAGCTTAACGTTTCAAAGACAAGAAAAATTATTTATCTGTTACTGTAATACAAACTCGAAACATCATCTGTTAAAGTATATAGTCTGTGGACATTCTAACATATTAAGTCATAACAATAAACAAAGTAAATCTTAAAAGTAACTTATTATTAGTAAAAATTTGTAATAAAAAGATTGATTTTAAATATATGATAAACTAATAACTGAATTTACTTCTTAACTATTCGTTTTACTCGTGATGGTATGACTTTATCCGTATTTTTAGAAATTATCACATTTTGCGCTGGTGATTTCACTGCACTATTTGGTATAGCCTTAAGGTCTAACTTGCACTCCACACGGTGACGTGATCCATCGGGCGCGATGATGTGGATGCACCCATCCCGTGTCCAGCATTTGCCCACACCGAACCGCTGCCGTGCTTCCAGAAATGCTTCGTGCCTACATTTTGTGAGAAACTCCGATTGCGTAACACCAGTGCCCTTTAGCTTGGTTTTAGCGAACCATACTTTGTTACGCACGGAAACATCACAAAATTTTACTGCTATTGGCCTGGGCTTGTCAGAAGAACGGCCTAAGCGAAACGAGTACTTAATATTTTCCGTGGAAAAATTTTGCAAGTCGAGGTGTTCCGCAATTAAGCCAGTGATTCGAGCCGGGATATCCTCACTTTTTTGTTCAGGTACACCGTGGAATAACAACATTTTCCGCCTGTTCCTCATTTCTTGTCGGTCCACCTCCAAAGCTAGGTATTCGACTTGCCGTTGCAATGTGTTCAATGCACTTAGAATAAAATTGCGGAAATTGTTAAATTCACCAGGCAAAACATTGCTTGAGGCCGGTGTTGTTGTTTTGTTTAAATCCTGTTGGAACTCGTTCATTCTTGCATTAAACATATCCGTTAGTGCAGACAACGACTCTTTGATGGATTCCATTTTCGTATGTATGATAAGTGAAATGAATAGGAGAGTAAACTAGGAGTATTCTTGCAGGTGGGTAAATGTGTTACTCACATAAACATAAGAAAATTACTTAGTTAGAAATTATTACAAATATTTAAAATAATATAAATCAGCTGATCACAATTTTTCAATTTTTCTTGAACAATACGCACAAACGTCCCCTAAACGCCATAACGATAAAAACAGATACTTCATAACAAAAGAAATGAGAGACTGGAATCACACCGCCTCCAAATTGATTCAATGTAACAACTGCATTAAAATCCACGGTCACGTACTGTTTTATTGTGGGGTAAAGTTAGAATGGCGGCGCGAATAAATGTTACGTAAGTCCCAAATATCGAAACTGTATTACTAGAAGAATCCGTGCGAATGCTATTGCTGGTGTGCTGTCTTTACATTTTAAACCTTTGCAACATTTTTTTATATACTAGCGATTTATCCTAGCTTCTTTTGAGTTCTCTTGGTACGTTTTCATTTTTTTGACCGGAACCCTTATTCTTAAATAAATCTTTGTGCTATCTACTAGTGAAAGTCCTGGCAAAATCTGTTCAGTTTTACAATCAGGCAACAAGCAAAAAGATAGACAAAAATATCAAAAATTGGGTTTTTCTTATAAGTACTCTATATACCTATAAAAACATATGCATTTAGTGTAATTATAGCTGTTTTGAACATTCTACAAACGGTCACTTTTATATTTATTAGTGGATTTTTTCTGTATTTCGTTGAGTTTACGTAGAATAGAGTTTCCTTACTTTGTTATTTATTTGATAATACTGGGCTTTTGAGACGAACAATGTTGTCAATAGCGCCATCATTCGTAGAAAAGGAGTAAAATTGCGACGTTAAGTACAATTGCTTTCGTTGTGCTAATTCCGAACTGTATATTTTTAGTGATATTTTACAAATATCCCAAAAGATCACTGAAACATACTGATTTTCTTTTCGTTCTTAAATTTATCTGATATGAAAATTTATCTATCCGTTATTCACTTAGTACGAGGAAAAACAACAAAATGCCAATCTTACAACACACTATCCTATTTATAATTCTATAGACTATAGTAAATGATAATATGAAATATTGCCCATAGTATATCCCCATTTTGGCTTTGTACTAGATGTATTTTAAAAAACTTATAATCTATATCAAAAATCAGTAATAATATAAACGTGAAAGTAATTCTGTCTTTTTCAAGCTTAAGCCGATAAATATTTTTCAATAAAATTTGGCAAGGATATAAGTTGAATCCATTTCAGAGGCTAACTTTGCCTCCCGAGCGATTCCACGTGATAAAATAGTAGGTAAAAAATTTACATTATTACCTAAATATTATAATTATTAGTATGAATAACAAAGCTTTTCTTGATTCTTTATCAAGAAAACTTAAGTTTATATGTACAATATACGAAATTAAATATCCAACCCGTATTTGAAGTAACCGTGCGAATCCTATTACCGTCGATGTCGATTTATACTATCACATTTTAAAGGTGCAATATAAACGTTCGTCCATTTTATTTATTTAAGTTTATAAGAAGAAATATTTGAATTAAATATATTATTTTGCAATTTTCTTCTATGTTCAACCCCATTTTTGGGTAAGGGCCTTCCTATCCCTTTATTGCGAGGTTAACAAGTGCGGGTGGACGGTTTTCACATGTTTTCCGAAAACGTGTTAGTTACCCTCAGATACGCGGTCAATGCCATTAGTCGAGCAATCATTTTCGAAAAGTTTTTTTAAAGAGGTAATTTATCTCAATATATATTATAATATTATTACATTTTAAAAATAAAACTGTATACATAATAATACTCGTAGTACCAAAATTGGAGTTTTTGATAGCTAAAGAAAACTCAAAATAAGCTTTAGTGCGTTGCTTAAGTCAGTTTATTTTATTTATATTACTAACGAGTAGACTACCAAAAAATTCGAGTTTTCTTTCGATATTAATAATAGCTAGTTTTAACTAATTAATATTTTTAGTTTTTACATACTTTTCACGTACTCTGAGTAAATAAAACACATTCCTTAGCATTCATTCAACGGTTAAGCATCTTATGTAGTACTAAAATCCTACGACGTAATTGCATGGACTATTGAAACAAATCCACAATATAATGGACAAATATAACCATATCATACCACAGACCATGCCCCACGGTTTTATTTTAGTCTAGTCTATGCATATGTTTATAATTCCCACGACTGTATCTATTTTATTATTTTTTGGTTTTTAGTACATTTATCTTAAACATTGCAATGTATGTTTAACATAAAACCGTTTAACTTAAAAAGTTTTTTTACCTATTTTTATTTTCTAGTTTTTAGTTTTTATTTATATTTTTTTTACCATTTTGTTCCCACGAGTAATGGACATTTTAACGGTCGACCCCCCCCAGAGGTCCAATAAAGGGGCAAGGCTATGTACAACAAGATGCGCCTGAGTCTTGAGGGAAAAACGCTAACGACATATCATTTTTATCCACCCTAATGCCATACAGTTCTCGGCGCGTTTTAACCTTTCACCTTAACTTGGGTGATGTACCGCTAACGACGTATCATTTTTAGCCACCCTAACGCCACACAGTCCTCAACACGATACAAAATCTTGACTTGGGTGGTGGATTCAGGCTAGATTAATTAGATACTTAAAAATTACAGATTCAATTTCTAAATTTAAATCTTATTATTATACGCCATTTAGTGGCTGCGCCCATCTTAAATATTCAGGTTGTATAGTGCACTGTATTCTTCTTGTCAAGCCCTTTTATTTGATACCCATATTGGTGTGATTGATAAAAAAATGTTATCAGCCATTTGGTAGCGGCGGCCATCTTAAATTTCAATTTTGCATAGTAAATTGTATTCTACTTGTTGAGACCTTTCATTTGATAACCATGTTGATGGGATTGATAAAACCTAAGTTATCCGCCATTTTGTAGAGGCCGCCATCTTGGATTTTAATTTTATATAGTACATTGTATTCTACTGGTTGAGCACTTTCATTTGATACCCATATTGATGGGATTGATAAAACATACGTTATCCGCCATTTTGTAGCGGCCGCCATCTTGGATTTCAATTTCTTATAGTATATTGTATTCTGCTTGTTGAGCCCTTTTATTTGATACCCATATTGATGGGATTGATAAAACCTACGTTATCCGCCATTTTGTAGCGGCCGCCATCTTGGATTTCAATTTTTTATAGTATATTGTATTCTGCTTGTTGAGCCCTTTTATTTGATACCCATATTGATGGGATTGATAAAACCTACGTTATCCGCCATTTTGTAGCGGCCGCCATCTTGGATTTCAATTTTTTATAGTATATTGTATTCTGCTTGTTGAGCCCTTTCATTTGATACCCATATTGATGGGATTAATAAAACATAAATTATCCGCCATTTTGTAGCGGCGGCCATCTTGAATTTATAATGATAATGAATAAACATAATTGTATTGTCACCAAAATCCAAAGTGTATACAAAATTTCAGATTAATCGGTTGACAGGAAGAGGGTGAAATTTGAATTACTAAATTTGACCCAAGAATAAATAATAAATAATAAATAAAACAAACGGGGTGAGCTAAATAAAACCGTTTAAAAATATGGTTAATCCACATAACCTATAGCGTAGCATTATATCCAGAACCCATAAAACTTGAATAGTCAGTCGTGCGTAATGGTGTATCTCTTACGACATTTGCAATATAAAGGATTATCTTTGCATTTTATTGATATTTCGTTTTGGTTTGATCTTTGCTCTTCAAAACGGAAATCTTTATGTTACATTTGTTTTTATAGTAATGTATTATGTTATAATATTGAATGAACAATTCTCTAATGTATATCTCTATTCTATACTAATATTATAAAGATTCAGGCCTTTTTTGTTTCTTACGCTCATTTTGCAACTAAATATTTGATTTAAAGGTTGCTATATACATATTATGTCTGTTTGTATGTTCTTTAATTTTTGTCTTAAATTATTAACTTAAACTACTGAACGAACACAATTATTGTTTATGTATTTTTATACTTGTATAAGGAATAAATGCAAGTAACTTTTTGGATTCATAGTTCATCAAAGAACATACCTACTTTATATCTGTAGTATGTAGCATAGAAATTAATAAAAAATATACAACACAGCAAGGAACCCTAAAAACGGACGTACTTAGTCGTAAATAGTTAATTAAATCAGATGAGAAGTATGCTATTAGTTGCCAAGTAATTTATCCCTTCTAATAACGAAGCCTGTAATGAAACGTGAATATTGTCTCATAAAGTATAAGTACATAATACTTTTTATGGCTCTTATGGCTCATATAACCCCCTATATTGGGAAAATCATTATCATCCCGCAAACAGTTGGAGATTAAGTTTGGTGTGTAGGGTTCTCTAAAACCACGTAAAATTTTTAGATATGAAAAGCGTTGAATTAAATAATATTTTATTAATAAGGATTTTTTTATAAATTGAATGGTTTGATTGGTTTGATTTTCATACAAAGTAATTGTCGTTTTTTTGAATTATAATAATATTTTGTAGAAGTGCAAAGTTTTGACTAACATGAAATGTATGGTAACGCTATATATGCCACTACAACTACTACAACTACTACTACTACTACTACTACTACTACTACTACTACTACTACTACTACTACTACTACTACTACTACTACTACTACTATTATATACTACTCCTATTTATAATCTTTTTTTCAAAAGAAAATTAATAGGTAGATATATTATTAGTAAGCATAATATAACATTGTATACACAATATTCATTAAAGTTCAAAAATATTGCATAGTTTAATTGATTCGTTAAAAAATTCTTTCGTAATAAAACGATCGTAAGATTTTAAAATAGCAATTAAAATATTTCTATCCGCTTGACTTGCAAAAATATATACTATCTAAAGCAGAGCGAAGCGGGACAATTTATTAAGGGGTAGTCATTTTCGGGTTATCTTGAAACTCTAGATAATTTGTTTTACAAAAGTTTCTAAGATACTTGCTACACTCGTTGTCGATTTTTTTCTTAAACGAAATATATATTTCGTATACAATATAAGATGGAATAGATTATAACAGATTTATTAAATAACATATTTACTAGCAAATCAACTTCACTTCGCTCGGTTTTGTAGAGTAGATAAATATTATAAATTAGTATCTTTTACTTGATAAGTAAATGATTACTCTTTAGAAAATCAATCCCCTTTTTAACCTTTAGGGATGATTTACGAGTGAAAAACTATGTTTTCTCCATCATCTCAAACTATCATTATAACAAGTTTTATTAAAATCGGTTCAACACATCACAGACAAAAATACTAACACTAATTCCGCTTTATAATATTAAGTATACATGTAGAATCGCAAATGTTAAGTAGAGACATATCGCCGTTTTCTATATAAAGTTCTAATAATACTAAGATATTAAGGGTAGATTTCATTATTTTTTTTTAATTTTTTTTTTATGGTAAAAAGGGGGCAAACGGGCAGGAGGCTCACCTGATGGAAAGTGATCACCTCCGCCCATGGACATCTGCAAGCCAGGCTTGCAGATGCGTTGCCGGCCTTTCAGGAAAGGGAGCGATGGAGGAGGGAGGGAAGTGGGAGGGAGGGGGGAACGAAGGCGGAGGATGAAAGGAAGAGGGAGGGGGAAGGAGAGTGGGCCTCTCGGACTCTCACTCACCGGACGAAACGCGACAGCATAGCTGCCACTTCACGCCGGTCTTCTGTGAGAGAGTGGTACTAATGAACTATACGGAGCGTGCCGGCCCCGGTATTTTAAAAATTAGCATAAATTGGTAAACAATTAACAATATTAATTACTTAGATGCAACACGACTACAGTCGATTTGAAACTGCTAAGTGTAGATTCTCCCCAAGAAAGATTTACGTGGATTGAAGTAAGAATTAATGAAGTCCTCGTTCAATGCAAATTCAGAATTATCTTCCTAATTTTCTTTTTTGCTAACATAATGAATAAAATATTTTTTGAATACATCTTATTATAAATAATGAATTCTATACGATTTTAACATTTTCTTTACCTAATACTTTCTTACATTTATACGCAAATTGATGTATGAAATAAAGCTACCCTTTCGACCAAGTTCATTAATTTTATATATAAAATACTTATATTTGATTGTTTATTTGATTGTTTATTTGCATTAAATAGGCTCCAAAACTACTGAACCGATTTGAAAAACTCTTTCACTGTTTTGAAGCTACACTATCTCCGCGTGACATAGGCTATATTATAATTTAAAAAAATTAGGGACATTACTAAAACTCCAATAATATAACCTAAGGTAGTTAATTCTAGGGACGAATCTTGATTCGAGCGAAACAAGGGTGAGTCGCTAGTTTTATATACGTATATAAAGTATCATAATATGTACAATTACCTCTAAGGCACCTAAAACTTTTGTATTTTCCGTGATCATGATTATTTTAGACCATGAATTTTAAGATTTTCTATTCAGACTGTACGTTTAGAGATTAACGCATTTAAACTATCAAAAATAAACTTAAAGCTATTACATTATTTTTAATTGTAAAGTATACAATTGATATTATATAATCAAAACTAAAGTATAAAGATATAAGATATAAAATATCATAAGTAAAGAATACTTTCCGTTAAGTTATACGAATATTTGCAGAACGTGAAAAACAGAATAATTATTTCACCTCCGCTTTCAACAGATCCTATTTCTGTCGTGGAAATGATAAATTGATTAATGTTTGCACCGATCTTTGTATACACAAATGTACCAGTCATCGTAATAGCTCCAGCATGTCGTGGCCTTAGAACAATGCTTAATTATTATCTAATATTAAGTACTAGCAACGAGTTCGTAGATTTATTAGAAGTAATATATTTTCCCGCAGTAAAACTTATCCTAATGTTGAATCGGATAACCAACTATTATCATACCAAATTTCGGTTTTCTTGTGACAGGCAGACAGACAAACATTCTAAAATCTTTAGATTCATATTCGATAACAATGACTACTTCAATAAGATTTAAAAAAAAAATTAATTTACAGATTCAACTCCGTTAGAATTTTAGTATTTATTAGAAATTATTATTCAGCTTAGTTACCTACTGTAGTACTATATTGAAAAAATGAAGAAACATAAACTAAAGTAGTTATGTATAATAATTCATGGTCGTCACCATTATAATATGTACTATTAGTGTAATGTAAGTATACTTAAAGAATTTACAACCAAAGACAAAACAAAAAAAAACTAACACAATGTTCAATTTTGTCCCACATTCAAATCAATTTTTGTGATGAGTTAAATTAGTTAATGTTCAAAAAATAATCGGACAATTTAAAGTTAACAAATGTTAACATTTTTTATATGTAGGGTATACTGTTATACTCCTCCATTGAGTGTTATCATTGTTTTGCCGTATGATGTGCGATGTTTCGTGTTCGTGTGATGAGGTAGCTAACCCGTCGATTGCTACGCTCGGAAACTTGATTTTGCTTAGTGAACGAAATATTAGTATGGATAGTCATATTAAAATACTAGCTGTACCCACGGCTTCGCCCGCGTTCATTTTTTAATTGCTAATCAACCTCATTGAGTTGATCTGTAGGAAAAAAAATGTCTAAAAAATAAAAAATAAAATCTAGGGGCGGACTACCCTTAACATTTAGGGGGATGAAAAATAGATGTTGGCCGATTCTCAGACCTACTCAATATGCTCACAAAATTTCATGAGAATCGGTCCAGCCGTTTCGGAGGAGTATGGGAACGAACATTGTGACACGAGAATTTTATATATAAGATAAGAATTCGAATAAAAATGTTTTAATTGTAATTGTATTTGTATAAATTTTCTTGTTTTGAATGCGTCAATACCCATTCTAATATTATTTTTATTCTTTGTAACTGTCTTTTTAATTAAAACACAAACGCAGAAATAAAATATGGCACCAATTATTCCGAGAGGAAAAAAAGATACGATTAAATTATAAAAAGGTCAGTTTTAACATTTTAAATTAAGGGTGAAATAAATTCTCCGGTGTCAGAGTTTCGTGTTGCCCTAATTATTGTAACAGGTAAAGTATGCAAAGAAGATGAACTGCAATTACTGACTTCATTTCAGATATTACATGCCTATAATCGAACTCCTGACCTAGTTTACCTTTTACCTACCTACTACCTTATCTACCTTATCTTAATACTAGTAACATACCCAAGATTTACTTGGTCCCTATGTACAAATAAATCCGTAATTTGTTTTCATATAACTATGAAAATTTCGGCACACTCCAGAAAAGCTCCATGGAATCTACAGCAATCTTCATAATATTTAAGCCAATTTAAAACCTCTTATCATGAAAACTATATGAAAATTCGTTCAAGTTTTCGAGTTTCTCACGTTCATTCTTAATATCACTACATATTTTGTTTAAAATTTTAATGTATATTAAAAAAAATATGTTTAGTAGTGATACTAAGCTTCTTATAATTTAATTTAATAATGTAAAACTTTTTGTTTTTATAATATGAAGTTCACAAGCTTTTTATTTGAGATATTATTGATGAATCAATAAGGTAATGTGTATAAATACGCCAAAAATCATACATAAAATAACAAATTAAGGGTTTTATATTAAGTATATTTTCCCAAGAATCAAAATATAGATTCAATTTCAAATATAAGTGTTACGTACAAAACACCTTTTCATACTGTAGCGTGTTCTCAAAGACTTAAGATTTGTTTAAGGCTTAGCCGTACCTCGAATTAAATTAATGACGGCTGTCAGAATTCGTCGGAACGCGCTACGCCGGTAACGCGGGGGAGAAACCATCATTCACTTCGAGCAACAATGGAGCAATAAAATGTACAGGGATGCTCATCTAAGATAACAAATAACTGTGAAAAGGTGTATAAATGAACGTTTTAAGTTTTTCCTTCCTCTAATAATAGAGTATAATTTACCATGAGTGGTATACTTTGAGGTTATTTTTAAAAGTACTGCTGTATTTTTGTGTACCTAAGTCTATATTTAATAAAAAAATGGGTGCATGTTACCTTTACACGCGGTTGAAGTAAAAGTTCTATGGCAAACATCACATTTAAATTTAAAAAAAAACTATAATTAAAAAAGGCATATTTGGCATATTACAATCACATATATATATGGAAAGAATATAATATTAGGGCCAGTTTCACCAGTTTCTGATAAAGTTTCAGTTAGTAATCTGCCACTTAACACTAACTAACAGATAACGGTTGCTGATATATTTTTTCTGTTTCACCATTAAACTACCTGATAAACTAACCAGCAGACACATTACAAGCCACTTGCTATTTTACAGAACGGCAACGTCGCTTTTTTGCGTTTCATTACACAGACGCATATTATCGCTATTTAAAATCTAGTTTGAAAACTAAAATATTTTAATTATTTTTTTATTCAAAATAAGATTTACTTAAAATATGATTTAAAATATGAATTTAAAATAAGACATTTTACTTTTTAATGTTCTTGAATATAATTTTGTTATAATGTGATGAAAAGTAATTAAATCGATGGCAAATGTTACTATGATTCCAAGTTTGCGTTCCAAATGTAATTAGCGTAAAATGAACCCACGGATGTCATAATTATTTTGACTTTCGCGCTTTTTTGTTGTATGTTATATTTAATAGACGCTTGATTAGAACAAAAAGTTGAAACTGAGTTATTAATTTCACTTGTAGAAAATAAAAAAAATATTATTGAAAATAAAATCGATCAATCGATGACTCCAACGACCCTAGGAAATCTTGCAATTTCATAAAAACCTAGTGATATGTCCTCTGCATTTGTGGGGAATTTCACATACGAAGGTCTCAATTTGGCGATTGCTTCAGAAACCTTGTGTATGATTCTGCAAGCTGAAGCTTTGCTTACTCTACCGAAATCACCACATACAATCAAAAACGTTCCCGTTGCAACATAGCGTAGAGTTATAAGCAATCGTTGCATTATTGAAATTGCGAAGTTACTGAAAATTAAATAGTCAAAAGTCTATTAAATAAGTAAATCATGAAGATCATTGAAAAATATTACCTACTATCTACTTACCAGTCGGTTGTAGTATTTATATCACTTTCTATTAACGTATGAATATTTTGTACAGACCTTTTGGTATATAATATATGGTGGCAATATAAAATAATTTGCTCTAGGGCGGATTACTCTAATCCTTTGAGGTCGCGAAATATGTTCATAATATTCATCAAATTCGTCTTCTAAAAATTCAAACAAATCCATCTTGTGGCTGCAGACTACTAAAAAATAGTATGATATTATTTATTACCAAAAATAAATGACAGATATTTTTATTCGCGCCCTCCATTTGAATCATTTTAGTTATCTACCAGATACCACCTTTAATGGCCACTTGATTCGGCTGATAAATTACCGGCCACTTTAACTGCTAAATACCACTATTCAAGACTTGTGAAACCGAAATTTGTAGTTCATCCGTCAGATAAGTTCCGGATACGCTATCAGGGACTTTATCAGAAACTGGTGAAACTAGCCCTTAATGTTATATACTTGTCCGACAATAACAACGGTTACCATGGCAACATGGTAATGTATCCTTTCTCATACTCTACTATACATTTAGGGATTTCTTTCTTTATCGTGAAGAATTTTCGTTTTATCGAGTCAAATTTCGAGTTCAAATCACAACGATTCTATAGAAGTTTTGATTCAAAAATACTCAGTTATAAGGGGATTATGAAATAAGGATAGCTGTGGAAAGGAAGGATAGAGAATCCCATAGCCTATCGACGTAACTCCCATGGGTATTCACTTTTTAGTACACAGAATCTTCTCGAAATCCAAATAAAAAGCAAACATGAATAGCTTTCAGAATAACTTAAATAACTTATAAAGTATCAAAGATTCCTTTATATGGCTCATTTGGATAAAAACGCTCAATTTTCGGATTTAAAAATCCCTAGCACATATAAATTATACATAATATTGTTATGTCGGAGCTAAAATATTATATACTAGTAATAAGCGCGGCTTCGCCCGCGTTCATTTTTTTAAACGCTACTAAACTTCATTCGATCACTCGCTGGGTTGAAAATTCTCCAAAATCACTCCAGCTTTAGTATACTCCTGAGCCGCGCGGCTACCTATTTCATATATTAGTTTCATATATTAGTAGTTTTAGTAGGGATCCTTATTTTTTTCTTGCAATTGAAATAGCCTATATTAATTAGTGATAATGTAGCATTCAAATGGTGGAAGAATTTTTAAAACCGGTCCAGTACTTTTTGAGCCAATTCGTTACAAACATACACACAAATCTTTCCTCTTTATAATATTCGTATAAATTTAGATCATATACGTCTGTCATTTTTAATTTACCAAAGTATAATACTTCAAGCTACATATTGTAAAAATGTAGTTTTTTTATTAAATGCACACTAAAATAAAAACCTACATAACCCTGGTCATCGCGTTGTGATTGCAAAGCTAGATAGGGGCAGAACGATACATCCGTCATTCGTTATGGCACTGGATTTGAATAGATTGTTGAAAATACTCAATTTGGCTTATACAAGTTGTATGCGTAATCGTTAAAACAATCATAACGTTTATCTATTTGTTTGATTTTGAAGACTTTTTTTATATTTTTATATATACTTCAAAATCAACAATAATTTCGTATGTATGACAGATTCATACATTACATTTGTTTGTATGTGCTATTGTTATAAATATATAAATAAAATTGGAGTTTGGGTTTGTAATTTCAAATTAACCGCTTTTCACTAAATGCATATGAAAGTACATACCATACTAGCAACAAAAACAAAAAAAAATCTGTCTGTTTGTCTGTCTGTCCATCTTGTTCCGGGTAATCTCTGAAACGGCTGGACCAATTTCGACGAAACTTTCAATCACAGATAGCTTATGTTATAAGGCGTAACTTAGGCTGCTTTTTTATTTGTGATGAACCCGAGGAAAGCAAGGGTGAGCCGCTAGTATAAAATTAATATAAAAAATAGTTTTAATTAGATATTTCTCGTTACCTTTACACCGATGGTCATTATTTGCATCCTGGAGTCACATATAGTCTGCCCTTACCCTTATAGCGTAAGCAAAACTTATTAATAACTAGTAAATTTTATATTTCTCATATAAAAGTACTAGTTACTAATATTAGTAAGGCTATTTACATTTACCTAGTATAGTTTATGACCAATTCAAAAAGGTGCTGCTCCATTTAAATAGATTTTTTGCCTTGTAATAGGTATAATTAATTACTCAAGAGTTTTCATACAAATTATTATAAAAAACCATCTCTAAAAGATGAAATAAATTATTTTTTAAATATTTTTATATTATACGCTAGAGTACTTTCTTAAAATGTTATACTCGTAATTACTAAGTTATTAGGCAATATAGAAATTTGGTAGCCCTGGATATAATCGAACAACTTTGATAACGATTTGAGTTTGTCCATACATCAGTCATCGGTTATGGCACTCAATTTATATGGACTGTTGTTGGTTCCGAATTTATGCATTAAGTTTGTAATAAAATAGGTTATTGAAGCTAATAAAATTGAAGTGGTTTATTTTATTTCGGTCATTTTATTACTTTTATTTTAATTCGCCATATAATTTTGATATAGGAAGATGGAATTATCGTGTACAGTGGTCACCGGCTTAATATTCATGACTTTATTAAGAGTGCTTATTATGTTCGCTTGCGACTTGTCTTCGCTACGCTTTAGTATAGATGTATAAGTGCGTGCGTAGCCTAAGTTACTTCCTTTAATATCAGCTCTCTCAGTAAAAGTAAAGTTAATTTGAGTCCAGTCGTTTCATAAAGAAACAAGCCGATAGACAGACAAACGAACATTTTAGAAATTGAGTTTTTCTTATAGCTGCGGTATATAATTCATATAATTTCAAAAAAAGGTATTTGGGTACTTGGTTGGCTTGGAAAATTAAGGGAAATAGGTACTTACACTGGGATCTTAAAAAAATCTTGATTTTGAAAGTTTGAAGAAATGAAGCGGTTTTGGTATAGAATTAGAAGAGCTATAACGTTTTAATTGAGGAAAACCATTAAATATGATTGATACAAAGGAAAAGAACGTAACATGGGGGTAATGGGAAAATTAATGGTGTATGCCAAATATCCTTTGGATGCGTTTTATTGTTACTAAATGCTTATAACGTTACAATCATTTAAGTTAGAGAAGAGTAATCTTAGAAGTAGGCAATTTATTGAAACTATTTTTTTAATATTATTTTGTATCTGTAAATGGATGTAAGGAAATGAATTATGGTATAGCTTTCCTTTGTGTCTACCCTCTACCCTAAGGTTACGTCCGCACAGACCGGCGGCTTTCTTAGCGCCTAGAGCCTAACAAGTCACATAGCTAGTAGCTTACTAAAACGAACGTCCTAAAATGTTTGTGACCGACCGCACTGCACGCTTAGCTCCTAGCTAGTTGCTAAGCGCGTATCTAAGTAAACAAACATGTTGGTTTTTTGACACTAGTCGCGAGGCATTTTATTCAAGAAATAATATATGAAATATTAATTGCATAAATTTTTAAGAGTGAACCTTTGTGGAAACCGGCAAATGAACTAAATAAAAATGAAATTATTTTAAAAAAACTATGGGAATAAAAGATATTAAAAGATATCAGTCGAAGCAAAAAAAGATAATAAGTACTAAAAAGTTGTTTATTTATGTCATGAACCCAACATGATGGATGATTTTAAATGTGAATTTTCTGTAAGTAGCAGTTTTACAGCTATTTTTCAAAGTGAAATCCGACAAGTAACCACGCAAACCTCCTGCAGTGCGGCCACTGTGTATCCTAACATGTTGCCAGAGCGCAATCCACTAGGTTTTAGGCGCTAAGCAAGCCGCATGTCTGTGCGGACGTAGCCTTAATAAATTGTTCCTAAATAAACGTATGAGCAATTATTATACGACGCAGGGGAGTTGTATAAAAGCTAGTCTAAAGACTGTATGATATTATACCAAACTATTTTTACGTATAGATTCTAATATCGGTAGTATTGCACAATATGAAAACTTTCTTCAAAAAATGTTTACAATTTTCAACAAGTGGTCATATAAACCAAATTATCACTTCATTAGATAAAAATACGGTTGTTTATAAAATTAGTCTTAGATTTGGAAGCAATGCAAATAATAATTTATAGACTAGAATCGTGGCAGTGTTGCGATCATAGTTTTATCAATTGTGCACTAACTTTACCCGTAGTTTCACTTGTATACTTGATTTAGGAATTAATATAACCATTCAATTCAATTTTATTTATTCAACGACGGAATGATTCGTTTTGTAATGTACTTGCTATGGCAGAGGTCGCGGATTTGAGTCTACTAGTGGAATTTATTTGTATGATTGTGAATATTTGTACACTAGTCATGGATGTTTACTTTTAAAATATGTATGTATTTAAAGTTATGCACGTGTCGTCATCCATAACACAAGCCTTTCATTTTCTTTCGTTACATGGTAAGCTTACCATAGAACTAGATTTTGCAGTTTTAATGTACTCATACCAATAAATTAAAAAAATAGGCTATTTAATAATTATATATTTTAATTATATTATATAAAATGTAATATTTTATACTTAACTGGTAGTTTCATTGGGTTAAAACAAAAAGAAACAAAAGACCTCTAAAGATAAACATAAAGGAGTTTTGTACACAAGGATGAAATTAATTATAATTGAATTCAGTTAAACAATTAAGAATAATGTTGAAATATTTGCATGTTTTATTCATTAAACTTCTGTGAGCCTTTCGGGTTCGACCTTTTAAGTTTCATAATTGTATTTATTTTGCGTCAAATTTCAACCCTGTAAATTCTTACGTAGGTAGAAAAAAATGAATGAATAATAGGTAATAGGTTATTGTCCTGGCTTTTGTCAGGTGCGAAGTGGTAGAATCTGCCTGTACATTATATATAAATAATATTATAATTAATTAAACACTTTTTTATCATACTTATTTAAAAATATGTACCTACATTTTATTATATAATAATTTTATTTCTGAAAACAGTAAAATTCTGTAAAATGAATAGAAACACGAACGAAGCTTAAAGCTTATTAAGCTCTCCGAAGTTTTGAATAACTTATAACATAAGTCGATATCTATAAATGGACTTAAGTTAAAATATTATGAAAAGTATTTTCTTTAGAAAAATAAATCACACTGGAGAAGTTGATGCTATTTCTTCGCGCCATTAAAGGTAGGCAACTTTTATCGCTTGGCACCAAATTGAACATTTTCCTTCGAATTTTGAAGTATGGATTTCAATATTGAATATTTACTCTGCTTCCTAAAAGTTTGGTATTGAAAATAATACGAGGGCTCTCTATGAATATAATAAAAGAAAATTACTTTCCTCTACTCATTTTGTATTTATATTATGTTAAAAATACAACAGAATTTTACTTGTGGTACTAAATGAGGTTGTTTTTTTTTATGGTAAAAAGGGGGCAAACGGGCAGGAGGCTCACTTGATGGGAAGTGATCACCTCCGCCCATGGACATCTGCAAGCCTGGGCTTGCAGATGCGTTGCCAGCCTTTCAGGAAAGGGAGGGATGGAGGAGGGAGGGAAGTGGGAGGGAGGGGGGAACGAAGGCGGAGGATGAAGGGAAGAGGGACCCCCCTCCCTCTGGAGAGTGAGCCTCCCGGACTCTCACTCACCGGACGAAACGCGACAGCATAGCTATATAGTACTAATGAACTATACGGGGCGTGCCGGCCCATTCGGTTGCTACCTGAAGGTAACAAGCATGGCACTACCACTTTATTTATTGTTGCATAATATAGAATCTAAATCTACACATATTAATAAAATTGAAGTGTATGTGTTTAATTTCATCTTTTCATGCATACGAAAGAATATACAATACAAAAAACTATTTTTAAAATTTTTGTCTGTCTGTTTGTTCCGGTTAATTTCTGAAACAGTTGGACCGATTTTAACGGGACTTTTACTCGCAGATAACTAATGTTATAAGGCTTAATCTTGGGTTACATTTTAACCGACTTCAAAAAAGGAGGAGGTAGAAATTTTATTTATTTTACTAACTAGCTATGAATAAATTAATAATAATTAATGGTCTTATTCATAAAAAAATATAGAAGCTTTATTAGCTTGCTAATAAGCAAATTCTCAAAAACATTATTCATAAACGTTCAATAGTGCTAAAACGCTCCATAAGTGTTCAATAACGGCTCTATAACTTATAGTAGCTTGAAGCCTACTATAAACCTTTAATAAAGAACAAGATGGTCGTCTTGTCTTCAGTGACAGCTGATAATTTAAACTTGAAGTGAGATTATTTTATCATAATAAGTGTATTTTTTTGCTTTCTATTAAAAACAAATTACTATATAATGCAAGCTCTACAAACGATAGCTACCATTAAATATTTTGAAAACACTCAACGTCGTCAGAAGGTGTATCAGAAAAGATATGACCCGTTGTCTTTGTCGGATCTGGATTTTAAACGGCGATACCGCTTCAATAAAGATACCGCAAGGTTTATTGTTGATCTGGAAGAGGAAGAGTAGGACACAGTACTTTCCTGCGAGCATTTATCGATGAACATTTTAACTAAGGACAGAAATAACAGTGTACTTAATCCTAACTATCATTACTAATGCGATACTATATATAATTATAAATGCGAAAGTAACTCTGTCTGTTTGTCGCGCTATCACGCCTAAACTACTGAACCAATTTAAATGAAATGTAGTACACAGATAGTCTAGAGCTTGAGAAAGGACATTGGCTACTTTTCAAGGCGAAAAAAGCACAGAAAGGGTTGAAATAGGGGATGAAAGTTTGTATGGAAATTGCGTCATTTTTAAAGCTAGAAGCTTGAAACTATTTTTTAGGTTTTTGATTAGATATTATGTATAAGTAAATAAGACCTTGAAAGTTTGTAAAAATGTTATCATAATAGTTTATACAACTATATACCTCTATTATAATATTGTAAATTAATAAAAGAAATATATATTTTATTTTAAAGTATTTTATTTTTTTTTCATAATATTCAATTTTTTTTTTAATTAATTACTCCTCCAAGTCTAAATTTCGTGATATTTTTTTTTTCGTTTTCCATTTGGATAGCATGCAGCTCCTTCCTACAATCTATTTCAACATTTTTTATTTCATTTACAGCAGAAGTAGATGCCTGTAATACAAAATAGTTTTTAATTTTAATGTTTCAATAAATGGGCATCATTTTGTGAAACAACATTATATTTTTAGCCTCAAGATAGTGGGATGAAGTTTGACATTTGTATCTATTGTTATTAAATACAAATTGATTAATACATATTAAAACCATCATCAATAGTATGTAATTTATATAGCATTTGATATGAGCTCATATGGATAATATTTACCTTGTTCTCATTATCTTCTTTTATTTTCATTTTCATATTTTTATTTTCAATTGCGGAAACTCTCTCCCTGACCAACTCCGTCAATAAATGCTACGGAAAGAAATAAGAACGTGGAAATATTAAGGCAACACGTAGAAATACATAGGAAGTACACCGAATACAAACTTTTGTACTGACCTTGTCTTCGCTTAACCAATTTTCACTTCTGTCTCTCTTTTTAGTTATTTTTATTCCCTTTTCCATGTTCAATAATTAGAAAATTAAGAAAATTCTTAAATAAAGCACTACTACTTTTGGCGGCGGGAAAGTCAAAACAAATGTCACACTGTGATTCACAGAGCATAGAGCCCAGTATTTTTGACATTTTGTCCATGATTAATCAAAACGACAACATAATAAAGCGAAACCAGCTTATAGCGATAATTTAGTTGTGAGAGGTTTATTGAACCGTTATGAATAAAGGAAGTTATGAAACGTTTAATAGCCCTATTGAGCATTTTAGCTAATGAACATTGTAAACCTATATTAAGAGATTTTTATGAATAAGACCGTAGATCTGTATATAAATGTAATAAGCATACAATTACACCTCCAAAATTCGAAAGTATATGTATTTAGGACTAAAATTTAAATTCAATAATGTTGAAAGTTCTTACCTTTACCCCTTTTAATTATTGATATTTGACTTTTAAAGAAACATTAGAACAAACTTGATAATTTATTTATCTTAAACGAATTCTGGAGAATTTCCGCATCTACTGCGTGATAAATTAATCATGACTGTCAAAGCTTGAAGTGGCGTGAGAGGCATCTTTCATTTAAAATGACATAAATTTAACAAAATATACTCTATACTTTTTTAATATAGTAAATGTACTTTACATTATTATTTTATCTTTTCTATTACCGTAACGCTTAAGCAGCTTAACTGATTTCGATAAAAATTTTCAAGAATTAACTGTATCTTGGTATAGAATATTAGGTACCTTCGATCCCTGATAGATCCTGATATGGTATCATCATACTCGAACAACCAGCTATCATTATAGTTGGTTATTTGAGTTAAAATATAGGATACTTGTTACTGCGACAAAATATCTAAAAAATTACTAATTCTAAGAAATATATAACTGTTAAAGTGTACTTAGTATATAATATTATGATAAGTACCTGATAGGTGTAATGTCCCTTATAAGATATTCATACTAGCTATCATGTCATTTTATTTTATAGGGTAAGTTAATGAGCCCTTTCAGACATTATTTTGAGACGCCTCATATACATTTTGACATTTATGTACTGGGACATGTGCAATTATGCTTTTAAGGAGTGTCTTAGTCTTTTTTTTATTTAGAATACATTAAAAGTAAAAAAAAACAAAAACAAGTTTTTATTTAAATGCGCTAAAAAGAATAAAAATACTTTTATTCTTTTTAGAGCTTTTAATTTGGATGTTGACGACATGACGCCATGTTGGATTTAGAATGATGTCACAATGCTAACCATGCCTTTTCATTTAAATTTAATGTGTATACAAAATTTTAGCTCAATCTATTGAAGATATCTGCTTCAAATTTTTTTTTTATTTAATAAATTGTACAATGTATTTACAATCGAGTGGGTGAAGTTCTGTACTCCTTGCTAGGTTATAAAATAATCTGTATTAAGGAGTAACAGTCCCGTTCCCCTTTGGGTATTTAACAAAATTTAGGTACAATATATTTTTATATAAAAATTTCCACTGCTAACAATGCTACAATATAATATTAACTTCTATCTTAATTAATTATAAAGTTTGTTGAGGTGTGTGCGTGCGTGCGTGTGTGTGTGTGTGCATGTGTGTGCATGTGTGTGTGTGTGTGTGTGTGTGTGTGTGTGTGTGTGTGTGTGTGTGTGTGTGTGTGTGTGTGTGTGTGTGTGTGTGTGTGTGTGTGTGTGTGTGTGTGTGCGCGTGTGCATGTGTGTGTGTGTGTGTGTGTGTGTGTGTGTGTGTGTGTGTGTGTGTGCGTGTGCGCATGTTGTGTCAGCTTACACGTCTATACCTCATAAAAGATTGAGTTGCAAGATTCCACCCAAACCAACATACGTTGCAAGTTAATTAAAATCTTGTAAAATTTATAAGGGTTCCACTCAAAAAAGTTCGTTACAAATGAACTTGTATTTGTTAAGCATAATTAATTAAAAATTGTCAAAAAAAGCAAATCAATATAAAGAAGACTACAACAAAAATATATTTTTTACGTATGAAACGCTTTAGCTAAGTTTTTTTCCATAAACTTTATAACTTATTCATACATAAAATATATTGCCTTAGTACTTAAATCATATTTGCTTTTGTGTAAAGCTCACATCTCACAAAGTTAATCTATCATAAACTGAAAATACACTACTATAATAATAAAAGGGGTTGTACTAACGATATATTGTTACACGCAGATAGGCATCAAATTTTATTTATATGTACACATTTCATTGCCCTCATATCGTATGCTTTAAAAGATATGGAGATTAAATAGCAAATTTCAATAATTACTCTATTCATATTGAGTGTAGAGCAAACCTATCAAGTAATAAATCGAAACACATATAAAACATAATTCAGCAAAGCGTATATAACTCTTGATAGAGACCAATGTTGTAGTGAGATAACGAGCGCTTTTGACATTCATCATTTGTTATGGCTGAATCAAATTACGTTATGAATTTTGAATTTATGTAATTTCTGCTAAAATTATGGTTCAACAAGATGAGAATATGAAAGGGTTTAAATATAAAATAGAATCTATTCATACACGGGACTAAGTCTTTTTAAGCTGGTACTAATTGAAGTATTATACAAATTTAAATCATAATTAGTCATAATGTAAGGAAGGTTTGATTTATTTAAAAGTATTAAATAAAGGCATTTTTGAAGTTAATTATGTGTAAAATAATACATAGTACAAATATTGTGTATCTTTTTTAACTATATTTTTGTATACTTTGGAACCAGGGTTAACCCTTCGTTCACAAAGTGGGGTATTACAAGCCCAAACGTTTGTAAAACCACAACTGTATGAATTAGTATTTTTTTTTATAAATGCCAATATTGCCTGTGAGAATACTCAGACAGTCCATTGTGAGATATTCCTAAAGCATCTTCCTCCTACGAAATCTTCTTTTACCTACAAATTTGCCCATCATAATAGTTTTTGACTAAAAATTCAGAAACCAGGAAGATAAAAGAACAAGAATCGTAACGTATGTAATGTAAGACCTTTTTTATCTATTTTTATGTTCTATGGCACTGAAGGGTTAATTTTATCATATTTGTAAAATCTATAACCAAAATGAAACAAAACGAATAAGCGTTTGGACTAAACTTGAATAATTTGAACATTTTCCGTAAAATTTTGTAGTACGAATTTCAATATTGAAATCTTAGTGTCTTCCTAAAACTTTGAAATTGAAAACAATACGTCGACAACTGCTGCGAATATCAGCGATGGAAGTTCTTTGGCCTTATATAAGTTATTTCTAGTTCACAATATCAGTATTTATTTTTACTACGTAGTTTACATTTTTATTATTTCAAGAAATAAAACTAAATAAACAATATTTAAAACTGTAAATATTCTAATAGGTGACCTTGATTTTAATTAAGTAGTTATATTCAATAAGGCATCTGTTTGCGAAAATTATAAAAATGTTATGTTTGTTCAGATCTATACTATAGCTAGTTACGACTAATACACACTGCCTTTTTTGATAAGAGGTACCAATATGTGTATAGTAATTTCATTAAAACATTTAAACTTTATAAATTATAACCTGACTGTTCTTTTATTTTCACCGTCCACTGTTAGACGTGTCTCCCTCGGCGCCTACTGTCCCGTTCTCGGGTACACACACACACACACACACATATAAGTATGATACTCGTACATATATATCTATATATTCGCTGCCTGCTACCTCTTAAAATACCTCTTGAATAATATACATTGTTTTATAACAGCATACAGATAACTAAATTATATTCTATTCGATAAATATGTAAATTAACGACTAATATCTATATACAAAATTTCTATTTCTTATTCTTTGAAGATTGTACCTATCGAGACGTTTGGCAACATTGGCAATATCATAAACAAAATAACACGTTACGATTCTTGATATTGACATTTTATTTGGTAGATTCCGCCTATACATAATTAAATGTGTTGTATGTGTTAAAATTATAACAAAACAAAAGATAATATTACGATATAAAACCTGTAATGAGCAGTTAAACCCTTCCAAGAAATTACCGTGTAACTCTCTAGGGTACTTTATTACGGTGGAACATCATCTCATTTGGGGGCAAATTAATGGGCATCACACGTTCTGTAACGTCTCTGTTTATTACCCTCTTAGATATTTTTTATGATATTCAAAATTAGGTGCTTAGTATATTTAATTGACTAAATCAAATGCATTATTCTTAAACAAATTTATTTGCGTTTAAGACCTCTTGATTATTTCTTGTATCAAACTTCAATTATTATAAATGAATGAATGAATAAGGTGCCACCCCTATTTTTGTTTTTTGTATAGTAACAACAGAAAAATTGTCAAGCAGTTCATATGAGACATTTATCCACTAACTTTTAACGATGTCTTTTCAATAATTCTATAGAAAATGAGTCTGACATACAATCACATTTATAAGGATTCGTGAAAATCCGAATTTATGCAACAATTGTTAAGAGCATGGCTCTTTACGAATTTAATGCAATAAATTACACCTTCTTACCTATTGTACATAATATATTGGGCTTGACTGACCAGTTTCTGTTCTCATATATGACTGAATAACATAACTGTTATTTATATACAATATATAATACGTGTAATAATTTTCAGCTTTAGCAAATTCATTTAAATACTACAGCAATAATGACATGTTTGATAGCACATATGTGACACCTGTTCTACCTCTCGCTTGACTGACCGCAGTATGTTGCGTGTATACAACTTATACACAACTAGTATAACCAATTGTCCAATGATGTACTAAATTCAGAGAATTGCTTGACATGGCTCTCCATCTATATAGTTTTTCAGATTTCTTTTTGTTACTAACTGTACAATTTCAATACTTTCAATTATTTAAATTTTTGATGGTTCACTCACTTTTCCTTGATGAGGAACGAACAAAACACGAAAATAACAAGTAAATTACTAGGATTATCTAGTAACAGATATTAATCAAATTAGTAATGTAAAAGCTACATGAATGTCTAAAGACATTTCTTACTGTATTATTTGTATTAAAATACAATATTGTCTTTTTCTACTTTAACATAAGGTTAATAAGAACTTTGAATTTGAGTTACATATAACACAATATATTAGTTAAAAACTTGTATTTTATCCTTTAGTTGAAATATGTTTGTTGTAGACATTTAATTTAAATCTAATATAAAGTGATAAGGGATGAAAAGTTATGGTCTATACGCACTGTTGGGGAGATGGTGAAAAAATTGTAATATACTTAGGATAGGAGAATCTTTCTGTTTCTATTTTAATCAACTCGATATAAAAATTGATATTTTCACATAGAAGTCACTTCTTGTGACAAATCTTATAATTTTTTGGATTATTTTATTTAAATTTTTTAGATACTTTGATACCTAAAGTATCTAGAAAATTAAATGAAAAAAAAACCTAGTTAAACTAAGAAAATAAGTAAGCAAACGGTGATACAACTTCGTATATTAGATGTAGTTATTTAATTATATTGAACAAGCAGTTCTTTTACTTATCTCGGATCTCAGATCACAGAATATATGGCTCTTAAAATTTAGATAAAACCTCGTATTAAGATAAGGTTTTGCTTTTTAAGCTTATCTACATATTATATACAATATAGTTACATAGGCTATATTTTTTTGGAAAAACGCCTTTTTAATAACTCAAACAAAAGGAGGGAAGCTTAATCGCCCATGTACTCTTTTTACGTGCTGGATAAAACGTCAAGCAAGTGGTTATATGAAAAATTGTGACATAATCTAGAAAAACCAACAAATTTGTTTGAACTTTATCGATTATGCTTTCTATCAAATGTTAGGTATGTATCTGAGATAAGAGAAGTAATAATCAATTGTTTTTTATTTTAAATAAAAAAAATAAACATACACAAATACTAGATACAAACAACTTATCTTCATAAATAAATTGTTTTAGAATAAATAATAAAAGTGAATTTAAAATAAATTTATCCAGTAGTGTGAAAAATCCACTAAACCTTAGTAAAATATAATTCATCTCTGATCAATATTGTTATAGCGAAAATGTATCGATGAAACAATATTAATAGGCGAGAGCCCTCAGAAATAATTAATCACAAGTATTATTAATTTTCTCAATAGCATCGCGTAATTTGTTTCTTTAGTACTTGCTGTGTTTGAAGTCTGAGTTGGAATAAAAGTTGAGATTTAGTTTGTATAAGCATTAAAACTTTTACTTGAAGGACTAGAAATCGTAAGGACTAGAATTACTTTCTTGTCACACTTCTAGTACAAGTTTAGTAAATATATGAAAATAAATTAAGAATTTGTTAAAAATATCACAAACTAACATAAAAAATAAATACTCGAATTGAGTTATCCTACAATAATAATAATTAATGTTGGTCGAATCGGTCGAATACGCTATTACTTTTAACAATTGTACCAATATTCAAAAATGTTAAATAATAAACAGAAATGTTAAATTGTTACACTTAAACACATCTACGTTTTGCTTAGGTTTGTCTCTAGGTACGTTTAATTTATTTTTTATGGAACCCTAATTCTTGTTTTACATTAAAAGGAGCTTTAGGTATTTTTTATAACGTCAGCTAAGTTTCAGTAAAAGTACTGTCAAAATTTATCCAGCTGATACAAAGACTTCAATGATAAGCAGGCACAAAGAGGAAGAAAAATCTATAAAATATGTGTTTTTCTTATAAATATTGTGAATTACATATTACGAAATTAGCAAAAAGCTGTTAAATTAACAAACAGACATTTTAATTTTATTTGTATAGTTAAATTTTTTTAAACTATTTCGTGGTTAAATTATTATAAGTGCTTAAAAATAACGTTCAATCCTTTGAGTCCTTCTCAAAAACAGCAGAAAAAATCTATGAAAGAATTTCCATTTATGTGTTAACGAAAAAATGCCAAAGTAGCCAAAATAAATAAAATTGTCGGGACTCCAATGAAATAGAACAAATCTTTAAATAATCTTGATTTGACAATGGCAAAACAAAGGAATTCTCTTATCGGAAATGTAGGGCATCTAAGGGACGACAATTTGTATAACATGTTTGACGTCTAAGGATTCAATGTTTATTCTTCTTTTAGAAATCTATACTAATATTATAAAGAGGAAAGGTTTGTATTTAAGTATGTTTGTAACGAATTGGCTCAAAAAGTTATGGACCGATTTTAAAAATTCTTTCACCATTTGAATGCTACATTATCACTGATTAATATAGACTATTTTAATTGCAAGAACAAAATAAGGATCTCTACTAAAACTACAATAACAGGAGAGAAGGAGTAGTGCGCGGCTCAGGAGTATATTAATGCTGGAGTAATTTTGGAGAATTTTAAACCGAGCGAGTGATCGAATGAAGTTTAGTAGCGATTAAAAAAATGAACGCAGGCGAAGCCGCGCGTATTGCTAGTTCTTAGATAAAGAATAAAAGTATCCTTTCAAATTATGTTATAAGAACTATACAAAGCTTATAAATTGAAGGGATAGATTTTAGTGACTGTAGACTTGCTTCAAGTTTTGAATATTACTAACCATAACGGGTTAAAATCTCGAATCTCGCACCTGTAATATTTTCATGTGCGAATCATTTCCAATATCATTATCACTTGTCTTACGGGGAAGGAAAACTTTGTGAGGAACCTGTATATCTGACATAACCTAGCAAGTTTTCGAAAGACATGTGTACCGACTATGCTAACTCGCACTTTGCCAGCGTAGTGCTCTATAGCCTATATCTATGCCAGATAGGCTATGCCCCAGGGCAAATGGAAATTAACGCCCGCAGTGGGAAGAAAACAAAAGCTTAACACAATAATTAATAGCCTATGTATTACTATCATAGTCTATTTCCGTAAAATATTTTTTCAAATTCGTCTAAATAGCATTACATCTATCATATATCAGGATGAATCGTTAGCTTAGAGTAATATAAGAATAAATCGTATTTGCGTTTTAATTTCTATTTTACAACTTATAACTGCTTATTATTTGTTAGACTAAACAATAACTTTGAACTATTGCGAAACAACTTTTACTTACTTATGAAAACTTTCCTTTTTTAGTATTTTTTCAAACACAATAACATTATTTTATTAATTTGTAAAGGCTAAAACGAATATGTATTACAGAAAATAAAAAGGTAAATAAAAGTGTTAAAACTAAAAATTTACAAGTATTCGAATACACTCGAGCGAAGCGCTGGTAAGTAACTAGTATTAATTAATAAAACTACAAGAGTTGTTTATTCTAATTGAATTTGACCAAAAAGAGAAAATTTAACGAAATTAGGCTACTATTATTATTATAGAAATTGTAAATATTACGGTTCGTTAAGATGTTGGTAGACTAACATTGTGAATTTAGATCTTAACTGGCTGCCTTGAGGCGGGTGAAGCAATTTGAAATTTAGGTATAAAGGTATGTTCAGACTACAAGTATAATAATTAGTTATTAAATAATGGAATAAATAATGATAGCAAATTAATAATAGCAAACAGTAGATTATTCTTACATTCATCTATATAAATAAAATGATAGAGGTCTGCAGTTGTGTGCGCATCACGGAAAAACTACTGGATAGATTTCAATGAAACTTTCTAAGTTTTATTTTTTAGACACTTGTCCCTTATCAAAAAAAATGATTGCGATATCTTCATTTAATAAAAAGTTATTAAAGTTTCAAGAAACAACGATTTGTATATGCACTGCGTGTTCACTGTTCAGTGATGTATGTTTCCTTCTCACGGAGTAGTGGGGCAAGCGACGTAGCGCGCATGCGGAAAACTTTGTTAATATTTCAAGCAACGCGGACGAAGTCGCGGGTATCAGTTAGTCTATACATATAATAAAATTCTAACTTAGTCTAATCTCGACTGATATCTGTCTGTAACCACATCGCGAGAAAGCTACTAAGCAAATTTTGATAAAATTTGGTATGATGATAGCTAGTTATCCAGGTTATATATGACACTTTCTTTTGCAGAAAATTATCTGGTTTTTGAGAAATATATACTAGTAGTTAAAAATTCTCCAGTGATAGATAAAGTCTTAATTTAAGAATTAGGTTCCCTTATACTAATTACTCGGGTGGTGACGCGAGAAATGCTAGTTCCTAATATATTCGTATATTACGAGAAGCCTACATTTATGTTAGGAAAAAATTTTTTTGCTTTTAAAAATTAAAACGTGCCTTAAGACGCACTCGAGCAAAGCTAGGGTAACTCGCTTGTTAAAAATAAAATATCAGAAAGAAAATTCAAGTAAATCACACATTTTACCTGCTGTAAATTGTAGAACAATAGGATTTTGTAGAATAAATCACAAGCACTGCAACGCTCAAGTTCCGAATTGGTTTGAAAGTTTAGCAGAAAGTCGACAAGCAATTTAAATCTCACGTGAAATGTGGTTAGTGTATCAAAACTTTCTTACATTAAAATTTTATTTAAAACTATATATACTTGTATTAATATTATTAATTCATTAAAAATGAATGTACGAGTATATACTGACATAGTTATTTACTAAAATATACGTTTTAGCTTAAACATTTTCTTCTAAGTTAGAAGACATTGCAATTTTTTACATAATATTGTGTTTACAGCCTTAAAATATATTACAAAATTATATTTAAATATTAATAAATTTTAGAACATGGTGGGTTCGCCTTAAAATAGATTTCCAAATTTTTAACCTTTATTTTTTTATGTATCTAACTAGACAAATAAATTTAGCGCGAGCGGAACACCCCAAGTTTTGCTAGTCATACATATAAACCTTACTCTTGAATCACTCTATCTATTAAAAAACCGCATCAAAATCCGTTGTGTAGTTTTAAAGATTTAAGCATACAAAGGGATATAGGGACAGAGAAAGCGACTTTGTTTTATACTATGTAGTGACTAGATAACTAAATTTAGCGCGAGCGGAACACCCCAAGTTCTGCTAGTCATATAAACCTTAAGCTCTTGAATAACTCTATCTATTAAAAAAACCGCATCAAAATCCGTTGTGTAGTTTTAAGGATCTAAGCATATATAGGGACAGACAGATAGTGGGAAGCGACTTTGTTTTATATTATGTAGTGATAAATGAGTATAAATCTGATCTTATAGAACCCACAACACAACTCTAGTCAAGTAATTGTTAATTTAATTATAACAATAAAAAACGAAACAGAAATTAATTTAACAAAACTTCAATTTTATTTAGTTATTAATGAAGTTACGCCAAATGTAAAATATTTTTCAAGAAATTATTATATTTTAAGGGTAAGTTTTGTATGAAACTGCTACAAATTCTTTATAATGATAGAGATACTAGAGCCCTTTACAAAATAGCTTGTGAGAGTAAGGGTAGTACAATCACGTACTAACTAGTAGTGACGAAACGAAAAACAAAGGTGTTTTCGCTATGACTGTGAAATTTTAGGTGATTCTTAGTAAATAAAAATATTTTATAAATTAAACTTACGTAACTACTATTAGTATTTACATATAACTATAAGTTTTGATTCAGTTTTAATTATTTTATAAGCCTAAAAATAGGTACATATTTTAAGCATCATTGAATATTTAGATACTTAGTTAATTTTAGTTACTGATTCAATTCAATTTCTTTGTTTTATACAATTGACTTCGTCATTATCGCCGTAGAATTGAAAAGACATAATATATAGAATGACCAGTAAAAAAAGATAAAATAAACTAGATTAATTGTTTAAATAAAGTAAAATAAAAATGACAAAAACTATTTTTATATATTACCTTACAAAAATTGGAGTGGTTCTTAAAAAATTGACAGTGAGACAACGAACTACGATCAGTGTCCACTTCTCTGTACAGCGACAACGTTAAAACCAGAGACAAAAATAAAAACCACGAAAGCCCAAGTTATTTTTAATCAAATTTACAATGCTATTTCCGCTTGGACGCAGCTTTTTCTTTAAGAAATTAGTTTTTGGATCGGTTCTGTTTTAAAGCTTTGTTAATTTTAGTTTATCATTTTAATGCATAACATTATTAACAGCTTAAAGCTAGGCTAGCTATTAATAATTTAGGAACTGTTCCTGTTTCTTGTCTGTCTGCAACTATATCATGAGAAAACATCCTTTAAACACCGAGTAAAAGATTATTTTTTATCTCAAGTTACTAATTAATCATCAACTCTATATAATCAAGTATTTATATGTATAGTATGTATGAAGTATGTATGAAGTATGTATATAATATGTATGTATGTGTATGTATGTTTGTATGTATGTATATATGTTTGCATATATGGTATATATAAAAATATAATATATAAAATCTACTCGTATATACATGAACATCTATGTATTTTATATGAATATTTTGTCTTTTATATAGACCTTTTTTTGTATGATCTTGCACTTTTTGGTCTGCTAATTAACCATCTCTCTGACCCCATAGGTTGACTAGAAGAGATCTCTGTTAGAGATAAGTCCACCTTTGCCCTCAACTTCTCTGTTATATTTATATTTGTTTTTTTTCATGTGCAATAAAGAATACATATAAACCACTGGATAGATTTTGACGAAATTTGATATTGTTATAACTGGTTATTTTACTCAAAATGTAGGATACTTTTTACTGCGCTAATTATATCTGAGAAATTGATACTAATCACTAAAATATACATATATACGGAGGAACCTGAAGGAGAGGGTGAATCGCTAGTTATTGGGTATCTTTTATATAATACTGTGACCGTGTCTTTAATATAATATTCTAATATTAAATAAAGCAAGAAAGCTTTTGTGAAAAGTGTAGTTTTTATGTCTCTAAAACTAGTGATTCGATTTTGAAACACCTTCACGAATGTTAAGTTACATCATGGCTCAGTGCTAAAGGCCATTCTTTATTCCAAAAAACTGTTCAATGTCAAAAATTAAATAACTTTATTGGCCTGCACTACATAAGAAGTTCGAAATATTATAGCAATAAAATGTTAGACACAAAGGCCTCTAAGGACGCACCCGAGGAACGAAGGTTAGCCGATAATTCTTAATAATATAAAAATATAAATATTGTAAGTCAATGTCTGGTCAGCACCGAAATTCTCCGACACGTTTGGCTCAGTTTGTAGTGATCCTACTTATTGTGAAAGCGGTCGCGGGTTCGAATCCCGCTGGGTGCATTCATTTGTTGAGCACGAATGTTTGTACTGGGTATTTTATACGTATAATATGTATATATTTAAAGCTATATTACTCGTATATGTGTAGTGTAACAAATATCAGGTATTCATGACACTAGCCTATTTATTTATTCTTCTATGATGAGATTTGACCACACAACCGAATTTTAAATATTATGCAACTACACTTTATATAATAATGTTATCGAAAATTCTGCCTTCACACCGAAGTGGGCACAATTAAACGATTATTTCTCCAATCTACTTCAGAGTAGGTTTCGTATTACAAGGATCAAGTTACAAGCTTTATGTTAAGCTGTGTAAACTAATATTTTATTGAATAGCTTTCTTTATGAGGTTAGCAATAGCTCCACTTTAAATAAGGTATACATAGTTCTGCACTCACGACTTATAACTGGTACCTGGCTTTGGTACATTCAGGTACATAATAAAAATCTAGTCAGTTGCCTATCTTTGTACTAAATTACATACAAACCTGCCTAGTCGTTGCCAAGTATAGGGTAACAAATACATATATATTATGTATGTAATATGTATGTCAAATACAAACCTTTACTTATATTAATGTACCTATATTATATAAGATACATGTATATACAATAAGTAAATAACAATATATCATGTTATACTAAAAATCATAATTGAACTGAAAGTTTCGACACAATGTTATTTACTGCCGTCATATTGTACGTCGTGTAAAATGCAATCTGGTTACGACTCGCCAAACAACAGCACGTGACTATACGCGAGTACTAGCATTAAGGAATAAATCTAGACTTTATAGCGGTCTATAAAACTAAACTTTACCTCGTAAATCCGTTTTGATTAATTTGTTATACACTATAGATTAATAATACTAGTGGTTTACCCCAGCTTCTTTAAGAGACTTTGTTACGAAGTAAATCGTAGTGAAATACGTTTCCAAAGAACCTATAATTAAAAAAGTGGTGTTATAAGTAGGATGAAAACAGTGATATCTAGGATAATTTATAATCGCTCTATTGCTTTTTTAATAATATTTTTTAAAACTGTACCTAGTAAAGCAATTTTTTTTTCTTTCTTGCAATCTATTTAATTTCTTTAACTAAGTATCTATACATAAATAGGCAAATGTAAATCAGTTCAGTACCTACACTAATAAAAAGAGAGTTGTTTTAAGATTTCATTATGTATTTAAATATACTTTTATTTACTTTTGTTTAATTAAATATACTTTTATTAAAACACTAACGACTTCACGTATTTTCTGAGACTTGGCATCTTATAGCTCGCACCACACCAATTTCCTATAAAGCTGAATTGATCTTGCTCGACTGTGCCATCCTTGCGTATAATTGACTCTTTCCTGTCATTTCCTCCAAATCCGAGTGCCGAATCAGAGCTTCGAAAATATTTGCCGATCATATTATTATCATAATTTATTCGGACCTCTCGAATTGGCTTACACTAGTTTTTGCACAAGGTTTCACTCGTAAGATATTAATATTTCTATAAAATCTTACATAGCAATTAGATATTGTAAAAATGTAATTAAACAATATTATGTACTATGCCTTATTCTATAACAGTAAGTCTATGACACTAAATATTATTATTATTATTTATTTATTTATTGTAGAACATATAATTAATAATTAGTTATTAATACAATACTTCTTCAAGTGATCTCTTTTATTTCATCGACCTATCGACTATCCGTGGACCTCAACATTCAACAGATATAAGTGATTTTATAGTAATTTATAGCAGTATAGTGTGAAAGTGGCATAATGTTATTTTTCTTTAATATTGTTATATTGTAACATTCAGAGATTCCCGTGGGATATTACTAGAAGTGCTAGACTTTTACTATTATGAAATATATAAGTAACGTCAATCTTAAATTCTTTTGTTTTTTCTGTCTGTCTGCTTGTATTTTCAAATAAAAAATCATATTTTATTAATCTTTACATACAGTTTAGTTTTTGATCTTCTATTTCATTTGTCAACGGTTTTTGTGTGTCTTAACTATTGACGAGTATTATTATAACCAATACTATATTTAATGAACATTTTTAATAACAATTAATATGGTTCAATTTCAGCGACTGGACCAATACGTATACGTAAAAAGATTTTCTTACTCTAGTATAAATATTAAGTTTAGTATAAACCAAACCTAAGAGTCTATATTTTGTTAAACAAATAAGCAATTTTACTTTTATTACATATACAGCTGTTAATTTAGATATAATGTAGCGTAAAAACCAAAATATTTACATCCATACGAGTACATTTTCATATTTTTTAAGCATAACTTCAGGGATTACAGAACAAAAGCGAAGCAGTGAAGGTACATCAACAACAATAAAAACTTCGCAAGTCCCGTGCTAACCGCTCGTTTCATTTTGTATTATTTGCTCTATTCGTGAGCTTTAAGTCTAGCCCTCATACTTTTTCTTTATTTGTTCTGTGGTATAGATTCGCTATGTATACTTAGCAGTAAATAAAACTTGTTAATTGTAAGGAATATACTTATTGCTAATATATAAATTCTACATCCAATAAAAACAATATATCTAAAGAAAACCAGCATATTAAAAGCCTGTTTTCAAACAGATGATTCATATTATTTATAAATGAAATTATCTTTCTCTTTGACGTCTTTGAGGCGATACCTTAGTCTCTTGCGTGATTTTTTCATGATTACTGAAAAGCATTCGAAACGTCGGGAACCAAAAATCATAATAAATCCGCGACAAAATCCGAAAAGATAGTTTCATTTATAATGTCAAATACTCGCGTAAACCTAAGAAAGTATCATATTATTATTTAATTGATATTTTTTTCTAGAGGCTGTGATTTTGATGAAAATGATTTTTCGCGAAAATGTTTTTTTTTATTATTTTGTAATATAAATTATATAAAATTATATTATCTATAAGTTTGACCTGAATTTGGTTTGTGCATGATATAAAAGATGTGATGAATTAAAGTTAACTTTGCTTATAATTTAGATCATCATCTTAATCGATTCTTACATGTTCATTTTTCGACCAATTACCATTAGACTAGTCTGGCAACTGGCTTATTTCGAGAATAGCTAATATATTTAAGCAGCCGTCGATACTAAAAAATCATGCAGCATGAAATAACCCTTAAAAGTTGCAGCGCCATTAGCTTTGAAGCTAGCTAAATTAAACATCCCTGTTATTGCATCGGGTGAATTAAGAACAATTCTATGGGATAATTTACACATAATGGATACTTATAACACAATTCTTATTAAGTCAAATACACTTATATTTAATATTTTTTGGAAAATTTAATTGAAAAAGTGATTATCGACACTAAGGCTATCTATAGTTTTTAAAAATTATGTCGGTCTGTCCATCCGTCTTTTTAACTTTCACGAGAAAAGCCTTAGCGCGGTGACCTAGTGACCAATATAATTAAAAAAAATATAGTATTTGTAAGTACTTAGTTGAGAAATCACTAAATATAGCAGAATATAAAACAAATCATTAGATTTTCTCTGTACATAAAACATAAATTTTAAATCTACGAGATACATCGCCTTCATACTTTACATTCATGAATAACAATGACGTAGAAGAAAGCTATGAGTATTATATGTATAAAACTAAGCAGTGAACGCTTTTACGTCGTAATTTCGAACTTACGTAACCTATAGCTTTTGTAGACGTGCAAACAGAAGTCTCAATCCCGGCAAAACCAACCAAGGAATGAAGTGAATTTCACGATCCATCGGACACTTAGGATTCTCAATCCCGGATCCCGTGTGTGGGATCAATCCCACTTTATCAGTACTCCGTTCTCAAAGACCTAACTAAAGCCGAGCGAAATGAGTTATTTTGTAGGAATGTTATTTTAAAGTTTATTTATTTAAAGGTTTTTTATTTGTTATTTTGAATTGTTTAATTTATGTTCCTAAAGGCGATAATTAGGTAAATGTTTTTTTTTGTTTAATCTGTACTAATAATATATACTAATATTATAAAGCTGAAGAGTTTGTTTGTTTGTTTGGTTGGTTGGTTGAACGCACTTATCTCAGGAGCTACTGGTCCGAATTGAAAAATTCTTTTTGTGTTGGATAGTTCGTTTATCAAGGAAGGCTATAGGTTATACTACATCAGGCTACGACCAATAGGAGCGGAACGTAAATGAAAACTGTTGCAAAAATGGGAGAACAATATTTCTTTTGGTTTTCAGGCTCTGAAGCCTCTGGACCCGAGCGGAGCCACGGGAAAGGCTAGTATTTACATATTTGTACAAATATAATTTTGGTGAAAGTCAAATATAATATCAAATATATTAAGTACAAATATATTAAGGAAATTATTACTTAAAAATACAAAAGAAAGACAAATAATAAAAATAATACTATTATTTTTTGAATTATTTAGTTTTCCACATACGCCGACGAATTTTATTTAGGATATATCAAAAGATACGGAATCAAATGAAAACATTAATTGTGAAAAATATAACAATCAAAGTAATTTAGCTGACTGCAAAGGTAAGATAAAATCGCTTCAATTTTTCATGGCGAGGTGAGCTTTCGTAAAAATGCTTGGAAGTAGTTATCTGCACGCCTCATTGATAACTTGCTACTCGTATTTATGTGGGATAGAAACGCGATCTTTATAAGTGAATGTAAAATAAAACACTAGTTTAAATTAAAATGCTATCCATTGAAACAAAACGTCCTTATTAATTATTTAAATTTCATATTTGTTGGTTTTTATATCGTAAAATAAATTTTGATTTAGATTTAGATTAAAAAAATATGAATAATTTTATAGATTTTTTATTAGCTATCAATTTTCCTAATAAAAGTTGTCTAGACGCATTACTAAAGTAGATATCAATAATCGAGGACTAAAGTCTAAAATAGATATATCATAAAATTAAAATGTCTGTTTGTCACAAAAACATAAGTTTAGTATAAACTAGTAATTTAGTATAATGCATTTGTAATTATATACAGTACATTATAAGGTAAAGATAATTTTGAACATTTTTGAACCCAGGACTTCTGGACCCATGCTAGTCACTAGACCACCGAGGCAGTGAGCGTGTCTTTAGTATAGGCAATTAACTTAATACAATTACAGCTAGAAGGCCAGGAATGATGATTTTGATCTACGACTACAGGGAAATTCTTAATTTTACAAAGTTAATATAGCTTAAAATTATTATAACTTAAATTTTAATATTTAATAAATTATACAAAAAACTTTTTTCAAAGCTGAAATATCAATTTATATATTTTTTTAAACAAAATACCTATATATTCTTTGTAGCAACATTCATAAAACTTTTACTCAGTTTCGTAGATACTTAAAGCTCTGTCATTATCACATTCCGTTTCAAAAGAAACGTGGATTTCCCTTTTATTCTTTTGACAGAGATCGGGGTCATCACAAAAACTTGCGTAAAGTAATTGTTTTCGATTTGTAACTTTATTTCAATATCGTCTGACGTTAGTAAAAAATTGTACGTAAGCATATATCGTTACAGAATATATCGTGGGATAAATTGTGTCAATTTAGGAAAAAATCTTCAGAAATCATTGCTATTTTCTGTAATATATGTATTTTTACCCTTTTCTGGTTTTTTTAATGGTGGTCTCAAAGTTGGAGTATTTGTATGTTATTATTAATTCATACTGAAAACTACTGGACCGGTTTAGTTGGAACTTAGTACACAGATAGACTGTAACTTGGAGTTCATAGAAACATAGACAATCTAAACCTAAACCTATCTAAATAATATACGTGATCACCATATTAACTATAACAGTTAAAAACTATTATATAAATATTAATTTTGGTAGAGGAGACCGTGGTAGATCGACCTTCACCGATCTGATAACCAGATGAGACATATTTTTTATCGAATATAATTTATAAACAAATATGCCTATAATTACTTGCCTATCTGAAAGTGCTCATGGCTATTTTTAATTAAATTAACTTTAATCGATTTTTTTTTTCATCACTTTCATTCTTTTGGTAACCAAATGAATTTTATTTCACTGTTAGTTTTTAACACACAGAATATGCCTCAGTAGGCTTGCCTACTCATTTTTGTGTGTAGCTACCTGGCAAGCCGATGTGAACAGGTAAGTCAATATAGGTGACTCCATCGTTCTGCTAACTTATCGAAAGTTATATCAAATTTTAGATCATTTTATTACAAAATCAGTCATATAGACTTGCCTGCAAAAAATCATACTTAAAGCACTGTTGCCTAGGTAAAAATAACCATGAGCACTTTCAGATAGGCAAGTAATTATAGGCATATTTGTTTATAAATTATATTCGATAAAAAATATGTCTCATCTGGTTATCAGATCGGTGAAGGTCGATCTACCACGGTCTCCTCTACTACTAGCATGTATTCGTACATACTTGTATACACTTCTAAATCAAATCAAATTTCAATAGTAATATCTAATTCTAAATTATTAATTTTACAGATGCTGTACCATAAGTCGTATAATAGAATATATTAAAACTATCCTTGTCCGTCTGTAGAAGTTTTTTTTAATCATTTTCTTATAATATTAAAATGTACAAATCTCAGCGTGGAAAGAGGAAATAACTGTTCTGGCAGTATATTATCTTGTCGTTACAGTAATGGAACAAAAGGTCGGTGTTCTTAGATAAGAAGGAATTCGCTTTGTGATGAATAAACGTAGCGTCTCAAGCCCTGGGGCGACACGCTTGATTTTTGTTGCCTGTCTCTTTTCTTGCAATTGATATCAATTTTCAATTGTTGGTCAAAAGGTTTATGTACCACGCAAAAAATATATATTTATTAGAACTGAAAACAGATACATTGTGAACAAAAATGGTTTATATCTTTAAGAAATCTCTACCAGAGGTCCTCGAGCGTAAGTTAATAATAATTATAATAATGAAGTACGGTATACTACACTACATACATACTTACTAACAAATACATGCTTATAGAAATACTTTACATTATAAGGAATTATGTGCAACTAGTGACTCACACTCGTCCCGGTTAGTCCCGAGATATGTTTTCCCTCAGTAAAATTGTCCTATAATTATATTGATACGTATAACAAAGTTATCATTAAATTTCGTCAAAATCTTTTTTTTTTTATGGTAAAAAGGGGGCAAACGGGCAGGAGGCTCACCTGATGGAAATTGATCACCTCCGCCCATGGACATCTGCAAGCCAGGCTTGCAGATGCGTTGCCGGTCTTTCAGGAAAGGGAGGGATGGAGGAGGGAGGGAAGTGGGAGGGAGGGGGGAACTAAGGCGGAGGATGAAGGGAAGAGGGAGGGGGGAAGGAGAGTGGGCCTCCCGGACTCTCACTCACCGAACGAAACGCGACAGCATAGCTGCCACTTCACGCCGGTCTTCTTTGAGAGAGTGGTACTAATGAACTATACGGGGCGTGCCGGCCCATTCGGTTGCTACCCGAAGGTAACAAGCATGGCACATCATCATCATGATGACACTACCACTTAATAATCTATGCAATGGTTTCTGGTGATGAGGCTACACTGTAACAGTTAGTAGTAGTAGACAGACAGACAAATATTTTTAAAACTATACATTTGGACTTTGTGTCTATTATAATAATTAATACAAAATTATTATAACATATTTTTTTTCTAATTTAAATTAATTTTATGATACTGATATGTCTCTATACGATAAGCATGTTCTTAATGCAGATCATTTGATTCTCATCTTCTTGTTTTATTTATTTCGCATTAAACCACTGGGTATTGAAAACACAAATTGTTGTCGCAACCGAAAGTGTTTCCAAATGTTTTCTCCCTTGATACGTAAGTGCCATCTTTTCATTATTTTTATTTAGAACTAACGTTGAGTTGCAAATTTAAATTCCTTCATCGGTTTACTCCTGATTGACCTAAATTGTTAAACTAAATTATTTTTTACTAGACTTTCCCCCGGCTCCGCTCGTAATCTAAAGACTGAAAATCAAAAGAAATATTTTTCTCCCGTTTTTGCAAAATTTTTCATTGATGCTCCGCTCCTGTAAGTCGTAGCGTGATGTTATATAGCCTAAAGCCTTCCTTGATAAACGAACTATCCAACACAAAAATATTTTTTCAATTCGGACCAGTAGTTCCTAATATTAGCGCGTTCAAGCAAACAAACAAACTCTTCAGCTTTATAATATTAGTATATTTTATATGTTGTAATGGACTTATTTTCATAGAAGTTAATATTTTTGAATACCACGTAGCTACGTCATGTTAAGTAATCGCCACAGTGTGTCGTGTGTCGTGTGTCAGCCAACAAGCTTTACCCAATTTGCAAATTAGATTTTGGTTTGCTCCATTAATTTCCTAAATTTTGAGCAAATTTGCCAATCGTGTGATCGGTCCTCTTTGACCTCTTATCGTAATATAACGTGGTTTTAAAGTGTACGGAGCTTTTAAGCTTTATGACTTGTATCTTAAAATGAAAATCTGAATTTTATATTATTTTACGAATGAACACTTATTTTTTTTAATTTTGCTTATATTTAAGAGTCCTAGTATATTATATACTAGCTATATTACATACTAGCAGACCCGGCTATGTATAGCTGTGGTAAACTTATATTTTATTCTTTAGTTTAGCGGTAGAATTTGTAGGTTATAGTAGCTGTTTCTTCGGTAAAATAATCTGTAAGTATGATGAGCATCCTACATGAAAATCGTGAAGATTATATATATTTTAGAGTTCATTGCAGATCAACATCTAAAGACGAGATTTTTATTTATTAAGATTGTATAATTTTAGTTTGTGAAATTAAACAGTCCGAGAAACAATTTATTCAAGAATATGACGAATGTTTGTCGAAGTAGAACCCTCGAAAAAGTAAGTAATGCGTAGAAAACTATTTTATCGAGCGGACAGACCCACGGAGGGAAATTTCATGAATAAATTTTTTCTTTGTAAACAAATCTGGGATTTATTAAATTAGGCCCGGCTTGCATCAAGGCTTGGCTTTATTTACTTTATCATATTACTCGTTTTTGTATGCTAAAATTCGAAATGTTATCAAAACAGACTTTTTGATAACAAAAACAGTGGTCTGTGGGAATATTCAGGAAATGATAATAAACCTTTAAACTCGCTTAACTTGAAAAGTCCTACAAAATAACTTCACGACTTGCTAGTAGACTCTGATATATTTAATAAATAAATAAATATGTTGGGACATTATTACAACAGCGCCATCCAGTTCCGTGGTAAGCTACGAGGCGTTACGGATCCCAGATAGTTGAATACTACACGTATAAATTTTAAATACATACATATTATAAATATGAACATCCTTAACTGGAGTACAAAGATTTGTGCTCAACAAATGAATGACCCCAGTGGGACTTGAACCCGCGACCGTTGGCGTACTACAAACTACCAACTGAGCCACACGTGTCGTCAAATTAGTAAAATAAAATATTACACTTATGATGGTGAATCACCCTCGCTGCGGTCAGGTTCATTATTAAGTAGGTTTTAACGGTTAGATAGTTAGATGAATTTTTCTTACAGTAAAAAGTATACGTTGACCCAGATCACCGGATATCATCATGTCTTATGAGTCTGGTTCGTGTTTTTTGTATGTCTGTCTGTTTGTAACGCACTCAAATAACCAGGCATGTATGTAGTATCGATAAAAATACTATTTCAATAAGATTTTTCAGGAACTATTCAATGCACAGATTCGAATCAGTTTCAAAGTTTCAGTTTCAAATTTATTACAATTTTTTTGGTTACGTACGAAAATAATTGGTATTCAACTGTTTGCGTCGTCGCCGGTCTCAGATCTCTACATAGGCCTCCCCCAAAGACGTTCTTATTATGTTTATATATATGACTAGCCTTTACCTCGGCTCCGCTCGCCTCCTAAAGGCTGAATTTAAAAGTAATATTTTCCTCCAGTTTTCTCAATTTTTTCATCGATGCTCCGCTCCTATTAGTCGTAGCGTGATGTAATATCGCATATAGCCTTTCTCAATAAACGGACTCTCCAAGACAAAAAAGAATATTTTAATTCGGACCAGTAGTTCCTGAGATTAGCGCGTTCAACCAAACAAACAAACAAACTCTTCTGCTTTATAATATTAGTATAGATATGTAGATTTAGTTTTGTACTAAATTGATAGAATAAACTATAAACTAAAAATCACTAGTGTTACATATTGTGTTATTAAATTCAATGAAATGAAAAATAAACAGATTTTACGTCATAAAATAAAACAGTTTCCATTAAATTTTCATTCATTGTAATCTAGTTATAAGATCAACGAAATAATATTTCATGGAAGCAGAATGTGATTCCATCGCGATGCGCACTATTGAAAGCTTTTATAATTTGTTTACCGAACGTTGTATGTATTAAATACTGTTTAACATTTATAATACGAAGTCCTGGGTTCAATTAGGGTATAGTTATATTTTAGACTAGGTTTAGTGATTATATAAATCACTAAACCTAGTCAGAAATGGTACTCGACATGGTAAAATTATTTATTTAAAGTTATATATAATTCATAATTGTAGGTATTTACATTAATTTCATTTGAGTAGATGTTTAATTTTGAATTTTTGAGCCTTTATGTTATCAATATAAATGAGTACTTTACAGCTTACTTTATTATTTATGACTCACTCTCGCTTCGTTCGGGTTCGCCCCTAGATTTAGAGCGAGCGAAGTCATGGGTTCCGCTAGTATCTTTATAAATTATGTGTTGTTCTGATGTGTAAGCTATATTGAAAAGTTTCATCAATATCCATTCAGTAGTTTTTGCGTGAAAGAGTAACAAACATACATCCATACATTATTACATTTTTTCTCGTTTATAATTTAGGATTTAACATTCAAATCATAATGTAATAATATTTTTTTAATTAATACCTGGTTGTTCTAATATTAAAGTAGTAGAAGGGTACTACTGTAGTAAATATACATATCTTGAGGCAATGCGAGTTGGGCTAAGTAAATTGTTTTGGGTTTCTGTCAAGAAATTCTTAGCAGTGGCTCGGAGTTTGGATGTTACCGGCTTTACACTTTCACTTGACTTACGTTTGTAGGCACTATGTCTAATACTTCACTGGTCTTGACGGATTGCTTTACCTGGCTGTCAGAGTAAACGATAAATAAAAAATTGAGAATATAGATACCTATGCTTTATATTATCTTCTTCTTTAAAATGTTTTAGCTAAAAAGTCTTCAAGACTAATGCTGATAATTACTTCAGACAGCAATCGAACCCGTAGCCTTCGATTTTATGGGTATTTCAAGTTTACAAAATTTATTTGGTAACTTATTAATATTTTCTTATAAGTCATATTTATATCGAATTACTATGTTTATGTATCATTTGTACAAAATTTGGCATTTCATTACCAGTACTTGCAATTTTAATCATTTACTTGCTATGATGAGTATGAGAGAGTATGCGTTCGAGTCCCGTTGGGGACATTTATTGATGAACACGAATATTTGTACTCAAGCTATGGGTATTTATATTTATAATAACTTACGTAAAATATAGCTCGATATATATTTTACGCCCCGACATACTCGTATTATTATTTTTTTACTTAATAAATAATATGATTTTCTTGACTTTACATTATACATATTATATATTATATGATATATATATTATATATATCTAATATACCTTGCATAATTAATTATATTTGGTCATTTTCACTAATTGCGTCTGTAACAGTAGCGAAGTTTGCTGTAATCTATTATAACTAGCCAAGTCGAATTTGTCACGCAATGTGTTAGAAGTTCGTATAATTGCATGATGGAAGTTAGGGAAGTATGGTAAGATGATACTTATGGGATTATCATATATACATTCTCTTATTAGCCCATTATTCAAGATGTTAGAGCTTAATTATTTCTTATAATAATAAAAGCTCTCTACTTTGCGTACAAAAGAAGACAAAAACAATACATCGGTAGACAAAAGCACAAAAAGCGATTTTTTCTTATATTGGAAAAATATAAATGTAATTAACTAATGGTCGCAGTAAGCTCCTCGAAGTTCTAATCTATTATTTTGTACGTGTAAATCAACAAGATAAAATTTTCCTGCATATTATTACGTTATATTAATTAACTTTACATAATATTACATAATTATTACAGTTTATAGCACATTAATAAAAGATTAAATTATTGTAGCATAAATTGTGTTAATAATGTTGTGAATGTTGAGAATTTATAAATATGTTGGGACATTATTACACACAGCGCCATCTAGTTCCGTGGTAAGCTAAGAAGCTTGTGTTACGGATACCAAATAGTTGGTATATTACGTATATAAGTTTAAATACATATATATTATAAATATATACATCCATGACTGGAGTATAAACATCTGAGTTTTACAAATGAATGCCCCCAGCGGGACTCAAACCCGCGACCGCAGGCGCAAGAAAGTAGGGACTCTACAAACTGCGCCAAACGTCTCGTCAATGTGTTGTCTGTGACTACATAATGAGAAAACTACTGGACAAATTTTGATGAATTTTGGTATAATAATAGGTAGCTATTTAGGTCAACATATACATAGGATACTTTTTACTACGGAAAAAAAATCATCTCTAACAAATATATACTAATCGTTAAAACGTATTAATGGACTTAGAACAAACAAAATAGAATAACAGGCAGTACTTTACATGATTACACTAACTCTAGAGTATTTTTTTAAATTGTATGCAAAAAATAGCTACGATTTAGAAATAAAGACCGTTAATGTTATACCTTAAATAGAAGTTTGAGGTAAAAAATGGTCTCGTTTTTGTAAATCGCATTTGTTTTTCATACTTTATGAGCTACTTGACTTCGCTGACAATACAAAATCAGCTATTTTATACTTAAGTATTTTGAGCAAAATGTTTCATATTAATACGTAGTGGTTTATTTGTATTGTAAATACCGTTATGTGTAGAATAGTTTGATGAATAACTAGTGATGTACCGTAACATTCTTCGCCATTTTTCTATTTGAGTACTAATTTCATAAAAATCTGTCAGTCGCTTAGCATTAAGAAGTAACAATATAGGTACATTTATATACAATATCTTAGTAAATTCCGCATACATTATTGTAGCCCGATTCTTATAACACCATTATTTAGATTAATTTCAATATTGGATTTTAATAATTAAATATAAAATATGCATATTACGCTGGGAAATTAAACAGGTCTAAGTAGCTCCACTGTTAACTACGAGCTTTGTGGCTTTTGTTATGGATAAAGATAAAATTTTAATAAAAACATTATAAATAAATATTAGTAAATATAAAAAAGTCGATTCTAAGATTTAGCGAATAAAAATCTAACGTAACATACAACATTTCTTTATTATTAACGATATGAAGAAACATTATAAATGTAAAACTTATTACCCTCCATTTTCTCGCTCGGTTAATAGAACATCTAAATAACAAGTGTACCACTTAGATACTAGTCTGCCTTATGTCGGACTATACGTAGCGCAATATCCTGTCCGAGCGTGCCTCGGGTTAGAGCTATGTTGTAATAAAGCTTTCATTGGCTAGTGTATTACGAATGCACTTTATATTAAAGGAAGTAAATGAACTATTTTACTCGCATACGGATTTTATTTTATAGATGAATATTGTGTAGGAAAATCTTAGATTTTAAACTATTTTAAGTCTTTGTCTGTTCTTCTGTATAAGCTAAATTTTAAAACTGGAAATGATAGGTGAAGACTTCTTCAAGCTATATAACGTATATATAAAATGACTTAAACTAAATTAACTTTTCGGATTTTTCGCGGATTAATTAAGGTTTGTGACTCTCAAGCATTTAACAGCTTTCAAGGTGTTATTTAATTATGAATAAATATAAATAATATATGATAACGACTAACAACTTACTAAATAAACTAACGACTTATCCTTTCTTAGCTCAGGTTTTCTAAAATAAAGGAAACCTAAGTTACTCCTTATATAAACTATCAGGTATATAAAATAAACAGATGGACAATAATTAAAATATTAAAAAAAACATTTAGTAAGAATTTCATATACTATTAGTAAAACGATCTTATTTTCACATTAAACTTAGTTACTTAACTTTATGTATCTGTAAAGATAAAAAACTATGATTCGTATTTTTTATTACTAATTAATATTTAAATGTTTCCAAACCCCAAGCTTATTTGAAAGCATTTAAACACCATTCAAAGTGTAGCGGTTATAATCACAAGGATAAAATTTATTGTGCATACATAATTGCTATTTTGCTCATTCCCTTTGATCTTGTACGGTTGTTTTGTTTTACAATTGTTTCTCGTCTAGACAGCTTTTATTATGATTATGAGGAAAGAAAATAACCACGGCAAGCCAAGTTTTGCAGATAATTATCATGTAACACGCTTTGTGTGAACGTTTTAAGTGAAAAATAACATTAATATTATGTCTATTCAGTCTTTTCTAAGGTCCCACAGGCCACAGCTCACTACTGCGAAGGGTTTCTCTTCAAAGCGAGAGGGAGGCTAAGTGTACGCTTTTAGAACCAAAATTTTGTTAACTACTATATATTTAATGGATAATGAATATGGACTGGTATTGACTGTTGGTTTTTCTACTTAATTTACTTTATTGGTAGTTGTATTGACTACCCGAGGACGCTGTAAAATGGGTGGCATAAGGTTTTATAAGTTGTTTAATCGGTGAGTGACACATTTCGATTCATTACTTCGGACAGTATAGATTTTATAATATAATTGCTGTTGAAAGTATTGTTGGTAATATTTGCTGTGGGAAATATAATTATAATAAGAATAGACAAATACATATTATTTAAAGTGTAATAACGTGTAATTGGAAGACCGTCCTGTCGCAGAGTTTACAATATATATTGAGATTTGTGATTTGGATACTAGATATATGATAAACTTAATAATATATCACTTTAAATGCACACATTAGAAGTATAAATATTGATAGGTACAAATAATGATGCTAAGTAACTTAACTAAATAATACTTAATGAATTGTTTTTATTTTCTGTTAAGTCTTAAATTTGATCAATTAAGTCATGTTTCAGATCTTTCAATACGAATTTAGTTGCATATCGCTAAAAGCGTTTATCGGTAGCAGTCATTTGATTTTAGGAACGCCGTTGCAGGTGTTAATAATATCACCAATAGGTCGTGACTGCTCTCTAGACCAGGCGCGGCCCCAAGAATATTCAATTTTGAACTTTATTTTGTTAATATAAAACTCATTTTTGTACCTTTATTTTCATAAATGACGCGAAATAAAGGCGTCAAATGATTCATTACATCTACAATTTAGTTAATATCTGCATAATGTATAGGGAAATTAATGTTTCAATAAAGGTCTAATGGGTGTGTCAAAATGGTTAATGAATTTGAAAAGGGTCACAGGAATTTTTAGGCAAAAGTCCATTATTAAAATTATGAAATCTTGTAATTACATTAATCTATAGGGACCGCGAAAATTTTTGGAAGGATAATACTGCCTCATGACTTTTATATTCTAGAATCCTCTATATTTCAAACGATAATCGAACTTGTAGTCTTTATTGAAAATAAAAGTTAACTAGTATATTTCTGCGTTGCATGTAATTAAATTAAATTTAAATGTAAATGTTAATAAATAACAACTAATTAAATTGTAAAGCATAATGTCCCTTAAAAACCTTTTCCACTGTGCTCATTTTGAAGTTAAAATTAATATAATTATTCTCTTAATAGCACGGTTGAAAAATTACAAATAATAATTTAAATGTGAAATATACAAATGTATTGGACATATAAAATTTAAAAACTTTGGTTACTGTAACGTTTTAATGTAAAAGGGATCAGAAAAGTATAAGTTTAGGGGTTGGAACTGATATTTTTATGTGCGAACAACTACTAACATGGTTATTACTTAATTCAAAGGGTTGGGAGATACCAAGAGAATCTAGAAGAAGAAAAAAAAGCATGTGTGCAATTCATACGTGGTAAAAGTGAAACCTTCAAAAATTTTGGCTTCAAGATAATGAGACGAATGTAAAATTTCTGGAAGAGGATAATTAGGTTTTAGTATAATGACCTTTGTAACTCATTTTGTGCCTCGTTAAATCTTTTAAATTTATGTGCCTGTCTTTCAAATCACAACGATGCTAAAGAAAGTTTTCACTGCAAAAAACCGTTAAAAAGCAACTCATTAAATTTTCGAAAGGTTTGTGAAGTGCGCTAACTTCACTTGGCCTGTGGAGGACTATGACTTGATTCCTCTCATATTAAAGGGAGACCTGTGTATGGTATATTAAAAAAAGAGCTAAATAGGATAAATAGCATACATATAATCATATTACAATAATGAAAGTCCTCCATATCTATTGTTAGGATAAGCTAGATTACCCTCGCATTACGACGAAAGCGTCCATTTACTTCGATTGATTTCCACTCTAAGCTATTGTTGTGAAAATCTACGATAACATTCGTAGGTCGGCTTTGGGTTAGTACTTAAGTTGAAATGGGTCAAAATTATTATAAAAGATAATATATGGCCTTTTGTGGGGTTTTTAGAGGGCTACTTCTTTTTAAGATGTTTTAGTCTAACAATGGGCATGTAATAATATTATGTATGGTAATTTAAACAATAAATGCCATTAGACATAAGTTTGGAGAGACAGACTCATATTTGGTTTATATTTCTAGAGCTATATTGCTTGAATTAAATAAGTTTTATATATTGAAAGTGTGTAAGCTCCACTCAGTACATAGACGACATGTTTGGCTCAATTGGTAGTGACCCTACTTTCTGCGCCTTCATTTGTTGAGCACGAATGTTTGTACTCCAGTCGTGGTTGTTTATATTTATAATATGTATGTGTTTAAAATTTATTTATGTGTAGTATAGCGACTGTCTGGTATCCGTAACACAAGCCTCGTAGCTTACCACAGAACTAGATGGTGATGTTGTAATAATGTCTTAACATATTTATTTATATTTAAGGTGTGGTTATGTACAACTCTGAGGTATGAATGTTGAATGTTATTAAGATCTATACAAATAAGAGCGGCGAGCTTTTGCTCTGCCTATGAAATCGTGTTACTAGACAACCATTTGTTATTCAGCCAGCAGGCGTATATTGAATGGTGCTATATTTTTTGGCACCACTATTGACTAAACGACAAACTCAATGGAATGCAAACTAAGCGATAGAACAAAATGTCGCCACAACTGTTTTTCTCCATATGCCAAAAAACTTGATTTTTATTTTATATCACTCCACGTTTTATTATACTATATATTATACTCGTACGTTGAAGGTAGTGATAATTTCAAAATTCTGAGCCAAACACCTTTAATATTCACTATTATTTTAATTTTGCACTACTTTTTTAGTCCCATTCTCATACATAAAACAGGCTACACAATAACAGCGTAAAATATCAACCATTTTCTCATAGCTTTTATCAATACAGAGTAAAAGATATATGCCGGCACGCCCCGTATAGTTCATTAGCACCACTCTCTCACAGAAGACCGGCGTGAAGTGGCAGCTATGCTGTCGCGTTTCGACCGGTGAGTAAGAGTCCGGGAGGCCCACGCTCCTTCCCCCCTCCCTCTACCTATCATCCTCCGCCTTCGTTCCCCCCTCCCTCCCACTTCCCTCCCTCCTCCATCCCTCCCTTTCCTGAAAGGCCGGCAACGCATCTGCAAGCATCACTTCCCATCAGGTGAGCCTCCTGCCCATTTGCCCATATTTTTACCATAAAAAAAAAAAAACATATTATACAACAAAGTCCTCCACCGTCTGTCTGTCTGTTCGCGATAAACTCAAAAACTACTACACCGATTTTCATGCTGTTTTCACCAATGGGTAGAGTGGTTCTCGAGCTAAGTTGAAGTATATAGCTAATGGAACCTGCGGCTTCACCCGCGTTAAATCTAGGGACGAAGTGAGTGAAACGAGGGTGAGTCGCTAGTAAGAAACAAATTGATGTGAAAGCATTCTTATTCTCTTTAATCTTTTGCTGTTCAAAAATTTAATAAACTAGCCATTATAAAAATTAAATATAAATACTAGTTTTATAACAGTAAACAATTTTCAAGACTGCACAAAGACGCAATATCCGACCAGCAGTATCTTATCTAGGTCGCCTAAACCTTGTCTAAATAAGGATGTAGTTATTTTCACTGACCCACGAAGATTTAGTGCCAGTGCTGCTATCGCTACATTATTGATGACTACTGAAAGAAACGAAGGTAAATAAAAATTATCTTATTATATTTTGTGTGTTATGGTAAAATTAGGTTTGGTGAATATTGAAAAAAATGTTAGAAACTTTCCGCAAAGCTCTATTTCAATAACTTCAGTTTTAACTCTACTATTACACGAACTTTGTATGTAAAACTTTTTTTTCTTGGACTGTTTAAATCATTTTCCATAATAAAAGTGTTCCATAAGAAAATAAATATGTCGAAGTCATTTCAATTCTTAATCAATCAACGAAACAAACTTAAAGTCAATTTAGCCACTTTAAAGGTATGTATTTAAATTAGCGTAGGAATGTGAATATTTAACTCACATACGAAACCTTAACCCCCTCCCATTCTTCCCTCCAACTGTACATCTAATAGAAAAAAATGTTTAAAGCTTATTTGAGTTTTTGGTGTTTTCTAGATTAACATAAAATGATCTAGGAATAACTCAAATTGTAGACAACGTCGTACATATATCACAGTATATTATGTAACTGATTAGGGTAAGTAAATGCCCAAAAATATCAAAAAATATTATTAATATATCATATTTTTACATAAACATATGAACAAGTATAAAAATATTATTCCTAGCGTTTGATTTCAAGTATTTTCTCTTCAGAAGCGAAACGATTATACCAGCTGAGCCAAGTCGCTTAGGAAGCCAACAAAACAAAGAAGATTTACAAAAGTGAGACCGTTTTTCACCGCGAATTTCTGTTTAAGGAATAAAAGTAATACAACTGCCTCATAAATTTTTCCCGAAATGAAATGTAATGAAGCCACACCAAAATCTCAGTCTGAATATATATCATCGTTATTATTTAATGCTATAGAAGTATTGAAATTTTGTTATCTGAGAGCCATTTTTTTAATATAATTTTACTGTTTGTGTAAATCTAGGTCTTTGCCGTGGCTTTGTTCACCATTTTTGTTTTTTTTTAAGTTTATTCTTTATTTTAATGTTTTAAGTTTGTTATTTATTACTTAGTCATTTGATATAGCATAATAATTTATTTATATACCTATGCAGATTACAGTGTACGTTCTCCAATATTTAAGTTGATTTTGGCACTATTTTGATGAAAAGTGGTAAAAAGTGCTAAAATGGCCTAATTAGAGGCAAAAATCACGAATAAAACGTAGCAGAAAAGCTCATTATCATACTCAATAATTAGTAGGTATAGTCATATTTTATTATCGATTTATTTTTTGATGTGTGTATTAGACGTATTTTCACTAGTGTAAAATATAACTAAATTAAATATTAAAAATCTAATATATCCATCAATCTAGAGAGCTGTCTAGAGGCAACGTTCACTTAAAATGATTCTACCTTCCATACTCTGAAGACCTTTTAGGGAGAAGTAATTTAAGACAACTTTATTTTATATCCGAATCCCGATCCCTTATTAATAAAGATCTTTCAGACAGTTGGCATCGTGTTGAACCCCTCAAAACAGTGTATATAAAAACATCAATTTCCTTATACTCGATGCGTATTTTATAGGGAATTGTTGATTGTCGCGGCTGGATGGTTTAATACAATAAATTATTTAAGTAAATATTAAATAGCAAGATATTTGACTTATTACATGCTATATAACCAGATAGGAAATATATAAGAAAAGACAATGAAAAGTATGAAAAGAAAGGCTTTGAAATAACTTGATCTTCTTTGATATGACTAATGGTGTTTTCACAAAGTGGCCATAATTGAAGGTTCAACCATAACAAATTATTATTATTAAAAAAATATATAACTAACATTAAAGCTTTAACTATACGCATATAGGAAGGTCGAGGATACGGAACCATGAGGAATGCTTGTTTGAATTACTCTTTGAAACATATCTTACAACTATGATGTAATGTAATGTAATCAGCCCTTTTTAACGTCCCACTGCTGGGCACGGTCCTCGATTCAACAAGATGGGGATCAGGCACAGACAATTTAACCTCTTAATTGTCTGTGGGATCAGGCCATAGTCCACCGCGCTGGCCTAGTGCGTGTTGGCGGACTTCAAATGTCTTTCGAAAACTTCCTAGGTTTTTTCAGACTAACTATAATATTAGTCGTAAATATATCAACAATATTGTTATTTTTATTGAAAGGTTCCAGTTAAAGTAACAAGAGTGTATTTTATCGGACCTGGGCGAACAAATTTCATGAATAAATTTTTTCCTTTGTAAACAAATCGGGCAGGCCGTATTAAATTAGAAACTGTTGTGCAATAAGCTTGGGTCAATGTACCCTATTTTTCAAGTTTTCGTATAGAAAAGAATTCTTTTACTAGAGTTTTTATGTTTTTGAAGAATATTTTATGTGATCTAGCTTTCTATTGTAATAATGTTTTATTGGATAACATTTGCTTTCTGCGCCAGCGGTTGCGGGTTCGAGTCCCACTAGGGCATTCATTTGTTGAGCGTGAATGTTTGTACTCCAGTCATGGGTTTATTTATAATATATAATATGTATTTAAAATTAATATATGAGTAGTATATCAACTATATGTTATCCGTAACACAAGCATCGTAGCTTACCACGGAACTAGATGGCGCTGTTGTAATAATGTATCAACATATATTTGTTTATTTGTTCATATTTTACGTATAAAACATCAAGTTAATGAGATCTCATATTACATTTCTAATATATTTTCTTCGTATAAAGAATTTTCGTTTCTTTATGTTTACTTTCTATTGTTGGATATAAATTACTTTAAGAAATAGATATAAGGATAGAATATTAGGATATATAGGATTTTTAGTAAAATATCCATTATTATATTGGGAAGTCGACACAACATTTTTAACAAATGAATGAATTAAGCTGATGTTATAGAATTAATATTTTCTATTAATTATATTAAAACTGAAAATACAAAACGTTATGCAACACATAATACTTAGTCTTTTTGACCAATTTTGGCAATTTTTTTATTGTAGTATAATCAAATCAAAATATAATTTATTCAAACAGGCTATTACAAGAACTTTTGAATCGTTACTTTTTACATTATAAAATAGATTAAATAATAAATTTTAATTTTAATTGAATGTCAGTATGTTAGTCTGCGAAGAAACTTCCACCTAATATTTTGACATTTTATATATTCCTACGAGAGCTAAGCTATAGCACTATAGGATACCTAGAATAACCGTCCAAGAACCAAACAGTGTATACCATTCGGTACAATTCCCATACTCTCTAATGTATTCCGAACACAGCTCTTTCATAGTTCGCTGAACGAATTTAAATCAGTAAACAGACTCGTGCACTGATTATATAACACAAATGCAGCTCAAGGGTTGAAATTAGAGCTTTGTGTTTGTAGCGCAGTGTAACAAAGCACGTAAGCCTAAGGCATACTCGTTCTGTAAGGATCATTAATTTTAAAGTATTTTTGACGATTAATATCTTAATTTAAGTTACGTTAGTATACTTTATCTTTCTAAAAATTTCAATAGAATTCTTGTGGCATAGAGGCATCTGAGCATTGTAAAGGTTTCTCGTAATTGCAAGTGAAGCCAAGTCCGTAGAAAATGTTGAAAATATTATATATTTCTTGAAATAACAATAATTATTATTTTAACCATATCCTCATAGTACGAGAAAATTTAGTTTTACTCAAATGAGACTATAGTATGAGAGTGCCTCCCCAACTTGCGTTCACCTTGTCGTGTTGGGGGACTCAGTAGCAATCCGGCAGAACGCGAACTCAAGAAACGCGCAGGAGGGGCCCACTTCGATGGGCGTAATGTCATGCGGGCTGCTCCTGGTACTTCATTGAGATCAGAATGGACTGTGGAGCAACTCTTTGGCTATCGGGGCTTCATGGTTTTATGCGTTAGCTATCCTACGACCCATTAAGACGAACAGGCTTCACGGTCTCTTGAGTTTTAGTACGTAGTACCCTTTGGGCTAGTGAGTCTCACATAAACATTTGTTATATTGTAGTGTAACTTCTTTTCATAGCTTGTAACATGGAGTCATATAGCATATAACCATCCACAATTAATAGAAAGTACATTTTTATACCTATATCATTTTTATTGCAAAAAAATTTGCTTTTTCAAATAACGTAATAAAATTCTAACGACTTATGAATGTAATTAAAGATTCTTAGTAAATTAGCCTTAAAGAGTTGAAATTAGTTTTTAGAGTAATAAAAGATAAGATTACATTCACAACCTTCTTGACATTTAAAGAAAACAATAACAAAAAATTCAATTTATCTGAAATCTATTCTTATTATTTACTACCCATTATGTTTTATATACAAAAATATATAAATGGTAACCACGTTTTAATTAACTTTAATATCAAACCATGTCAAGTCGAAAGATTGTATGTAATCAGTTGATCTCTAGAAGTTTGCGAGGCCTCGAAAGTTGGCGTGATTGGGGTGGACAGTGCTCTAAATAATTAATGTATCGGATCTATGAAATTTTCAATTAAATTATTCAAATACGGTCTTATATATATTTGAAGAAGCTGTAAATAATATTTTTAGTTCTTATTATTATATTGTTTTTTAATCTGTGGAAATGTCTTTTTCTTTCTTTTGATGAGTAAAAGAAAAAAAATGTTTTTACGTACATATTATGTATATTTTATAGTGTACACATTCGGACGGTACATAATATATTAAATGAGAACACCGCCTTTTTCTCATGTACGCCTCCGTCATAAGGTTAAAAGGAATCGCTTGTCTTGAATATACAACACAAAAGTAATGAACAGTGAATTAATTTTTCACCTTACGCCGATGTGAATGTAGCGAAATGGCCAAACCACATATTTTGACTAAGGTGTAGAGTTTGTGAAGTTAGGCCTTGTAGAGTTAGGGCGTGTAGTGTTAGAAGCTTGGCTCTACATGAGATCTGATAACTTTTTGACAGTGCGAGTCATATGGGCTCGTCTTGGCAACATTTTACATGAAAATGTTTTTGGTGGGATTTCATTTCTTTTTGTAAGTTGTTTCTAACAAATTTATATGCTCTGATCTGATCTGAAGTATATGTCTCAATATATGTCGATTAATTATTTTTTTTTTAACAAGGAGTACCTATACATATATATATCTGGGGGCACCAAGTTTTAGATTATAGATTAGACCTCTAGCGTCATCAAAATTTAATTTAAAATTACAGGTCTCATACAAACTCCCATCCCCTAGTTTAAGGGGTTGGGGGATGAAAGTTACAAGTTTTATAATTTTTTTGTTGTTTGTGTGCTAATACTAGCTTACATACAAAATTTCAGCTTTCTAGGACATTAGGAAATACCTTAAGAATTTTGATGATCATCAGTGAGTCAGTGACGAAATCAGCGTTTTTTAGATATAAATAAAATCTGAAGTATAAAAGCTAATGTAATTAAAACTTAATATGTTCAATAAGTCCGCTATTGACAATATATCCCGAAAATTTTGTTGATCTAGCATAATCCAAACCCAAGTTATGAGGGTTCAAAAAAACGACGAAGCGCTTCGAGAAAAGGTAGGTAGTGCCCGTGCGCTTCGCTTGGCTCGTCTTGGCGGGGGCACTACCGTGCCCCCAGATTCTAACAATTAAAATGTACCTATAATCCAAAAGGAGTCAATGAGATATAAGACGCAAATATTATTTTCAAATATTTTTTTTTTCAAAAAATTACGCATAGAAACAAACAAACAAAATATTATTTTCGCCTTTGTATACATTAGTATTACTGCCTACTAATCAGATCAGTATTTATAAAGTATAAATCCTCTAAATTCATAAACTCTGGCAACATTATTTCGATAATGTTAAATCGTTGTCGAAATAATGATATCTACGAACAAATTTGCATCTGACAGTACTTTATGAAAATCATAATATATTTCTGTGCATGTAATATCACGCTCGGCTAATTGTTTGCAATAATGTAATTAACCTTCAGGCTTTGAATTTATAATTAGTTATTCATATAATGGCTTATAAAGCAGTAGTCCAGTGGTAACGCGTTTGAAAAACAAGTGAAGCGGGTTCAATTCTAGGTCCCGTCTCCTTAAATATGAAACTTTGTGTTGTTAAATATGAAACTCTTTTGTATTGGAGGGATTCCCCTTTTGGCAGTGGGATTTAAGGAGGAGGGTTATACTGAATTCATAAATGTTTTTATATTTCAATATTAAAATTATTAGTTTAACAGTCTAGATGGAAATTACCACGTAAATTAAGTCTATTACCTAGTAAAGTTATTATAATAAAGCAAATTCAAATCATTCAAGATTTATAATTTGGTGAAGTTAATTATAGTAACTCTAACGCCTAAAGCAGCATAACAAAGAGATGAATTGAATTATTTATAGTATATTTGAAAGATAATATTCACAATGTATACTTTCAATATAATTGACTTTGTTTTAAACTAACATTTAAAATTAAGTTCTAAATGTCCACAAAAGCTCCGGTCAACGACCTCTAATTCCGCATTACCTTACGCCGCTAGGGACAATAAGTGAACGGTAAGTTGAAAACTACTGATACTAAGTACACTTTGGAATAATAATGAGCTTTTATTTTGCTCCTTTTATTTAATTATACGTTAAATTACTTTAAATATGCAGATTTTATTTACTTTTATGCTACTCTGCCAGTAGTTAACTATACTTAGCCTGTGATTTTGCTCGTTTTGTGATCATAAAAAAATATATAAATACGACTCGTTTGGATCAGTTGGTAGTGACCCTACTTTCCGCGCCAGCGGTCGCGAGTTCGAGTCGCGCTGGGGGCATAAACTTATAATATGTATGTATTTAAAAGTTCTAGTACATATTATGTAGTATATCAACTATCTGGTATCCGTAACACAAGCATTGTAGCTTACCACAGAACTGTTGTAAGAATGTCCCAACATAATTATTTCATTTATATTTTAATATGCTAAATTTCACCTTACCTTGAAGAGAGGCTCGCGCCCAGTATTGGGACGTTAAAAAAGGATGAATATGCTAGGTTCTTCTGTTTAAAGCCTATTAAGTGGAAGCCACGTTAAATACGGTTAAGCGGTTTTTCTTTATAGGTAATCGCTTAAGTAATTAATTAGATACAAATAGACCGATAGATTTAAAATTTTGTTAATAGTATTTATATAATGTTTACTTTCAATTTTATAAGGTCATTGATGATATAAATAACTATTTCCACATAAAGCTTAATACTGATTTACTTTATCAATCTTATTAATAAACAAAAAAGAGCTTTGTACTCGCTGTACCAGTTACTTTAAATAAATATAGCAAATGGCTGATAGAAAAAATATTGATTATACGAGTAGACCAGTGGAAAAGCGTTTGCTTGGATAACCGAGTGAGCGGGTTCAAATCCGGGTCTCGCACCTCTGGTTTTCTAACATGAATGTCACTTACCTTCCGGTGAACGAAAACATCGAGAAAAAACCTGCACGTCTGAGAGAACCTAATAAGTTTTATAAGACATGTGAAGTCCGCCAACTCACACTTGGCCAGCGTGGTCGACTTGGGACTATATAGTAGGACTTTAAAAAAAGACTGAATACATACAAGTATAACAATTACAGTATAACAATTATATTTCAATAGTGCTATCGGAATTACCTAAGATAGTGCGTTTGATTTCAATATGAAGTAAATATTTTAGATTTTTATTCCTGTTTAGAGCTTCTGTTGACTCTAATCAGTCTTTCTATTCAGTATTCAGTAGTCTCAGTAACACCCCAGACTTGGAAAATTTACGATGTATTACACCCGTATATAATTCACTTAAATTATTTAAATGTCATTTCTTTTGTACCGATAGAGAAATACATTTTGTACAAGCAGCGTTCAACTTCGATTTAATTTTTACTTTTCAAAAGGTCTTTGAATCTTTTGAGCACAAAAAGTAACATTTTTTATTTTTTTACAAAAATCGCTTAAAGTTGATCCTTTACTAATATCGAGAAGAAACTGTTGTTAGTACTTGGAATAGACGGTCTGTGTCTGAAAAAGCAATTTAAACTGTTTCCAGAATATCGCTTAGTATAAGTCATGAGAGCAAAAATTTCTTTAATCGCATCGAAATTAGATCCATAAATGTATTTTTATATACATTGTACAATTTACAATTTGTTGATTTTACACAATATATTATAACTCTTGTATGCAGCAATATGGAATAGGGTCTGGATTGTCAGTCAGTCTTAGTAATTGAATTTAACAAAATGTGATGCTATGAGCATTTCAGAATATGAATATGTAAATAAAACATTGCATTGCTTGACGGCACGATGGCTCAGTTTTTAGTGACCCTACTTGTTGCGCCAGCGGTCGCGGGTTCGAGTCCCGCTGGGGGCGTACATTTGTTGAGCACGAATGTTTGTACTCCAGTCATTGGTGTTTTTGTTTATATTATGTATTTATTTAAACTTATATATGTAGTATATCAACTATCTGGTATCCGTAACACAATCTTTTTTGTAGCTTACCACGGAACTAGATAGCGCTGTGTGTAATAATGCCCAACATATTTATTTATTTATTTATATGTGTATAGAGTTGAATGGATACAGATATAATATAACCTGGTGTAGCACGTATGTAGGTAACTGCTAACAACATAGCTAGTAATAATATCTTGTACAATTCAATGAGCAATTCTTGTATATAAATTTATTTCGTCTATAACGGAAACGCTTCTAACAATTTTAATGAAAATTTGTATTTAGATATGGTTTTGCTTTTTAGCTTATCTACTTGCGTGGTACTTGCATTCTCACTCATTCTTCTTGAACTAGGGTCCTCACCGATAAAAGCTGGGTCGCCTAAATACTACATATAAAAGCATTGTAAAGCTCGCCGATAATTAATATATTTATCGCTTGCTCCTATAACTTATGTGCTTAAATTTTAAACTAAGAAGTACATTGTGACACAAAGAAAATCAAGTAACGGAGGTTACATTATAAATCGTTCGAATATACAGAACTAAATAACTTTTCCGCTGAATTCAGGAAAATCATCAATAACAGTACACAAGTGTCTGCTTGTACCTTTTAGGAAGTATTTGAAATATTCAATAGAACTTGCAACGTCACGTGAAACTAATAGTTAAGTCAAAAAATAAACGATTAAAATAGTTTTATTTTCTTACTTTTAAATCTAGTTTATTTTGTTAGCTTTTGTAAAATTCTAATGTTCTCCTGAGAGAATAGTTAAAAGGATTACTCGACACGACTAGTGAGAGATCACATCCAGGACCCGCTTTACAGGATCTTTGAGACACGAGATATAACAAAGCCAACTATTCAATTCCGGGTTGTGACTTTTAATTTCTTAATAGAAACACTTAATAACTAAACTTCGCCTGAACAGTTACTCGAATCCAAGACTATCGTATCTGCAGCGGAAGATATTTACAAAAATAATTAATGTAACAATAATACCTATGTATGACTCCAGTCAATAAAGTAAGAGGGAAATGCCAAGCTTAAAGCTATTAATTTGGCATTGAAAGTTAAATATTCTGTTTACACTGTTTGTAGTATTCTACTAATTAAATTAAACTTAAAAAACCATATATCGACGTATATATAAGCAAGTTAGTTCAGGAAAAACTTTTTTCTCCTCTCTTGATTTAACTACGAGTATAGTCCGCCTACTCGTGCTTGGTATCATCACCCTCATATTAACAAGAGAACCGTGACCAGTAGTGGGAATAAAACGGGCTTAATACATATATACTTTGTGACTCATTGACGTTATATATTTATCCAAATACATTCTCTTTTCTCTTTAAATGATTAGATATCTGTAGAAAATAAATTTTCCTTTCAGTTATTTTATACTTATTTTTATACATGACAATTTTTATAACATTTTTAAAGTACGAAGTTAATTTTTCAAATAAAATAAACAGTGAGAGGTTGATATTATACAGACAAAAGTAAGGGAGCAGCTTACTTTATATAATATTTTTAAAGAAATTTAACACCACTATAAATCCCGTAATAAGAGTACTTCCAACAAAGCGTTAAGTTCATAATCGCAGTCAAAAGATGCTTTACAAAAGTGAATGTTTTTCTATGAAAAGTTATCGTGTAATAGAAAACCGTTGGGTCGTTTTGTTAAACGCTTGAAACTTAATGTCGCTTAGTTTTCCAGACGTTTATTTTCCTTTCTACTTAAAATCGTTGCGTGGCAACCGAAATATTGAATCTTTTAGAGAGTATGAGATGTGTCAGAAGTGGCATGCACTTTGGTACTATAACATACTGTGTTTGTCTACAATTTGGAGAAATCTGACTTATATTTTCTTATATAAGTTTATCATTTTCTTCATACTTTAAATTGAAGAAATTCAGGAGAATTCACTTCTAAGTCTATACCTACATGTCCTATCTATGTATCTAGTATCTACCCAACTTTTTTCTCCCTCTGAGTCAAAGTACTACACCGAAAAGGAGACTATTTAAATAGGAGAAGAAGACACTTTAATTCTTTATATAAATCCTTAATTTCTCAGACATATTTGTATGACTAATTAACTAATAATTTATTTGTACAAAAATAAAACAAAAACTTCTAGTATGTTCCAAGAATCCTTACTTCAAAACGCTAAAGTTATAATTCGATCAGAAGTTTCTATTGATATATAAGTCTTTACGTAATAAATATTTGTGATAGCTATAACTTATTGTTTCAACGGTAAATGAAATTTCAACAAGATTGTTGCTTCAAAGAAAGAAAGCGCACAATTTCTTCAAGAAAGTATTTTATCAGTTCATCCCTGTTGACTTAACATGTACTTCTTATATGAATTAATATTTCGATTTTAACTCAAGAAATTATTCTTGAATAAACTGTCCATTAAGTCTTTACTTTTTGCTTTAGTATCTTAACAAGCGACTCGCTCGCTTCGCTCGGGCTCTTCCCTAGATTTAGCACTGGCAAAGCCGCGAGATCCGCTAGTTATGCATATAAACCTTCCTTTTGAATCACTCTATCTATTTCTATTAAAAAAAACCGCATCAAAATCCGTTGCGTAGTTTTAAAGATTTAAGCATACATAGGCATATAGGGACAGAGAAAGCGACTTTGTTTTATACTATGTAGTGATGATTCAATCTAATTCTAAAAAAGTATGCAATTACGTTAGTGCTACCGCCGTAACCACTTGGCGCGACCAAGTTCAAGGTTCAAGACCCGATGGAGGACCTGCATTTGGACAACATACATAATATATAGGACAACATTTTGGACCCGTATTTGTAAGCATAAATTGTTGTACATTATTATGTATTATTTGTACAGTATTCAACTGTCTGGTATCCGTAGCACAAATCTCGTAGCTTACCATGGAACTAGATGGTGCTGTGTATTAATGTCCCGACATATTCATATTATTTGTTTATATAATAAATATAGCTGCCTCAGTGGTGTAGTGGCTAGCATGTTCGGTCATGCAACGAGAGGTCCTAGGTTTGAATCCCGGGTCGGGTTTAGTAGTTTAGGTATTGAGTTTTTCTGTTTATCAAACCTCAGTAAGAGCCCGGAGTTGGGAAGTTGGCGGTGTGTCGCCCCCGTGCCTCGGAGAGCATGTAAAGCTATCGGTCCTGTCGCCTTAGCTCTAACTGGTTAACCGCTCTAAGCGGAGTATGAGAGTGATAGGAATGGAGAGTGCACTTGTGTCAGCGCGTACACTTGTGCACTATAATATCTCCTACTCAGTTGGCCTGTCTCAATGAGATTGACCGCCATGGCCAGAATCGGTCGGAGAACATTATTATTAAATATAAATAATATCCCCAAATAATATTAATTTTTAGATAAATGAACAAAGCTGCATTATTCGGAAACTACGAGTACATTAGACCCGCTAATTTGTTGAGTAAACTTAAATTCATGAACACGCAACAACTAGTAATTGTCAGTAATTACCAATCATTGGACCACCAATTAAATGGTTAGACGTTTGCTGCGCTCTGCGGTCGCGGTCTGCGGCGTACGGATTAGTGATTTGTTTCAGTGCGCTGTTTATAGAACAACGTAAAATCATAATAATAAATAAATCACTTTCTTCCTGTTGTGCCCTGACCAATGTGGCACTGAAATATGTTGGGAAATTATTACACACAGCGCCATCTAGTTCCGTGGTAAGCTACGAAGAAAGCTTGTGTCACTGATACCAGATATTTGATATACTACATAATATATAAGTTTAAATATATACCTACATATTATAAATAGAAACACCCATGACTGGAGTACAAACGTATAAGTTTAACAAATGAATGCCCCCAGTGGGACTCGAACACGCGACCGCTGGCGCAAGAAAGTAGGGTCACTACAAACTGCGCCAAACGTGTCGTCAAATAAACAATGTAGAGCTTACAGATGTAAATATTGGAGCTTTACTATTTTATAAGGGAAGCTTTTTGAAAATGATTTATGTAGAGCATGCTATGACATATAAAAACGTTTATTTCGATAATTTTCTTAGAAATATCTCTAGATAAAGAAAAGTCGACATGTTACATAAATAAACAAAAGAATCTAATTAAAAATTTCGAAATTTTTAACAATTTTGAACACTAATTTGAAGTTATACACACCACGTAGAGTAAGTATGGATATTCATAACAAGCGTTATCATTAAACAGTTATCGCTAAATTCTAGCTGAGTCGAAACTTTATATTTTCAGATTATTCTTCTTCTTCGTGTTTTTCATTACTGAAGGTCGTGCTTGTCCTGAAAGGCCAAAGGGAAAATTTTTGGATAAACTTATTGAAATAGTCACTATAATCATTATTAACGACCTACAGTTTGTAGAACTTTTGTCTGTCTCTTTGTAACCACATCATAAAAATAAACTAGACGGATTTTGATGAAATCTGTCAATATAATAAATAAATGGACTTATTTCTGACAGCCAGTTTGGTTTCAGAAAAGGAAAATCCACAAGTGACGCAGTGCATACCTTGACCAATTTTGTTTCTTCAAGATTGGATAAAGCAGAAAAATGTATTGGGATATTTCTTGATTTGGCGAAAGCATTTGATACCGTTTCTATCCCTGAATTGATTAACAAACTAGAGAGAATCGGTGTCAGAGGTAATCAGTTAAGGCTATTTGAAAGTTTTCTTTCGCAAAGATATCAATGCGTTAAAGTGGATAATTATATAAGTTCTGATCTTTTAATTAAACATGGCGTACCACAGGGAAGTATTTTGGGACCTACCCTATTTCTGGTTTATATTGATGAACTGACAAGAATACCGCTTATCCATGGCCGAGTAGTTTCGTATGCAGATGATACTGCTCTATTATTTGCGGCAAATACTTGGAAAGATGTATTTATGCTAGCACAGTCTGGATTCAATGAAGTGGTTAACTGGCTTCATAATAACTCACTCACACTTAATGAAGACAAAACTAAATTTATCACTTTCTCCATAAAGCAGCCAAATAATATAATTTATAATTTCAATATTTTTTTTCATGCCAAGTTACATTTACAATCTACAAGTACATGTTCGTGTTCAAATCTTGAGCGAGTTGATAACATCAAATACTTAGGAGTGACGATTGATAGTAACCTTAATTTCAAACAACATATAAATACTTTAGTTAAAAGATTGAACAACATGACTTTTATCTTTAAACGTCTTAGAGATATTGTGGAACCAAAGCTTTTAAAATGCATTTATCAAGCCTTATGTGAGTCCATACTGACGTATTGTATATCATCATGGGGTGGGGCTGCCAAAAGTTCAATAAAAAGAATTGAAATTGCGCAACGCTCTATTCTCAAAGTATACTCCTCTAAACCTTTCTTATATCCAACTGAACTGCTTTATAAAGAAGCGGAGGTTTTATCTGTACGACAGTTATTTATTTTAAATATTTTAATAAAACAACATAAGGAACTACCATTTAATTCACTTTACGAAAATAAACGTCGAAAATATGCTGTGGCCGAAATTCCATCACACTTAAACTCAGTTTTTATAAAAAGATTTTACTGCTTTCTTGGGCCATACTTATATAATAAAATTAATGAACTAATAGATATTTATAAATTAAATAAAACAGATTTCAAGAAAACAATTAAATCATTTCTACAAACCTTATCTTATGAAAGAACTGAAAACTTACTTACCGTTTTGAAGTAATGTAAAGAAATTAATACAGGCTCTTGCCTTATATATCTTTATTTTAATTCTATATTAAAATCTATTTTTAATTAATATTTTTTTTTTTAATAATTGCACACAATAATCACACACACTAGCTCACACACATACACACACTCACACATACACACAAACTTCCTCTCTTAATGTAGGCGCATACAGATACTCAAACACTCATACTCACACATACACATGCACCACACCGCAAATTACACGCACGCACACACACACACACACACACACACACATACATTAATCATAGAGAGGATCACACAACAAGCCTCTGATTATGTAGGTAGATCTTTGGTTTTCAACATTTTGTTTTATTTTGTTTTTTTTTGTTTAATTTTTTAATTTACTTTGTTCTAAACATTACTTTTGCATGTCTGTGTTTTTTACTGGAGGGAATTGGCGCTGCTAGCTGGAATACAGGTTTCCTAGTTCAGCTACAGATGCTGCATTCACATATTAGCGACATTTTATTTTGACACATTATTTTGTAAAACTTGTTAAACATCTTTTTGGATAATAAAGTATTATTATTATTATAAAGAAACCCGTGCGGAGCGGGATCAGTCACTATTGACTATATAATATGGTCAAAATCTATTTATATTACTATTACAGTATGTTCTTGAAGCGTGACATAATTTCAGAACTACTTTCATTATTAATGAAAATTCATTACATTTTAAACTTTATTTTCAAAAAAATTTAAACTATTTTGGGCTGAAAATATTTCAATCTGTTCATTGTACGTCGGATTATTCACCGAAAATGCCCACAACATCATAATGCGAGCGCGAAATCCGATAAACCGTACGTAATAGGAACCTCTATGTTTGACACCTATTAATTTGCTACGTAATTACGAACTGCGTTCATTTTAAATTGCAAAGAGAATTATTTTAAGTAGAAATAATTAAACATTAAAAAAGTTAAAAATATTTTCAATATTTTAAAATAAAGTGATTCTCGCAACTAACTGCTAAATTTCTGAATCTTGATTCAGAAATTTAGCAGTTAGTTGCGAGTTTGATTCTGGTGTGAAATAAACTTAATTCAATCATGTTCATGATTTTCATTTTAAACTGCATGCTCATAGACATATACAAGTTTTCAAGTAACTACTAAATAATAACGTCCTCGAACTGAGTCAAATAATTTGTCAAGATAGTATTAACTTCACCCATTTCTTTTGCAAGGTTTCTGTTTTGTACGATACACACCTCGTAGGTGTCTTATCGATCAATCTTCATACGTGTTGCTTAGAATAAATATTTTGTATGTATTAAAATATGAACCGGTGTTTTATTTTTTGTGGGTAAGTCTATCAAATTAACGTCGAATTTAACGTGAAATAATGAACATGTAAGAAGAAAATCCGATGTACAATCAATCATAAACCAGTGGGCTTTACAGCAGTTTAAAATTAAGCCAGGATTATATGAGGATTACAAGCCGCGATGATGAAAGCCTCTACCGTGCATCGGTTTTACTTATATTTCTTGTTACTCATAGTTTTACATGCAACATGCCATTTTGATACAAATATTAATGTTATAATTACTTTTGTTATGTTTTTTTTCTACTGTCATTACAATACAATATGGACCAGATAGCTTTCTGAATGTGCGTGCTTTTAATTTAAATTAATATCCAAAAAATAAACTTTTTAGTGTTATTTAGTACTATATACTATATTAAGTAGGTACGTATGAACAAGTATAATAGATTTCTACTGATTACAATATTACCCACTAAAACCCAAGTACTACTAGAACCTCCCCATCTTAATAGGTCGTCGAAGGACCACTTACGCACTTCACAAAAGTAACCACTTTCTTAATCCGTTCTGTATCGTAGTTTAACTTTAAAATTCAAATAAATTAACCGTAAAATATTAAAAGCTTCCGTTAGAATTAAAAAATATAATAAAACACGCAAACGTATATTAATCAAAGGTAATCTTGAACAACAAAGTTGATATCATTAATGTTATACAATAACACAAAATTTGTTAGCGGAATGATAATTAAAAGAGCTTTATCCGACAGTGGTACCATGTCGTGGCCTTCCGTCGTAGGTGAGAAAAGCTCGTTAAGTAGCTTTTGGAAAACTTTTCTAATTAGACGCCTAACATTAATCTTCCTGTCCCGCGGTGCGGTGTGACTGGCACAAGTTGCCGAATTATAAAAATAAGTAAAGATTTAGTTTTGAACGTTCGACTCTAATTTGCGTTTATTAAAGCGTTTGTGGCTTATACTACTTATATTTTCACTTACTGTTGCTTTTTTCTCCTCTGTAAATCAAAAGATTTAATTTTTCTTCCTTTTCTTAATTTCACATTAAATCCGAATATAAAGTGTTCTGAGAGAACCTAGAAAATTTTCGAAAGACATGTGAAGTTCGTCAACCCATAATTGGTCAGCCTGCAGTCGGCTATAGCTTGATCACCCTGGCGTTAAACAGAGGTCCTGCATAAATGGGGCCCCAGCAGTGGGACTTTAAATAGGACTGAATAATATTTCTTTTATGTAACTTTTTATATGCGTTAAAATTTCTTTTTAAACATTAAATGCGCTTATTACTGAAGAATTGCGACAAAACGCAAGTTGGGATAAGTATTCAAAATTAAATAAGTTTTTACTGTTATATATGAGCATCTAATTAAAATAAATTTTGTAGTTTGGTATATATGTGTGTTTGAATGTGAGTAGCCTTAAGGAACACAATATAGGCTACTGTTAAAACTTAAAATGTGCTTTAACAAAGCAAGAGTAAAACTTAGTATTATAAAGACAATAGAAAACATATTCTATTTTAAAACAATTCACATTTCAAGACTTAATTATATCACATCAGCAGATTCTGTATAACAAAAGGACGTACATATCGATTCCGCAATACTATGTTACACTTAAAATGCATGAATAGCTCTTGAATTTCAATGTGTCGCTAACAATGGTGATTCAGACCAGAAACTTATTGAGTTCGATTCAAAAGCCTTTCTAAATGTACAATTATAATGTATTAACCGTTGGTTTAGTTGTGGCTTTCAAATGGGGTCATTATTTCTATTTATTAGAATTTTACATTGTATTTAATATTGATTATATTAAATTGACATTGTGTTTAAATGTATAGGGTAGTTATGTTATTTAGGCATTTCTAATATTGCCTTACTTTTCAAGTATTTCCATTTATAATATTATGTTTTGTTTTTAACAGTTGTCTTCTTCTGATGTTCTTTCTAAGGTAACCAGTAAACCAGGTAGTAGATACCAATAAATTCAAGATATTAATATAACATGTAAATATGTTAACACATAGAACCACCTAGTTCCATGGAATGAAACTTTATAGATACAGATTTAAATACTTATAGAGTACAATCATTTATGCTTTTAACATAAATAAATACCCCCAGCGGGACTCGAACCCGCAACCACGGGCACAGTAAGTTCACAACAAACTAAGCCAAACGTTCCGTTTTAAAGATTCAAATTCTAATGACTCTCTAAAGACACGATACATTGCAAAAACTTGTGCAGCTCTAATGCAGTAGCAAAATAATTGTGAACAAGATAGTAAACCTTTTAATTACTTATATAACAGACTATCCTTTCCCGCGGCTCCGCTCGCGTTCTAAAGGTTGAATATCAAAAGAAATATTTTTCTGCCGTTTTTTTTAAACATTTATCATTGATGCTCCGCTTCTATTTGTCGTAGCATGATTTAATATAGCCTATATCAAACCTCGATTAACGGACTATCCAACACAAAAAAAAAATCAATTCGGACCAGTAGTTCCTGAGATTAGCGCGTTCAACCAACCAAACAAACAAACAAACTCTTCAGCTTTATAATATTAGTATAGATATGCATCAGAGCATCTCAAGAGCCATGACAGCTATCTTATGAATTTGATTAAACTTGTTTATTATCAACCCTTCTATTACGTGCTCTTCGAGTGTAGACAATTAATCTTATATTCATCAGGTCAACGCCCTCCATTTGCTATTGACGATGACAGATGAGGTTTTCTCTTTGTCAGTGCCGTCATGTCCGATAAAATGTGCCTTCGTTACACAAAGGAACTCGAAATTCATTACCGGCTCAAAGTATTGTTAGTAACGAAATTGAGTTTGGATATGTTGCCTTATTTGTGTATCGCAATCACTTTAGTATGACAAATATGAGTTGGCTAGCTTATGTAAGCTTATAACTTGATATTTTTGCATAAATGGAGTTAAAAATTTGAAATAACTTTTTTTTAACTAAAAGACTAAACTATTTACCAAAAAATTATTAGGTAAAAATCCTATATTAATACTACAAGCGACTCTTGCTTAGCTCGAGTTTGTTCCTAGTTTTCTCTACCAAATCTAAAATTTGTAGCACACAAAATGAAGGACTCGCGAGTCACTTCACGTCTCGCGACAAACTTTCGAGAGTCCTTTGGCCTCTATAATTTGTCCCTGTCGCAATATCCGCATTAGCAGACGTCTACTAACTATTAACTACCTCCCTGCCCAATTTCATCGCTATACGTCGGTTTTTGACTTTTCGTTATATTTTTGCTTTCGCTTTTATATATTTGGATTTAATTTTTTTATTTGTGAATCTCTCTTTAAAACCGATTATAATAACAGACTTAATAGCCCTAAGGGCTTGTCCCTTTTTAGTTTCCATTCAGTGAGCTGGATTTACATAAAAAAGTGATTTAAAGATAAAAAGTAATTACGACGTAAAAGCTCTTATGCTACAGTTCTATATATTACCAAAGTATTTATATGATTTTCATGAACAGACGATCATAACTTACTAAAACTTATAATTAATAAGCGTTACGGAACAAGAAGGTGCTTAAGAACACTGTAATCAAGCAAATGAACCTCGATTCACGTATTAATAAGCCATTTACAAGCGAAATTCCTTGTGGGCGTTGCAGCCTGCATTCTATTGTTCGTATTTGAATAATTCTCCACTTCCTTTATGATAGCCGCTATTTAAATTACTAATAAGACAGACAGATAGATTTTTATTTATTATTTTATGTTTGTACTAGTTACTTTTAACATTCAGTCTTATTATTTCACTTTGCAACCCATAAACAAATGTCGTCTCAACTAAAGCTACACGTGAAGGTGAAGCGGAAGTAGACCTACCTTAAAAATTTGTACCATCATGGTCTTGATCAACCCGCTTCTAGTGGGTTTTAGTGAATTTGACCGGATTCACCTTGTGCATAAACTATCTCTTAGCAAAAAAAACATGTTTCGCATTCGTTTTTTGATTGCACGAAAAAGAAAATTAAACGAAAATACTCATTATAACATTTATATCATATTATGAACGAATCTTCGAATTCGATTTCGACGTACTTAATTACTCACTTATTCGTTGCATAAAGGCTGAGAGTACGTTTGTACGTACACCATTAAAGTCATGTCATCCATAAATGGTTATATACTAAAATATAATTTTAGTAAAAAAATAATTTTAGTCTCAAAAATAACAGAACTGTTTGTTTTACATAAAAAATAATGAGTACGCTTAGTATTCTAACTTTAGAATGAAGCACGTTGTTAGTACTCCCTTGGGTGGAACACAAACCTAATGATATATTAAAATTATATTCATGAAAAAGCAATCTCTAGTGAATGTAGAAGTAATAAAATATAAAGTTATGCTGAAAAAATAAAAGAGATTTTAAATATATTATCGCGAGCACTTAGTACTGTCTGGTCACGTACAGGTTATTAGACGTTGATAGAATCTAGCTATGAACTCCGACTTCTGTTGATAAAGCTAAAAATAACGGTCAACTGCGAGTCCAATTTCACAATTGATTATGTTATTATGACGACTACTCGACACACAAGGCTTTCCCTGCTCTCAAAGGCACGGGAATGAAACACCGCCAACTCCTTAAATCAGGGATGTCACTGAGACTTACTAAACAGAAAAACTCAATGACTAAACTTGGCCTGACCCGGGACTTGATTTGACCTCGATGTATGACCGTACATGCTAGCAACTACACCACCGAGACATGTACTAATACTATTTTGTTGAATGCTACCATTCAACGCTTACGCTTTACAACTATATATTAAGCTGCTCGTTCGTTACATCACTTTAAAGATATTTTTTCCCCAAGTTATTTATCTGTAACAACCTATAAATGAGGTTTTGTGGTTAAACAAAAAATAATTTTAAACTAAATGACGAATATTAGTATTAATTTAGAAATTATTATTTAAAGCAATATATTTTACGTTTGCTTCAGCAGACAATTTTGTACCATAATATTTCACACCAAGATTAAAATTCGTGAGAAGGACGATAATATCCTAACAATGAAAGGGAACATTTGCTAAGCCATAGTACTTTTATAATTAAAAAAATATAGACTATCTTTTCAGATTATAATAACTAACTTTTGATACCCATAAGTGATTTAAAATATTGGAAATTAAAATGCAAAATAAATCTATGAAAAATTACGCGTTAACCAAAAATTCTATAGTAAGTATTTCTATACATAAAATACGTTCTATACACGTTTGATCAACTCGAATTAGTTTAAGTCGCTTTATATTGGCGGTGAGCCAGAATGAGTAACTGGCAACAAACTATAGTGAACTTTGATTGCATGTAGTGATTACAAGATACGCCTGTTTTTTAACTGACTATAGTGCAATGTTTTAACATTGTAAGAATAAGTAGGTTTTTAATTTATTCTTTACTAGAAAACACGGCTCGCTTCGCTAGGCGTAAGTTAAAATAAATTAAAAGGTGAAAACTAAAAGGTTATCTACGAGTGAAAGTCCCGTCAAAATCGGTCCATCCGTTTTAGAAATTAGCCGGAAGAAACAAACAGGCAGACAGAACAAAAAATTTTAAAAATTCATAATTTGATGTATTGTATATACTTTCATAAGCATTTAGTGAAAAGTTGTTAATTTGAAATTAAAAACAGAAACTTCAATTTTATTTATAATATATGTACTGACTAGCTTTGCTTCGCTATGGTGCATCTGAATTAGAAGATGAAAAGAAGGTCCTAACCTTAGTTAAGTAGTTTTGTTTTACATGTACCTTTTACAGTTCAGCCAATATTAGCCATATAAATTACTAAAGGTGACTCGATAGAACCACTTATTGTATTTTTTCTGTATTGAAAGACTTTATTGTGTTTGGCCTAATTAATAAGCTATCACTATTCATTACACGAAGTTAAAAATAGCAATGATATGTAATTTATAGGGACGACAAAAGCTTTCAATAATAATATAAAATACATATTGCATCTGACAATGAATGTTTCTATATTGCATATTTAATATAAAAATAGTAAATCATCAAATACTATTAGAACTACTGTAAAATATTGGCATATTAAAACTTAGAATAAAGTTAGACTCTCGAACTTGGTGATTTTCGGATAAGATGTAAAACTTAAAAATGCACAACTTTATGTACACAAATACATAATTTTATCCACATTGTTTTAGCCGTTGAGATACAAGAAATAGGTTTGCATATGAAATTATATAAGGTACTTACATGAAAAAATGTATTTCTGTAATTTTTGTCTGTCAGTCTTCTTCGGCTAATCTTTAAAACTGCTACACCGATTTTGACTTTTACTTACATATAGCTAACCTTGAATAATTTTGTTTTAGAAATTTTGTTTATTAACTATGTATAACCCGCGGTTTCGCTCGCGCTAAACCTAGGCACAAACCTGGGCGAAGCAAACATGAGTCCCTAGTTATATAATATATACAGGAATTGCACATTTAATATAATAAAATTTCTTAACATATTCATTAACTCCTTCATTTAACCGCCGATAGTCTTAAGACTATAGAGCAACTCTTAACTACTTAAGGAGGAAAGTAGCCATTTGCTTTCAGAGGATCTCGAATCGAGAGCCTTTTAAAGATCTGTAATTACGTATAAGTACTTTCTTAGAGCGTACTTGCTTTTATCATAGAGAACTCTTGGAAGTTTTATTCGAATCTTAAGTACCGTCAAATAAAATTATTGCCTTTTGCTTCGTTGATCTTGAACATCTACCAATTAGCTTATCTGATAGAATCTGCAAAGAAATGCCTGCCAAGATTAAGGCTAAAATTTTTTTAAGACTATAATATTAAGATTTAAAACAATGTACTATAAGGAATATGCATTAAAAATATAGTGATATTATTAATTAAGAAATATTTAACATAAGTGAAGCTAAGTTAAAGTCTAATAGTTAGACTAGCGAATCAGCCTTACTTTAATCGGTTTTCTCCATAGGTACATTTAAGCGGTCATAATGGATATAGGTACGTAAGTGTGTATAGAACAAGTTTTTACGAGTTGTAATTTAACGTGTTCTTCCGAGGAAATTATCTGTAGCATATAAAAAATCTAGCTAATCCGTCACTCTGTTTGTCGTGAAAAAGTAAAAACAAATACACTTTCTATTTTATAATATTGAATACGCGACTCGCCCTCGCTTCGCTTGGGCTTTTTCCTAGATTTAGCACAGGCAAAGCCGCCGGACCCGCTAGTTATGCATATAAACCTTCCTCTTGAATCACTCTATCTATTAAAAAAAACCGCATCAAAATCCGTTGCGTACTTTTAAAGATTTAAGCGTACAAAGGGATATAGGGACAGAGAAAGCGACTTTGTTTTATACTATGTAGTGATGATAAATTATGTAATGCCCCTAGCGGGATTTGAACCCGCGAACACTGGCACAGCAAGTAGTGTCACTACGAATTGACGCAAACGTGTCGTTAAATACTTGTCGTATAGACAGAATTAAAAGAATTATGAAAAATTATAAAATCTGATGAAATCTTTTATGAATAATAAAAAATAAATGTTGAATTATTTGCTTTCTTGCTTTTAACAAAAGCTTGAATTTATTGTTAAAATATAAATAGAGTTGTATTTTTTGCGTAAAAAGGATTAAAATTTCGTATTGTAAAGGCTGCTACTTATCAATGCCTTAGGGTTACAGTTTTCACCGCTTTTGCTTAAATTTCCCTGCTCGAGGATATATTTTTTCATTTTTGAATATCTTAAATTCTTTATCTATATGACTACTACAAATATTTAAATCGAATTGTTCAACGAAGCTGATCAAAAAAAGAAAATTGAAAATAATTTTTTTGAAAATAAAATTACATTCTAATATTCTAAAGTTTGTAATACTATGTATTTTATAAATTATGTTTGGTACTCAATTACGCGTAAATGGTTCAGGTTTTAATTTAATTAATTATCTAAGACAACCCTTTTTAAAGTCCCTAGTTATTTTGTACGAGGGGAATAAGTAAGCGGACTTCACATAGTCTTTTGATAACTTGAAGATTTAAAACTATATACTGATCCCCCCTCGAAGAGAAACTCATATGGTTTTAACGTGTTATAAAAAGAGCTATATAGATATTTAGAAACGAATATACCTACCACATTTAACTATATTTTTATTACTATTTTTATTCAATTTTCCATAGCAATACTCTTAAAAAATAATGCCTAACATTTCGCCGGCCATAATTAAACCCAGATAGGTTCACAACAATTTTCAGATACTTTACACTTTGGCGACTGCGTAAATGTTCCTTATAAAATCAACTTGGAAGGGACGTGCTTGAAACTTAAATAAACGGAATAGTTATTCTCTTATTATTTCCATTTCCCGGAATACGAATTGCCAGACTGAGAAGTTCCTGCGCCCAACTGTCTTAACGTCCGCATAATATGTACATTTATTTATACGGCAGCCTTCTAATTATTGTAAATGGGGTGGTGTTTTGCTTTATTTTGCTAGAATATATAGCCTTTCTACATACATATATATGTATTAGGTTGATAACAAATGACTGAATTATATTATCTTCTTTAACTATCTTTTTATTCTATCTATATTATTATCTATGCACGCAAAATGAATTGTGTTCTCCTATAATTGGTTATACATTAAAATAATATGTTAGATTTAAGCAAATTGTGAATGTATGACGTATACTGTTGGAGATCCGAATGAATAAATAAATGAATATTCATATATCTGTCTAATAAGCGTTCCTAAAGTATTAAAAATTAAAGAACCAAAGCGATGGTAAGGCGCTAGTTTTTATACAAAGAAAATAATTAATACACTATTTAGTAGATATTATAATAAATTTTGGCGCTTATTGTGTATCCGCATAAATATTATAAATTTGAATATTTGTTTCTTTTTGCTTGAACTTCCGTTAAAATAAAAACGGTTGAAAACCATCCAGAGATGAACCTGAGCAAAGCTAGGGCGAGCCGCTAGTAAAACTATAAAAATAAAAGAAGGTCTTTAATAAATTATTTCATAACTCTAATTATTACATGACAATACTATTCAATTAAATAATTATACGTTTGTATTAAATATGTTATACGTGACACTTAAATACAAAAACAACAAAGTCTTGAAAGGATAGTAACAAGATATAAGCAATTATTTGTTAAGGAAATTGTTCCATCATCGCTGACAGTCCGGGCAGCTGCAGGTGAGTTATTGCGGCGTAAATCCCGGCTCTTGCACGATGTAAAATATCTTATAAAATTTAGGGTCTCAAGATGAATTGTGTGTTAGAACGATTGTTCTCTTTCTTTATAGAGTTTATATTATTATTTTTATTATAAATATTTTGTTTTAAATAAAATTATGTGTTTTTATATATACATTACACACACATTGTCATGATGATTTTAATATATCTTGCTAGGGATCTATGAGTAATCACTCATACAAACTTTCATGCTGTCAAATGGCTAACAGTTATGGCAAGCTTCATAAGATTACAAAAAGTTGAAATAAAAGTGTCTTTCTTAATACTTTCCTCTCAATTTTTCTAACGGCTTTTTTATTTGGTAATAGTACAAGTAATTATGTTTAATTTTATTTTTTAAATTTGAATCAATTAATATTTATCTATATAATATGGTCCCCGCGTTCTAATCACTCTTAAAAAATACAGCGGTTGAGTACCCCACCCACCAACCCCGGTGATAGAAGTTTGAAAACTTAGATTTTTAAGTATTTTTGATGCAAAATAATAAAAAAAATAAAAAATTTGGTCTAAAAATAAAAAATCTAGTGAAGTTTACTCTTATCGGAATAAAAATAGCCTATGACCTATTCTCAGACCTACCGAATTTACACAAAAGAAATAAAAATCGATCAAGCCGTTTCGGAGGAGTTCGATAACACACACTGTGACACGACATTTTTATATATTAGTAGAAAAATTTAGATGTTACAGTTTGAATTTAAATATATAATTATACGAGTATAAATATTCATTGTAATAGTATTCTAGTGCAATTCAACGTTTGTATTTTACAAAACAAAGATAATCGAGATACTCTCCAGCAATAATAAAGTTCGGCGTTCGTAATCACCATTTAAACAACGTGCTTGGAACGTTTCGCTGAGATCTGGGGAATTGAAAAATAACTTAACATCATCGTGATGAAATTTAGAACAAACCTTGTGTACAATTAAAACTGAATTTCAAGTATTCATGTCCATTTTAAATTTTAGTGATTCCTTTATATTACATTTTACTCCTCAACGATTGTAACATCTTCTCTAATAGGTAGTTTATATCTTTTTGTATTTCATACAGTGAACTTTAGATATATTTTATAGATACTACTAGTGATTTACCTTTGCTTCGCAAGGGGCCCGTCTCTTGATTCAGCACGAGTGAAAGAAGTTCCGCTTGTAAATGTATAAAAAAATTTGACAAATTATATATTACACCCTTCCTCGAGAACTCCTCTATACATTGGTGAAAACTACATGAAAATCGGTGCAGTAGTTTTTGAGATTATCGCGAACAGACAGTCAGCCAGCGCGACGGAGGACTTTGTTTTATAATATGTAGTGATAACAGAAAATTGAATTTCTAAATTTTTAGGTTTCAAATGCTTTTTTCGTCACAAATACACCGCAATTTGCAAAAATTAGAAACGACTAAGGGAATATTTTCAGACCATTTTATTATAAATATATGAAAAACAATTTCTAATATAAATAGGCTGTCTTATATAAAATCGATTTCGATTTACGCAAAAAGTATAACATTTTTATTTATAATCTTATCGACCTCATTACATTCGATGGACAAAAACGAGTTTTAGTAATCGGATAAACACGGAGACAATTCGTTTTCAATCTACTTAGCGATAAAATATTAAAACGGTCCGTTTCTGTAATCCGATTATGAGAAATGTGAACATTATATTGTATATTACATTTGACAACCAATATTGGGTTACATTAATAATGAAATAATATATCGATAATATTTTTTACAATGACCAAAGGTTTGCGAAAAAAATATATTACTCTATTCAAGTTTTGACATTAACAATATGTTGAGTTAAAATAAATTAGTTTTTGTATTAAAAATATGCCAAAGCAACTTGAGTTTCTTAACGGCTTTTTTCTGTGGTGCTACTTTTAAGCTAGTTCAAAAGCGCGAAAGTCTTATAAATTTTATTTAATGATGGTGATGATTATAAATGTAACTATCTTTTCGGATTTTGTCGTGGATTTATTTTGATTGTTGGTTCTCGACGTTTCGAATGTTTAACAGTAATCATGGTCATGGGGTCATCATACTACTTGCTACTTTACTGTTCACTATATATAATTACAACACTTCCTAATTATTTCGTATACTTAGCTACATTTAACTCCACGCTAGGGAATTATTTAATGAACCCTTACTTATTGTCTAGGTAGTTTCTATGTTTTGTAAATATAGTGTAAAATAAACAAGCATCAATGTTGGATTACTAATGTACTAATACGATATTATAATATAAACTATAGTAAATAAAGCTATTGTAATAATTTACATTACAATATGATATTCTGTAAAAATTTTGTCATGTAAAATAAAAAAAAAACTACATTATGTAGTTTTATTTTAAAACATATAAAAATTGTAACTGAAAGATTATATAAAAATAAATATACCTAATAAATAATTTTTTTCTTGAAAAATCTAATTGAAATTGTTATTATTTCAATTAGATTTTGAACGAATCACGAGAAAATCATTGAAGATTCTGAAATATAATAATAATTAATGAAATACGAGTATGTAGGTTACTTATATTCAGCCTTTTTAAAAAGGTTTATTTACTTAAATATATGATATACTATTTAATATTTCAAAATTTTATTATTAATACTAAAAATTTAATTTATACCTATACTAATATTATAAAGAGGTAAAGTTTGTTTGTTTGTTAAATAGTAAGGGGTAATCTCGGGATCTACTGAACCGATTTTAAAAATTCTTTCACCAATAGAAAGCCACATTATTGCTGAGTGTCATAGGCTATATAAAAAACCGAAAAATAAAAAGGCTTTTACGTGGTAGTCCGTTTTGCAAAGTGAATCGGAGAAAAAACGGTCGAATGAAAGCGTTTCTTACGAACGCTGCCTTAACTATGAAAGATATATTTTTGAGTTCTAGAGAAAAGATGTGGAGCTTGAAAATGCCTACAAAAAAGTTAACGACAGCATATGTCTAACTTTTATATTTAAGATAAAAAAGTATTTTTTTTAATATTAGTATAGATAATTTAATTTTTAATTTTTAATATTAATAAAATAATTTAAATTATTTAAACACTCTGTACTAAAAAAGAATTATTAACATTATGCCCAACGAAGTGGGCACGGGTCAGCTAGTAAAATATATATTTGTACCTGTGAGGTACAAACAGTTACTGCAAACACAACAAACAAAGTAGTAAATAGTCGTATTGAATTCATTGATGTTCATGATTATAATCATACACATTATAGTCACAAATACATACATGAGCCATGAACAAACGGATGGATCTATAAAGCATGAAAACGGTTCTATTTTCAGCAAAAATTGCCTTTAAAATACTTTAAAATTTATATCATTTTAAAAGCTGTTAACAAGGAATTTAAGAGATGTTACCAATAAAATTATTCTTGTGAGATCTTAACACTGGTTTTACGAGGAATAAAATTTTACGCGTTTTCAATATCGAAAGGTGTAAAGATTTTAGTACTTGTTTTAAATTTATTACTCGCCAAATTAATAGATGGTCATGTAATGGTAAATTGAGATTTATAATGTTAAGACTGATTCACTTTTTAAGTGAGACAGAGACTAAAGAAAAATACTCGTAATGGTTAAGAAGACTATTTTGTATAAAAAAATGAAATCAAAATAAACATTATTTAAATAGACTTTTTCAAGCAATTTTGAATCGTCTCCTACAGTATAAATTCTAAAAACTATACATTCTTCCTCTGTGTGAGCGTGTGAAAATCATCATGACTATTTCCGGCGATGGCTGGTATCGCTGGGCTTAAAGTAAAATAAATTAAATGGTTTTTAGGTCCGTATCGCTGGGCATAAGTTAAAATGAATTGCTATTGACTAAAAACCGTTTGGTTTTTATAAATTTCTAATAAAACAAAAGTAGCTACGTAATCTAATAATAACAACCTTTTCATAGATTATTAGCCGAGACAGATAGATAGACAAAAAAAATAGATTTTTTATATAAGTACCGTATTTACTTTCATATGCATTAGTGAAAGACTGTTAATTTGAAATTACAAGCAGACACTTCAATTTTTAACTATATGTACTGATACAAATTCTCTGCTGCTTTATTTTTAGAGCTGTAACGCAAGTTTTTTCTTTATTTATTTTTCTTATAGTGATTTAATTTCAAGAAAAGTGTAACAAAGCTTTTATATTGTAGCTTAAACATACAAACTTTATCTATGGATACTTAATAGAGAAAGTTCTGAAACGGGTATTCACACACTAAGCTCTACAGAATAAGTCCCACGTAATGAAATAAGTTTCTCGTACTTTAGTAACTTTGAAGAAATTTTTAATATTTTGTTATCCTCTTATATTAATGTTTTTTAAATTTAAATATTATATATCGAAATTATTCATAAATTTAATTCACGAGAAATTATTTACTTAAGTCTAGGAACATTCTACTTTTATAACCTCTATTTTGAAGTAGTTAGCATGTGCGTTTGCAGTTATGGAGGTCCAAGGTTTGAGTCCCGGGTAGGGCTTTTATTAACCTTTCTGTTTAGCACGTCTGCGGAATGGTTTGGAGTAAGGAAGTTTCTACTCCAATGACTTATAGAGCATATAAATTCGTTAATCCTGAGCCTTATAGCATTCGAAAAAAACAGTAAAAAGAGGAGGAGGAAAATACGTTTATTTGCTTAGATTTGTTGTTTGCCGTAACATAATACTTAACATTATTTTAAGTTTCGCGACATTTCATAAAATATCTGTCATATATTTATAATTTAAAATTATAGTCTACACAAATGAGAAAGCCGTCTATCTCATGAAATATGGATCTTTATGTGAAATCGCTCATGCGTTGCAAACCTTTCAGAAACTTTTACACTTGACTTTTAAAGGACTTTATACAGCAAGGCTGTTCACATTTCTGTTTGTCATGCAGTCGTATACGACTCATACTTAGTTTTTTTTCTATAGGGTAGTTTTTTTTTCTTGTACTAATTCAATCTTTAATTGATTACTTTTTGATGTAATAAATAAAATATTGTCACTTTTTTTTACTTTTAACAAGTTCTATTGATGGGTTTATAATTTAGCGTATCGAAAGTAAGATTGAAAACAATTACATAAATATCTGTTGAAGCCTCCCAGTATTAAATAGAATATAAAACGTACGTATTTAAATATTAAAAAGAATGTCTGTTTGTGACTAGTTTGTATATAAATTCTTTTTATGTATTTCTTACTAGCATATAATCTTACAATTAATTAAAAAGTTTTCTATTTTTATTTTGAGTAAAATTTATTGATTTCACTAAGTTCAATAGATTCATGAACTTTAAAACGAATCGAACGAAGCAATTACAATTTCCTTTACAAATTTTACTTATATATTTGATGTACATGTACATAAATATAATGTATATTTAATATTATCAAGAGCTACGAGTATAACTCAAGAAACTACGGAAATAAGATGTCATGTTTGCTATGAATGATTGAAGACATTGTACCAAAATCGGCGGTTTATAACGACTGGCTTTCACTGTTACTTCGCCTGTATATAATCTGAAAAAAATATACTCAAGTATATTTAAAAAATAGTGTGTCATAAAGGTAGAAATAACCGTTGCTCTTTAAATGTCAAGGTACAGTGTTTTCACGATAATGATAGCCTTAGTTAGTCAAACTATTAGTCCCACACTTTTTCATTAAGAACTACTTATTAATTTACTTTATTAATTTAAAATTAAGACAGCTGGATGAATTTTAAAAAATATACTATGTACTATTGAATGTATCATTATATTAAAAATCGAACGATAATTGTCTTTTATGTTCTAAAGCTATTTATATTTTGTCGAATGAATAATGTACTAAAAAATTACTAGACGTTTTAACGTATACATTTACGTTTTGACAGTTACTATAGATTTCAGAAATAGGATTTGTTTTCAACTTTTTTCTACTATCATATGTTATTGTCATGAACGAATAATCTAACGGACGAGACATATAAGTGGACGTACCTTTACCGGCCTTGACAGTAATCAGGATATTTTAGGCCTGGCCGTTTGTTTTTACGTCAGTCTCAAGCACTTACTTGTCAACAAAACATCTCCCAAAAATGACTAAATGTTCTATTAGATGGTGTAAAAACTATAGCGGCGGAAGCAGCACTATTTCTTTTCACTTGTAAGTAATATATTTTATTACATTTAATGTTATTTATCACAAAATTAAAGTAAATGTAAAATAAAATTTCGTATTATTCAACTATGTTAAATATTGTCGATATATCTATGTATTGTTGACATCTGACAACCATCATAAAATGGCTGGATTATACCGTTAAAAAAAAATGACAGAACTGTCAAGTGAGTCCATTTGACATCGACTAGTGCTTGACAATGTCGAAAAATATATCGATATTTGACGAAATAACTGAACAAATGATGATGTTATTGTACAGTACAATAACATAAAATACTTTTATCGCAGTATCCTACAATCTGATGACAATAAATTTATAATAATATTTTTATAATTAAATAAAAACATTATAAATGCAAAAATTATAATTAGTATGTGTACTTAATTTTTTATTTTATTTTAACACATAAATTACACAAAATTTTAGATTTCCTAGGGATCCTTCTCGAAAGAGAAAAAAAAAAATCTTAACAAAAAATTTGAAGTCTATAATAACTATAATTGAGTAAAAAGTTCATAACAATGTCCTGCTTATTTTAGTATAATTAAAATATAAATACCGGAAGCTTACACCACCTTTATTCTCCCTTTATTTTCTTTGCCTTACAGCTTATTTATGATAAGCCTCTCCTCCCTCTTCTTTCCCATTCTGGGTTTGATTGTCGGCGAAAAATCAAACAATATTTATTATTAATATTTAAAATGTCATTGATATATGTATTTTATCGACTACGTTCAAGCACTAGCATTAGAGTGAATTTTGATGTATTGTGTCAATTCTTTGTGTGCGTTAATATACTTCAATTGGTTGAACGTGTTTTCATGCATTTGTATTTTATGACTGGTCCATTAGATTATTCGTCCATGGTTATTGTAATGTATTTTACAAATAAATCTTCCACTTATTCATTCTATCTATTAAACCCGCATTAAAATCCGTTGCGTAATTTACAAGATCTAAGTGCACAAATTAAGGAAAGGGACTTTTTTTATACTATATAGAAATCATATAATACAACTAGCATTTCCCGCAGTTTCACACGCGTTTTAAAGAAACCAAAATCTTTGAGTTGCGCGGTATGGTACCTCACAGAACTAACGCCTTTCCCGTTTTTGCAACATTAAAAATGTTGATGCTCCACTCCTATTGGTCGTTGCGTGATGTAAAATAGCCTATAGTCTTCTTCGATAAACGGACTATCCAATACAAAAAGATTTTTTTAAATCGGACCAGTAGTTGTTGAGATTAGTGCGTTCAACCAAACAAACAAACTCTTCAACTTTATAATATTAGTATAGATATCACTAAAAGTATCTATATTTTATTAACCATGACAAGGTACGAGCTTCCGTATACAAATTGTCAGTACGCAGAATTGCTATCTGTAGAACTACCTACCCCATAGTAGTATTCTAGTAAAATATACATTATACAAGTTGGACAGTATTGACGTCGGTTAATAGTTTTACTTTTCTGACTACAAACACGAACTTTCATCTGAGTTTACCCGCAATTATTGAGAAAAGGGGGTCCACAGTCCACTTGAGGTTCAAGTCTAATGTTCCAAGTTTGTCTTTTCTTTATGTATTTTATATTGAAGAAGACATTAATTATTTAACATCCACATACATTGCTTTTTTCAATAATATTTGTATTTTTAACTTAACTTTTACTAATTTTAAAGTTAAATAATGCATTTAAGCTTACCATCTGCATACAAACGGTTATGTAGGTATCATCATCAGCCCTTATTATTAACGTCCCACTGCTGGGCGCGGGCCTCCCTCAGTACGAGGGGGATCAGGCCATAGTCCACCGCGCTGGCCTAGTGCGTGTTGGCTAACTTCACATGTCTTTCGAAAACTTGCTAGGTTTTCTCAGACATGCAGGTTTCCTCACGATGTTTTCCTTCACCGTAAGACAAGTGGTAATCATGATATAAATGATTCGCACATGAAAATATCAGAGGTGCGAGACCCGGATTCGAACCCGCATCACTCGGATATCCAAGCGACCGCGTTACCGCTGGGCTACCACTGCCGTATCACCATCCAAAAAATCCTCACCGCCAGGTTCTTCTTCGTATTAGTATTTTTAATATCATCTAATTTAGAAGCTAAAGCTAAACAAAGAGGAAAAATATAAAAATAGTACAACGTAATGTTTACAATACTGACCTATCAACATTAATTCGGGAATCGAACCCATAAAACCCGAGTCACAACACTATTTGTTAACATGCAATACTAAATATCTACTTAGAAAATACTCGTTCAAACTAAGACTGTGTCCCACATATTTGAATTAAATGTGTTATTTACTGTGAAGCACATATTATACTAACTATACGGTATTCTAAATGAAGACGAGTTTCATTGGTATCCCGAGGTGAGTCTTTGATCACATGTCGTCTACTATGCTATATGAATAAACGTCTCAGAGTGTTTGTTAGCTAAAGCAAGCATTAAACATCGTAGCTTTCCAGAAACATTACCGGGAATATCTCAAGAGCATTAAATGAAATACCAAATACTTTATGAAATGAAATAGTCTCTGACGCTCTTAACTCTAGTTTTTAACTCTATGTTTTTTATGTATCTACCAGTTTATATTTTTTATGAATAAATAAATTATTTGACAACACTTTTGGCGCAGTTTGTAGTGACGCTACTTTCATGCGCCAGCGGTCGCGGGTTTGAGTCCCGCTGGGGGCATTCGTTTGTTAAGCTCGGATGTTTATACTCCAGTCATGGGTGTTTATATTTATAATATGTATGTATTTAAACTTATATATGTAGTATATCAACTATCTGGTATCCGTAACGCAAACTTCGTAGCTTACCACGGAACTGGCGCTGTGTGTAATAATGTCGAAACATATTTAATTTTTCAGTTTAGATACCACTAATAATATAGCTTTATTAACCTTATATTTCTTTGAAGAAACTAGAAAGGATGTTCATTTGTTTTTAACTGTATGAAAAAATTGCAGCATTCTTAAATTTTTAAATTTTTATTTGGTGCGTGTCATTTTTATTTAAATTATTTAATCTGAAAGTTAAAAACACCAGCATCCTTTTCTCTGTTTAACATAAACCATATAAGTTCTTGTTACATCAGTATGGATTTAGTCATATTATTTAATCTTAGTATAATGCAGTTGATATTAACCCCTTGAGACGGTAATACAGTAGTGAAATAACCTGTTTCAGCACTGTATTGAACGAGTATGTACGTGTTTGAAGCTAAATATTATAATATTTTCTTGTAAATAAACTAGCCGAATGAACCGTACAATTTTCCTTCTACTATACATTCCTACTATAGATTCGGCCGCTATTAATAAGATATTCCCAACAGTGTTTAAATAGATAACTTACAATTTATTATTATAATATGCGAGTAGATTATGCTAAAGTAAAAATATTACTCTTATTTATATTTAAATACAATGTGTTACATAATTTATAAACATAGCAATTTAAATCTATACTTCGTCTCCATACGGGCAAAAAAATATTGCAATGTTCGGGTAATTTAGTTGATTTATGGGCCATTACTTCGGGTTATTGGAGTTTGTAAAAAAAGGTTAGGAAACACCTCGTAGGGCAGGGGACAAAGGTAAAATAATGTTGCCAGTATTGCCCTAACTACCGTTACGGGAATATAATTTCTTTGCTACTGTTTATCTCAAAATTGGGAGAATAAATTTTTGTTTCGTTTAGATGGAGGTAATGACTTCTGGGAGTTTAAGCTTAGAGGCCGTTTGCTGAAGTTCGCGAGTTGGAATATTTTCAGGTGTAATGGATCTGCTGAAAATTATTTGTTTTATGCTTCTTTAAACAGAATATTTTTAAAAACTGTACAAATAAAGAAAATTAACTGAAATCTATTTTCTAATAAAATGAATGAAGCGCGGTGTTTTTAAAAATAATCTGTCCATAACTATTCATAGGCAATCAAAATAAATAACCCTACAGAAACCTACAGAAATAAAATAATAAAAAAAGTTTAACCGCTATGATACAAAAACATTGTTATAAAAGATATATAAATATATAAAAGGAAATTTTCCTGAAATTGGGCATATTGAATTTAATTAAATTGCAGGTTGATTTAAGCTAAGAGCCGTGCCATTCCCTTTTGACTAATTATAAGATAGATTGGCATTCATAATTACTGGCCTTTGTTTAATTTTCTCAGTCCCTGAAAACTTATTAACTTTACGTTATAAGGACCCTTGACGTTTGAAAAAATAGAATATAATATTAAAAGTGTATTTATAGTGTCTATTATACTTCACTGGTTTAACATTAATAATCTGGCTTTAAATGCCAAGAAGACAAAATATATGCAGTTTTTATTACCTAATATAAAAAGACAGAATTTGAATTTGTATCTCAATAACGACACATTAAATACGGTAGATTCCACGGTCTTCTTGGGATTGACATTAGATTCGGGTCTGCAATGGGGTCCCCATCTCTCGTCTCTTGCGAATAGACTGAGCTCAGCTGTTTTCGCTGTTAGAAAAGTCAAGCAGCTAACGGACATTGATACTGCCAGACTTGTTTACTTCAGTTATTTCCATAGCATTTTATCTTATGGTATTTTGTTGTGGGGTAATGCAGCGGACATTAAATCGATATTTATTCTACAAAAAAGGGCCATTCGGGCAATTTATAACATAAGCGCTCGTGATACTCTCCGCGGACTTTTTAAAGAAATAGGTATTCTTACGGTTGCTTCGCAATACATATATTGTAACATTATGTTTGTTCGGCAAAATATTAATTGCTATTCAAAGCACAGCAACAAACACAGTATAAATACAAGAAATAAGGATAAACTTGTAACACCCAGTTTTCGCCTACAAAAGGTAAACAGATCGTTTATGGGGCAAGGTGTACGCATATATAATAAAATTCCACAGTCCATATTGAACTTGCCTTTGAGGCAATTTAAATCAAAAATTAAAAATACGTTATTGAATAAAGCTTATTACACTATAGCGGAATACCTGGTAGATGTAAATGTGTGGGATTAGTGACTGGTTGTGTCTCACGTAGGATAAATAGATAAATTGTAATACAATATTGTTACCAAATATTTTTTAGAAAAGAGCAACTGTTGAGTTTCTCGCCGGTTCTTCTCAGCAGAACAGCTTTCCGAGCCGGTGGTAGTTTACTCACAGACTTACAGACTGACTTTTAATTTTGATAATGTTTAAATGACGATTCAAAAGAGCTTGTAAAAGTCTATTTGAATAAAGAATATTTTGATTTTATTGTTTTCGACATTATTATGCTACAGTTTTTGACCGACTTACAAAGAAGAAGATGAATTAAACGTAATATCGTTTTTTTTTCAAATTAATGTTTCCACCCGATTTTATATTAATTTTTGGTTCAAATTCTTGATTGATTATGTATTAATTTGTATATTACTTATTTATTTATATTTTTTAATAAATAAATAATAAATTTGTTGGGATATTAGCACACAGCACCATCTAGTTCTGTGGTAGGTAACGTGACTTATATTATGGATACCAATCAACTATACAAATATGCCTTAAAAACATAGGTATTATTAATATAAACACCTAATATTTGAGTACCACGTGTATTCACCATCATCATCTCGTCACACAAAAAATTATCAACAGCGGGACTCAAATCATGATCACTGCTTTAGCAAGTAGGGTCAAACGTGTCGTCAAATACTTCTGATGTAGTTATATTTTGTTTTGTCAAAGGCTTAAATATAAAATTTGTTTTTTTGGTTGTTGTTTGAAAGTTGGTTTCAGTGAGTAGTACCTACGTTTCTTTCGTAAGCTTTATTATATTAGTTAATTACTATGTTCATATTTCCTATCAACATGTTTTGCTCGGTTTGTAGTGACCATACTTGCTGCGCCAGCGGTTGCCGGTTCGAGTCCCGCTGGGGGCATATATTTGTTGAGCACTAATGCTTGTACTCCAGTCATGGGTGTTTATATTTATATGATCTATTTATTTAAAAGTTATATATTATGTAGTATATCAACTATCTAGAATCCGTAACACAAGCCTCGTAGCTTAACACGGAACTTGACAGCGCTGTGTGTAATCGTCCCAACATGTTTAAAAACATGTATAAGATTTTGGGACATACACCTCATTAATGATATTTTTAAACTTAGAGTATAATAAATTAAGGATCTTTCAATAGATACAAAGCAAGAAAATTGTAAAATGCACTATGTTAAACCCATCCATATATTCCCACAGTCAAGTAGCGTGACTCCTCCGTGACTTACAGAACGCTTCGTCACGGTGCCGAGTTTCAGACTTATTGCTTCAAGTTGTTGGATTTCCTAGCATTTTTACTGTGACATTTATATTGTAGATGTAAAAGTTTTCATGCAAAGAGTATTAGGAATAAGGAGATATATACTTGAATAGTAGATTATGTAAATATTTGTAAAGATTATTGAGAAATAAGTAGTTTCAGTTTTTGATGGACTCAATTGAACGGTTTGTATGTAAAATTAATATTTTAAGTATTTTTTGGAACGCCATAACAGCTTTCCTAAGATATTCAAAATTCAAAAACTTTGTCAATATAGTAAGTACCTATAGAAGTAAATTTATTTATTTTATGCCAGTTACGCTAATTATTTATGTCTTAAGCATAACTTTATCTTACCAAAAAAGTATGTATATAGCTCTTTGTACATCCCCTTTGTACATTTTTCTAAATTCGAAGGGATCAGACAATAATGTGTCAAGCTGAAAAAGAGATGGACAGACTTCATATTATTATGTCTGTTAAAAATTTCCTAGATTCTCTCAAACATTGCCCATATTTTGCAATGTTTTAAATCACCGTAATACAATATTTCGATAATAGTATAACTAATAAAGGCACGTGTGAAAACGATCCACATGTTAAAAGAGCCGAAGGCACGAACCCTTCTGATTTAAAGATCGCTTCGTCACGGTTCCAAGTTTAAGACTTATTGCCCTAAGTTGCCGGATCTTAACAATTCGTACGAACTTTCAGCTGATTCGGAACGTTAGTGGCAGCAAAATTTTTACTGCTCTAGACGTAATTAAAGAAAGTTGAACCTCGTTAAGCTGTTTTAAGTTGACGACGACGGAAAAAGATTTTGCAAGATCCACTTTTAAGGGGTGTTTTTATGTAATTTAAAAGATCGTTTTTAAATTCTTCTTTCGAAGGAAATAACATTTAATTTAATAGCTTCAAGTAAGCTAACGATAATAGATATAAAAAATCTAGAAAACCAGTGGATATACATGTAAAATTAAATTTAAGCCGTGTAATTCTGTTACCACGTCAAAAAAACGAAAGATGAGCAAGTTTTTATCACTGCACGTTATGTGGGTTCTGTGAGCTATTCATTTGTGTACTACAATATATTATTGATATATAAAGTAGTATAATATTACATATTGTTGTTAATATAAAGACTCTATATAGTCCATACAATCTAACGTCTTTTCGTGATTACAATATACTATATATACTCTATCTTTTTTTCAAATGCACAATTATTTTATAAAAAAGCAACTTTTTATCGCTCTTTTATAATACATCTATTACACAAATAAAATTGAAGTTTCTTTTTTTAATTTCAAATTAATAGCATTACACTAAATGCATATGAAAGTATATAGGGTACCAACATTAAAATTTTATTCTAGTAGCTTCATTAGTGCTAGCCCGAGCAAAGCGAGGGTGAGTCGCTAGTTAGATAATGATATAGTATTTTAACAGATGTACCTAATGTCAATGACGTCAATTAAAAGCATATAATTTCTACTTCCCACAAATATTCCTTTGTATTCTCCTCTCATCTTAGACAGTTACTACGCAATAACAGCTACTTATTTGGTTATAATACGGTTCCCCTTTTATTTCTGTCATAACTTGTCATTCCCACAATTAATGTATAATTAATGTACTAGAAACTCTGCTCGTAAATGTTCTTGGATATATTTCAGTACTATGTATACCATAGAATAGTCAGGGTTGCTGTCCTCTGAATGCATTGATATGAAGCATGTTCAAACAATGTGAAGTAATTTGAACTGAACTGACATTTAATATTAAATGTTAACAAAAGGTATATTATATTTTCTGTTCTAAAGAAAATATATATATATTCTATAAATATTGTGGAAAATAATGGAGTATATTATAACATGCTAATGTACGGTTGTCGTATATACACCAAATTTTATACCTATTAAGTTGAAGCCGTATCGTTAAAAGTTATAATAAATTATAGTATCTATCCTTTTTTAACATCCCACTACTGGGTATGGGTCTTCTTTTAATTTGAAGGGAATCAACATAATACTACCACAAATTTTAAAACCAGGCATTAATGAATGTATTAAGATCCTTCTAAATTGAAAAACGATGCTATGACTGACTATGATTTCTGAAATGTGATGGAGAGCAGTCCTAAATAAGTTAAGAGAGGGCTTGTTTGAAGGAGGCTCCACCATGTAGTGATGGGACATTAATCACGCTCATTAATTTTATTTTGCTTTAAAAATCTAAAATGGAAAATTAAAATTAAATAGGTAAGCTTAATTTTTATTCATTTTATAATAATATAATAATTTGTTTCGTTTATGCTCCCATACTAACATGCCGTATTTTTATAGAACTATTTCATATTGCAAAATGTTATAACCATAATCAAAATTTTATTGATTCTAATATTTAGATTTTTTTGCCTAATATGATGTCGTCTACTTTTCCTTGGATTTTGAAAGAAGGACAAATCAATATGTACACTTATTTAATGGTAATGGTATCACATAGTATGAATTCAACGAGTTTGTTTCTTTATTAGTGCGAGAAAGCAACAAACATTCAGACATCTTCAAAATCTTAGAATATAGTGAAAATCCTACAAAGAAAGTTCAAGTCAGGTTCAAGTCCCACTGGGGGTATTCATTTGTTGAGCATGAATGTTTGTACTAGTGGTGGTTCATACTAGGAAAAATTGGAAACCTGTTACACCTGTTCCTGTTCCAAAGAAATAACAGTTTCAATAACCTGTTCCAAAATAACAGCCTGTTCCATCAATACTAACAATTCCTTAGAAACAATGCTATGGAATTATTTCACAAGTTAACGAAAAGAAAACCATCCTTCATGCTTTTACAGGCTTAGAACTGACAGCTTGATTATAAATTTTAAATTATAATAAAATTAAATTTATCTCTAATATATAAAATTCTCGTGTCACAATGTTCGTTCCCATACTCCTCCGAAACGGCTCGACCGATTCTTATGAAATTTTTTATGCATATTCAGTAAGTCTGAGAATCGATTACTATCTAATTTTCATACCCCTAAATGTTAAGGGTAGGACCACCCCAAAAAAATTATTTTAATTTTTAGTAATTTTTTTTTGTTTTCATTTTTTTATGATACAGCAGTCAAAACTACACAATCCTAAATTTCTACCCTTCTACGATCAATCTCTATATTTTTTATTTGTTAATTATAAACTTCAATTTTTTTGGCAATATTTTTATTTTGTCATGACTTAGAATAATAAAAATTAATATTATTTCCAATTTTTCACCCTTCTGCGATCAACCCCTATTTTGCCAACGCGATTTTTTTTATTTTTATATCCACAGATCCGCAATAGGGTTGCAAGATGGCAATTGAATATAATATTTGAAGTATCTGCGATAAATTTTCGTTCAGAGTTTATACACTTTCCTTTAATTATATTTTTTTCTCAATTTTAATTGATCTTCAACCCTCGCCGGTCGATAACTGATCAACTATCAATCGATCAATTCCCGCCAGGACTTTTGTCACCTCTCATCCAGCAAACATCTCGGAGTAGGGATGAGAACGATGCCGGTCTCCTGCCTCACTCACTATACAATTTCAGTCATTTTTTTTGGTTTTGTTAGTGTATCGATCGTAGAAAATACTAATAGAAATATAAAGCGCAAGGAGGGGGTGCCATGAGCGGGAGTGGAGCGTGCACATATTATATGAAATAAGTAGCCGCGCGACACAGGAGTGTATTAACGATAAGTTCTGAAATAGCTAGAGTAATTTTGAAGATTCAGGCAACCTACAGATCAGCTCGATGATTGAATGAAGTTTATTAGCAATTAAAAAAATGAACGTGGGCGAAGCCGCGGGTACAGCTAGTAATATAATAAATGTAGTTGAGCCAAAACAAATACTATTAACCAATACTAATTTTAGCTGAATGACTTTAAATTAGGTATTTTAATAACAGTATTTAACCCCTCGAGCGTTTCACGATACACCGTAAGATCATAAGAGAAAAGGCTCGAGGCGTCGACGGATCCGCATATGCATCCTAATTTAAAAATAATTTAAAAATAAAAAAATATATATTACATCACTGCGAGATAAGGTCAGTTTTATTTGCTTATTAAATTATATAAATAGTTAGATAAACTCATAACGAAGCCGGGAAGGTATAATTTATACCATTTTAATATATACATATCAACGAATTCATCGTTTTTCCGAAGGTCTACCCTATCTATCAAACGTCCTTGAAATTACGCCGACGCTTCGAGCCTTTTCGTAAAACGGAGGCCGACGCTCTAGGGGTTAAACAATAACATAAACTAACAGTATCATTCATAATTTTACGCGCAAATTATTGTTTTTTTTATTCATTTTCATCGGTAAATCCCAAATAGTTTTGTATGTGTATCCGATTGTGTGAACGAGAACAATTTCAACATATCTTCTTCTAATTTAGACTAGGCTGTATGGACATAGTCTTTTGCCTGTCCCTATTGGGGATAAATTTAAAAAACAACAACAACAAACTATCTTCTTCTATTAGCATACATTAGAAGATAGAAGAGCTAGTTCCAAGGTGTTCCAGTTTAATTTTGTACCTGTAACAGATTCTGTATTCACTGTTGTCGTATTGACAAGTGTTTGATGTTTCGTATTATTTTGGAACAGAAACAGGTTTTTCGGTTAAGACGGAACAGTTCCATGTTGTTACTTTTAAATACCTGTTTTTTTTATCTGTTCCGATATATACGCCTCACTCCTAGTTTGTACTCCAGTCATGGGTATCAAATATAAATAAATACATGCAAGTATTTATAATATGTAATTAGTTTTAATCATATATCAACTATCTGGTATCCGTAACACAAGGCTCGTAGCTTACCACGGAACTAACTAGTGCTGTATGTAATAATGTCCTGACATAATATTTAATTCTTTAAAAAAAGTACAGTTTTTTATTTACACTTCACAACTTAATTAAACACTCGTATTTAAATATTTATATCAACATCTAAATTGAGCTATTTGGACAAATGGCGTCATGATGAATGGCCGTTAGAGAAATTGCTGGTACATTATTTCCTTTTATAACGTTCGATCGTGATACGCGATGTATTTGTAGGGCCAATAAATGAGAGAGCATCGACTGCTGTTATATAACGGAGATTTATTTATGCGCCTCGATTTTTTAGCTGTCTCGGTGGTGAATGGTTAGCATGAATGGCTGCTTATTAAGAGGTTACGGGTTCGAGTCCCGGAACGGGCCAAGTTTATTTAAGTTATTTTTTGAATTTTTCACTCTAAAAGCCTCATTGACAGCAAGTTGGGAAACTTGTGTGCTTCAACCCTCTGTTTTGGAAATCATGTGATGTCATCTGTCCTGCATCTTAACGTGTGTAAAGTATTTATCGAACTGGAAATCTAATAATTATTCCCAAAACTTTTTTTGAATTTTGCATTTTTTATTTGAGTATATAGTTAATATACGTCCAGCGTACTCCACTATCATTAAACGCAGCTATTTTTGATTATGCTAGAAAAAGCTAAAATAATAGAATAGTAATGAGTACGGATACTGAAAATAACCAAGCTTTAACACTACTGGCTACAAAACCGTACGAGTTTTTCTATTTAGACCGATCCCACTAAATACAGCCTTCAGAGATGAGCGTTTCAGTTTTATCTTTGAATTTCGTCGAGTGGTTGAAATGAAACTATGCTGTTTTTATTTTAGTCATTTTTGATCTGAACGATAAAAAGTTGCATTAAAATCCTCTCAGCCATCGAATAATGTGCAATGTACATAGAAAAATAAAAATTCTAGAAGTTAGATTTAACTTCGCAGCAACGGAAATATTATACAGGTATACATTTTTTCATTTACTGTTCACACCTGAGGTTATTTTATTTATGAAGATGTTTAAAATTATTAAGTTTCATAATGTTATATGGGTTATGTGCTTCCCACTGCTGGGAACGGGTTTGCCTTTTATAAGAGATGATACTACCATTTTATTCACACTGACCAAGTGCGGGTTAGGGTTGCTAGGTTATCCCGGATAGATAGGTTTTAATGTTTGACAATGATTCGTTTTTAACTAATAATCTACTCTTTTTCACAGAAGACCAGCGTGAAGTGGCAGCTATGCTGTCGCGTTTTGTCCGGTGAGTGAGAGTCCGGGAGGCCCATCTCCTTCCCCTCTCCCTCTTCCCTTAATCCTCCGCCTTCGTTCCCCTCTCCCTCCCACTTCCCTCCCTCCTCCATCCCTCCCTTTCCTGAAAGGCCGGCAACGCAACTGCAAGCCTGGCTTGCAGATGTCCATGGGCGGAGGTGATCACTTCCCATCAGGTGAGCCTCCTGCCCGTTTACCCCCTTTTTACCATAAAAAAAAAATCTATGATACGAGTATCTTAGAAGTGCGAGACCCGGGATGTGAATCCGTTTCACAAGGTTCACAAGCAAACGTGCGTTGGCGTTGAGCTAGCAAGGCCTTTTCAGAATATAATATTTGCAGTTATATGAATCACAAAAGAAAGTAACAGTAAAATATCGAATTGTAATTACTTAAATAGCGAATTCTTAAATTTTTATAAATATTGGGGTACCTACATACTGGGTCATAAGATCTTCTTCAAAGTTGACTAAATATACCTGTGCCTTATTTAATGTCCCGTTGGTCTAGTAGTTAGAATTGAACGGTAAATGAAAGTTTGGATCTTCAATTAGGTCAGGAATATTTAGGAGCTTTTATAACAAATAAACTATTACTAGCAGCTCGAAGTTGGAAAGTTGGCGGCGCTACTCCCCCGTGCATTGGGGAGCATAAAGTTGTCGAAAACTGCGCATGATCTCTTACCAGTCGTGTTGAATCCCATAAAGCGTTAAAGAGTGAAAAGGATATTGAATGAGCTGATAGTTTCAATTATAAAATAAATAAATAAGTACATGTTCGGAAATTTTGGTAAGCTACGAGGCTTGTGTTACGTATACCAGATAATTCATATATAGTACACATATAAATTACATACATAATATAAATATTAACACCAATGACTGGAGTACAAACATTCGTGCTTAACAAATAAATGCCCCCAGCAGGACTCGACCCCGCGACCGCTGGCGCAGAAAGTAGCGTTACTACAAACTGAGCCAAACGTGTCAATGTATATCGTGTACGCCGTATATGGTACGTAGTAAATAGGTTATTTCGATAATAAGATAGAAAATATCTTCTTCGTAAATAATGATATACGTAGTTAATGTACAGTACATTAAAACACCAAATAACTCACTATTACGTTTCCATTATACGTTCGAAATATTATCTGTGTATTGGCAAAATACATAAATTACTACTAGCACATAATATAATAATGTGGTTTGTACATAACTGTTGTTAGTATTTACTAGATACTAATAAGGAATAAAATGGATATATACATATTATATTGTAGGAGATGAATAAAAATGTAACTGTTGGAGTGGGGAGAAATCTATAAATGTCAACGCATTACCGGCAAGGGTCTCATTTTGCGTCTTGTCACTTGTCGGGGTAGTAAAATAATAAGTCGTTACTCTGTCGGTTTGTTTCTTTAAATATCATTGTTAATTGTTATTAGCTCAGTTTCTTTTATTTTTTGTTACTTGTATGGTGTTTGTTTTCGTTCTATTGTAAAATATATCGAGGTTGATTATTAAGTTTGTTTTCTTAGTTCACTTCTGGTCTAAATTCACAAGATCAGAAATGGGATAGGTCCTGTTTCGCCCACTACTTTTGTTAGCGTGTAGTATTTGTTGGTAGTTTTGGTTTAAAAGTTTCATTGGAGGGTCTCGTGATTTTGTTGTATTGTCATTGATTTTTGTGATTTGTGTTGGTCGCTGTGCATAGCTGTTTTGTGTTGCTTGTAAGATTTTAAGTTAGGTTAATTGAATTAACAGTAATTTTCATATCGAGTTTTTATTTTGTTATAATGTCAGACAACCAGCGAGATCGTAGTATGAGTCGCCGATGTAGTCGTAGTCCCCGTCGCGAGCGTTACGGTAGTCATGATCGGTGTGATAGTAGGTACCGTGAGCGTTCTCCCGACGAGAATACGAGGTTAAGGCTCGAGATGAAAGCAATGATGGCCCGCCTTAGTGCGTTGGAAGAAAAGTCTAAACCATCTTCCCTGCCAGTGCGTTCAAGTGAACAAGTAATGCGTCATAACAGTTGTGATACGTTATTATCGGAAAATACGCGGTATAGACTACCGTCACGGCGTCGGCAGACACCATTGTTAGAACGGAATGCGTCACGTTCGCCGGATCGCATAAATATGCATAGTGCACATTGTTTGTTGTCACCACGGCGTAGGTCAACATCGCGATATCGTTTCTCGTCTTCTCGTGGACGTAATCAACATCAGCGTTTTCGATCTAGATCGCCACATCGTACATTGGAACACGTGCTAATGAAACAAATATTCCATTGACATCAGAAAATTACTCTGTGACTGATCGTATAGTTGATGCGATTCGTTCGATTAATAACCATGCGGGTAGATTGGACCAACATTTTTATATTTCGAATTTCGATCCAAATTTACATAATATTGACGATTGGTGTGCGGAGGTTGATCGAGCTAAATCTTTTAACAAATGGAACGATTACGAGTGTCTATTACGTGTAGGAAATTGTTTGAAAGGCGACGCACAGTCGTGGTTAAACGAATGGATAACGAGTGATCGTACGTGGAGTAATTTTAAGAAGGAATTTAAGCCATTATGTCCGAAAACACACGACATCGCGAGTATTTTAGCAGATGTTATTAACACAAACTCTGATAAATACCCTACGTATGCGGATTACGCGCGTCGTTCCCTCCTTCGTTTACGTATAGTGCGTGGCCTTAGTGATGAATTAATATCTGCAATAATTATACGTGGTATTACAGATCCCAACATTAGAGCGTCTGCAAGCAATGCCAAGTTGTTGCCAAGTGACTTGGTAGATTTTTTTTCGATTTATGTAAAACCAGTGAGTGTTGAGAAAAAATCTGTGCTATGTTCGGTTCCATCTAGTGTTAGAGGTAAACAGATCACCGGTAATTCGCGAAAGCGTGATAGCTATAACCTGAGGTGTTTCTTGTGCGGTCAGTTGGGGCATAGACAGGCTTCGTGTGTTAACCGGTCTAGCACTGATCAAAAATCGAGCAGTTCATTTAATACTTCGAGTTCCATAGCCCCAAAGCATACTTTTGTGTCAACTAGGTCTGAGCCGTGTCCATTTTGTAAAAAACCGGGACACAAAGTGGAAAATTGTTTTGCAAAGCAGAGGTCAGAATTGGCTAATAAGGAGACGGTTAATCTTTGCAATATGTTAGTAACTTCTAACAACAGTGATGTTGTAGTAGCCGTAATTCAGGATATACCCGTGGACGTTTTAATCGATAGTGGTTCAACTATATCTTTGATAGCATCATCTTTTTTAACACGTTCGCTGCGGCGGCGCTAGAGCTAAACTTTCTGCCCGTGCGTTACGAGACAAATACTGCCCGTATCCATATTTCCTGATTTGCGTTACGACCTCTATTTTGCCGTACCAGCACCCGACTTCCAAGGTCCATACAGACGTGGAAACTCATAATATCATCGATTTTTTTTAACTAATCCATAGGGTACATCCTCGTGTATACGTAGCTGCGGCCGCCCGGGGTTCTTTAAGATATTTCGAAAGATACAGGGATTTTTCAAAATCAGCTATTTACGGCAATATATTTGCCGTATAGCATAGAAGTGATAAAATGCTAGGGATTGAGCTTACTTGTAAAATAAATAATCGATATTTTAATGATATTCTTCATTAGACATTCTAGACAAAACTTTAAAACTTAACAGTGTATGAATCAACTTCTTTTTTAATTCTTCTTAATATATCAACATAATAATTATTATTCTTATAATTAACGTCAATTTTAAAAACACTTACGTACTGAATTTTTAAAAATACTATCTTTTTACTTTGTTACTCCTACTACTGTATCTACACTACACATGAAAAATTAAAACTTTTAAAATAAATACCTAATCAGATATTTTTGCCAGACAAATCAAAGCACACCTTTGAACTACTCGACTTCGAAAATATCTGATAGATAGAGAGTAAATGAAAACTATCAATCAGTTCATTTTTACTTTTCTGTGTTTCCTTTTTGAAGTAGATTTTTGTAAATGTTTTACGATTCCTCTTAAGGTTTATACCTTTATTTAAATTACTTTAGTATCTATTATGAGATCACACAATATTAGGAACTCTAGTTAGAAGAAATAAAGTAAATTTATAGCTAAGTATTCCAACATGGTCAATTTCATCACCCTTCTCTTTTACCTGAGTTCAATCAGCAACAACACAGCAACCTACCTAGTACAAATAAATTAATTAACAAAAATGTTATCTTTTTTTCTTAATTTTGATTCATATTAAAATACAAAATTATTGTCATTAATATAATGTCTATTATGTGATCACACAATATTTAATTTAATTTGTTTTGTTTAATTTTTTATTGACTTTAATTTGAAGGAATAAAATTTAAGAAAGAAATAAAATTGCTACAATAAAACGCATGATAAATAAATAAAGGTGCTTTACTCATATCGAGTTTTTTTCGTGAACGTACTATAATTTTTTCGCATAAAAAATATCGAGCACAAAATCACTTACGGCCAGCTCTATTGCAAACTGAGGCTCCGCGTGGGCGCATTCGGTATGCTGCGGGGTTGGGGGGGTACGGCAAAACAGTTGCCGTGTCGCACTAGACAAAAATATTGTATTCACTATGCGTTACGGCAACTATTTTGCCGTACATTATTAGTGTATAATATTATTATATTTAAAGTAACAATATTGAAAAGATCACTGTCCCTTTTCTACACTTACGGGAACATAGTTAAATCACCCCCGCACCGAGCGTAAGACAAGGATAACGAGGTGCCGCACTTGCTACTAGTCACAAACGGCAAAATAGTTGCCGTAACGCAGCGAACGTGTTAAATCATTTTAGTTGTCCACGTAAACCCGCTTTTCGTATTTTGAAGGGATTAGGTAGTCAAGAGGTAGAAAGTACTTTTTATGTTACGTTGCCGATTGAATTTGACGGTTTAACTCTCGAGGTTGATCTTTTTGTGGTGTCATCAGAGTTTATGAGCGTTCCGGTTATAGTAGGTACAGACGTATTGAATAGGGAAGGGGTCAGGTATATTCGTACTAAGAATTGTCAGTCCCTTACGAGGGTTGATAGCCGTTCAAGTAGGGTGATGACGGTTCAGTCTGAAGATTCGATTTCAACACTTCTCTTGTAGGTGACAAATTACGAAAGCTTTTAGAGATTGTAAATGACTTTAAAAAGTTTTTCATTACCGGTACCGCGATCTCGACCGTAAATACAGGTTGTATGTCAATAAAACTAAATTCAAGTACTCCGGTTAATTATCGCCCCTATCGTCTTTCTCTTTCCGAGACACTCCGCGTCCGTGATATTATTAAGGATCTGTTAGAAAAAGGTATAATCGAAGAGTCAGAGTCGGAATACGCGAGCCCTGTACTACTTGTAAAAAAAAAAGACGGATCTGATAGAATGTGTGTCGACTTTCGCAAACTTAATGACATAACTGTCAAAGATCGGTTTCCCTTGCCGCGAATAGACGACCACATAGATCGTTTAGGGCACAATCGGTTCTTCAGTAGTCTAGATATGGCTACTGGATTTCATCAAATACCTCTAGAAAGAAATTCAGTGCCGCTCACGGGATTTGTTACAACTGAGGGACATTATCAATATTTGAAAATGCCTTACGGATTGGCAAATGCGCCAGTTGTTTATCAACGGATCATTACAAAAACACTTCGCGAGTTTATTGAGTCGGGTGATATCCTTGTATACATCGATGATGTTTTGATTTTAAGTAAAACCGTAGATCAGGGCCTTGCTTTACTTCGTAAAGTTCTTGGTACTTTAACTAGGGCTGGGTTTTCAATTAACTTAAAGAAGTGTTCGTTCTTAGCAACTGAGATCGAATACTTGGGACGTACAATTTGCGAAGGTCAGGTTCGGCCGAGTCGTGAAAAAGTTAAGTCCTTAATTGACTCGACTGAGCCCCAAAACGTCAAGCAGGTTCGACAGTTCATGGGCTTAGCTAGCTATTTTAGGCGTTATATAGCTAACTTTGCCCAAAAGACTGCCTGTATTGCTGCTTTAACTAAAAAGGGGGTTAATTTTAATTGGGGATTAGAACAACAAGCTGCTCGAGAGTACATTATAGAATGCCTCACGAGTGAGCCGGTACTTGCTATCTATGATCCTTCATTGCCAATAGAGGTTCACACAGACGCAAGCTCTATTGGTTATGGGGCTGTTCTGATGCAAGTGCATGAAGGCAATCGTAAGCGAGTGGTATCCTACTTTAGTAGGCTTACACAAGGCGCCGAGAGTAAATACCATTCATATGAATTGGAGACTCTCGCTGTCGTTAAGGCTCTACAATGTTTCAGGCACTACCTGGTGGTTATACACTTCACCGTGGTCACAGATTGCAATGCGCTAAAACTTACTCAGCGTAAGAAAGATCTGTTACCCAGGGTGGCTCGGTGGTGGATATACCTCCAGGACTTTGATTTTAGCCTGGAGTATCGTAAGGGTACTCTTTTATCGCACGCCGACTATCTTAGTCGGAATCCTGTCAATGTGGTAACTGTTCAGAGGCCTTTGAACTGGGCCCAGATTGCTCAGGCTTCCGATGAGGAGACTCGGTCTCTCATTCAGCAGTTGTCAGATGGACAACTGGATTCTTCCCGTTATGTGGTCAAAAAAGACATCCTTTATTTTAAGTATACACCAACTGGTGAAGAACCAAAATTACTTTGTTTCATTCCAAAAGGTCATAGACTTAGCCTATTACGTATTTTTCATGATGAACATGACCATCCAGGAATAGATAAGACTTTCGATCTGATTATAAACATTTCTGGTTTCCCGGATTAAGAGCTTTTGTTTCAAAATATGTAACACACTGTTTAGTGTGCCTTTCGCATAAGAAAAATGCCCGCGCTCCCCTTCAACCCATTCATTCCTGGGAGAAACCAGATACGCCCTTGGACACCATTCATATGGATGTACTAGGTCCTCTACCTGAAGCAGATGGCTACCGCTACGTTCTTATTATCATCGATGCATTTTCTAAATTTTGTTTGCTCTACCCGATGTATCGTCAAGATGCTGAAGAGTTAAAGCGACATTTCACTAACTTCATATCTCTTTTTGGAGCTCCCACGCTCATCGTAGTTGATAGAGGACGTATGTTTCAAAGTGCTGAGTTCCTCAATTGGGTTAAAGATATGGGTTGTGATACGCATTTAACCCGAGTCGCATCAATCCAATGGACAGGTGGAACGCTATTGCCGCACAGTGCTCAATATGGTGCGTATTGAGAGCAACTATAGGAAGAAAAGTTGGCCGTCTGTGATGTGGAAACTGCAGTTGGTCATCAATATTACAAAACACAGAACAACGCAGCGTTCAGCTTTAAACTTGCTGGTTGGCATTGATGCGGCAACACCACTAATCCGAAGTCTAGTCCGTGACGTGGCCATTAAGGGTGCCAGCCCCAACAGGGAAGCTCTTCGTGAGATGCATCGTCAGAGGACATCTGAACGCCTACGTTCAAACCAAGAGCGTCAAGACGCGTATGTTAACCTAGGCCGCAAGACTCCCCGAACTTTTGAACTAAATTCTTTAGTTTTTGTTAGAAAACAGGCGCAATCAACCGGGAAGCTGGACTCCTGTATGCGAGGGCCGTATCGTGTGGTGAAGATCCTTCCGCATGGTCGTTATGAGCTGCAGCTCCTGGCTGGCTCGTATGGAAAAACGACGTAAGCAGCTGTGGAATATATTATTCCATGGCAAGGCGAATGGACTCCCGACGCGTGTGCTGCTATGTTTGATGGTATGTCAATTGATTTATTTTGTCACATTATTTTACTGTTTGATACAAATTTTTATTGTTGTTGCATACATGCCTCATGCTGGGCCTGTTTTGAAATGTTAACTGATTTTTTTTATTTTTTATTTGTGTACTGTGTATGTAAAAAATGCAAATTTATGTTTTTCATTGGGGTTGACACAGTCAAGGGAAGTTTTTATCTTGCGGTCGGGGATAGCTTGTCTCGGAGGTCCTTGTACTCGGATATGCTGTCCTGGCCGACAGATACACTTCAAGTGGGGTACGGTTTCATATTATTGGATGCTGTCTTGGAGTGCGCTCAGACATGCGATCCTAGTATATGAAACATGCCTTGTGTAGCTTAAGAATTAAAATTAATTTTTGTGAGCTTGGACAGTGTCTTGGAGTTACTCAGACATGTCGTCCTGGACTGGTGATCATGCTACGAGTCGGTCGTTGACCGTTGTATAAAAGTGGTTAGGTTGGGTTGAAACATGCTTTTATAAGTACTGATTTACACACGCAAAGCTATGACATGGTTCTCTGGCGAGTCGTGAGGGCGCACTCCCCCGACGGGTCCTGCCCCGGGTAATTGGTACAGATATCTGTTTGTTTCATATCCATTGTGCTTAGGTTGTGCTAGTTGAGCTTAGCTCACCAATAAACCAAATTGAAATCTTTGAATGGACACGCAAGTTTACCATTAATGGACTTTGTTATACGTTTTTTTTGTCTGGTGATTTTTTTGGTTTTTACAGAAGCAGATGACGAGAGTGTGGAGTCTACAGCTCCTGACGTTACCCTGCCTTTCGCTGTCGAGGTTCCTGGCAGCAGAAGTGAACCACAGCCCAGCACTTCCGAGACGCAGAGGCGTTTTGAGGACTGTGCTGCGCCGCCTACAGCCTAAGCCAGCGTTGAAAGTAGAAGACCTTAGTTAACAACTTTAGAGACCCCAAAATTAGAATATAAGAAGCCCGAGGACGGTCTCCTGTCAGGAAAGGCCGTGTAGGAGATGAATAAAAATGTAACTGTTGGAGTGGGGAGAAATCTATAAATGTGAACGCATTACCGGCAAGGGTCTCATTTTGCGTCTTGTCACTTGTCGGGGTAGTAAAATAATAAGTCGTTACTCTGTCGGTTTGTTTCTTTAAATATCATTGTTAATTGTTATTAGCTCAGTTTCTTTTATTTTTTGTTACTTGTATGGTGTTTGTTTTCGTTCTATTGTAAAATAAATCGAGGTTGATTATTAAGTTTGTTTTCTTAGTTCACTTCTGGTCTAAATTCACAAGAATATGTAATAAACTTAGTTGAATCGGTACATATTGAACCATTTCATAGTCATTATTATCAATATTGTGGCCAAATTGGATTTTAGAATTTTTTTCTGTCTGTGCGTCAAGAAATATGACTTATATTATAGATTTTACTTCGGAAAAAATCACATTGCTCAATAATCTATATAAATAAAATGATAGAGGTCTGCAGTTGTGCGCGCATTACGGAAAAACTACTGGATAGATTTCAATGAAACTTTCTAAGTTTTATTTCTTAGACACTTGGCCCTTATCAAAAAAAATGATTGCGATATCTTCATTTAATAAAAAGTTATTGAAGTTTCAAGAAGATATGCACTGCCTGTTCAGTGATGTATGTTTTTTTCTCGCGGAGTAGAACAAAGTATATCTTTGCTTGCGGTCTTTTTGATGTTTTTTCCTTCCTACATAAGAAAACTTTGTTAATATTTCAAGCAACGTGGACGAAGTCGCGGGTATCAGCTAGTCTATACTAAGCAACGAAAGGGCGAAGTGAGGGTATGTTTCTAGTTAAATAGAATTATGATAAAAATATTAAAAATATCTTATATAGTTTCGAATTTTGAAACCAAAAATATTAATCATTTATCAAATGAAATCTAATAATCTCTTATCAATACAGTAAATAATAAGTCGAGAATAAAACAGTTTGAATGTCAAAATTTTCCTCAGTGTATATTTCAATGTAATCAACACGAGCTTTTCTATTAAATCATAAAAGTAATAAACGGCGATAGAAATCACGACAACCTGATAATGCCAAGCTTTCATCTTCAAATGGTAAATAGATCTTTGAGCCATTTGCGATGGCATAATAATATTCCATTAAAATATTATTATTAACTTGTCAATTAAAACGTTCAAATGAAACATATACTTTTGTGCGTTTGTACGTTGTATAACATAGATAAGAATTTACAACCCTATGTTCCATGGTCTTAGATCTGTGGCTTAGCGTAACAATAATTTAGTATATCTTCGAAATTACGTTGACGTACGAGTAAGACATTAGGTCCAACTCGATGGCTCCTACGTACATGGGCGAAACTGCCGCTTAAGCCTTTTTCCAATTATTTGTGCAATGAGTTCCTTGTATCCTATTCTATGACATCAAAAAGGAAAAATTTTTTTTTTGTAATAGATCAAAAATAAAAAATTTTCCACATAGGCGTATGTACACTGAACGACCGTGTACAAAGCCCGATCGGACGTTTGGTTCATTTACTGCGTCGAGTGATGGCGTCTGGCGCGCGGTGATGGGGCGGAGGTACCACTTCAGTCCTTATACACGGTATTTGTCGAGTATTTATTATCTCTATATATATTACACTACTGAAGTATTAATTATTTAGTTATTGTAAAATTATTTTCTTATCAATGTTAGTTTACCCAAGACCTTGTATAAAGGCGAAATATCACATATGGCTTTTTACGTGATTCGGTTTTTCGTAAATCATGTTCGCCTAATTTTAAGATATGTTATTTTTTGTATCTGATGAGAACTAATTAAGATTTTTTTTTATCATAACGGCTAGAAATATAGATTTGTATATTATGACAGTTCTTTTATTAGTTCATTTTTACTATTGACTTAATAACCTACTATGGCGTAAGTGCAGACAGGCGTTTTGTAAGGGAACAGTTTTTTAATGACTTGCATTGTAAACACTACTTTCATGTCTTAATTGGGTTATTTTGTGAGGGTTTCTTAGATCAGATAATGTGCACTTTTTTCTGTTCATAGTGGCATTTTCAGACAGCGGTAACACGTGACGAGAGGTCTGGTATGTAGGACCCATAGCTTTATATATTTTTAAATGTCTCTTCTTCCATCTGGTGCGGAATATGCACACGAAAATTTATTTTTTGATATTTTTGCAATTACACATTTACAGCAAACAAGGACCATTAAAAATTACACCTATTCCGTAACCAGAGCTAACCGAACATATTGATGGTAATCTATATAAAAATCTGGATACTATCGTATCTAGCGATCTATTCCATCAGTTATTGAACCAGCCATGTAGTCATCAAGCGACGTTTTATCACCTTCTTTAAAAACAGAACCAAGATTTATTAAAAGAAAGGACATCGGAGGAATAAGACTGAGATAATATAAAACGTAAACGCTTGAAAAACTTATGCAAAATCATTTGGCGCAATCACACAATTTTGGCCTATTGGTGACCATTTAAAACACTACACACAATACCCCACGGTATTTTAACGAGATATATTCAGAAAACTAACAAACGTACAACAGTTACTCCCACTATCATCGCATGTTCATTTACTTATATTTATTATTTACCTGTACTAGACAGCTACAATAACACTGCATATGAAATACATAACGAGAAGAAAACTCGAGTTTGTAAAACAATATTTTTTTGGCATCCACTAATCATAAAGGTCATCACAAAAATCAGCCTGTACTAGTTACTATTGACGCTATAATCGAGAGCGTGATGGATGTGAAGTTATGTCCCAGTAGAATGTCACTACTGTCGAAAGGATTCCAGCAAAGTGTATTTGGATGGATTGTTCACATTTAGATGCTTGTATACGATATTTATAAAGAATGTTTTAATCCAAATAAGTATCCAACAAGGCGTGGATCGATCATCGATGCGACAATATCGAGACATTGTCAATGAGATTGAACTTAGATCGATATAAACAAATTTGAAAAAAAGATATATGTGTGTTTTTAAAAATTTACCTGAACCGATTTAAGATATGAAATTGGCATATACGACATACATATAAGCAATAAAAATTAAGCTCGTTCATTGAAGACTAAAGATGAAAAACGAGCTGCACTTAGCCGTACCAAGTTTTTTTTTGCTTTACAATATGCAAAATCATAACCGGCCCTTAATCTTATATTGTCTCCAAGGAGATTGAACTTATTTAATTATACTACTACTTATTTATTACTTAATGAAATTATTTAAAGTGTACAATTTGGCAGCTTTTGACTTTGATGAAGTTACAAGGATTAAAAGACGAGACATTACTGTCACTCCATTGGATTGTTGATTGTGATATTATCAAAATAGCTGTTCATACTTCATAAAATATTTTTATTTCAAATTTAAATCTATTCCCTATTTTGTCAATACTGAAACATAATGTGTTTAAATTATACCATGTTTCAAATAATAATCAAAATAATTATTTATTTTAAAATTAAAAATAAATGTTATATATACGCACATATTTTTTGAAAACATTGATGATTGTGATACTAGATTTACCAAATTCACATAAAACCAATTACCAAATTACCAAATTGGTTTTTCTAAAATATTTTATTTTTGACATTGATAGACGGTAAAAAGACCTAACAGTTACTTGCACGCTGTATATAGACGTACAAGCTTTAAAATGAAATCACGCCAAGTTAGATATAATTTTCAGACTGACCGTTAATGTTTATAGCTTGAAATATTTTTAGAATTTGATATATATTTAAAATAAAAGCAATATTGTATTGAAACATTAGTTAGGGTTGATACTTGTAAAAAGGCTGAAAGTCACTTGAGCCTGTTTACGTTGAACAATAAAATCGAAAACGTAAGAAACCAACGAAGTAAAAAGACGAATATGCAAATTCTTAAAATATATAAGAAATACACAAAAAATAATTATATACATATAAACTACACCATTCGTTACCACTTGCTGCGAAATTACATAAAAATCGGTTTAGTAGTTAAAAAGATGTGACCCAAAATGTAGTTCTGGCAGCTTTAAACTCTCTTCCTGTAAAGTTTAGTTTTTTCACTTAGGCCTATGTACGTAGGAGCCATCGAACTAGAAGTTCTAATTAAGTTTTTTTTTAATATAGTATGTACTATGTTTTAATTTTTGTCACATGAAAAGTAATGGTGCTTTATTCGACTTTTATTTTAGAAAACTTTAAGATACTGATAGTGTAACTTGAGTTTTTATAATTAACATTTTTGTACAAAGGATATTATGCCGTCACAGAACACTGTCGATACAAATGTAAAAATAATAATAGAATAATTCCAGTTGTAGAGCTTATAAGTAGATAATAATAGGAAATATTAACGGCCCTTATACAGTACGTCATTAGTTCTATTTCTTGCAGATGTTTTTTATTTGTTAATTGACCTAAGTTTTTTATACAATTATATTTGATTCAGAAAAAACAAGTTTCTTAAGAAAATCTAAATTTAATATTTCTACGTACCATTATGCGAAGATTTCTATAGTATGAATTTCAATAATATTTCGATAGAGATAATAAAACAAACCAACACTTCAAGAAATACATACATGTTTTTATGAATACTTGATATCTAAAATGACTGCGATATCAATAAACTCTATATATGCTCAATTTGTACCGTAGGAAGTGAAGGAAAATATTTCCAAACGCAAAATATTTATTCATTGACTTGCTTTGTGTAGATACTATCAAAGGAAGAGATATCACCTAAACGATGTGAAACATTCGAAAAATAACGCTCTCGAAGATGACAAGTTACCTCATAAAATTGCAATACCACTACTAAGGTTCTATTCGAGTATATAATTTAAGTAAAATGTATAAAATATAATGTATAAATGTATTCTTAAATCAATCGATTATTGATGTCAAAAAACCATGTTAACTAAAGTAACTAAATATAAAATAGGTTTTTAATAAAGCAGACACGTTGTATTTGGGCAAAAATTGTAATAATAAAACAAGTTTTAATTGTTGTGCCTTCAAAATACACTAGCTGTATTAAAGTGCGACTTTTATCCAAAAAAGGCTTTTTTTAGATATTTTAAATATTTAAATTTATTACTACTGTTTGAAATCGTAAATTAAAATAAACAGTGAAAAATTAATTCGAAATACTGTCGAAAAGATCCATAGTAAGGCCTCCAGCTTGAACCAAAGAGGAGAGCATGAATCAACGCTAACACGCTTTCATACATCAGCCATTTGAACGTCTCTTAATCCCCCTCAAAGTATATTTGTGAGATATGACGTCATACGTCAAGGGCCACTGTCTTAAAAGATATCGCGGTGGGTAATTTGGTAACCGTAATATATGACGCGTTTTATTCCCCCTAATAGCACCATCGTTTTCCACGAGAAGCATATTTAAAATATACCATATGAAAAAAGGAGTAATAAAAGGAAAATGAGTATTAAATGTGTAGCTTTGGCATAGAAAAATGGGCGATTTTACTTACAACTTTATTAAATATCTTGAAATGTACGTCTGTTCATTGTGTTGATAGCGGGAAGATGTAGATATTGAGTGCGGGAATCGAATGCACGACCTTAGATATAAGTAGACACAGATGTCTTCGTTTATGATTTTTTTTTGCAATGCCTAGCATAATCACTATATACAAGTGTTTTTCCTAGTACTGAGCCATGTATGTGTAGTAATAATAATGAATTTTCATAAACTACTCGCCTATAATAATTATTTTTTGCTTACAAAAAGCATTGCGAAGTAGCCATTGGTACTATTTAAATATTTTCTACAGCTTGATTTAAATTGGTGAAAAGCAAATTAAAAATAACAAATATGAAGAGTCCATTTTTATCTAAAGAACACGACTGACGACTCATTTGGCTCAGTAGGTAGTGACCCTACTTTCTGCGCCAGCGATCGCGGGTTTGAGTCCCGCTGGGGGCATTCATTTGTTGAGCACGAATGTTTGTACTCCAGTCATGGGTGTTTATATGTATAATATGTATGTATTTAAAATTTATATATGTGTAGTATATCAACTATCTGGTATTCGTAACACAAGCATCGTAGATTACCACGGAACTTGATGGTGCTGTTGTAATAATGTCCCAACATATTTATTATTATCTATTTATTTTTTATTGTTTATTAAAATTTACCTTTTTTATCAAAATGTAAAACTGTTACGATGGTTATTTAGACGTTATATGAGAGAAATACTCAAGAATGATTGTCACAAAATCTAACAGTATATTATATTTAGTATTTAATAAATTGAACTGTGGTGTATTTTCAAAGCAGTTACTAAGTTAGAGATTTACGTCACCCTGTAAAACGTTTGCGTCCACTGTAGCGGACCTGGTCCGGAAGGGGTCCAACTTATGCAAGATTCATCTCAGTAAACAATTTCGTTTGATATAACTTATAATATTTTTCGCATATTTATCTCATGATAGTTAGTTATTCGAATTAATTAATGGAATTGTAGGATAACTTTTAGTGCGGAAAAGTATCCCATCTCTGACACCTATCTACTTTTAATATTACGCAAATTAGTTTCAAAAATGATAAAGAAAATATCGTCATAAATAATATTTCGATTATGTTTACTTTAAAACATAATATATATTTTATTTCTTTAACTATACTCAAAATTATTATTTAAAATTACAATAACAAAATAATTATAATTTAAAGGGTGGCATATTTTTGAATGTCTACAATAAATAGTATATTCTATCTTATAAAGCATCGCATGTAGTGGTTTCCGAAAGGAAAACTACAGTAGCGTGACAAATTGTTCTGAAAACTTGTTCTCAACGGAGTTAGGGAGGAAAAATATATGTTAATAGTACTTTGGTCTACTTAAACTGTTGTTGAGAATCGTATTATGGTCTTTTGTGAATAAATACCACTAGTTCTTGTATAAACAGAAGAATCGTTTATAGTTTTTGAAAACTAAATTTTTTACTAATACCAAAAAAAATGTATGGTGAAGTGATAGAGTATTATATATAGTGGTTTCTACAAAAGAAAATTGCATTGAAATCCTCCTCAAAAAGTGAAAAAACTATTTATTAAAACGCAATAAGTAGATTGTTAGAAAACCTAATTATAGTTTTTCAAAACATACCTAAAAGAAGTAATTTTACACATTCAAATTATAACTTTTTTTAATAACTAAAATTCCAAAGACCAACTTCTTTATTATCAACTCAGGCATGGACATAATTTTATACAGTTTTATATTTTAGTTTCTATTTTTGGCGAGAATAGTTTAAAATACGAGATAATAAATTCGTGAGAACAAATTGAGATTCTACCTACCGCTTGAGCATCCTAAGGGACACTGACGTCGACACTACTCCAGTCACTAGATAGTGGTATAGGTTTGTATAATTTCTTTTTATACGTACATTTTATTTGGTATGGTAAAAATATGGTGAAAATCCATTAAAAAAATAACTTCATCTAGTTTTAGTTGTGATTTCTAAGTATTTATTTACATAAAAATATGTATATAACTATATAAATAACAATTTTGATAACATGTATTAAGTAGTATGCAATTAAGTTTAAATGCATTAGAGTTATAAATAAAATTATCTTTTCGGATTTGTCGCGGATTTAATTTGATTTTTGATTTCCGTGACAAAATCTGAAACAATAGTTTCATTTATAATGTCGAATATTCGTATAGACCTAAGAAAGTACTATGCATTTTCGAGTTTTTTTGATTTAATGAATTTTGGGTTTAATTAAATACTTATAAGGATTATTTCATAAAGTCTAGATCTAGTAATATACGCTTTACTACCATTCATATGTAATTAGTTTTCAAAGGACGTTTAGACAACAAAATGTGAATTTTTGTACTAACACAAATTGAGCTACTTCTAGTAAACAGACTTGCAATATCCGGCGGGACACTGTGGTCGACATTAGTATAACCGAGTAAATGTAAAAAGCATTTCATACCATGGGTATCATATATTTAAAAAATAGTTATAAATATTCGTTTATTAAACAGATTTTACATTCAAGGACTAAAATAAAGGACTAAATAGCTTTTTTATTATTTTTCTGAGGAAAAAATAGTAATGTTTATTATTATAATAATAATTATGTAACTTGTATATTAGACTGCGTCATAAAGAATTTTTTTATTTTTTTTTGAGTAAGTACATCTATAAAGTTTGTTTGTTATACAAAAAAAAACCTCTAAAGAGATGAGCTTGATAGCTTGAAATTGAGCTGGCGCATGAGGGGGTCCCCTTTCCCATTTAAAATACATTGAAAAAAAATCTTTTTTCTTTATTTTCATTGTAAATCGTCGAAGTAATTTTTTTCAAATTTCCCTTTCTGTTGTCTTGTAGGAAATTAAATTCACTACGAAAAATGTTTCGTTCATTTTTTCGCTAAAACGCATAGGAAAAATGTTACAAGGCTTTAAAAAACGAAAATTATAAAAATAAAATATATAATATTTTATTTTCCAACAATATTGACATAATATTGTTTTGATTATTTGACGACACGTTATTGATCCTTATGCCCGAACCCGGGTTCGAGTCCCGCATTCGCATTTGTTGATTACACTCCAGTGTGTTATATATTTATAATATGTATTTTAAGTTATATATGTGTAATGTATCAACTATAACACAAACATCGCAGCTTACCACGGAACTAGAGGGCAATGTGTGTAATCACGTATATATTTCCACGGAACTAGAGGGCAATGTATGTATTTATTGCATATTTATAAATTACTTTTCGCATTTACTAGGTTTTAACATTAAGCAGCCGGTCACACAAATACTAAAGTAATAATGTCTCGTACGAGGGTGGTCAGTAAATATGACCCAGCGCGAGTTCCTCTATCTAAGTTATTGGAAAACAAATCTTCATTTTAAGTTGTTGTTGACTTCGAACTAGAAACATCGTTCTTAATGTTTATTTTAATATTAATTGAAGTCTTGAATAGATAAAGGTATGTCGCAAAATCCTAATTTCGAGAAAATTGAGTTTATTATATAAGCTATCTTTATTTTGAGCTAACTTTTTGTATAAACTTTATTTCATGAACAATGAATATTTATGAATTTGAACAATTATATTTTTTTTATTTTATTTGTTATGAAACTAAATCAGTTCTCTCACGATACCGATCGCAAGTTTTATTGTCGAGTTAACTCCTCGGTATGTTAGTAAATAAAACCACTTTAGTATAATATGTTATACTACTACATCACTAACATCTTTGAAGTTAAAAAAGTTAGGCGTTGATGTGAAACATCTATGTCAATTTCAAAATTCATAGTTAAAACCATTACGCAGCTTATACAGGACAGCAACGAAATATAATATGTAGTGCGCGCGAATACTCAAGGGATTCGAGAGCGATAGCGTCGAAGGGCCATGAAATAATGAGAGTGTCAAACCGTTTACTGTCACATTATATGAGTTGGATTTACAAGCGCGCCAACAGACGTTACACATCAGAAATATTTACTGACACAAATAGTAAGGAATAACGATATTTTATCCCACTTTGAATAGATCTAAATAAAGGATAGATCCAAGTAATATAGATCCACGAACAAGACTCGATCACTAGACCAACATGAGCTAAAAATAGGTATATATGGACTAATACTTACGAACATAGTATGTTATTAGTATTACTTACCTTACTTGCGGCTTCACTCTATAAACATTTATAAGTGGTTATTATTTTATAAGTGGAAGTGCCATGCTTGTTACCTTCGGGTAGCAACCGAATGGGCCGGCACGCCCCGTATACTTCATTAGTACCACTCTCTCACAGAAGACCGGCGTGAAGTGGCAGCTATGCTGTCGCGTTTCGTCCGGTGAGTGAGAGTCCGGGAGGCCCACTCTCCTTCCCCCCTCCCTCTTCCCTTAATCTTCCGCCTTCGTTCCCCCCTCCCTCCCACTTCCCTCCCTCCTCCATCCCTCCCTTTCCTGAAAGGCCGGCAACGCATCTGCAAGCCAGGCTTGCAGATGTCCATGGGCGGAGGTGATCACTTCCCATCAGGTGAGCCTCCTGCCCGTTTGCCCCCTTTTTACCATAAAAAAAAACATCTATTCGATATCAAACTTCACATGAAGAATTTCATTTACATCTGAAAATTGCCTGAAAATTTTTGGAGCCAGCCGTTCTGGTGTTCATACATACATACACACACATACATGTTACATACATACATACATACATACATACATACATACATACATACATACATACATACATACATACATACATACTTACATACATACATACTTACATACATACATACATACACATTTTTCTTTATAAATAATAATCAATTAAAATATAGATCAATAACTAGCAATAAGCTAGCACGACAAGCCTTCCAATTATAAATGAAAACAGTACTATAGACTTTTATTACTTGTGTTCCCTAAGGACCTAAGCATCAACCTTCATTACATGGAGCAAACAAAATAATTCTTCATTGTAATAGTAACGTTAGAATATAAAATTTTGGATACAAAATTACTAAATTTGAAAGCTCTTTATATCTGCATCGTGATTCACTGCACTGTTAGTTCGGGGTTTTTGCATTCAAAAAACGTTGCTTACGCTCATTTACTGTATATTCAAAGTGACCTGTTTCTGGTAGGGTTCCGCTGTAATGCTAGAATACATATTACATGTAGAAAAAGGGTATATCGAGTCGAAATATAATTATTTTTTTCATTTGAAAATGTATGTTATTTATAAATATATAGGTATATGTTGGGACATTTTTACAACAGCGCCATCTAGTTCCGTGGTAAGCCTTGTACTAATATTATAAAGCTAAAAAATCTGTTTGTCTATTTGTTTGTTTCTTTGTCTGGTTGGTTTTGATTTTCAGCCTTTATAACGCGAGCGGAACCGCGGAAAAGGCTAGTATTATTATATAAACAGATTGGTTTAATCTATTCAAATATAAATGTGAATTATCTGCCTGCCTATGCCTGTTACCGTTTCGATAAAATTTGGTAAGGCATAGGTTGAACTTTTGTATCACCATTGTGCGAGCGTTGCGGGTAAAAGCTAGTTTCTTATAACATATCGAGCGTTTCTTTCTTAAGTTATCAAGTTATTAACCTTTCAGACGAAAAGGTGTTAGTTGATAATTAATTTAAACTTTCAAACACAGTGAAAGGGCACAAACTTACAAAATCTATATAAAGTTATAAACATAAATTAGCCAGCTGAAAGCGTTCTGAGGCTCATCATTAATGATCTGCTACAATAGCTCCCGAGAGTGCTATTTCACGTTCTACTGTTAAACGTGACGGTTCCAACTTGTACATTTTATAATTTAAAATATATTTAGAATAAACATATTATAATATTAATGTAAAATTATTATAGAAACAAATTAGTAAATAAACTACACCTACCCTATACCCTACCCTATACAACTATCTATACCCTAGTAAAAATCTATTTGTATTCTAGGTATATTTTCTTTGAATAATGATATTTCTAATAAAACCCTTTTGCGGAAAAATCATTAAATCTCTAAATCATTAAAGCTATACAAAAATGATAATATATTATATGTACAACATAAACATTCAAATACTTATTAAATTAAAATTATAAAAAACAGTAGTTAAATACAGAATGTCTTTACATACAGTACCTTTTTTAAATCTAAAAGATTTAAAAACCCTTTAACTATAATTAACCCCAAAGTGGATTAAAATTAATAATTACTACTTTTAATAATTATCATGAATTAAAATGGACTAAAAGCTAACAAATGATAATAAGTGTGCATTCTAAACTATTTTTAATTATTAGTTATATTTTGTACGTTCAGTTTTTACAACCATTATGAATTGTCAATGAAATGAAGTACAGAAAGTCATCTAACTGGTACATTTTAAGGGGAATGTAAGCGTTTAAAATAATTATTAGAAGTACCTAGTAAAAGTGAAATAGAAATTTATAAACGTGTTGTTTTTCTCTAAGTGTAAGGAACACTATTTATAATATTTAACTCAGAGTAAGTTGATTTCGTGTGTAGTATCGCACCTGCACTCGGCTGAGCATTTACGTCTACCTTAAATTTAAACAAACATAAACATTTCGTAGCCCGTTTCGTTTTCGGCAAGTTTTAATGGCCTTAAAACAACGATTTCCACTGGTCGTTTTATATTTTCAACTAGTAGCCTATCCTCGCTTTACTCTCGCACTCACTTACTGTAAGAAGAAGGCGTAGGACGGCTTTACGTGTCGTTTATTTTTAAAGGGTTTGATCATAGAGACCATGCCACCCTTATAGGAACTACAGAACATATCTTATCTATTCTACTTCATTAAATTGTACAATTTTATACAGCTTCCATGCTTGACTCGATAGAGGTGAAGCAAAAATGCTGTTGCAAATACAAACATCCATTTTTTTTTATGGTAAAAAGGGGGCAAACGGGCAGGAGGCTCACCTGATGGGAAGTGATCACCTCCGCCCATGGACATCTGCAAGCCAGGCTTACAGATGCGTTGCCGGCCTTTCAGGAAAGGGTGGGATGGAGGATGGAGGAAGTGGGAGGGTGGGGGTATTGAAGGCGGAGGATGAAGGGAAGAGGGAGGGGGGAAGGAGAGTGGGCCTCCCGGACTCTCACTCACCGGACGAAACGCGACAGCATAGCTGCCACTTCACGCCGGTCTTCTGTGAGAGAGTGGTACTAATGAACTATACGGGGCGTGCCGGCCCATTCGGTTGCTACCCGAAGGTAACAAGCATGGCACTACCACTTAAAAAAAATTGACCCAAAGTTTTAATTGAAATTTTCCAAATAACCATCTTCTGCTTGCCTTATTCCGAACACACTCCGTCAAAATATGATATGTATCCTCTTCAATCCCACACTCAGTATACGCGTATATGCGACAGCATAGGTGCCACTTCACGCCGGTCTTCTGTGAGAGAGTGGTACTAATGAACTATACGGGGCGTGCCGGCCCATTCGGTTGCTACCCGAAGGTAACAAGCATGGCACTACCACTTAAAAAAAATTGACCCAAAGTTTTAATTGAAATTTTCCAAATAACCATCTTCTGCTTGCCTTATTCCGAACACACTCCGTCAAAATATGATATGTATCCTCTTCAATCCCACACTCAGTATACGATCTTCTCAACTCCTTGTTATTACTGAGTAATATTTGAAGTCAGTACTCAATTAATAAAATTGGCCCAACCTGGGACTCTAACCTACGACTTCCAGATCAGGGACCGTATATGCAAGCTAAAATACCACTGAGGCAGCAATATTTGCAAAAATAAAATAGTACTGAAATGCAAGTAAAACGAATGTTTACTGTTCATTGTTGCGCTCTTCATTAGAGTGTAATAAGATATTATTGGAAGTTCCTAACAATGTAACAATAGTTAAGCCGGTGTATTAAGCGTACTTAAGTTGCTGAAGTTCGTATAACTTCTCATTATGTTGTGGCAAACCTTATAGCTATATAATATTATAAAACAGCGTCCTCCGTCGTCGTTTTGACTGTCTGTCTGAACGAAAAACTCGAATAGTAAGAAATGTATTATATTAATTAATTTAATAAAAAGAACTAGTCTCACAGTGTTTGTTATCGAACTCCTTCGAAACGGCTTCACCGATTTTAATGATTTTTTATGTATATTTTGTAGGTCTCAGAATAGGTTGTAGGATATTTTTTATTCTCCTAGGTGATAAGGGTGGCCCTCTCTAGATTTTTATTTTTGGATCAAATTTATTTTTGAATTTTTGTATGATTCGGCATCAACAAATACTTTTAGCCCTAAATTTTCATGCATCTACCACCAAACCTTATTTTTATTAGTGATTAGAACGCGAGCAGAGCTATGGCAATTGCTAGCGTTTTATATAAATGAGCTGAAAAATATGATCATTGGAGATGACCGAAATAATCATGTTGTCTGAAAGCTTTATTGGCGCACATCGTCTCAACCAATAAACCATTGTAAGTATAACATAAAAACAATGTAGTATTTAGTCCTTTTTAACCCCCCACTACTGGGTACGGGTCTCCCTTCAATAGGAAGAGGATCAGGCCATAGTCCACTACTCTGTCCAAGTGCGTGTTGGCGGTCTTCACATGTTTTTCGAAAACTAGCTAGGTTTTTTCAGACATGCAGGTTTCCTCACCATGTTTTACTTCACCGTAAGACAAGTGGTAATCATGTTAGAAATGATTCGCACAAGAAAATATCAAAGGTGAGAGACCCGGATTTTAACCCGCATCACTCGGTTATCCACTGCGTTACCACTGGGCTACCACTATCTTAAAAAACAATTTTTACAAAATTATTTCTCTTAAAACAATCTGTTTAATTATAGTAGCAGCTCTATTAATATATAAACCTTATTATCCTATAAATGTTATATCCGTACAAAGTATTTAGGGACGTAAGTCACTATTTAAATATACTTTGATGTAACATACCAAAAGAAGAACGTGATTTAATAATACGAGTATATCAACTAAAAGCTTAGGTTAATGGATATAAGCAGAACATTAATTTTGCTTCGGATATACAAGTCAAAGCTCTCAGTTAAAATGGTTCATTTTTATCTTAATAATTTAGAATCATACATATATATACAGAAAAATCTGAATAAATATTAATAAATATTCATAAGTTTTTATTAATATTATAACTTACCCTTTTTGTTCGTCTCTAGGCATGTTTTAAAGATTATTTCTCAGAAATGTGCTATTTTCTCGCAGTAAAATGTATGAAATGGTTGATACACTATACACTTGCGCGCACCATAGCAAATGTCATAACATAAAACAAATCTGACGTCGATAATTTTCGTAATTTCATTTTTTTTCTTTGTTTTTTCAATATTCTAATACGTATTATGCTAATCCAGGTGAAGGTAAATCTAATAAATCAAAAATCATAAAAATCTGTTCAGGCGTTCTTAAGCTATTAATAACTGACGCGAATTTGTTTTACTTTCTTTATAATACGAAGGGATGAACTTTAATAGAAAAAAATGTTGAATGTTAGAATTATAATATAAAATAATATAATATATACACATAGATATATTTCTTACGATTGTCTTAATAACATTTATTGTACTTTGGAAACATTACTGGTTCGATTTTCGTATACGGCAAAAGTAAAATCCAGTTATTCGAGACTACGTTACTACTTAACGTAGTACTTACTTACAATATAAGTTTAAGGAACCACTCAGCTATCTCTATTAACTCAGCAAGGAAAAGTGCGAGAAGATAAGAAAGATAAATTATATTTTATAGTACTTTCATTTAAATTTGTATGTAAAAAAGTTTTAATTAAAATATTTTAAGTATTAAAGAGTTCGCGGTTTAAGTTACCATAACTTCAAAGTTATATTTAAAGAAGCTCTTTGTTTTACTATTTTTATTTTTACTTTTATTATTTTTTTTTGTTATATTATTTTTATTCTTAATTTCTATTTTTTAGGCTTTAATGATTATTGTGACTATACTCGTATTAAGCTTGAGACCTTTCAATCATTATCTGCCATCTTATTAGTACGGTATACTCGAGATTTTCTACAGTTACATACGTCAAGCTACAACTTAGCTTTTATTTTAAAATTAAACTTATATATAATGGACTACATACATACAAATAAGTTGTACAATGAGTACCAACTTTTTTATTATTTAAATATTTATTGCTCGTAAAATATACTCGTATCTTGCCTTGAATAGAAGTCTCTTATAATTTGGAAATAAATCTAACAAATTCTATAAAAAACTAGCTTCATTTTTTTAATTGCTAATCAACCTCATTGGGTTGATCTGTAGGAAAAAGAATTGTCTAAAAAATAAAAAATAAAATTTAGGGGTGGACTACCCTTAACATTTAGGGGGATGAAAAATAGATGTTGGCCGATTCTCAGACCTACTCAATATGCTCACAAAATTTCATGAGAATAGGTCAAGCCGTTTCGGAGGAGTATAGGAACGAAAATTGTGACACGATAATTTTATATATAAGATAAGCCTATGTTATTTATTTATTACGCAATAATTCCTTTACAATAGTAATTTGGTTTAAGTTTTCTCCAAAAAAGAAGATAACTGAGTGTATTAATAATGGCCTTCTATTGTACTTGATTTCTATAATGTCTCTTTTGATACTCGTATGTGTAGCTTTGTGTACACTCTGCTACGTAATGTATCTTTTCATTATCCTAAGTAGCTTTAGTTCTCTAGTTTTATATAGAAACTAGCGGACCCGACAGACTTTGTCCTGTACGCATGCGCAATTTATTATTGAATATGTCCAATTAATTCAAAAATATATTTTGTAGTGAACCGAATTGTAAATCTTAACCATTCTCGAATGATATCGAAACTCGAAACTTCGTGTATGACAAAACATTTATTCAAAATCGTTCCAGCCGTTTAGGAGGAGTTCAATTACATAAACCTACATAGAAGATTTTTATATTTTTGTATAAAGACTAGTTAATATAGAAACTTAATTAACCTAGTATTTAATATTATTACTGTATAGTATACATTTATCTTTTACTTAGTTGTAATTGTCTTATGCTTGTGTTCTCATTCTTCTTCATTTTCATTCATTGTCATTTCATTGATTCATATTTTTCAGTTGAATTAATTGAAATATCGAGATAGTTTAAAGTAAAATGAAACGCTTAGTAGAGGAGTAAAATTCGCTCATATAAATGTGTAGTATATCAACAATCTGGTATCCGTAACACAAGCCTCGTAACTACAACTCGTAGTACCATGGAACTAGATGGTGGTGTTTGTAATAATGTCCCAATATATAATTATATGTAGAGATAAATCAAGTATTATGTCAATGTAGGAGTATTTAATTATCACACTCCCCACAATCAAAGGCTAGAGATAAATCTCAAGACACCCCTCTAACATTCCGTGATTTCTCCCTTGCATCGTAAATGTGCCGATGAATTGCAGCGCGTTGTTTATTTACCTTTGTTGAATGTTGAAATCATTATGATTACTGAACAAAGCATTGTTTATATGTAAATCTTATTTCTAGGACAGTATAGTTTAAAAATAGTGTGTAATTTTTTAATCTAAAGTGTATGAATTTTAAGTAAAAAGATCCCTTTACTAAGTTCGCTCTTTTAATAGCTTTTCATCCCTAAGCAACAATGATAGTCCCACAAAGTTTAAGAAATGATGCAATACGACTTTGTAAGCACGAAATCATACATAAGTAGATATATAAGAGTCTAATAATCATAAGTTTTTCTTGTGAAAAATTGAGTTTCTTTAGAAGTATACATATATATTATATTGAAACCTAGTACAAATATAAAATGTGATTATTAGAGAATTTTCCGAGATACTACCAAAAAAGAAACCTACATACAAGAATTGCTCGTTTGATACTATAAGATAATATATTATCATTTTCTATGAACAATTAAAAAATATTTAATCATCACCTATAAGATATTTATAAGAATATTAGTTTCAATACAAGCTTTCCACATATCCGTTTAGGTAAAACAAACCGAATTATATCGTAAAGCTCTAACAAAAAACGAACATTGCACGAGATAACTGCATTAGGTGACTCTGAGCGAGTTCGTATTTGCTGTTTTTGTTCCAAAAACTTCATTTTCATTGTAGTGAGAAGCTTTTTGCTTTCCACTTGCAGAATTTTAGATCTCTTGCAAAGTGTCTGCATTTTGTATAGTGGACTACAGGTTGAGGTAAGCTTTTTCGTTCTACACTAGGCTTTATAATAAGGAACGGTAGAGCTAATTAAACGCGTTTAGCCGTCGCCGCTTGTACTTTTTCTTTGACTTTAACTAGATAAAAACAGGTAATTTGTTGACTTTTAATTCAAAATGGTTGTAGTTTTAGAATTAATTACCACTTTTCTATTGGATAAGACATAATGTGTACTTCACAGTCAGTTTCCTATGTCGGTATGTAAACTTAGATATTTAATTTTATTTTTTAGTACATGATTTTGTTACTAAGCAAGACTTCAAACTTTATATTTAATAGTGTATATAACGGCTTTCTAAATAAAAGTAAACGAAATACCTCAAAAGTAAATTATTCAATTATTAACAGAATTTCAATCAATTACTACATTTTAAAACTATAGTCTTTTGTCGAATAACGCAATAATAATACTTATCTTGACCCGGGAATCAAACCTTTTGCCCTCAGTTTTACAAAACTAATCTCTTTAGAAATACAATACCAGTGGTATTATCTAGACTTAATATAAATTAGAAACTGTCACTCAATTCGATCAAAACTACCCTTAACGAAGGTAAGATATAACGGCTAAAATCAATCTCATCTCGGTAAGACGTACCCGTCATTGTAAAGGGGCGATTATTTTATGGCTTCGCAAATATAAATATCTGCGTGTTGTTTTATTTTTATTTAAAAGATATAAATAAAAACAATTAATTTTTTCATATACAGTGGAACATAATAACATCCTCTTTTTTGGAAGTCAGATAGTAAATAAATATCTTGCCACATTATTACTCACAGCACCATTTCTTCCATGGTAAGCTACGAGGCTTGTGTTACGGATACCAAATAGTCGCTGCACATATGTATAACTTTATATGCAATAAAATAATTGAATTTCTAAATACAAAAGAAACTTCTCTATACTAGTTTTTGGTAGTATCCTCATAAAAATAATATAATATTTCTAATTCAATAAACGTAGCTCTAGAATATTTTTATCATACTGTAGCTCTCTGAGGGAATTTGTCGCTGTTCTTATTACTCACGGCTCAAGTTGTAAGATGTTTGCTAATTTTGTAGCTGGTTTTTGAATGCATAAAATGTCAATATTAACATAGCAGTTATCAGTATATAATATTATGTAAAATACACAATTTTTGCATAGAACTTTTATTATTTATTATTTTCTTTATGCTAATATTATGATTTTTTTAATTCTCATTTACTCCATTTCTGTTTTATTTTCTCGGTGGTATAGAAGCTATTATGTTTTCAGGTTCAGAGATTTCGGTTCTAAATCACGCTTATATTCCAGTTTATTTATTCAATTTTACTGTCAAGCCCTTCTCAGTAAGAGCCAGGAGTTGAGGTTTCGGCAGTTTTTCACCGCCGTTATCGGGCATCATCAAAAGTCTTGAACTTTGAACTTTGAACCTAATCGTACCGGTCATATCGACGTATTATCCCACTGGAGTTTTTTTTTTTTATGGTAAAAAGGGGGCAAATGGGCAGGAGGCTCACCTGATGGAAAGTGATCACCTCCGCCCATGGACATCTGCAAGCCTGGCTTGCAGATGCGTTGCCGGCCTTTCAGGAAAGGGAGGGATGGAGGAGGGAGGGAAGTGGGAGGGAGGGGGGAACGAAGGCGGAGGATGAAGGGAAGAGGGAGGGGGGAAGGAGAGTGGGCCTCCCGGACTCTCACTCACCGGACGAAACGCGACAGCATAGCTGCCACTTCACGCCGGTCTTCTGTGAGAGAGTGGTACTAATGAACTATACCGGCCTTTGTTTTAAATTCATACTTATTAATATTTCCTGTACTGTAATCTCAATGAGATTTACCAATTTTTATTGTATTGGGAAGAAATAAGTATGTACATTAAAATATCAAGTAAAACTATTTATTTAAACGAATCTAGTTTCATTTGACCATAAGATCCTTTTACAGAGAATTAATCAAATTTTAATACTAATAAATATTTGTGACATTATAATTTCAAAAAAGTCTCGCTTTTGTAACTTAGACCTCATATAAAGCCGTCGGAGGCAAGCGCTGACTTAAATAATAACTCCTCTCTAGTTTACTGTTAGAGGAAATAGTGACACTACGAATAATGCGGATCTTACTTGGTCTTGCTAGAATATATGTTAAATTAGAATTAGAAGGAAAATAGAACGTTCTGACTTTATTAAAATATAACACCTATGATTATTTCTTGTATTGAAATTAATTAATTTCATATTTTAATTGGTACTTCACTGTACATATAGTAGGTATAAGGATGAAGCTTACATTTTAGCCAAGTCTCAAAATCGCAATGGGGTTTGGTTGGGCGATGCCATTTTTTCTTAGGCACTAATAAAAAATTAAATATGTATATTTCTTTATTAACACAGAAAAATGTATGTTTGTAAAGAACACCTGCAAGTTAGAAACTATTGGCTTCTTGCCCGGCTGGGTTGCCAGTCGCTTTTATACTCCCCTACCAAGACAAGGTACGCATACGGAAGGGGACTCCATTATACGCCTGGAGTAGGTATGACGTAGCACCAAACGTATTTATTGGAGTATGACTATTTCGTAGTGATGCGTAATGGCTTTGTTACATTCATCTTCACGTACCATAGACTACGAAGAAATCAATCAAGGACTACACGATATAATATTTTTATTTTCAAAAAAAGACATGTATTAGGTGGTTTATATGACTTCTTAGAGAGGAGATGATTATAATGTTAATTTAATTTAAATATCTATAGTACCTACCTATTACATTTTTTCCATCCGTTTGTGAAAAATCCAAAAATAATCATGATGTCCAAAATTCTACTACTGTATAATTGTAAAACTCTGAATTATAGGGGCACAACTTATGTATGTTTTAAGCATATAACATAACATGTGACTTATTTTTTAAACTGCAGTTAGTGAACAATACATTTATATTTACAAAAATAAACAGGTGTTTTGTTTATTTAAAAATAAACTTCTATTTACTTATAAAACGGTCTTTCATATTATAGCAACATAGGAATGCTTAACAAACGTGACATTAAATCGAACTCGTATTATATTTCGTCCTTCAGATAACATGTAAGGACGGCGATAATTAATAATTATTTTAGAATATTTTCTATTATATTTCCTAACTATGCCACTTTAATTACCTTTCATGTCATAACGGCATTAGTCATTGTGAGGCGATATTGTTATTTAATATAATGAAGAAACACTTGCACGAAAATGTTTTTCTTGCAACTCTTTATATTGAAATAATTTTTATTGAACGTTGAACATAGTAAAATGCAGTGTACTACCTAATAATACATAATAATAAATAAATAGTTTATTTCCTATGTATTTTTTGTGCTCAATTTCACTCAGTTGATTTGTCAATAAACAGTATATGCCCATTTTATTGTATCCAAAGAAGAACAGAGTAAAGCAAATATTTTTACTAGGGAAAAGGTATGTAGTGAAAACGAAAACTTTTCAGAAATCTAGGATTTCAAGTTCTTAAGGTAATTTTCCATATTTGACTCTTCCTGACAGTAACTTAATACTTATATTAGATAATTTTTTTAACCATCAATTCTACTTCTAATTTAATATTGCTAGCTTATATGTAATGAAAACTTATTTACAAAAAATGTTTATACATTTTCTAATTCTACTAACTAAATCAAATGAAATCACGCCTGTTGGTAAACACGTCATGAATTTTTTCTCTCCTTCTAATTTCTTATGAAACACAACAAATTAAAATTTTAAGTTCAGTCTGTGGTGATATAATTGCATTATACAAAATATAAACAGCTAAAATGTTATGTGAATGTTTAACATTGAGTATTATATAGAAAATTATTTGGAAAATCGACACGTTTTTATTGAAATCCTAAAAATGTGAAACAATAAAGCACGATAGTGAATTTTTCAGCTGTTATTTCGTGAAATATTTCTATTGACTTAGAGCTATTAGCATGTATAATATAACTGCATAGTATAGCCCTTGTAGTTTAGGGACAAGGAACTGGACATTTTGCTTAACTTAGGGTGACATGTAGTAACCTCTACTTTATCTTTAATTGAAAACTAAGCTAAAAACAGGAACTTTTTAATACATTTTAAATTCTAAAAATAATTACACTAGAATGATTTTCATATAATATCATAATTATATAATTTACTGAAGATTGATATTATTTTACAACTTAGTTCTTATCAAAAAATATAAAAATACATATAATATTTATATAGGTTACCAGGCTTGCAGATGCGTTGCCGGCCTTTCAGAACAGGCAGGGAGGGAGGAGGGAAGGAACGGAAGGGAGGGAAGGGGAGGGAGGGAAGGGGGAATAGGGAGGGGGGAACGAAGACGGAGGATGAAGGGAAGAGGTAGGGCGGGAGAGGGAGGAGGGAAGGAGAGTGGGCCTCCCAGACTCTCACTCACCGGGCGAAACGCGACAGTATAGCTGCCACTTCACGCCGCGCCGGTCTTCTGTGAAAGAGTGGTACTATACGGGGCGTGCCGGCCCATTCGGCTGCTACCCGAAGGTAACAAGCATTATTTCTTTAATTAATTTATTTTTATGGTTAATTCATTAGAAATAGGCTACAAATAAACAGACATGCCATAGATCCTAATGGTTTCAAACGTTTTAACTTATTATTACAAAGACCACAAATTCTTTTTGTTCCTTACATGTAAATATATTTAGTTAACTTTACCTTTAGGAAGTTTTCTACTATTAGAGAAATATTCGTGCTAATAATGAAACTAAATAGCAGATCGATCTGCGATCATAAATCAGTAATGTTGCTTCATCACTCAATCCACTCTTCCATTTGTTTCTATGACTGCTACTTCTCAATCAATACATTTTCATGCCGTCGTATAAACCTTGTTGCAGAGCTTTGTAAAGTCGAATACTAAGTGGTAGATAAGCTTAACTAAAGAATCCCTATAATCAAATAAAACGAACGAAGAACGGCTGGACAGATTTTAATATAATATTTTCTTGTATTGATATTTTTATATTTGTAACAATATAATGTTATAGTATAATAAATGTTTTATATTTCATGCTGATTTCTTTTTTTATGTTTTGTATTGAATATTTCTATTTTAAATTTCCTTTTCAGATAAATCAGAAAAAACGAAATATGAAAAGAATGAATGAATGAACCGAAATAAAAACATATTATGAAATATGATTTTAAAGAAATATGTTATAAGATTACTGAAGCAAATACACACTAGACAGCTGAGACCAAAGAATTATAAAGATGGAGCCTCCAAAAAAATTGCCAAAATCAAAAATACCTAGCTAACCTATTGATTTGGCTTCAGATTATAATGATTATTTCAATAAATAAGATCTCATTTGATTCTGAACTTATTTTAATGTATGGATTAGTCGTTATTTTTTGAGAAGATTAAAAATATAATGAATAATAAATATTATATAACTGTCGTATTGTATAGAAAGAAAGGAATAGTTCTACCCACAATTTGGTCATAAATCACAAAATCTTGCTTCATCATTCAATACATTTGGTCATTTGTTTCAGGATTCTGTAGGCGTTAATTGTGGATATAAACATACATACATCTTACTTGATGGATGTACCGCTTTATTTGATTAATTAAGTGTTTAATTCCTGTAACGTGAGACGTTATGAAACATGTTCTGGTAGAATGTTGATGTAAATGGGATCCCGACGATTATTTTAAGTGCTAATGGCGCCTTTTAGTTATAATGCTATACCTTTTATGGTAAGGGTTTGTACAAATTTAAATGGTAGGGGAGCCCACGATGCTAAATGGGGATTTACTCGAGCGTCATAGAGACCTATTGGGTTTCAAAGCTTAGATGATAAGAAGAAATAAATGTTATATGATATATACCTTTTCATCGGTGGGGGAAGCGGCTATAGATTTTTAAATATGTAAAAAAAACTGTTGAATGGACATCCTCGAGCGCGTCAGATATTGATAGCATCAATGCCCTGCGTATTTTTAATAACTTACGTATATTAATCTGATCGTTTGCATGATATTTAGAAATTTTTTGTATGTAAAGGTTGAAAATGAAAAAAAAAATTTAATCGAGCGCGTCAGATTTTCTAAGGGAGTGTTAAGTGCACCAAAAAAAGCACTCATTCACTAATCTGACGATTTTGATGTGACGCAAACTCGCAGCCATTTTCATAATATGCAAAAAAAAATCGCCATTTTGACATACTTAAGCGCGTCAGATTAAGATATATATGGTTCATCTTTATATTCTAAACGTACTGTCTCATAATCTGACAATTATCTAGAGGGATTCGCCTAATCTGACAAAAAAAAATTAGAAAAACGGTTCATCCTAAAGGCCATCCCTGCAACTTCCCGCTAATTTCATTCCTGGGCGCTTAAAATTGTACTTATGACATTTTTGAGCTCAAAATATAATTTATGTGATTTTTTGAGCTCGCTGAGTTCAAAGAAATAATATTTCTATGCATGAAGTTTCATAGAACACTATTTTTGGAATTTTCAAACCGCAATAACTTTTGATTGAATGAACCGATTTTTACGTGGTTGGTGGCATTCTACGCAGTTTTTTTAAGCCTCATAAAAAATTTCTAATTTTCATTTGGTCAAACTAGAAATTTTGGAGTAACTCCGAAAAAACACTTTTTCGGGTTTGTTTCGTTCACGATATCTCTTGAACGAATCAACCGATTTTGACCAGCTTGGTGGCGATCGACGTGATTTTTCAAGCTGAAGGGCGGATTACTTTTTGAAGTTGATCGATAAAGCCATTTAAAGTTATTCCAAAAAAACCACTTTTCGCGACCAACCAGATTTTCGCGTTATGGCAGCAGAAACCAGTGGGAACGGAGAAAGAGTGAGAGAGGAATAGAAACGCGGAGAAGGAAACATAGGCATCACGCAGCTGCACGCATTTAACTTTATCAACGAATTTTTGTTATTTCGGCTTGCGGAAATCGTCAGATTATATATTTTTCGTTATTTTGGAATTACTTCCTTCGAAATAAAAAAAAATTAGCTACGCTCGAGAATGTCGAGATGACGTTTTTTTTTTACAACTTTGCTGCCCTCCCCTTTCTTAACGTCACTCTCAAATTGTCAGACTAGTGGAATATACACTTTTTAGGATGTAATTAACTCACCCTACCTTGATCTGACGCGCTCGAGAATTTCTGATGGTCAATTTTTTTTTACTAATCTGATCCTGTATCCTTCACGGGCGGCCTTATATATGGGGCTCATGTTTTATGGAGGTACTTAACCGGGTACAAGGTACCCCCCTGTATATTAATTTGCCGCGCTCGAGTAAATCCCGAAATCCCCGCTTGGGCTCCACTACTAAAATGAATGGTCGCAAATTCGATAATTGTTTGATGCAAATCTTGGTGTTAAAACTTGTTGGCTAGTTTTTTATCTCACTCATTTTATATTATTAATAAATTATTTATATATAATATATATATTTTTAATGCCTGAATATATTTCGATATCCTATGAACAAAAGTCCTATGAGGATATTGTACCATGTATCACGATATATGTATATCTCAATGTTCGATAATGTATATCCTAGTTAAAAATCTCGTCGTGATTAGTCATCATACTTACTACTATTACAGTACCAAGGAATATTGTTTGGTTAATTTTAAAGATAATTGGTTTTTATTCAAATAAAAAAACAATTAAATGATAAACCTCTACATAATACTAAATTATATTTATTTTCTTTGAAAGAAAGAATTTTTCATAACGAAATTGTAATCCGTTCAAATCAATACGAATAAAGACGTGAGTTAGTAAGTATTGAAACATGTGGCAATAATGGAAGCTATATAATATATCATTCATCGCCCTCGGAATCCCATCGACGCTGAATGTTTAAGCTTAGAAAATCGCGGTTCAAATGGAATATTTAATACTTTTGACTAGTTTTAAAAATGTCAACGGTATTTTAAATTTTGTACTATTTTATTATAATAATTAAAGAAAATTTTGCAACTATATAATAATACTATTGCCTGCTTTACCTTCGATTATACCAAAACTTAAAGAAAATTAGCTTTTACTCGTAGTGTAGATAGAGCTATTTAAACATAAAAATGAATCGACTCCAAAATCATCTGTAACACCTACTTTATTCGCAAGAAACAGGACATTCAGGTTTTTTCCTTTTATTCAACTTCACTACATAGTATAAAACAAAGTCGCTTTCTCTGTTTCTATATCCCTATGTATGCTTAAATCTTTAAAACTACGCAACGGATTTTAATTTGGTTTTTTTAATAGATAGAGTGATTCAAAAGGAAGGTTTATATGCATAACTAGCGGATCCCGCGGCTTTGCCTGTGCTAAATCTAGGGAAGAGCCCGAGCGAAGCGAGGGCGAGTCGCTAGTTAAATATACAAGTAAGATATTCGTTCCTCATTTTTACTTACTTGCTTAGAAAGTAAAGGAAATCATTGTGACGAACGCATGCTTGAGAGAACCTAACGTCGTTGTTACGCCGTAATAAATTTTGTACCTCCAACTTTGATTTAAATGTAGGAAAAATCTGAACAATGACGTTACGATTCAGATACCTCATGGTAGGGGATTCTCTGTGCAAAATCTTATGTAAATGATTCTTGATAACGATACGAATATTTATTTTGTTAAATTTATATACTTCAATTCAGTGGTTTGTGTAAGTATTGTCTGTCAAACATTCAATACTAGAGCAATGTGAAATAGAATAGGAATTGAGAATTTTTAATGCTTTTTACGCTTATATATGTTTATATTCTTATATTCAGTGCCACATAGTTTATGATGGTATCATTACAAACCGTTTATATTTTTAAGCTCAAAATAAAATTAAAAATGATTTTATTATTCTTTAAAACCTACTAACAGTGGTATGTATTGTTCTAAACCAACTAATAAAACTTGTATATGGACTTTCCTTTTTTTACTAATCTCCAAAAAAGCTGACCTAATTTTAATAAAATTTATATTTTCATAGTTATTTTTTTTATTGTTTTATAATATGAGGTACCTATAGTGGACTTATAATACTCTAGTGAAAAACAAAAAAATATCTATTCCACGGGAACCGTACATTTGTCCTTGATAATCGGAAGTCGTATGTGCTGCTTCAGACTACACTCAATCGCTGTGTGATTGTCCTTCATATCCCTTACAAATATGTAAACTTTCACATTAATATTAGTAAATGGTTATTCTGGTAAATATTTTTTCCATACGGCTAACACTTGGCACTTTTACAAATAACAGTAGTTAAGTTTTTAAAGGAACTCTCCCATACAAGTAAGTACAAGCATAATAGAGGAATTGTAAATTGAATAAAAACTAAATTGAACCTTTACTCTAACTTCTATATGAATAGAATACTATTTCAAACAGAATGCACTGAAATTCATAACTTTTATATCGACGATACGATATCATTAAATCGCTTAATGAATTGAATAAAAGTGTTCATATAGAAAAATTAGAAATAGGTAGAGCAATGTATGAAATAAATAAAATATAAAAAATTCCAAAGTTTTTCCAGTCTGGTACCAGTTATAAAATATTGTATCACGTACGGTTTGAATTGAAAGCCTCAATATCATTTATTTGCGAGCTGCACCGGCATTATTCCTTTATGTCTTCCTCTCGATGTACTTTGCGCAATATATTTCGCAAAATAATTTCATTTTATTGCATGAAATTAAAATTAAATTAAAGTATGACCGGAAAATGTGGATATATATTCTTTTTAACGATAATTGTATTAACAATAATAAAGTTTTTCACGTACAAACGTGTGATTGTGGGTTTTGTGTATTAAAATATATGCACAAAAAGTACTCACAACACAAAAAGAATATATATATTTTTCCCCTCTTTTTTCTAAGTAGAAATGGCGCAGAAATCTAATTTAATCTTTAGCATTATTAATAAAAATATTTTTTCATTTGTTAGTCACAAGTAGATAAAAATATCATTAGTAAATTAATATGCTTTTTTCAGATCATTACTATTATTTAAAGTTTCGCTTTATTATAAATAAATAACGTTTGAAATATCCTACTAATATTATAAATACGAAAACTAAGTATTGATGGATGGATGTTTGTTACTCTTTCACGTAAAAATTACTGAATGGATCTTAATGAAAATTTACAATAATATAGCTTATACATCAGAATAACACATAGGCTACAATTTGTAAAGATATACTAGCGAAACCCGCGGCTTCGCTCGCGCTAAATCTAGGGACGAACCCGAGCGAAGCGAGGGTGAGCCGCTAGTGAATAATAAAATAGAATTTGTTCCGTCAACTACCATTATTGGAACAAAGAGCGCAGAAATACATACTTACTGCAAAATACTAAGTCGCTATCTCCCCTAAGATCGGCCTCGCATATTAAAATGTGGAATGCTTTCTAAGTAAGAGTTTGAATATTTTAAAATATTCCTTTCGAGCTTATAAAAATTTCAGAAACTAACCCAGATAATTTCATATCTTATAATTAGAAATAGTAAAATCATAGCATGTAATATCAGGATTACGTTTTGAGAGATCATTATCTCGCTAATTAGCACAAAAAAAATGTAACGTTGTACAATGTACAGACTATATTAATCTCTATATAAGATACATTCGCTAATTACGAAAGTTATTATACTTTTTATTATTAAGATAAAATAAATGAAGGTATATGTTAGGTACGCATTCATTACTTGACATCGCTATACATATCTTCCTATAGTCATTTCCTAAAATTCCTAAAATATTTAATTACCTGGCGATGGGCGGTAGTACGAAAAAAAAGCTTTCTACGGCTGCGTACGGTGATAGGACGATCAAATTCTAAACTACGTGTCAAAGTTATAGTGCCAAAAGCATTGAACTATCTTATAATTAGGTATAAACTTTAAACAAATCAACCGGTGTTGTGTGAAAGTGGTGTACAATCGCGACTTAAGAACCCACGCGGGACATCGGCGAACCAAGTAGTACCCTTTCTATCTTTAACCAACAGAATCCGCGAATAAAACATATTTGCATGATCAAATAACCTAATGAAAAATATTAGAAGTTTCTTTAAACTTGCAATTTAGTATCTTTGGGCTTGTTCGGGGCAAATTTTGCAACTGCATTTTAAAGACAAGTAACGTCATTATAAATCCAATATGACTTACTCTCAATCCAATAAGACTTTATTTTTTTGCAATCCCATAATATTGGTATCAAATTAAAGGGTTAGTTGAATGATATGAATGAATGAATGAATTTTATATGAATAAAATAATAATAAATGAAGTTATATATAAATAAAATTTAAATATTATCTTGTTGGTATTGATTCAAATAGGTCATGGGTATTATTTCTAATTATTTCAAAGGAGTGAAATAAAACAAATTATTTAATTATTTCAGTTTATTTGTTGTAAACAGTCTTATAATCGAGCGATGAGTTTACAGTGAAGTAAACATTTCAATTTGGCGTCTAAGCGAACGGTTACAAGAGCATTTTCGTTATAACGGTATCGTTGTCTTTACATTTTACATCTTATTATAATATTTACAATGATTTTTAAACATTTACTTTAATTAAGCATAAAATGATTCAACGCTTTATTTACATTAGTAACTACGTTAACATGTATGTGTAAAATATACAAGAAAATAAGAACAATAGGGGTTGTAGATGGAGTTTACTCTGGGAGTTTCCTTTCGCTGGCTCAGTGAGACCTGTTTGTAAGAAAAAAGAATAATATCAGTATAGGAAAGTTACTTTTAAAATGAAATATTAATTTGAAAAATTTGATTTAACGTCATTTATAAATAAAATACAAACCTACGATTATAAGAAACGTGTATACTTATATACATATACATAATATATTAAAAAAATTCAAATAAAGTAAGATCAAAATCTTAGGTTTCACTATATTTACTTCAATAACCGCGTTACTAACTGCCAGTTTCTATAACCTATCTACCGATAGACCGGTAGATACTTTCATACGATTTTGACAGGTTGTAACTTTTAATGTGTCAAAATAGTATGAAAGTAACCACCGGTCTATCGGTAGATAGGTTATAGAAACTGGCCGTAAGTTGAGAAAAGAAGTTAAGTCAAAAAAATAGTTCGTACAAAAACCAATCACTCTTGGAAATATAATCTTCTACCAAAAAATGTCTAACAAGTTTTATAATAAGCACATATAGAACAAAACAATTGGATATATCCAATATATTTCAACTTTATAATGATTTGATATTTTACTAGAAATTTCCAGAAGTTACATAAATTAGCAGAGACAAAGTATCAAAAAGTATTTAGTTATTTTATGCTTACTTACCATTAAGTAATTTCTATACATAAATATGTACCTATATATTGTATATATATACATATTACATAAAGAGAAATAAAATTGTCTATCTGTACTGTCAACATAATAAACACCTTACTAAAAGCATATGATATTAAATATCTCTCCGCAAAAAATATAATCTCCGAAACGGCTCAACTGATTTTGACCGGACTTTCATTATTATTTCGTTTTCAAACTGGACTATTTTTTTCCAATATCATATTCACTACTTCTCGAGTATTATTATTACATAACAAGGTATAAGACAAAAGAAAATCGAACGAGTCAGCTCTTAATACTTAGTTCTATATGCGCTAGTCCAACTGCATCGCATTTCATATTCATAACCTCCTAATATAAATGACAGTTCAAAAGTAATATTCCTTCACATCAATTTTCCAGGAGGATTTTATTAGGGAATTTTTCATAACGATTTAAGAGAAAGTATTATGTATAATATATTAAAATTTGGTTATAATACTAAAATAAAATCTATTTTAGTAGGTACTTATTTATGTAGCAAAAAAATATCAAAGATGTATACTTTATACTTCTACTTCTATCTACTTACGACTTCATTACTTTAAATTGAAGCCAAAAATATTATTAAAGATTAAAAAAACAATTTCAAATCACAAATTCGTATTCGTAATTCTGACTTTGAAAGTCGTTTAAAAATTAAAATAAATTTCCTTAATAGTCAAGTTGTACCAAAAATTTAATAAAACGTAACGGTTGTGACTGGCAGCTCGACGTTCCGAACTTAATTCGTCCAAGTTACCTGAGAAGTTTCGCGAATTATACGAATTCTGACATAAAGTTGCGAAAAAAGTTGATTTCGTACCTCCTGCGACGCTTATTTGATTGCTGAAGTCCTCAGAGTAGGAATTCAGCTTGATTTCTGTAAAAAAAAACAAGATTTCAGAAAGTGGAATTGGGGTAAACTTATCATTAATTATTATGGAAATATAACTGAAAACGTTCATATCTTTAATGAAGTGAAAACCGATTATATTTTGTGACAAAATGTTACTAAATATCATTAAAGTTATTAAACATATAATTGTATTTATTGATAGTTAACTAAAACTTGGATTTAATAAACTTTGTTAAGTACTCATTTTTGTGTTACTGTCACCAAATCTTAAATAAAATAAATCAATTATGATATTGAGAGGTTATATGTTTGAGAGAAAGTGCTAACCAGAAGGCTTTAGAGTTCTTCTACACTATGCTTCGCTTCGCTTATTATTATGAAATCTGATTATATAAGTTACGCATTTTTGATACATACATATCATTATTATATATGAGATTTCCACGTTTACCATATTTAAAAGCAAAATATATTTTAAAATAAGGTAAGCATATGAACAGTTCTCAAAAGTATGAGATGATGTTTGAATATGATATAGCCATAATATTATCAAGTTCCTGTATTGGGCATACTGCCAAGAGTATTAAGCGAAGTCGCGTGCCAACAGTAGGCTATTCATGAGAGGTATTGAATATCTGCAGCCTACTTTTGCTCTCAGATATCAGTAGTTCATGTAAGCTCTGATGTGCTTTTTCTAAACATATAAGTGCAATTTCGTTGTATCAATGTGAAGCTTATTGCAGTCATAATTTTTACGATAATATTTTCATTTTATCTAAAAATTTTGACTTCAACGATATGTAGATTATTTATTGGTAGGTCTTTCTACTATTTTTTATGGTTTTTTTATATACCTTGAAGACAGTGGTAGCCCAGCGGTTACGCGTCGCTTGGATAACCGAGTGATGCGGGTTCAAATCCGGGTCTCGCACCTCTGATATTTTCATGTGCGAATCATTTATATCATGATTACCACTTGTCTTACGGTGAAGGAAAACATCGTGAGGAAACCTGCATGCCTGAGAAAACTTAACACGTTTTCGAAAGGCATGTGAAGTCCGCCAACTCGCACTAGCGCGGTGGACTATGGCCTGATCCCCTCGTACTGAGGGAGGCCCGTGCCCAGCAGTGGGACATTAAAAAAAAAGGGCTGATGATGATGATGATATACCTTAGTATCTTAAAGAAGGAGTATTCTATATTATGTACAAACAGGCAAGATGCCTATCTGTCTAAACAGTCTATAAAATGTTAAAAATTCAAATATAAAATACCAAGCGTATTTTTTATACTAATATTAGAATAAATATGAAGTTATTACCATAGAGCCTTAACGTCCCTTCACTCTTGCCTAGTGAGTTAGTGCTCACACAGTTGTAGGTACCGATGTCGCTTTTCGAAAATTGCTTGATAGTCAGCCACATTGATACTTTATATGAAGATTTTTCTTCCCGAATGACGTATTTTGGACTGAAAGGAAAATTTTATTTCACACATATTCGGAGTATTTACAAAAAAAAATATGTTGAGACATTAATACAACAGCGCCAACTAGTTCCGCTGTAAGATACTAGGCTTGTATTACGGATACCAGATAGTTGATATACTACACATATAAATTTTAAATACATACATAATATAAATATTAACACCCATGACTGGAGATCAAACATTCGTGCTCAACAAATGAATGCCTCCAGCGGGACTCGAACCCGCGACCGCTGGCGCTTAAAGTAGGGTCACTACCAACTGAGCCAAACATTACAACTGTTTTAGTACTTGTATATTTGAAAAAATTGAGCAAAGTGAGTGTGATTCGCACTCTAAGGGTTTCAACGTTCAATACACGAATACGTACAGTGTAATTTTTTGACTTAACGATTTCATCCATATTTATAGACTAGGGTAAAATGAATCTGATTAATAATAAAATTTAACTAAAATATACGTACTTGTTATTTTAATATAATTTCTTTATATATTCTACGAATCTTTTATGGAAAGAAACATTGGATTTCTATAATAATTTAAATTGGGTGAGATTCTGTCTCAAAGGGAAGGGAATCTGAGAAAAACAATTTTTACAAAAACATTTTTCACCTTTGTGCTTACTTTACTTTAGTAAACTTTTAATGTATTTATACTAGGAACTTTTATGGATCGCAAAGCAAAAATTAATAGTCATTACTCGTTACTTGTAAGTACTATTAATTTTGTTCTTTAAAATATTAATCGAACGGCCATTTTCCATAAAAAAGAGGAAATAAATTAGAAATATGCTTATATGTTTTTTAATGAATTAAATTTCTTCATAAATGGTCTTGAAAGACATATTAGTTTTAGAAGTATTGAAAGTAATTATTTAGTTATCACAAACAGTAGCTACAAAGTTATATCACGTCCCGTTCCAGGACAAAGGCCTCCATTCAATTCGAGGAGGATCTGACCATAGTCCACCACGCTGGTCTTGTACGGGATAGTGGACTGCAAATGTCTCGGATTTTCCTATTGAATTTAACTGAGCTTACCACAGCCTAAGAAAGTTTTATGTTTTGTTTTAATTCCCTAAAAACAAACATATTCCTAGAATGATTATACTCCATTTAAGTTAGTTTTAGAGAACTCATTTATTTTTCATTGAATTCACCATTAAGTAGTTGATTCCGACCCGATCAAAGGTTCTCATAACTTTAGCATCATGAGACGACAACTTAGGTCTATAGGGTTTGAATTTCTAATGACTTTGGACTAATTTTAGTCACGAATCATAATCGATAAATAACTAACAACTATAGTTAGTTAACTATCTGTAGCTCCATTAAATTGAAGAATATTCAGTTAACAATATTTAAATAAACAAATTTTTGAGGTTTCGGCTTCTGGAGTAACGTGATATTGATTTATTGAACGAATATTTTAATGATAATAATTGATATTTTGTTGGTATATAAATTCAGTACTTATTAGTTATATGCTTTCAAAAGTTTAACCTGAATTTCAATATTTTTAATACAACGTTTCTGAGAAAATGTATGTACGATGTACGATCGCTATTGAGGAATATCAAAGTATAGTAATTAATTCGTTTTAACACAGTGAAGCTGTTGGTCTTCCATTAAGTTTTAAAAACTACGCAATAGTGAAAATTATCAAATTCAGTTCAGTACAACAAAAATTATACAGCTTTGGTATTACCAAATAACTCAATATACGAGCTAAGCTCAATTCAATTTTGTCAAGAATAAGATCTTGAGGGACTGAAGAATATTAGAAAACGCAAAATGAATTTTGATCTAACTTTTTTAATAAATATAACAGGCTTTTATGCATTCGTTCGCGTGTAATGGCAGCTATAAACTCTTCTTAAGCACAGTCTCGTTTCTAGTCGTAACACGTATTTATACTGTTTCTTTATTTTATTCAAGGCTGTAAATTTAATTTGGAGATATATTTAGGATACTTAGAGGATAAGTTTTTATAGGTCTCTGTAATTAAAACGTTTAAAGTTATTTTAAGAACTAATTTGCCGAAAATTGACAAATAATTACAAGCAAAAAGCTGAGCTTTGTGAGAGCTGACATAGTTTTTCTAACGGGTAACGGTATAATATTACACCGATGTTTGGTTTTCTAACATTGTATCCAAGAACAAATATTGTTGATGTTCATTGTTTAATGGTTATAAAATTATATTTTTTGACAGAAAACATATCAAGATATGAAGATAATCAACTGTGTTAAAGCACAAATCTATAGGCGTAATAGTAATTTAGTAAAGTGTACCACAAAATGCTCAGATTGTGGGATAGTTCACTTGACCTTTAAAAATACTAATCTTATAAGAGCTTTAAAAACCTTTTTCGAAATTACAATGAAAATTCATCGTCATAAAAAGAAAAATTTTGAAAGCTCTCATAATTAATTAAACATAAAAACACAAAGATAATACAGCCTTACTCTTAGCTCAACAAAAAAATGTACTTATCAATTGAGTGACAATTTAATTTGTATTCAAATAACTTTCAAGAACTGTTGTTTCTGGTAACTTTAATTATTACGTCGAAATAGAATGTAAATCGTTTCAAGCTTCCACTCGAAATGGAACAAAGAGTTGAATAAATAAACGTTGATATTGAATGCGTAACAGGAAATTTAAAGTTGTAAGTGTAATCCGTACTGCGAAATACGCTTCGTCACAATTTTATACTTTTATTTTAATTTAATCCAAAATAAACGAATAGAGAAGGACTGGAAAAATTGAAATTCTTAGAAATAATATGTTTTTTATAATTATAAATCTTGCGATGTTGTAATGAGACTAGTAATCATCGAGGTATATAATTATGTTAAACTATCGCTAGAAATGACAGATACGGAAATATAACTTGTGATAATGGGAGTAAGTATGGAATATAGGCTCACATGCATAATCTATACGTATATGTATGATGATTTATCGTAAAGTATATTTTTAAGAATAACTTTATGTGTATAAAGTTATTTGTTATACTTTTATTGTCGAAAAAGAATTAGGATTCCGCTCAAAAACGTTGAAATGTTAAAAACCTAAGCACGTATCAGAACGAAGCGAGGGTAAGTCGCTAGTCGCAATAAAACTAAATAACTACTGAGGAGTTTATCAATTTACCTAACTAATAAGGCTATTTTTAAAAAACCGTCACACAAAATAACTTACAATTAAAGCAAATATCTATACTACAGCGATTAGCTCAATTCGTCTATCGTTCAATTTTATACTAATTGAAAAGCAATTTTTCCAAACTAAGAATTCTTGAAGCATCCGTCGCAACAAACCAGGCAATTTTAAAATTTTTATCTATTTTATTTCATTTAAAGATTCTAAGCAATTTGTACCAGCTATTCAGTCTACTTCACGGTAAATTTTCTTCGTATTACCCTGCGTTGCCTCGATTCGAGTGGCGACCGCTTTAACTTGTTCTGTCCAACGTTCTATAAAAATCTATTTGCTTATTTATACGAGTAGCTACTATTACGTTTTTTACTATACCATTCTTTGGATATTTCTAGTATTTTGTTTTTGTTAGGGCACCTATGAGGTATTCTTAATACATTTAAATATTATATTTTAGAGTTATTATAGTTTTGTATTATATAGTTTTTGCATAAGTTTCATCTTAAGAAAATAATCAGAAATAAGCCGATCACGGGTTGGTCCCCGGTAATTCTAGAAGAATCCCAGTAGAATCTAGTCAATTTTAATCAGTCCATATTAAGCTTGATATGAAAAAACAACATGGTTAACAAAGACGTCTAGTAAAACATTCGTGAGCCGTCACATTATAGGTATACACTGTACAGAATATAGGTATTAATTGTTTTTATTAAAAACTGCCAAATAAATATTGTAAGTTATTATACATTTTATGTACTAAGTAACTGTTAAGATTATGTGAAACAAGTAGCTATTAAGCGACTTCTTTATTTTAAGTGAAAGCGTAAATAAGCGTTGTAAGTTTTTTTCGCCTATACATAATACATACTGAGTTTTACGCGAATATTTAACAATTTGAATAATACTACGTTTTCGGTTTTTTGCCGATTTATTTTGATTTTTGTTTGCTGATGTTTTGACTACTTTACAGCAAATCTCGTCATGAGAAACTCTTCCTATTATATCATTTAACTATACATTACAATACAATGTAATATAAAAAAGGACCTAAGCGCAGGCAACCAAAAGTGAAACTTATGGCAAGCAATTAAACAGTAATTAGCAAATATTTTCATTTTATTACATAGAATAAAACAAATAAGTTTCTATCAATGTTTATTTTTATACATCAGCTTATCTGAAAGAGCAGTGCCGGCTTCAAAGAATTTTCACCGTCGCAGTGATTGGAGTAGTGACTCGTGACTTTATTTTGTTCAACGTGCGAGAAAATTCTATTTGCTGCTTGATATAAAGTTATCAATGTTATTTTTATTTTCTCAACACTGTTTTTCAAAGTAACTTTAAAAAATAGTAGGCTTAAAATTATGTATTTTGTTTCATATTTTTTTGTTCAATTCTGAATTATGTATTATTAAAAGTACAGTTGTATGTACTCTTTTTAATACTTGTTCAATCAATGAAATTCAAAAAAAATAACTAAACTAAATAATTACAATGTTTGTCCAATTTAAAATCCATAAATGCATTTGATGCAAGCCTTCATAGGCTTATAAGTTCAATACCATTAATATTATAAATCCGGAAGATTGGAAGAAACTTTGCACAGATAGATTATTGTCTGGGATTGCACATAGATTACTTTTTATTCCGGAAAATTATACAGTTCAAGTCAAGGTATAGCTTAATTTATATTTTTTACAGAGCAAGAGATTAACTTAAAACATAAACACAAAAAAACATACTTAAAGACGAAGTTCACCAATCCAAGCAAAACCAGATCGAATCGCTAGTTTAAAGTAAAGCACTAAAACAAATTTCATATATTTGTTACTCACCCATCCAAGAGCATTTCCCCTCGATTCTTAATCCAATAGTTGATTGTGTTAGGGTAGGCTTCGACATAGCACTTGAGCTTCACGTCGGTACCGAGAGGTGCTCCGAGCAGCTGATTTGGCACTTTTACAGTGGGCGCAACTGTGTAAACAAAATACGTATTTAAATTGGTTTAATAAAAATTTCACCTTTTAGAGTTAGTTAAAGAACCAACTATAACTAAATAACTAACTCATAAGTAAGTTAAATAACATTAAAATCAGTATAAGAATACAAATCTGATGAAGACGAACTAGGTAGATTAAGTAGATTTTTTTTATATAATTCATGCGACATCTTTGCTTCTATTAAGTAATGTTCTCATATATGTATAGATATTATGTTTTGGATCATTTAGTATTACAAATTTCAAAAACGCTTTTTAATGCTTTTTTAAAATTAATCTGAGGGAGATTTAGTGTAAACTTTTAAACTTTGAACTTTCTACACTTATATAAAGGTATTTTTATAAATATCTTCAAAGTTAAAATAATAATACGCTCAACTTTTACGTCACAATAAAACTAAAAGAAATTCACAGCACTAGTGTGTTTCCAACTTAATAGTTTTTTACCCGACTCAGAACTTGAACCTGTAGCTCACACTAAGCACTAAGCTTTTGAGGTGGACTATAGTTAAATAGCATAATAGAGTAACAATAATAAAATGAGTTATTTCCATACTAGTGATTTAAATTGCAAATTTTCGAACATTGGACGCATTTTTAGTGTGTTTATTTAATTATTAGTTCACTGTTTTGTTAGTGTGAAATTTTTATGTAGCATTTTGAGAGAGAGAGAGAGCTTAACAAATTAACTGACTTGTATGATATATATTGCATAGTAATTCTCATGTACTGTTCATGTACTTTTCCATAAAATATATGGTTGATATATCGAATGTCATAGAAACTATTTCAAATGCCATAGAAAATACCCTCTAAAACACATGCTGCTTATTGAGAAAGGGTATTTCATAATCTAGACATTTCTTTACTTCATATAAATATAAAAATTTTGAAAGCAAAATAATTATTTACACTTTACTTTTGATTACACAGCTTTGGAAAGGAATAATTTCGTTGAATTAATCTTATCCTGTCTTTATGCTAGCAAATGCAATTCGCCATTTTAAAGTGCATCGAGACTTCTATTACGTAGTGACAGTTGACTCCAGATCTGGCAAGCGTCCAACGTTACCTGGATACGTTGGTAAAATGAACCTAAGTGTATTGTCTAATGGAACAAAAAATAGAACAATGTTTTCTTACAAATAATATAAATGTTGAACAAAATATGCTAAAAAATAAGATTAATCTGGGTCCATGAAATAGATATTTTACTTATACTGTTTAAAAAATTTAATATAAGGGAAAGAGCTTAATTTAAAGCTTAAAATGCTAGAAATCGAGTTAAAATTGCAATTACTTGAAGAAGCATCAGGATTTCCATTAAGAAGTTATTTTAGTCAGAAAAAAGCTCAAAGTGATGAGCTTTATAAAATCTGACACCAAATGTTTACTTTATGGTACACTTAATTTTAAAGCTGTAGTAAACAGTAACTTTTACTTAAAAGCTCTAGTAAAATTAAGCTATAAACGCTTAAAATATATATTTTTAACGTATTATATATCATAAACATGGTACGATAAGCAATGAGACAATATAATTTAAACGAAAAATATTATATTATACTTTGTAACAGGTGTCTTCGATTACTGTTGATATAAAGGTGAATTTTATTTTGAATAACAAAGTAACCCACTTAGTAGAGCCGTCTGTCACTCTTGGAAATCATCCAGGATAAGACAATCCATTTTCATTTTCTATATACCTTCATACCGTGTTATTTTTCACAAACAAAAGTATTACGAAAAGCAATTTGAAATTCCTATTTTTTGGCATATTACATACTAGTGACTTATTCGTACTTTCCTTATTTACTTAGTTCGAACCAAATCTATTTATGCATTTTAATTTATAAACGTACCAAATATACACAAACATACGTACTTTTTGTATCTATGTTAATAGTCATCACTTAAAGTAATTTTAAATACAATACTACACCAAGTATCAAAATCTAATATCGCAGTATGTTTTGAGTTTTCTTCGCCAATTCCTTTTGTTAAAGTATTTTCTTTCTAAACTCTCAGCAGAGCTAGAACTTTCAGTATGTAAGTGAAATAGTTACATTCTATATGTATCTTTGCATAGCATTTTGTAAAGTAATCAAGTTTAAATAAAATTCCGCCACTGATGTGAATTTTCTGAATTCCGCAAACTATGACGGCATAAGCATGCGGAGTAGATACAAAGAACCAAAATATTTAAGCAAAATAAAATTTATCTGATGCTTAGTAACCAATATTATTAAATATAATATTAATATAAAATAAAACTTATAACTGCTATTCATTCTAGTACAAAGAGAATGCTTGACAGGGTTACAGCTTTTTTTATCTTTGAAAATTGAAATCTTATAAAAACTTATTTACATTAATATAAATAAATTATTCGTATTCAATAGTAAAAGTAATTAATTTTAATATATTACATTTGATAGTTTAATCGATTTCGATTAAGTATTGTAACAATATTATTATACTTACTATGTATTAAGAGGACTTTAAGAGAATTTGCGGCTTAAGTTTCATTAATTTCGAGTAGAATTAGATATCTCAAACACAGTCTATATAAATTAATTCATTTTATACCCAATTTAAATTGGGCATAGAAAATTAATTAATAATGTTTAATGTTGACGACCGTTTGGCTCAGTGGGTAGTGGCCCTGCTTTCTGCGCCAGCGGTCGCGGGTTCGAGTCCCGCTGGGGGCATACATTTGTTGAGCACGAATGTTTGTACTCCAGTCATGGATGTTTATATTTATAATATGTATGTATTTAAACTTATATATGTGTAGTATATCAACCATCTAGTATCCATAACACAAGGCTCGTACCTTACCGTGGAACTAGATAGTGCTGTGTGTAAATGTCCCAACATATTTATATTTAATATATTTAAAAATTGTTACAGTTGTAAGTTTATACTAAAGTAGGTTTTTAACTTGATTCCAGAAAATAATGGAAAAAGCAGAATTTCGAAATTCTAGTTTAAAGTACACTCTCGCTCTACCCAGCATTTTTATTATTATTGCGTTCTTGCATATTAAAGATCAACCAAGAGAGACTTCATATCTAAATACAGGATCATTTTTTTTAAATTATATAAAAATATTTTTCTTAATACATACTGAAAATCAAATTACTATAAAATATAACTATTATATATATGAAAAAATGGTCTGTGTGTGAATTTGTAAGTAATAAACACAAGTTTTTTGTTGTAAGCGATAGCAATAGACTACGTGAGGAACCTAAAGATGGATCTGAGCATAGGAATTAAAGAAAAAAATTATATAAAAAATATTTTTTCATCAAAAACTGAAGATTAAATGATGATATGTATGAATTTAAATTGAAAAAAAAACAGATTACAAAAAATATAGCCCCGTTGAGTTTCTTTCGCCAGTTCCTCTCAGGTCAGAGGCTTCGTCTTTCCGAACTGGTAGTAGACTCAAGACATCAGTAAAAAGTTGTAATAACTTTATGCTCAATAGAATATTTTTAATTTTTATAATATAGTAAAAAAAAAGTCTGTTTCTTACAATTAACGTTTAGCGTGATCCGTTTGCTGACTGCTGGCGGCACGTCGTTAGATGCGATGCAGAGGAACGCGCCCATTTGACGCCGATCCACTCTCCACAGCGGCATTGAACTCCCCACATAGCTTTCAACTGAAATAGTTTTATATATTCAATTGTCTGCGGCTTATATATTTATCTATATTATAGGCATAGTATTTTATTTACTATGTATTCTGGTTGTAAACCAGTTCTAGCATCTAACAATATTTCCATTTTATATTTAACTAGCATTTACCGCGGTTTCGACCTGAAACCAAATTCTTTCTGAGTCAAGCGGTACGGTACCTCGTAGAAGTAACGCCCGCCTTTCACGTTTTTGCAACATTTTTCATTGATACTCCGCTCCTAGTCGTAGCGTGATGAAATAGAGCCTATATCGTTCCTCGATAAGCGGACTATCTAATACAAAAAGTATTTTTCAATTCGGACCAGTACTTCCTGAGATTAGCGCGTTTAACCAAACAAACAAACAAACAAACAAACTCTTCAGCTTTATAATGTTAGTATAGATTTAATTAATCGAGTTGGCTTATCTTGGCTTTATTCTATCACATTCATACCAGGACATAAATTACACTTATATTACATAGTGTAGTGGGAGTCTACCATTTAAACAAAAACTAAATCTCTAATTAAACATATTACGAGAGCACAGTGGTTATACATTCGCATGGTAAGCCAAATCAACCAGGTTTGAATCCCGGCTCCCGCACCTATAATATCATCTCCAATATTAATATTTTAAAAATTACTATACATTTTCATTCGGTGACGGAAAAAATAAATAAAATAAAATAAATAAGAATATCATGAGAAAACTTGTTATTTCTATCGAGTTAATTAAATGTATTATCTGAAGTCCGCTAGCCCGCACTTGTCGTAGTGGAAAATGGTCTGATCCTAGTTAGGTCTCTAGTCTAGGTCTGAACAATTTTCCTTTTCTATCCTTAAAAATAAAATTTCTTTACAAATAAAACATATTTTGAAATGTGTAATTTTCCTACACCTGTGAATACTGAAGATATTCACAGCGATGTAATAACTGTGACCTTTTCAATCGAGGGATTACTAACACGATATTTTAATTTAATACAAATAAATAAGGGGAAAATTGTATCACGTTCATTTTTTAAAAATCTAATGCTTTTAGAATAAAAAATATATAATAATATAATTAGACGATCAAACTTAACGCTTTAAATCAAAACTAAATTTAAAACTATTTGAGATCGCAATATTAGTTTTACACTTTCTAAAATACAATCGCAAAAATTGCTCTCGCGAATCGTATGAACGAATCAAGCAACATTTTTACATCGAGACTCATCAATTTCCTAGACATGGAAGTTCAATTTCAGTGGCAGTCGAAGCGAATGATTAAGTCGAGAGTGCCTTTATTTTCAATCTCTAGGCAAATCAGATATATTTTAGTAACCTGTAATCTCAGTACATATAAATCAAATTGATGTGTCTATTTGTAATTACAAATTAACTTTTCACTAAGCGCGTATGAAAGTATATACGGTATTTACATCAAAAAATCATTTTTTTTATATTTGTATGCTTGTCTGTCTGTATACTCATTTTATTCATATCACTGAAACGGCTGGATAGCTAATGTTATAAGAGTAAGTTTAGCTACTTTTATTTTGTTATACAATTATAAAAACCGTTTAATTTATTTTACTTTACGTCTAAACAAGCGGACCGGGTTTGCTAGTTATATTATATGTATAGAGTAAAGAGATATTATTAGCTTTGTAATAAACTCTACAATATGTAGAATTCATTTATTTTAATGTACAACTAAAGAAGAAGAAGGTTATTTGTAAGCCGTTGCAAAATCGCGAGGGTGGATTTACGTGGTATTTTCAACTATCTAACTATGAAAAGGCCTGTGAAAATCAGTCCAGCAGTTTCGAAGATCCGCACAAACAAACAGATAAAAAATGTAATTACGTCTCTTATATTACCTACAGTATATAATTTTCTATGCATTTAGTAAACTGCTGTTATGTCTACTTTATAACTTCTAATGTCAATTTAGAAGTTATAACGTAGCTCACTTTTAAATAATTATATGCACTTTAAAACATATTTTTATATCTATAATTATAAAACTTATTTATTACAGTATTTTTTGTAGATTTGCAGTAATAATAAGAAAATTTTAAATTTTCATTTTTAAAGCTAGAAATTCAGAATCAGCCAACAGATTAAATAAATACATTGAAAGCGTCTCCAAGTGGAATATAAAAATAAGTGCAAGAAGCTTGCTTTAGCTACAATTTTGTTGGCAATTTACAAATCCACCTGTGACTAAAGCAAAACTAAATTCGAGATTTTTACTTATAAATAAATATAATATTATCGTCATAACGTATTAAAATCTCTCAAGCTTCAATATAATGCGAAGAAATATCGTAGAACAAAGCATTTTTATAACCTGTTTTTGTTTTTGGGATAATAATAATAAAACGAATCAAAGTTTATCTATATATACTACTTATTTTATATTATTATTATTTTTATATTATTAAATAAATCTACTATAAGCGTCCTTAAAGTATACTAGAGACTGACCCTCGCCTCACTCGGGATTCACCCCTAGGTTTTAACGGTTAGTATAGAATACCTAGAAACTACAGAACTAAAGTACTATAGTAATACTATAGTATCTAAAACTACAAGTAACTATAGCATCCCTTGTTTGAGCAATAATTGATACCCTAAACAAATTTTCTTCCACTTGTGCACACCTTGAAGGGATAACATTGGAATAAAAACTATCCTATATCCTTTCCAAGATTTCTAACTATCCTTATACCTAATTCCATCTAAATCAGTTCAACAAAGTTAGTTAATCATAATAAAAAAATATTTTTTTTCTCTGCATAATAGTAATAGACTACATAGAAGAAAGTTCAAAACTTCTCTTAACCTTAATTTCGTTGGCAATTTTCAAATACACCTGCGATTTTCCATCTAGAGCCAAGAATGCATTAGTGAATTCGAGGCCTGCGTAAATAGACTCAACACAGTTACGAAAGTTAGTTCCAATAGTTTCTTATGAATGGAAAGGCAAATATTTGTCTTAACTCTCGTTAAAATCTACGGTCTAGTTGTTGAAAACCATTAGGTATGTTAAATCAAACAAAATTATTATTAAATTTTAATGAATGCTTCGGCTTTTTGGGTCAAGTTTATTGGTTAAGGTCCGAATTTAAATTATTTAAATGTTATAATTTTAATCTATACGGATAATTTAGAATTATAAATAAATAAATAAATATGTTGGGACATTTACACACAGCACTATCTAGTTCCACGATAAGGCACGAGCCTTGTGTTATGGATACTAGATGGTTGATATACTACACATATATAAGTTTAAATACATACATATTATAAATATAAACATCCATGACTGGAGTACAAACATTCGTGCTCAATAAATGTATGCCTCCAGCGGGACATTGTCATTAATTATGCATAATATGTAATCATATTGGTTAAGTACTTATAAGGAAAAACATATTTTTTACATTTTTATGTGTTTCTTTTCGATAATATCTGAAACGGTTGGACGAATTTAGACGGGATTTTATAAAGAGAAACCAAAATGTGACGAGGGGACGAAAATGTTAAAACGTACCTAGGGGCGTATACGTATCTCATGCGAAGCGAAGGTGAATTGCTAGAATTTTATAAAAAACTATTATTACTACATACCATTTTATTTTCTTATTGAAATAATAATTATTAATGGTAATAATAAAATCTTTGAACCAAATTCAAATAAATATGAAATACATTATTTCTTGCCTTATTTTAAAACGGATTAACTTGCAAGGAAATATGCAAATGTATTTATAACGTATGTATATAATATATGTAACATACATACGTACGTTCTAAGCTACAATAAACACAATAACTCAACATCAAAAGTTTTTAGCCGAAAACAAACAAAACCCAAGACTGGGATAAGCAAGAAGAGAAATAGAAATAAGAGCAAGAAGCACGCCCCAATCTTCCTTGCAATTTACGAACGCACCTGCGACTTACTCGCGTCTACTAAGCTTAGTACACATTAACGAGACCCTTGCAAATAGATTTAAATTAAATAAATAAATTAAAATTATAAAAAATGTTCACATTTAACATATAATATTAGGTATACATTTCATTTTTTTAATACTTGAGTAAAGAAAATTTTTCAATAACTGTAATGACCTGGGAATAAAAAATCTATTCAGCGATGAAGATGTGGAAGAAACAAACATACAAACAATGTTATTTTCACATTTATTAAAACCATTAACCCACGTTATACTTATTTATATAAAACCCATTCCTAGTTCAATTAATTATTTACCCAATTCAATTTTCATCGGCTTTTTTTGTTAGCATAATCGTAAATTGAAAAATTTATAGAATTAAAGATTATTATTAAGCTTGAAAAATACAAATTTTGTATTTCTTTAATTTTTTTCTATAGTTTAATCTAATAGTCTTTATATATATTATATTAATTTGTTAAAACATTAAACATAAAAAGTTACTTATGTTTTCTTTTTACTTCTATTTTAGTAAAGAACTTAATATCACATTAGAGCAAGTGAACCAATCAAGCTTTCACTAAACCAATACAATAAGTAGCAAGCAGAACTCAAAAAATAGCAATACAAATAATAAAAAGACCTACGTGAAATAAAAAATATAAATGGAAAAAACGTCAAAAAATTAAAAATATATAAGTAGGTAAATAAGCAAAGTTATTATAAGAATACCTAATATTTATAAAAATTACGTTTGTATGTAAAAAGATTACCATAGTGTAATCTTGGCTTAGCTGCAGAATTCCCAGCACGTTGCGAACAAAGTACATAATAAATAGTAATGTATATACATAAGTATATATTCTGCGATGCATTTCAATCGAAGATGTATGGATATACGAACCAAGGATTGTTGTTGAATATTGATGTTATACATGTATAAATCGTATCACGTCTAGTTAAAAATTACGAGTATGTATCTCAATTTGTATGCGTTAATTAATACTATATTATGTATAACTTTAGCTAACTACTAATAGACCTAAATAATTTAAGGCTAAAATAAATGTCTTGTAAAATATTTTTTTTCCATTACATTACATACATATTATGAATATACCTCTCCATTAGGCTCGACGCCACAATTTGTGATAGCTAAAAAAGTATACTTTACTGAAAAATATTTCAATAAAATTTTTCACCCTTAGTTATAGAATTTTTGTTGACTTTTCTTGACGAATTCTATATTCGTAACCATTAAATAAGAAATAAAGAAAATCGTAAACTCTATCGAACACTATTGTTGCTTAAACACATTCATTTTATAAGTTCACGATTAATGTAATAGCATAGTGCTATAGTGCGCTTAATGCAATTTTTTAAAGACATTAAGCTAAAGTATGCTCTTAGTATCAGGAAATTCATTTTCTCACACTGTGACTATTCCAAAAATCACTTATATAATATGTATAATTGAACGAATAGATTGGCGTAGTAAAAGGTTAATTAAACAAAAAGTGTTTAGAGATAAGATTCTGAGTTAAAAAATTAAATATTATAGTTAAAAAACCATTCTAATATAAAAATAATATCTGCATACGTCTCCTATTACATAACGAAAGGTTTTATGTACATAATATATATGTATGTATATTTATTATGCTGAATCGGCTTAACAGATTTAAATGAGATTTGTACTCACATATAGAATATAATCTGAAGTAAAACAAGCTAATTTAGCGATCTAAAGACCCTCTGAACGAATGAAGGGTTACTCGTAATAAAAAATTATGTTAACAAATAATTGAATGTTTCAAGAAGACCACTGATTGCTATCATTACTAAGAACAATAGCTTTGATGTGAAACGACGCTTAACTATAACACGAAAGGAAATTTCGTAAGTTATCGAGCCCCTCACGCTATAGCACCATTCTGGTTTGAGTACTTCCTCATGACGCATGCTTTCATTGTATATGGCTTTTAGAATTTTATTTCTTTAGTAAAAACCTTATTTGTATAGCACTTGTTGAGTTCTATACAAATAGCACACCATTTACGTAACATCTAGTGCTTTTTTTATTAAAATAACAATCTACATATAAATATAATTGAAGTGACTGTTTTTAATTTCAAATTTATAGCTTTTTACTATATGCATATGAAAGTATATACGTAATTACATAAAAAAACAATTTTTAATTTTTGTCCGTCTGTCTGTTTGTGGCGGCTGATATCTGAAATGGAACGATTTTAACTTTCTCTCACAGATAGCTAATGTTATAAGGAGTAACTTACTTACTATGAATTTCTTTATATTAGATATATTAGGAACCATTTACTGTAACGAAAACACATAATATTTAAACAATACCTACTAAGCATAGTAGGATAGTTGATAATTAGTAGACCAAAGTAATGCATGGAGATAAAACTAGTAATAATATAAAAACAAAAATATTTCACAAAGCTTTTACAAAGCGTAAATAAAACTCGTAAGTAAAGGAAAAAGTAAATTAAAAAGCTCCTATATTAATATTTCCATAAAATGCTAATTAATGATGAAAGCTGGTATTGTTTTGGAATTATAATGAAAGAATTTCAAGCTACTTGTATAAGCCTCGTGAGAACGAAAACTATAGTAAGTATCGTTAGCAAGACTGATGTAATTAGAATTCATAAATCTAATATCTAATAAGTTCTCAAACTAAGCGTGTTATGAAAATAAACTATGTAATTATTATAAGTGGTATAATCTACTAAATATGCATTTACATACAAATCTTATATTTTAATAGGTATGATGTAAATGATTACATTTTTGTATAGAACAGAAACTTTAAAATAATTGAGCCTTACATATGTTATGTACACACACAACATATGTAGGGCTCAATTATTTTAAAGTCACTGTAAACAACACTGTAACAATAAAGTGATGAAAGAAAAAATATATCACAAAAATGGAATGAAGAAAATAGAAAGTATTATGCATTCGAGAGTATAAATCACTCATATCCAAGCAAATCTAACAACGTATGCTGCATCAAAATTGGTTAAGCCGTTTAAGAGCTACAAGGAAATATATAAGGCTGGCTGTACAATGTACAATAATCATAATATATTTAAAGCATGTACGTTGTTAGTACGTAGGTACTACTGTTAATAATATCAGTTCAAATTAACTTCTTTAATATTTAAAAAGTTACTGTGATATCGGTCTACGCATATTGTATAAGATAATTGTAAAGCAACTAATAGACAGTTTTACTTTACTGACCCCTGACATTTAATTAAAATATAGTTTCAATGCCAAGTTACAACATTTTTTTTTCAACATGTATTACTTTTGATACTACAATAATATCGTTAAAGGTAATAAGTTCAGTAACTTCAGTTTCAATTCGAGAAAAATTTGAAATTATACATAGGTATTTATTTATAACAAGCGAGCAACGTAGCACGGGTTCCGCTCGTTAAAATAAATAAAGTTGCTAAAATATTACCCCCTCCTTTTTTGAAGTCAGTTAAAAAGTAGCCTAAGCTACGCCTTATAACATTACCTACCTACCTTGCTAACTACAAGTGAAAGTCCCGTCAAAATCAGTTCAGTAATTTCAGAGATTACTCGGAATAAACAGACAGACCGATAAAAAATTTAGAAATGTTTTTTGTTGGTACTACCATGTAAACTTTTTTATACTTAAACTGTTAATTTGAAATTAAAAACAGACAGTTTAATTTTATTTATATATATAGATAATAAGTAGGTAATGTCTAGTTGTTATCAAAACTAAAACCTTTTCTTTTCAGACCGAATATGGCATAAAAACTGAATCAAGTGAGTGACGTTAAAAATAACATTACTTGTATCCTTATTTTAAATTTAGTATTTATTATAACACAAAATAACAATTTGACGCACTAATAGACTAGCATTTATCAGACTACTCTCCCCCGCTTTGTTTGGGGTTCGCCCCTAGTGAAAAACAAAAACAATTTTGTCCCACGGGAACCGTACATTTATTCAGGGTAAAAAATAGCCTATGTTCTATTCCAGATTATTATTTATCTCTGTGTCAAATTACAATCAGATCTGCTCATTCGTTTTGGTGTGATTGAGTAACAAACATCTATTCACCCATTCTTCCTCATATAAATAAATAAATAATTAATAAATATGTTGGGACATTATTACACACAGTGCCATCTAGTTCCGTAGTAAGTTACGAAGTAAGCTTGTGCTACAGATACCAGATGGTTGATATACTGCATATTACATAAGTTTAAATACATACATATTGTTACGTACTACGGGTTCGGGATCGGAAGTTAAAAGCGTTTCGCACTTAAGATGTTTTATTTACACTTTATGTACACGCGCAGTCTGTACACAGCACTAGTTTAATTTAGTTTCTGAGCACTATAATCCACCACTTTTAATATTACACTGTACTTTTCTTCACTTTTCCACTATTTCGTATCTCTTCATAATCTTCACTTAACTCCGAACGTCAACTGAACTCTCGACACACTGCCGGCCTTTTTATATGCGTAAATTTAGAACATTCTAGTATCGAAAATTCAAAATGTTTCTAGTAACTTCCAAATTGTTCCTGAAAATGCGTTATCTCTTTCTGTCACATTAAAATTTGTAATAAACTGTTCTTGTTATCTAATTGTCAAAAGTTAGAAATTGACATTCGCTGTTGTAAGGCATGGTACAAGCGTGCTATTATGACGAGTTCGCACTATATTCCGCGACATTACCCCCTCCTAAGACATGCTCGTCTCGAGCATCGTTGTTGCCGTGATACTTGGCCAATCGGTCCACATGCACGATTTTAGCCGGGCTTCTAGATGTACGTCGAATTCGGAAAGTGACATCGTTAATTTTCGTTATAACCTTGTAAGGCCCCTCCCAACTGGGTTGTAGCTTTGGCGATTTACCCTTTCGTCTCACCGGGTTATGCAGCCATACCAATGAGCCTTCCTCGAAGTTCGTTCCTGTCGCCTTTCGGTCATAACGAGTTTTCATGCGTTCACTTGCTTGTAGTCCTGCATCTCGTATCTGCTCATGAACACCAATCATCTTCGCTCGTAGTTCACTGGCATATTCTGTTATGCAACTGGGAGTATCCGGCGGGCCACCACTTAACAGATCCGCTGGTAGTCGCAATTCTCTTCCGAAATTTGCAAAAGCAGGTGTTATGGTAATGCTTTCGTGTACAGCAGTCCGGTAAGATAGCAGGAACAATGATAAATACTCGTCCCAATCCTTTTGATGTTTATCCACAACCTTAGCTAGATGGCGTTCCAAAGTCTGGTTAAACCTTTCAACCATTCCATCTGACTGTGGATGGTGTGGTGTGGTTCGAGTCTTGTGCACCCCCATGATTTTACATACTTCCTGAAATATATGCGATTCAAAGTTTCTTCCTTGATCACTGTGCATTTCTAACGGAACGCCGAATCTGCAAAATACATCTTTTACCAAAGTATTTGCGATAGTTACTGCTTCTTGATTTGGGATAGCGAATGCCTCAGGCCATTTTGTAAAATAGTCCATCACAACTAAAATATATCGGTTCCCGGAATTAGTAATCGGAAATGGTCCTGTTACGTCTAATGCGATTCTCTCCCAAGGTGCCCCAACGTTGTATAATTTCATTACTCCTCGGCTTCTGGTCTGCGGGCCTTTGACAGAGGCACATTGCACGCATTTCCGACACCAGTCCTCAACATCATCTCGACAATGCAGCCAGTAAAATCGCTCCTTGATCTTGATTAACGTTCTTCTTACCCCTAAGTGTCCACCAGAAGAACCATTATGGTAGACTCGAAGTATCTCGGATACTTTTATTTTAGGAACCACTACTTGGAGATGGCTATCATTTCCACGTGTCTTCTCCCATTTCCGGCACAATACTCCATTGTGTAACAACAAACTGTCCCATTGTGCCCACAAACTTTTCGTAGCGGTACTGTACTGTGCTATGTCAGTCCACTTAGGTTTTGGCCTACCACTACTTAGCCATTCCATGATAGGTCGTATATCTCGGTCTTCTTCTTGAGCTCTCCTCATGGCTTCATCACTCCAACGTTCATCTAACGAGTCTGTTCTTATAACTTTAATTGATTCCAATTCCTTTGCCTCTTGTCTTTGACAGTGCTTGCAGTCGTCTTCACAGGGTCTTCTAGATAGAGCATCGGCGTTGCTGTGATTTTTACCCCCTCGATGTTCTATATCAAACTGGAATTCTTGAAGTTGTTCAATCCATCGTGCTACCTGCCCTTCGGGATCCTTGAATTCTAATAACCATTTCAGGGCAGCGTGATCGGTTCTTACCAAAAATTTGCGTCCTAGCAAGTATTTCTTAAAATGTTGTAAGGTTTTTACTACAGCAAGTAGCTCTCTTCGAGTAACGCAATAATTCTTTTCCGGTTTAGAGAGTGACTTACTGAAATATGCGATTACCACCTCCTGATCACCCTTCCGCTGGGACAATACACCTCCAATACCGATATTACTGGCATCAGTGTCGACAGTAAACTCTCCCTTTGTGTCTGGATACCCGAGGATCGGTGTTTGGCAATAATGTTTCTTTAATTCTTGGAAGGCCAATTCGCAATTATGGTCCCATACGAAAGGTCTCTTCTCCTCGGTTAGCTTATGGAGTGGTTTGGCTATGTCAGAAAACCCTTTCACAAACCGTCGATAGTAAGAGCACAATCCTAGAAATGCTCTCACTTGCGTCTTGTCCTTAGGGGTCGGCCAATCTTTCACAGCGGTGATTTTCTCAGGATCCGTTTCTATTCCGTTTTCTGAAACTACGTGTCCAAGGTAATTCACTTGTTTTCTGAAGAATAAGCACTTCTTCGGACTTAACTTTAAATTAGCTTCCCTTAGTTTATCGAATACTGCTTCGAGTTTCCTAAGATGGTCATTGAAATCACGCCCCACAATAATTTTGTCATCTAGGTAAACAAGGCAGGCTTCTCCTAGTAATCCGGCGAGTATGCGTTCCATCAACCTCTCAAATGTAGCTGGTGCATTACATAACCCAAACGGCATAACCTTAAACTGCCATAACCCTTTTCCAGTTGAAAACGCAGTTTTCTCCTTATCCGCGGGGTCCATGTCCACTTGCCAATAGCCACTCTTCAAATCGAGAGTTGAAAACCATTTCATACCACTTAGAGTGTCTAAGGTGTCGTCAATTCGAGGCAGGGGATAACTATCCTTTTTGGTCACATCATTGAGTCTGCGGTAATCGATGCAAAACCTTGTAGAACCATCCTTCTTCCTTACTAGTACTACCGGAGAACACCAAGGGCTAGTGGAGTGTTCGATGATGTTATTCTCTCTCATGTTTTGAATCATGTCGTCCACTTCCTTTTCCCTGGCCCATGGAATTCGTCTAGGTCGCTGTCGGATAGGCGCAACATCACCTGTATTAATTTTGTGCTTCACTAAGCCGGTTCTTCCTATATCGTTCTCATGTTTCGAGAACAAATCTGAATATTGGTAAAGTAATTTTTCAGCTTTTGTCTTCTGTGAACTTGTGAGATGTTCTTTGCAGTCTTCTAAAAGTTTCATTGCTTGCTCTTTATCCTTGTTAAGCACCTTCTCATTCTGTTGACATCTGCTTAACCAGGCTATCTCTTCGCAAGTCCCCACAACTTCCCCTCTCTGAATAGTTTGTGTAGCGTCACTGATGTTCAGCACTGGAACCATGGATGTCGAAGTTTTACCTACTACAACTCTTGCTGGGATCCACGAGCTCTCATCTTCACACTTCTCTATGATAGCGCAGCACCATCGACTACCTGATTTATTCTGAGGTAAAGCGACAGGTACTAGAGTCTGTGATCTTGGTGGAAGAGCGGTGTCTCTTAAGCAACAAACTTTCCCCTGAACTCCACTACTTATCGGTACTTCTCTATTTCTGCACTTTAAAACTCCATATTTCATGTCAATCGTACACTGGTAATTTTGAAGAAAGTCCAATCCAATGATGCAATCATCGACGATATCTGCGACTATTGCTTTATGCCAATAAATGTTGTCCCCAATTTTGATAGCAATTTTTCTTTCCCCCCAAACAGGTACGCGCTGGCCGGTGGCTGTCATGAGTGTGATATGCTTCCTGTCTTGCAACTTATTGTCCGCCATGTGTTTCAGCTTCCGGTTATTAATGATGGTTCGTGATGCTCCGGTATCCAGCGTCAGTTTACATGCCACTCCATTAATTGCGCCATGTATTACTAAGGTGTTTCCATTCACTGTCTGCTTTACTTCTATTTGTGGGGTTGAAGATCCCCCGGCCAGCGCCCACCCCGCAGCCCTGGCTGGAATTAGTTTCCCTGTGGCTGGTCAGAAGTCGACACAGCCACATCTGACTGTCTCCGAATGGTCGATATTTTAGGGCAGTTACTTCTGAGATGGCCCCGCTCACCGCACTCGTAGCATCTTGGATTAAAAATACGTCTCCGGATGGATGATCCTTCCGTAGTGACTATTTCCCTCACCTTCCAAGCTCTTGTATCATGGCGCACGGCTTCAACTTCCAAAGCATGAGCGACAGCTTCCTTGAGACTCGTATGGTGTCTTAGGCGTACAGCGGCGCGTACCTCCGAGTCGCGAATCCCGTCCACAAAAGCCTGCAGAAGAATAGTTTCTATGGTAGATGGCGTGGATTGATATGCCTTACGTACGAGCCTCTCAATCTCTATGGACCACTGCTGCAGGGTTTCATTGGCTCGTTGTGTACGATCTTTAATTTGAGCCCTATACACGTGCTCTAGATGACTATCACCATACCGCGACTCCAATGCGTTAAGAAGTTCACTGTACGTGGTCTTCCTGCCAGGGTCGCTAGCACAAAGCGCCTCCAATACATTCAGAGCCTCCTCTCTAAGTGCGACGGTAAGGGCAGATTGGGCTTCGTCATCCGTCCAACCACTCGTCTTCTTGATCGTCTCAAACTGGATCTTGAATGCGGCCCAAGAAGATTTGCCGTCGAAGTAGGGGACTTTGAAAATCTTTGCTGATGATGAGCTAATGTCGGCACTACGCGGTAATTTCTGAGTTTCTAAGTAATCCATCCTCTTCTCAATTTTAGAGAGTTTTGAGTCGTGCTCGTCTAAAGCTTCACCGTGTGTTACGAGTGTCGTCTTTAGTTCCTCAACTTCTCTTTCAACGACTTCAACCCTTTCCGTATTCTGTTGAAGAGCGGCTATGACATCCTTGTGAATGCCCTCTTGGAGTGCGCGCAGCTGTTCTTCCTGGCGGCGAGCCTGCTCCTCTTGGAGTGCACGCAGCTGTTCCTCCTGGCGGCGTGCACGTTCTTCCTCGCGGCGAGCCTGCTCGTCTTGGCGGCGAGCCTGCTCTTCTTGGAGTGTGTGCAGCTGTTCCTCCTGGCGGCGAGCCTGCTCTTTTTGGAGTGTGCGCATCTGTTCCTCCTGGCGGCGAGCCTGGTCCTCTTGGAGTGCGCGCAGCTGTTCCTCCTGGCGGCGTGCACGTTCTTCCTCGCGGCGAGCCTGCTCTTCTTGGAGTGTACGCAGCTGTTCCTCCTGGCGGCGAGCTTGCTCATCTTGTAGTGCGCGCAGCTGTTCCTCCTGTCGGCAAGCCTGCTCTTGCATCATGAACGCCATTTGTTGCAGAAGGGCGTTCATGTCTGGCGTGGTGCTCTGTGGAGCCGCGGACTCATCCCTCGATGTGCTAGGGCCAGAATATTCCATTTGCTGTTCTGCCATTGCGCGTGTAGTGACTCCTTCCTTCTCGTGCCTCGGTACTAACGGCATTTCCGATCCCACTTCTGACACCAATTGTTACGTACTACGGGTTCGGGATCGGAAGTTAAAAGCGTTTCGCACTTAAGATGTTTTATTTACACTTTATGTACACGCGCAGTCTGTACACAGCACTAGTTTAATTTAGTTTCTGAGCACTATAATCCACCACTTTTAATATTACACTGTACTTTTCTTCACTTTTCCACTATTTCGTATCTCTTCATAATCTTCACTTAACTCCGAACGTCAACTGAACTCTCGACACACTGCCGGCCTTTTTATATGCGTAAATTTAGAACATTCTAGTATCGAAAATTCAAAATGTTTCTAGTAACTTCCAAATTGTTCCTGAAAATGCGTTATCTCTTTCTGTCACATTAAAATTTGTAATAAACTGTTCTTGTTATCTAATTGTCAAAAGTTAGAAATTGACATTCGCTGTTGTAAGGCATGGTACAAGCGTGCTATTATGACGAGTTCGCACTATATTCCGCGACAATATTATAAATATAAACTCCCACGACTGGAGTATAAACATCCGAGCTTAACAAATAAATGCCCACAGCGGGACTTGAACCCGTGGCCGCTGGCGCAAGAAACTAGGTAGTATTGACTAAATAAAAAAAACAAATAATCCTAATTATTGAGCAAGAATCTTGTAAATCAGTGATTACCAAACGTAATATATTAAATTCATTTATTCATTTTAGTAATTAGTAATCGTATATTTTTACTTTTCAAAATTATTATAATGATTATCAAGATTATCTCAATATTATATTCTGGATTCTCAGATTCGTTTTTAATTATTTCCTAGAGCGCTTTAAGGACAGAATGTACAGTCACATCAAATATTATGTATTAAGATAATTTTCGTAATGGTTTTCCTTATCTTACTTTTATTTTAGAAATATTTTTATATGTGAAATATTTTCTTCAAATACTACGCTATAGAAACTTAGGTAATGATGGCCCAGTAATAACGGGCTTGCTTGGAAAGATAAATGATATGGGTTCAAATCCCGAAACAAACATTTCTGATATTCTCATATGAGAATCATTTTTATCATGATTACAACTTTTTTTATTAAAACTAACTAGTTTATTTAAAATTACGATACAGCTTCTACAAGCTAATCTACATATCGCTGGCCCCGGGCAATAAAGCGGTAACCGGCGATTACGCCCTTTTTAATGTTATTTGATTTTTGGCTTCCCTGTCCTTCAATCTATACCTCTTATTTTTTTCAGATTTGTTTGTCACCATTTAAATATATTTAATGACATTAACAGCTTTATTGTACGGTAAATTATTAAACGATTAAGTTATATGATGTGGTCTTACATCATGAAACATAAAATAATAAATCGGCGAACATCTTTACTCTATTTTTCTTTAAAAATTTAACAATAAAACCGTTAACCGCTTTTCCCGAAACAAATATTTATAAACATGGATATGTAAACACTTAATACGAAGTAATCATTCAATCATTTATTTTGTAAAAGCTATTACGCCTTTTTTCTCGTAAATTTGTTGTAGCTCTAGCGACGTAAGGCCACGAAAAATGAGTGTTTTAACTGAACAAAGTATTATCGCACACATAAAACTATTCCCGGTGAAAGAATCACATTATGTGCGAAAAGACACTAGAAAGATATACTAGGAAGAAACGCTAAATATTTCTAAAATGTACCGATTATATGTAGAATGGTTTGAGAAAGAAAATGATTCGAACGATATAAAGATGGCTACAAAACGACAGTACGAAACAATTTTCAATACAAAATTCAATTATTCATTTCATAAACCAAAAAAAGATATTTGCGGTCAATGTACTTTGTATCATCAAGCTGATGATGAAAGAAGAGAACAACTCAAAGAGTCTTACACAAAGCAAATTAGAAATAAGGAATGTGTTCGTGAACTTAAAACTACAGATAAAGCAGAAGGCAATCCTACGGATACTGTCGTCGCTATTTATGACCTGGAAAAAGTTTTGACGATCCCTCAATCAGATGTATCTTTATTATAAGCGAAAGTATCCTATATATAACTTTACGGTTTATAACTCATTAAGTGGAAGAGGTTATTGCTATCTTTGGCATTATCAATTAGCCAAAAGAGGGGCAAATGAAATCGGTAGTTGTCTTTTAAATTTCATTGAAAATGAAAGCAATAAAGGCATAAAGAATTTCATTTTTTATTCTCATGGCTGTGCTGGCCAGAATAAAAACAGAATTATCATTGCTCTTTATTTATATTTGACCAAAAAGTATAGAGTTAACATAATTCATAGATATTTTGAGACTGGCTCCAGTCCGAAGGAGATTCTATGCATTCTCTTATTGAACGAGCAAAAAAGAATCATACAATTTTTACTCCTGATCAAATGTATGGTATAATTATGAATGCCAAGATCAACGGTGAAAAATTCCACCTAATGGAAATGGAACAACACAATTTCTATGATTTGAAGGAGATGATGGGTAAACGATACTGGTTACGAGCAGACAAAACTAATGAAAAAGTAATGTGGTCAAAAGTTCACGAAATTAAAATCACTGCAGATCATCCAGATGTTATCTATTTCAAGTACAACTTTGACGATGAGTATAAATCATTAAATACTACACCAACCACTAGATCCTCAAGAGGGAGGTGCAAAAAGACACCGACAACTCATGTTTCAGGAAATGAATTGACAAATCTTTACAGAGAGCTTTGCCTTTGCTTTGAATTGCCTTACCAAAACCACTTTATGATGATTTGATGAGTCTCTGCAAAGTTGAAGCAATCCCGAAACATTATCACATCTATATATATAAAAATCAATGCCACTTTTCGTTGTAATTTTATAACTCAAGAACGGGTTCACTCTTTTTTTTTATCGGGGGGAAATCCTCATGGACTACCTCCGCCTGGGGAAAGGCGGAGGGGAGTGCCCGACTCTTACCGGCTAAAACCACCCCGTTGTCTCCTCGCACGTGCGCGTGAGGCCGCGGGAATCCACATTCTTCCGCAGCCCCACACTAGTGCTGGCCGGATCCGTCCGGGCCTCATCTCCTGCACGGGGTAGTGAGGTGTTGAACTACCCCGCGCATCGTCTTAGAGGTGCGCGCCAACACTCGCGCGCACCTACGAGTCCATCGAATAGGGGGCGAGGATTTCCCCAAGTCCCTCGCCCCTGGACCCATTCATGGGGGCCGGAAAAGGGCGTTGTCCGCTCTTCTCCTGCGCCCGGTGCGCCTCCTGCGGCCGGGGAAGGGAGTCGAGATCTCCCTCTCCCGTTCCGCGGTTTCCTTCTGCGACATCACGTCCTCGCAGAAGGACACCACCGCGTCCCACGACTCTGCACTGCTGACCATCCTCCGCACTATGGCCGGCAGCGACAGATCGCCTCCTACTTTATTTGTGAGGACACGGCGCTGCTCCTCCCAAGCTACACACTCGGCGAGCGTGTGATGCGCTGTGTCCTCCCCGCAATGGACGCAGTGGCGGCACCGAGCGTCCGAGAACGGGTTCACCTATCCAAACCAAATGTTTAGACTTTGTTTGGACTATTTAGTAGATGGTTTATGTGAAGTTTGCACAAAATCGGTCGAGCGATTCTTTATTTATCACATTTTTTGTAACAAATGAATTCATTAAATGGCGGATCATTTTGTTAATGTGGATTTTGCTGTCAAATTGAAACTTTTTTCAGTGTTGACTTGTACTGACAAGCATGTTGTTATGTATAAATAAGTAAGACATTCAAAGTTTGTAAACATTTTATGCCAAAGGGGTTATGGGTACCCCACCCAGAGACGAACCCGAGCGAAGCGAGGGTGAGTCGTATTTTATAATAATTTGCAGTGTGTTGGAGACACAGTATTAGTATATTGTAAGCGAAGATTCAGACTAAATAAGCATTATTTTTTTTAATAAAGCAAGTTTAATAATTAATAAAGATTATGATTGTCAATTTTAAAAGTTTTTAATCATAAATAATAATTATTTTTATTATTCAATAGGCTGATATTTGAGGCGATAACTTATACTTAATAAAATTTTAAATATTTGAAATTAAATTGGTAGTATTTATTAATTATAATTTAGTATTATATAATGTTATTGGCTTCTCCCAGTTCCAAGGGAATTTTTACCAATCAATATAATTATTTTAATCAAATCATGCTTCCAGAACTGGTACCTAATTAAAAAAGCCTTTATTAGAGCTAATTTTTTAAGAATAATAATATATATAATAAAATACAGCCTAAAATAATAAAAATATCATAATATATTTAGCAATGTGGTCAGTTTGTAATGATAGTCACATAAAAATTTAATTTATTGATAGGATTCCAAAATAGCGTTTAGTGGGTAATACTTCCAAAATAGTATTACAAAGTTACCCTGAAAAAGGTGGTAATAGGCTGATACGCTCACGATTATAAATGGAAATTACGTTGTATTATTTACTTACATCCCGGGCTATTACTGGAAAGTCTATTTATAAAGCAGTTAATGGTATTGCAGTTAGAACTGCAACGTAAAGAATTTGTATTATACATTTTTATCATTATCTCTTCAATTATTTATGTAAGATATATTTTATTAAAAGGGATTAATAGGAAAAAAAAATACCTTTCGATTGAGATATTAAACGCCTATTTCAAATGACTGTACACTAAAATATAAATAAATTAGCTTTAATTGTTTCTCCTGTAAAATTTGTTTTTTTATATAACCGCTTTATTGCTCGGGGCCAGCGATATTATAAAATTAAAGTTTGTCTTTTTGTCCTAACAATGATGAAACCTACCCTAACGGTCTAAGCTCACAATTCTTTACAGCCTCGTGTAACTTGACGTAAATATAACTTTGATTATTCTAGAAGATGTCGGGAAAAATCTGACTGAGATTTTTCTGGTATCCGACGCGTAAACCAAAAGAGTTATGTAAAAAATAATGTGTTACGAAATTATTCGTACCTAGGGACGCACATAAGAAAAGTGACGGTAAGCCCCCAGATAGACATTTATAAATTGATCGAGCAGATTCGTGAGCAAGCAACTAAAAGCAAGTCAATAAATTTTAGCTTTTAGCTGTATTTTCTTATATAAACGTTCCCTCTATCTTTAGGTGTAGTGTTGTATTATACTAGAGATTTAGAGACCTTGACAGCATATTTGTATAGGTCTCTATTTCATTCTAAACCATCAAGCCATTTTAATGTGGAGGCGTAACAAGGAAACCCACACAATACGCACATACAAGCTTCGTATTCCTTATAATTGTATGTCATGTCATCAGCCCTTTTTAACGTCCCACTGCAAGGCACGGGCCTTCCTCAGTACGAGGGGGATTAGGCCATAGTCCACCGCGCTGGCCTAGTGCGTATTGGCGGACTTCACATGTCTTTCGAAAACTTGCTAGGTTTTCTCAGACATGCAGGATTCCTCACGATGTTTTCCTTCGCCATAAGAAAAGTGGTAATCATGATATAAATGATTCGCACATGAAAATATCAGAGGTGCGAGACCCGGAGCGAGCGTATTATCGCTGGGCTACCACTGCCTTAAAATAGTATATTCTGGTGTAAATAAGAATATATTACTCAAATAAATGACTTTTCGGCATTTTATTTTGAGAAAATATACAAACAGATCAAATAAGATCGTTAAAATACTCTCAATGAAAATGTCTTATTTCTTCCTTTATTTTTCGCTGAGATCAAAGGAACGAGTATTTTGGTAAACGTCGTCTTAAAATGACTTTAGTTCATACATATCACATTATATTTGGATTGTTTCTAAAAATCTTTATCTTTGATGTTTAAGATGACAGAGATTATAGTTGTAGCAATCTTAAGTTAATAGGATAGTGAAAATACTGACTACAGAAAACGATCATCATTTAGATCTATATATTAATAATAATAATAATTAAATAATAATAATTAATTAATAATAATGTATTTGACACACTAAATGTCAAACATAAACATAATAAATTCATTTATTAGAATATGTTTTATATTACTTATTAAATATGGTTAAATTTCGACCACAGGGCTACCACTAGTAAGTATAATATTGCGTTTAATTGTTTTAAAGGTTAGTATAGATTTCTCAGAAATAAGATATTTTCCCCGCAGTAAAAAGTTATACTCTGTGTCCTACCCTATCCGGGTCAATCAGATATAATCATACCTTTCGTCCAAATCTGTTCAAATTTTCTCATGATGCGGTCACAGACCGACATACAGAAAAAAATCGCCTCTGTTTGGATAATAATGATTTGACAAAAAAATATATTTAATATATAGATTTGGCTTAGAATTTTATCACATGAATAGTGAGGTTCAGGTTAATGATAAATTGTAGTCACTATATCGTAGTGAAGATCACCTAGTATAATTGAAGAGTTATTTAGTTACTGAATACCTATACAAAAGCTAAATAACTGTTATAAATAAAAACCTTTAGAACTATTTTGAACTACTTAACACTAAAACCTTATTCTCAATTCAAATTATTTATAATATTGTATTTAAATGCAAAACGATATTATAGATTGTAATAACATTACACATTGAAACTTTTAATTTTAGAGTTCTTCTCAATTTAACGCATCATAGTAAGAACTATTTACTTCAGACGAGAATTGAATAATTGACCAATTATTTACCTTTATCAAAATCTCTTGAAGAAGGTTTCTTCAGCAATATAGGCTCATGATCCTCTCTTCTCCAGGTAATTTTTGGGGGAGGATGGCCGGTAGCTTTACACGTGAGTGTTGCGTTTTCAAGTTCTTGGACTGAAACGTCTCCTGATGTATCATCACTGACGATATCTGGCGGCACTGTTGAAAAAGTTTTTTATATATAGCTTATTACATTTTAAATATTTTTAAATTTAAGCTATATACTAGCGACTCGCCTCGCTCGGGTTCGTCGCATCGACATTTAGCGCGAGCGAAGCCGCGGGTTCTGCTAGATATATACAAAACCCTTCCTCGAGAACCGCTATATATATATTGGTGAAAACAGCACGAAAATCGGTGCAGTAGTTTTTAAGTTTATTGCGAACAAACAGACAGACGCGGTGGAGGACTTTCTTTTATATGTAGACTAAACGAATTAAAACTAAATAAAGGTATTAATAACACATTTTCTCTTTATATTTTAAAATGAAATAAAACACTATAAATGTATAAATTGAATTCTGCAATCCAATTCTTCACGCTTAGTTATGCATTCAATTTTAAATAAAATTTTCCGTCTCCTAAAATCTAGGTTTTAGTACTGTAGATATAAAATGTGAAAGTAAATTTAAAAGCTTCCATAATATTTTCGAAGTTCTATATGCAAGAGAAAGCTTTTGTTTTTGGCAGAAAATTTGGTTACTGACATATCTTTCAATTATTTTAACTCAGTTATTTTGGAACATTTTCATATCGATTCCTCATTTGAGGTAGGACGAAGCTCGTTATTGTACGTATTCTATTATTATCTTTCGAGGAAAATACAAGTATATTTTATTTGAAGTAAATATAACATTTTAAATGAAATATATATGTAGGATGAGTAAGATATAGAGGTTGTGTGAGTGAGATGAGTGTATGAACGTGAGCGAGTAAGCGAGAGAGTGTGACATTACGATGCGAGAACGACGACAGAGAGGACGGTTTAAAGATTTTAATTAAAATTCAGTGAAATTACAAATAAAGTTAAACTTATTACAACCAAAGCGTGCACTAATTTCCATCCCCGGACCCTACATATTTTGGGGGCTCGTCCGGGATCGGGGGTCTGGATAAATTAGTACAAAAAAAAGACGAAAGAAGGAAAAGCACGTGGTAAGTGGTAACTAGAAAGGACGCCAGACGTATACGACGTAAGTGACGAAGTTTAAGACGAAAATTTGTTCACGGAGAAGAGGAAAGAAGAAAACGAGAAAATATGATGGAGGAGAGGGCAATAAAAACTGATCAAGGAGAAAAACACGTGGAACGCGCCGCCATGACTATAGCTTCGCCGCCATCAATGTTTTACGCTGAAGAATCTATACAAAAGTTTTCTGGGAATGATAGAACCTATTCGTCTGTGCAGTGGGCGACAGTAATAGAGGAAAATGCCGAGATATTCGGATGGAATCCCCTGCAAAAACTAATAGTGGCAAGGCGTTCATTGATATCGACGGCTGCCCTATGGTTAAAGTCTGAGAAACCATTTACTACATATGAAAGCTTAAGGGACGCGCTGATAAAGGAATTTCCGGATAAATTATCATCTAAAGAGATACATGAAATTATGTCAAAGCGAAAGAAGCATAAAAGTGAAACTTGTTACGAATATTATTTATGTATGAAGGAGCTTGCACGAAGGGGTAAACTAGCCGATTACGTTGCCATTCAATATATAGTAGAAGGTATACCAGATAACCCGTCAAATAAAATCATGCTTTACGGAGTGTCTACATATGCTGATTTAAAACTAAAATTAAAAATTTATGAAGATATAAAAAGAAGTAAAAATCATCAGTTTGCTACAACGCCGCACGCGCACAATACGGTGGTACGGCGTGGAAGTGGTAATCATATACGGTGTTACAGCTGTGGAGAATGTGATCATATATCGAGTGCATGTCCTCATCGTGAAAAAGGTGTAAAGTGCTTTCGATGTAACATGTTCGGCCATATTGGTACGATGTGTCCTACGAGGAAGAACGAGACGGCAACATTTCAAAGTCGAGCGACAGCGAGTTCGGGCACATTCGGAAAGAAGCATTGGTCACCTCGGGCAAGTTCGGATAATCATCTTACAAGAGTGCCAACCGAAAAACTGCAATCGTTTACAGATAAGAAAGTGGATTTATTAAATGACCAGCGTGAAGCTAGTGACGTTTCCCACCCGATGTTGGTAGCTTTACAAGATGAAAGCAGTAACATATTGTCAACAAAGAATTCTGATACACAAAATTTTGTAAGTTTGAGAAATAAAAAACCAATTAAAGAGATTATAGTGGAAAATAACAAATTCGACGCTTTAACTGATACGGGAAGTGAGGCGAATTTGATCAAGGCGGAGGGTTTTGCAAAGATTAAATCCAGGGTGAATATTGAGCAATGTGATATAACCTTTTCCGGTTTGGGACTATCCAAAGTTAAAGCTGTGGAGTGTTTTAATACAAATATTATAATTGATGGACAATGTTTTACGAACATTAAGTTTTATGTAGTGCCTACTATGGCTATGCCTTATACTATAATACTTGGACAGCAGTTCTTACAAAGCGCTGTTATGATAATGGACAACAACAACTTAACTTTGTTACCTTCTAATGACGATTGGCTAGGTTGTATTTCTTGTTTCGTGTCCCATTTCGATTTTTTAGGTTCCGGTCTCGACCCATGTTTACAGAATAAGGTAATTGATTTAGTACAACAGTACCAGCCCAATAAAACGAAAGAAGCCCCAATACAATTGCGTATAATATTAAAAGATGATGTGCCAGTAGCGCAGCGACCCCGACGTTTAGCACCTAGAGAGCTCATTGAAGTAGAGAACCAGATACAACAGTGGCTAAGGGATGAAATAATTAGAGTTAGTTACTCAGAATATGCAAGTCCATTGGTGTTAGTACGTAAGAAGGATGGAAGCTTACGGGTATGTATAGACTATCGTATATTAAATAAAAAGATAATCAAGGATGAGTATCCTTTGCCTTTGATTGAGGATCAACTGGATAAATTAGTGGGAATGAAAATCTTTAGTGCCTTAGATTTGAAAAATGGGTATTTTCATCTTAAAGTCCATGAAGACTCAATTAAATATACAGCCTTTGTCACACCATCAGGGCAATATGAATTTTTAAGGGCTCCATTTGGCTTAGCAATATGTCCTAAAGTATTCACACGATTTATAAATATCATTTTCAGAGACCTGATAGTAAAAGGAGTTTTGATCACATTTATTGATGACTTATTAATTCTAGGACGGCATGAGGATGAAGCTATAGATCACCTGAGGCAAGTGTTGGAAGTAGCGAGTGCATATGGACTTGAGATAAACTGGAAGAAAACACAGATTTTGGTGAGGAAAGTTGATTACCTAGGTCATACTATTGAGGATGGAACAATTAGGCCAGCACAAGCTAAAGTTGAAGCTGTTATGAAGTTTCCTGAGCCTACCACAACCAAGCAGCTACAAAGTTTTCTAGGTTTGAGTTCATATTTCCGTAAATTTATACCATGTTTTGCTGCAATTGCTCGACCTCTTACAGATTTATTAAAACAAGATGTTAATTTTATTTTCAATGATGAGTGTAAGTTAGCCTTTAACCTGTTAAAAGAGAAACTGACAAGTAATCCTGTTCTTAAAATTTATAATCCTAAATTGTATACTGAATTGCACACAGATGCCTCAAGTATAGCTATATCAGCTATTTTAATGCAAAAGTGTAGTGAAGACGGGGAACTACATCCAGTTCACTATATGAGCCGTAAGACTAGTACTGCAGAGAGTAGATACACAAGCTATGAGCTTGAAGCCTTAGCTATTGTGGAAGGAGTACGTAAGTTTCGCCATTATTTATTTGGAATTAATTTCAGGATTGTAACAGATTGTAAAGCTTTTGAAATGACATTAAACAAAAAAGATCTTGCTATGTCCACAAAGGTAGCACGTTGGATTTTATTTTTAGAGGATTTCACTTTTACTATAGAGCACAGAGAGGGTACCAAAATGAAACATACTGACGCTCTTAGCCGTAACCCATACATAGCAGTAATCACAATGCAAGGGAGTATAAGGGAGGCCCAGCAAACGGATAAAAAATTAAAGGTAATAACAGATATATTAAAAGATCATACATTCGAAGACTATTATTTAGACAATGGGATATTGTACAAAAGTTTGGACAGAAAATTAGTGATTCCTTCAAAGATGGAAAATGAAATTATAAGTAAAGCTCATAATGTTGGACATTTTGCAAAGAAAAAGACAATGGAACTTATAAGTAAAGATTATTACATAGATGGTTTAGAAAAGAAGGTTGAAGATTTTATCTCAGTATGTATTCCTTGTTTGTTAGCTAGTAGAAAGAGTGGTAAACAGGAAGGATTTTTGAATCCAATTCAGAAGGAAAGCAGTCCTCTTCATACTTTACATCTCGATCACATTGGACCCATGATGGATACAAAGAAACTATACAATCACATTTTAACGATTATTGACGCATTTACAAAGTTTGTATGGTTATTCCCTACAAAGAGTACAACAACTAAAGAGACTATAGATAAGTTACGCATTCACCAACAAACTTTTGGAAATCCAGTTCGTGTTATAACAGATCGTGGAACTGCATTTACAAGCACTGAATTTAGTAGCTATTGTGAGGAAGAAAACATTCAGCATATCAAGATTACAACAGGTGTACCAAGGGGAAATGGACAAGTAGAGCGGGTACATAGGACAATTATATCTGTACTTACTAAATTGTGTATTGAGACCCCAGCATTATGGTATCGTCATGTAAGCAGGTTGCAAAGGGCACTAAATAACACTTTACAAAGAAGTATCACCATGACTCCTTATGAACTATTGATAGGTATCAAGATGAGAACAAAGGAAGACTGTGAGATTTACCAGCTGTTACAAGAGGAAGAGAGGGACAGTTTTATGTATGACAGGGACATGTTAAGAGAAAAGGCACATCAAGGAATATTGCGAGTACAAGAGGAAAACAGGAAGGGCTATGACAAGAAAAGAAAACAGAGTACAATATATAAGGAAGGTGATTTGGTTGCTATAAAAAGGACGCAATATGGGAGTGGGTTAAAAATCAAACCAAAGTATTTTGGGCCTTACAAGGTACGGAAGGTGAAAGGTAAAGATAGGTATGAGGTGGAGAAAATGGATGATGCAGCAGAAGGTCCTAGGTTGACTTTTAGTTCCGCTGATTTAATGAAAAGATGGTCTACTTCTAATGAGGATTAATATTCTATATATTTCTTTATAAAATTATTATTTCTTGCTATATATTATTTACTAATGTTAATGTTAAGTTTATTGTATAAGATTTTAAATCTAAAGTTGTTGTTGAAGCCATTGCATAATAGTGTCATAAAACTATAGATGTTATTGAAAATTCTTAACTCAGGATAATTAAAATCATTAGTTTTAATTTTCTTTTTCCTTTTCTTTCATGTGATTTAATCTAAAATAGAAATAAAGTTTATAGTGTTAAATGTAGTAAATGTAGAATTTATACTTAATTATATTTACATCTAAGTGGTGGTGTTGTATGTTTTTATATGTTTTGTGATTAGAGGAATTCATTTGTTTTTTTTTGTTTTTGTTATATTTTGTCACTTTGATTTAGAGATTTAGAGAATTTAAGTGATTTAAAGATGAGAAATGTTGATTTTGTTTTTTTTTTTTTTTAGAAGTCTAATGCTAATTGATTTTGTTTTTGTCAAACTTAACAGAGGTAATTGTTTTTTTTTTTTTTTTGTTTAAGAGTACAAATGTTTATAAGTGGTGTAATTTTTGTTTCAAGATTTAGTGTATGTTAAAAAAAATGGATTATTTTTTTTTTCTTCTTTTTAAGGAATGTTATTTTGGTTTATATAAAAGCATTTTTTTTGTTGTAAAATTTTGTTTTGTGTTAAGTTGTTTATATAAAGAAGTTGTTTGTAAGTTGTAAGTGGATTGTTTAGGCATGTTAAATTTTAAGTTTGTACAAGTTGTTGATTGCATATAATAGGTGGTAATACCGGGGTAGTGTTGTGTACTGAGGACAGCCTGGGGTCAGGCTAGTGTGTAGGATGGCCGAATGTAGGATGAGTAAGATATAGAGGTTGTGTGAGTGAGATGAGTGTATGAACGTGAGCGAGTAAGCGAGAGAGTGTGACATTACGATGCGAGAACGACGACAGAGAGGACGGTTTAAAGATTTTAATTAAAATTCAGTGAAATTACAAATAAAGTTAAACTTATTACAACCAAAGCGTGCACTAATTTCCATCCCCGGACCCTACATATATTTAAACATTCGTCTGAAAATCCTTTGTGTATGATCCGAAGACCCCACCCCACGTCTGTACCCAAAACAAAGCTTTGAACAAACAAAGTGGCGACCGTGACAGGACCCTGCTACTAAAGGGAGTTATCGCGATTACGTGGGTCAACGGAGGAAGGACACTAGAAGGTCAACGCCACGTGCATCGCAGTGCCTGGATTGCCTGGGCTACTACCAGCAGCAAGCTAGGTCTACACTGCTCACCGTGCAGCCAGATCGTCTTTCGCCGAGCCACGCCGATGCTTTTCCAACAATTCGGAGCCTCACGCCTATTCAAGCAGACAGCACCCAGCGGTTGGAGCTACATTACTTCTCCTACTCAGCAACGCTTGCCTGCCTACCTAACTGTGAGCCCGTTCCTATTATATCCTATTATTTAAACTCAATTTGTGCAAATACTGTCGCTAGATTTTTTAAAGTTGTGCAACTATTGCCTAATTTCATTTACGAAGAGCTTATTTTCGCTTATCCCTTAGTAAACTGCCCATTAGAACCTTTATAAGAGCTAACATTAAGCTATACGAAGTGTACTTACAGTTAGAACATATAAAGTTACATCCATTTTTTGCAAGTCATACTTTGCACTACGTCACCTCATACGCTATTAGATTATGTTCACTAAATAGCTAGCACTATAAATTCATAATTCATTAAAATCACTGCGCTTTTATTCATTTAACGAATAAATTAATCATTTTTTAACAATTAAATTGTCTTTGTACGCTATTATACCTATTTCTATTCTAAACTACAAATTATTTTCAATCTTTTTCTATACGCTAATTGCCTCTCGCTGCTAATTATCAACTGTTGTAAATTAGATATTTACATAGCATCGTTAATAATCCATTCCAGTGCACCGGCGCAAGCCCGAGGCGACCTTTTTTGACGTCACCCTTTGTCTACGCGGCTACCTGAGCTCCGCGCGGCCGGCCGTTGCTCGTGCGCCGATCAGCTGATCCCAACCGGTTCATCGACCGGCAGCGGTTTATCAAGATAAGCGAGGAGCGTACCGTATTGATCTTTTGGTTATTAATTAATTATTTGTTTATTTATTTAACTAATTTAAATCTATTAGACTAGATATTTTCATCCAATGGAGTCTAAAAACGATAACTTTAGAATTTTAAAGGACTTAATTACTAAACGTAGTAATATTAAAGGTCGTTTAACTAGGTTTAAAAATTATATCGATGAAGTACAAGCCCAAAATAGTATAACTGACTTAGATATACGCAAAATTGAGATGAAATTATCTAGATCTGAGGAATTATTCAAAGAGTTCGACGAGTTGCAGGCACAAATCGAGTCGTTGCAAGTCCCCTCCATAGAATCCGAGTTAGCGTTATGTGAAGCTATTGAACAGGATTTTGACCACTATATAGCCCTAGCAAAAACTATATTAGCGAATCATTCACCATCCAATCTTAACGAGTCTAATTCAATTGACAACAGTTCTTGTTGCGGTGATGGTCAGAGTTTTATGGGATTTAAGTTACCTGTTATTAAAATACCAAACTTTAATGGTACCTACTATAAATGGCTCGAGTTTAAAGAAACTTTTAATTCGCTTATTCATAGTAATAATAAAATAAAAAATATTTACAAATTTCATTATCTTAATTCTTATCTAGAGGGGGAAGCTGCTCGCGTTATTAGTAATTTAGAAGTTACAGACAAAAACTATATTCAAGCCTGGAAACTCTTGTGCGAACGCTATGATAATAAGCGTCAACTAATAAATAATCACCTAACTGCTTTATTTAATTTTGAAGGCGTACGAGAGACCGATAAGTCATTGCGCTATATAATAGATCATGTCACTAAAAACTTACGGGCCCTCGACACGCTTGGATTACCTACTGACAAGTGGGACGTTTTAATTATTTACATGGTCACAGCAAAATTAGACAAGAGCACTATTTACAAATGGGAAGAACATAGGAATATTTTGTCTGAAATTCCTACTCTTGACGAATTTTTTACATTTTTAAAACACCGAGCGGATGTTTTAGAGACGGTTAGCCGTAGTAAGCAAGATAAAACATTTAATTCTAACGATACTAAAAAACACTTCGCCTCTAGTAGTGGTTCGAACAAGGCTCAAACCAAATCATTTTTGTCAATGTCAAATAGCGATTCTAAACGTAAATACGAATGCCTGGTCTGTAAAGAAAATCATCGCTTATATGAGTGCGCTACGTTTAAAGCTAAGTCACCTGAAGAAAGGCAGCGTACTGTAACATCATTAGGTTTGTGCGTCAATTGTTTGAGACCCGGGCACGATGTTGATAAATGTAGTCTTCCAGGGCATTGTCGTTCTTGTAAAAAACGACATAATACATTGATACATATAAAACCCGAATCTACTTCGTCCACCGAACATTCACCTATCGTTATGTCCGCTTTGGCTGGCGCATCTCAAGTACTGCTGTGTACCGCTAGTGTCCTTGTATCAAACCCAACAACCAATGAAACTATAAAAGTTCGCGCTTTACTCGATAGTGGGAGTCAGTGTTCTTTTATCAGTGAGTCACTGAAAAGGCGACTCAACCTATCTACCCATCCATCTAATGTTGATATTTACGCTATTGGTAATACTCAACTTAACCTAAATACAAAACGTTGCATGATACGCCTACAGTCTAGTGATTGCCTATTTAGTGTCACAATGTTTTGCCTAATACTACCTAAAATTTCTGATAATGTTCCTAAATCAACCTTTGATATAAAAGGCCTAGATTTATCTAATTTTACTCTAGCTGATCCTAACTTCCATGAATCATCCGCTATCGATATGCTCATTGGCAGCGACCTATTTTGGGAAGTGATAGGTTCTCAACAGCACTCACTGAGTGATAAGGGTCCTATCTTGCGCAGTTCTAAATTTGGATGGCTCGTGGGAGGCTCTATGCTTGTCCAATCGAAACAAAGAAAATTACCTCAAAAATCTATTTACTCCAATCATGCTCACCTAAAGGAATATGAACTTCCTAACCTAGAGCATCAGGTAGCCCAATTTTGGGAACTGGAAGGTTTCCCTCAATCTATACCCTACAGTGAAGAGGAAAAGCTTTGTGAAAGGCATTTTCTTACCACTACTACTCGCCTAGATAATGGTCGTTTTTGTGTGGGTCTCCCTCTTCGTGATGATAGAGAATGCTTAGGCGACTCATATCAACTAGCAAGAAAAAGGTTCTTAAACCTAGAATCTCGTTTTAAAAAACAACCTAACCTAAAATTAGCCTACACCGAATTTATTAATGAATATGCCGCTCTCGGACATCTATCAGAAGCGCCCACCCAGAGGCCTACCAACGCCTATTTTCTACCGCATCATCCTGTGATTAGGGACAAAAGCGAGTCGACTAAATTACGGGTCGTATTTGATGCGTCAGCTCGCACTACTTCTGGAATATCTGTCAATGATCTCCAGATGGTAAGGCCTACTTTACAAGATTCTCTATTTAATATATTGCTAAGATTTCGTCTCCATAAATACATAGTTTCAGGTGACGTAGAGAAGATGTTTCGACAAGTAACGATGAGAGACGCAGATCGCGATCTGCAGCTAATTTTGTGGCGCGACAATGAAAACGAGCCTCTCCGTACTCTACGTCTCAATACAGTAACTTATGGATTTTCTTCTGCTACTTTCCTTACCACTAGGTGCATTTTTCAACTCGGTGAAGAATGTGCTCACCCTAAAATAAAATTAATTATTCAAAATGACACATACTGTGATGACATTCTAACGGGATGTGATTCACCACAAGAATTACGCTATATTCAACGCTCACTATCTGATGAGTTAGCTAAAGGTTGTTTTAATTTAAGAAAATATAGGTCTAATCTACCTGATCTTTTGCCACATACCAATAGTTCTGAAGAGGGCAACCTAATCATCAGCAATTCCTCTAGCACTCTAGGTATTGGTTGGTGTTCCACTTCAGATGAGCTACATTTTCCGTTTCAATCACCTACAGATACAATTGCTACTAAAAGATCTATTCTCTCCTGTATTAGTAAAATTTTTGATCCTCTAGGACTATTGTCACTATATGTTATAAAACTTAAAATAATTTTACAAAGATTATGGATTCTAAAATTAGGCTGGGACGAACCAGTACCTAATGATATCTACAAACTTTGGAAATCTTTTTCTAATAATATAAATATTTTTTCACATTTAAGAATACCTAGATTAACCCTAATTAATAATAATGTCCTCATTGAAATGCATTGTTTTTGTGATGCTTCCCAGCAAGCTTACGGAACTTGCATTTACCTAAGGTCTATTGATTCAAATGGATCGATCCAAGTTCACTTATTATGTGCTAAAGCACGTGTAGCCCCTTTAAAGTCCACTACAATACCAAGGCTCGAGCTATGCGCCTGCGTATTGGGCGCACAATTAAGCTCTGCTGTAACTAAAGCTCTACGCCGACCTATCAATCGTCATATTTATTGGACCGATTCGCGTGTAGTTCTAGGATGGATTCACACGCCCAACAAAACCAAAACCTTTGTGGCCAATCGCATTGTGGCAATAGGTGATCTCACAGAGTCCAAATCATGGCGATACGTACCCACTGCTCTAAACCCAGCAGACCTCGCTTCACGAGGCGCAGATTTAAAGGATTTGTCCTCTACGCAACCATCCTTATGGTGGCATGGACCACCTTTCCTTCTAGAGCCTGAATCGTCATGGCCTTCAATGACCACGCCTGATTTTTCCAATCTACCTGAACTAAAAACGAGCTCCGTTTTGGCGGCGGAGATTGTGCCTTCTGCACCCTTTATCGATTTTACAAAATTTTCAAAATTTCATAAACTTCAAAGGCTTTATGCAACAGTCCTAAGATTCATACACAATTGTTCTCACCGCACTAAGATTACTGGAGCTTTCCAAGCTGAAGAGCTCGAACGCTCAACTAAATTACTTGCCAAATCTGCACAAAGGGAATCTTTTCCTGACGAATTAGATCGTTTGCAAAACAAGAAAAGCTTACCAGCAAAAGCAGCTTTAAATTCGCTTAATCCATTTATAGACTCAGAAGGTTTGCTTAGAGTGGGAGGTCGTATACCTAATTCGAGCTACTCTTACGACAAAAGGCATCCCATTCTGCTCAAGTCAGACCACCCACTAACCAAACTTATATTTTTAGCAGAACATGAGCGTCTCCTGCATGCTGGACCTCAGCAATTACTTGCATCTCTTAGGGATCGCTACTGGCCTATTGGAGGCCGACAACTAGCTAGAAAAACCGTACGCAATTGCTTTACTTGCCGAAGATTTGATGGTCAAACTCTAACAAATATTATGGGCAATCTGCCTAATGATCGTGTAGAGACTAATTTCCCCTTTACTACTGTGTCTACTGATTTTGCTGGACCATTTTTAATTACAGACCGTAGAGGTAGAGGATGCAAAATTACAAAATGCTATTTGTGCATATTTATATGTTTTCGCTACAAGTGTATCCACCTTGAAGCGGTAAGTGAGTTGTCCAAGGACGCCTTTATTTTAACATTAAAAAGATTTATCTCTCGCAGAGGAGTTCCTAAAATAATCTATTGCGATAATGGTCGTAATTTTTCAGCCTCTGCCAAGGAATTGTCAAATTTTTTACTGTCGCAATGCGACTCTATTTGTGACTTTGCAACTCATCGTGGTATAGAATTTAAGTTCTCTCCCGTGTACGCTCCTCACTTTAATGGGCTAGCTGAGACTGGGATAAAGTCGGCCAAATTTCATATTAAACGTGTCCTAGGCAATTCGCATCTAACTTTTGAAGAACTGTCGTCACTGTTTGCACAAATTGAGGCCATCCTCAACAGCCGACCCCTTTGTCCTCTCAGTCCGTCACCTAATGACCTACAGCCTCTCACCCCAGCTCACTTTTTAATCGGCAGGCCACTTACATCGCTACCATCACCAGACTTCGTGGATTGCAATACTAATCGCCTCGACCGCTACCAGCGTCTGGAACAAGCTAGACAACACTTCTGGCAGCGTTGGACCAAAGAATATGTTGCCGAGCTGCAGCAGCGCGCTAAGTGGCGCACTAAGAGTAGGGACCTAAAACAAGACGATTTAGTTTTGATTAAAGAGGACAATCTGCCCCCTTTATGCTGGCGCTTAGGCCGCATAGTCAAATTATTTCCGGGAAACGACGGCATTCCTCGAGTTGCAGATATTTCTACCATCAAAGGAACAGTAAGAAGAGCCCTTAACAAAATTTGTCTTTTACCTACGTGTTAAAAGCTTAATAAGCTTTCAACGGCCGGGAGGATGTCGACGCCAGATTCCCTTTCGTCGACCTTATTACTTTAAGCATAAGACTTCTATTTTTACTATTATATCGAGCCATACACTGAACCAATAAAACAGCTCAGATACCACTTCGTCACACACTACGTCAACACATATCCTCCAACGGTCAAATACAGCACATTCACTTCTTCACATTACATTCTGACTCCACTCCTAGTAAGCGACACTACACAAGAACCTACCTATTGTACTTCTGTTGAGACAGACAAATTAAATCTTTTAGAAGATATTTCGAGTTTTTCTTTTGTTCATCGCGAACAAAAAGTGAAGTAAAAAAAAAAAGTGAAACAAAGAGGTTTGTTAGGTTTAAGAGGACATTGCTTATTGAGCCTTACTAACAGTAACTGTAAATTCACACTTTCCACTTTTGAATCGCATTCAAGTTCAACAATTCAACTTATATTATGTCTCTCGACAAGTTATTATTTATGTACATAATACAAGTCAACTATGTACGTTTATAGAGGAGGTCTTGGGTTCTAATCTCGGGTCGGCCCGGGATAAGATATTTTCAATGATATCCCAAAACTGGGTACAATAAATTATAAAATTATTTTATTGTAATGTATCATACTACAGAGTTAAAGAAAAACAATTTAAAAATTTGTAACATGCCCCAAAAATTACTTGTCCCGTAAAGGACGTTTTCGTTAAAGTTTTTTCGTTAAAAATTGACAACTTTGTGTTAGCCCCTACGCATATTTTTGTTTGCTTTTGCTGACTATTTTTTCTAAAGATTAAGGATTATCTATACCTACTACAAACTCTTTAAATTATGGTTAGTTGAAATTCATAATGAGCTTCGCATGCTTTATTTATTTATTTATTTATTTACTTATTTATGGTTTACCAGCAGTTTACCAATTAATACATTCAATCACTTCAAAAATCACTACTAACAATTGTAAATTGTAAAACTATTTAAAGGTAAACACAACATGCATCATATAAACTAGATAGAATAGAAGAATGACAAAAAAGTACATAAATATAATCTACATTTGCTTATATATGCTATAAGTAAAAGTTGCTCTAAAACATTTCTTTTGTATGCGGAAATAACAAGATTTGTTATGGTTGATCTTCCCTTGACAAAACCATGCTGATGATTTGTTATAGTATTTTTAAAATAGTAGTTGATAAACGGGCAAACAAGATCCTCCAAAATTTTAGCAAATTGGCATAAAATAGATATTGGGCGGTAATTACAAATTAATGTTTCGTCTTCACTTTTATGGACGGGTACGATTTTTGCTTCTTTCCATATCGTTGGGAATTGACCTTCGCTCAAAGATTTATTATATATTATAAATAAAGGCTTGGAAAGGCAGGATGCACAATTCTTTATAAGGATAGCTGGAATGTTATCAGGACCTGGTCCCTTGGAGGTATCAATGCTTTTTAGTTTATCAAGTATATCCTCCACAGAGATCTTAATCAAAGGAAATGTAGTGTGTACCATATTCATATTATTATCACCAATTACAGAGAGTTCATTTGAAGAAGAAAAAAAGTATTGAGCGAATAAATTACAAATATCGACTCCTTCTTTTACAGTTAAGTCATTGTGTTTCAGTATATCAGGATAAGAACTTCGACCATTTTGTGAATTTTTGACAAAATTATAAAAGTGTTTTGTGTGGTCTTTATAGTAATTATGGTTACGGGAGAGAATAAAATTTTAGATGTCCTAAAAATACTCGTTACAAACTACTCTCTACCACCTTTTTCAAAAGGCAAGTGCCCAAAATTTCTTAAGAATTTGGTTATGAGTAGATATGAAGCACAGATCAAAGGTAGGTAAACTCTAGTAATAAAAAGTCAAATCGAAACGCATTTCTAATGTTATTTTTAAAGTATAAAGCAACCTTAAAGTAGTAGTGAAAACGTAAAGGCAAATAAACAGCAGCAAATATAAGTTTATATAAAAAATAATCTTTTCAAGCGATAATCCGAGGAGGCTTTATTATTCGAAATAACATGTATCCATCAATCATAGCGGATACATGGAGAAGAAATTAAGCCTTTATTGACAGTGTACGCGGTACGACAGTTTATTGACGTAATTTGTTGTGCTACATTTCGGCCAGTTTATTTCGATTCACATTTAAATATTCAACGGTTATTTGGATATCTTGTGGGTTATTTTTGATGTACTAGTATTAAATTTGACATTTCGTCATGTAATTTCGAACAGATGTTACAGAAAAGGTTGTTGGTATTTGACCTATTAGTTAATAGCTCCACATGGCGTTCTTTTCAGAATACACATAGTTATGTCCTAGTTAGAAGCATGTTCACACATTTGTAGAAATTATATTAGCATGTTTCATACTAATTAATATTATAAATATACCTTTTCATAAACTTTATGTTACATTACTAAATAATTTAATATTGGAAAAATGGAATTCAATAAACGACTCAATTCTTAGAACAAGCGAGTTATAGGAAATAATATAATTCTAGAGAGCTGAAGAACAATGGAATAAAACTAATAAGCGATCACACGAACTTCCAACTCAAACCAGATCAGAAAGAAATTTCCATTCGACACCAACTGGCCGAAGAAAAATTGCTGTAAAAAACTAATGGAGTCACAAAGTCAGGTCGCGTTCGAGTATGGCAAGTTGAAATTGGAAAAGGAATCGCGAGTTCTACGATGCAAATCGCGAAAATAAAAGTAAATTGCCAAACTTTCAGTATTTTAGCCTAGAAATACATCAGTTCGAAACTGCCCTCGACCGTCGGTCTAATGAGAAAACGTAATTTATGGCATGAATTTTCCTCCTGCGTATTAAAATTTCATGTTAGTAATGTTGGTTTTGTTGTGGCGAGGTACGTAATCACTACATAGTATAAAACAAAGTCGCCTTTTCTGTCCCTATATCCCTATATCCCTATGTGCGCTTAAATCTTTAAAACTACGCAACGGATTTTGATGCGGTTTTTTTTAATAGATAGAGTGATTCAAGAGGAAGGTTTATATGCATAACTATCAGATCCCGCGGCTTTACCTGTGCTAAATCTAGGGAAGAGCCCGAGCGAAGCGAGGGCGAGTCGCTAGTTATAATAATATATTTCAGGGAGAAAAATTATTTTTTTAAATGAATTTTCTATGCACCAGTTAGTTTTTCGTTGTATCACTTTTAATCTGCTGTAATTTGTTCATTAGATTTGAAAGATCAAAATCTGTCACAGAAAACTAGTAAAATAAAACTTTTAAGGTTGTCGTTTGATTCCTTACGTGTAACCTCCCCTTAATATACTATTAAAAATATTGCATATTATTTTTTAATGTATTCTGGAGAAAGACAATGACAAAATCACTTACACTTATTCTTTATTATTTTTATGTAAGTCTTTAAGTGTTTAATTAATTCTTTGTTTTTCGAACTAAACCTACAAACCGAACCAGTATAGCCAGTACAGAGAGTATACTATTGTTATAAAAATGTAGTATTGAATAAAGTAACTTAGGTAAAAAGCTACTTATAAACAAATACATTCTAAGCACTACTCATTAATGCTAAATTATATTATTATAATACTAACTTCATCCCCTTTTCGGTATATTTTAACGTCTTTTCTCGGAAAAATTTAATAGAAAATACAAAGTGTACAAACATGTCCGCGATGCAAGAGATAGTTCCGCAACTTTTACTCAACTTTCCAAGAAATGTTTAATGTTGGACTTTTATTATTTCCTTTGAAAAGTAAAGACAGCTTCGACCAGAAGTAGATAAAAAATTAGAAATGCCATCAGGAATATATAATATGTTATACGATTTTACAGTACACTAGCATTTCCCGCGGCTCTGCCTGCGTTTTAAAGACCGGTAACTAAATTCTTAGGTTTAACATACCGTGTGATGTTTTATAGCCGTTAGTTGTAGTTATATTTATTTGTAATGGTTAGTTGTGATTTTGAGGAAATGAAATATTTTCCAGCAGCAAAAAGTATTCTATATATATTGATCTGGATTACCCACAGAGCAGGTGATTTATTTGTCAATTCCGTGGGATTACCAGTTATCATCATACCAAATTAAATCAAAATCTGTCCAATGGTTTTCTCATGACGCACAAAAAGATAAACAGACGACAATATTTCTAAAAGCTATATAAAGCCGACCTCTATCGTCAATAATGACTATTCCCATAGACGTATTAACTAAGGACGAGACACAAAAGCTGACGTACCTTTACCGGCCTTGACAGTAATCAGGAGATTTTAGGCCTGGCCGTTTGATTTTACGTCAGTCTCAAGCACTTACTTGTCAACAAAACATCTCCCAAAAATGACTAAATGTTCTATTAGATGGTGTAAAAACTATAGCAGCGGAAGCAGCACTATTTCTTTTCACTTGTAAGTAATATATTTTATTACATTTAATGTTATTTATCACAAAATTTGAGTAAATGTAAAATAAAATTTCGTATTATTCAACTATGTTAAATATAGTCGATATATCTATGTATTGTTGACATCTGACAACCATCATAAAATGGCTGGATTATACCGTTCAAAACAAATGACAGAACCGTCGAGTAAGTCCATTTGACATCGACTAGTGCTTGACAATGTCGAAAAATATATCGATATTTGACGAAATAACTAAGCGAATAATGGATGTTATTTGTACAGTACAATAACATAAAATACTTTTATCGCAGTATCCTACAATCTGATGACAATAAATTTATAATAATATTTTTATAATTAAATAAAAACATTATAAATGCAAAAATTATAATTAGTATGTGTACTTAATTTTTATTTTATTTTAACACATAAATTACACAAAATTTTAGATTTCCTAGGGATCCTTCTCGTGAAAAGAAATTCTTAACAAAAAATTTGAAGTCTATAATAACTATAATTGAGTAAAAAGTTCATAACAATGTCCTGCTTATTTTAGTATAATTAAAATATAAATACCGGAAGCTTACCCCACCTTTATTCTCCCTTTATTTTCTTTGCCTTACAGCTTATTTATGATACGCCTTTTCTTTCCCATTCGAACGTTCTGGGTTTGATTGTCGGCGAAAAATCAAACAATATTTATTATTAATATTTAAAATGTCATTGATGTATGTATTTTATCGACTACGTTCAAGCACTAGCATTAGAGTGAATTTTGATGTATTGTGTCAATTCTTTGTGTGCGTTATACTTCAAATGGTTGAAAGTGTTTTCATGCATTTGTATTTTTTGACTGGTCCTTAGGTAATACGTCCATGACTATTCCCATCAGAATTTCCAAAAAATATTCAAGGTATAGATTTAAATTTGAAAATGGTTTCACAAAGGTTTTAATTTAAAATTTTAATTGCCTAAATTGTTTTACCAAGGCTTTGTAAACTAAATAATTATTATAGTGCCTAAATATTATAAATAAGCCATAAAAATTTATTAGTAAAAAGTTATTTCAAACCTGTCGCCGTACTAACTTAAAAGCGCTATTTAGATTTGTTCAGTAATAAATTTATAATTTTTATAAAATTGATTTAAAAGCAAAATAATTTATACAAAAATATAATATATTTAAAATCGATTAACTAGTGACTTGCTCTTGCTTTGCTTAGATTTTATTGATCATCAAACCAGATTGAATTGTCTTCAGAAACGTATAAAAGATAAACGTATTTTTTTATCGTACCTACCTAAATATATCAAACCCGAGTTTTGTCACAATTAGATCAATGGATGGATTAAAGAATACATAAACAACAAATACAACATATTTATTATTTCTATTGTGGACTAGGGAAGGGAGGAGCCCTTCCGCATTTAAAGTTTATATCACAAAAAATTAAGGACTTTCATATAAACTTATGAGAGCCCTTACATCACCTTAATCCGGCCCTGTCGCAAAATCCGTTCTTAGCGGACGTCTACAAACTATAATACCTTGCTAAATTTTATCTTTATATTACAAGCGGTTTTCACTTTTATATATTAAGATGAATGATGGAAAAAATATAAGAAAAAAAAATAATGAAATAGGTACCTAATTAAAAAGAATACCATCTTTTATTTAAAGTAAGTACTATTATACCTGTACAATTAAAATTAATACAAGTTCTTTTAAATCTAAGATAGCAACTTTTTACTTAAAATTTTCATTTCAGCGCAATATGTGTCGCTTTTGCCGAGAATTGCTGTCTCGCATTTGATGCGTTTATAAAAAGCTCGGAGATCTGGGATTTAGGTGTTTTATGAAAGTTGAGATTGCTTTATATTGCCTGGTCTTAATTTTTTTCTGCGGAAATTTGTTTCTTAGAAATTCATATTAGATATGGAAAAACAACAGAGAAGCGTATGTATCTCGCATAATAATTACCAGGAAAAAAGCTTTCTACTTTAGGACATTCTACATAACCACATTCTAGTCGAGTAAATTTTATATAACTACTAGCGACTCACCTTCGCTTCGCTCGGGTTCGCCCTTAGGTACTTGTTCTGAGTTTTGTGTATTTACTTTGCAACGCCTATCTATTTGCCGGTTTAATTCATAATAATTGTCATGAATACAATCAAACGTCATTAATTTTATTGTTTTCTTAAATTTTCTAATTTTGCGCGCGATTTTCTTAATTTTTTTCATTCATAAGAACCTTCTCCTGATAATAAAAAAAAAGAATCAGCGAAATCGGACCAGCCGTTACGCGTGATGATGCGACCAAGGGAAATAGGGATTCATTTTTATATAACATAGATATCAGAATCAATATATAATTACTTCATTTTCTTTTCATTAATAACCTTAAGTAAAGCTAAAACATGATATTTCTTTTAAAATCACTCACAGATCTTTCAATTTTATTTATAACCATGATGGATAAAAATAACCTATTTTGCTTAGAAAATCCATCTAAGAATTGTGTTTATACTCGTATAAATAAAGATAAGAAAAAGCTCTTTCAGTATTGCAATACCTGGCCATTACTCGTTGTCAGCTGGAGCGACACTTCGATAATAACTGACGACTTAAGCTTGAAAGTGTGAAATATGAAAAATATTAACTTTGTAAAGATAAATAGTGACAAATAATTATTTGCTAGTCACGGGTTCGATTCCGTGCTGAACGTTTTTTATTGCTTATTATTATTAATTTAGTTAATAATATTACAAAGAGGCAGAGTTTGTTTGTTTGAACATCCTAGTTTTAGGAACTACTTATTCAATTTGAAATTATCTTTTCGCCTTAAAAACCCCATATATTGAGGAAGGCTTTGTAATATGTATATCATCATAGTAAATAATACATATCTAGATAGGTACATATAATAAGATTCCGACTCAGTCGAATCAGTTTATTGAATATTTTCAGTATATTGAATAGTCTTATTAAAATACCTAGTTGTTATTATTTTATTAATACTTTTTTGATTTTTTGTCTATCTGCCTCTCTGACCATATCACCAAAAAACTACTGGACAGATTTTAGTGAAATTTTGTATAGTGATTGAACGGGATGGTTCAACATATTATAAGGTATTTTCACTGCAGGGAGATATCTCATTTGTGAGAATCTTATTAAAGCCGTTACGTCACGTTTGGCTCAGTTTGTAGAGACCCTACATTTTGCGACAGCGATCGTGGGTTCGAGTCTCGCTGGGGGTAATATTTTTAAGCACTAATATTTGTATTCCAGTCATGGGTGTTTATGATAATATGTATGTATTTAAAAGTTGTAGTTGTAATTCAAGCCTCGTAGCTTACCACGTAATTAGATGGCTCTGTGTGTAATAATGTCCCAACATATTTAAAAAAAAAGTATTTATTTCATACTGAAGGATAAATAGTCGGTAATAATAAATAAAATCTAAAATCTACCAGTCCTTATTTATGAAGTTTCTTGGCCAGTAAAAAGGTTTACAAGTAATAACATTTTGTTCCCGCTTAAAATATAATAAGGCCGTCCCTCAGACGGTGGGGAATAGTTTAGCAATATTGTAGTATTTGCATGCGGTCCCGATTTCTTTTTCAATTTCAACTTGTTCACCACTTTATTGAGGCCGGTGTCACCCGGCCTGACAACGAGTAATGACGAAATATCTTGCTATAAACTTGGATATATTTTCCTTCTACCGGCTTTACCGTTTCGAGCAGAATTATGGTTTTATGTCTATCCCTTAAATCTTATTTTAATAGTGCCTTTTTCGTTATTACATAGATTTGAATATGTATTAGTGAGTAATTAATTGGATAATATCGGCCATTTTGTTGCAGGTAGCCAAACCAAGTAATATTTTCATCATATATTTTAAAACTCATTAGAAACATTTTTTTATAAACACAAATAGCAATTGCATATTTGTCAAGATTTTTTGAAATTTCTGACTGAATATCTGTGAGTTGTCCGGATAACGATGACGTAAACGTAAAAAACTTAATAATAATAATAATAATAATAGCCTTTATTTCAGATCAACTTAACCTAATAACAATATTTTGCAACAAACTTAAACCTAAAGCAAAATCGAATTCAAATTAAATCAAATCTTATTCTAGTATTTGCTGTTTTTTGATCTTTTGCAGATCTGTTTGCCAATCGGCAAAGGCCTCCTCCAACCTCTTCCACTCTGATCTTTCTAGAGCCACTCTGTGCCACGTCACTCCTGCCACTTCTCTGATATCGTCGTCCCATCTTTTCTGTGGTCTGCCTCTTTTTCTTTTACCTTCTCTGGGATACCACATTGTCACCTTCTTACTCCATTTGTTGAAACCTCTTGTTGTATGCCCTGCCCATCTCCATTTGAGTCTTTTAATTTTCTGTACTACATCTGTGGTTCTTGTTTTATTTCTAATGATACAATTTTTCAGTCTGTCTGATCTTTTGATATTTAACATGCTTCTCTCCATAGTATATTGGCAAGTTGCTAATCTGTTTGTCATTTCCCGAGTTAGGGTCCACGATTGGCAGCCATACGTAAGGACGGGTAGTATGCAGGTGTTAAATAGTTTACTTTTGATGTTTATATGCAGTTGTTTGTCTTTCATTACTTCCTTCAAACTCCAGTATCTTTTCCAGCTGTTCGTGATTCGTCTGTTCACTTCCTGGCGCATAGGTTCTTTTTGGGTTATGAGTTGTCCCAGATATATATATTCATCAGTGTAATTGACTTCAGTGTTTTTTATCTGTATCGTAGTTTTCTCTCCATTTGTCATCATTCTTGTCTTTTCTGGGTTAAGTTTTAGTCCTACTCTCTCACTTTCTATCGCCAGGTCGTCTATCATTCTGGTGATGGCTTCGGGTGTTTTGGCGAATAGCACTATGTCATCAGCGAATCTTAAGTGCGTCAGTGATGTACCGTCTATATTGATTCCAAGACTTTCCCAGTTGAGTTTTCTAAAAATTGATTCCAGTACAGCCGAGAATAGCTTTGGGGATAAGGGATCCCCCTGTCTAACACCTTTTCGAACTTTGAATGGCTGGCTTTTCTTTTCTAACTGAATTTTGGCTGTACTATGACTGTAAACATTTTTTATTAATCTAATATATTTAAGTTCAATCCCTTGGTCCACTAATGCTTCCCATATGCTTTTATGCAGAAGAGAATCGAATGCTTTGCTGTAATCAATAAACGACATGTAATATATTAGCTGGTATTCGTTGTATTTCTCAACCACTTGACGAACTACATGGATATGGTCTATTACCGAGTAATTCTTACGAAATCCCGCCTGCTCGATGGGTTGGTGTTCGTCTAGCGTTCTTTCAATACGTTTTAAAATGATTTTAGCGAAGATTTTATAGATGTTTGACATAAGACTGATGGGGCGATAGTTTCCTATTTCATGTTTATCTCCTTTTTTATACAACAGGATAATGTTAGATTCTGTCCATTGCTGAGGAATTATTTCGGTGTTTATGATATTGTTAAACATATCTGTAAGGACAGGTGCTAACACTTCCTTTCCTCGTCTTAGGATGTCATTGCTTATGCCGTCAGGACCGGGTGCCTTATCTACCTTTTGAGTATCAATAGCTTTCTCGACTTCAGCTTGAAGGATATTAGGAATATTTGAAATACCCGACAAATCAATTTCGTTTTCTGTTGCGTTACTTTCATAGAGTCTTTTGTAATAAGATGTTGCTATATCCAGTATTTCTGCTCTATTATGATTCCATTTTCCGCTCTCATTTTTCATTTTAACAATCCAATCCTTTGTATTTCTCAACTCTCTGTAAGCCTTTATAACTCCACCCGTTTTGCTTATATTTTTTTCTATAATTTCCATTCTGTTTTGTTGTCTATCCTTTCTTATGCTATCTGTAATTTGTTTACTAATTTGTGTTAAATGTTTTCTTCTGTCCTGTATATCTTTAGTGCTAATTAAATGTTTTCTCGTTTCTAATAATTTTGTGGTATTTGTAGTTAGCCATTCTTTCGGTTCAGTTTTAGTATTTGCAAATAGTTGTATTTGGGTTTTTATGGTATTTTCAATCCAATTGTATCTATCTTGTGTTCCTAGTTCTTTTGTTTTAGATTCATAGTATGTAAATTTCTCTCTAAGAGCGATTATTATTTGTTCTAGTTGATGTATTTTAAGGTTTGCATTTCTTAAGTCGTGCCTTGGTCTAGGTTTTTTTGGTTGATTCGATATTAGTTCTGCCCTTATTAATTTATGGTTAGTGTTAAAGTTTAATTTCTTGATTACGGTAAAGTTAGAAAAGAAGTTTTTTCTGTTTGATAATATAAAATCTATTTGGTTTTTAGTTTTGCCGTCCGGCGATATCCATGTCCACATGTTTTTCTTATTTTTCCTGAACATAGTATTTAAGATAGTTAGGTTATTTTCAAATGCGAAGTTCATAATATGTTCTCCATTTCTACTTCTGGGTTTATTACTGTATGTGAAAGGTCCCATTATATTTTTCTCCTCCCGGCAACTTTCTCCAAGTTGGCCATTATAGTCTCCCATTATTATCAAGTTTTTATGACCATGCTCATGAATCGCATTGTTTAGTTTAAGGTAGAATGCGTTTATTGTATCTAGACTCGATTGCTCAGTAGGCGAGTAAATTTGTATTATTGACCAAGAGTCTTTATATCCAGGTAATTTTAGATTCATTATCGCAATACGCTCCGATATACCTATAAATCCTTCCACGTGTTTTGTCATATGTTTTTTAACAATAAATCCTACTCCATAGAGTCCCGGTGTCTCTCCTATGTGGTAAAATGTGTAATCTGGATAGGATATGATGTTTTCACCCATTCTTCTCACTTCACTGAGGCCAAGAATGTCCCATTTGATATGTTTTAGAGAATACATGAGTTCTGTAAGGTTTTCTTCACTTTTTAGGGTAAGTACGTTGAGTGCAGCGATGAAGATTTTTGATGTTTTACTTTTACTTGAGTTATTGTTTTTGTTGTTGTTGTTGTCATTTATAGTTGGAGGGTTGTGGTCTCTATCCCCCACGATGACCAGTCGGCTTGGGGGAGGTTGGTATATTCTTGTTTTATTGTTGTCAGTTTCGTCGGTAGGTTTTGGATTCCGTTTGCCGATTTTTGATTGTTATTGTTTTTCTGTAGTTATATTTGAAAATGAGTTGGACCTACTCCGCATCGTATCGAAAATATTTGACCTGTTTGATTTGGTTGAAGCTACAATCTGTTGTTTTTTAGGTTGGTTAATGGGTAAAAAGGGGTGAAAAGGAATGGGGGAGGTAGATGATTCTCTTTTTCGTTTGTCCTTGTTCTTTTTAGTCTCTATAATGATCAGTTTGTCATATTTCAAATACGCTATGTTGCCTTTTTCCTTTTCTTCAGCTATCTTGGCTTGTAACGTTTTTCGCTTTTCCAACACTTCTTTTGAATAATCTTCACTGATATTAATTTTGCGCAGGTTCTTTTTGTTTTTAATAATTTCGTTCTTTTTCCAATTATTTACAAACGAACAGAGTACCGGCCTCGATTTCTTACTTTCTTTATTTTTAGCACCTAAGCGATATATTTTGTTGATTTCGTAATCTTCTATAGTAATATTTAGATCTTGTTTCAGATGTTCCTTAAATACTTGTAGTAATTCAAGATTCGATGTTTCGTTTTCTTCCAGTCCAAATACTATGATATTATTCTTCTTCCCCTCCCTTTTCAAAAACTCAATTTCTTTTTCTAATTTTTCTACTTTGATCTTAAGGTTTTTATTTTCTTCTACTAAAGGGATTAACTTATCATCAATTTTGCCCATAATGCTTGTTGTAATAGAATCCTTTAATTCAGAAGTTTGACTTTGCAATTCAATTTTAATTTTGTTAAATAATATTTGTAATTGTTCTTCCATTATATTGTTATGAAGTCGTAATTGCGTAAGTTGGAACGTAATAGTAAAAATTATTTTTGTAGTTAGCAACACTGGTTGTAACCTGTCACAAACGTCAGTCTTTTTGACGTTTGCTAAGACAGGTGTCGGTGAATTATGTCTGTAGTGCTTTGTAACCTCAAATTAGTGATGAATTTGTTATTCTGATTTATCCTCAATCACTCACAATCGCACAAATATGATTATATTTAAACACTTCACAGATGTTTTAAGTGATTTTTGTAGCGTTGTTTGGACCAAAACTTCACTGTAACTATTTTTATTTATTAAATTTCTTTAGTAGGTTGACACTATAGTGTTGACTATTCTAACGCCGGAAACGGAACTCATGTCTCTGGTAAGCGAATTGTATAAATTCGCTTACCAGAGACAGACCCGAGCGAAGCAAGGGTAAGTCACAAGTCAATAATAATAGATTTTGAATAATTGAAATTAGTTGTAGCATGGACCATGAATGGGTTTGCGAAGTTAACTGAGCCGGCATTAAAATTAAAGATTAATCCTCCTGCCCGTTTGCCCCCTTTTTACCATAAAAAAAAAAAACGAAAGTTGAGATTCTATGTGCGTCTGTAGCGGGGGCTTTTCAGAGGTAAAGTCGTGTTAGTAAATTTTATATCTTCAAAGATATTTTGTCAGAACAATTGCTTTATCTATATTTCGGTCATATTTTGACTAACTATAGGGCCTACATATTTCTAGCTTCTATAATTGGCAATTAGTAAGTCGAGAAGTAAACTCAGAGCGTTTGTGAGTATTATCTTGCATAGCTACACTATCGAGAGATTTAATAGTGAAATTCTGTCAATATTATGTAGTATTTCATCGTAGAACTGACTTCACAAAGATGACTTCTTTATTTAGATTTAGCACGAGCGAAGCCGGAAGTTTCGCTAGTAAATATTAATAAAAACTTGACAAGTTATATACTAAATCCTTCGTCAAGAACCACTCTATCTTTTGGTGGAAAAAGCATGTAAATTAGATTTTATCTATTCAGAGATTCTAATTAAATAAAGTTACAAGCCATCAAGTTCAACTCGAAACAGTGGTATAAATGTAGGTAATTGCGAAATATTCTTTTCATTTATTCACTTGCTCTTGAGAAACAGCTTTAATAATTCATAGCAATTTTTCAGCACTTAACGAGCTTTATTTTTTATTCTTAGAGCTTAATTTAAAACGTTTCACATTAATGGCTGTAATATCTGAATGAGTCCAATTAGTGTACAAACGCACTAATTAATTGCTCTAAATTAATTTATTATAAATTTTCTATACAAACAGAGGGATGAGATAAAATTGATTGATGAGTGTTTTATTATATATCTCGAGTTTTTATGGAAATGTTAGTGATTGGTTGGATTTTATTTAAACTAACGACTTACCCTCTTGCACCCATAGTATTTATTTATTTATAAGTATAGCTAAAAATACATAATATTATAACAACATTAGCATACTGAATTATAAAAAAAATTACACGCTCTCTGATATGTAATTAATAACATGGGTACAGAACATTTACCAACAAATATCTATATTATGTAAAATATTCAGTAGTAGTAAAAAGTATCCAAAATATTATCCCGGATAAGCAGCTATCATTATACCAAATTTTACTAAAATTTGCCTAGTGCTTTTCTCCCGATGCAATCATATAGGTGTATATGGTCAGACAAAAATTATAAAAACTATAGAATCAACCTCTGTATCATCACTACATAGTATAAAACAAAGTCGCTTCCCGCTGTCTGTCTGTCCCTATGTATGCTTAGATCTTTAAAACTATGCAACGGATTTTGATGCACTTTTTTAATGGATACATTTACATCTCTAAATGAGTGATTTAAGAGGTTTCTATGTACAACTAGCGGAACCCGTGGCTTCGCTCGCGCTAAATCTAGGGATGACGCCGAGGGGAGCGAGGGCTATTCTAGTAATGTTGATAATAATGACTATTTCAGTAAGATTTTCTATTTGAATTTTATTGTGTATTACGGACATTTTTATAATACGTCCGTAACATTTCAGATTTATTCCATATTTTAAGGACTATTATATACTCAATTACTTATACGTCCTCATGTGTTAGACCCAAATTCTGCATGACTTATGACTAATGTTCGTTTTTTATTTCAACTGGATAGGGATGTGGCTAGGAAATTGGTATTTTTACCTTTTAGTACCGATTGATAACGAAAAATTTTTATTTTTTATTTTTATTTTTTTTATTAATTATCTAAATGGAATGAGAGGAGAGAGAGTGATTTTCGGTTTTGGATCCATACTAACCTTTAAAACGTTAGCGAGCGAAGCGACGTTAAGTCACTAGTAAGTATAATATATAAAAATATAATGTTAAGTTTTTTTTCAGAATATCGGTAAAAATAATATTAAAATAAAATCATGCCAATAACAAAACCAACAAAAGAAGTCAGAGCAAATAAGAAATATTAAATTACGTGGAGATAATAAAAATCACTGTGAAATGAACTGAGAATTTCAAGTCATTTTAAATAATTAACGAGAATCTTGACTTTTAATTTGTTAATTAATAATTCAAAGCAATTACATTATACTGATATATAAAACAAAGGGTTTTTAAGTCAGTTTATACGCGCTAATCTAAGGATTCACAATTACATTTTTTATAGACTACTAGCATTTCCCGCTGCTCCGCCCGTGTTTTAAATACCGGACACCAAATTCTTAGATTTAGATTTTATATATTATACTGGAGAATACGTCTGTTTAGATTTCTTAGAAATGAGCTATTTTCCTGCAGTATAAAGCATCTTTATATTGACCCGAATAATCAAATCAAATCAAATCAAATCAAATCAAACCAAACCAAACCAAACCAAGCCAAGCCAAGCCAAGCCAAGCCAGGCCAAATCAAAATATTTTATTCAGCATAAAAATTGTTACAATTTCTTACTGAAAGTTCGGAAAGAAGAAACCTCTGACCTGAGAAGAACTGGCGAAAGGAACTCAGCGGGACTAATATTTTTTTTATCTTGATCTCACTCTTTTTTTATAAGCTATCATCATATCAAATTCGATCAAAATCTGTCTAGTAGTTTGCTCGTGATGCCGTTATAGACAAACAGACAGAAAAAACTATAGATTCAGCTTCTGTAGCGTTAAAAATTCTATTTGAATAAGATTTTCAAAAATATTCGATGTACAGATTCGACTTATTTTGAATTATATTATATGTAAAGATTTACATAAATGATGCGGACGAAACCGTGAGAAAATCGTAGTATGTATTCCCTTTCAATAAAGTCCGAGTTATAACGTGAAAGTAATCTTATGAAGCGTATACCCTTATTTTACCCTAATGTTCTTGGGGTGGGGCAGAATTTATGGAGACTCAAAGATACGCTCAATCCGCCGCACCTTAATAGTACAATAATTTACCTGTGTCTGGACAATGTAAGGCACTTTTGAATTATTGAAACACGATATTGTATTTTTAGTAATAATATTCGTACTTTTTTTCCAAATTCTATTAGGTATATATTTAATATCAATAATTAATATCTTAAAAATGTATAAAATCGTTCTACTATATTGTTATAATCGCGAAATATACTAAATATTTGTTACTTCTTTACTATATATCATTGAACACTGAGGTTATTATTAGTACAAAAAATCATCTAAAAGTGGTGCTATACGCCTTTGTTCTATGAGTATATTATATATAGTAACATATAATATAGTAAGATATAATATTAAAATGAAAAAATCAAAGATTAAACGCTCTTCGTATTCCTTTATGTACATTGTACAGTGTACATAAAGATGTTCTTTTGTGATTCTTCCTTTTCCTTTTCACCGTTTTCCGCTAGTATGGGAAAACTGCTATAAAGCATCTATAAAAGTTATATTATCAAAGGTATTATTTAAATGTTCCTTTTTGACTGATATTCAAAAAAATGGTAAGATTCGATACCTTTGTCATTGTGGATCGATTAACATGAACAGTAAATATGACACTTTTAGTAACTCTCCTTGCTGTGCCAGCAGTCGCGCATTCGAGTCCCGCTGGGGGCATTCATTTGTCTTACTATAAGTCGGTCTTTAACAGTAAATTATACATACATATTTATCCCGTTGTAATATAAAACTCAACTTATATATTTATTTAAAATTTAAAATAAAAGAACTTACCATAAACATCGATACAGCCAATTTGCCAAGTCATAGTCGGCTGAGTGTTGATCTGACACATGTAACAGCCTCTGTCTTCTGCGCGTAGAGGTCTAATACGCAACTGCCATGTCCTAGGGGAGTCTAGACTGACTGCGTATCTAGACCCTAGGACCGCCCGCTCATGCATGGTTAATACTGTCTGATCTTCCGCCCGAAGCCAGCCTACCTGAATAAAAAATTATAATCAATTTAATATAAATATGTTGGGACATTATTACAACAGCGCCATCTAGTTCCGTGGTAACCTACGGGGCTTATGCTACGGATACCAGATAGTTGACATATTACATATATATAAATTTTAAATATATTTAACGTATTATAAATATGTATAAACACCCATGACTGGAGTAGTACAAATATTCGTGCTCAATTAAATATGCTAAATCATTGTGTCGTAAATTATCTAAATACTAGTATTAATCCAGGAAATGTATACATGTACAGTTCTCGAGGCATAATCTCAGCTTTGCATTTGTGTGAGTGCAGTGTACATAGGCACGACGATACGGATAGACGTTGCGAGATTGGTTTAAACCCGTTTGAACTGGTTTATGATGCGCGGCTATTGGCTTTTAGCTATCACTCACACAAATGCAAAGCTGAGCTTATGCCTCGAGAACTGTACACTTATTTCTCTTACAAATTTAAATAGCCGCACAGCTTTGGATGAAATTTAATTCACAAATAGATTATGATCTAGAGTAAAATATATACCCGAGCGAATCAGAGGCAAGTCGTTAGCACGAATAATTAAATAAGCAGCTTTCAGTTATTTATGCAATTGAATGATACATTTTTATTGTTCTCGTGTTCCGGAACAAAAACCTACGTGAATATTGAAAAAGTTATTTCATTCACTTTTAAAAAGCAATTTCTCATTGTTATAGCTCTTCAATAAACTTTACGAAGGAGAAAAGCTCGAATTATATTCGCAACTAGCAAACCCGGCCAGCTTTGCTGGGCGTAACTTAAAAAAAATAAATGGTTTTTATAACTTTCTAATAAAATAAAAGTAGCCTAAGCTACTCCTTGTGATATTAGGTATATGCAAGTGAAAGTCACGCCAAAATCGGTGCAGCCGTTTCAGAGTTTAGCCGGAACAAACAAACAGACCGTATATATACATACATTTATATGCATTTAGTGAAAAGAATTTGAAATTAAAAACAGACACTTCAATTTTATTTATATGTACCAATAAAGTAGGAATTTTGCTTATTGAACAGAATCATTAGAATTCACATTAGTAATTTGTAATGGCCTTAGAAAATGGGTCGATTATCATCCATTACAAGTCGTTCCAAAACAGCGGCTTGGCGAAATGCCTACAGCATAACAATGCACAAAAATCAGTGTGCACCTTCTCTGGTTTACGAAACGCCTCGTGAATTTTAATACCACACATAGACCTTTTATGGTGACACAGAATAGAAATTGTGACGTGATATGAAAAAATTTACTTTAAAATTTTGTGTCTTTTTTATGTAGTTTGAGAATATATGTATACAATAAAATTATCCTTACTCGATATTTATTCGAAGATCTTTTAGAGGTCTATAATAATTATTACGATGTATGTACATTTACATTGCAATATGTGGTAGATTCCTGATGGATTTTTATAGACATTTAGTTTAAATTTTGAAAATGAAAATAATGAAAAATAAAATAATATAATTTAAACTTTATTGATTGATTTAATCGAATAAAGTTTAAAAGATCAATTTTCATATTATATTCTTGAAGAATGCTCAGAATATTACATCAATACTCAGAATTAAAAAAAAACAAATTGCTTTAATTATAATAATATTTTTACTAATATAACTTTACAATCATTTTTACATTCGTATATATACAAAAAAAGTACTATATTTATTTCCATTTAATGAAAATAAGAATATAAACGATTGACCTACTGCTAACGCGTCCTCTGTGGCCAAGGTAAAGTCGTGTACAACGGTTGCCAGGCCGCCTTTGTTTCCTATTTCGCTCGTTGATTTTCTTTGTTTTTTCTCCGATTAGTCGCTTTTGTGTAGAACTTCTTATTGTTTATTATGAAACCTAATTCGACGCTGTGATTGAGGTCCGTGTCGCGATGACTGGTTATGTCTTGTTCATTGTTTTTATCTAATTAATTTTCTGATTACTTTGTGGATAGTGTTTAGTATAGTTGTGTATATACTACGTATGATGTTTTAGAAGTGACTATTTGGCTGTTATTAGATAGTATTTTTGTAATGGTCACAAGTTTGGTGTCTGTTTGCGGTATGATTTTTTACAATGAGAATCTCTGTCGCATCAATAAAATGAAAATATCTCCGCTCTCTTAGATAGCCTTTCTAAATTATTGTAACACCCAGTTTTCGCCTACAAAAAGTAAATATATCGTTTATGTGGCAAGGCGTACGCATATACGTATAATAAAATTCCACAGTCCATATTGAACTTGCTTTCGAGGCAATTTAAATCCAAAATTAAAAATACCATGTTGAATAAGGCTTATTACACTATCACGGAATACTTAGTAGATGTTAATGTGTGGAATACATATAGCTATAATATAACCTATAAAACACAAAAAATATTTTCACCGGTAGTTCCGCGCATTCAAACGAACACACAAACAAAGAAACTGCTTAATTTTATACAATCGTATGTAGAACTATAAGAATAAAAATCAGCAATGTATAAATTCAACGACTATTAATTCTATTTATAAAGCAATCAAAGGCTTTACGAGGACATACGATAGGTACATTACGGTAATTTAACAGAAATCCTCCAATCTACCAACCTAACAGCTTTACTACAAATAGGCATGTAGTAACTCGGTGTCGATGTGGGGCGCAAATATTTGTCCACACTAGGACAGTAGTTTAGCGGTGGTCAAACTTTGTGTAAGTACGGTTTTGGTGTAAAATAGTTAGATTCTGAAGTTAGATTAGAACTTCGTTTGTTTGATCTTACCTAATAGGTCGTTAATTATATGGGTATTTCATTAATTATATTAGTGTAGGCGTAATAAACGCATGCACGTGACTTTACATTTTAAAAAAAACTTTGGTAATAAAGTCGAATCGAAAAATAGATTAGCAGCAACTTAAATAACTATAGGAATACTATGTTCGTTTATTAAAAGTAAGGACGAATATCATCATCATCATCAGCTCTTTTTAACGTCCCACTGCTGGGCACGGGCCTCCTTCAGTACGAAGGGGATCAGGCCATAGTCCGCCGCGCTGGCCTAGTGCATGTTGGTGAACTTCACATGTCTTTCGAAAAATTGCTAGGTTTTCTCAGACATGCAGGTTTTCCTTCACAGTAAGACAAGTGGTAATCATGATAGAAATGATTCGCACTTGAAAATATCAAAGGTGTGAGACCCGGATTTGAACTCGCAGCACTCGGTTATCCAAGCGAGCGCGGACGAATATCAATACATCTAAATATATAAAAACGAATAGTCACTTACTCACTCATAAAATATTGAAAACTGCTTGACGTATACAGACGAAATTTGGAAGGGAGGTAGTTTATACTTAATAGACATCCACTAAAAACTGATTTTGCTACAGGGCCGGATTAAGGAGGTCTTAGGACTCTCGTAAGTTTCAATTGCATCGTACCTAGGGACATACCTTATTGAAACGAGCGTGAGTCGCTAGTAGAAAACAATAATATATAAAACTGATATATAAGCATCTTGTATATAAAATAAAGCAATGTTTTAAGTCATATTTGTGTTTAATAACGCGTAATATACGAGAATGGCTAAGTTAGAGAACTAAGTTGAGCGTGTATTGGCTTTGCAGCGACCGCAAGTAGTTTCTACTATGAAATTATTACGTGGTTTTCATTGAAAACTTACAAATACTTTTCTTTTTATTGGATTTAAGGCCTTTGATATAAACAAGTACCTTCATATGAAATTTTGTTTTCGATTTTAGATATTTTATTTTTATTTTATTTTATTAGACCACCAACAAAGTACTTACAAAACACATGAAAAAAAAATTGTACATGGAAAATAAAACATAAAAAGTAGTACCTTAATTATAGGTGATAACGACATGAGAAAACAAATTAATATTTAACATTAAATATACCTAATAGGTAAAATAACAATATTTCAACATAATACATTTAAAACCAAATATTTTACTAATATTATAACATATAACATAGGACTGTATCTCTATAGATATTTACTTATAGTTATTCGCTATAGAGACAACGATCTTTTTTTTAAAACTAAATAAATTATCATTAAATATATCTATGTCCTTATTCCTGCTAATTAAACTGTATGATCTCATAATTCTATTGAGAGGGGAGTTGTATCCTAAATTAGAGTAGGCAGCATTGGTTATGAAGAATATAAATATTATAATAGTTATTTTGTTGTGTATAACATTTCCTTGGACTAAAGACATAATTTTTCTATCTAATTTTTCTAATCTGTATGTTTGTAGGAATCTTTATCAAATATGATCGATTCTTACAAAGTTTTATCTATAAAATAATAGACTTTGCTTAATATATTAGCAATATTATGCATATTACGCAGTTCGTCTATATAGGTAGTACAGTAAATTCAAATTACCAAAGAAATATGGAAAATATATTTATGAAAGGCGGTATTTTGCACAATTTTTTGTATATTTGTAATTTTTTTATAAAAATATGTCGAATATATAATATATCTAAGATATTAAAGAAGCATAATGGGTAAGAAGTACCAGTTCACTCTCTATTCGTATAAGTTACGTGTATGTGTAACGCATGTACTTTTCGAGGCGCGGAATTGCGGAAGGAACAAAACGCAGTAACAGTCGAATACGATCGATAAGGCAGTCAAAAATAGTAATGAATAAATCAAAAATAGTAAATGAATAAAAAAGTAAAGAAAAATAGGATTCAGAACTTTATTCGTATAAAAATAGTATATAGATTTAGAATTACTGACATGAAAATTAAAAATGTTCACTATTTCTGCACAAAACTTCAGTACAAACCAATAACTAAAAAGTTAATCGGATAAAGTGAGTTGATCTGTCAATTAGTAATATTCGTCAATGACTGGCAATAGTCAAATTTACTTTTAAAATTATCCATTTCATTTAGCAATTTAGTGTCGTCGCTAGTCCTTGTCAAAAGTGTTTGAAGCCTAAAAAGAGAAGGCAACGTTTCTAGCATAACGTCTGTACTTCTATGAATACCTATAAATACATACTATACTTTTCAGCAATCGATAGACATTGAGAGAGATCAGATGTCGATTTAGATAGACATTGATTTCTTTAGCTTTCTAATATATATTAATTTATTAAATAACGTATTTGCAAATTTTGTTTTATTTTAAAATGCCATTCGCGGTTATCTATTTGTTTTAAAAAATATTTATTTCAGCATAATATAAAAACATCTTTTCCTTATATTCTTATACTGATATTCTTATATTATGGTGAGATGACAACTTGACGCGAACGATAAAAGGTAAGTCATGGGATCACCAGTTTAGGGTGCTTTCTGATGCACGAGGCAGCATCGCCGATTTCCTACTTCATATTACTACTGAACTATTATAACCCATATTGATAAAATCCCTATAACCTTAATTTGGCCCTGTCCCATGATATTGGAGAGAAGAAGGATGGAGAAATAAGAATTTCATGGGATAAGTTATAGTATTTTTAGGCATTTGGACATAAGCTTAAACGATGTCAGAGTTGCTAGTGTATTAAATAAAATCATAATTTAACAAATGCTCTCATTAAACGCCACCCAAAAAGACGGAAAATGACAATTTACAACAAATCTTTTACGAAAGTAACCCGAGGCAGTTGGCTGATAAATAAAAAGTTAATTCAAGCTTAATGTACGAGTATATTCGTATAACTATTTTTACCACGCAGAACGAATTTTATTAACTAAATTTTAAATAACAGGGTTCAAAAATTTTGTCAGTCTGTCCGTTAGTCCGTCTGTCTATCGCTCTGTCTGGCTTATCTCCAAAATGGCGGGACCAATGCTATCGTTCAAAAAAAGTTTTTATTATTATACACTTTAAGCGTTTCTAGTTAGTTTTACTTAAAAGCTTGCAAACTAATCAAAAAAATCCCTTTATTTATTTATATGTAAATCAAATAATAAATTGAGGAATACAATCTAGTTCAAAGTTCTTAAAAGTTTAGTAGTTAGTCTTAGTAGTTAAAAGTTGATTTCAACTTAAATATCTGCGCTAAAATATAATGAATCAATTTTCAAGTTTCTTGTTTAAAGTCCAGGGAATCAAGGGCAACCTATATAAATTCTCTTTACTCCTAAAATCCTTAGCATGTCCAAAGCCGTTACTGTACATACAATAATAATCAGAACTAACTTAAATTAGTTTACAGCCACATCACGATAATTGAAAGCTAAACACAGTCACAGTCACGAGGTTATATTGATATAATGATTTATCACTAAAAATTGTCTGTTTTTAATTTCAAATTAACAGCTTTACATTAAATGCATATGAAAGTATATATGACACTTAAATAAAAATCATTTTTTAGGGTTCCGTACCTCAAAAGGTAAAAACGGAACCCTTATAGGATCACTTTGTTGTCCGTCTGTCTGTCTGTCTGTCTGTCTGTCTGTCTGTCAAGACCTTTTTTCTCAGGAACGCGTGGAGGTATCAAGCTGAAATTCATATCAAATACTCAAGTCTATGGTCTCTTGGAGCTGTGAAAAAATCAAACTTCTAAGTCAACGCGATCAAAAGATACTCCCGTTTATGCCGCAAATTTTCGACACTCGCAAGGGAATCAAAACCTACAGGGTACTTCCCGTGAACTCAGAATCTTGAAATTTGGTACGAAGCAACGTCTTATAACACAGATAAAGGAAAAATTGCGAAAAGCATAAATTTTTAGTTACATCATATAATAAAAATATTTTTAATAATTTTAAACTTATTACCCCTTTACTCATACACCGTTCCGTACAGGTTTGTACGGAACCCTCGGTGCGCGAGTCTGACTCGCACTTGGCCGAATTTTTTAATTTTGGTCTGTCGGTCTGTTTGTTCTGGCTAATCTCTGAAACAGCAGAACCAATTTTAAAGGAACTTTCACTCGCAAATAGATAATCTTTTATTTTATTAGAAAATTACAAAAACTTTAAAATTTATTTTAACTTACGCGTAGCAACGCTTTGCTAGAGGCCGAGTTTTCTAGTATACAATAAATATATTTTATACGAATATAAAGCTGTTATAGTAACAAATAAAACAGTGAGAAAGCAATCTCATTTAAAATACATTTCATTCACCTTTCAAAATACAGTCACAATTTATGTAACTTCACTTTTATACAAAACATTTTATTTTTGATCTACCGATGTATATTAAATGTGACGCGTCACATCGCTTGAGCGAGTAAATTCAATTTGTTACGTCTTAATTATAACAATTAGTGTAAAGTTAATTTTACCAGTATATAAAATCTGTCTGTTTATAAAATTGAACACGTCAGTAAATAATAATATATAATATTTTGTTGGGACATTATTACACACAGCGCCATATAGTTCCGCGGTAAGCTACGAAGCTTGTGTTACGGATACCAGATAGTTGATATACTACATACACAATTTAATTAAAAATAGCCATGAGCACTTTCTGATAGGCAAGTAATTATAGGCATATTTGTTTATAAATTATATTCTATAAAAAATATGTCTCATCTGGTTATCAGATCGGTGAAGGTCGACCCCCACCGGCTCTTAGACCATAGGGATATAGGGACAGAGAAAGCAACTTTATTTTATACTATGTAGTGATTGCTAAGTTTTTATACATATAGTAGACTGACTAGAAATATATTTTTATACAGATAATGAAACGTATCAATTAGTTTAATGGATATAAAATATAAGTAGAGCGGTCACAATAGGTTATTGAAATTAAATACAATTTATATACCCAAATAATACTATCAGATGATGGGAATTCCATTTGCTATTTGGTTCGGAACGGTTATACGATAAATGATAAGATATCAAATTTGATATGTAACATTATGATATTGACTTTAATAATAATGTTAGTTTTTTTAATATCGGTAATAGAGGTTGCGTGTTCGATTCCTGTACTAAAACAATAGTATATAAGCAAATAATATCTTTTTATATTAAAATAACTAATTAAAATAACGTTTATCCTAAACTATTAGCATCGTAAATTAAAAAAAAAAGTTATATTGTCTTCAAAACCACTTCAAAGTATTAATATTAAGTAATTAAGTTTTCTGAAATACTGTCTAAAAAGTCAATTATTTGTGAAAATTTTTACGGGCCAAATTTATACATATTTTTATAAATCAAAAATGTTTTTATATAGATAGGTAAACAATAATTGAATGAATAAAAGTTAGTTAAAAAAGTTAACAATAACAAAAAATAATTCTATATAACATTATTATCCCATTATTAAAACTGTTAATGGTATAAAAATACTCATTCGAAAATTTCTCAAGAATATCATTAAAAGTATTATTAACATTATATTCTTTTTAGATATCTCTACAACAATAACAACAAAAAAGGTATGTAAAAGTCTACAACTAATAAATGAAGCTTTGAAGCTTTTCGCCTTTACTTACTTTATGCTTTCCCAGATTCGTCACAGAGCAGCCAAGTACAGCTTCCCTCCCGAGAAAAAAAGTATGATTGCCGATGGGTTTCTCGAAGGAAGGTTCTTCCGGAAACTTCTTTGTTGTCGTTTGTGAATCTGTAATGAGAATGTTTATGGTTATTTTCATATTTATTTAATGATAAATACAATAAAATATTATATTTAAACCTTAAAAACACTACGTACGTTTTAAAGTTTAAGTTTTCACGTATTAAATCGTATCCTATATATTAAACCAGCTATCGTCAAAACAACTTTCATCAAAATCGGTCAATTCAATTATTTCCTTTAATGGCTTCCAGAAGTGCCAGTTGGGCACAGTTGATGTCGCCAATGTCGCGTAGAATGGAGAATACACGTTATATATAGACTGATCGGTGAAAATGAAAAAAAAACAAACAATAAGATCCAGTACGGTCACTTATAATGCGGTCATAAACAGAGAACAATTTTAAAAACCTTCCGAATAGTGACGATTTCATTAATATTTTCCAATTTTTTGTCATTTGAAGTTTCTTTTTGCCAACAGTTAATCACTACATAGTATAAAACAAAGTCGCTTTCTCTGTCCCTATATCCCTATGTATGCTTAAATCTTTAAAACTACGAAACGGATTTTGATGCGGTTTTTTTAATAGATAGAGTGATTCAAGAGGAAGGTTTATATGCCTAACTAGCGGATCCCGCGGCTTTACCTGTGCTAAATCTAGGGAAGAGCCCAAGCGAAGCGAGGGCGATTCGCTAGTTAAATATAATATGCACATCGTCTATTTAATACTTGTACTCGTATATTTTAGCGAGGTAAGAATACAAAACATAATATGTTTCATATTTCAAAGTAAAGGTATAGGACCCATTACGCCATTATATTGGAAATATTGTGGGCAAAGTATTAAGTGGACCGAACATTTATTAACTAAGAGTTAGCAACCCTTCCAACTGAAGTAACCAAAACTGTCTGATATAGAGATTATAAATTTAAACCGTCGAAGAACTTTCAGTCAAAGGAACTATAACATGTTGCGACATTTATACTTACATTTACATAATATCATTAGAGTTTTCAAGCTTAAGGTTGTACAAAACGATGTGAGCCTTATATGTAGGAAATAAAGATGAATATTGAATGTAATTTCAAGCCCCTATACTAAGTTTGTTCCATACTTTGTTATTAGTGCCAAGTTGAAAGTCAAAGTGTTTCAACGCGATTTATATAAGTGACATTGAATTAATATGTTGGTATATAAGTTTTTGCTTATAATATGAATAAGTTTAATATTAATCTGTTATATATTAAAGCTCTATTGTAAAGCTCTTTTCTGTATATTGCTTTGGAAATCTATACTAATATTATAAAGCTGAAGAGTTTATTTGTTTGCTTGTTTATTTGATTGGTTGAATGTGTTAATCTTAGGAACTACTGCTCCGAATTGTAAAATTATTTTTGTGTTGGATAGTCCATTTATCAAATGCTATAGGCTATATTACACCACGCTACGACCAATAGGAATTGAGCATCAATGAAAAAAGCTCTGCGAGGTATTTGGTTTCCAGCCTTATAATGTAAGCGAAGCTGCGGGAAAGGCTGGTAATAGACATAAAATTTAGTGACAAATCTTCATTAACCAAACTTAATAGCCTTTATAACCGGTGGTAGCTTTCTCACGGGTTTACATACTGACTTTGACTTGATTTAGTTTATATTTAAATATGTAAAATGGAAGATTCAAAAATTCTTATAATATTTTATTTGAATTAAGTATATTTAGTAGTTGTTTGTCAGTATTTACACTATTTAGACGTAAGCCGTCTCACTACAAGCTAATAACTCGTGGAGTTATGAGGGATTTGATAGTGCTACATTACCCTGAATAACACTTAGGTTTTGCAATAGATAATTCACTTGTCATATCAAATTTTAGTTGGAATGTTAGGGTAAAAAACAGAAAACTTTGCTAGGCGGATATCAAAAACTTTAAGCATACTAACTATAATGGAAATATCTGAAGTGTCATTCAAATTAAGTGTTTTGGTTATGGAAAACCAAAATCATATTTACTTAGATTTTTTATGGGAAATGTTAAGCATACAATCTGCATACATATAGGTTATTATACAAAGCCAGTCCTTCTCACTAAAACTCAACGGAAATTCCCCATCTTAGTGACCTGATCGTCCCCGGGTCATAGGATTACTTCCACACTCGACCACGATAGCCGACGACCAAAGGGGTTGCTCCACAGTCTAAACCGCTATCACAGAAATACCTAGAGCAACTTCTTGAGCGTTTTTTGGCTTCGCGCTCGACTGGATTGCCGGTCGTTAACCCCCATCATGACAAGGTGAACGTTTAATGTAGAAGTTTCTAGCTCATATTGTAAAACACAAAATAATGCAGATATACAACTACTGAGAAAATGGAAAAGCCATGTCACTTGAAACTTAGCTGTTAGAACTACTTTTGTTATTTTGAAACATTAATCATTTTTACACAAATTATGTGTCAGAGGGAGCGAGCGGAGTAAACTACAATAAGCTTGAAGTTGTGTTCACGATCGTGACTTATTTAGCTTTCAAAATTTAATTCCTGTTATATTAAGTAAATTTACTACTAATATTTAAGTAAATTTATCAGATAGTTGATACTACACATATATAAATTTTAAATACATATATATTATAAATTTATATAACATCTTTATCAACATACATGCCCTAAAATTCTTGCTTAAGACAAAAATGTAATGTTACAAATGGATCATATTTTAGTAGTTATAGCTATTTTGCTTGTGCTTTACTATTTTAATAGTTCTACTAGAGTTTTTATTATACATTTAGCACTTAGTTCCAGGAATTATCACTATACTGTGAACTATATTTTTTTATAATATTTATAGCATAAAGTAATCTTTTTCCTCTTAATTAGTCTAATGGCTAACAAGTACGACCGGATATCCGGAGATCATGAGTTCGATTTCCGGGTTGATCCTACATGTACCTACACTTTTTTATGTCAAAGAGTGCTACTGACGACCTAGAGTTGAGAAGTTCGATTAATTATGCGGCTGATCTTTCGCCATTGGTGTTGAGTTGCCGTCCCACCAGTGTTTTAGAGGTAAAAGGAATAACAACAAGAATTGTTTATGAAATATTCCATTCTAATATTTGTCGTTTGCAGAATGAAACCATCAACTTTCGTAGCAGATCTTGATGCCGTTCAAAAATTCCGCTATATTTAAATATCTTTATTTTTAATCTACAAGTAGCATGGCGTCATGTATAATTAATTAAAAGGCAAACCCAAATATTTCGGAACCTTTTCCTCCTCAGTTTTGAACCGATTTACCTTTTTTGTTTAGTAGCTATTTACTTGATTTACGATTTATGTTAGATGTTTTGTATAAAAAAATTATGATAGAATAAAATCAATTGCGTATATTTTTAAAGCATTTCCTTCCTCACATCGTTTATAAAACGTAAATATTATGAACCTTTTGTACCATCGTTTGAAAGGGTATAACAAAACTATTTTACGACGCAGATGGCTTCACTGGGAATATTACAGTGAGAATGATCCCTGATCGACAGTTACATTCTCATACAAAGATTAAACACCTATTTTGAAGGATCACTCTTATTTGTATTAAAGAATCTTGCTTTGTTGCTTTGCAATTGTATTTTGTGCAACAGCCAGTAAAATAATATGTTATCTTATTAAAGATCATGAAATTATGAAGTTTGTAGTAAAATTTCTGACTGTTAAATTTTAGATTCATAATTAAATGACTAAAAAACATGATTTTGACGATTCGAATTATAACTGACGACGGACTTGTCGGCTGTCGGTGGAAACTAGCGGGTGTAATTACATCCATATAATATAAACTACTTAACGTCATACATTTAGTTTAATGAGAAAATAAGAAAAGTCGGGTGGGGTTGAGATCTCGGGCGACTACTAGAAGTTTTTAATAAAGTAGTATAATTTTATTTTTTATAACTCTAACTTTAAATATTCTCTACGCTTTATATTCTGTACGCTTTCCTTAAACTTTTTTTTATTGATAATGTATAGGTACTTGTACGTACGTACAGTCAATACAGCCACCTGAAACAGATATCAAAGACGCGTTTTCATACATATTATTCAGTGCCAAGTATAACCACTAAGTCACGACGGTTGTCAGAACATTTAAATATAAAGAAACCCCTTTATTTCCATGTAAAAAGGTCTCATCGACGCAAACTCCTCTATATATTGGAAGGGAAACGTTCCGGGACTGGCGCGGCTCGCACCTGTCACGAAATGCTAATGTCGCCAAACGCCTTGGCCCCACACTACTGATCGATAATATTCAGTTTAAGGTAAAATTTTTAGAAAGGAATTTTTTATAGGAAATTTTTATTGTTTAGAATCACAAAGACGCTTTGAATTATGTTGAAGATATAGAATTGAATGGCATTTTCGTTTTCGCTTTTCAGATGAATATATTTGAAATAAGGTTTAGAAAATAACTCTTATGAATAAGGTTTAAAATATGTAATAAAATGTGCTTAGTAATATTATGATATTAAAATAAAAAGATACTTATTAAAACAGTTTTGTTTAACTTATTCTTTAAAAAACAAATATATAATATAATATACGATTATTATATAGATTATATTATTATTGTATGTAGATTATAATATTATTGTATATCTGCATTAATATATATTATACGATTCCTTAGAATGCATTTAGAATGCATCTTGTTCTAATAAAATTGATGTATTCAATTTGAAAATTGTTTGCAATTGTTAAAAATAAACCATAAAAAAGAGACATCATAAGATCTATGATAGTATTCTTTTATTTGTCTTTATATTAACGTTATTCAATATCTTTGGTAATAAATACGGCATAAATCAGTTCAACTATTATATTTGAAATGAAATGATGAAACATTTACAAAGAAATATATGTAGACATATAAATGTATGATAATCTTTATTTACATTGTAGATACCTCATTCAGAATACGTTGTTAAATATCGACAAAGCTTAAAAGCTCGTAATAAATAACAAAATATAAAAGCATAATAACTAAAAAATATAGATAGAATTTAAAATAATAACATATGTGTCTGTAAATTATAATTAAAAATAATTGCACATATCGTTTTATATATCCTTGTAAGTAAATTTGATACTGCAGTTCGTGCTTTTCAGATATTTAAGCAATTTTGAAATGGACTTTGTTGCAATGCCTATTATATTTTGAAATAACCCCATATTTTATAGTACTTGTTATAGTTCATGACTTTTGACTTATTTTTTGGTAAACTCTTTCACACTAGCACCATTAGATAAAAGCTTTCCATAAGGCTTTGCGTGAATTTGGTAACTAAAATGCTTAACTATACTAATATTATAAAGCTGAAGAGTTTGTTGGTTTGGTTGAACGCGCTAATCTCAGGAACTACTGGTCCGAATTGAAAAAAAAAACTTTTTGCGTGAGATAGTCCGTTTATCGAGGAAGGATAACTAAAAGCGGAGTATTAATGAACCATGTTGCACAAACGGGAAGGGCGGGCGTTAGTTCTGCTAGATACCATACGGCGCGACTCAGTAAGAATTTCGTTTCCGGTCTTTAAAACGCGTGCGAAGCCGCGGGAAATACTAGTCATATATATTTACTTAGTTATTTCTTAACAAAAATAGACATTCATTTGTTATAAAAATAAAGAAAAAATATTATTGTGTTCTTCTTTAAGCAATGAATAAAAACTCAATATTAATTGAAAGAGAAAAAAGACTGTTATTTAAATTTTATTTATAACTATATATTTCTACGTATCAACTAACATGCTCGCTGAAGTTTGTTTTAGATTGCACCTGCAACATGCTAATAGGAGTTCCGATCGTGTTGAAGACAACTTGGACAGTGAATGGATCAATAGTCCAATTTAACTATTCCGGCTTTAAAGTACCCGTTTAAAATCGATTCGAGAAACGGTAAAATTTTCGTCACCAGGAAAATTTTGTATACAACATATAAATATAAATATGTTAGGACATTATTACACACAGCGCCATCTATAATATCCATATATAATCTACAAAGGAAGCTTGTGTTACGGATACCAGATAGTTGATATACTAGATATTATATAATTTAAATACATACATATTATAAATATAAACACCCATGACATAAATATAAACATCCGAATTTAACAAATGAATGCCCCCAGCGGGACTCGAACCCGCGACCGACGGCGCAAGAAAGTAGAGTCTCTACCAGCTGAGCCAAACGTGTCCTCATTTGTCGGTAGTCGTTTATTTGAGTTAACAGGGTCTTACCTGTGGCGGCCATATTAGCGACGCTCCACCGAACCGACTATTATATAGTGATTGGAAATACTAGTCATTATGTACGTCCTTTGTAGTATGGGAAGCAATTACAGAATATTTTGATAATTATGTTTTACGCCCACGCTTATTATTCCAAGTGTGTATTTACGATTATCATACATATATCTTTACCGACACGCGTGGCGCAGTTTGTAGTGATCCTACCTGCTGCGCAAGCGGTCGCGGGTTCGAGTCCCGCTGGGGGCATACATTTGCTGAGCACGAATGTTTGTACTTCAGTCATGGGTGTTTATATTAATAATATGTATGTATTTAAACTTATATATGTAGTATATAAACTATCTAGTATCCGTTACACAAGCTTCCTTCGTAGCTTACCACGGAACTAGATGGCGCTTTGAGTAACAACGTCCCAATATATTTATTTATTTATATATCTTTACTCGATTTTACATGAACATATTGAAAACTACTGAAGAAGTGGTAAGAATTGAATTGAATTTAAATTATCATAAGACGTCAAAAATTAAATATTTAAAAATACTAGGGACTTAATCTTGCTCCGCTTGTGTTCGCTGTTGTCCCTAGATACGTTTTAACGGTTAGTATTGATATTACAAGAATTAATTAATTAAAAGACATTTTCAAGCGGTAAAAGTATCCTATATGATAATAATAATAATAATAATAAAATCGTTTATTGTCATGAAGAAGAACCAAGAACAGTAAAAAGAACACTAGGTTTTATTAACATAATACTAGGTGGCTTAAATAACACAAGATAATGTTGACACGGACAAGTTATTATTGTACCAAATTTCATCAAAATCGGACCAGTTCCATTCTCGTCATGCATTCATAGACAGCTGACAGACAGACATACATAAATCTATCGTTATACATAAATCTATAGTTTTTAAACTATAAATTTGTCCTATATATTGATAATAATGACTATTTCAATAATATTTTCCAAAAAAATGTTTGTTTGACTCAGTTAGAATTTTATTATAATAATATAAATAATAAATAAGTTTAGTATTAAAAATGTGAACCAGTTTATCGGTTTCTCGAGACGCTTTTTTATTTTTCCAATATATTAAACGCTTAATCGAGTATTTTGGTATTCATGTTATTTAAAAATTTGTGGTATCAAACAATTTTCATAAGGATTCCTAACATTGAAATACCTATAAAATTTCAAATATTTTTGTTCAGTTCCCTACCTATAGTATTCGATCGCAAATTGTTTCGATGAAGTCAATGAATGATTTTTGATATATATTCTATATGTCTTTGGTTCAACGCTTTCTTTCATTAAGTCTAATGGTCCTATTACGATAATTATTTCTATAAAAAAGTAAGTTATACTACATCCACCTATCTTATTAAGACTAAAACAAATATTGTATGGTTTTTTTCCTGCATTTTTGTTTACTTTTATTGTTAACTTTTAAATATGTTAATAATATGTTGGGACATTATTACACACATCACCATCTAGTTCCGTGATAAGCTACGACGCTTGTGTTACGGATACCAGATAGTTGATATACTACAAATATGTATAAGTTTAAATACATTCATATTATAAATATATACATACATGACTGGAGTACAAACATCCAAGTTTAACGAATGCCCACAGCGGGACTTGAACCCGCGACCGCTGGCGCAAGAAAGTAGGGACTTTACAAACAGCGCCAAACGTGTCGTTTTAAAGTACAAGTATCAATAAGAATAATACATTCTTGAACTTTTCAGGTCTTCATCTATATTTTCAATAAAATAAACTTACATAAACTGAAAATATCTTAATTTTTATTTCCAATAAGGCAAAACGTACAGAATATAACCCCTCATTTGTCGGCCCCTACCCGAGTAATAAGAACCTTCGTTACATTGATTTCCCCTCTCAAGGAAATGAGGAGGGTACATTAACAGTACCTTATAATATTCCGGAGTATATTAGGCAACATCTGGCATTTGAGTGCTCGATTTGATCTAGGTCACTAGCTTCATAAGAACGTAGGTAAAGATATTTTAAAAAGAATTGACTAAGTAAAAATTTAATTTTATTCGTCAGATACTAGCAATTCGACCTAGTTTTGCTTTGGTTTCTCCTTTAGTAGGTTTATTTTTGAAGCCAAATGATTAAAATAAAATAGCTTAAGCTACTCCTTATAAAATCAGCTATCTGCCAGTGAAAGTCGTGTTAAAATCTATCCAGCTGTTTCATAGATTAGTGTGAACAAAACAGACATGTGACAACAAAAATGTTAAAAATTGCGTTTTTCTTATAAATGACCTGTATAATTACATATGAATTTAATATAAAGCTGTTAAGTTAATGTTACAATCAGACACTTCAATGTTATTTACCTCTATAGATTTTCGTTTGATGGTGATGGCGAGTTTTTGATAGTCGCCAATAGCTTTTCTCAAAAAGATAATATTTATTTTTATATTTTGACTATAAATTATGATGGTTATATAGATATTATATAGTAGACAACTTTATATCTAAAAAGTAATATATGAAGACTCTCTATATTGCATTATTATAGTATTTACTCAAAATGCATTCAAAACATGGTATTTATTCATAATACATATGAATTCAGGTGTTGAATTCAAAAACCAAAAATAGTATAAATAAAATATATTTCCTTGAACATAACTTTATACTGATAAGCCCTTAATTTATGATAATGCTTTATTATATTGAAATAAGCACCATAGTAAATTATGTACAGTATGCCGCGTATTTCGCTTTACTTTTCTCTCATGGGATACAACTAGTGCAGAACCACTAAGTAATATAATTCTCTTCTGAATATATGTTTCATCGCTGATTACATATTATGTTTTAGAAAGCTATTATAAGTACTAAATAAAACTATATTGTTGGATTTTACGATATTTATAAATGAAACTATCTTTTCGGATTTTGTCGCTGATTTATTTTGATTTTTAGTTCCCGACGTTTCAAACGGGAGAGATCTCTTCTGTGACCATGATCGCTGTAAAGCATCGAACATTTGGGTCCAAACCTAAGAAGTATTTACAATATTTATTTGTAAATTAAAAACATATATTATACGGTAGTTCGGTGCCATTTTGAATTCATTTTTATAATTTACGGTTCTCTCTCGGTAACTACTAGACAGATTTATGTACCTTTTGAGACGATTAAAACCTTAGTCTTTTCCGTGATGATGATTGATATTTAGTGTGTTCAACGTACGGAAACAAGAAATAAAATAAATCCCCGAAAAAATTTGAAAGATTGATTTATTTGAAATGCCATATATTCGCATAAATTAAAGGAACTTTTATGTTCAACAAGCTTTTTTTATTTTACTAACATAAAGTATAAGAAATCTTGAAGTCGAGTGTGAGCTGGACTCGGGTGGTACATAATATGTACAATGTACATAAAGCTTATAGATTATAGAAACTTGAGATATTTTACGGATGTGCACTTTAAGAACCACGTAAGCCGTAATTTTGTTTCTCTATGAGGTTTATTCATAGCTTTAACAGGCTGCTTAGTTTTAAAATTAACATATATATATATGTTTTATAATACATATGTAGGAATATAATTAATTTTGTAATAATTGATCGCTCTCAAGAAGTTTTAATATTTAAAATAAGTAAATTTTAATTATACAATAAATAAAATATTTAATTTCTCGTGAATAATAACACTATTTAAACATACATCAAGTGAAAATTTATATTATTTAATAAGTTTAAAATTTGGCCCACATATATACTGGTAGATATTTTCGCTAGATTTGCGTTCGGCCTTGAAAGCATAATATATAATTTTATAAACGTATATAATTTTACGAGATTTTATATTTTCTATTGTAATGTATCATATAATAGACGTAGGTCTGACTGAATTTTTAATAAAATGATTTAAATATTATCATTTAAAGCGCTGTATAAGATAAGGACTTTAAAGTATTTATTTATAACTTTCATTATTATCTACACTAATTACAGATTATAGCTATGTATTTAAAAAATAATAGACTTAAAAACAAGCTTCCAACCCTTTAACATGCTACTTTTAGAAATTCAACAAAATTTTTTTATCAACAACCAATGAGGAGTCCACAAAACAGGGTTGAAACATAACCAAAAACTTAAATTAGGTAATTTAACAAAGAGTGGTTTGTGCTTTTAAATGTACACATTAAAATAAGTTGAACTGAAAGCTTTGCATTATTTTGAACAGTAGAAAATCCACATTACCAACTGAAAGTAAATATTTTATGAATTCATACGAGAATAGCCATAGACTAAATACTAGCCATGTTTAAAATATGTAACTTTTAAGTTTTAATTTGTAATTCACTTAAGATGTTTTGATAATGGAAGTTAGTCTCTAAAGGTAGATTACGAAATTGCGAAAAAAATTTTAAGAAGATATTTTATGAACTTGCCTGAGACCACCTGAACCTAAAATATGATAATGTGGCTCGTTTTTTGTAAAGAATATAGTCAGTGTTAATATTTCATAATACGATAATTTATTGAAAGGTTCGAGAAGTATACCTATGAAAATAAAATTTAAGTTCTCTTTGTAACGTAATAATAGGGTTTTAGTAAATGCATATGGGAATTATACACGGTAATTACCTATATTATGAAAAACACCATTTTTATTTTTGTCGGTTCTTCCTTTGTCTAAGGCGGTACAAACAGATGTTAGTTAGTAGATAACTGGTTGACTAAGACTAATTAAAAAAAAAGAACTTTAAATAAAACACATACCTAGAGGTTAACCCTATTGAAGGGAGAGCGAATTTATAATAATAAATATATTAAATTTATAATATACTTACTGTACAATCTACTAAAATATGAAAGAGTGATATAATTGACGACAAGTTTGGCGCAATTTATAGTGACCTTACTTTCTTGCGTCAGCGTCATGTATATATATATATATGTGGGAATATGATTAATGATTATTTAGTTTATTTTTATTTTAGACATAGTAAACCTCTTTTTACTTTTGTCAGATAAAAGATTGTGACTGACGATGAAAATATAAAGACGTGTTTGTTAAGATTAATAAAGATTTACAATTATAATCCCGCTCTAATCAATTTAACGATCCCACAACTTTTTTGGGGGCTCGTCCGGGATCGTAAATAATATTGGTTTGAAACGGATTCATAATTTTGAAGACGCAATATGATGACGCCATTGTTGTAACGACGAAGATGCTATTAATTTGAAATATAATCGTATCGACGAAGACTATAGAAGATGTAGATGTGGAAGATATGACGACGACTAGAAAAGAATTAAGGACTAGAAGACTTAGATTTTAATATGAGAAACATAATATCCAAGATGCCGAAAGAAGATTTGCCACACGAAACCGAAAATGACAATGAAAAGTTTGATGTGAAAATTTGTTTTGGAGATTTAGAGAAATCAATGAATATTTTTACTGGAGATGACACCTACCCAGTAAACTCATTTCTCGATGAACTTGAAGATACCGCGAGTATTATGAATTGGAGTAGTATTGAGAAGTTGATTTATGCTAAAAGACTTCTAAGCGGTACTGCCAAGCTATTTTTACGATCTTTAGGAAGAGTAAGAGACTATGCCACGTTAAAGGAAAGCCTAATAGAAGAATTTGGATCTAAAGTTAATAGCGCTGTAATTCACAAGAAGTTGGCATCACGTAAGATGAAGAATGATGAGACTTTCCAGCAATATTTTCTAACTATGAAAGAATTGGCATTACATGGAAATATTGAAGACGCCGCTGTCATTGAATATGTTATTGATGGTATCAGTGACACTGAATGTAATAAAATTATTTTATATGGAGCTACCGACATTAAAGATTTTCGTAAGAAGTTAGATATTTACAGCGATTTTCGGAGGATGTCAACAAAATCTATTGATACTAGTCACACAACAACTAATGTGAAGAATATAAAAAGATGTTACTGTTGTGGCGAAACTGATCATCAATCACTGAATTGCGCAAAAGGTATCAAGTGTTTTAAATATAACAATTTCGGTCACAAATCCAAGGAATGCACTGGTGTAATTCCGAAGAGGACTTTTAATATACAGATGAAGCACGAGGACAAAGTTTCTTTTAAAAAGCTAACTATTGGTGAATTGGACATGACGGAAGTGCTAGAGACAGGAGGCGATATCAATTCAATTACGAATAAAGAATTTCAGACAGTAAAATTACAAAATATAGTGTTAGCTGACGATAAAGATGTAAAAAATGAATATGATGCAGGTAAAAATAAACACGCAGAGATCTTAAAAATTAATTTAGATAATGTAAAAAAACAAGTAAGAGTACCGGTAGAAGAAGAGATAGTAATACCCAGTAAGTCTGATTTGACCAAAGGTAATAAAAAAGATGGATTTCAAAGATTACATACAGACTATAGACGACTAAATAAGGAGCTCATTATTAAAGAACGATGTTTTATAATAAAAGAAGCTATTGCACGACTCATGAAATTACAAGATAAAGACTATAATAAGACAAAGACAAACATAAAACAAAGACTGATGAAAAATGTTAAAAATGACGAACTGAAGCAGATAACAGAAGTAGAGACAAGGAATTTAGATGTTAAAACAAGACAGAAACACAGAAATAAAATAAAAGAATCAATACAGACGATAAAAAATGAAAACTTAAGGAATTATAAGAAAAGAAAAAAGAAGAAGTGAAATTGGTTTCGACTTGATAGACTTCATCTGAGGCAGATGAATGAGCAGGATGGCCGTGTGGGAATATGATTAATGATTATTTAGTTTATTTTTATTTTAGACATAGTAAACCTCTTTTTACTTTTGCTTTTGAATAAATAAGAATGTTATAAGATGTCAGATAAAAGATTGTGACTGACGATGAAAATATAAAGACGTGTTTGTTAAGATTAATAAAGATTTACAATTATAATCCCGCTCTAATCAATTTAACGATCCCACATATATGTATATATATCATTCTATCATGCATAGCATGCAATTTGTACACGCGTATGTTACTTAAAAATATTATATTAATACTGATTTTAAGACAAAAATAATAGTGTATTTTATAGGATTTAAAAACAAAAGAACATAAAAAGCCGACTCAAAAACACCAGTTATCCCCTATTCGCTACACTTAGGGGTAGATTTTCATTTTCAAATTTGAATAGGATCAAACGGGAAGTGTAAATTTAAAAAAAAGACATCCAAATGATTCATAGACGGATTTCTGAGGAAAGTAACAATATACAATCGAATCGGGAACCTACTTTTTGAAGTTGGTTGAAAAACAATCAAAACTTTTAAGCCTCAAACGAGTAAAGGGGATTATCACTACATAGTATAAAACAAAGTCGCTTTCTCTGTCCCTATATCCCTATGTATGCTTAAATCTTTAAAACTACGCAACGGATTTTGATGCGGTTTTTTTTTAATAGATTGAGTGATTCAAGAGGAAGGTTTATATGAAGAGCCCGAGCGAAGCGAGGGCGAGTAGCTAGTTGCAGATAAAATTAATAATCAACATATACTTAAAAAAGCAAAAAATATTAAAACTGTAAGTAGATCTAGTGACCTAGTTAAGCTCTTATGAACATTATAATTTTGTAATGCTTGGATTACTCGCTGTGCATTTTATGTAAATTTGAAGTGTAAACCTAAAACTTTGACTTCAGTGTTGAATCTGCACTAATGAAAATTACTAGAGTATGTCTACAATGTGCATAAGTTTGAATTTAGATAATTAAGTTTGTTTTCCTAGATTTAAGCGATTTTATATTATAACACAAATATTACTACTACCATATGAGTCATATTATATAAAACTTCGAGATATACCGCAGATTACTTTTGATTTTTTGGTACCAAACTTGCCGAACTAAAGAAGTGAAACCAAACAAAACTCTAATTTGAGGAACGAAAACTAAAATAAATTCTGAAAATATAGTTTTATTTACTTAACACAATCAGCGCCAGTGGCCCACGACGTGTTTTCGTTTTTTAAGATTAAAATACAAATGAAAATGTTTAAGATGAAATTGACACGTATGTGTTAAGTAATATTTTTATAACAAAGTTGTAGATTTTCTTTCAATATAAAAGACAAAACTTTTCAAATGTCTTACTATTCAAATAGTTATAATGCAGTTCGTTTTGAAACCCATTGAAAAAGCTCCTAAACGAGCTTTTAGTAACAATTCAGTACTTAAAACATCCAAAACTTACCTTTCAAAGCCATGGTGGGCAATAAGACCAGAGCCTGAAGCATGGACCAAAAACAGGATCTCTCGCTCCTCATTCCGTCACATCAACTATTCACAGCATTATCCCAAACAGTACATTTTACGTCAAGCACTCGCGCGTACATTTATTTCACTACAAACTTAATTTACCTTTGATAGTCTCATTGAAGTGTTATTTTTTTACTTTTCCTATTAATTTACCTAATTATATAAATAAAAAAAATTAAAGTTATGTTTTATTACACTCGTAATTGAAAACGATATTGTACAGCCACAATTTTAACCACCAATCGCACGATCCACTATTGAAATAGATTTAAGAGTATGCAAACAATATATTGAAAATTTAATAGTATATAAAGCGAAGTGAATATCATTGAAGCGTTTCGTTTCAATCATTGTTTCGTTTCGAATCAATTGATTGTAGCCAATTAGTTGTACCATTTTGCTTTTTTAAACCAATTCATTGTTGAATTCCAAAAGTCTATCAATATTATAATCTCCTCAATTTAAAGTATATTGTTTTGAATACAATGTGAAGTAATATTAGGTGGAATTTTTTTATGTTTTATATCTATTATAACAAAAGTAATACATTCTGGCTAGTTCATTTTTTAAATATAGGTACATATTTAACTGATCAGCTGTGTAACTGTAAAGTATCAATGGAACTTCTACCTATCTATATCTCTATAATTAAAAACACAATCTATTGGAATAAATTTCAATTTCTCTAGTAAACGTTAATCCACACAACTCTTAACATTTACGTAAGAAAGCAAACACAAAGGAATAAAACACATAAAAACCGAAGACATCTTACAATAATATTGAATAGAACACCAATTAGAGACACGCGATCAATCCACTCTGTTCATTTTGAACATCGCAACAAGTCACGAACGTAGTGATATCACAGACTCGTCTGACCGCGACCGCGTCTCGTAGCACACTGAACACCGCGTAGCACACACCTACGAAGCTCAACGGGATGCTACGACGTAGCGCCGCATGAAAAGGTTACCGCTCAAACGTTTAAACCTTGCGCCTTTTGCATGAATACGAATGTGTTTTGTTTCCTTTCCCCGGTGTTCTATTTTCGAAAACAAAGAGTGTTTGGATTCCCTTACGTAGAGGCCATTTTATTTATTTTTAAGCCGCAGGCAGTTTTGCTAGACGGTCTAAAGAAGTTGGCGAGTTATAGAAATGTTGATTTAAATGCTGATGCGAAATAATTAATTTGCCTAATTAAATTCGTTGTTATATTGTACATTGTTTGTGACGTTTGTTATTTAGAAAAATATGATTTTAATTGATAAGGAAAATATGGAAATATATTTTAATTGATAAGGAAAATTGGGAAAGCTTTTTATTGTTAATATTTTTGTTATTTATATTCTAAACTAATATTATAAAGCTGAAGAATTTGTTTCTTTGGGTGACACGCTAATCTCAGGAACTACTGGTTCGAAATCAAAATTTTTTTATTGGATAGTCCGTTTAGTTTAGGCTATATAATATCATGTTACGACTAATAGGAGCGGAGCATCAATGAAAAATGTTGCAAAAACGGGAAAAAATATTTCTGTATTTGGTTTCCAGCCTTTGGAACCCGAGCGTAGCCGCGGGAAAGGCTAGTTATTATAATATACCTTTTTAATTTTTTTAAAGTATTACTGCTTCAAATTATTAAAGTACGGACTTATCTGAGGATTTAACTAAAAGCTTAAGCTGTGGTTTCTAAAAACAAAATAAAAAGATCTTTAATAATGCCAAATTAAGCAAGTTATCCTATAATTTGTGTCAATTACTGTATCGTGTAAAACTTAAACGACATCATTAAAATAACATAAAGCACTTTATCGATTATTTGAAGATTAATGCCAAAGAAGCCAGCGAGGGTCTTAAGTATTACCTACTTAATACACTGTTTAGTACGATGAAAGGTTTCTTTGAAGAAATTAATCTGTATACTTTATAAGCAACGATATTTATCATTTAATTATGTTATGTTTTACAAAACAAGGAATAAATTTGTCACAAATATTATAATCGAAGCTCTTTACAGTATGATTTTAATTGAATATTGTTTGAACGAACAGTTTTTTAGGTAAATAATTCAACTATAATTTTATAAGTATCTAATAATACTAGATATATTAAAGAATAGTGTATGTCACCTATATTATTTATTATCTAAAAACAATAATAAGAAAATCAACGCATATATATGTTTATATGTGCGTTGATGATGTGTATAGAATTTTATATGTATTGTAAGTATTTTGAATAAGTCATTCAAATGCATCCAAATGCAATATTTATATTTACAAAGCTCATTATAAAGCTTTGTTCAACTCGCTTTGTTTAAATCGTAGCTCATTTCTTTTTCTTCTCTTTAGTGGTTAAAAGTCCTTGTAAAATCTTAAAACCTCGCATTTTCACTTTATCATAAATCAATGTGTAATTTTAATAATTTTCATTATGAAATTCAAATCGACTCACGAAGATCGGTCAATGTTTTTAAATGGAAAAAATATTTTACCAACTTTTGAAAGCAACTCTTAAGGTGAGGCCCACTTAAAAAAAAATTAATAATATTATGCTATTAAATAGTTACTTACCAATATACAATTTTTATTATATAATATGCATATGAAAATATTTTTGATATATAATTAATCTATACATATAACATAATTCTGATTGATAATAATTATAACTCACTCAATATTTTTTGGAAAATCTTATTGACATAGCGATTAATATCGATAAAAAGACCGAATTTATTTTGTATATGCAATACGGAATATATATGAAATAGGCAATACGGAACAACCACTGGATACATTTTTAATTAAAACTAAACTAAAAATTTGTTTAATGATAGTCCGAGGATATAAATATGTTGGGATATGTTAGGACATTATTACATACAGCGCCATCCAGTTCCGTGGTAAGCTACGAAGCTTGTGTTACGGATACCAGATAGTTGATATATTACATATATAAGTTTAAATACATACATATTATAAATATAATTCGTGTGTAAAATACTTTTTACTCCGAGAAATCAAATACCTAGGGATAAACTCGAGTGAATCGAGGGTGAATTACTAGTACATATAATATATAATTGTTAATCTAAGTAACTTTATTGTCTTCAATAAAAATCGTTTAAACAAAGGTCGTAAATATTTGATTCGCTCCGCTTTAAAACGTTCAACATAATGAATTATTTTATAACAACCAGTTCATCACTTTTGTTTTTCCTTTAAATTTCTCTGCAGTGCTCACAGATTTAATCATTTTAAATTATTCAGTACACTGTCTACATTAAAATTAAAATACACTTTCCGTTTCTCTTGATAGTCTCTACTTTTACTTCTTAAATTATAGCTACAAAATATAGTTTGGTGTATAAGTTTTACTTTTTCATTACGTTTTTATTTGTACGTATGTAATATTCATTAAATAATTTCAAAATTCACCTTTGATCATAAAAATATATACTATGCCTAAATGACATCGAGTTCTAAGTCTGAGATAACAAGTTCGACATCCATAGGAAGTATTTATTTAGTTTTTCTATAAACCATTGAAATGGTTATGTCTCTCATACAAGACATCGGTAATTTTAATGCAGGTTTATGATTCACAAGTCCACAAAGGTAATAAATATATATTTCCCTTTAGCACCTATATGATAATAACGTTAAAATAATCTGAAATTCAAATATTAGTGATAAGTGATATACAATATGCTTTTTTGATTAATCAATGTGAGAAATGGCACCTGTACTAATGGCAGTTCTATCTAAATTGTCATGAATCCGTAAATCACACCAATAATAAAATTCAGTACGTTAGTTTGTACATGTCTCCATCATGTCTATCGTGTGACAAATACGTCGAATATGATTAAAAGGATCCAAAGAGATGTTCTTATCTACACTAATATTATAAATCTGAAGAGTTTGTTTGTTTTTTGAACGCTATAATCTCAGGAACTACTGGTTCGAATTGAAAACCTAGGAAGGCTGTATTACATCACGCTACGACCAATAGAATTAAAAATGTCACATAAACGGGAGGGTGTTAGTTCTGCGAGGTATCATACCGCGCGCGACTCAGAAAGAATTTGGTTACCGGTCCTTAGAACGCGTGCAAAGCCGCGGGAAATCCTAGTTAACTAATATAATAGTTACGAAAACTATTACTAACTTCTGCAAACACAAAATTACAACAAAAAAAATAATTCGACCCAACCAGTACCTTATCACAATTTCTAGGAAGGACTAACCACAGGTTTCTTTTTATTGTACTCGATGATAGGCAATTCGTTGTAATAGATAGGATCATTTATCGACGTCAAATATTTAATTTTTCCTTCAATAAAAACACTATCCATCATTGTAACTCGTTGACCTGAATCGTCGATTCCACTGTTGATAGAGTATTATCATTGTTATATGAGCATCACGTAAAAAGCTGTTAGTGTATGAAATATATGAAAAATAATACAAAAAAGCTGTTATAAATGAAACTATCTTTTCGGATTTTGTTGCGGATTTATTTTGATTTTTGGTCCCTGACGTTTCGAATGATTTACAGTAATCATGGTAACGACACGACATAGTCACGGGAGTGTAAGCAACGGTTTTATAATTTCTCCCATGACCTAATCTACAAAATCATAAGAAAGGTAAATATTCAGTATATGTATATGTAATATATATTTTTGTATGCAAGATTTTTATTTAAGTTCAGAAGTAAGAATGAGAATGTAATTTAGAATGTAATGTGTTATGTAAAAATATTTGTAACGAGATAGAACTACTTTCTATGAGCAAATTTAATTTGCGATAATATAAGAATATAAAATTAAAATTGAAATAGAATTTATTAAACCGAATCAAAATCTACAAATGAAGGATATTCAAAATATGTTAGAAAAATGTTATTCTCTTAGTTGGTTATACGTACTTATAAATTTGGAGCTAATCTGTGACACCCAGAATCTAAACACTAGTACGTTAGATGAATTGCTTCGATCTCGAAGCTTCTGATTAATGGTTGGCACGAAACGCACTGGTTTTCTATTTAGTAGGACTTGCTATTTGTTAGAAAAAGCTTTGTAATAAGTGAGTGAAATGCTTTTTAATAAGTGAATAAAATATATTTTTCAATTGCTAAATAAATAAATTTCAAATATTAACTATGTTTAAAATTTTACGCTTTAATATTATTAATCTAAATTAAAATAAATCTTCTAAAATGTAATTAAACGTCACATTAGTTGACCAATTTTCATAAATAAAGAATATCATCACTAAAAACTCGAACGCTTTATAAGAAACGTTTATTTTTTAAACAAAAGTGAAATCTCAAATAAAATTAGATTATTCAATACATTTCCCATACAATATTTTACGAATATCTTAATTTCTGCACACTCAGCCAAGTTGACATTCCGTTAGGCGAGATTTGTCCTGTGGTGCGCCTGATTAATGGGCAACGCAAGAAACTCTGTAGATCCCACTTAAGTACGTACATCATTTGTATTAAGCTTAAGATGATTTTATCAAAATACGTCTTTATAATAAAATAATATGTAAAACTAGCTACTCACCTTGTTTTCGCTCGCTCGTCGCGTCGCACCTAGGTACGTTTTAACGTCTTTTAGCGACGCCCTAAAACTATTTCTTAAATAAAAGTTACCTACGTTACTCATATAGCATCAGCTTAGTGCCCGTGAAAGTCTCAATAAAATCGTTTCAGTTTTTATAGATATCTTTTATAGATAAACAGACAGATAAAAATTCTTATATAAGGTCCGTATATAATTACATATGCATTTAATAATTTAATTTTTGTGTAGAAATATAAATATTTAAAAATATTCTTGGAAAAAAGATAAGCAGTTATTGACAAAAAATGCACGAATAGAGTGCCATTGACACTAAAAGCAATATTTTATACTAGTCTGCTTAAAACAAAACGTGAGATTCAGAAAAGTCGTCCAACATAAATTATTATCTTTACATTGAATAAAGGAAAACATGTATAAAAAATTTAGAACGAGTTTGTTTTCAGCGAATCATGTCAAGCTATGTATAATTTATTTATAAGCCAGATAAGTGACGGTTTACAATGTTAAGATTAGCCAAATTTTTACTATCATAAATGTATCTAAATAAAAATAAAATATGTTCATATGTTTGTCGTTTTAGGCGTTACTCAAATATCAACCGATTTTGATGGAACTCTAGTGAGTTATTTTGTATACGCCTGCAAAAATTTCTATTACACTTATACTTACACTTTATAGTAATAAAAAGTCGCAATTATATATATAACGAAAAAGTGCTTGGATTGTTTAATGGTTTATTGTAAATTCAATGAAATTAATTAAAAAATGTAGTAATTACTCATTAGTTAGTTTTAAGGTTATTTTAATAGTAAAAATAATAAACGCAAGCATATAAAACGAAAGAATTTCGCATATGAATTAAAATTTGAAGAAAAAATTAAAAAAACTTTTATATTTATTGGGCTTAAGCAAAACAGCTGTGTTAAATGGTCCTTAAAAGGTTAATGTTGGGATTTTGTTTAAGGTCAAAGCTTAAGTTTTCACATTTAAGTAGAATTTTAAATGTCTTTATATTATTAAGAATAAAGTTACTTATGAATTTAAATATTTGAAACTAAATGTATATTTCATGGACTCGACGAGTCTTATTTATAGTTTTTCTAATGTCTAAGGTCAATTTTATTTAATTTAAATTTAGTTACATTTTTCACAAAGACATTATTTTAAAGGTAGAAGCTTGAAATTTATTGTTTAGGCTTTTGTTTAGATATAAATAAATAAAACATTCAAAGTTTGTAAAAAAATAAATTTAGCAGGGAGTACCGACGAACCCGAGTGAAGCGAGGGTGAGTCACTAGTGATCTTGTATATCAGGAGAACGAACGAGTAACTTAATCAGTTGAAGTTATTTTATATGCGAAAACTCAATTTCTTTCAGAACTGACGTAAACTAATCGAGTGGCTATAATAGAATCACGTATATCGAACAACAATATTGTATCATAACTGTTAAGGTAATTACGCATGTATAAAGTTGCCAAAACTTTGGTCATTAGACTGGGCTATAAGTGTGCTAGCCCGTTATATCTACCAAACGGGGCAAGTACGGTAGAAAGATGCATAAGTTATAAGCGATAAGCGGTTTTTATTATGTAGAAAGAGCTTTAAGAGAGACTTCTATTATTCCTGTTTTTCAAATGCAACTTTTATATTAGTACTTGTTCGATTGAACTTTCGATTAAAATGCTTTTTCAGTTGGTTATCATCTAATTGAGACAACACAAGTATCACCAACATTTACAAAATGGCTATATAATATTTCTTTTTAGGGTTCCGTACCTCAAAAGGTAAAAACGGAACCCTTATAGGATCACTTTGTTGTCCGTCTGTCTGTCTGTCTGTCTGTCTGTCTGTCTGTCTGTCTGTCTGTCTGTCTGTCTGTCTGTCTGTCAAGACCTTTTTTCTCAGGAACGCGTGGAGGTATCAAGCTGAAATTCATATCAAATACTCAAGTCTATGGTCTCTTGGAGCTGTGAAAAAATCAAACTTCTAAGTCAACGCGATCAAAAGATACTCCCGTTAATGCCGCAAATTTTCGACACTCGCAAGGGAATCAAAACCTACAGGGTACTTCCCGTGAACTCAGAATCTTGAAATTTGGTACGAAGCAACGTCTTATAACACAGATAAAGGAAAAATTGCGAAAAGCATAAATTTTTAGTTACATCATATAATAAAAATATTTTTAATAATTTTAAACTTATTACCCCTTTACTCATACACCGTTCCGTACAGGTTTGTACGGAACCCTCGGTGCGCGAGTCTGACTCGCACTTGTTTTTTGTCGCTTGACAAGATATCTCCATGCCGCCTGATGTTAAACGACAGTGGAATCCAGGAATGAGATCCATCGGTTCCAGGGCTTGACCTCGATAACGATCGACCTGACCTCGTCGGCCTGCAAATGTGCTTTTTCACGCTCGGTTTAATGCGGGATAGGTAGGAGCTGGCAAACCTTTTGGTACGAGATGATCCTTCGATCCGACTAGCACGTGTAGTTTTGTAGAGGAAAAAAAGGAGAAGGATATTGCCAGCATGAGAGAAGATAAAAAATACAACTTTGTAGGTTTTTTTACTATATACAGATAAACTAATATTATTCACTATATACAGATAAAATTACAGATGGGTTAAGTAAAATATGCAAGAATTTCTCATTTTATATTTACTTAGTATCAAATAAAAATAATAAAATTCGAATAATGAGTCGAATCTAATAATCATCTAATCTATTTTTATCAAAACGGTGACCGAATCTATAGTGTTTATAATTTTGTCTGTCTGACCGTCTGTCTGTGACCGCCTCATGAAAAAACCATAGGACAGATTTTGATGATATTTGATATGATGATAGATGGTTATCCGGTTCAATATATAGGATAAATTTCACGACGGGAATATATCTTATTTCTGAGAAATTTATGCTAACTGTTTAAACGTATTTAGGGGACGAACCAGAACGGAGCGAAGCCGAGACTCTATTGAGATATAAGATGCATTTAGTTTGAAATGCCATGAGTAATATATTAGTAAACATTTTATACCTTTCCTGTTATAAAATAAAAGTATCGTTCATAATAAATGTGTAGATCTTTTTAATTACTAAAGTTTTCTGCATACTTTACTTTGTAAGTTTGAAGTAGTTTTTAAGTATGCAAATTTTAATTCTTCTTCAGGTACGTATAGAATTGCAATTTTAATACACATAAATTAAAAGTGCATTAACAATAAGTATGTAATATATTTTTTCTATATAGCTAATCCTTTTACTGGCTCTATAGCATATACTACTTAGAGTAGGTGTAGGATAGCCTACAGGGATTATCAGGCCAAGTTCTCTCAGACATGAATATTTCCTTACTATGTTTTCCTTCATCTTAAAAACAAATCATCACGTTGAAAATTATTTGCACAAGTAAATATTAGAGTTGCGAGACATTTTTCACTGAACTATCACTGTCCCCCAAATATTCGTATATTAAATTTAAAAAAATAAGATATTAATGTATTATTCAAAGACGTCGTAATACTAATCTATACTAGTTTATACTAATATTATAAAGAGGTAAAGTTTGTTTACTTGTTAAATTGTAAGGGGTAATCTCGGGATCTACTGAACCGATTTTAAAAATTCTTTCACCAATAGAAAGCCACATTATTGCTGAGTGTCATAGGTTATATACAAAACCGATAAATGAAAAGGCTTTTACGTGGTAGTCCGTTTTGCAAAGTGAATCGGAGAAAAAACGGTCGAATGAAAGCGTTTCTTACGAACGCTGCCTTAACTATGAAAGATATATTTTTGAGTTCTAGAGAAAAGATGTGGAGCTTAAAAATGCCTACAAAAAAGTCAACGGCAGCATATGTGTAACTTTTATATTTAAGTTACAAAAAGTAGTTTTTTTAATATTAGTATAGATAATTTAATTTTTAATTTTTAATATTAATAAAATTATTTAAATTATTTAAACACTCTGTACTAAAAAAGGATTATTAACATTATGCCCAACGAAGTGGGCACGGGTCAGCTAGTTACTTATAAATCGTACCATACAGCAAAGGTGCGCAAACTGCCGAAGTTCCAGCTATTATGTCAAAACAAGTTTCATTGGAGCTTTTCGTTACATGTATTCGCTTTCGGGAGACTTTAGCATAAGCTTCGTATTAGGCCCGTTCACTTCTGAAGTAGTGTAAGCATATTAGCAATTATTTATCTACTTATTGGTAATATTCTCATGAAACATAAACAAGGAAATATTAGTTAGTAACGACTCAAACTTAGACTGGGAATCGTCCCTAAGTACGTTTTTATTTTTTTGGGCGGAACCCTGATTCTTTTTCTGAAATAAAAATAGCATAAGTTACTACTTATAACATCAACTATCTTTCATTGGCGATGAAATCTGTCCAGTCGTTTCATAGATCAGCGAGAATAAATATAATAAAATGTTAAAAATTGAGTTTCATTATAAGAAACGTATAAGTACATAATTCATTTTGTTAAAATTTTAGTGTCTTAGTAAATGATACATACAGACACTTTTATGTACCTGTATTGATAAAATAATAGTTTTGCTTTAACTTCACGTTGAATTGAATGTAAATTTGATAAAATATTTGTAAGTTTTATTGAATATATATGTAATTATATGATTGTTGGTTAAATTGTATGTTTGAAAATTCTAAGTACAACATTTTAAATAAGCTTTGCTCTAGACCCAAAGATATAGAGATATTTTTATTACTCTCTATTTGATAAAGAACGTAAAATGAGAACATTTTTAAAGGATATTATAATTTAGAAGTGATTACACCATCAAATATTATGAAAATATTTATTATTTTGCTTCAATTGTGCTTCGTATATTTACGGTAAATCGAGAAATGCTATCTCATTTGTACGCCCTTCGATACCTACGCTTCGGTAGGAGTTATTAGAATATTTTATCTTTGAACCCTTAAGTGGGGTGGCGATGACAAGCGTTTGGATTAAGGGTGGGTTTACATTTCGTAAACATAATTGGCGAAGGCTTTAAGTAGCGGTTACAGTAGGTGCCTATATCGTCGTTATGGTACGGGTTCGATTGCTATTAATGTACTTGGTTAGTTAAATCTATTCCAATCGTTAAAATGTATCTATATGTGAAAATCAAAAATGGCTGAACCAATTTAAATAATACTATTGTTGTTTTTGTGCGTTTTCCCCAGATATATGTCAAATCTGAAAAACAGCGGAAAATTAAAAAAAGATTGGGATGAAGAATATTAAATATGTAAGACACTGTTAAAACGTACCCATTTTTAAATAAAAGTAAAAATTTAAAACTAAATTAATTCTATATTAAACTACATTCTTTTATAAGAAAGCTATCTGAATAACTAATGTTGCTACTATACATTGCAAGTAACGCCTCCTAACAATGTATACACAAAACGTCTTACAAAGTCCCTGAAGCAATTATGCACAAGAATATTTGTATGAAGAAATCGTTAAAGCTTGCAAAACAAACGATTCTAGACCTAAAGACGACGTCACATACGCCCCAGATTTAGTGTCATGATATTCCCAAAGGAAATATAACTACAGTATTGAAATATAAATACAGCATTGATATATCGTATATAATGTATCGGAATCCCCTTCTTGTATCATATACATGACCAGTTTCCCTTGAAATTTCCCACCCCTTGTTTATAAAACGGCGTTGATGTGATGGGGGATGGCTGGTATGAATAGGGAGGTCAGGCTTTATTGGTTTAGTTAAACGTTCGATAGCGCTACTTATGAGTATGAATATTTATAACGTATTAGCTGAATGCCGGTTAAGTTTTTGTTTAAAGAAAAATTGCGTTATTTTATTGACAGGCAACACAAATAAAAGTATTAATATCGTCACTTAATAAAGTTATATATTGAAAAAGACAACACACACAAAAAATTGTTCAGAGGAGTTTAGGAAGATACACAGTAATATACACGTTAGAAGTACAAACAGAAGAAGTCCACATACAAAATGTAGCGAAAACGATTAAATATATAAAACAATTAATTATCATCAGCCTCGACTTTCGTATGTAACAAAAATCATAAGTGGCCGTAGAGAAATAAATTCCGTTCCGCCGTAAATTATATATTAAATAAATTTAAAATAATATGTAATAGTAAGTTTAGTATATAAATATAATAGATTACCTATAGACATTATGATAATAAATAAAAACAAACTACTCACAGTCGCTCCGATCGTATTCGTTCCTGGGAACGTTTTAACGGTTAGTAGGCATTTTTCAGAAATAAGATATTTTCCGGCTAACCAGCTATCTTAATACCAAAATTTCAATAAAATTTGTCCTGTAGTTTCGTCTTGATGCGGTCGCAGACAGACAGTAAAAAATTATATAGATTTAGCCTTCGAGTCAATAATTATTACTATTTCAATAAGATTTTAATTCAACTCATATTTTTATAATATTATATAGATTAAAAGTACTCATAAAATTTACTAGTTACCAAGAATTATATACTTAAAACAAATGGGGCGACAAAATACGTACAGTTATGGTTTCATTAATTCAAAGGCTTTAAGGACGTTTCCATTCAAATATATAAGTGGTTGATAATATCCTTACGATGTCAACAAACAATGATTTTACTTAGTTTTCTTCCTTACTTAGCACTTAAGTACCGCTGTTTAGTTCACTAAGTTATGTATTTTATTTATTTATAAGTCGGAAAAATAATTGGATAGTTTATTGGGTTTGATACTCAAGATCAATTAATTTGTCTGGGTTTTTCCGTTTATATCTTTTATTTTAACGACACGTTTGGCGCAGTTTGAGTGACCCTACTTTCTTGCACCAGCAGTCGCGGATTCGAGTCCCGCTGGGAACATTCATTTGTTAAACTCGGATGTTTATACTGCAGTGTATATATATCTTTATATTTATAATATGTATGTATTTAAACTTATATATGTAGTATATCAACTATCTGGTATCCGTAACACAAGTTTCGTAGCTTACCATGGAACTAGATGGCGCTGTATGTAATAATGTCAAAACATAATTATTATTTATTCATATCATTTTCCTATATTGTAAAATTATCACAAATCGTGAAATTAGCAACTATTTTTTAACTATTATTTACAAAAATATTCATATTTCTGACATTCACCTTATATTGGCGATATCGATGTACTGATTACAGTAGATTAAGATATGAAGTCGGTGGAGACGCCTTAAATGCAAATTATAAATGTTTATATAAAGAGTTCAATTTATATTCTAATGCGATGGCTTCCCGCTAGGGCAGTGTCGTCGAAGGCACTTCCGATAAATAGGGTGGAAAGTTAAATATACAATAAAGACTTTATGCATGTTATGTACGTAAATGATTTTAGAAGACACGGTACTTGATTTGTCATACATTATTGTCCCTGAAAACTTACACAATTAAAATTGAATTTTTATATTATAATTGAATTTAAAATTGACTTACAAGTTACACAAATAAAATTAAAATCGAAATTAAATTTTAAATTGAAAATATTATGTGTAGTGTCCTCGTCATTGGTATAGTTTACGGCTCAGCAACACCTCAACACGCACACAACGACCGTCTCGGACGACCGCTAGATTGTGACTGCCACTGACAGTGACGTGTCGTAGGCGCATGAGACAACCAATACATTACATCCCTTATTTGCTTTATTTTTTTTTAATTATCAATCATACACTTTTAATGGTTTCATAGCGTTTCAATAAATTATACTCTTCTTTCATTACTTAATTAATTTATTGAGTTTGACCATTATAGTTTATTATTTTACTTATCAAACTTTTATGTATCAAATTCCTTCCATTTATGTTAGATTTATTTAAATCTTAATTTTAGCATACTTTGCATTATCCTTGAATTATTTTTAAATGAACGATATTCCTTTTACGGATTTGAACACTTTCATTCTTTTGAACTGTGATATCTCCACTAATTCTATTTTACACTGTGTGTGTAACTGGGTCATAATCCAAATTCAATATATTTTTAATACTTTATCTCCAGGTCTCATGATCACACTTGTGCATTTCCTGTATCTCTTTTTCCTTTCGTTTTCCTTTCCTTTCTTGATCTCTATCTCTAACATCTGTATCATTTGGTATTAATTTAATTGCATCAGTAATTAAAGTTTTATTTATTTGTATTTCAACTCTACTACCATTACTAAAGATGTAATCTTACGCCAAATATTATTTTTTATAGCTGCTATAATAATTAATAACTAATAATAAGTAATCCCCGCCTGGAAGTGCACCCATTCAATCAATCACAATATCAATCTTCTGCAAAATCAATCCTCTTCATTGGATTTGGTGAATATTATCGCAGAGAGAAGGGTGCATTCTTTCAAAAGTGTTTCTACATTCTAGGTGTATTAATTAAATTTAAGCCACCAAACTTTAATGCTAAGTTTTGCCCTTGTCGACATAATACTCGTATAGGCTTTATTGGCGACATCCACCTGCTGACGTGTTTTATAAGTTCTAGATATCATTCCAACTCTCCAATAGTCTAAAACTCTGTATGGCTCAACACTTGTTTTTACGTTGTTCATCCAAAGCAAACACTTGTCTTCCCTTATTACTTCATAATTTTCTTTTAAAACAGACTATACCTTCTGTACTCGTGCGTCATGTTCTTCAATATCTTTACCAAAAACGAGAGCTTTACCAAGAAACAATACGCGTTCTAATGTTTTTGAAAGATTTCTTGGGCACACGATAAGCCAAACATCAGCTCCTTTATCAAAACTTTGCAAGTGATGTGCCTAAAACTTAGATATAATTCAATTTTGTGAAAGACGCCTTTATATCTGATTACATGAAGTGAACTTTGACATTCCTAATTTAAGGCAACATTGTCCATTGTCCGTGGTGGGTGGTTTACAAATATAATTGCTTCATTGCTTTTTGCATGTCAATACAAAAACGCACTCCTACATTATCGTTCAACACCGGAACTACAGGAACACCAAATTTGAATAACCCACAACAGGATTTATTATGTCTCTTTGCTTAAGCTATTTGATTTTCTTTTTATTAGCTTGAGATTCTAAAGGTATGGAAATCCTCCAGTAAGGTTGTAATTATCCATAAGTAAACTTATCAAGGTTCCTTTGAATATAGGAAACATCCTAATCTCAATTTTATTAAAGCCATTCCAAAATTTTACCTAAAAGGTTCATCGTGCCATCAAATAATCCTTTTATTTTAATAAGGGTTCGGATGTTTATATAATTACTGAAGCTTATTTATTTTCGAAAAATCACAAGTGGTTTCTGTGATTATGATTTTCAATTTGAAAGGCGTACTGGATTTCTTTACTATTTCATATCTTATTACTTACTTGATTAACTTCTTCATCTGCTTTTATGCAGCTTATCTTTGTCCTTTGATTATTGTCTCATTCTAAATTTTAATTCTCTTATAAACTTGTCAGCGAAATTGTCTTTCGCAGAACATTTAACATCATGAAGTACGTTTACCATATTCTGTAAATAACAATGTTCTCTGATCGATTTCGGTCCTGGCAGCCTATCTCATTTAGACTGGCCAACTGCGCAGGCGCTGTTATAGAGCACAATAAGACATAAGTCACAAATGCACTCTTCATTGCTATCACTCTTATACTTCGGTGAGACGACTACTCGACAAGGCCAGTGAGAATTAAGGCCAACCGAAGGAGGACCAACGGCTTAACGTGCTCTTCGGGGCACGGGGGTGACACACCGCAACTTCCCAGCTTCGGGCTTTTACTGAGGTTTACCCAACAGAAAGGCGCAATAACTAAACTAGGCCCTACCCGGGACTCGAACCCAAGACCTCTCGATGTGTGGCTCTTGTGTACCCTGATTGATTAGCCTTTTACTTATGAAATATATTTTATTTTACAACTTTCTATCATTCTTCTTTTCCATTTGATTTTGTGTTGTTTCTTAATTTCTCTAGATGTTTACTAAAGGCTTCTAACGAATTCACTTCCATAATTTCTCCGTCTACTGTTATTTAATCTCCAAGGTATAAGATTCTTTTGCTCACTAATTCCGCCAGGTAACATGTTTCTGTTACCTGATCGATAATATTTTCGTCCCGATCTGTAAATTGCCATTTACCGGTTTGTGGCATTAATCTTATTATGAACTCATTCACAAACTTTTCATCGGGTTCTTCTCGGCTCGGCTTAACTCTATCTTGGTGACTTAGTATATGTATCTAGCTTAGACATAGCGTAGATATATCTTGGAATACATCTTGGAGCACATCTACTTCATCCCAAGGGTTGATTTTAGGTCCAGGTATAACGGTAGCACAATGCGCGCTCGCTTGGATATTGATGTGATACGAGTTCAAGTTCAGGTCCCCACCTCCCATATTTTCATGTTCGAATCACATCTACCAGTAATACCAGTTTTCTTACGATGAATTAAAACATGGTGAGGAAACCCGCAAGTCTGAGAGAACCCAGCAAGTTTTCGAAAGGCATGTTAAGTCCGTCAACCCACACTCGGCCAACGCGGCAGACCATGGCCTGTTCCTTCTCGCATTGAAAGGAAGTCCGTGTCCAGCAGTGGGACGTTAAATACATATTGCAGAAAACTTCCTGCATATCTAAGCCGTCTAAATAAAGAAGGCTGTCTTTTTTTCTTTTACATTATTGTCAATATTGGATGTTTCTAATAATATTAGGAATGCCTTTCTTCCAGCGCTTCCATTGTGGATCTGGCATAATGAGGCTATCTGGAATGATCAATTGAATGTGTCAGATATTTTTATCTGCTATTTAATATTGCCATCCAATTATAATGGTCACACGTCAATTTAATGACCGGACATTTCCGCCAACTTTTGTTCCATCATGAATGTACCTATATAATATAATATATTATATACATTCTTAAGTATCAATTTAATGATCAAACATAATCTGCTCATGTTGTTACAAAATTAATAATATTTCATTTTTTATTTCAATTTAATGATCAGATAAACAATTTTATCTGCTTGAATTATTAATAAAATACAGCTATGTCAATTTAATGACCGGATATTTCCGCAAAGTTTTGGTTCCAAATAAATATGTATATATATACCTATATAATATATTACATACATTACCTATTATCAATTTAATGATCAGACATAATCTGCTTATATGTTGTAATAAAATAAATCATATACAACAATTCATCTTATTTCAATTTAATGATCAGATAAATAATTTTATCTGCTTGAATTATTAATAAAATACAGCTATGTCAATTTAATGACCGGATATTTCCGCTAAGTTTTGTTTCCAACTAAATATGTATATATTACATATACAATATATTACATGCATTCTCTATTATCAATTTAATGATCAGACACAATCTGCTTGTGTTGTTATAAAATAAATCTTAAACAACAATTCATATCTTATTTCAATTTAATGATCAGATAAATAATTTTATCTGCTTGAATTATTGATAAAATGTCAATGCTATGTCAATTTAATGACCGGATTTTTCCGCTAGATTTTATTCCGATTAAACCTAGACCTATGTACTATATTACGTACATACTCTAACATCAATTTAATGATCAGACTTTTAATCTGCTTATGTGCTTAATACATACTTAAATACTTAGTATTGTTCAATATCAACCTTTTGTATACAACAATTCATTCCTTGTGCCAATTGAATGATCAGATATTATAAAATACAGCTTGTATCCTATATATCATAATAATTAATAATACATTTTACACACACAGTTCAGTATCAATTTAATGATCAGACTTTTAATCTGCTTAATACGTTCTTATATACTTGTATAAACTAAATAGTATTGATCAATACCAACTTTTCGTTACAACATTTTCATTCATTTATTTTTCAAATTATTGATCGAATAAATAATTTTGTCTGCTTGAATAACTTATAAAATATGGTCTGTATGCTTTATAATATTATAATTATACATATTATACACATAGTACAGTATCAATCTAATGATCAGATTTTTTATCTGCTTAGGTACGTTCTTATATAGTTGTACAACTAAATAGAATTAACTTTAAGCTTTCGTATATAAAAATTCATTTATTTTTTAAATGATCAGATAATAATTTAATCTGCTTAAATTACTTATAAAGTACTGATTGTATTTTATTTCACTTAGATCATTGATTATATTTTAACCACAATTAAGAATACCAGCGTAATTCCTTACAAAATAAACACACGCTCATATTTTCATAAAAGATGCATATTTAGTCATACCGATTGTTAGTGCGGCAGATATCAATAGCTAGGTACATAAATTCTTTTAAATGTATGGTGCTTACGCACCGATAGTATCAGTAGCATGAATCGGTAGGCACTTCCAAATTGCCTACATAGTTTAATAATATTGATTATTCTACTAAATAATTATTTTTATATTTCATAATTATTTTTTCTTAAAAACAATTTCAATATCATTAAAATATTATTATAATGTTTAGTTACAATTAAATACACTAAATCCAAAAGCAGCTTTTTACTAATGTAGAATTCTTTATGCTCCGTAGTAGTGTAACGTAATTCGTGTTATGCAGCTTAGCATCATATGCGGCAGCGTATGATAGATGTATGCATACAGCTAAGCTGCGCGTAGGCATAGGCTTTTAAATGTTTAAATGCAAAATGTAAATATTCATAATGAAAAGATGTTATAACTGCCTTCTGAATCTTAAATTATGCGTGTTAATTGTGGTTAATTTAGAAGTTTCATAACATCTTAATTCCACTTTTATTTCGAAACAAATCATTTGTAAATTGGAACTTTATAATGCGCAAAATAAAGCACAAAATCTGTAAGTTGTAGTGTATTTACAATATTATCACATCTTTGGTTCATTCAAATATAGATCATATTATACAATATTCAATTAGCATTTTACAAATCAGAGCATATCAAATGTTTATATATTTTTATTTAATCACAAATAAATACATTTTAACAAGTTAAAACTGTTTTAAGGACTTCAAAAGGTGAACAAAGAAGTAAGTAATTTTATGCAACTACCTTCCCTTCTTTTTCATTTTTTTTTTAGATTGTTATACTACTTTAATAAGATTTTTCTATTATGTTCTATAACATAATTGTGAATACTCACATGTTTTGTCCTCGTCGCCACTTGTAGTGTCCTCGTCATTGGTATAGTTTACGGCTCAGCAACACCTCAACACGCACACAACGACCGTCTCGGACGACCGCTAGATTGTGACTGCCACTGACAGTGACGTGTCGTAGGCGCATGAGACAACCAATACATTACATCATGCTAGAAGGCATATTTAGTTAATTTACTATTTATACTTAAATTAGATTAATATTCGGGTATGATAAGCATAAAATCGTATTCTAATATTGGAGACAAAAATGTTATTTTTTAAATACCAACTGTTTTCGTCATAAAAGTTAAACTATTTTGTTAGTAGTAGTCTCATGGACTTCAAATCTAACAATCTAAATGCAAAAAGTGCTTGTAAAAGTCTATTTGAATAAAATAAACTTTATTTTGTCCACTTATGCTCTATGTTATTAAAATATGTTTCTGAGTGATAGAGTCGTTAGAGAGCTATTTATTTAAGATAAAAGAAAAGATATTAGGAAAATCTTATTTATTAAAATTACAATTAAATATTACATAACAGAAACATTAAATATTACATAAAAACAATATTAAATATGAATATGGAGAAAGGCTGAAAGATTTTAAGTATAACCTCTCACATTGCTTTAACACATTTGCTCACTTCACTTATACACTGATATTTACGCAGCTACTATAATTGAGCTTAACAATTTACTGTCTTGAATATTTTTACTTATACTTTCCATGTATTCTGATCCATTTACAGGTGGCTCTGGTGATGGGCTGACAGTAGTTGTACTCGTAGTAGTTTCCCCAGAATTAGAAGTTGTTTCTTCTGAAACAGGAGTACTAGTTGTAGAACTCGTCGTTGAAGTCATACTTTCTTTCAGTTCATTAAGTTCTTTGTTCAAACTATGCTTCTGATCCGACAACACCCATGTTGAAACCATCAAACTGAATGACAGAAGGCTTAGAAACACTATTATTTTATTATTCACCATCCACCCTAATATATCGTTACAACAATATCTACAATTCATTTTTTTATATATTCCAGAATACACGACCAAAATTTAACACAAAAAAATTAAAATATCAACTCTCCATATATTCTATTATCATGGTGGCTTATCTTATTGTGATATCAAGTTATCATTTAGTTTTATCTTTCCAAAAAAATATATTTATATACCTTACTTCGTTTTTCTTTAGTAGATAAGCAATTTATCAGAGCTGATAATGATTGCAACATACCTACCCGAAGTTACATGTAATAATATTTAGTTTACTATATAACTTGCCGTGGCTTTACTTAAACCTTGACCCTTGTATCTTAATATAAACTGTTTCGTTTCATTAGATTTTTTTAATATTGAAATAAACCACTAACTGCCAGTTTCTATAACCTATCTACCGATAGACCGGTAGATACTTTCATACGATTTTGACAGGTTGTAACTTTTAATGTGTCAAAATAGTATGAAAGTAACTACTGGTCTATCGGTAGATAGGTTATAGAAACTGGCAGTAAGTCGAATCAAAATATCAATATTAATCAAAACATAATATTTTATAAAGACATTGTTAGTAACTTACTTGGTCTGGTGTTCTGGGTTGCACTTAAATTTTCAAACTACTTTCTACAAAAACCTGTTTCATATTACATTTTTGCACTTTTATTAAACTATCAAGAGATGTATACAATTTATTAAGCAAAAATTAAATTATCTCATAATTTATGATACCTGTTGTAAATATATTTGATAAACACATATTTTAAAAAGATTAGATGCGCCAGGTGTTTAAAATGTCAAATAAACAAAGAATAAAAATGAAATCAAATTGTATCGGACTCCGTAGGGAAATCATTCGGAACCCGTCACAGCTGATTGCAGTGTCGTTTGAAAATGTTATTTATTGATAACCTAAGGCCTGCTACCTCCCTGTCGGAATATTGAATTGTATGACAATAATATATTTGCCAAATATGTTCATCTTCATCATCACTACATAGTATAAAACAAAGTCGCTTTCTCTGTCCCTATGTCCCTATGTCCCTATGTCCCTATGTATGCTTAAATCTTTAAAACTACGCAACGGATTTTGATGCGGTTTTTTTTAATAGATAGAGTGATTCAAGAGGAAGGTTTATATGCATAACTAGCGGATCCCGCGGCTTTGCTTATGCTAAATCTAGGGAAGAGCCCGAGCGAAGCGAGGGCGAGTCACTAGTAATAATATATGATTTATACAAATTAGTATTCGAAGAAGATATAGAAATTAACATTAAAAATCAAAATCTTAATTCGATAAAAGTTGACTTTGATCGAAATTGTTATGGCTGCTTCGGAAATACGCGAGTTGTATGTCAGAAATCAAAAAGTAAAACTTTATTAAATAAAGTTTAGTGTACAAATTTTTGTATATAAATCGTTAAGCTTCAACGGCATCGGACTAACGTTAACGGGACTCTTTCGTAGGTTTACGATATAATATAATACATAAGATTTACTCATATAAAATTATGAAATAACGAAAGCTAAGTGCTCTCGCTTCGCTCTACTGAGTTCTTAGGTACCTAACAGTACCTTAAGTGAAAGTTACCAGGTACAAGATGTACCTCTGTACTACATTATATCAAAATCCAACCAGCCGTTTTAATGCGGAAGAGTTATATACATACACACATGCCAATTATCGCATTTGCAATAGATTATTAGTTTAGTTTATTTGGACTTTAGTACTGTCTAACTAAATTATTTTAATTGTATTTGTATAGATAACTAGATAAAGATTAATCTTATCTTGTAAAAATTCTACTTTAATAAATTTATAGAAGACATAATATTTAATAGCAGTATGATGTGCTATACATATAGACAAACATAATATCAATATTAAATTAACGTTTAATTTTTTGTTAATATATATCAAATTAACGTTTTACCGCAACTTCACTCGTACTCGGTACTCGTATACGGTACTATATAATTTTTTGATTAGAATTAAAATATAATTTAACAGAAGTCGAAGCATTTGCTAACTTCCCGTACAACGGACTAACGATTTTGTGATTTTTCGAATCTAATCAAAACGACTGGTCCTACGTATACTAGTATAACCAACAAAATCACGAAAACTGTTTTTTTGCATCAATAGCTTTAGAATAACCTTTATTTTATACCCTGTAAAATTTATTTCAAAATACCAATAACTTTCAAAGATACAAAGTCATTTAATGCACTTTTGAATCGTAACTTTTTACATTATGAGTATTATAAAATTTAGATTAAACGTCGGTATGAAACAGTCTGTGAGAGTTATTGCCGAAACCGGCAGTCGTAGAAATATTTGTAGGACACTTTGTCCAATAGTGGTTACGTTTCGGCTAAGACGATAAAACTTAAAATTCATTAATTATTGTTTTTTCTTTTAAGTTGGTACATTCTTCTCAAACACGAAACACATGCATATAATATTAATATTTGTCTCAATTCTTTTCTGCCTTTTCATTGTAACATTTTTCTTGAAAATAGAGAATTTATGGTACTTCAAAAGTGTCATGATAAAAATAATAAATACATTTTAATTATTAATAATACTAATTAGAAATCACATGATTTCTTAATGTAATGAGTAATATTCAAATTATTTAAATCTAAATGATCGCTTTCTATGCATATCTCAATACAACTGTTGATTCAGTCGTCGAAATGCTCCTTTGAAGAGAATTTAGTACTTCTAAAATCAAGTTGTGAATCTTGTATTACCTTTAATAACAAAGTTATGTCGAATAATGAGAATATTTTAATTAAAAAAATAACCTTGTTAACACTTTAATAAAATAATTCTTAAATTTATAATTTTGAAAATTTTAATTAAATAATTAAAATTAAACTTTAAGGACACTTATACCTTTTGTTTTAAAATCTGGTGTATTTTCATACCTCATACCTAATAGTCGATCTATTAATGAAAAAAAGATGATGCCAACTGATATTTTCACGGACTAAATAGTATACTAAAGAAAATATGTGTATTATAAATACGGTGAATGAGAATCGAACCAGTAATTTTGCCACAGTAGATATTATAAAACAGATGAACGTTGACGATAGTCATACACATAGCGTATACTCAAATCAAAACTCCATTAGTTCTTTGACTGAGTTTGACATAGTTAGAAAGTTTTGCAATTACAATTGTTACAACAAAATTAATTTAAACATGTAAAAAGTTTAAGATACAATATATGAGTTGTAGTAATATTTTATTTTCTTTTAATTTCCACGTTATGTATCAGTTTTTGAAATTCTTCATAACCTTAAGTAAACCTAACTTAATCATTAACGTTCACCAAAAAGTAAGTCTGAATTTTAAGAAATATCCTTATCTTGAATAAATAATTACTTAAATTATTAGCCTGTTCTAAGCTCTCAGAGAACAAAGAAGTTACGACATTTTTGAGATATCGGACACTTTACAAAATTAACGTCATTTTTCGTTTTTGACTTTAGAGAAGTTTAAATGTTCTGACTCATAAAACTGTCCAAATAGCTAATTCATACTTTAATATTATAAACTAGCTAATTGCTCTCGCTTCGCTCGGGCTCGTCCCCAGTTTTAGCGCGAGCGAAGCCGCGGGTTCAGCTAGTTATACATATAAAACTTCCTCTTGAATCACTCTATCCATTAAAAAAAAGCATCAAAATCCTTTGCGTAGTTTTAAAGATCTAAGTATACGTAGTGACAGACAGACAACGGAAAGCGACTTTGTTTTATACTATGTAGTAATGTCAAAGTATGTCCTTTTCTTTATTTACGTCTAACCCAGTGCAGTATTAACGAATGCGTTTATCTTTGAGACGTCTAAAACCTTAGACCGTCTCTCCCGTGTCCATGATTGCTGTGCAACATTTAAAATCATCTGGATTAAAAGAACAAAATTAATCTTAAATTTAAATAAAATTAATAATTTCATTTAAAATATGCACCTAATAAATTTTGAATTTATCGGATTAATTTTAATTATATCTAAAATTTCTAAATGGTATTGCTGAAAAATGGCATTAAAACTTAACTAAATAGGCCGAATGCATTATTTGTTTATTTTTATTAAATTTTCGAAGTAGGTAAATTGACAGAATACTAGCTTTTTCAAATGCTCTATTAATCCTATGGATTTACTAAAGCGTCCACTTAAGTCAACTGACGCTTATCACTTAGCTAAAGCACAATCTAATGGACCGATTTTTATCGGCTTATAGATCGATAGGATTTAAAAAATTCACTTATATATGTATATATTTTATATTTACTACAGTCCATATCCCTCATTAAAAGACGTCATTATTCACAAGATGCTTCTGCGAAATTATCTGAATACATACTTTCTTTCGTTTTTTTAATTGCGTAGAGAATAATACGTTATTGCACCTTAAATATTTTATAATTATTATCAACAAAGTTCACGTACATATATATTTTTATGTACATTTCTAAATATTTTTTCACAAACATTTTTGAAAAGAAGGAACTTTAGATAATCTTTAAATTGATGAAGTTTGTTGCAACATTATATTCCTAATAATATTTTAATACCACGAAAATCTTAAAAAATCTCTTCTCTATACCAATAAATGGCGTTACGTTTGTTTTGTTTGCTTTACTACAAATACTGCGAATTGAACTCATTTCATAGAATGCCCAGTGTTTCAGTAAAGGTTGTAGTAAATATATGTAAAAATAAGAACTTGGTTTCCAGTCTCTAGAAGCGGAGCGGAGCCGCGTGAAATGTTAGTATATCATAAAGATGATAACATCTAGTATCGACATTAAATCAAATCAAATCAAAATAATTTATTCAGTCATGATTGAACGTGAATGTCATGAGTCTAGTACCAGTTCGGAAAGAAGAAACGACCTGAAAAGAACTGGCGAAAGAAACTCAGCGGGGCTAATATTATTATTTTTTATCTTTATCTCTCTCTTTTTTAATTGAATTTCAAATTAACAATAATCACATCATTACCATGGCGTACTGTCTTCTACAATCTTATACTACAGATTATACTACTAGAAGTCAATAAAAAGCGATGAACGGAGTGTACGAACGTTCATAGTCATCGGATGTTTCCTCTAATAATAAGATAAAGAGATGTCTAATAAAGAACTTTATAAAACTATTCAATTGAACTAAATCTCTCATCCTGGTGGTAATTAAGCGTTTGATTTAACAAGCGCGGTCTGCCTCAATAACGGTTAAGCCAAGTGATAGGCGTCAGTTTGGCTTAAGCTTTAAACGCTTTGTTAAGCTCTATAGAATTTCGAGCGAAGCTTTTAAAAAGCTATCGAACTCCAACATGTATACTCGTAACTGCTAGCTAGTCGCCCTTTTAGAAAGATATATGAAAATTTTATGACTTAAATTTCCTTTTTGGCTATTGTTTTGCTCTTTTGAGTAGATGGTAAAATATTATTTTTTTTATATTTTAACTTACGAGTACGTTAAATTATAACTATTTTGACAATATTAAGATATAATTATTTCCTCGTGTTTTAATTATTATTATCTATATTATTAATTATTATACTCATATAAAATATATTTCTTGGTATGTCCAATTCTTTAGGATTCCATAGATGAAATGCAATACAATTTATAATGTCCATATCATGTCATGGGCTTCACATGTCTTTTGAAAACTTTCTAGTTTCTCTAAGACGTGCAGGTGCATCATTCTTTTCACCTTAAGGTAAGACTTGAGATTTGAAACTCGCTTCACTGCATCTACGAAGCTAATGCTTTATCACTAACTAAATAAGATAATGTTTTTGTATTTTGGAATCGATTTTATATAACATCTATTTATCTATATATAATTTTTATGCAAGACAAATTCAAAACAGTCAAGTTCTTTTTTCTTCTCTGTTTCAACCGATTTTTTTTAGAGCTATCGACGTTTATTGTTCTTGATGAAAAAATATAAATATTTATATGGAACTTAGACCACATGCAAAAAACTAATCCAGATACTTGTAAATATCTAAAATCTATTTGTACCTCAAGATTTCAGCAACGCTTAATTAAGAGGAGTTAATTATGCATCCGATGTAACAAGCAGCCTTCATTAATAAGGTTTAGAACAGATCAATAAGTCTCGGTAAGTCTTGTAAGACTTTAGAACTTATTATTTTACTAAGAATTTATAGATAAAGTAAAGTGTATAAGTAAGTGATAAAAGATGATTATCATCATCATCATCATCATCAGCCCTTTTTAACGTCCTACTGCTGGGCACGGGCCTCCCTCAGTACGAGGGGGAACAGGCCATAGTCCACCGCGCTGGCCTAGTGCGAGTTGGCGGACTTCATATGCCTTTCGAAAACTTGTTACGTTTTCTCAGACATGCAGGTTTCCTCAAGATGTTTTCCTTCACCGTAAGACAAGTGGTAATCATGATATAAATAATTCGCACATGAAAATATCAGAGGTGCGAAATCCGGATTTGAACCCGCATCACTGGGTTATCCAAGCGATGCGTTACCGCTGGGCTACCACTGTCTAAAGATGCTTATAACATTATTTAATATATAATTGAGTTGAGTTTATCACCTTGGAATTCTCTTTCCGTATACTCATACCTAACATATTATTCAACGATAATTACATATTCCATTGTAGAACTAGTCAATAAATGAAAAATAATAATTGTACGTAATTTCCTACGTACGGACATGAAAACCTATGTACGAAACCACATAAAAATCTTTTCTTAGTGAGTCATAAGACAATTCTTTTCTTATATAAAGCTTACGTAACACATTGTTCGTTTCGCTGAGTGCCAAGTAAAGGAAAGGGGTATATAGCAATTGGTCTCCCTTATCTAAGAGGTCCATTTTTCACGTCAGAGTAACCACGGCGCGACATTTGTCAAAACTTCAGGGCTCTCATGACCTGAAAAGAACCTGAAAGAATAGTTTTAAATTCTTTAAATTATACTTTTATTATTAGAAAATCCGGTAAATTATTATTATTATTAAAAACTTTTAATTAAATCTGTCAGGCGTAGTGGCTACTATGTACGGTTGCACATCTAGAAGTCCTAAGTTCGAAGTCGGGCCGGGCAGTTTCGTAATAAATTGTTTCTGTTAAGAAAGTTGTCAGGTTTTAGTTAAGTAGTTTGCAGGTTTTCACTCCTGTGCCACAAAGATTACAATATGTATTTATTTAAAAGTTACATGTGTAGTATATCAACTATCTGGTATCCGTAACACAAGCCTCGTAGCTTAACTAGGAACTAGATAGCGCTGTGTGTAATAATGTTCCAACATATTATATATATATTTGTATACTTGTTCACTATAATATCAGACTGTGTTGTGTGCAGATAGCTAGTCTCAATGAGATTGGCCGCCGTGGCTGAATCAGTTGGGAAAAATGATGACGTCTAATGAAGAATATTGATATATTTCTTATAATTCTACATATAAATGGAATACAAAATGTACATCATGGTATATAAATAATCCTAAAATACGTGTATTATAGAATTTGTACGCGAGAAGCCTTTTAATGAATTAACATTACCATAAAAAGTCCGCTTGGAGGGGAAGCAGTTCGTAAATTTTAATAAAATCAAAATTACGTCGCATTACAAGATCGTATCTGGAATGAGCAACGTTTGAATTTTAATCCCATTTATATTAGTTTCAAACGCGGCGGAACATGATATTTGTATTTAAATTTATTTTCTTATCTTTACATCTTGGAGATATGAAAATTTAACCTACATTTTTCATCATGCTTGCGATAAATAATATAACAAATTGACGACATGTTTGGCTCAATTAGCAGTGACCCTACTTTCTGCGCCAGCGGTCGCGGGTTTCGAGTCCCGCTGGGGGCATTCACTTGTTGAGCATGAATGTTTGTTCTCCAGTCATGGATATTAATAATTATATTATGTATGTATTTAAAATTTTTATATGTGGAGTATATCAACTATCTGGTATTCGTAATACAAGCCTCGTAGCTTACCAAGGAACCAGATGGCGCTGTTGTAAAAATGTCCCAACATATTTATCTATCTTATCTAATATAGCAAATACATCATTCAGTTAATGTTATCACCAGGAAGACTCAGTAAGATATGCGATTATGGCATAGGTTCAAATCCGGCTTTGTAATGTTTGTAAGAGACAATTTGTAATTGATTTTATTTCATATTTAACTTATTATAAAAATATTTAAATATTTGCAGCACAAAAAATGAAGGACTTTCATACAACCTTGCGAGAGCCCTTAGGCCTCCTAAATTCAGCCCTGTTGCAAAATCCGTTTTTAGCGGACGTCTACTAAGTATAAGCTCTCTGCCTGCCAAATTTCATCTTTAAACTTCTAGCGGTTTTCCATATTTCGTGATGAGTGAGTTAGTAAGTATCCTTCCGCTTTTATAAATTTAGATTCTACAGCATTTTCTTATAACTAATTAATATTTGCCTATCTTTATTCTGCCAATGCTATCGTTATCGTTACTTAAAATTTAACAAAATATGATAGGTATCGACAAATCTAAGTGTTTAGTCAAGTAGTTTGTATTACCTGTAATCCTCACATTCTTTCGATTTTTCTTAGCAAAAAATCTTTTTCTGAAACAAAAAGTAGAAATCTTCGAAATCTTTCGAAAACCTAGCAAGGTTTTTCTAAGACAAGCAGGTTTTCTCACGATGTTTTCCTTCACCGTAAGACAATTAGTAATCATGATAGAAAATGATTCATACATAAAAATATCAGCGGTGCGAGACCCGCATTTGAACCCGCATCACTCGATTATCCGAGCGAGCGCGTTACCACTGATCTACCACTGCCAAGGTAATATATCCGTACTAATTATACATCTGCAAATATCAATTTTAAACGGTACTAATTTCGACGATACGTAAACGATGAGAGATAATTAATTTCATTCGTTTCCAGTTGGTATTTAATCAATCTTAATTCGCTAATTAAAGGGACAGGTTAATTTTAGTCTTCGATTAAGCGGCTTTTTCCGTCGCATATGTACTGTATATTATGTATGGATAGTATATTTTAAGTTTATACTTATTTGTTTCCATTTTTAACACCTACCTCTCTACAATTCGAGGGAGATCAGGCTATAGATCACTGCGCTAGCCAAGGTCAGATTAGCGAACTGAAAATAAACGAAATAATTTTGAAAACTTGCTAGGTTCTCTAAAACATGCAGGTTCCCTCACGATATTTTTCATTACCATAGGACAAGTGGCATGACATGAGAATATTAAAATGCAAGACCATCAGGTATTTGAATCCGCTTCACTCGGTTTTTTTAAGGGTATCTGTTACTACTGGGTTACCTCTGCGTTTGTTTGTGCGCATAACCTGCTAATGCTGACAAAATCTTAAAAGATATATCAAAAATGTTCTAGATAAATCTTAAAGAGGCCTACAAAAAGGTCCGCGTTAGCCGTAACCTGAGAGAAGCCACGGTAAGTCACTAGTTTTTTTCTGATTCTATTTATTTATATTATGTTCACTTAATATTACTCCTTTTAAATAACATATTATGGTAGGTTGAACTGTATCTTTAAATCTATTCAAATGAAATTGTATACGTTTAAGTCAGAAGGGTTTAAATTTTATTTAAGTAACTCTAGCTTTCATCTTCAACTTATCATATTATCTCGGCTTCATTAAGTACTTTTAATGTAAAAATAATATTTTTATCTTGAATTCTTGTATCTTGTATTAACTTTTTAAAATAAATTATTAATATTTTATTGAATATCAAATCTTTACTCAACATAAGTTGCTGAATGAAAGATTACTAAAATATAAAAAAAAACCAAGTTTATGACTCAGAAGTGAAATTATTAAAATATTAAATAGAGGCTTTGTTTATATTTGTTCCCATTCCTACGCTAATAAATTTTGGTGGAAAAAATACTCGGAACGGTTTACTTACGGTCTGTTTAACAAAGACATTTCGACGTGGCCGGTGGTGGAATGATAAAATTTAATAACACGCCTGGAAAAATGCGCTTCATATCGTAATTTTTGTAAGAAAACTTAATTTATTTAAGACTAATTTTAAGTATTCTATTTTTGTCATTTCAAATGCAATTTAAAATATCTTCTTAGCGAAACTAGGTTTAAAGCTTTATGCTGAAGACTTTTACTCAGAAATTTGACTCAAGTTTACTTCGTTTGTAACAAGGAATTTTCAAACAAAAGAAATTATATATATTATATTTACTTTATTGTATTATAGAATAACCAAATTGAAGTGTATTTTTTTAAGATCAACAAAACAGCTTTGTAATTAATGCAAATGCATATGTTTTTGTAAGTGGAAATACGAAAAATAATATATTTTTTTACATATATATCTATCTACCAGCTACCTGCCTGTCTGTCCTACCTGTTTGTTTCCACTAATCTGTAAAAATTTTACATGACAGATTTTGACGGCATTTTCGCTGGCATAGAGCTGATGATATAAGAAGTAACTTAGAAATTGAGGTTTCCAAATTAGGAATGAACCCGAAGCGAGGAGTCCCTATTTATTTAATATACCAAAAAATTAGTATACGTACCCAAAACTATACATGTAAAACTGTGTTAAACTCCAAAACATAACTCCAAAACAAACATAATTGTTGGCAATAAATTCAATCAAAGCATTATGTAGGCCTATTAGGTAAGTCCCTTCCCCATAACCCTTTTATCTCCATAAGCACATAGTTGATGGAAGTTCAAGTATGAGGATTCATCATATAAAGCAGTAACGACGTGATCGATTATCGCTTGTCGTTCCCAGATATCAACTATCAATCATCCTTTTTGCCCGTATTGTCTTTAAGCCTTGCCAATACGACTATATAATATGTAATTATGGTCGAACCTAAGGTTTTACTATAAGAAATGTGTTATTTAAGAGGGTAGTTTCTAACAATTTGATTAAATTAATAGAATGTATAACAATTATGTTCCCTCCTAGACTTTTGACTTGCAGTGTTAGGGTTTCTTGGAGGACTTAGCTATTCCACAAAGAGAGGTAGGAAAAGTACTTATTATACGCTTTCTTATCATAGCAAATTATTTTACATTATAAAAATATTGTCTGAAACTATTTAATTAATAATTCTTCGCGTGTAATTTTACACGAAAAAAAATTCTTAGACTTTTTCGTGTAAAATTACACATGAAGAGACTTTTTTCTGAGACTTTTTTACGAACGAAGAATATTTTTAGATTATTATTTAGATAGACAGTTTTCTTTAAGGTTAATATTATAATATTATAATGTGGGGTATACAAGACTAGCGCCTAGCTCTCACTTCGTTTGGGTTCTTTACATTAAAAAAACAACTCATTGTTACTTAAAGTTATGTTTTTCCTAAAAGTTTCGTATATAATATGTACTAAAGTTAGTAAAAAATTTTATGTTGATGCAACAAACAGACACTTCAATTATATTTATCTGTATAGATTTACTAAATAAAATATAAAAAAATATTTAGTAAGCGAACTTTTCTTATAATATTTAAGCTTTTACCACTTAAAATATTTCCAGAACCAAACTTTGCGATATAAAATTTAATTAATGAAAGCATTTCAAGACTGCAATTTAAAATCTCTTCGCTTATTACTTTCGATATTTTTATGCAACGCTTTAAGGGAGGGACCACAGCTATAATTAAACCGCATGCAAAACAAAAAGAAAATTGTTTAATTTAAACAGCAAAATCAAGATAAATCTGTGTACATAATTTAAAATTGCGGTTTTATACTGTTTGGTAAATCGTAAATCCGACTGTTATTTATGATCTGTATGAACTTATTTCCGTTGTAATGTGAAATATATTTATGTTTCACTTACTTTCTCATATGGGTTTGCTTCAATTATATCTCTCTAAATATATCATATATATCTTGTATTGACGACACGTTTGGCTCAGTTTGTAGTGACGGTCGCGAGTTTGATTCCCACTGGGGGCATTCATTAGTTGAACAGGAATGTTTGTTCTTCAGTCACAGTTTACCACGGAACTAGATAGCACTGTGTGCAATAAAGTCCCTACTCATTATATAGCTTGCTTAGTGTTGGATACTAAGAGAGTTTTCGCAGGTTTGACTTAAAAACAGGGTCAATTTTATGAAGTTTACCCTATATTAGTAGATATTTCCACGGCACTACTTATATAAAGAAATCGATAGAAGAATTTTACTCTACTTGCTACAAGCAAAACGCAATTTAAAATTATTTAATTGCTTCATATACATTTTATATATCAAAATTTTCGTAAATATCAAAGAGAATCTTCTCTATCCCAATATGGGTAGGTTAAAGTCTAGCATTTGGCACGTTCGCCTAACGCGTACATCACAGTTATAGAAGATATTGACTGAAAAGGAACAATAAATCAAGCTGCTACAAGCTTAAAAGATGAAAGTCATGTCAAATAGTAGGTATAATAAAAATTCTTTTAAAGTGGTAGTGCCATGCTTGTTACCTTCGGGTAGCAACCAAATGGGCCGGCACGCCCCGTATAGTTCATTAGTACCACTCTCTCACAGAAGACCGGCGTGAAGTGGCAGGTATGCTGTCGCGTTTCGTCCGGTGAGTGAGAGTCCGGGAGGCCCACTCTCCTTCCCCCCTCCCTCTTCCCTTCATCCTCCGCCTACGTTCCCCCCTCCCTCCCACTTCCCTCCCTCCTCCATCCCTCCCTTTCCTGAAAGGCCGGCAACGCATCTGCAAGCCAGGCTTGCAGATGTCCATGGGCGGAGGTGATCACTTCCCATCAGGTGAGCCTCCTGCCCGTTTGCCCCCTTTTTACCATAAAAAAAAAATCTATTCTAACACTAGAAACATTAAATGATTTACATGATACATTTATTTTAACATACATATTAGTTTTATTTGACATACTCGTAGCAATTTTCAATTTTTGAGTGCGTATCTAACAAAAATCAATTGATATAATTTTGCAAAATAGTTTCGTAGCAAAGTATTTCGTATACATATATGTAGTAACATTATAACTTAGTTTTGTATCTGTCTATATTAATTATTAGTAATCTGAATATTAAATATTAAAAAAAATCATATAAAAAATGAATCGCGCTATCGAAATATTCTAACTCGTTAAGTATATAAACAATGTTGTCAAACTTCCAAGTGTACTCGCTTCGGCAGTACATATACTAAAATAGAAACGGAATATTTGTAGTTTCACAACGGTCAGTTTTCGTTGCGGTGTGCGCGCGCATCGTAAAAATTACTACTAATTTACTCTAATCATTTTTCCCTATCGCGCCAAAACTTAAAAACTCTTTGGTGTTAGGTTTTTTCGTTACGGAATTTCTTGATTCGGTCGCCGCGCTCAAAGCCTGCGATAGAAGCTATGCAATAGTTTAAAAATATAAAAGCGTATATAAAGAGAACAACCCAAGAGATCACTAGTTAAATATTATAAATATACAATACGTTGAACTTAAAGTTTCACAACACATATATTTATTATAGACCACTACAAACGAAGATCCAGAACAGGTAAAGTTAAACAAGAACGATGCACCGCCTGAGAGTATTGTCCAAACGTACTAAGTAAATAAGGGCTGTTTGATACTAAGATCCATAAAATAGTGGTTAGCAGTTTCTCGATATACCAATACTTGTAGGTTTAAAACGTCCATTTGTTATACAGATTTTATTATGAAACCTCTATAATTATTTAGTGTAAGTTAAAATATAATATATCATCTTCCAAGCTAAGTAAGTTCATGCTACGAGTATAATTTTGACGACACGTATGGCGCAGTTTGTAGTGACCCTACTTTCTTGCGCCAGTGGTCGCGAGTTCGAGTCCCGCTGGGGGCATTCATTTGTTAAACTCGGATGTTTGTACTCCAGTCATGAGTGTTGACTACTAGTGTTGATACAACTCTCAAACAAACAATGTCCCAACGTATTTATTTATTATTTTATTATTATGAAAAAAAACCTCAAATAACCGACCGTTAAATATTAAACGAAACTAACTAAAAACGCATTGCATTATACTTTGACCAAAATATTACTACATTAGTCAATATCGGACATGCAAAACATGCAATGGTTATCGCGGCCATACAAAAAAGCTTCTTAATATTAGACGGAAACCACGTTCTTAATCGATGTTGTAATTACTTTAGTGATAAATCCTTGATAAGTAATAGGAGTCAACTTTGCACAGTTGATTAGACTTCGGTAGATAGCTATTGTTAGCGAGGGGTATAATAAATGTCCAAACATAATTTTAAGCTATAGAGCTGAGAGATTGAATTTTGAGTACTATGTATTAAATATCCTACTCAGCTATGTTAGGGATGGCGATGGATTTAATATTACACTGTCACAATATACTTCCGACATGGTCAATGTGCACGTGCGGCACAGTCGAGTGTCCACGGTAAAGTGACCCCACTCGCGCTATTGACTCACGCTTTATAACATTTCCAATGACATGTGTCAAACACTATTGACAAGTACAGTCTTTCAACTACCCTCATTTAAGTATGAAACATGACAACGCAACTAATTATTATTCATTATTCTCTAACACGGCCATACTGACTGGAGGCGCGCTCTCGCGGCTCCTCAATGATTATTTATCTCATCGTTAAAGAACTAATAACGAGTGTTAAACATAGGCAACAATAACAAAAATAATAACACCATGAACTTCAACTGTAAAACGTCCGTTTGCCATCAAAATTTTATCTAAATTACATAGAAAACTATAACTCTTAACATCTTTCGAGTACCAGCGTGAAGCGTTTCAGCCTTCCAACGCTCTTTACTTTGGGGTGAAGCGTCACAGCGTTCAAACGCCCTCAAAACTTCAGCGTGAAGCGTCACGGCATTCCAACGCCTTCAGAACCATAGCGTGAAGCGTCACAGCATTCCAACGCTTTCAGAGACTTAGCGTGAAGCGTCACAGCATTCCAACGCTTTCAGAACCTTAGCGTGAAGCGTTACTGCATTCCAACGCATAATAACGTTAACGTGAAGCGTAATAGCCTTCCAACGTTCCAAGAACAAACTTCCACAGCTTTGTTACATTAAGGGGACTATATCCTTCATCAAATTCACAAAGTAACTGTCAGTTGTCATAATAATTGTTCATAATACTCGTTCATAACACTACCTCATCATTAAGTATTAAGTAAATAATCCTATTTATTCACAGAATCAACACTGATTTCAATGATAACATTGACTGACTTACCAAGAAACTTACTCAAAAATTACAATTCTGTAAAATATGCATGATACTAGTACAATAAATATTTTAGTTACTAAAGTAAAATATAGTCGCGATTATTTTACACAACATTTCTTTCAAAAACTTATTTTTCATGTAAATCTTTACTAAGGAAGGCAAACGACATTGAACGCGTCAGTCTATCAATGGCTCGAATCTACGAATATCCTTATCATCGGCACAAACTTCTACAACTTTACATGTAATTAAGAATCTTGCATTCAATGTATTATAAAATAACGAGAGGATTCTTCTCAACAAGAACTAAATCTCTCCAACATTAAAGCCTATCTTTAATTTTAAGCTTATGGTCATCGAAACGCGTTGTATTTTAATGCTTGTTCGTCCATCCTGCTCTTTGCACTACTTCTTTACTCTACAAACTCTCGATACGATCTATAAATATTTAGAGACGACTCATACAGTAATTTTAAATACCGTAACGTTAATTACAAGTTATACTCCACTTAACAAAGATTTCGAAGATTTATGCTTAAATTTACAACTACTTCTCTAACATCAAAACTTCTTAAAACAATTATAAAATGCTCTACCTATCCGTCGGCACGACAAGTGCCAGTGATGTCAGACGTACAATAATATTAAGTACATTTACGATAATTTCCAGGTACAATATTCGCTACAATATGTATCATCGGACGCCAAAATACGATAACTTCAATTTGCTCTCAAGTACAGACACCAAACGACTATTCAGTAAAATATAAATGAAGACCAGGATAAGAAACAAACTTACAACAAAAACTGTAAAAAACTGTAAGCGGGTTTACTATCAGTACAAATGTGTACAATCAACAATCAAATGCTCTTAAGCCAAATTAAAAATGATATTTTCAATGACTACAGCAGTCCTTTATCCAACAATGGCTGGCGCTGCTGGAAGTAAATAGTAATTTCTATTATCCCACTCTTTTACTAAATATAAGCTATTTTAAAATTTCTGTCTAATTTCACAATTCTCTAAAATTCCTATCTTATTTCTCTCTGAAATAGCGCATTCGCGCGGCTCTGGCTGTTCTACGATAGTTTTTCATCTGATACAATGATTTTCAAATACTTGTACGATAATTCACTCGCACTTGTTTGGCAACCCTGACTAGTGCCTCTAGTGTTTAAATCAATTTCATAAATAACCAAATATTACACAGACAGTCAAATTAAGAGTAACAAACTATGCATTAAACTTTACATTATATAAAGTTACTTAACGCTACAAGTTATAAAATGTCGCATCACTTTTCGCATTCGTATGTAAAATAGAAACACAATATTACACAATTTTAAAGATCACTTAATATCACTTATTATTAAAAACCGTTTTAAAATTACTATGACACGTATATCAGAAAATAATGTACTAAGCATTATTTTACCACCTTTTTAGATATTAAGTTTATAACGTCACTTCAATTTCCGTATTTCTATATAAAATGGAACCACACAACTTACCACGATTGTAATTATCACTTCTCACAATATAAAGATATTACTATTATTTAATTTAACTTCACTATAAAGAACCGAACCCATTTCACTTTTTATACAGATTAATTCACCACATACTTATAAAGAAGATTACCAACAAATTAACAAATGTTCCACGCGAAATCAAAGCTAGTCAAAAACTCTTCGTAGCTTTTATAACAATCAGCAGGAAGTTACATCTTACTTTTTTTTTATTAATATCATCTTAGGAATCAAATCCAGTCTTTTGAATTTAACACTCACAATAAATAACATAATATTTTCTAATTCAAATAGCTGTTAAAATTTACTATTCTTATAAAGTCATAATAAATAGTCCTCTCGCATTAGTACTTACTTCTGTCTGAATTATTTATCCATTAAATACTCTTAACTATTAAATTATTGCATTCTCACAAAATCACTATTTTTCTAATGTAGGTAGAAAACTCAATAGACTCAGTATTCATTAATTTCAAACCACTTCTCATTAATAAATTTGGAATAAATTATTATTATTCACGTTTTCTAATTATTCATAATATTTTATTTCATACAACATCAACACCATAGCCAGTTAAACTCTAGCTAACTCATGTAACTTTACCAACCACTTTCCGTATAAAATTAAACGATGTATCCTGATCGGATATAATTCGCTAAGGCGAACCGAATAGTGATCCAAAAGTTTTAAGTGCATTACATACTCTCGATGTCAAATCTTTGACAACGTTTAAATAACAATATTTTATAAAAGCTATTTACTATGACGTTTTCTTTAGCATCAACTGCTTATAGTATCAACTCTTTCCTTTTGAGCTAAAAATGTACTTTATTAATTTACAAGTAAGACATCGTTCTACAAATGTTTGTACACAGTACACTGGGAACAAGAAGTTCTCTCAATTTTGCTAGAGACGAAACTTCTCACAGTTCATAATTCTAGGTTAACTAAGTATTTAAAATATATCACGATCTAATATTATATCGTACGGGATAATGTCAAAACCAATAATTAAGAAATTCATTGAACATGAATAATGAATATCACACAGATTCATAAAAACCGTTATCTTAGTAAACGAATATGACGGTTGCGACAGGTATAGGCCAATTATTTATCTCGTTAAAACAAATTACATAATAGAAACGTACAAATTCTAGTGTTCATATCAAACGACGATCTATGTTGTATGTTCTCAAGTAATGAGGAATACTGTGTCCCGCTGTAATCCAGGGCATGAAGCAAATAATCGTTATTCTTTTTACTTCAATTAATGATATATCAAAGAAAGAACAAACATTTAAAGAATCTTGTGAAATCCGAATGTACTCTATTGGAGATAGAGCTATATCTTACTTCTGTTTTACAAAAAATGTACACACACGTCCAATAGCACTATTGTAATGATTACAATGAATAATATTATCTGATATTGACTTTCTATGAAAAATACAGTTACGACTCAAATGATACCATACCTATCACAATTATAACACACGCGACTGTTACAATAATTCATATTAACATGTTATCATTTACTTCACGAATTTTACACGTATTATCTACCCGCGACTCCAAATATTAACAAATTCTTAACGCGAGGGTAGATACATAAATGCCTGTCAACTGCAACAAAATCTAAAGGTGTATGTTTTAATAAATCGGAACGTACCTGAGCACACCGGATACAACTACCTCGATTTTATATGCCTCACTCTATTCAGTCTCAAGGCGGTCGACCATGGCCAGCTCAAGCGCAGAGTACTCTATGTGAGAAATAGCCTTCTCGCTCGTGAACTCCGCGAACCACCCGTGAAAACCTCTTCGTTGACACAAACACAAACACTGATACACAACTCATCGACACAAGCACCAACACTCATCTCGTTGACAAAACACAATCACTGATACACTGTTCGTATGGCGGAAGGAAGGTCTCAGTGCTCTAGATGTAGATGGTTCAACTTCTTTGTGTTTAAATTCTTTAACATCGATAAGAAGAATTAATGCCATGTGTCGGTATTCGAATAAAACGGCTCATAAGTTGGCGATCAGGCCTTTCGGTGTCTTTTGTAGGTAGCACGGAAATACGATCGATTCTGAATCCCTCCGAGGATGGGAAACCCATGAGGAGAATCACAGGCGAATCCCGCCGCTGCTGTTAGGGATGGCGATGGATTTAATATTACACTGTCACAATATACTTCCGACATGGTCAATGTGCACGTGCGGCACAGTCGAGTGTCCACGGTAAAGTGACCCCACTCGCGCTATTGACTCACGCTTTATAACATTTCCAATGACATGTGTCAAACACTATTGACAAGTACAGTCTTTCAACTACCCTCATTTAAGTATGAAACATGACAACGCAACTAATTATTATTCATTATTCTCTAACAGCTATATTCTTATGTTCTTATATTAGACTTAATACTATTTTTTTGTTAAGCTGTTGAAAGCTCTCATTAGTTTCCAGCAATCTCGCCGGTTGTGAAGCAAACGCCATACTATAGATGCTGCTCCTGATACTCGAACTCGCGACCGCTGGCGCAGAAAGTAGAGAAAGTAGGTACTCACTACAAACTGAGCCAAACGAGTCATTCAAAATATATAACAGTATCTAGAAATATAAGAACATATAAATCCGTTTAAATTACTTACTAAAAAGCTTTAGAAATGATAGGTTGATTTACTATATTATATTCATCACATTTGTAAGTTATTCTACTGCTTTGAAGAACACGAAACTTTTTTATAATATTTTCTCAAGCGAAAGCTACAAAGCGATGTTAACAGGCATGATATTAAATTTTATCATATTACCGGCCATGTCTTTGTTAAGCAGACCGTAAGTAAACCTTTACGCGTGCTTTTTCTGTATAAAGCTACGGTGAACTGACATGAGCTTTCATTTATAAACGTTGTGTTATGTTTATGAATTATTTGTGTACGCGTCGTTTACATACATTTATATTATGTTATAATACTATTTGTATTTAATTTAAACTCCTGATCAAATATTATTTTCTATGTCTAGTTATTTATATTTTTTTGTATTATTGTATAGTAATATAACATTTATTTAACACCTTATAAGTAAACTTATAAGTAAATACTATTTTTTTTTATTATGCTAATTTTTTGTTTGTTAGTTAAATACTTATAATGTCATTATTCATTTACCTGTTGTGTTATTAGATGCAATATTATATTAAAGTCAAAGAGCATATAAAATTTATGGCTTTCCGGACAACTCTATAAAAAAAGTATATAAGAACATACCCTTTTGGATGTAGAGATAGGTAGGAGTAGTAGTGGTGGCCCGCCGTGTCGTGCGGGCATTTATATACGCTATAAGCTGCGTGTGCGGGTAGTAGCGAGTAGCGCTCCCCGCCGTAATTGCGACAGCTACCCGCCAGTCGTATGCTATAGACCATCCTTACCAAAAACTTTAAAAAGGACAATTCAAGGCAAGTGCTTGCCACACCACGTATCTTTCACCTTTCTCGGTTACCTGGACTGTTACTTGCGGTAATATTTTTTTTTAATATGGTAGGACATTGTTACTCACATCGCCATCTAGTTCCGTGGTAAGCTAAGAAGGAAGCTTGTGTTACGGATACCAGATAGTTGATATACAACATATATAAGTTTAAATATATACATATTATTTAGTTTAACAAATGAATGCACTCAAGGGGGCTCGAACCCGCGACCGCTGGCGCAAGAAAGAAGGGTCACTACAAACTGCGTTAAGCGTGTCGTAATATGATGAACATCGAATTGTATCAAGTATTATTTTGAATGAATTTTTAGGAAGAATAAATTTGTAATGTTTAAACTAATTTTTTATAAGGTTTTTTGATCAATCTCAAGTATCACAAACTTTATTGAAATTTGAGCCAAGTATCGCCTTTCGGCACGCCTAGATCTTTATTAAATAAATATGTAAAGCAATGCTTAGTTATTCTTTATACCGTTACCGAAACCGTTTGTAGCATCAGAATAAATTCAACTTATAACTTTGGCAAATAAAATTTCTCTAGTCATTTGCAAAAATCATAATAAGCAGCATAAGAAAAATATAAGAATTATTTTTAATTTTTTAGTAAGTATAAGGAAATTAATGTAGGATCGTAAAAATGTTTAATAAAAGCACTTTGTTAGAACTCATTGATTATTTATATTTTAAAATATAAGCTACAACATTTACGCGTTACGTCGTCATAATGACAAGACATCCTCCTTTCTTCCATTATACTTCTCACGCATTCTATTCTTAAAATCCTTCCATTTATTACCTTTTATTCTTACATGCATACTCCTTTTACAAATCCCACATTAATATAAGTAGTCCTTGAACGGGAATATAAGCTAGGACTTATGGACTATACCTAAGAAACCTAGGTACAACCTAAATAATTGAAAATGTGATTATACCTATTTCGTTTAGGTCATTTCATTACGCCAGCATCTTTAAAGCTATAATTTAAAAATTTAACGCTAGGACACGTCTCAGTTTTTCTCAGTGAATTTAATTCGGTTTTCTTGGCGTCCTGTTCCAACGAGAAAAAGTCAAGCTGAAAAATTGTGTAAGAAGCTTTAGCAAGCGGAAAGCAGCGCGGAATTAGATTATAGTGAAATAAAATGAAGTTGGAGAAAATATTTATGCCCTCCTTTTACATAAGTTCGCTTTTATTATATTATAAAGTCTAGTCTCATCATTATCATTTACTTGTCATACTGTGAGTCGTATTGGTTTTATTCTATACTAATATTGTAGAGCTGAAGAGTTTGCTTGTTTGATTGTTTTGTTTGTTTAAATAATCTCAGGAATAACTGGTCCGAATTAAAAAAAAACTGTATGTGTTGGATAGTCCGTTTATCGAGGAAGGCCAAAGGCTATACTACATTACGCTACGACCAATAGGAGCAGAGCTTGAATGAAAAATGATGCTAAAACGACTTCTTAGATGAAAAGCTAGTAAGTTTTACCTTTCTATTTAGTGTATACCTAATCGACTAAATTAGCATAACCTATATTTCATTACAATTGCTTCTATTCATCAAGTATATACATGGCCCCATGCAAGCTGAAAATTACACGTCAAACATACCCAAATAACTTAAAGAACCATCAAATAGTAGCTTAATTAATAACAAAAGTTAACTTCAACTATGATTAAAAAACACACAAAACAAAAAAAAGTCGTTTTAAGAAATATAAAGAGAGAACAAATGTTCTGTGTTAATATATTAAATCTACCTCTTAAATAATTGTATCTACAATATTTTATAATATACCTTATATCTCAAAGAATAGAGGTGAATATAAGTTAGCAATAAAATATTTATAAAGACACTCGTTCGCGATGTTTTTATTACATTTTAATGGGAGCTAATTGCTCTACCCATTTCCTAGGACCGCAGTCGCAAACCTAGATTTTCTAGATATTAATGGCCCTATAAAACATTCACATGTATATTTTAAAAATATCTGATTAGTAAATATTTTTTAAACATATTAGTACCTTCTTTTCTACATAGAAAAAAATTGTGAGTCGAAATATTATTTTATATTTTGTAATGAAATAGTTATTGTTATCTGTCTGTAACCGCGTTACAAGAAAACCATCGTCGGAATTTGAAAGGCATGCATATGTTGATATATATTTGATATATATTTGATATATAGTTGAAATATATACTTTTTACTGCTGCAAAATATTTCATATCTGACAAAACATTGTGACAAGGTGGTATCCCAGAGAAGGTAAAAGAAAAAGAGGCAGACCACAGAAAAGATGGGACAACGATATAAGAGAAGTGGCAGGAATGAAGTAGCACAGAGTGGCTTTGGAAAGATCAGAGTAGAAGAGGTTAAAGAAGGCCTTTTCCGATTGGCAAACAGATCTGTAAAAGATCAAAAAGCAGCAAATACTAGAATAAGTTTTAATTTGATTTAGCTTTAGGTTAAAGTTTGTTACAAAATATTGTTATTAGTATAAGTTGATCTGAAATAAAGGCTAAATATCATTGAGAAAACATTGCGTACTAACCGTTTAATGCATACATGTATGAACGCTCGGATTTAATCTCTATCTTACAAATACACACACTCATAAAGTAAAACGACGTTTTACATTATTTTAGTATAAATAATGTAAAATAAATACATTTTGAATTACCAATTAATTAATCTAAGAACGAAAGTATAACGAAATATGTACAACACAATATCCTCTTTTACTTAATATACTGAGAAAGAAACATAAATTGTTTGTTGTAAGATGAAACAAAATTAATTATAAGAGCATATTAAGAGCTTTTAAATTGAAAAGCTTTATTTAAAGCTAAAGAGCAACCACATTATGATATTATAATTTTCATAAGGTTACTGCTCGAACTTGGTTAACTTAGGAATAAGTAGTAAGTCTTCTTAAGATGTTAATCCGACCTTCAAAAGCCATTAGATGTTGAGGATTTGTAAATGGACTGTCCAATGAAAGTTAAAATAGAAATGCATTAATATCTTCTAAAATTAAATACTTGACCAGATTGAAACCGCTTTGATTAAAAAAAATTAAAAAATTGAAGCGGTTTTAATCTTGATAGGATTAGGAATCGTGGAAAAAACCGTTTTCCAGATAAAAGACTATAATTTATTTCTGTGCCTTTCATCCATATAAGTTCAGGCGTTCTGAGTGATTTTGGTAACAAATAAAAAAACATTGTTATGATGCAGTCTCGATTTTAGCGAATGCAACTTGTTTAGTAGTTTGTAAAACAAATATTTAAACTAGGAATAATATTTATATGTCTAATACAAAATATTTGCAACTTTAACATGAAAAAAATATATATAAAGGTATATAGTCAAAACGTTCACGTATAAATTTTCATATTATGAATCGGTTTCGATAAAATTTATTACATAGATAGACTAGGCACAAGAGCAAATCCATGTACAGTCCCTTGTAAATCATAGTCTTCTAATTAAAATATAACTTCGTTAAGACACCCAAATGCATAAATTAGAAAATATACCCGCTTTATTTTCTAACTTAATAAGCTAACGGGACTTTACTTCACTTCGAGCAGTTGTACGTCTTCTAAAGACGTTAATCTAACCTTTGAAAGCAATTAGTTAGTTGAGGTTTTATAAATGAACCGTGCCCTAACTGAAATGGATATACATTAAACATAACTCTAGTTAAATTTCTTTGATTCTTTAATTTCTTTTGAATTCTTTTGATGTAGCTTGCTAGTATTTTTTTGGTATTGTCTTCTATGAAGGAGGGTGCAGGTTCGACTTCAGTTCTGGTGAAAATAATATTAATTTAGGAAAATAAGAAAACATAGAACGTTTCTATTTAAATAATTTTATTTTGAGTAGCTTTAATTGTAAACAATCTGTATATTTGTAAAATCAATTTAATAGCTAAAGCTTAAAGCACAATGAATAAAATTTTTACCTATTTACCTTTGTTTGTATGTTTCGACTAATTAATGAAACGGTTCGACAGATTTTGTCGTTGGCAAATGGCTATCTGTCTGTCTCTCTGTCTGTGGGCAGATTTTGATGAAATTTTTGTATGACGATAGTTGTAGCTTATAGGATACTTTTTACTAAGGAAAATTATCTAATTTCTCGTTAAAGTGCATCTAGGAACGAATTCGAGCAGAGTGAGGGTCAAAGTCTTTTACATTATGTTAAAATATGTGTAATTCATAAATGTATAAATAAAATAAAATATAAAAATAAAATGAAAATACAAATTTATTTTCCTAACAAAATTCTAAATAACGTAAACCGTTTTTATTATAACATTATTTTAATATAAGAATTATAAGAAGCTTATATATGCTTTGTATTTTCATTTCCACAAATACTTGTGATTATGTTAAATTTTGTTTGAATAAAATTATAATATTAGAAACGTTTTTTGTTTATTGTTTGCGTTATGTTTATTATTATACGTCATATATTTTAATATTAAGATTATTTTCTTATTACGCATATATTAACTTTATTTCCAAAATCTATAGGTATATGTTATAAAATTCGATGTAGTCGAATATGTACATCGATTATTCTTGAAAATGTTGAAATAATAATTATAAGATGTCTAAACTATTAAGTGTAAAGGCGGCCTTATCACTTAGAAGTGATTTCTTCCAGGTAACCTAGACTATAAAGAAACTTGTAGGGCTGCACGGCCAAAGGTTGGTGTAGCAAAAATAACATTTGATGAAGAAGGTGGGCTAAATACACTTAAAATCTAATAAATCAAACTCAAATCAAAATATTTATATCAATGTTTTCTTATATGTAGTTATCCTAAATATTTCACTGAAAAATATATAAAGGTATTATAACAATACTAGCTTTTCCTGCGGCTTCGCACACGTACTAGTGACCGGAAACTAATGTTTTTCTGAGTCGCGTGGTATGGTACCTCGCAGAACTAACGCACACCTTTCCTTCTCCTATCGGTCGTAGCGTAATGTAATATAGCCTATAGCCTTCCTCGATAAACGGACTATCCAAGACAAAAATATTTTTTTCAATTCGGACCAGTAGTTCAACAAACAAACTCTTCAGCTTTATAATATTATATAGTATGGATAATACCCTAAAAATCTATAATATTTGATCACTCTGTATTCCCTTGCCTACTGTCATAGCTTACCGAAGCCTAAATAACATGCCCGGCAGGTTTACTGCCCCTACTTTCGTTTACTAAGAATGTATTATTAATATTTGAGATTTTTCCCTCTTCTATTTTATACGTCGCTATCATCTTAAACAATGGCTAAATACACGGTATTCCTTAATCATCATTTTCTATAGAACATAAGTAGCGTTTTTATGTGAACAATACACATGTACTATATAGATTATAGATCTTTAATTTTACCCGACTGCGCTAGAAGGAGGGTTATGTTTTTCGAGAGTATGTATGTATAATTGTTTGGCTCGCTCTTTAGCCTGAATGGCTCGATGAACTGTAGCTTGAGAGCGTTAGATTCGTATTTACTGAATGAATGCTGCTGGGTATATCAAAATAATAAAAAAAACAATATGGCGGATTTTTGGCGCCTAACTCAAATGTTAGGAACGCTCGCTCTGCAGCCTGAACAGCTCGTTGGATTTTAGCTTCAAAGGTGTTGTTAGTTTCATATTAATTGTGAAAGTGACACCGGGTATAAATTTTGAATCAGAACACAACATATTTTAATGGTTTTCCATTTCCAAATTACACAAAAACGCAGGGTTATTTTTTGTTTTTTGATTACACTTGTTTAAACCTATTTCCGAATTACTGTTATAAATATAAAATTTTGGGTAAAATTAAATTTACCTTAAACTAATCGTTAAGTCCCGTTGTACGTTATATAGTTATGAAACGCAAAAGTTTAAAAAGTTATCTTGTTTGTATCGTTAAACCTTAGTACCTTGACTAGGCATTAAGCGATCCATTTGCAATCGAAATACTAAAATAAGCTGTGAATACCATCGACTCAATAATTGAGGTATCTAGAACCGATCTACCGGGTCAACTGTACCGCAGTTAAGTATCTAGTTAAAATCATTGAACTTAAATTAAACAAATTTTATATGTGGATGTGGTATTTTTAACCTGGTAATTATACTCGCATTAGGAACTACTAAATTATTCTTGGTTCGCTCGAACGTCCTTATTTGTAACAAAGCCTCATTAATAAATTTCAGTAAGTCGAGATTCGACACTATTTTTTGGAAATCTTATTTTTAGTTAGAATTTATAGTTTTAGAATATTTAACTTGAAATACATAATATATAATATTATAAATACTACCAAAAAGCTGAGCTTTGTGCTTTTCTAACGGATAATAATTTTTAAGACAGTTATTAATGTTCATTTTTAACGGTTATAAAATTATTTTTGTGTTTTGACAGAAAACACATCTAGATAAGACGTTTTCTTACTATGTTAAACCACAAATCTATAGGTGTGATAGTTTTGCAGTAAAATATGCCACAAAATGCTCAGGTTGTGGGGTAATAAACACCCATGACTGGAGTACAAACATTCGTGATCAACAAATCAAAGCAGCCGCTGGCGCACCGACGGCAAGTAGGATCACTACATTTCTTTTTTTAAATACATAAACATGCAGTCAGTGTTCAATGTATTAATTGATAAATATCAAGATCACTACTTAGGCCTTCTTGAAAATCTAGAAGATATAGAGACCAAAATAAGGCGACCTATAAGATTATAGAGTATTTCAAATGCGTCGTAATTATTACGAAGAATATAATGAGGAATAATTTAAAACTAGATTCCATTTGTCAAAGCCTTTTGCCCCGAACGTACTACAACTAATAGAAAATAAATTCGAAGTAAGTAACTACTATCATTTATAACCAATCTTTATTAAAAAGGGGTAAAACTAAAAATACGTTTCTCATCGCTTGAAAAATTGTTTGTTCTCTTTTTTAGAGCTGCTATTTTTCAAGTAAACCGTAATAACGTGTCGTCAAAATCATAATACTTATGTGAAATCTAAGAATTTGGTTTCTGTCTGTAGAACGTGGGCGGAGTCGCGGCAAATGCCAGTCATTAATAAATATAGACATAGAATTACGCTACCTAACAAACATCTCTTCAAGAAGTGTGTGTAACGTCACGTAAACACACGTGACGTTAATCAAACGAAAGATTAAAATTCAATAAAATCCAAAGTTTTAAAATCTGAACGCGTCTTATTTTTTTTCAATGAAGTACCAACAAGAGATATTTGTCCATTTTTCAGTTATTATTGAGGAAAGTTTTAAAACGCTTATTGCTATAATATAATATACTAGCGACTCGCCCTCGCTTCGCTCGGGCTCTTCCCTAGATTTAGCACAGGTAAAGCCGCGGGATCTGCTAGTTATGCATATAAACCTTCCTCTTGAATCACTCTATCTATTAAAAAAAACCGCATCAAAATCCGTTGCGTAGTTTTAAAGATTTAAGCGCACATAGGGATATAGGGATATAGGGACAGAAAAGGCGACTTTGTTTTATACTATGTAGTGATTTTTAGTTTACAGTTATAAAAACTATATCAATGACCACGATATATAAATTTAATTAATAAATATGCCTTCTTCACGATCATCTTTTTTCTGACATCAGTGAAAACCATAGCATTATTATTAAGGCATAAACAGCAGCCGGCTTAATAAGTTGGCAGCGTTTGTTAGCTTTATGAAACAGTTATTTAAATTCATTAAATTATACTGTCGTTTCCTGATTTTACTTATGAAATTACCTTGTAATGTTGGCTCCTTCATTTTATTGCAAAATTAACAGCAGCCATTTTATATAACTTTACATTACGCTAGCGGTTATTCAGATGTCAGCATCATTTAGATAATATGTAGATAACATAATTAATTTCGACAATAAAGTATATTATAATGAATTAATTTAATTAAAAATGAATTAAAAAGGAGGGTTTCAGCGAAATTTAGACATACAGAAAAAAAATATTATGTTCGGACAGACACAAAAAATGTAATAATTATAGATTTGGCTCCTGTATCGATAATAATGACTTTGCAATAAGATTTTTCAAATAAAAAAATATGTTAGGTTAGGTTATGTTTAGGTTACCCACATGCTACGTAACGTATTTCTTGCAAATCTAACTTGTACGTACTCGGATTTAGTAAATGTTATAATATTTAATGTAAGTGAATTTATTATTCTTAATGAGAAATAAAGATTCTAAGCAGAAAAAATATTTACATATTCGACTAAGTTAGAATTTTAATATCATCATCATCATCATCATCAGCCCTTTTTAACATCCCACTGCTAGGCATGGGCCTCCCTCAGTACGAGGGGGATCAGGCCATAGTCCACCGCGCTGGCCTAGTGCGAGTTGGCGGACTTCACATGCCTTTCGAAAAGTTGTTGGATTTTCTCAGACATGCAGGTTTCCTCACGATGTTTTCCTTCACCGTAAGACAAGTGGTAATCATGATATAAATGATTCGCACATGAAAATATCAGAGGTGCGAGACATCACTCGGTTATCCAAGCGACGCGTTACCGCTGGACTGCCACTGTCGATTTTTTTTTTAATATATCTAGATTAAAAGTATAATATTACTTTTCTCTATTATCTAGATGTATTTATAAACATTAATAACATATTGCTCGTATTAGTTATTATTCATAACATATTAATCGAAAAATAACAACTAGTTTCAACATCTTTTTTCCAGTTTCCACCTCAAGAAATAAAACAAGCATAACATTCTTACAAAAAATAGAGTATGGTACACAATTAGCTTTTAAAAGTAATCGAAGCTTAATAGAGAGTAAATCCATACTAATTGATATCCAAAAATCCTTCTTAGAATCACCTCCGTAGTACTACTGATTGCTTTGGAAAGGGATTACGTCGCCTAATTTGCTCTACTATGGATACCCCAGAATTAGTCGCTTCTTTTACGCGTAAGTGTATAAAGTTGTTTCTTACATTTAGAAATGGGTCAAATATTCTTAGTTCAATTATATTCGACAAATATATCGAACTATTTAATGGTTTTTTGAAGTTATACTTCTTTAGGCGCGTTATGAAAAAATGATGAGAGTGAAATTTTAAGATGCGCGCGCATCACTGTGACACAAAAGCTACATGTTGAAGTTGGCCACAGAATAGAATAAAAATATATATTTTTTTTCAACAATGACATGGGTGTCATTTTCGAGGTTTCTCGGGGTGCTAATTGCGAAAATGAGGCCCATTTTCAAATCCAAGATGGCGGACATCCGGTTTTTTTTTCAACAATGCCATGGGTGTCATTTTCGAGGTTTCTCGGAGTGCTGATTACGAAAATGAGGTCCATTTTCAAATCCAAGATGGCGGACATCCGATTTTTTTTTCAACAATTACATGGGTGTCATATTTGAGGTTTCTCGGGGTGCTAATTGCGAAAATGAGGTCTATTTTCAAATCCAAGATGGCGGATATCCGGTTTTTTTTAACAATGACATGGGTGTCATTTTCGAGGTTTCTCGGGGTGCTGATTACGAAAATGAGGTCCATTTTCAAATCCAAGATGGCGGACATCTGGTTTTTTTTAAACAATTACATGGGTCAGGGTGTCATTTTCGAGGTTTCTCGGGGTGCTAATTGCGAAAATTAGTATGTATTATTTAATGATGCCAAATAAGTATAACTTCTAACGCGTGTACATAAGTACACACACACAATTTTTTTTTAAATCATTCCGGCTTTGATTAATTTAGGTGTATTTAATTTTCAACCATGCTCATAACAGAGGAGATTTTTTTGTTTCCTTAGCTTTCCGTCTTTTATTTGATTTGCATAATTTTTATTTTTGATTAAAAGCGATTTCCCATCTAAATGTTTAAGAATAAATTTAGCAGGCATTTAGCTTATATTAATATAGGGTATTATTAATATAGGGTATTATTAATATTCGCCTACAGATTTTTTAAATGATTTTGCATACGAATTACAATTACATTTCATTATTTAAGATAAGAAAATATAATATCGTTAAATATCTTAACAAAAGAAATTGCTTATAGGGATATATTATAAATTCCTTGAAAATCACTCATCATTACAATCATGATACATAATACATATCTATAACTATGTAAAATAGGCAAAATAAAAAAAATAAGCATCTTTTTCTCTACCATTGTCAACAGATTTTTTAAGGCCTAGTGTATGTAATAGTCCCATAAACCTAGTGGTTAACCATCTTTCTCCAATATGTGAAAGCCCAAAAATATAATTCAATCAAAAAATACAGGCACGGATCCATTTTGAAGTACCTATTACGTTTTAAAGCAAACGAAAACTAAATCAAACACAACATTATTTCAATTATCTCATAAAATAACCAGTCTATTTCGAGCATGTTATTTCCTTTACAAATGGGGTACATCTGTCGTCGGGACAAATTGATTTCCCGCGAGTTTCGCGTTTGACTGAAAAACCGAAATATTACGTTATTACAATTGTAATATGCCTATTTAAATACAAACATTCAAGAATTTCATGTGCGTGTTAAATAGCAGCGATTTTATTTTGTATATTAAAATTTGTATTGCTTGTAATGAAATAAAATTTGTTCATTATTGACTCATATAAATCGATACTTCATATTAAACTTTAGACAGAATCAAGGGTTTGAGAGATAATGGAGCGATAAGAAAGCAATGCTGTAAAAAAAAAGATTCGATGCAAAAAATGTCTCCGTTGTTACTATCCTTACTAATCCTTACTAACATTATAAATGCGAAAATCTGTCTGTCTGTTTGTCGCGCTTTAGCGCCAAAACTACTTAACCGATTTGAATGAAATTTGGTACACAGATAGTCTAGAGCCTGAAAAAGAACAAAGGCTTCTTTTTAATGCAAAAAAAAGGTTGTTGAAAGAAGGAGATGAAAAGTTGTATAGAAGTATCGTAATTTTAAGAGCTTGAAACTTATTTTTAGGTTGTTGATTCGTCATTAATAAACTAGCGGAACCCGCGGCTTTGATCGCGCTAAAGCTTGGAACGAACCCGATCGAAGTAAGAATGAGTCGCTAGTTTGTATAAACATAAATATGAAAAACTTATTCAGTTTTTGTTTTTCACGGAATTAGAATTTATATGCTCTTGTATTGCATTCGTAAGCTATCAAACTTTAAAGCAACTTTAAAAAATACATAACAAAAATAGTATCGTGAAAAGTTTTAGAATAATAACTTAAAATGATATTCACTATATTCTGCACACTTATTTCATCAGTCTCTTCAATCTAATTTTATAAAAATTCTACTTTTTAATTAACTTTTTACTTATTGAGAGCATTAAGTGCACCGCAAGGTAAACCTGGACAAAAATGATGGGTGACTTCTAAAACTAGAATGTTATTACATTATTAATTGAATTTAAGTATTAAATAGGGCTGCCTCACTGATAATAGTTCACTATGTTACGGATTGCGGGTTCAATTGTACTTGGTAAATATTTTTTTCTAATGTAACGTTAACTTTTCTACAAATGGCAACACTCTCTCTGCAGTTAAAATAAATAATAATATAAACAATAACGTCTAATATTAATTTGAAAAATCCAAAGAAAAAGCTCTAGGGCAGATATCTCTAAAATAAATAAGTCATTTTTCTGTATAAAACGTATCTATTGTAACGAGCTTACTTGGAAAACCAAGAATCGGGTTAAATTTCATGTGCGAATCATTTTCAACGCGATTGATTACCACTTGCCTTACGGTAAAGGAAAACATCGTGAAGATACCTACATGTCTGAGAGAACCTGACAAGTTTACGAAAGACAATGTGAAGTTCATCAATCCGCACTTAACCAACAAGGTCTCTCCCGCATTAAAAGGAAAACCCTTAAAACAGCTGATCGAGTATTTTTTGTGGTAAACTTCACACTTTCAGTGGTCTCCCTGTTTGTTTAGTGAACACTCAGCGTCCTCATTAAACGAAGCCGCAAAGAACTTTTCAGAGGAATCGTAATGCTTCATTATACATTAATTAAAATTTTTTTAGTTCCATTTTTATGTCGTTGCATGTTGACGAACAAGACATTTGCTGGTTAATGCGAAGTAATTAGTAGTAGTATTATATTTTCTATTGCAAGTTTCTCTTCGTTAGTGTTACAATTCGCAGCTTAGAATTTCCTGCATAGAACAAGAAAAACGTTAATTAACTATTTAATTTGGAGTTCTTAGTGAAAGTGACAACGTGACATAGTAACGAAAATAGCTGACTTTAAGTTGTAAAATTACGAGTAATTTAATAGATTGGAACTAGTAAAAGTATAGTTTATCTTTTGTATAGGTTATAAATAACTGGTTAAGCTACTAGAACTTAACCCCCGGTAAATGGCTTAGGAAAGAAGTCCTTCACAGTTACATACAGAATAACCTATGCGAGTTTCATCAAAATCGGATCAATGATCTAGAAGAGCATAGTGGAGAAAAATATTACATACATTATTTCTCAACTTTTTGATCGTTCATCAAGATTTTATTTATGTTACAATTAGCTTTATTTATAAGTAACATAAATAGATTTTTATTGAAGAATTATTCATAAGTTGACTAGTTTTAAGTGTATTAGAGTCCTGTTTTAGTTTCTAACATACTTTATGGGCTTAAAAATAAATAATTACCATTTGCATGCAAACAACTCATTTTGTTCGTAGCAAAAATAAGTTTAAACTTTATAGTTTTACGTAAAGGTGAGGTAAAGTTATTTTTTTAACTAGAAAAACGTCATGTTACTTTCAGGGAAAATAGAATTCTTCAGTTACTATCTCAATGATCTATTTGCTAACATGTACCTACGATTGCAGTTTTGCCAAAAAACTAAGGTAAAAAATATTTTTAAATATGTAATCTTCATAACAAATTTTATCAAAATCTGTCGAGTCAAAAATCTTTCTTGTATTGCAGTCACAGACACACAGACACATAAAATTTAAAAAAAACATGCATAGATTTGGCCTCTGTATCGATAATAATTACAATTACTATAAGGTTTTCCAACAAATATGTAATGTACGCTCAGAATTTTATTCTATTATGTAGGTACAAATTATATAATATATTTAAAAGACCTATATACCTGCATATACATATATATTTGAAATATATAACAAAAATAAATATTAAATATAATTTTAAACTTTTCTGTACTTATACTTGACTTCGCAAAACATGTTTAAATGTGCGAAAGAAAAAAAAACAATATTGGTCACCAATTCTCTTGTTAATACAAATAGTACAAATGCAGTGTTTAATTCAAATGAGCAAAAACAAATTCACGCTTAGCATCATTTATTAAGAACTGCGAAATAGAAAAACCATTCAAGTTTTAAAAGCGAACGGGAGAACGGAAAATTGCCTGTTTTTCACAATTAAACTTTGTAATTTATCTTGGTTGTTCGAATTCGTACTCTGCGTTTTTAATTAGTTTTGTTGCCATGAAAATATAATGATATAATTAGAGCTGGTTTCATTTTATTTTTTCTAATTTAAATAAAACATTGTGGTAGGTAAAAGGGTGTCACGCCTTTAAGTTGTAATGTTTATATCCTTTTTCAACGTGTTTAACTTTAACTAAGTTTATCACTTACCTTACAGTGAAGGAATATGTCGTAAAGAAAGTTGAAATATCGTAATAAGTATACCTTTTGATATCCGTTACATATATAGTTCCATTTCCACTCATTGCCTGTATGAATATTTTATTGAATAGATAATATGCTTTAAGATTATTAATTTATGAAAGTTTTAATTATTATATTAATAATCGCAAAATATTATATTCTATGACTTAAAATTAATTGAATACTATAAAAGTAGAAATCGTTTGTCTTATCATTCATTCAAGTATTTTTAATTAACAAGTAATCGCGCCAATATTACAAAAATAACACGTGTACATAATTGTAGGAAAGTTAGCATATTTTTAACAAGCTTTAAACAGACAGAACATTACCTTCTTTGTTAGAAGTATGTCAAAAATAATGTAAATAACATTCAATCAAATTGAGTATCAGGAAGCGTTTTCTGAGTATATTATGTTAGGGTATATTTTAAATCAATTATATAATAATATAATGTCTGTACTCCAGTCATGGTTGTTTATATTAATATTATGTATTTATTTTAAAGTTATATATGTAGTGTATCAACTATCTGGTATCCGTAACTCAAGCTTCGTAGCTTACCACGGAACTAGATAGCGCTGTGTGTAATAATGTCCAAAAAAAAACTTTTGAATTAATAAGTTATATCTCAAAGGACGTATATATAAAACTAAAGTAAAAACTTTTAAGGCTAGCTGTTAATTGGGTTTGAAGTTACACATATAACTAAACCTTACAATATCATGGAAATAATTCTTTTGTAACAAATCAAAAGTTATCGAGGGCACGTGCTTCAGTAAAAGCCTCAATGAAGCACGAAACTAAGCACGTTATCAGTTTATTAGTTAAGTAACTTTTACACAAGCTTTCCTCATGTGAAACTCAAGAACAAAACAAAATGTTAACCTAACATCTTAAGTACGCTTTACTTACTAGCTTGCTTCAATAAGCTTTAAGCTCTCCAACTTTGGCCTGTAAAGTGTAAGTCTTGAGTCTAGATAATGGTATTTCAACGTTTAAGGTTTATTTATTTAAAAAAGCAGGCTATTAAACAACAATATGTATATAACTTATTACTTTGTTACCTACTACACACAGTTCGCATTACTTATAATAAAATAGAAACTTGCGTATATTTTTTTACTTTATCAAGCTGAAACTGCTGGATGGATTTTGATGAGATTTAGTGCATCGATTATAACCTAGAATAATACAGGCTACGATACATGAGGTATGTAGAACGCAACGTAGTGTTGTTAACTTGAGGGAAAGTTGTTAGTTTATCTATATATTAAACGTTCTTATAGATATTAAACTAAACAATATAACAATTAATATAATATAAATTTCAACCATATAACTTATTCCAGTGATTTTTAAATTATTGTAGTAATTGTAGTAATAACTGCCGTAGAAGGACCCTGTCTAGTATTTTTAAGACCTCTCTAATCATTCTTGATAAAATCTCACACATTAGAAGCAAAACTTAAGACAGACAGACAGTTTGTAGTGACCCTTCGCGATCGCGGGTTCGAGTCCCGCGGGCATTCATTTAAACTCGGATATTTGTACTCCAGTCATGGGTGTTTATATTTATAATATTATGTATGTATTTAAATTTATGTATGTAGTATATCAACTATCTGGTATCCGTAACACAAGCTTCCGTCGTAGCTTACCACGGAACTAGATGGCGTTGTGTGTAATAATGCCAAAAAAATCTTAAGATGATTTTAAAATTGACGTACCTTCTTAATTATTATTAAATATACTAAGTATTACAAGCTTGAGAAACCGAGAAATTTTGGACTTTCAAGTTTTTCAAGATATCTTCAAGTAAAGTTATATACAAATATCCTTCTGAATAATCCTTTAAACAACACGAAATATCTTCGAAAGTAATCGAGACGTATCTGTATTGTGTTTTGTAAGTAGACAAAACGGTGTAATAAATTTGGGTCGGTCGAGTGCTGATCAAGGGTTATTTTGATGCGGATTTGGGGCCTACAGATTTGCATTACACGTGAGATTGAAGCACGTGAATTGAGGTGACCACTATAACTAACAACTTAACCTATCTATTCATAATAAAACACTAACTTAGCCAAACCTCTACATAAAAAAAAATCGGGCAAATCTTATTAAAATAGCCATTAACATCGACACAGGCTGAACTATTCAAAGTTATTAATAGTTTAAATATTTTCTCAGTACGATTAAACAACTTCCCTACCAATAAATTATACTGTATTATTAGAAGTATCAGGCTTATATAACGTCCCACTGCTGGACCCAGGCTTCCTTCTAATATGAGGAAGATGAGACCGTAGTCCACCAACTGGCTGATTCCGGTCAGCGGACTGCACATCTCTTTCAGAAACTGGTCTCAAATAACAGGTTTCTTTACATTGTTTTCCTTCATTGTATATGATTACTATGTTGACAAATAATTCGCACATGAACATAATATGAGAAATACGAGGTCCGGGACTTGAACGCGATGTACTTGGCTCCCTGAAAGATCCCTCTAGGCTACTATTGCTCGAGTCCACTACGCTATATGTATATAGCATAGTGGACTCAGGCAACAGTAGCCTATAGGAGACAAAACATATTTTTTTGTTATTACTCTTGTGCTTTATTATACGTTATTGTTATTTGGATTGTTCGTTTATTTAATTAAGCTCAATACGCTCAATTATAATATTATTGATTAACGCTTTTAACTATTAAGTAATGTGTTGTAATTGTGAAGTTTAAAAATAGTTCTTCACTATTAATTATAGCCCTATGTGGATTTTTTTCCAGAAATGGCAAAAAACAGACTACACAGTAACTAAGTCCTTCGAGTATTCGTAAGCAAGTCGCTAGCATAGCGCAATTTACTACGACCGTCACATACAATGAAACGGCACTATAAATATTGAATGAAGTTAAAAATGTAAAGGTTTAAAACTCAAGTTGATAGTTTAAGCACATTCTTGTCAGATATAGTTTGTAGAGAAATAGTGTTAAAATTTACATGAGTTTTGTTCCTCGGGTTGATTTTGTAAATAGCGCTTGCAATGCAATCGTGCTACGGAACGAAATAAAGTAACCTAAAGCACAGTGTCACATGAGAATAAATATAAAGTCCAACTAAAATAGGTTCTATATGGACTTCGGTTTCATTTTTCCAACCGCAGCGTTATGTATGTATGTATGTATGTATGTATGTATGTATGTATGTATGTATGTATGTCTATCAGTGTTGTTCCGATTTCTTAATAATATGAGTGTTAGCCTATATTGAATTAATTAAAACCCAAACTGGTGAATTCAAAACACCATTTTATTAGATGTTTTTTAAGAAATCTGTCAAATCTTGAGTGAAGAAGTATAAAGGCTTACTGCTAAAGCAGTAAATTAAAAAAAATCAAATATGTAAAGCAAACTAAAAAAAATAAGGAAGATAGGAAGTTGTCGACAAAATGTTAGGGTTATGAGGTCGGAATCTTACAGACGTAACAAGATTCAAAGGCAACCTATAAAACATACTTTTAACCCATAAAATGGTCATTAGAAATATTCTAACTTTATCTTTTTAATTTCTAGATTTTTTTTTTATTTTATGTATTAAAATTGTTGAAACTTTATTTAAAAGAGCATTATAAGTTACTTGAAAACTCCAAAGATCTACGAGGAAACAAAAGATTAAGTAAAGGGAATGAATTATTATTTGTACCAATTATTATGGGTACCACTGAGTTAACTTTGGTTGCTTTGAGTGTCTGTCGTGTAAATTGTCAAAAACTTTATTAATTACTATTTTTTTTACGTGAAATAACTCATGTCTTAGATTTTAAAAGTGAAATAAGTGTTTTAGCTGAAAATACCACGTTTTCAGTTACAAGTAGGTACGTACGATCTTAAATAGAATAGTTCCAAATCATAATAGTTTTTAAGCTCCCTATAATAACGCCTTGCTTAATATAAACAATTACAATAAAATGAACGCAGTATTTTCCTCAAGATAGAAACAATCATTGATTGAAATAAACGCACGCTGTACGTACAAAACACAGAACACTCGTGGGAAATCAGCGGCGACAAATCTGTGTTTAACATTAGACGATACAATTAAATTCTTCGCTCAAACTTATATTTTAAAAAACATCATATTATTTTGTAGGACTTATATAATTTAAATCTTATGTGTGTTATGAAAGTTTTTATAATCATTCGAAAAAAATCTTTTTTATTGATATATTTTGCTGTATTGTTGTGATTTCGTAGTTGTCTCTGCAAAAACTAAATTAAGCTATACGGTGTACGAATAAATAAGTAATTCTTTATCGGATATCTGTATTTGATTAAATAGGGGATTTTTTATAAGTTATCATTAAAGTAGAGCTGCAGTCAAAAAAAATTGTAATCATTATGAAATATTGTTTAAAAACAAATAAAACCACCCAAAAATAGTCAAAATGGACTAAAAAAATTCACCGTACCAACATAATGGTAACTTAATGCTATAAAAAATCAGATATTAAAATTAACGAAATTGACTAGCGATTGAAAGAGATTTATTGCCAGTTTCTATAACTCTATCTACCGATAGACCGGTAGATACTTTCATACGATTTTGACAGGTTGTAACTTTTAATGTGTCAAAATAGTATGAAAGTAACTACCAGTCATCGGTAGATAGAGTTATTGAAACTGGTAGTTAGACCATCAAAATTTCAATTTGAAATGTAAAGCTCGCGTACATCAACTTTATAAATTGTCGATCACGCGGAATACACATCTGCCGAGCCTATATAATATGAACTAAATAACATTCTCACTGCTATCGGAACTATAAATTTTATTGTCCATCTCTATGTAGCGACTCTCATAATTCACTACCCTTGTCCCCAATAAAGGGGTAGTGCGGGATATATGGTATTGGACGGTTGTTAACGATTACGTTACAACGAGGTTGGATTCCATTTTATTGTCCGTTAAATTTGTTGACTCTACATACGATTATAATATTATTATAAATATTTTTCATATTATAATTCATTACTTTATGCCGAATTATTTTGATTATAGAAATGTGCTGCTATTTTATTGATATTATTTTGAACACTTTTAAGAAAATACATGCATTATGCATATATAAGTACTGCTGGGAAACTGCTATTTCGCCAGAGTTTCATCAAAATGGCTTATGCCGTTTCGGAGTTCATAAGAGACGTACATACACAAAATTATTTTATTTATATAGATATATATGGATAACGTTAACGTGTAACATTTAAATGGCGCATTTTATATAGAGAATTTTTAGCCCCCTCAAAGACCATCAACAAGAATAAACATTATAAGTATTTGTGGTCTATAATTTATGTTAATGATTGTCTTTTTCGAGATAATCTTGTTAGTACAAGTACTTTATATCACTATATAATGGTTTTTGCTGTTAGTGATCGTATCTCTTCTAAACGACGTGACCTATTGTGGTCATATTTTAACAGTGTTTCCTTTTTTACTGTAATAAATACGAAAATTATATGGGTATATGTTTTTTTCTCCTTCAGTCTGCAACAATTACAAGTGCTAAACGGATTTGATTAAAATTTAGTACACATATAGACTATGGCCTAGTAGTGGTAGCCCAGCGGTAGCGCGCTCGCTTGGATAACCGAATGATGCGGGTTCAAATCCAGGTCTCGCACCTCTGACATTTTCAAGTGCGAATCATTTCTATCATGATTACCACTTGTCTTACGGTGAAGAAAAACATCGTGAGGAAACCTGCATATTTGAGAAAACGTATCAAGTTTTTGAAAGATATGTGAAGTCCGCCAACACGCACTAGGCCAGCGCGGTGGACTATGGCCTGATCCCCCTCGTTCTAAGGGAGGCCCGTGCCCAGCAGTGGGACGTTAAAAAGGGTTGATGATGATGGTGATATAGACTATGGCCTAGAGGGTATAGGATACGATTTGGCACCTAAGATCACTTATTAAAAGAGCAAGAGTTAGTCGCTGGTCTATACATACAATATTATAATATTAAAATTCTTACTTATTTAAATCTATACATTACATATTTTTTGGAAAATCTTATTAAAATAGTCTGTAGTTTTTAGAATTGTGTGTGACCACAACAAGAGAAAGCCACTAAACAGATTTTGATGAAATTTGTTATAATAACAGCTGGTTATTAGGGCCACCAAATAAAATAATTTCACTGCAGAAAATATCTCATTTACAAGAAATTTTTACTAACCGTAAAAAAGTACCTAAGAAGCTTTATAAAGATAAAGCTCAATGGACATATAAAATAGAACAAAATCCTATTTACCTTAAATAACAACATGACTAGCTTCAAGGAAGTCCTATTAACTAGACAGGGCCGTGCCATACCGTAACGACGTCGGGCTCAGACCTCGGGTCACCGCAAAGCTGAAGTACTCCAAGACGTAACGACTTTAATCAGGTACAACAAGCTTAAGCATAGGTATTATACAGAAAAACCTCACACACAGTCCTACGTAGCATTATTTAACGTTACAGAAGTTAAGCTCTATTTACCATTTCTTGTGACTAGTATAGTATATTATATTGTATAGAACAAAGTCGTTTCTTGCTGTCTGTACGCTTTGATCCTTTAAACTACATAACGGATTTTAATGCAGTTTTCATATATCTATAGAGTGATTCAAGAGGACGGCTTATTATGTAGTATACATATTTTAGTAGAAGCCGAGAAAATATCTTGTTTCTGAGAAATCTGTATTAATCTTTAAATAGAGGAAAGAACCTGAGTGGAGGAACAGTGAGGGTGCATGCGGATAGTAAAGATGTTGTCCAGTGCAAATTTCACATTTGCCTGTGAGTTTTAACTTACAAAAGCCTTTTTTTATACCAAATACTGAGCGATACTCACTTTGCTTAGGTTTATTTCTATCATTAAGAATTGTTTAAGAACATCGTCGTACCGATTTCGTAATATATTTATAATTGTTAGCAAATATTATTCCGACGAAACTTGCTTTTGCTATTAGTGAAAACCGCATGGAATTCTGTGCAGTTGTCTCTTAGTTTAATTCAAATAAACAAAATCACCTTGAGCAGAGCTTATTTTATTAAGAGTGTTAACATAGTATCATAGCAACGATCGATATCTTGCGCGTGATATCCACAGTCTGAATTAATGCATGAAGAATACATTGAAAATGCTTTTTTTCTGACAAAAAGATATACAATACACTAACAAAGTTAGTACAAAAACCTAGTTTATGGTAATTAGTCAATACCTACTAACTAAACTGTGGTCAATTTGAATGCCATTTGCGTATGTAAATCTAGCACGTAATAACATAACAGTTTAATCAGCTTAGGTTTCGGATTGACAGTAAGCCAATATCGTTATTTTTTGATCCCATCTATATTGAATAAATGTGAACGAATTTGTATGTTTGTTACGCTTTAAAGCTAAAACGGCTAGCCGATATTATTGGTGAAATTATTTGATTATATACACGCACACTCTGTATAACATGATAGTAATTTTAGGGTACCTAAGAGAAACTCCTAGATCCTAGAGTGGCACTCGCTTATTTCAATATAATCTTAAAATGAGAGATGATTTAATAAAGGCGATTAGTAAAAAATAATCAATAGCGTATCTGAATCATCTAAGAAAGGGGTTAGAAATTCACTCAAGTATAGAGTTGAGACATATGTATAGAAAAGCAAACCAAAATATTCGTATTCAATTTTCAGGAACTCTAAAATGATCAAAATATTTAATGCACGTAGCAAAATTCTCCGAGCAGCCCCAGATTTAAGCAACGACATGAAATTTGATCGTTTCACCGGTCACGTAGAAATGTCTTTATTATATATACCGTGAGTAAACTTTTCAGTTTTGTTTAAGTATTTACATATGTGTCTGCCGTGTACCACAATACGCAAGATTTCAATTTTTATTTGTACTTGTACGAGTAAATATTATTTTTGCCTAACATAAGTTCGTGCTTTTATTTATTGTTGGGACATTATTGGGACATTATTACAAACAGCGCCATCTAGTTCCGTGTTAAGCTACGAAGGAACCTTGTGTTACGGAAACCAGATAGTTGACATTCATATGTATATAAATTTATATTCAATACATACATATTATAAATATAAACACCCATGGCTGGAGTACAAACATCCGAGTTTAACAAATGAATGACCCTAGCGGCAATCGAACCCGCGACCGCTGGCGCAAGAAAGTAGGGTTACTACAAACTGCGCCATACGTGTCGTCATTGTATTGGCTAAGTACTACTGAACTTTTTTAAAATCATTTCAATACATTACGAAACTAAACTTAGGAAACGTTGGCCTGATTTTAGAAAATCAGGACCTCATTTTAGTACAAAAACAATTTATATTAAATATACATTTATTCTTCGAGTAAAGTAAATTAAGTTGTTACAATAACTTTGTTTCATTGAAATAAACTTTAGGTACTAATATACATTAACGTCTGGAAACTTTAAATATTAATAAATTCTTATAAGCTATTCCCTCAATAGACTTATTGTGTTTATACAGCCCATACAATCTCTAAAGGACGACCTGCCATTGGCCACAAAGTTAAGCAAAAGTTAAGGTTAGCACTTGTTATGACGAAAGAACCTTAAATATATTCCCTTCTCACTAATAATAATCTTTACTTATATTATAAACGCCAAAGTAACACTGTCTGTCTGTCTGTCGCGCTTTCACGTCAAAACTGCTGAACCGATTTAAATGAAATTTGGTACACAGATAGTCTAGAGCCTAAGAAAGGACATAGGCTACTTTTCAAGACAAAAAAGGCACTGTAAAGGATTCAAATAGGGGATTAAACTTTGTATGGAAATTACGTCATTTTTAAAGCTGAAACTTATTTTTAGGCTATAAGACGTTCAAAGTTTGCAAAAATTTTATCCTAAAGGGGTACCTAGGGACGAACCCGAGCCTTTTGAGTCGAGTTTGAGCGAGTTTGAGTCTCTAGTATAAATATAGTATATCTCTCAAGCTTATGATTTAAAAATATATTATATACAAATAAAATAATATTAATAGGAAAAATTAAAATAACGTCTTTTTTTATGGTAAAAAGGGGGCAAACGGGCAGGAGGTTCACCTGATGGGAAGTGATCACCTCCGCCCATGGACATCTGCAAGCCAGGCTTGCAGATGCGTTGCCGGCCTTTCAGGAAAGGGAGGGATGGAGGAGGGATGGAAGTGGTAGGGAGGGGGGAACGAAGGGGAGGATGAAGGGAAGAGGGAGGGGGGAAGGAGAGTGGGCCTCCCGGACTCTCACTCACCGGACGAAACGCGACAGCATAGCTGCCACTTCACGACGGTCTTCTGTGAGAGAGTGGTACTAATGAACTATACGGGGCGTGCCGGCCCATTCGGTTGCTACCCGAAGGTAACAAGCAACTTCGAAATATAAACAGATTTTCAAATTGCGTCTTTAGTTGGTAAAGTAAAAAGCCCATATAACAAACTCGTATTTCAAAAGTAATCCGTTCATATCAATTACTTAAATAAACACAAGAAAAGCAAGGATAAGTCACAAGCTTAGAGATTTTTTAATTTAAAAGCATCAAACGCTACGCTAACTAATAAGATACCAACTAAATCCTCTACATTTCAATTTCACGAATTGAACGCTTCCATTTAAATCAATTTTGTAAATTGTCAGTCCACCGGAACGCATCTGCTTCCGGGTCATATATGAGCTGAATACATTCTCAATATAGGTTTCAAATTAAACATTTATGAAACAATGTTGTAATTATACTTGTTAATATCAATAGCTTTTATTAAAATGATGTAAATAATACCTGTTTTTGGGAAAATAAGCAATAATCGATAATTTATAATAAATATCAATATAAATAAATAGTTGCCATCACAATATTTTTTTACCTAATTTTTTGCTCCTATAATCTCAAATCTGTATAAGTGTTGAATTAAATAGGAAAATGGAGATAAAGTAACAATTTTAGGATTATTTATTGTTTTCTTTGACATATTCAAATATGCGAAATATTATAGAAACTATCTTTCGGATCGCGATTTTGTTTTGGTTTCTGGTATCCATTATTTTGATCGCATTACAGAATATGAATGTTCAGTCCGATATAATGTCCGATATACTATGATGATGATGAAATATTGACTTTTTTAAAATTAAATGTTCAATTTATATTTTCACAGACGAGAGACGCTGATATTATTCCATGTTTCGGTTTTCGAAGTAAAAACTCTTTAGAATAGTATAAACATTTTAAATGAACTACATACGTCAATTAGAGTACAACTAAGTCTCACACTCTTGGATGATCATTTTATTTGGATACAAAATATAATAGTGACATACAGTAATTTACACGTTTGGCTCAGTTTGTACCCTGCTTATTGTGCCAGCGGTCGCGGGTTCTAGTCCCGCTCATTTATGTGATGATCACGAATTTTTCTTCAATTTGGAGCGTTTATATTTATAATATGTATGATATTTAAATTTATATATGTCTAATGTATTAAGTTTCTGATGTCCTTGAAATAGACCATAGAAATAGGTGGCGCTATGTGGCGCCAAGAATTAAAAAGTACACAAAAGTATTCTTTGAAAAATAGAGTGCAATAATAATATATTTTTATACTTCAAAAATTTACCGAATTATTTAAAAAAGACATCTATGCATATATATTAAACGTTACAAAAAGTATCAACCAAGCAATAATCTATACAGCATATATACGTAATTTTTATTCAAATCAAAAGCCATACATCCATCAAGGCTTTACTAACGAGACTTAATAAATCAACAAACAAATCATACCAAGCGTAAACGTTTTTGGTACATGCAATAGAGCGTCCGGCCTCTTGACATGCTCGGTGATTGGAGTCCTAGTTTGGATCAGAATTTCTCTCAAGCGGAGATGTGTGACGGAAGTGTGGAAGTCAACGTTTAGTACAACAGATATGCTGACTACTAGTATATAATATTATGTTATAATACTTTCTTAGGTTTACGCGAATATTTGACATTATAAATGAAACTATCATTTCGGATTTTGTCGCGGATTTATTATGATTTTTGGTTCCCGACGTTTCGAATTACAGCAATCATGGTCACGGGAGAGACTCTCTAATAATATTATGTTGTTTTAAATATAGTTATTTTAGTTATAACTATTCCGCCACGGAAAGCCAAGAATTCTGCTAGTTAAAATAAATAAAATTTCTAAAATCTAACTTCCTCTTTCTTTGAAATCGGTTAAAAAGTAGCCTAATTTACGCTTTATTAGCTAACTGCAAGTTAAAGTCTCGTCAAAATCAGTCCAGCCGTTTCAGAGATTAGTCGGAACAAACAGACAGACAGACAAAAACTTAAAAAAATATTGTTTGATGCTAGTACCGTATAAACTTTCAAATTTTGGGACCTTATTACACACAGCTATAAGTTCATTCATACCCTTTTTTCAAAGAAAAATTGAAGAAGACTTATTCTATCTAATTCTCTTGCACGTTATTCTATATATGTATATAATATATTGTTTTAATATAGATTTTTCGTTTTATCGAATTTTAAATAACATCGAGGCTAAATCTTTCATTTTAAAATATAAAAGAGCCAAAAGCTTTTTCATGGCTGACATAATATTTTGATTACTTTGTAATGTGACTTTTACACTGATATTTGTATAATAATAAAGATAAGCTGAAATAAACTTTAAAATAACAAGTTCCAATATATAAAACTCAAGTTATAAATAGTACTGTGTTAAAAATATAAGATATTTAAAAAATTAAAGCTCTGTAAAAACTAAACCCATATAAAGCTAGAATTAGTAAGTCATTTAGGTGTCATCCCTTCAAACGTATGGATTCCACTAGACACATCACCCCCTCTTAGGACTCAACGAAAACGTCAGACGATGTAGTTGACAGCGACATATTTCCACTCGCTGACTCAAGTCGAATTGATCGAGGATAGATAATTTTCTGATGACATTTCCAAATGGACTGTTTTATTTCGGATAGTACCAAGAAACGATAAAATTAATTTCAGTAAAAGGAAGATTAGGAAAGATTATCAAAAATCGTTTCGAAGAAATTCAATTATTTCTTAAAATATATTCTCTATCGAATGATTGAATTTCTCGGAATTTCAATTATACTTGTCCATCTTTGTATTACTACAGTCTAAATAAGTAAATTTTGTTAGTTTAGTTATGCATCATAATATATAAAAATTAAGTATTAATAATTAATAAATAATTTAGTACCATCAAGCTATGATGAAATAGCTTATCCTAAAGTCCTCAATTTTGTTTAAGAACTTTTTAATGTACCTATTCCTTGAAAAATCAGTCAAAGTCTCATTCTCATACTACGGTTCCGAACCATAAAACATATTTACGAGTTTAGGGGCGTAAATTCATTGACTATTGATTTATATATAAGAAAGTTTTGATAGACGTACTAAATATACCTTCATATTCCACCGGTTGGTTTGGTATTTTTATGTATGGCAGCACACTCGGAGTTCTTGGGTTCGAGTTCCGGATCGGGCCAACATTAGTTACTGAATCTTTCTGTTTAGTAAGTTTTAGTAACTGCTTGGAGTTGGGAAGTTGGCGGTGAATTACCCTCGTGCCTCGGAGAGAACGTAAAGCCATCTGTCCTACGCCTTAACTCTCCCTTGTGTCGAACAGTCGTCCTACCAGAGTATGAGAGTGACATAAATAGAGAGTGCACTTGTGTCTATCTTCTTGAACACTATAAAAATAATCATATCTCCTGCGCTAGTGTATGTGTAGTGATCAAGCGCTAGTATAGTGATCGGTCGGGATGAATGTCATCTTCGTCATTATTTTTGTGTATCCTAGTGGTGGTACGGTGTGATCGTCTAAGCTTGTTAATTAGTGATTAAATATATTTGAGGTATATTCTTGAAAATAATACTTCAGGATAAAAAACACTTTGGTATCTGGCATGTTATTTGTAATTTCGCGGATTCCCAAGGTAAACCATCTCATCCTTATTTCTACCCCTTTTTCATAGAAAATAGAACAATGCACAAGAAAACTACAGATGTTCTCATGAGTACGGTGTACAAGCTTATTTTTGCGAACTTCTGTACTGTAACTTCCATATCCACTATTCTTACATTCTTCAATCAATTGAAACGTTCATGTTAGACGCGTAACGTCGTTCCTATGGAACGGAGGGATGACAAAACGAATTTCCAACGCAATTTCTGTTGAGCCATATCGAGATGATATTCAAATGACACTTAGTGAGGGTTCAATTAATCGAACTGTAAAATGAACTAAATTAGAAATATGATGGATTTACTTCGCTCTTTAAGTTTTATTTTAAAAATAATTTGTTTATTGATACATTGACAGGGCTTTATATATGAATTTATGCATGTTGATAGGGTTAATATAATGTAGGTGCTAATGTTATTTACTTATTTATTTTAGAAAATCGATTTTGTCAAAAAAACATCGTAAGTAAAGAATCAAAGGTCAGATATACTCAAAAATTCTAACTACTTTAATATTTTTTTACGTAATTATTACTAAATGTAGCTTGAGTATAAATGTAACAGCCGCTTGACAGTGTACCTACATCCGAAACCGTAGTCTGGTACTAAATAATAAAATAGCATAACACTTTATGCATTTTTAACTTCATAATTACCTCTAGAAAGCTTAAAAGGGATATGTGGTTAAAATAAACAAATACAAATTTCAAATAATTCATATTAAAAGATGCTTTACTGACTTTTAAATATGTAAATTTATATCCGATTAGTGCGAGTGAGATGATTTTTTAAAGAGTGAGGGTGAAAGAGACGAATGTATGCAAACGGAAGTTCCGGCTTAAAGCGGTTAACCTAAATGCATATTTTAGCAACACTTTACGTTATTAGCGATTGAATTAGCGGGCACAGAAATCATTAGGAATTAAACGTTTTAATTTAATTGGTCTTGGCTTAACATTTGGGTTTGAATTTCGTTTGATAAATCATTAACATATTTAATGAATTATTTTATAAATAGATGTTAATGAATGTTGTTCATTGAATATCAAAGGTTATGTGGAAAATGAGACTGTATCATGCACTCGTATGTCAATATTTGCATATTTTTATTATACTAGACTCGCCCTTGCTACGTTCGGGGTTATTCTTATGTAACGTTTGATTGTTAGTATTTCTCCCAAATATATAGGATGTTTTTGACCCTAATAACCCGGAAAGCTATCATCATAAAAAAGTTCATTAAAATCTATCGAGTTGTTTTCTCTTCTATTTACGGACTTAAAGAGACAGACAGACAAAATTTCTAAATATGTACTATAGTGTTGGGTTCTGTATAGATATTAATAATTATTTGAATAAGATTTTCCAAAAAATATTTATTGTATAAATTCGATTAAGTTACAATTTTATTATACATAAATTGGTTTTTGAATAAAATAATTTGTCGTTTTCATTATAAACTTTTTATTATATAATGTTAGTTTATGTTATTTAATTTACAAATATTTTATAATATTACCTAAATTAGATATGGTACTGACTAGTGGCTGCAACTAGCCCTTGTTTTGCTCGGGTTCGTCCCTAGGCACCCCCTTTAGTATAAGTTTTTTACAATCTTAATGTTTTATTTATTTTTATCATGGACGTATTACCTAAGGACCAGTCAAAAAATACAAATGCATGAAAACACTTTCAACCATTTGAAGTATAACGCACACAAAGAATTGACACAATACATCAAAATTCACTCTAATGCTAGTGCTTGAACGTAGTCGATAAAATACATACATCAATGACATTTTAAATATTAATAATAAATATTGTTTGATTTTTCGCCGACAATCAAACCCAGAACGTTCGAATGGGAAAGAAAAGGCGTATCATAAATAAGCTGTAAGGCAAAGAAAATAAAGGGAGAATAAAGGTGGGGTAAGCTTCCGGTATTTATATTTTAATTATACTAAAATAAGCAGGACATTGTTATGAACTTTTTACTCAATTATAGTTATTATAGACTTTTTCTCTTTCGAGAAGGATCCCTAGGAAATCTAAAATTTTGTGTAATTTATGTGTTAAAATAAAATAAAAATTAAGTACACATACTAATTATAATTTTTGCATTTATAATGTTTTTATTTAATTATAAAATTATTATTATAAATTTATTGTCATCAGATTGTAGGATACTGCGATAAAAGTATTTTATGTTATTGTACTGTACAAATAACATCCATTATTCGCTTAGTTATTTCGTCAAATATCGATATATTTTTCGACATTGTCAAGCACTAGTCGATGTCAAATGGACTTACTCGACGGTTCTGTCATTTGTTTTGAACGGTATAATCCAGCCATTTTATGTTGGTTGTCAGATGTCAACAATACATAGATATATCGACTATATTTAACATAGTTGAATAATACGAAATTTTATTTTACATTTACTCAAATTTTGTGATAAATAACATTAAATGTAATAAAATATATTACTTACAAGTGAAAAGAAATAGTGCTGCTTCCGCTGCTATAGTTTTTACACCATCTAATAGAACATTTAGTCATTTTTGGGAGATGTTTTGTTGACAAGTAAGTGCTTGAGACTGACGTAAAATCAAACGGCCAGGCCTAAAATATCCTGATTACTGTCAAGGCCGGTAAAGGTACGTCAGCTTATGTGTCTCGTCCTTAGTTAATACGTCTATGATTTTTATATTTTTATATTATTATTATTAAACATACACAAAAAATAGGTGAATTGGTCGAGTAGTTCTCGAGTTTTGCGCTTAGCAACAATCATTTTTATTTATATAAGCTAATCTAGCTTCATTTATTAGGAATTCTTTTTAAAACTTTAAACCGCCAATAACACCAATATACGACGACCAGGATAGAAACTTTGCAATGTAAACTTGGAAATAATAAGTATCCTATTCTGTCAGATAACTGCTAATTTTTAGCGTAAAATTATTAGAAAAATTAGTATATAATATCGTACGTATTCAACGTAATTACGTGCTACAATTTTGTTGCTTATGTTTAATTCCTAAAGAAAACAATTACGCGGTAAGAAAGCGAAATTCTCTGAAACATGATAAAAGATGTTTTATTTCAATTTTCATACTTAATTTAGACTGTCCTGGAACAGTGGATTTGATACGAAGTCCTAAGTTTTATTTTTATTCACATATAAGGCAATTGTTTATAATTAGTGATATTAAATAACCTGATTATATAGATTATTATAGTGTTAATTGAAAATATATCCTTTTCAAATCTTTTTAGTAGTTTTAGAGGCAAGCGCAATTAACCAACTTAAAATTAAGACCAACATGTAAATATATTAATAAATATTTTAATTTTTTTATTTATAGATAGACGAAGATATAAAGGATACTTCCCAATAAAATACTTTGAACTCTGAACGAAAATAAAAAGAACGTAACTTCTGTTAATCAAATTAAGCAGTTAAAATGATTGGTAATCATTTAAGCCAACACACGTCCCAGTAGTTATTTGCTGTAAAACCAAAATACATGGCTGCACACCCATCATCAGAATTTAATGCCCACCGGTAATTTCCCTCGAGGAAGAAAAAATACAACCTACCTTACGTAAACCTTCTCTCACTTATACAAACGATAATGTACTTTATTTACTAAACAATAAGAAAGAAAATCAGATAACTAAATATATAATATATATTTTTGCTTAGTGTATAGTCGCGTGAAATATTTAATTTGTTCTCATACTACTTATTGCGTTTTGCGCTTGACAGATTATATTAGGGTGCTACGACTTACAGGGTCAGTATGTATGTATCATAAATCTCACGGAACGGCTGCTTGAGTTAGAAATCAAATGCGGCGGAAATTATTTTTGTTTGAGATACGTATACTTAAATAGGCTTTATATGTAAGATTAAAGAAACAGCTAAGTTTTATGAGATTCGATCGTTGGACATAATTATGTGTATAACTACAATCTTTATTCAGCCCTTTTTTTAAAGTCCCACTGTTGGGCACGGGCACCTTCAATACAAGGGGATCAAGCCTTAGGACTATACATGTTTTTCGAAAACTTGCTAGATTTTCACAGACCTGCAGGTTTTCTCACTATGTTTTCACATATGCTTTATTTCTAATGTAGAAGCTTTATGAATTGTAAGGAAAACCCAGTTTTTGTATTATAAACCATTAAATAGCAATTCTAATAATGTTAGTTCTAAAAAATCTTTGTTTTAGACCTGCGAATCCATTTTTTTGATAAACTGTAAAAAAATACATGTATGCTAATATGCTAAATCTATGGGTAAATTGTATTTCATAAAAAAAATCATTATCAATTGATTGCTGAAAGAGTTAGAAATAGAAATTCTAGATTTCTATTGTACAATCAAATAAAATTTGCTAAGGTTCCCCAAGCAAGTACGTTATCGGAGCCACGGGAATGGATCGTCGCTAATTACTACTTAATGCGTTCACTGCAATGCGGGGTTAGTTTTAGGACTTTGAGAAAAAAGCTCTTGATATGTACAAGTGTTTTATAGAGCTAATAAGTTTATCGATAACCTAGATTCTATTATTATTTTTCTGTATTCTGTTAATTAAATGATGAAATAGGAGGGTCTAGGGTCCATTCCATTTTCAATCGAATAACTCGGTACTAAATATTATGATTAAGCTAAGCTAATTCCTAATATCAAAATCTTAATTTCAATTTCTTTACACCCTTAATTTTTTCTATGATTACCAAATGACAGATATATTGCAACTCTCATAGAATCTATAGTTTTTAGAATTTGTGTGTGTATACGGTACATCTGTCTGTCTTGATTGCATCAAAACCTGTCCTCTGAAACTGAAAAACTAAGCAGATTATGATAAAATTTAATATAATTTCCACTAGGAAGCGGAAAATCTCGCCCTAGTTATGAGTGACTTCGAGTAATGTATTGCCATTAAAGTTTTCATGTATCCTGAACATCGTTTAAGGTTTATCTATATCACAACATGTAAAAAATAAATTTTACTTTGTTTTAAAATATTAAATAACCTAATATAAAAAGCACATTCTAAAACAAAAATATTCTGATAATTTTAGCGAACTTATTTCAAATAAGTATTCTGGTATTATAGTTTGTTGAAACAGTTTCAAAATTTTCAGCTAGCCCAAATAGTTTGGACGTAAATTAGGCTTCGTTTGAACTAGCGACCCAAGCTTTAACCGCTAGGGGTTTAAAACTAAATTCGGTAAAGATGTCGCTCACCTGCCCGCTGTGGAAAATAATGAACCATTAAGTCGTGGAAAAGCTACGACGTTTACTGTACACCCTCGTTACTTATAAGATTGTAGATTACATGCTTTCGTTTTGTTCACACAAGGAGTTATACCTCTTATTTTTTGTAGGTAAGCCTGTTATTTTCTATTGACATGACATACTCGTATATGTTAAAAATTGAGGTGCTTACGCATTCTTATCATAATTTATACATATAATAATATTTTAAGTCAAATCTGTACATTTATCTCGGAAAATCCCAATCAAATAGTTATTATTATCGATATCGAGACTCTTGTCTGTCACCGTCAAGGAAACCACTGGACTAATTTTAATGAAATTTCGTATGGTGTTAGTCGGCTATTCAGATCAACATATAGGAACTAGATGTTATCTATGAAAAATCTATACCATAAGTAATAATATATTTTTCATTTTAGTGTTCATAATCCCATTTATATCCCATGACAAAACTGTTCAACTTTAATATTTTTAGCAGTACTAATTTTGAACTTGTAAAAGTTGACGTACCCTAAAAATATTCACGATAAGAATTACGACTGAGTAACTAATCTAAAGATAACGTAACAACATATTTTCTAATGAAATGAGTTCTGATAATAAATAATTATAAGTACATCACTATCAAACATTCATTATTACCTTCGAGCCTTATAATTTTACGATCAACATTATTCAGCTTAATATAAGCAATTCTGAAACAAATCCTGTATCTTTTGTATTGAGGTGTGATTTTATGAATAAATTGACACGTTTGGCTTATTTTGCGCCAGCGGTCACGGGTTCAAATCCCGCTGGGGGCATTCATTTGATGAGCACGAATGTTTGTACCTCAGTCATGGGTGTTTATATTTATAATATGTATAATTTATAGATTAAAAGTTATATATGTATAGTATATCAAATATTTTGTATCCGTAACACAAGCCTCGTAGCTTACCACGGAACTAGATGGTGATATTGTAATAATGCCCCAACATATTTATTTATAAAAAGATATTAGTAAAGAATTAAAGAAGATCGGCTAAATTATTTCTAGTGGGAACCGGAAAAGGTTTACGAGAAGGGGATAGAAACTTTATGAGCTACTTCGCACTGACATTAGTAAGGGTTAAACTAAAGCATGGGAGATCTTTAAAGGTATAAAACTAATATATATATTTAAATAGCTTACAAAAATAATGCTTCCTTACTTCAATTTTCTATTTAGTTTCTCAGTATTCGGTAATCGTTATGTTTTAAGATTTGTGTAAAAGTAAGACGAAATTTACGAAATATACTAGTGGCTTACTCTCGCTTCGCATTTTGCACTTATAAAATTACTACACTCGCTATTCAAGATGTTCATTATAAGATATTGTTTTTTAGTTTCTCCAGCTATCTATATCATGCCAGTTAATTCGTATGTTCTAATTTATCTTTATATTAATATCATCAAATATATTAAAGTAATGCTTTCATTTTATCATTTTCATGTTTTATTTTATACTTCAAACAAAAATTCATCAAAATGTATACTATCCTTTAAATGCTATAATGTAACACACAGTCAGAGTTACATCACATTTGAAATAATGAGAGTATAGATTATATGTATTTAATATTTTTATGTAACTGAAAAAAAAGAATAAAAAGTCAAAATTACGATATTTTTCGTCATTTGGCAAAGTAAACGTGCAAGAAAATCACTCTAATTGACAGTATTGACGAGTTATTGATAAGATACTGTTATAATGAACTGAAACTAAACAAAACAATCACGGGTCCTAAGATTAACTTTATTTTATCTTATACATAGACATATGAATTTATCCAGTCATTCTTAATTACAAAATGAAAGAGAAATAAAAGTGATATCTTAGCATTATTTCTCGTAGGGTTCCGTGCTTACTAGGAAAGTTCAGGCTAAGTGAATTTTAGTAAGTTTCACGCGGAGATACCCAAAATTAAAAAAAGTATACAAATATTAAAATAAAAATATAGAAATATAATAGAAATATCTACATGGTACATAATACTCGTATATAAAAATATAAAATAGTATATGATTGTATATATGATTGTATTTTTACGTGTCAAAATAAGACTTTCATAAAGTCTAAGGTAGTGGTAGCACAGTGGTAAAGCGCTCGCTTGGATATTCGAGTGTTGCGGGTTCAAATCTGGGTCCGTGCGAATAATTTCTAACACGATTACCACTTGTCTCACGGTGAAGAAACACATCGTGAAGAAATCTGCATGTCTGAGAGAAACTAGAAAGTTTTTGAAAGACATGTAAAGTCCGCCAACCCGCACTGTGACAGCATGGTGGACAATTGCCTGATCCCCTACGTATTTAAGGGAGGCCCGTGCCCAGCTGTGGAAAGTTAAAAGGGCTAAATAAAAAGCTTACTTGAAGAAAGTTAAAGTTTTTAAAGACATGTGAAGTCCGCCAACCCGTACGCCAACTTGTGTGCCTGATCCCCCTCACATGAAGGGAGGCTCGTGCCCAGCTGTGGAAAGTTAAAAGGGCTAAATAAAAAGCTTACTTGAAGAAAGTTGACTAAATAAATTAATTTTATTTTAAAATGGTCCGTTTACATTTGATCTACGGAACCCTACCACCAATGTCTTTTCCAGTTGATAAGATAACAAGAGGCATTAAGGCGAGGGTATACGAGAACTTTAAGTATTATTACACTCAAGTCTCAAGCGAGCTTGTGGGGCGCGACCATCGCGTATTAAAGTTGAAGAAAAACACGTCATTTTACAATGTAGGGATGGAATTTGAATAAATCATAGAATTGTTATGACAGTTACTAAAGCTATCACGATGTGATTTATTTTCATTGCCTTACTTTTCTTAATATTGTTTTTTTAGAAATAACACTTTTAAAATTGTAATGAATATTTACGACTCCAACAACTCGGCAACTCGCACTAGGCCAGCGCGGTGGCCTATGGCCTGATCCTCCTTGTACTGAGGGAGGCCCGTGCCCAGCAGTGGGACGTTAATAAGGGCTGATGATGATGATAATGATGAAGGTCGTAAACCTTGTTCGATGCAATAAAATGCAATAAATGAAGATCAGTTTAAAATTACATACATAACATATATACCTACCATATAAAATATAATTCGTTCAAGCAATTCATATACCAATTGCGTAATGTTTGTAAAATTTTTTTAAATTATTTTGTGTATATCGGAAATGGCTCTAATGACGGATTTGGTATATATATATAAAGTTTTGGTTTTTAAGATTATCTATATACGTACAGTTTGTATCTTTTCTGAAAAAAAACGCAATTTTTAATATAATTTTTAAGAAATGCCGAGGGAATAGAATCCAAATCGAGGAAAATGCTTTCATGGCATTACACTTATATATTAAAATACCGTTGTAGCTTACTGTCAAATACGCAATTTTGGAACACTCACCTGAAGCACCATCATCCTACATGATATAGCATCTCAATATAACAGTACAAAGCAGAGAACAATATAAGGACCTAATATGTTTCCCGTCTAAGAAAAGTGCATAAAGGGTTAATATATTTTCATAGACCTTGAAGCAAACCAAGAGGCGTGTATTAAATGGATGTTAGTGACTCTGCTCTCTGCGCCAGCGGTCGCGGGTTCGAGTCCCGTTCCCGAGTCATTTGTTAAACTCCAGCTTGTACTCCAGTCATGGGTGTCTATATGTACAATATGTATGTATTTATACTTATATATGTAGTATATCAACTATCTAGTATCCGTAAATCGTAACACAAGCTTCGTAGCTTTCTACGGAACTAGATGTCGCTGTGTGAATAATGTCCCAACATATTTATTTATTTATTTCGTTACTATTCAAACAATTAAGACAGCGCACGACAAAAAATCAAATCATTGAACATTTGTTTTTACACTTCAATTGAAATAAATTTGGAACACTTTAATTGGATAAAAGAAAGCTTGAGCTTTTACTAAAATAAAAATTTAATAAACAATATTTCTGAGATTAGCACCTACCTCTATACTTACCTACAAGCTAACATAGTTACATACTTTGTCACCTTATAATGTATCTCCATAGTGTAGAAAATATTATACGTTATTTTTAATGTAATATTGTAATTTTCCTCTAGTTTTATAACATACAAGAAAGCAACCGCAGTTGATATTAAACCGCATAAAGAGAAACAGTTGTCATAGTTATTTAAGCTTTATTGAAATAATCGTTGGATAAATATTAATGAAAATTTTAAAGTTGCGGTTTTGAGGTCTGGACTCTGGAGTGAATAAGTAAATGTATATTTTAAATGGAATCCTTATATTAATTAAAATAATGTACAAACAATTTACTCAATTGTACATGTAATTACTTATTGTAGTTAACATGATATTTTTCGAATTAATTTTATAATACATTTTAATGTTTTAATCAGGAAATACTATAGTGATTCATCCTTGCTTCGTCAGTTTTTCCTTACATAGGTGTTTTTACGACATTCTTTATATGACTTAACACGCAGGTATTCATCTTTTGAACATCAACAAACATGGCAAAAGCTTGGATGGATGTATGTTTGTTACTCTTTCACATAAAAACTACTACATGGATTTTAATGAAACTTTACAATAATATAGCTTTTACATTAGAATAACGCATAGGCTTCAATTTATAAAGATATTGTGTGAATTGTCCAAAATATAACGATAAGTGTAAGTAGTAAAAATCTACAATCTGCGAGCTATTCTAGCGTGCGCTGCCAAAACCGCTAGAGTTACACATATTATGTTATGTATATGGAAATGTTTATCTTAAACAAGTAATTCACCCTCACTTCGCTCGGGCTCGACCCTAGATTTAGCGCGAGCGAAGCCTCGGTTTCCACTAGAAGCAATATATGTTTAAGAATTTCTTTTTCGGAAAAAGAATTTAGTATTCGAGAAAATAAGATACACCTTAATAGTAAATAAAAGCATATAGGCAGTAATAAATAAGGCAGCATCTTTTAATGGTATAAAGAGCCAGTCATAATGGGAATGCCTTCAATCTGTTCCTAAGAACTCCAAAGATCTCCGAATTATATTAATCTTACTTTAAGTCTACAGTCATTCCGTATATTAAAAAGATATTATACATGTTTTATATTTAGTTTGAATTTTTGTAAATATTCAATTCAAAAAATAAGAATATTAGGGAAAATATAAGATTGTTGTAACCCAAAGGCTACGTTAAGTTTTTTTTTTAAATTAAACAAATGATTTTAATGAAACAATGACCATCAAGCGAAGTAAGAAAGAAATATTATTGTATGCCTTTTGTTGCCATTTGAGATTATATGCTAAAATGTGCTCACATCAAATCAAATTATTTAATTCAGCATAAAAATTGTTACAATTTCTTACTGAATGTGACAAGTCTACCACCAGTTCAGAAAGAAGAAACCTCTGAGCTGAGAAGAACTGGCAAAAGAAACTCAGCGGGACTAATATTATTATTTCAATAAAATGCTCAAAGTAAAAAGGAAAATTATTTTTAACACTACGTGTTTGGGTCATGCGTGGGATAATCACCCACGCATGTCTGTCTTAAAGATAACGATCCATCGATAACAACCTGCCTTACCTAAAACTTACAGGAGCTTGAATGCTACTGATAAAGCCATAATGGCCAAGCTTTGGGTTCTGAATTAAATAATAACTTAGAGTCGATAAGAGAAGAAGATAACAATTATCTACGATCTCTATCGATCGTTTTTTCTAACCAAAGTTAAATATTACATGTAACTGCTGCAGTACTTCTGTAAAATTTCCGAAGTCCTGGCTTTGAGTACCTGGTTAGGCTGTTAAAGATTTATGAAAAGGCTGGATATAATCTCCTGTGAGGTTCGTTAATCTCAAAAAGATTGGTTTCCGAGACTGGAATAAGCTAGGACAATGAAAAATGAGAATATTTCACAAAATAAGTTATTAATTTCGACCATTAACCAAGAACTAAACAATTAACCGTTATTATTACAAATTCACCAAACCAAGTATGTGGCTTAGACGTCGATCGACTTTGATCTTTTACGATAACCAACCTGCCCTTAGCGGAAAATGTAGGCTTCATAATTTCCCTGAGTAATATAGCAACTAAAATTAGTTGGCAACCGTTCCGTTAATAAGTCATCTAAGACCTAGGCTTAGAGCTCGGGAAAGTTATAACCCGTACAGATAGTGCTGTCTTTCTTGAGGGCTTAGCCAAGTCTACTTTCTGCAAACACACAGTAACTATCAACTAAGGAAACCAAATATAACATACGAGCAAGAATATATTAAAATATATAAAATACCATAAGATTTTTAACGCCTTTTATTCTTAGGGTACAATAGGAAGTCTATTAAAGATACTTTACTCAGAAAATTTGTTAATAAAATGCTAACAATCGTAAAAATAGCTAATATTAGTAAAATATTAGTAAATATAGTATAACAGTAATTTCTCTAACTCTCTAACTCTTTTGGAAAAGAAAGAAGAATTATTATAAAATGGTTTACTCTTGAATTTGTATATTAATTCGCCTAATAACTAAATACAATACATTCATATAATATTTAATATATACATACACATACAAAAAACATAAAAAACACCTTATTATTTAAATAAGATACGTTTTTTTATGCATCCAGTACGGTAAAATTAAGAATAACAAATCAAGCTACTGCTTTCTCTCTAACATTTATTTTGGCGGATATATTTTCTTTAGCCAACTATTACTGTAATAAAAAATATCAGCAATACAAAAACGGTATATCCTGTGCAAAAATCAAACACGTACTTATTACCAAAAGAAACAACCATTCTGTATCGATCGCTACATATGAGTAGGTAGAACTTAGCTTTTATATTGTATCTAAGTTATTAAAGGTGGTATATTCTAGTAAGAGCTGAGAAATTTACTAAATTTATTAAACATATCAGCCTCCTTGAGATCTCCCAGTAACATATTTGCCTTCGTAAAATAAATTTCAACAATGTCTACCGTCATTTTGCTTGAAATTGTTAACATTTTGTATCTAATACACTTAGACGAGCTAAGATAGAGTAGTGAGCTTTTCCAAGGAGCTTTTAAGGTTTCCTAACAGAAAAACGCCTTTCTTTCATCACTTTTAAGACTTTTAAAGCTCTTATCGGTTAGTTAATAAAGAAAAAAGTGTTATTAAGTCCGTTACTATATAAAAATATAAAATTGTATATATAAAGCGTCTCACTCTTTTTTTCGCTCGGGTTCGTCCCTACTCTCTAGGTATATTTATTTAACAGTATGGGTAGATTTAGAGATAAGATATTTTTCCGTAGTATCTTATATGTTGAGATAATCATCATACCACAACCAAATCTGTTCTGTTTTTTTGCGATACAGTCAGACAAATAAAGATTATTATAACTAAAGAATCCGTCTCTGTATCAATAATAATGACTTTTTCATTAAGAGAGTAATATGTATTGATTAATTTGTAATAAGTCTACCTCAGCGTACGTCTTTTTAAATACAAAGTCGTATTGATATATTTACAATTTTGAATATTTTATATAATCCTGACGACACGTTTGGCGCAGTTTTACTTTCTTTCTTGCGCCAGCGGTCGCGGGTTCGAGTCCCGCTGGGGGCATTCATTTGTTAAACTCGGATGTTTGTACTCCAGTCATGGGTGTTTATATTTATAATATGTATGTATTTAAACTTATATATGTAGTATATCAACTATCTGGTATCCGTAACACAAGCTTCCTTCGTAGCTTACCACGGAACTAGATAGCGCTGTGTGTAATAATGTAATATTTATTTATTTATTTATTTAATCCTGGTAATACAGCAAACAAATCAATTTATTAACAAGATTTGTTTACAAGCAAACAAAAGTATTACTGGGAAACTAACCCAATATGGAAGAACTTATGTCTCTAGTGAGTGGAACTGGTATTTCATAGAATTTCCTATTTGACAAAGTTTCCAAGTATTGTATGTATCATGAATATGAAGTATGGTTGTACAAATCTTTACTCGAATTGAATCTATCAGGATGACTGAATAAAATATTTTTTACACAACCCTATTGTATCGTACGACGTATAGTTAAACGAAATATGGACTAGAAACTAATAAGTATCGCTTGCCTCAAAGTTTTTACTTGCAAAGGTATGTTTAAAGTGTTTTAAGTCTTGAATAGTTCTCAAACTTCAAATAACTTACGAGTAGAGTATACTTAAATTTGCTAAGAGCTGAGTTGACGGATTACATAGATACTAAACCAATCTAGCGGTACGAGTGAATTAAATTTATCTTTTTCCATAACTTTTATCTTTAGTCTGTACATATAATAAAATTTTAACTGAGCCGAATCTGCACATTATTATATAATATTATTTATTACACATAAAAATTTATATAGTAATGCATTAAACATTTTGGGAAATTTTATTGAAATAATATACTCCTAAAATGGCTATCGTTACTTCTACTTAACTTCTACTTAACATATTTTTAAAATTCCCCGCTAATTAGTACCGAAAACCGATAATATATAAAGCGTGGGGCGAAATTTCTATATTCAAAGATTATTATTATATGCCTATTTTGAATATAGCTTTATTTGTACTTTCCTTCATGACTTTTGGACAAAATAAGTAACAATCATTCATCTTGTAAGCAACCCACGTCCCACGCAGGGAGTGGAGTATTGAGTCGCTATGTGCCTGAATACTAAATAATAACCTTGTTTTCTTCATATTACGAAATCAACGTTGTGTTTTCCTTTTAATAATACAGCGTATGTGGGCTTGCTTATTGTGTGCATTGGATAATTTGGTTGGGAAAATTGCGTTACGTTTATTCTAAATATAGGTTAGATTTTATATTATAATGTATAATAGTGGAAGTGGCAACGTGTTCGCTTGAAAGCGAGTGAAGCAGGTTCAAATCCCGCGACTCACCACTGAAATTTAAACGTGTGCATCATTTTCAACGTAATTACCACTTGTCTTAAGGTGAAGGAAAACATTATGAAGAAACCTGCTCTCTTCCGCTAGATTTCGTTTCTCCCGTGATTTACTTTAGTGCCGATGATAATAAACAAGCACATACAGCATTTAAAACGTAATTTAAAACTAAATTTTTACCTGCTAGATGTAGATAGTACCTACAAAATCCCAAAAATGTTAAAAACCTTTTTTGTCTTTTATTTTTTCCAAATGTTGACCAAAGCTCGCGTACCTAGAGTAGCACCTGAAGCGAAAGTCAGTCAGTAGTTAGTATGGAGAAAATATTATATTATTATTTGAAATAATTTTTAACCTCATATGTGAATCTTACTACTAAAAACAATGTTCATAATTTTATCTAAGCGAGCGTCTGTCTACAGAATCGTGCAAACTTCGAGCCTAACAATTTCCGGAGTTCAAATTGAGTTTCATCTGAATCGTTTGAGTTTCAATCCTTAATGAGTAACCTTCATTAAACAACTTCGCCGGAGGGAAATTAACCAACTCTTAATTTTAGCGTATACACGCCCCTTAATGTTTTTAAGGTATTTAAAATAGTTTATTTATCATATTATACTACTTGGTGCTTCAATTTTCTATTATTCAAAGCAAAATCCTTACTTCCTTACTAATTATAAATGCGTAACTCTGTGTGTCTGTCTGTTTGTCTGTCTCGCTTTCACGCCAAAACTACTGAACCGATTTAAATAAAATTTGATACATATAATCTAGAGCCTGAGAAATGTCATATATCTAATATTTATAATACAATATATCTTATATAGGCTTCTTGTCAAGGCAAAAAGAGGGCTGTAAGGAGTTAAAATAGGGAATGAAACTTTATATGAAAATAAAGTTATTTTTAAAGCTATAAGCTTGAAACTTATTTTTTAAGCTTTTGATTATCTATAAATAAATAAGACATTCAAAGTTTCTAAAAATTTTATCCATTGCTAGTAGTAGGTATATCATAATTTCGTGTGTGTATTTTATTCTGCGTAATTTGTAATGTGTACATAAAAAAATCTAACTCAGTTGAATCAGTAAATATTTTTTTAGATCTTATTAAAAAGTTTTTATTATCGCTTTATAGGCCAAATCTATAGATTTTTTATTTTTTGTCTTTCTATCTGTATGTCAAAGACCGCATCACAAGAAAGCTACTAGATAGATTTTGATGAAATTTAGTATGATAATAGCTTGTCATCCCGGTTAACATGTAGGATTTATGCTAGGATACTTTTTACTACAGGAAAAATCACATACTACTAGTATATTACAATTCTATGAACGAACCTGATCGGAGTGAGTGTTAGACTATAGTTTTATACAGATTCGATATGTTTTAGGTATTTATATCAAATATAGTTAGAGAATTGAGAGTAACAGAGGCGCAGTTAAGTGTACACTCTAGTTTTGTTATTGCTCTACAGAACTGTCTTATGCTTCACATAAAACACCAATCAACAACAGCAAAATAGTCTCCGAGCTTAACTTTAGCTCACGAGAAAACAACCGGGTGTTTCTTAAATACTGCCATACTAATATCTAAAATTCAGTTATTAGATTTAAATAAAACAATTTGTATTTTCTATATAATATAATCATGAAACAAAAACTTAAATTCGTTTTGTTATACGAGTATGTATGTACCATGGATTAAAGTCGTTTAAGAAGTATCTTCTCAGATCGGCGTATAATTAAATAATAATCTATGCAATAAGAATACCCGTAACGTCACTGCATAAATGGCTTGAAAAGTTAAAAGCTCTAGTCATCTAAAAGTTGCGACAACGGATTCCAACTCTCATTATTCGGCACATTGGCGCGGGAATTGGGTTTAATAGTTCTTTTAAGTTGTTCAATTGTAATTTAGTTGAACATTATACTTTTATTTAATTTACATCACGAGAAAGTTCGATTAACGCATGAAGTCTCAGTATGGGTTTCTACTGAGAGATAACGCCAAAAGTTGGGGATAATATGATTTTTGAGAAAAATGTTCTTTGAATAAGTGTAGTTTCTGTAAAACCGCAATACAAATAGTTTTTTTTCACGCTGAAATTATTAGACAGATTTAGGAATTAAAACTTAGAACCCAGACAGACTAGTACCTGTTACTTACTTGTGATGTACTTTTACTTGTACTGTACTTCTTTTATTAATTATAGCCTATGTGATACCCCAGATGTAATAAAATTTGCAAAAAGATGATGCTTCATGTACTTCTATATAACAATATATGTAAATACACAAAGTACCTTTGGTGGCAAATGAAGGAATTTCTAGTCTCTACTAATATTTAAATATACTTTTTCACAATGATAAACTATCACCAACAAGCATTCCCCGCGGCTCCGCCCGCGGTCTAAAGACCGGAAACCAAATTCTTAAATTTTACAAATTGTCATAACATGTGATGTTATACCTATAGTCTATAGCCTTCAACCAAACAAACAAACTCTTCAGGTTATATTATATAAATAGATTAACAGTTTTACGATAAGTCATTTACTTAAGCCATATTTCTTGAGAAAATAAGAAAAAGTTATGTCAAATAATGAAATTCATTTCACGTCAGTAAGACTGTTCCAATAAATTCTAATATACCAATAAAAAAATTATTTACAGAACAAAACCGGCCATAACCGTAACGAATGGACACGGCTAAATTACGAAGGAAAATAATAAGCGATCGTATTTATTCGAACGTTACGGCTAAATACCGTGCCAAATGTGGGGATGTGGCGTAGAAGTAAAAAAATTAATAAATACTATTGTAGACGTTTTAAAGGTTTTTTGCACAATATAATATAACACTAGCCTTTCCCGCGGTTTCGCGCGCGTTCTAAAGGCTGGAAACCAAATAATTACCTTTTTTGCAACATTATTCATTGACGCTCCGCTCCTATTGGTCGTAGCGTAATATAATATAGCCTATAGCCTTCCTCGATAAACGGACTATCCAAAAAAAATTTCCAATTCGAACCAGCAGTTCGTGAGATTAGTGCGTTCAACCAAACAAACAAACAAACTCTACAGCTTTATAATATTAGTATAGATTAGTTTAAAATATTAAAACATCACAAGGCCAATATTTAAGTGAGAATGTTACATTATTATAGATTTATCAGTAAGATATTTACCTGAAGTATTCTATATATACGAAAAACCAGCTATCATGACACCAAATTTCATCAAAATCTATCTAGTTGGTCTCCCATAATGCATTCCCAGACAGACAAATATTCTAAAAATTATAAAATCGGCCTCTGTATACTATAATGACTTGTTCAATAAGATTTTCCAAAAATATACAGATTAAAGGAAAAAAAGTGGCAACCCTCGTTAAACGTATAGCTATTGCTAATAATGTCCGCGTATAGCAATAATAATGTCAAATAACACAGCCCTCTGATTTACATCTGCCCAACACGCCGAATAAAATTGTTTATATGTGCAATAGCAGAAAGAAAATAAATACAACAATCGTAATAAAGTAACATTTTATTTCATTAAATAATATACATATTGTAATATTTTATTATAGAAAATGAGGGAAATGATGGTGAGATGTATGAATAATATGTGGAGATTTTTATCTACTTTAATAGGTACGTCTTTTAGGTTGTAACGCTGAAAGTACGCTTATAAAAATGATAATGAATTTCTTTTGTTTTGCTTGGGTGGTTCTTGAACACTACCTACTATGTATGGCTACAAATCCGGGAGTCCAGGGTTCAAGTCTTGGGTCGAGCACAGTTAATTTATTAGGGTTTTTTTTCAGAAATACTTGTACACATTAATATCTCATAATTGAGATTTTGCTTTAATAAGTAAATAACAACACATACAAACATACAAATAAAATAATATTACAAAATATAGATATATACGTCACACTAAGAAACTCCAAAAAACTTCGGCCAAATCAGAATGGAGTTAATCTATACTTATTATAAAGCTGAAGACTTTGTTTGTTTGTTTGGTTGAACGCGCTAATCTCACAAAGTACTGGTACGAATTGAGAATTTTTTTGTGTTGTATAGTCCGTTTATCGAGAAAGGCAATAGGAGCGGAGCATCAATGAAAAGTGTTGCACAAACGGGAGAAAAATATTTCTATAGTCGCGAGTACAAAATAATAGAATTTCTTCTAAATTGAATTTAATTTATTAAACTTTATATCTTAAATCATTATTCTTGTACACGAATACTCGTATAATATATACCTTTAAACTCTGGCTTTTCTTCTTTTAATATATTACACGTTATATGTTACTTAACTTCATACATTAAAAATTCCAAACTAACTGTAACATGTTACTAGCATGCGTTTACCAAAGCCCGGTTCCGCGAGAGCTACCATTGTTAATTCCAAACACGACGGTTTCGCAGATTTCGCAGTTTAAAACTTTTCAACACAACCGCTTAGTTTTTTGAAAAAAGCATTCAGAACTAGATGAAACTGGTCGAAAATAAAAATCAAATGTCCTCTAAAAACGGAATCGTGTGTATTCGAAATTCCGCTTGGCTGTCAATTTGCCAGCCAACACATAAATCATTCACGATGTCATGTGCGTGCTATAAAGTACGTGGCATAGGGTTATAATTTCGAAATAGTTAAATTTAAACTGTGGGTTTAATTAAACTATGTTAATACAGTTAAAATTAACCAACTTATTCATTTTATGTAATGTTGATTTACATTTTCTACTCGTGTAGTGTAAGATGTAACTTAATTTTATATTATAAATAAAATTACTAAGTAGCCTAACTTACTCCTTATAATATTAGCTATCTGCTAATGAAAGTTCCGTCAAAATCAATCCAGCCTTTTTAGATATTAGCCAGAACAGACAGACAAAAATTAAAAAAATGCTTTTTGTATGTTAGTACCGTATGTATATACTATGCATTTAGTGAAAAGCTGTTAATTTGAAATTAAAACAGACACTTCAATTTTATTTATATGTATAGAGTAGTTATTTATTAGGAACTCGCCCTCGTTTCGCTCGGGTTCGAACCAGTGCCTATACTTTTTTATAACTCTTATTAATTTTCTATATGACAGATGCCATAAAAACCATCAAAATCAGTTCAGCCGTTTTGGAGATTAACCCGAACAAATAGATAGATAGATAAGAGGATTAGAAATTGTATTTTTCTTGTATATACTGTAAATACCATCATATTTTATGAAAATTAACATTACCTATATTAATAACAGACACAATTTTATTAATTATCTGAATAGATTTCTATAATACCTTTCTATGCTTTTGTTAAAAATGTTAATTTTAATAATTGAAAGTACATTAAAACTGAAAACAGTCATTAAACGTTAAATACAAACAGGATCATTGATTGTTTGTTAAGCGAAGTAATAACGCCAAAAAGGACGTTAATGACAATAAAGTTCAATATTAATTTGCATAAAATTTCATAACTTATACGAGTATATTGTAAATGAGAAAATTTTATACTAAAATTGTTGTCTTAATATTTCTCCTCTTGTAATTAAATGACAAATTATAATATTCGTTAATTAAAAGCATTATTAGAAAGTTCTGACTCGAAATGAGAGCTTTCTAAAAGTAATTTTTGCTCGCTTACCAACGGTTTTACTAGCTTATTCCCGCGATTTTGCTTGCATAAGCAGGTCGAGGAATAAGGATAGTCGCTATCCGGTCCCAGAACACAATCTAAGCCCTCGCTTAAAAAATAAAATAAGTATGTTAGGAAGTTAACACACAGCACTATCTAAATTCATGGTAAGCTCTCGTAGCTTATGCTTATGACATAGATACCAAATAGTTATTATACTACAAATTACAATTATATTATGATTGAAGTACAAACAATAATGTTCATTGCACAATAAAAGCCCCGAGGACTCGAACCCGCGACCGCTGGCACAGTAAATTGAATTACACTAATCGTTCAAAGGTTGAAATCTAGGTACGAAATAGTAGCTAGTGTATAATATGAATGAAGTTTAAATATCCACTATATCATTTATTTTGTCCAAACACTTTCTATCGACTTGACATACTTCGCAATAAATATAAAAGGGACCCTGTTGATGGCAACACGGAGGTAAACTCCACTCTGGGACTGTTGTTAATTTAAAACTAACACTCCGAATCTGAGATAGTCTCATAAATAACGAAAAAAGGGAGCGTCGCAAATTTATGCTCCCTGAAAGTTTTTACAAGACAAAAATACTTTACTAAAGCGAAAGTCTCTTGAATCGGTTATGAATTAAGTAAATGAATGCATATTTCTTAATTATTTTTCGTTTTTTTCTACTATGCTGATAAGTTCTAAATAAAAACAATAACTGTAAATTCAAAACAAGCGATTTTACCTTACTTCGCTCGGTTCCGTCAGTAAACTTGCTTCAGACAATATAATTTATAGTCCATCTTTGTACTTAGTTTCATTCAGATTCTTCCAGCCGTTTCTGCTTCAAGGAAAGGAACCTATACATAATATATTGTGATCTCGTGTCACATAATATGTGGTCGAAACGAAACGGCTCGACCGATTTTAATGTTATTTTCACATTTGGCGAATAGCCCGTAAAGTCTTTTAATTTGTCCATTTGGTGTTCCAGCTGGTCTTCATAATAGCTCTATTTCTATACGGAGAAACTTTGGCTATTTATATTTAAGAATAAGAATTAGTTTTTCGGGCAAAAATATAAGCCCCTTAAATAACAGACAAACTCCGCGAACTTAGTGTGAGATTACTTATTCCATAGACTTGTAAAAGTATCTTGAATAATAAAAAGCGTTAATTTAGTTTTTCTTTTCTCCCGCATTAGTCTAATAAGTATTTATGGTTGACAGAAAATAGGCTATTAAAACCCATATGGTAATAAAACTGAGTTAAATTATTTATCACCCTCCACCTCCTTGCATAGGTTTCGATAATATTTAATGGGCTATCAATGAGTAGTTAAAAATGCTCGTTAATGGTTTATGCTACTATAATGTACTATTTTTCTTTTTCTATTAGCTTAGTGGATAATGCGGTAAAATCATTAAGAGTATAAAATAGGGTAGCACTCTATAGTGACTGAGGGGTGAATTATATTGTGTGAGTATACATTTGACGACACGTTTGGCTCAGTTTGTAGTGACCCTACTTTCTTGCGCCAGCGGTCGCTGGTTCGAGTCCCACTGGGGGCATACGTTTGTTAAAAACTCGGATGTTTGTACTCCAGTTATAGGTCTCCAGTAAATATAAACATATTTATATTTATAATATGTATATATTTAAACTTATATATGTAGTATGGCAACTATCTGGTATCCGTAACACAAGCTTCGTAGCTTACCACGGAACTAGATGGCGCTGTGTGTAATAATGTCCCATATATATGTATGTACCTGTGCGATTTTGGCAATGGTAGCCATTCTTATTATCTATCTATTCCTTTACACTCCTAGTCCGATACTTCGACACGACCGGTGAGATATAGGCGCTGTACATGCTCCTCAAGGTACGGGGAGACCAGATAGAATTTTTTGTTTTATTTTAAATTTAAGTTAAGAAATTACCTAAGTAAATAGTTAAAGAGAATATTTATACATGAGGTATGGATGTTGTATATAGACGTCTGCCTTTACTTTTTCACATAAAATACTAAACGAACCTAGATAAAATTGTAGAGTTGTATAGTTTATAAGTTAGAGTAACACCTAGTCTATAGACTATACACATAATAGTAGTACATAATATTATAGTAAATACGCGAGCATGCATGAAACCGCTAAGCAAATATAAAATGCACGCGTTTGCAATGAACAAAGCAGACCGCAGCGCTTTTGTTTTTGTATCAATAAATATCAATACAACATTCAGATATATATTATTATAGATAGACATTTTAAATATATAAAGCAAATAAGAATAGAAAAGTTCCAACAAACATAGCTGTAAGTTTTTTTTATACTGTTAATTAAATAGATTAGAGCAGATCTACTTTTACTTTACACCCGCAACAAAAAACAGGCCTTCAAACACATAAAGTCAAAATCATATTTCACATTAATAAGTACAATATTTTCGAACTCTGTACATAAAATTTTCGCTTATTCGAATCTGTGCACTTTTAAAAAATACTACTAAAGCAGTTATTATTATCGATACAGATACCGAATTTTTAGTTTTAATAACTTTGTCTTGAAACGACTACAGATATAAAAAACATACTAAATGTTTAATGAAATCCACCGGAAGCATAATTTAAACGAGTAAACCCAACCGGAGCTCAAACCGAATAAACCCCTAAAAAAAACTTTAAAAAATTCAATCCCATCTACGCAAGCACATTCGCGCTGTGTCCGAAACCGGAAATACCAATATTTGGATTACACAGTTTAAACTTACATTCAATAACGACTAACCCTATATATTTTACCAATTCTAAAAGTTTCTAATTAAACGAGTATGATACACCAAACTAATATTAATATGGTGCACCGTTCAGTAAATATTGCCTACAATATAGATATTGCGAGAAAGTAGAAAGCCTAAAAAACTTTCCTCTATAAGTAACTTATAGAATACATTTTTTTTATTGAACTTGTATATAGTTCCTGAGATCAGTAAAATTTTAAATGGGTGATTCTACGATAAGAGGTTTCAAGTGCTTAGAGAATACGGCCAAGAAGAAAAGTTGGAGTTTTTTCATGAAACATTTATATCGTCACTGGAAAGCCAATAATACTTAAGCGCCATTTTGGCTAAAATGAGTTTTATATATCGTTGGATAGGATTTTTTTTGCTGCATCGATTAGTCTAAGATTTGTTACGATATAAGCACTTTTTTGGCGCTTAAGTCGTGCAAAAGTAGGATATATTTTATGATTTTGTTTTTTTGACAATTACTAACATAATGAAAGTTTTGATTAATTGAGAGTCGTTGTCAGTTCAGTATTTTTCATCACTGACAATACCCATTTTCACCGTGATAAGAACCATAAAGTACTTTAGTTTAAGTCATTCATGTCTCTTCAGTACTTTTTGCCAACCGTAAATACAGGTTAATAGATAGTTTAGTAAATTTGCTTTACGTAAAATATAATGAGCATAGCGTGTTAGTATATTTTGTTTACGTACTTTTCTACAAAGGTAAGATTTTAGTAATGTTGCTTTACATGTCTAAATATTTACATAGTCTGTTTAGAATGTTTAACATTCAATGAAACCATATATTAATGTTATTAAGCATAAAAATTTTAATTAATAAAATAATAACGGTTTGCTTAGTATTTTATTAGGAAAAAAATTACCAATAATATTTAGTTTAGTCTTATGAAATTTAGTTTTGTTTAGATTATGATTTGTTAAGTTTAAACGGCTTATGTTTTACGCCCGATTTATTGACGATTTCGGCGTTTAAGTTGACTTTGCAGTTGGCTTCGCGTTTAATGACATGTTCCCGCAGTAGAGTAAATAGTACATTTAAATCGAGACTAGGTAAGTAAATATTGATTATATATTTTTCTTTCTACACCGAGCGCTTTGAAAAACAATGTTATCTAGAAAATTACTTCAAATTACTTAAATATTATTACATAGTAGCAATTAGCACGTTTTAATAAATAATAATTCCCGATTTTTAAACTTATCTATATGATTAAAGATTATTTATTAATATGTTGTTAAGAGTATAAAATCTTTTCGATCATACGTATTAATTATAATAAATATAAATTTACAGAACCTATTCAACCCCATTATGCATAGCCGTAGATCATCGTTTTATAGAAAATTTACAAACGTGGGTTTTGTAAACACTATAGGATCATCATCTAAACCAAATGTAGTTCAGAGAATACTTATGGAAGATCAAAGCGATAATGATTTCGTGATGATGTGTGGCTACGGCAAGTAGAATATGGCTACCCCATATCTTCCCGTGGGTGTACACTACCGAAAACTGTAAAACTACCGAACACCATGGTAATCACGGCTTCAACATTAGCCGACGCCAGAGTTACCACCCATCAGCAGAAGTCGTGCCGCCAAGCGCCTAACAGCGCGTTCCGGCATGTGGGAGCTGATGAAGCCGTATGGGCAATGGGTCTGAATAGTTATGTTGCAAAGTAGCCGTGTTGGTGGTGGATCGTTGTTTGTTGTGTCGAGAGCTTAGTGGCGGAGGGTAGCGGGATCCGAAGCACGGTTTGCCGCTGGCCGACTGCAGACAGTTGGGGGCTCAACTAGTAAGGCTAGCCACCCATTAAAGGCTGCCCCGCCATCTGTGAAAAATCCCAGGGTGGCTTCATCGTGCTGGTTGGCGACCAGAGGACGGGGCCTGATGGCGATTCTTGGGGGTGTTCGGGCGTCCCCGCAGTCTCCAGACTAAGCCCTTTAAGACATAATCAACATCAATATCACCGCCAGGCTCGTGCAACATCTCATTCAACTGCCATTCTCCATCTTATTCACTCTTACCTTAAAAAGCAATCATGGCTTTACACAAAAAGAGTAATGTTTTTAAGCGGCTGCACTCCCCCTTATTAGAAGTGCACCTCACAAATATCCGAGATTTGCACACAAATCTTTTATCAGTCCACTTCCACCTCGAGACTGCGCAGACACACATGCTCTTTTTGACGAAGACGCAAATTCAATGTCCATTAAGCGCTGCGTACCTGGACTATCCCGGCTACACGTTGGAGCATAATTTCAGCTCGCGGGCCGGAGTCTGTTTGTACGTGCAAAATGACCTCTGTTTCCAGCGTTTCCGCCACCTTGAAAACCCCACATTCTCTACTATCTGGGTTATCGTGGATACGGGAATCGAAAATATCCTGTATTCCTGTGTCTACCGATCGCACACAAGTTACCAGGAGACAACTCGATTGTTTGAATCGAATTTGTCGAATCGAATTGAATTGATCTCCGCGCGCACCGCGCAGTTTGTCTTTCTGGGGGACTTAACGCCCATCATGAAGATTGGTTGTTCCCATACCATAAGACGCACCATGCTGGGAGAGAAGCGTGGAAGTTTGCGGTGTCACTTGGACTCTCCCAGTTGGTTGACCAAGCGACGAGGGTACCTGACGTGGACAGCCACATAGCTAATTATCTGAACCTTCTGCTGACAACTGATCCGGACAGATACAACATCCAGGTTTTATCCACACTGGGTAGCTCGCCCATGGTTTAAAGCCGAATGCACCATTGTTGGAAAGCGTAAGCATTCGGCTTACCTTGCTTGCGTTGATGCTCGAGACCGCAAAGGTCCGGATGTAAGATCCAAGAAGAGAGCCTTTAACTTAGCCACCAAGGCCTACAAAAAGACATTAAAGAAGGCTCGTCTTGACCAAATTACACACATTGGCGCAAAGCTCTCTGCTCAACCATCTGGCAGCAGAGCTTTTTGGTCCCTTGGCAAAATGGTCGAGACGAACTTTTGTCGGCCCTCACTCCCACCGCTGGTAAAACCTGACGGATCCCTGGCTCATACGGCAATGGAGAAGGTGAATTTGCTTGCATCTCTTTGTGCCAAAAATTCTGTCTAGACTCTGGTAATGCTACTCCACCACATTTACCTTACCGCGGGATTTCAATGCCTGAAATTCCCATCACTAATAAGGAGGTAAAGAGAGTATTATGTCGTCTAGATGTAAATAAAGCTTGTAGTCCTGATGGTATACCAGCGATAATGCTTAAAACATGTGCTCCAGAGTTGTCTCCGATACTGACATGTCTGTACCGCCTTTCTCTTAAGACTGGAATAGTGCCTAAATCCTGGAAGCTTGCCAATGTGCAACCTGTACCCAAGAAAGATAGCCGTGCCGACCCTACCAATTATCGTCTGATTTCAATCACCTCCATGCTCTGCAAGATTATGGAGCGTGTAATGTGTAGTATTTTAATGTGTCAGAGAGAGAGACGAAGCATTTTCAGGAAAGATTTAGATGTTACTAGAAACCTTTTGAATTTTCGATACTAGAATGTTCTACGCATATAAAAAGGCCGACAGTGTGTCGAGAGATCAGTTGATGTTTGAAGTCGAGTGAAGATTACGAAGAGATATGAAATAGTGGAAAAGTGAAGAAGATTATAGTGAATCATTAAAATTGGTGAATTATAGTGCTCAGAGTCTCAATTTAACTAGTGCTGTGTACAAACTGCATGTGTTTATAAAGTGTAAATAAAACATCTTAAGTGCGAGAACGCTTTTAATTTCCGATCCCGAACCCGTAGTATGTAACAATGGCACTCGTTTTATGGCATATCTAGAATAGAACGATCTCATCAGTGACCGACAATATGGATTTCACCGGAATTGGTCGACTGGGAACCTTCTGGTGTGTGCCAACCACACCATTGGCGAAACCCTTGAGCGAAGTGGCCCCTCCCCACTTCGCTCATTGCCGTCTCCCTCGATGTCTCAAAGGCCTTTGACAGGGTTTGGCACGCTATCCTCATAAGCAAGCTTTCAGCCTATGGCATATCTCCTGGCCTGATCGGCTGGATTAAAGACTTCCTGAGCGACCGATCACTCAGAGTTGTGGTTGAGGGTTGTTCATCACAATTCTTAAAGACCAACTCTGGAGTTCCTCAGTGGTAACTTTGTACATCGAAGATCATTCCTGAAATGTATCACCATGAATACGAAAATTTTCCTAATATAGTCAATATTTAGGATACCCTTCAAGATTCTGATATCGAAGACAATAATTAATTATAAAATATTATACCAATTAATTATTTATACCCTTGCAAAGTAATGATAAAAATATTATTAAAATGATTCTGTTGCCTGATTATTGACACAATACATAAACTACAATATAAACAAATATAATGAAAATGTTGAATATTTAAAACGTTTTTTATAAACCTACCTGACTACTTAGCAAGCTATTATTATTATTATTTATTCCTTTATCAACCAATACACTAATTAAATAAAAAGATGCAATCCTTATACACACGCGGGTAAAGCTGCGGGCGTAAAATTACTCAATATTAAAATCAAAATAGGAATTAAATATTTCCACAATCACTTTGTTCGCAGATAGTAAATTATTAGCACACCCATACAATTAACTTTATCCAATCAGTAAAAAAGATTTAATTTAAAGTGATATATTTTTAGCTAAGTCTCTTTGACCTAATATTAGTACAATCTAATTATGTATTACGTCGTTTTCCCCTACGTTTTTAACGTATATAAAAACGTATAAGTATACATATCCTGAGACTTTATCAACCCATAAGGCATATTAGTCATATTTGTCTCCTACATTTAAAACGACGTAGGTTGTTAGTATTTTTTGATCACTAAACTTAAAAATGATTATGAACTTAAGTTCTTCTTCTCTGCGAATTATCCAGAGTAAATCTACTTAAACGACAGCTATCTCCTGAATTCCTGAACATATGTAGTGTGTCATGTTTTCAGTACATAGATAATACTGTCACGATATACTTTTGCCTTTACGGAACTTCATTTAATAAATAAGCAAAAAAGTTACACAATGTTTTAACTAAAAAAAAACTTTAAAACGCTCTACTGTAAAATCATGTTTTGGCGCTTCAGTATTATTGGCTTTCCAGTGACGATATTATGATTGTTGTTCCGTTTATTAACGTTTTCACGTGATGGCCAGTTATTTTATACATATTTTATTACTTTTTCTATGGCCAGGGTAAAGACATTGAACAGGGGAGAGACATCCATATCAAGGTAGATACTTATTTCAATGAGGTGAGAGAATTTGATACAAAATTATTATTAATCAAAGTGTAAAGTAGTGATATGTAAAGCTGTAAAAAGAATAAAACTACTAATATCAAATAAATCAATAAAATCAAATTAATAACTATCCAAAGAAATATAAAGTACATCAATGTATATTAAGATGGCTAAAAAAATTAGAATTAACCTTAAATCTCCAAGCCGCCTACATTATTTTTACCCTGACTTTGTTAAAAAAGATTTAATTGCTTTAAGCCATACTAAGTTCGCTATAATTTCAACCAATCCATCACGTTACCCTACTTCTGAAATGGTTATTTTTGCTTACAATTATCTTTATATCGTTTTAAATACACTCTTAGTTACAGACGGTCATTAAAGAAAATTTAATAACTTAAATAAACTCGGCAATAGAAAGAAAAGGCTTTTGATTTATATAGTAAAAAAATTGCCTTTGCATTTTAAGTCTCCTAAATACTATTTACTCAATGGTTTGTACAAATAAGAATTAAAACTCATTTCGTTTTGGAATTTTCCCCAATAACGAGATATTAATCGAAAAATGTACTATATATGGTAATCAAGTGCAATACTCTAACATATCTTAAAATTAGCTAGCCTACCAAGTACAAATTAATTAGGTTTTCCAATTGTGATAAGTATGATATGTATAAAACATACAGATATTTTGGTGTTTGTGCTGTTTCGTCAGACTTTCTAAGTTAGACCAAACAGCAAAAACAGGAAGCACATTGCATTTGTTAGAATAAAAAGGATGTATAGTAAAAGTGCTATATTACTTCAATTAAAGGAGGATCCATCTACTATATTTTAAATGAGCTTTAATAATTATTTTGCATAACAAGAGCTTAAAGCTTTACATGTTTATAGATTACGATAAACATACTATAAAGCAAATTTTATCAGTGAGATATAAACAATTTTTATATGTTTTGATTACTTTAACTTAAATCTATATTTATTGAATTGTTATATCTAATAGAATATCTGATGAGCTGATAAGTTTGGAGTTGAAGAGCTTTGCAAGAGCTGGGTTTCGAACCCATATCTCTACATTACCAAGGCCTACATTACTAAAGCCTTTTATATTTTCTAACTTACTACAATATTTTACAAAATTAATTTTTTACTTCACATATTTAAAAGAGAACATAAACTAAACCAAAACCATATATTTAAGGTAATTTCACTTACCTTTGTAAAAGAACAAGCTCACCGCTAACAACTAATAGCATTATATCCACTTCAGGCAGTTCACCCTTGTACAACGTATGACGTCATAAAACAGTAGCACCACTACACTTCCCACATAAAAATGCCGTACGAATTTAGTAATGTTGCATTAGATAAATTGTTTATGACAAAGAAAAAAATATTTTCTTTTATATAGCAAATAGTAATATAAGAAAACCCACTTTTTTAAATGTATGCAATTTTAACCGACATTATAAAGGAGGAGATTGTCAATTTGGCTATTTTTGTGAATTGTGTGTATGTAGGTTAATGCAATATCCATGCAACGACTGTCTCGGGGGTGTAATGGCTAGCGTGTACGGTCATAGGTCCTGAGATCGATTCCCGGGTCGGGCCTAGTTTAATTATTGAGTCTTTCTGTTTAGTAAGCCTCAGTAACAGCCCGGAGTTGGGAAGTTGGTGGTGAGTCACCCCTGTGCCTCGGAGACCACGAAAAGCCGTCGGTCCTGCGCCTTAAGTCTCACCGGTCGTGTCGAACAGTCGTCCCACCGGAGTATGAGAGTGATAGACACAGAGAGTGTACGTGTGTCTGTGCGTACACTTATGCACTATAATATGTCCTGCGCAGTTGGCCAGTCTCAATGAGATTGGCCACCATGGCTTAAATCGGTCGGAGAACAATATCGTCACTGGAAAGCCAATAATACTGAAGCGCCAAAACATGATTTTACAGTAGAGCGTTTTAAAGTTTTTTTTTACTTAAAAAATTGTGTAACTTTTTTGCTTATTTATTAAATGAAGTTCCGTAAAGGCAAAAGTATATCGTGACAGTATTATCTATGTACTGAAAACATGACACACTACATATATTCAGGAATTCAGGAGATAGCTGTCGTTTAAGTAGATTTACTCTGGATAATTCGCAGAGAAGAAGAACTTAAGTTTATAATCATTTTTAAGTTTAGTGATCAAAAAATACTAACAACCTACGTCATTTTAAATGTAGGAGACAAATATGACTAATATGCCTTATGGGTTGATAAAGTCTCAGGATATGTATACTTATACGTTTTTATATACGTTAAAAACGTAGGGGAAAACGACGTAATACATAATTAGATTGTCCTAATATTATGTCAAAGAGACTTAGCTAAAAATATATCACTTTAAATTAAATCTTTTTTACTGATTGGATAAAGTTAACTGTATGGGTGTGCTAATAATTTACTATCTGCGAACAAAGTGATTGTGGAAATAATTAATTCCTATTTTGATTTTAATATTGAGTAATTTTCCGCCCGCAGCTTCACCCGCATGTGTATAAGGATTGCATCTTTTTATTTAATTAGTGTATTAGTTGATAAAGGAATAAATAATAATAATAATAGCTTGCTAAGTAGTCAGGTAGGTTTATAAAAAACGTTTTAAATATTCAACATTTTCATTATATTTTTATGTATTGTGTATATGTAATCAGGCAACAGAATCATTTTAACAATATTATTATCATTACTTTGCAAGGATGTAAATAATTAATTGGTATAATATTTTATAATTAATTATTATCTTCGATATCAGTATCTTGAAGGGTATCCTGAATATTGACGACATTAGGAAAATTTTCGTATTCATGGTGATACATTTCAGGAATGATCTTCGATGTACAAAGTTACCACTGAGGAACTCCAGAGTTGGTCTTTAAGAATTGTGATGAACAACCCTCAGCCACAACTCTGAGTGATCGGTAGCTCAGGAAGTCTTTAATCCAGCCGATCAGGCCAGGAGATATGCCATAGGCTGAAAGCTTGCTTATGAGGCTAGCGTGCCAAACCCTGTCAAAGGCCTTTGAGACATCGAGGGAGACGGCAATGAGTGAAGTGGGGAGGGGCCACTTCGCTCAAGGGCTTCGCCAGTGGTGTGGTTGGCACACACCAGAAGGTTCCCAGTCGACCAATTCCGGCGAAACCCATATTGTCGATCACTGATGAGATCGTTCTATTCTAGATATGCCATAAGACGAGTGCCATTGTTACGTACTACAGGTTCGGGATCAGAAATCAAAAGCGTTCTCGCACTTAAGGTGTTTTATTTACACTTTATATATACGCGCAGTTTGTACACAGCACTAGTTAAATTGAGTCTTTGAGCACTATAATTCACCACTTTTAATGATTCACTATAATCTTCTTCACTTTTCCACTATTTCATATCTCTTCGTAATCTTCATTTCATTCATTCATTCATTCTTTCCTGAAAATGCTTCGTCTCTCTCTGACATATTAAAATACTACACATTACACGCTCCATAATCTTGCAGAGTATGGAGGTGATTGAAATTGGACGACAATTGGCAGGGTCAGCACGGCTACCTTTCTTGGGCACAGGTTGCACATTGGCAAGCTTCCACGATTAAGCACTATTCCAGTCTTAAGAGAAAGGCGGTACAGACATGTCAGTATCGGAGACAACTCTGGAGCAAATGTTTTAAGCATTATCGCTGGTATACCATCAGGACTACAAGCTTTATTTACATCTAGACGACACAATCCTCTCTTTACCTCCTTATTAGTGATGGGAATTTCAGGCATTGAAATCCAGCGGAGTAGCATCATCAAAGTCTAGACATGAATTTTGGGCAAAAAGAGATGCAAGCAAAATTCGCCTTCTCCATTGCCGTATGAGCCAGGGATCTGTCAGGTTTTACCAGCGGTGGTAGTGAGGGCCGACAGAAGTTCGACTCAACCACTTTGGCAAGGGACCAAAAAGTTTTGCTACCAGATGGTTGAGCAGAGAGCTTTGCGCCAATGTATGTAATTCGGTCAAGACGAGCCTTCTTTAATGTCTTTTTGTAGGACTTGGTGGCTAAGTAAAGGGCACTCTTCTTGGATCTTACATACGGACCTTTACGGTCTAGAGCATCAACCCAGGCAAGGTATGCCGAATGCTAACACTTTTCAGCAAAGGTGCATTCGGCATTAAACCATGGGCGAGCTTTGCCACCAACGGGTACATCAGAGAATGGGATAAAATATTCCATCGCGTGATGCACCACATCAGTTATTACATCCGCACAGCTTGACGGATCGGAAGAAGAGAAGCAGACCTGCCGCCAAGGAAAGGATGCAAAAAAGTGTCGCATCTCATCCCAATCTGCTGACTTGTATTGCCATATTCGTCTAACACCAATAGAGTCGTTATCAGATGGAGAGTAAGACAATTAGCTATGTGGCTGTCCACGTCGGGTACCCTCGTCACTTGGTCAAACAACTGGGAGAGTCCAAGTGACACCGCAAACTTCCACGCTTCTCTCCCAGCATGGTCCGTCTTATGATATGGGAACAACCAATCTTCATGATGGGCGTTAAAGACCCCCAGAAAGACAAGCTGCGCGGTGCGCGCGGAGATCAATTAAATTCGATTAGACAAATTCGATTCAAACAATCGAGTTGTCTCCTAGTCACCTATGTGCGATCGGTAGACACAGGAATACAGGATCTTTTCGATTCCTGTATCTACGATAACCCAGGTAGTGGAGAATGTGGGGTCTTCAAGGTGGCGAAAACGCTGGAAACAGAGATCATTTCGCACGTACAATGCTCCAACGTGTAGCCGGGATAGTCCAGGTAAGCAGCGCTTAATGGACATTGAATTTGCATCTCCGTCAAAAAGAGCATGTGTGGCTGCGCAGTCTCGAGGTGGAAGTGGACTGATGAAAGATTTGTGTGCAAATCTCGGATATTTGTGAGGTGAACTTCTAATAAGGGGAGTGCAGCCGCTTAAAAACATTACTCTTTTTGTGTAAAGCCATGATTGTTTTTTAAGGTAAGAGTGAATAAAATGGAGAATGGCAGTTGAATGAGATGTTGCACGAGCCTGGCGGTGATATTGATGTTGATTATGTCATAAAGGGCTTAAGGGCTTAGTCTGGAGACTGCGGGGACGCCCGAACACCCCCAAGGATCGCCATCGGGCCCCGTCCTCTGGTCGCCAACCAGCACGATGAAGCCACCCTGGGATTTTTCACAGATGGCGGGGTAGCCTTTCATCAAATCAAATCAAATCAAAATATTCTTTATTCAAATAGACTTTTACAAGCTCTTTTGAATCGTCATTTTTACATTCTCAAAATTAAAAGTCAGTCTGTAAGTCTGTGAGTAAACTACCAAACTACCGGCTCGGAAAGCTGTTCTGCTGAGAAGAACTGGCGAGAAACTCAACAGTTGCTCTTTTCAAAAAAATATTTGGTAACAATATTGTATTACAATTTATCTATTTATCGTACGTGTGACACAACCAGTCACTAATCCCACACATTTACATCTATGTACTAGGTATTCCGCTATAGTGTAATAAGCCTTATTCAATAACGTATTTTTAATCTTTGATTTAAATTGCCTCAAAGGCAATGGCATGGGTGGCTAGCCCACTAGTTGGGCCCCCAACAGCTGTCTGCGGTCGGCCAGCGGCAAGCCGTGCTTCGGATCCCGCTACCCTCCGCGACTAAGCTCTCGACACAACAAACAACGATCCACCACCAACACGGCTACTGTGCAACATAACTATTCAGACCCATTCCCCATACGGCTTTATCAACTCCCATATGCCAGAACGCGCTGTTAGGCGCTTGGCGGCACGACTTCTGCTGATGGGTGGTAACTCTGCCGTCGGCTAATGTTGAAGCCTACCACCGTGACTACCATGGTGTTTGGTAGTTTTTCCCTTAATCGCCTTTTACGACATCCACGGGAAGAGATGGGGTGGCCATATTCTACTTGCCGTAGCCACACATCATCATTATCGCTTTGATCTTCCATAAGTATTCTCCGAACTACATTTGATTTAGATGATGATCCTATAGTGTTTTCAAAACCCACGTTTGTAAATTTTCTATAAAACGATGATCTACGGCTATGCATAATGGGGTTGAATAGGTTCTGTAAATTTATATTTATTATAATTTATACGTATAATCGAAAAGATTAAATAATCTTTAATCATATAGATAAGTATAAAAATCGGGAATTAATATTTATTAAAACGTGCTAATTGCTACTATGTAATAATATTTAAGTAATTTGAAGTAATTTTCTAGATAACATTGTTTTTCAAAGCGCTCGGTGTAGAAATAAAAATATATAATCAATATTTACTTACCTAGTCTCAATTTAAATGTACTACTCTTCTGCGGGAACACGTCATTAAACGCGAAGCCAACTGCAAAGTCAACTTAAACGCCGAAATCGTCGATAAATCAGGCGTAAAACATAAGCCGTTTAAACTTAACAAACCATAATCGAAACAAAACTAAATTTCATAAGACTAAACTAAATATTATTGGTAATTTTTTTCCTAATAAAATACTAATAAACCGTTATTATTTTATTTATTAAAATGTTTATGCTTAATAACATTAATATATGGTTTCATTGAAGGTTAAACATTCTAAACAGACTATGTAAATATTCAGACATGTAAAGCAACATTACTAAAATCTTACCCTTGTAGAAAAGTACGTAAACAAAATATACTAACACGCTATGCTCAATATATTTTACGTAAAGCAAATTTACTAAACTATCTATTAACCTGTATTTTCGGTTGGCAAAAAGTACTGAAGAGACATGAATGACTTAAACTAAAGTACTTTATGGTTCTTATCATGCTGAAAATGGGTATTGTCAATGATGAAAAATACTGAACTGACAACGACTCTCAATTAATCAAAACTTTCATTATGTTAGTAATTGTCAAAAAAACAAAATCATAAAATATATCCTACTTTTGCACGACTTAAGCGCCAAAAAAGTGCTTATATCGTAACAAATCTTAGACTAATCGATGCAGAAAAAAAAATCCTATCCAACAATATATAAAACTCATTTTAGCCAAAATGGCGCTTAAGTATTATTGGCTTTCCAGTGACGATATTATATCCATGCCAATTTTTATTTTACATCTTATTACAATATAATTAAACCTCCATTTTTAGTAGTTTTTTTAACTTCTACGTATCCAAAGACTTGCTTTCATATTATAGATTGCCTATTTGCTCTATAAATTACTAGCATTTCCCGCGGCTCCGCTCTCGTTCTAAAGGCTGAAAATCAAAAGAAATATTTTTCTCCTGTTTTTGCAACATTTTTTATTGTTGCTCCGCTCCTATTGGCCGTAACGCGGTGTAATATAGCCTTTCTCGATATACGGCCTATCCAACACAAAAAAAAAATTCAATTCGGACCAGTAGTTCCTGAGATTAGCGCGTTCAACCAAACAAACAAACAAACTCTTCAACTTTATAATATTATATAGATTAATCTGGTAATCAGTAATCTATCTCTGGTATGTGTAAAAACATGGTACCTAAATGAGTTTAATATGCTGAGCATAATATATTTCCATTTTGAATCATTCATTCTTTCACAATGAAGAATGACAGCCATGATTGCTCTCAAGGCTTTTTGATGCTTTCACATAATATATTGAATTGACTTTAATCTAAATAGTATTGTTATATTATTATTTTTTGATTAGTCTTGTACTTAATTAAATATGATAAAATGCATAACACGATGATGATGTACTTCCGACTGAATCTCTTTGAAAACTAGCCATCTGCGTAGGAGATATTAAAGTGCACAAAGAAATATAGGTATATATTCTTCTTAATAATATACTTCTTCCTAAAACAAAAATCCGTTTTTACCAATTGTTTTAAAATGTATAATTATAAATTTTACATAAAATATAACAAAATAGACTTATAGTTAAAATTGCAAAGCAATGTCACAAAATATTGCGCAGTCTGTACCAAGAAATTTAAACCGCAAATCGCTATTTGCAATCACACTATCGGTATATATTTAAACTATTGGTATATTATTCGGTTGCTATTTATGCGTCTAGACTAAAGGGAGACGCGGTTTAGTTAAACGCGGAAACATCTAGAGCTTATTTAAGCTATTAGATTTTTAATACTTTTGGGGCAAAGCTGGAGTTGATTCCATTATAGGAAACTTAAAAGAAATATTTTTCAATAGTAAAATAGACGATATGCATATTTTAACGTAATACATTCATTCCATTATTAATTTTAACAAATTATCATTTTTAAGAAGTATAATTTTATTTTATTGCTATTTGTATTAAATATTAATATTATGCACTATATATTCAACTTAAAAATAAGAATTGTATTATTTTCGAAGGACTGAAATAAATAAAATAATGTATATTGCATTACCAAAAGACTAGGCCTATTGCAAAATTATATTTGTACATTGTACATTACATATAACACAAATTTATTACAATTGAAACACATCTTAAATATTATACAGAAAATATGAAAAGATCTGAATTACAGTCTTTTTACCTCAAAAAATTCAGCTAAATTTTAGTATGCAACGCTATCTGCGTTTGAAGTAAAAACTTTTTAGAATAAAATATGAATATGACACGGACACTGGCCGAAAGAAAAAAAACTTCCCACTTGGAAATGGAACATCAGAATTCGCGCGAAACAATCGCTCACTTTTTGTTTCCTCTAACAGACAAAGAAGGTTTATTCGCTGCAGGGTGTGTCTTGGCAACACGCTTTACAGCTTCACCAAGTTATCTTGATATTTTACACTCTGCGAATATGCACTGAGTGATGTACTGTCCCAGGGGTCTTCATAAAGTGGACACTTTACACATGTCTCGGATATAAAATACGGGACTGTTTTCAAAAGGAGTGTGGCGTGTCATGTATCCGTCTGCAGTTGTCAGCTAAGACCTTTTGATCGTTGAAGCTCTTTTTCTCGTTTATCTTCGTGTTTGATGACTACTATTTTTCTAGAACTAGAAAAGCTTTTTAAGGTGATCATTTTATCCTCTTTTGATAGGAATGAGGTTATTTCGTTGCCTCCTATATTGAGATATTTGTAATCGATTGTTTTATTTGTGTATGGATTATTAATATTCACTGCTCGATTATTTCAAATTATTGTTTTGAATTTTGTTAAAAAGAAAATACTTTAGAAAAAACAAAGCTCAGATACATTATTACGTTTTGTTTATGAAAAATACTTTTCAGGAAACAAGGGTGAATATTCATATAATAATTTCTTAAGTCTTTAAGCTCTGGGATATCTCGGACTTAAAATATTCTTTGTTGAATTAGGTCCCTTTGTAATAGGTATTCTAATTCAAAACTTTAGAAATGTAAATTGTTTTCATAATATATTTTCAATATTTGTACCGTATTTTCTTGCAAAATCTTATAAATTTAACTTAAATAATTACCTACTCTTTTTTGGGTCCTGATTGTCCTGATTGTCCTGATGTCAACTAAATATACCTCTTAATACAACAATTATTTGGAATTAGTTATGTTGAAAATGAAACATATTCAATGATAAAACACATTAAACATATTCATGATAACTTATATTTCAGTATAGCTTAAAAAAGCTAGTTTAGCTTAGCCTGTTTTGATTTGCTATATCTTAAAGAAGTTTATAATCTACGATCGTTATCGCTAACACAAACTAAAAATGTATTGATATGTCATACCTAACAGCTAACATGTCGTGACCAGACACTTTACTTTTCTATTAACGATATCGACAGTAGAATAGCAACTTATTGTAGAGGGCTGGACTGTCTTACGCAACTCTTCTGAGACAGCGAGGAAATTCTCACATTTGATTTATAAACGCACTAAAAGCAACACTTCAAGTTTTCCCTCGAGATTGTATTCCTAAGTAACAAGACGAAGCGGTTTTAAGTAGGCCAAGGACGGAGAATTTATTTTCAACTACATTTATAATTTATCTCTCTCTTGGTAATTAAAGTTATTATCTTTATTATATTTTTATATTAGTTTTTATAAATTTATTTGAATAATTGTATTTAAATGTTTTTGGTTTGAATTTCATATCTGTCTAAAAGATTTTATTTAAATGAGATGTGATAGTAAAAGTAAGGGGAATTATAATTTTTGTACAAAAAAAGATTGAGTGCCAATAAGTTATTCAATAAAAGTTGATGGCAAATTATTTGTATCTACAAGGAAATTTTATATATATTATATACTAAGCGATTATTATATTCTAATAATTTACATATAATAATAATATAATCTATTTTTCACAACTTTTTGTTAATTTTAAACCATGCACAGGAGTGGAACGTGGCGCGACACTTTTGTTTCTTTCAAGAAATGAGCACCAGACATTAAGAAACATGATATCGTTAGTATAAAACTTTACTCGTTTACGAATATCATATATTTTAAAAAATATTGTTATTTACTGAACTGAAAATCCTGCTAAAATCTGTTGAGTCAAAGTTATAGACTGTTCATAACATATGCATAACTTCATGCGTGCTGTCTGTACCTAATAACTTGTACATTTCTAATTAATTTTCTTATTAATTTTTTTCCTCTTTTTAACCCATTTAAGAGATGAATTTTCCAACCAAATTTTTTGTAGATGTTAAAATAATCAACTGACTGAAAACGTGTGTGCAAATACAAAAAGCTGTATTAAAATATTATATTTAATATTATTTTATTGAGCATCAGCTCCTTTTAATGTTCGATTGCTGGATATGGGTTCCCCTTAAACACGAGTGGTATTAGGGCATACTCCAATAGCCATAGTCGTTGACAAAGTGCGGCAACCCTCAAATGTCTTTGGGACAACTTGCACAGGAAAAACAGTAAAAATATGCATTTCTAGTTCTAGTATGAAAAATGTATAGTTGCAATAGCCGGGATGTGAAACCGCTTCACTCTATTTCCTAAGCAATTACATTACTATTGGGCTACAACTATCTCTAATACTAATAAGCGTGTACGTTACCATACAACTACAACTATCTCTAGAGCTAATAAGTAAAATAAAACCTGGTTACTTAGAACACGTACCAAACGCATTAAGCGTAATGTAAAATAAACAGCTGGATTAAACTGAAAATTTTTCTACGTTTGTTCCAAGAGTAAGTATCATTTATAATATAATTATAATAACAACTAAATTATCTTTAGTCTAACTGTAGTGCTTTTTACTGTTTAATTCCTTATATGAGAGTATGCAAATTAGCCTAGACTATATGGTATAATTTTTATTTACCTGCGATTGTGCAGCTCTGAACAGCGTAAATGTAAACATAGTGTAGTACTAAGTATCGTATAACTCTTTGTGCGTTACTACTTATTTACTTAGATGCTTTTTCATGAAGTTGTGTATGTAAGTGTAAATAGCATATATTTTACTTATTATATATTTTATTTGTATGATATATAGGTATATTTTATTTGTATGATATATAGGTATATTTTATTTCTATGGTAGCTTAGTGGCAATGCAATTACTTGGGATAGAAAATGTTGCGGGTTTAAATGCCGAGTCACGCATCTCTGATAGTTTGATTTTTACCGTCACTATCATTTGCCTTACAATGAACAAAACATTGTAGGCGCAGTGTCTAAGAAAACCTAGTTGTTCATGGGCGCATTTACTCTACCTTCCACCTAATCAAACAATTTACTTTGCCTGCCTTTTATTGCGCCTATTGTTATGAATTTACTAAAAAAAAAGCTACAATATCATCATCTTCAGCCCTTTTTAACGTCTTACTGCTGGGCACGGGCCTCCCTCAGTACGAGGGGATCAGGCCATAGTCCACCGCGCTGGCCTAGTGCGTGTTGGCGGACTTCACATGTCTTTCGAAAACTTGCTAAGTTTTTCTAAGACATGCAGGTTTCCTCACGATGTATATACTCATAGGTACTTTTATAAAAAACTAATTTCTATTTACTTTAATATACTAACCAAAAAAAGTTTAGCATCCTAGAAATTGCGTTAAACAAACTTTGTTAAATTAAAGGCTTGAAATCCCGAAAAAGCAAAATTTAGCAATTAAAGTAAATAAAACGTGTGATTCTGAAGCGGAACTAGGTCGGTAAGCGTTAGGTACAAAAAGGCACTAATGCTGAGGTTCTTAATGTAATGGACGTTAGAAAGTTTTAATATACGGCACACTAACAGAACAGGGGTGAACTTTCAGAGCAAACGCTCGTACGGACATAAAGATAGAATGGATGATCAACATGAATACTATATTTTCCTTCTTCTTTTAAAAAGAGTTCATAAAAGTCACTTCATAATATTATATTGCATATCTTATGACGACACGTTTTTCTCAGTTTGTAGTGACCCTACTTGCTGTCACCGATAGTAGGTTCGAGTCCCGCTATGGCGTTCTATTGTGTGATAGGCATGGTGTCAACAAAGTCAATTACCGTCCATGGAAATGAAATAGAAGAAATGTAAAAAAAGCTCTAAAAGCTTGAGCTTTTGCAACAAAGCTCTGTCTCACGGCCATCTTGGAAAGCGGAAAAGTAACATAAATATGATTTATTTTATAAAACGGTTTCATTAAAGAATTTTACACTATAAGTTCTCTCAAAAACTTGAACCTGCACCAAAATACAATTCAAAGAAAAACATTCAAGTACTACACACGATACCACCGTATGTATCATTAGTTACAAAAGTACATCTACTCCGCCACGTGTCTACTCGTTCGGAAATTAAAAACATGGCTTTTGAAGTTTTAAAGGGGAAAGTTTTCCGTTCAAGTCAATGTCTTCTCATAAAACTTCGTTATTGCCCAAACTTAGTAAATTGTTAAGAGTCTATTAAATTATTCATCTGCTTCGTGATTAAAAAGTAATTTTAATTAATATCATAAATATGATCTTTGTGGCTTACGATAAATCGTTTATAATTGCTTAGAACGATTGAGATTGAGGATGGTGGATGTTACTGTGCTGTCTGACTTCAAAACGCTTCTAAATCCATATTTCCGAATCGATTTTACAAACATTTATTTCACCGATCTGTTATATAACTCAGGTTCATTTTAGAATTTCAAAATAAAATACTATTCTTAAGCTTAGAATTTTCTGCATAGAAATTTAGGGCAGTAGAAGATGACACAAGATTTTATAGCGGTATGTCATTTTCATAATTTATTGGCTGTCCCAATAAGATTCTTAAGCTACAGTGAAAATCTAATTGATTTATTAATGAATTTATGTGACCACTAAAAGACTTAAAGTAAATGTGAAAATTACCTTCTGTGGTCGTACATTTGATTTAAAATAAAATGAACATTATAGAATGATTGCAATATTCAATTTAAGGTATATTTTGATATATATTGTTACGTACTACGGGTTCGGGATCGGAAATTAAAATCGTTCTCGCACTAAAGATGTTTTATTTACACTTTATACACACGCGCAGTTTGTACACAGCACTAGTTTAATTGAGTCTCTGAGCTTTATAAATCACCACTTTTAACAATTCACTATACTCTTCTTCACTTTTTCACTATTTCGTATCTCTTCGCAATCTTTACTCAACTCCGAACTTCAACTGATCTCTCGACACCTGCCGGCCTTTTTATATGCGTAAATATAGAACATTCTAGTATCGAAAGTTCAAAATGTTTCTAGTAACTTCCAAATCTTTCTTGAAAATGCTCTCTCTCTCTCTGACACATTAAAATTTGCAATAAACTGTTCTTGTTATCTAATTGTCAAAAGTTATAAATTGACATTCGCTGTTGTAAGGCATGGTACAAGCGTGCTATTATGACGGGTTCGCGCTCTATTCCGCGACACTACCCCCTCCTAAGACATGCTCGTCTCGAGCATCGTTGTTGCCGTGATACTTGGCCAATCGGTCCACATGCACGATTTTAGCCGGGCTTCTGGATGTACGTTGAATTCGAAAAGTGACGTCGTTAATTTTCGTTATTACCTTATAAGGCCCCTCCCAACTGGGTTGTAGCTTTGGCGATTTACCCTTTCGTCTCACCGGGTTATGCAGCCATACCAATGAGCCTTCCTCGAAGTTCGTTCCTGTCGCCTTCCGGTCATAACGAGTCTTCATGCGTTCACTTGCTTGTAGCCCTTCATCTCGTATCTGCTCATGAATACCAATCATCTTCACTCTTAGTTCACTGGCATATTCGGTGATGCAACTTGGAGTATCCGGCGGGCAACCACTTAACAGATCCACTGGTAACCGTAATTCCCTTCCGAAATTGGCAAAGGCAGGTGTCATTGCAATGCTTTCGTGTACAGCAGTCCGGTAAGATAGCAGGAACAATGATAAATACTCGTCCCAATCCTTTTGATGTTTATCTACAACCTTGGCTAGATGTCGTTCTAAAGTTTGATTAAATCTCTCCACCATTCCATCGGACTGTGGGTGACCAGGCGTAGTTCTAGTTTTGTGCACCCCCATGATCTTACAAAGTTCTTGAAACACCTGTGATTCGAAGTTTCTTCCTTGATCACTGTGTATTTCTAATGGGATACCAAATCTGCAAAATACATCTTTAACCAATTTATTTGCAACAGTAACAGCTTCTTGATTTGGTATGGCGAATGCTTCAGGCCATTTTGTGAAATAGTCCATCACAACTAGAATATATCGGTTCCCAGAGTTAGTAATCGGAAATGGTCCTGCTACGTCTAAGGCGATTCTCTCCCAAGGTGCCCCAACGTTGTATAATTTCATTGCTCCCCGGCTTCTGGTTTGTGGGCCTTTGACAGAGGCACATTGTACACATTTCCGACACCAGTCCTCGACATCATCTCGACAATGCAACCAGTAAAATCGCTCCTTGATCTTGGTTAACGTTCTTTTTACCCCTAGATGTCCACCAGAAGAACCATCATGGTAGGCCCGAAGTACCTCGGATACTTTTATTTTAGGTACCACTAGTTGGAGATGGCTATCATTCCCACGCGTCTTCTCCCATTTGCGGCACAATACTCCATTGTGTAACAACAAACTGTCCCATTGTGCCCACAAGCTTTTCGCACCGGTACTGTACTGTGCTATGTCAATCCACTTAGGTTTTGGTCTACCACTACTTAACCATTCCATGATCGGTCGTATGTCTCGGTCTTCTTCTTGTGCTTTCTTCATGGCATCATCGCTCCAACGTTCATCTATCGAATCTGTTCTTATAATTTTAATAGATTCTAGTTCCTTTACTTCTTGTCTGTGACAGTGCTTGCAGTCTTCCTCGCATGGTCTTCTAGATAGGGCATCGGCGTTATTGTGTGTTTTACCCCCACGGTGTTCAATTTCAAACTGAAACTCTTGAAGCTGTTCAATCCATCGTGCTACCTGTCCTTCGGGGTCCTTGAATTCCAATAACCATTTCAAGGCAGCGTGATCGGTTCTTACCAAAAATTTGTGTCCTAGCAAGTATTTCTTAAAATGCTGTAAGGTTTTTACTACAGCAAGTAGCTCTCTTCGAGTAACGCAATAATTCTTTTCCGGTTTAGATAGTGACTTACTGAAATATGCGATAACCACCTCCTGATCACCCTTCCGCTGGGACAATACACCTCCAATACCGATATTGCTGGCATCTGTGTCGACAATGAACTCTCCCTTTGTGTCTGGATACCCAAGGATCGGTGTTTGGCAAAGATGTTTCTTCAGTTCTTGAAAGGCTGATTCACAATTATTGTCCCATACGAAAGGTCTCTTCTCTTCGGTCAGTCTATGAAGTGGTTTGGCGATGTCAGAGAAGCCTTTTACAAATCTTCTATAGTAAGAGCATAATCCCAGAAATGCTCTCACTTGCGTTTTGTCCTTAGGGGTCGGCCAATCTTTCACAGCGGTGACTTTGCTAGGGTCCGTTCCCACGCCGTTTTTCGAGACTACATGTCCAAGGTAATTGACCTGTCTCCTAAAGAATGAGCACTTCTTTGGACTTAACTTTAAATTTGCTTCCCTTAGTTTACCAAATACTGCTTCGAGTTTCTTAATGGTCTTCGAAGTCACGTCCCACAATAATTATGTCATCTAGGTAAACAAGACAGGCTGCTCCTAGTAATCCAGCGAGTACACGTTCCATCAACCTCTCGAATGTTGCTGGTGCATTGCATAACCCGAACGGCATAACCTTAAACTGCCACAACCCCTTTCCAGTTGAAAACGCAGTTTTCTCCTTATCCACGGGGTCCATGTCTACTTGCCAATAGCCACTCTTCAAATCGAGATTTGAAAACCATTTCATACCACTGAGAGTGTCTAAGGTGTCGTCGATTCGAGGCAGGGGATAACTATCCTTTTTGGTTACATCGTTGAGTCTGCGGTAATCGATGCAAAACCTTGTAGATCCATCCTTCTTCCTTACAAGTACTACTGGAGAACACCAAGGACTAGTAGATTGTTCGATGATGTTATTCTTTCTCATGTCTTGGATCATGTCGTCAGCTTCTTTCTCCTTAGCCCATGGAATTCGTCTTGGTCGTTGTCGAATAGGCGCTATGTCACCAGTATTAATTTTGTGCTTCACCAAACCGGTTCTTCCAATATCGCCATCATGTTTCGAGAACAAATCTGAAAATTCGTAAAGTAAATTTTCAGCTTTCGTCTTCTGTGAACTTGTGAGATGCTCTTTGCAGTCTTCTAAAAGTTTCATTGCTTGCTCTTTATCCTTGTTAAGCACCTTCTCATTCTGTTGGCATCTACTTAACCAGGCTATCTCTTCGCAAGTCCCCACAACTTCCCCTCTCTGAATAGTTTGCGTAGCGTCACTGGTGGTCAGCACTGGAACCATGGATGTCGAAGTTTTACCTACTACAACTCTTGCTGGAATCCACGAGCTCTCATCTTTATACTTCTCTATGATAGCGCAGCACCATTGACTACCTGACTTGTTCTGAGGTAAAGCGACAGGTACTAGAGTCTGTGATCTTGGTGGAAGAGCGGTGTCTCTTAAGCAACAAACTTTCCCCTGAACTCCACCACTTATCGGTACTTCTCTATTTCTGCACTTTAAAACTCCATATTTCATGTCTATCATACACTGATAATTTTGAAGAAAGTCCAATCCAATGATGCAATCATCCACGATATCTGCAACTATTGCGTTATGCCAATAGACGTTGTCCCCAATTTTTATAGCAATTTTTCTTTCCCCCCAAACAGGTATGCGCTGACCAGTGGCTGTCATAAGGTTGATGTGCCTCCTATCTTGCAAATTATTGTCCGCAATATGTTTCAGCTTTCGGTTATTAATGACAGTTCGCGAAGCTCCGGTATCCAGTGTCAGTTTACATGTCACTCCATTAATAGCGCCATGTATAACCAAAGTGTTGCCATCTATTGCCTGTTTTACTTCTATGGGTGGGGTTGTAGATCCCCCGGCCAGCGCCCACCTCCTAGCTCTGGCTGAGACCAATTCTCCTCTTACTTGATCGCAGGTTGGTACACCAAAATCTGAGTATAGTCGACCATTCTTCCTTTTAGGGCAGTTACTTCGAAGATGGCCCCGCTCACCACACTCGTAGCACCTTGGGTTGAAAAGACGTCTCCGGGTGGTTAATCCTCCCGTGGTAGCTTCCTGCACCCTCCAAGGTCTAGAGTCATGACGCACAGCTTCAATCTCTAGAGCATGAGCGACAGCTTCCCTGAGACTTGTATGGTGTCTTAGGCGTACAGCAGCGCGTACCTCCGAGTCGCGAATCCCGTCTACAAATGCCTGCAGCAGAATAGTTTCTATGGTGGATGGCGAGGATTGATATGCCTTCCGTACGAGCCTTTCAATCTCTATGGACCACTGCTGCAGGGTTTCATTAGGTCGTTGTGTACGGTCTTTGATTTGGGCCCTGTACACGTGCTCTAGATGACTATCACCATACCGCGACTCTAAAGCGTTAAGTAGTTCACTGTATGTGGTCTTCCTGCCAGGGTCGCTAGCACAAAGCGCCTCCAATACATTCAGAGCCTCCTCTCTAAGTGCAACGGTAAGAGCAGATCGGGCTTCATCATCTGTCCATCCACTTGTCTCCTTGATCGTCTCAAACTGGATCTTGAATGCAACCCAAGGAGATTTGCCGTCGAAGTAAGGGACTTTAAAGATCTTTTCTGTTGATGAACTGAGGTCAACACTACGCGGTAATCTGTGAGTTTCCATGTAATCGACCCTTTTCTCTATTTTCGATAGTTTTGCGTCATACTCCTCTATGACCTCACCGAGTGTCGTCTTAATTCCCTCGACTTCTCTTTCAACGGCTTCAACCCGTTCTTTATTTTGTTGGAGTGCGACTACTACGTCCTTGTGAATGCCGTCTTGGAGTGCGCGCATCTGTTCCTCCTGACGGCGCGCACGATCTTCCTCGCGGCGAGCCTGCTCTTCTTGGAGTGCGCGCAGCTGTTCATCATGGCGGCGAGCCTGCTCTTCTTGGAGTGCGCGCAGCTGTTCATCCTGGCGGCGCGCACGTTCTTCCTCGCGACGAGCCTGTTCTTCTTGTAGTGCGCGCAGCTGTTCTTGCATCATGAACGCCATTTGTTGCAAAAGGGCGTTCATATCTGGTGAGGTGCCCTGTTGAGCCACGGACTCTCCACTCGATGTACCAGCGCCAGAGTCTTCCCTTTGCTGTTCTGCCAATGCGCGTGTAGTGACTCCTTCCTTCTCGTGCCTCGGTACTAACGGCATTTCCGATCCCACTTCTGACACCAATTGTTACGTACTACGGGTTCGGGATCGGAAATTAAAATCGTTCTCGCACTTAAGATGTTTTATTTACACTTTATACACACGCGCAGTTTGTACACAGCACTAGTTTAATTGAGTCTCTGAGCTTTATAAATCACCACTTTTAACAATTCACTATACTCTTCTTCACTTTTTCACTATTTCGTATCTCTTCGCAATCTTCACTCAACTCCGAACTTCAACTGATCTCTCGACACCTGCCGGCCTTTTTATATGCGTAAATATAGAACATTCTAGTATCGAAAGTTCAAAATGTTTCTAGTAACTTCCAAATCTTTCTTGAAAATGCTCTCTCTCTCTCTGACACATTAAAATTTGCAATAAACTGTTCTTGTTATCTAATTGTCAAAAGTTATAAATTGACATTCGCTGTTGTAAGGCATGGTACAAGCGTGCTATTATGACGGGTTCGCACTCTATTCCGCGACAATATTTTGCTTTTGAATTCTTACTAATTGTTAAAACTAACAGTTTCATGCAACGCCGGGGACTTGAACTTGTATTTAATGTAACACCCTGAAAAAACAAAATCCGCACCGCTTCAAATCCGCGTTAAATAGTGTTGAGGTCACATTTCAATGCGGATTTAAGAGGATAGTAATTTGTGGAAAAACTGCGGTCCCGGGACGTGGACGGTCAAACGTAAGTGACATTATATCTTATTATGGCCCTTATTTTTAGGGAATAAAGGGTATTTTCGTGTAAATTTAATTCATCGTGTATATCCCGAAGGATCAGGTAGGACGGGGATTTGTGAGCACCTTGATGGATGACGATGAACAGAAAGGGTTTTTGAGTGTTCGGATTTTATTTTGGGAAACGTTGGTTTATATAAGCTTTTGAATTATATTTTTTTTCTATATATTTTAATAAGTATAATAGGAAGTTTTGATACAAAAGCCACTTTTATAAATAACGACCCTCTGACATAGTGGTTGAAGATTACTACTACTCCTACAATGATGAGAGGTTTCGCACAGCTTGAGATTAATATTTATACTTATACCATAGTAATTTTCGGTAACTCTGGAATAGGCGAGTATTATGTGGTTCGCTTTTCGGATCAAGCCAAGTGTAGTTATTGGGATTTTGTGGTATGTTCTTCAGAGGCTGAGTGGAGTTAGAAAGTTGACCCGAATAGTATTGTATATATTATACTTAATAATATATCTCCATTACTACTTTAAAGAAATGCTATGAAATAAATATTACTTATTTTTGTTAAATTTTACAAGTGAACGAAGATAGCATTAATCTTTAAGAAGGAAATAAGCAAAACATTCCCAGCCACCGGAAAAGAACCCTTACACAACTCGTAGGTTTTATTAGACGTGTTTCGAATAAGTGTGGGTGAGCGTATAAATAAAAAGTGGCAGCCTACCTGTGTAATTTACCTTCATTTAGCCAATGTACATAATAGATTGTATGCACGTATATTGTATATATACTAGGTTTAGTTTCAGTGACACCAGGAGTTTTTTTGAAGTCGGTTAAAAAGTAGCCTAAGTTACGCCTTATAACATTAGCTATCTGCGAGTGAAAGTCACGTCAAAATCGGTCCAGCCGTTTCAGAGATTACCCGGAACAAACAGACAGACAGAAATTAAAAAAAATATGGTTTTTTGTTGCTAGTATCGTATATACGTTCATATGAATTTAATGAAAAATGTTAATTTAATATTAAAAACGGTAATAAGTTATAAAGTATATTGGAATATTGTACATTGTACATTATTTATTTCATTTTAGCAGCTATTATTATAATTATTACAATTTTTATAATATTAATTAATCAAAAATCTTACTTGGTGTTGCTATTATTATATTCATAAATTAGAAATTAATAAAAAATACTACCTATATTATCATCATTTTTGACAAAAGTATGTCCAAATCTGTTACACATCAAATATTTCAGCTCATTTAACGTATAGCCGATTATTAATTACGTTTTCAGATTTATATTTAAGTATCTAAGGAACAAAACTATGCGGTTAGAAATAATAAAATCGCGGTCGGCTTACCATGGAGATTGTTTCGACAAATTGCTACTAAGGAATTTAATATAAATCTAGGGTGAAAAGGGGTTCGCCCTTTACCCATGATTATTATTAGACGAGGGCCGCTAAAATGCCACATTCAATAATATGTACATGATATAAAGAGAATTTCAAGCATAATCCGTCTGGAATTCTTTTTTAGAAGCATTAATCATTATTTATTTATGAAAATATTTCTGTTTTGAGACAAAATAACTTTGTATTGGTTCTTTGTAGGTATATGAAATAAAATATAGATTATGTCTCGAACTTAGCATATAAAATCTCTGTTATTGAAAAATTGTTGTAAAAGTAATTGAAATTTTAATAGATAGAGCGTTAATAAAAAAGAAAGAAAACCTCTTTCCTCTAGTTTGTTATTGTCTACTATTTCTTTGGTTTATAATAATAAATAGTAGCGATAAAATAAGGGCATTGAATAGTTTTTAACCTTGAATACTTTATCAATCATCACTACATAGTATAAAACAAAGTCGCCTTTTCTGTCCCTATATCCCTATGTGCGCTTAAATCTTTAAATGTACGCAACGGATTTTGATGCGGTTTTTTCCAATAGATAGAGTGATTCAAGAGGAAGGTTTATATGTATAACTAGCGGATCCCGCGGCTTTGCCTGTGCTAAATCTAGGGAAGAGCCCGAGCGAAGCGAGGGCGAGTCGCTAGTTAATTTATATAATAACAATGTCCGAAAACTAGCCAAGTGTGCAGGAGTTATTATTATAGAGAACACGTATATTTGTGCGCTTTCTTTTCCTACCATTTTCATACTCTAAGCGAACAATTATAAATCGAAACGACAAATAAGTTGAGGCAAAAGACAGAAGGCTTTACGTGCCCTCTGAGGCACAGTGGTTGAACACCGTTAACTCGCTAACCTCGGGTTATTACTGAGAATTTATTGACATTTATTTTGTCAAGAAAAGACTTGAACCCAGGAACTCTGATCTGCGACCGTGCTTGCTATCCACTTGATAACTGAGACCAGTACTTTATTTAATTTATAGATATAGATATGTTACCTATTTAATATTAGAGGCGTTAAAGCGCAATTTTACCGGCACTTAAATCACACTTAACGAAGGTTAGAGTTTCTTTCGGAACTTAGTAGCAATTCGTTTTATCTCACGTCGAGCATAAAATACGGCTAAATCGATAAGTAAGGAAGCCTACCAAAAATAAATTAGCTATCGCAATAGAATCCGTCTTACAACCTTTTAATAGATTGGAATTTCGTATTACTTTCCGTAATTATTCCTTAGACACTGTTGAATAAGAAATCTCTTTATCCGACTGCGGCTAAGGCCAAAAAAGGGTTGAGTGTTTGACATGTATGTATGCCTGTACATTGTACAATCCTATGTACCGTAGTAACGACTAATGGACCGATTTTGAAGATCACTATAACGTTAGATTCGTTATGATAGTTATAGGTAATGTGGATATTATTAAAAGCCAGTTAATATAATCATTTAGTTTAAATAATTAAGTTGTATGTATCCCTTACTTTGTTTTTAACTTTTGAACCATTTATAGAAAATTAGGTTAGCTTTATATGTATAGTGTGTAATAAAGTCCAATTCTAGTGCGAGAGACAGTCACACTAGAGAAGTCTTACCGTGGTACTATAGAGATAGATTCTGGTATTATTAGGTTTCCTCACGATGCTTTCCTTAACCAAAAGCAATTTATAATGAAAGTCAGAGGAAAGTTCGAAAGAGCACGTCACACCACTACACTACCACTGCATTTATTTAGGATTTTACGACTGCATTTAACAAATATCTAAAGATATAACTTCCATCTTCTAGTTAATTCCTTATTAAGCTATTTGGCAGCCCCATGCCAAAGCAAATATTTCCCAAGACCCATATTTACCAATCCAAACCATCAAAGTGTTTGTCGTTCCGCTCTTAGAGCGATTCGAAGTTTGTTTACTTGTAATAGGTACTACATCACTATTGATATTGCTCGAAAGTCGTTAGCGAGGGCGTATTTGACTATTATTACACTCTAATTAACTTCTCTTGCAAATACACAATCAAAATGAAGCATTTTTTTAATATTATGAATACATAATATATAACTATTCATTCAAACGTAACGATACCTATTGCTATATTATGAGAGTTTATTATACAAATTCTATATAAATTAGATCAATACTACTCAATAGCTATTTAAAAAGAAAATCGATTGCGTTTGTCCACAGAGGACTAACTCTTGTAACTTTGCCTGTTTATATAAAAATATTTTATAATATGGAGCTTATCTGAAAAGGGACTCTATACCCTTTAAAGGTGCACCTTTTAAGGTGAATAATAAAAGTTTTCTATGGCTATAACAAAAATCATGAATTTTAAATTATTCGTAAAACATAACATTGTTTAGCATAATTTTAATAGTACCGATACTAGTTAACTCCTTGAATAAAAGGCTTACCTATTTAGAGTTATAGTTTAGGATAAAGTGACTTCAATCTTTTGTTTTTGTTAAAAATATACCAACAAATACTTATACTTAAACTCAAATAATTTTCACAATAACAGTATAATAATAATTCAATACTTTTTCACGTCTCACTGTGGGGCGAGAGCCTCCCTTCAATGCGAGGGGATTAGGCTATAGTCTGTAACACTGACCAAATGCGGGTTAGAGGGCTTTAAACGTCTTTAGTAAGAAACATATATTTGTAAGTATAATATATATACGTACATATATTTTAAATGTATTGGTTACTATGGATAAGATTGTAATTGATATTAAAAAGTCTTCCCTAATCACGGTATAGAGTTTTGCGAATTATCATATTAAGTTAATGTTTAAAAAAATATGTTATTGGAAATCAACCCCTAATTGGGTAAATAATGTGTAAAAATATGTTATTTATTTCATGTTCTATAGTTTATTATAATCATTTGTATCAAATTTTCTTCTTATTAAAAAGAACTAGCATTCTAATTAAAAATGTTAAGTAGGTATATGAGTTACTTAAAATATTGAAATAAGTGATGTAAAAGAGCGAATTCTATGAAACTTAGATGTAGAGTAGAGAACCCGTATAAATACTAAAGAAGTCGCGGGGAAAACCCTAGTACATGGAGCGTCAATATAAATTGGACATATTCAAAGTTATGTTGAATACAGCAATACCAATAGGCAATTCACAGTTAATACTGTATTGTAGTTTGAACACAACGGTTTTCGTATTGCAAGTTTTAACGATGCATATACATAGATTCAGTCACGTAGCCCTAGTTCTGAATCTAGTTCGCTCCTGACTTTATAACTTTTCTCCACGTCCTTTAAAATATTCATTTTTTATTAGAAGATTTTACCAAAAACCTAATTAAATACAAGATAGTACAATGTAAAGTCAAGCTATTTACACTTGAAAAGGACCTCTACATCTCTACAAAGAAATTATGAAAATGTTTAACTAACACACTGACTTAATAAAGTTTAATCAAAATCTTCCGTTATATATTTACATAGCTTCTAAACACCGCGAAACCCTCGAATTTGCATCGAAATGAGCGTGAAATGACCGAGACCCTCATTACTGAGAGAGATCCTTTATACTTTTGTCTAAGCTTATGTGGGCCATTTTGTCGCGTCCGCTACTTTGTTATAAGGATTTCTGTTAAAACATGCATTGTACTATCTCATCTTGCTATGAAAGTGGCGAAATAAATAATCTACTTGCAAAATATTATGTGAACTGACTTTTCTTGGCTTACAAGTTGTATTTGATGTCACGTTTGGTGCAGTTTGTAGTAACCCTACTTTCTTGCGCCAGCGGTCGCGGGTTCAGTCGCGCTGGGGGCATTCATTTGTTAAACTCCGATGTTTGTACTCCAATCATGGGTGTTTATATTTATAATATTTATTTATTTAAACTTATATATGTAGTATATCAACTCTCTGGTATCCGTAACACATGCTTCCTTCGTATCTTACCACGAAACTACTCGTAGATGGCTCTGTGTGTAATAATGTCCCAAGATATATTTTAATATAACAACTTAAACAAATTTCTAATATAAGTCTCCTAACTTGATTTCCAATTTGATAAATAAATAAATATGTTGGGATATTACTACACACAGCACCATTTAGTTTCATGGTAAGCTACGAGGATTACGGATTACGGATACCAGAAAGTTCAAACACTACATAATACTATATAATTTTAAATACATACATATTATAAACATAAACTAAACCTATAACTGGAGTACAAACATTCAACAAATGATTCTTTCGCCAGTTCTTCTCAGTTCAGAGGTGTCTTCTTTCCGAACTAGTGGTAGACTCATGACGTTCAGTAAGAAATTGTAACAATTTTTATGCTGAATAAAATATTTTGATTTGATTTGATTACCCCCAGCGGAGGTCGAACCCGCGACGAGAGACAAACGTGTCGTCATTTAAATCCATTTAAATATGACAACTCTGGATAAAAGGCACAGATACAGATATTGTAGTACATAATATAGTTAAACAGTTTTTATTTTTTATGTACAGGATTATTATCCCAAAAAGTCATATGGTTATGGATATTATATTTCTTATTATTTTTAAATAGCAACGAACTCGAGAAAACCAAGGGCGAATAGCTAGTAATATATTATATATAATACACAACAGTTTTAAAGGAGATCTAAACCCAGCACTAAATTGTTTCCATAGTATATGCAGAAATAAACACCCCAGTATATACAGTTCATCTGATATTCCTGGCGCGCATTTTTCCCACTGTACATTTCCCGCAAAGCAAACTTGACGGGGACGGAGGAATGCCGAGCGGTGTCCTGCTTTATTACATTAGGGGACAAGTCACACTCTACTCGCCTATTTATTAATTCATTTACAAGATATATTTTCTTAGGTTTACGCGAATATTTGACATTATAAATGTAACTATCTTTCCGGATTTTGTCGCGGATTTATTATGATTTTTGGTTCCCGACGTTTCGAATGCTTTACAGCAATCATGGTCACTGGAAAGAGTGTCTCTCCAAAAGGATTGTTTCATTTATAAAGTCATTTACGAGTATTTTGCTACATATTACTCTCTTACTAAACAGAGAAGGAGAAGAACATTAATCGGCCTTTTTAAATTTGTTGAAATATGTTTATTATATTGTAGACGGTTGAGAAGTTAGGTTGTAGGTCGTGATTAGAGTTTTACTTTTATTGGTTGTGTACTAAACTTTGTATGTATTCTTTTTTTACACCTTAATAACTACTATACAAGCTATATGTACTGGAATTTTGGACGAATCACATTTTCGTATGAGAAAACATGTTAGACAATACGATGAATGCTTATCCTATATTATATTACATACGTTACGTCATTTACTTATGATGTAATAGGTACTCTCACATGTATTTACGTGTATATTCTTCAAAGATCGTAAATTGACATCTTGTCGCTTTTATTACATTAATTAAACGTTTCTTTACTATAAAAGAAAACATCGTGAGAAAACGTGCATGTCTGATAGAACCTAGCAAGTTTTAGAAAGGCGAGTGAAATCCACCATCCCGTACTAGACCAGTGTGGTGGACTATGGCCTGATCCAACTCGTTTGAAGGGAGATTAGGCCATAGTCCGTTAAAAAAGGCTGAATATAATAATATTTTTTTTTTTTACAAACGCTTGTAAGTTAGACCACCGCTAAAACTCGCATGACCTAGTAGCAGAAATGAATTTGAAACTATTTTTCTTTGTTTATAAACGGTTTATTTGGTGTATTGGAAACTTTTCTAATTCGACGGATACACGCTTTACTTTTTATGAAAGAGAATTATGACAGTCAAATCTCTTGGAATGTTAAGTTTTAGGATTTTATGTCAAAGACTATATTATAAACGTGAAAGTTTTATAGCGAAATGATAACAAAAGCTATAAAAACTTTGGTTATATTTCAAGATAATGCTATATTAAAGTAGGATAAAGTTGGTAAAAAAACTGTTAAATGTAAGCTATATTACATTACTCAACTTACCCTCGCTTCGTTAATTTGCGTCTCAAGATATCTTTTAGTAACCTATGTGCTATACTAATGCATATCATCTGTATACTTTCCATAAGTTAACCATTTTAGTATGAAAGTATAACTAACATCACACAAGTACAAACGTTCACATTTGTAAAAGAAGTCCGTTATTTATTATATTTTTAATTTAACTGTCGTTACTTATGGTATCATTATGTAGTTCCATGGTAAGCTACGAGGGTTGTGTTATGGATATCATATAGTTGATACATTACTCATATATTATATAAATTTAAATACATACATATTATATGTAATATAATAATTGTCAATAATCATAGTAATTTACATAACAATATATCAATATTGAGAAAAAACAAGCTCAACTTACAAAGTACCGCCAAGATTTCCCCAACCGTTATAAGTTATAATAATAAAAGAATTTGACAGTAAGTGAAGTGACTGAAGCATAAAATATCGATTATGCGTTCGACCTCCCTCACAGTGATCCCAACTTTATCGCACTATGAATTCGAATTGAAAGACTTTAATGCCCCTATATGATGCTAAGATGACGTGATCAATTTTCTTCGGGCGGGATAGAATTATTCATTTTGAAGTGAAGCTGAAAATCATTTTTGAACATGTTTAGAATTTCAATTATAATTCAATTTTGATAACAATCATATTTAGTATTTGCCTTTTTTTAATTACAAAAAGTATCAAATAAACCCGGTCTGCTTCGCTGGGAGTAAGTTAATACAAATTAAACGGTTTTTATAATTTTCTTATAAAATGAGTAAGTCAAAAATGAGTGAAAACCCCATTAAAATTAGTATAGCCGTTTCAGAGATGAGCCTGAACAAACCAGCAGATAGACAGACAAAAGCTTAAACAATTGATTGTTTTGATTGATTTAGTGCAAAGCTGTTAATTTGAAATTAAAAATAGATACATCAATTTTATTTATACATATGTACTTACTATTATGTAAATTTTGTAAGTAGTCTATGGAATACTAAATTTCTTCGAAATAGATAGGTAATTTAGTTTCCGCTTAAATTACAGAAAATTTGAGAAAGCTCAGTTGAAACACACAAACTTAAAAAGCTCTTTGCTATGACTTAACATAATTACAAATTTATATCTTTTTTCTATTCCATCGTTAGATAAGATCCTTCTATATATAGATACTTAATTAGAAATATCAACAAGCGTATTACTAGAGGCTATTGAATGGATCTCCATTGGAGCATTATGCGTTCCAATTACTGCGACCGATCGAATGTCGAAATTACGATAACAGGTAATGTCAATTTGTACTACCGATTATTGTGGTGACTAGCGTTTTACAAGCACTTTGCTTCTCAAACAACCAATTATCTTATAAGCGCTCTTTAAAAGAGACTCGGTAGCTATCTCTATATGTGTTCTTGAAAGTGGAAATTTTCCATTACGTACCATAGAACCGTAAAAGAAAATTTCATAATTCAAATGTCGTTGGGACAATATATAAACATGTTTTATGTTAAACCATATAAGTTAAATATATAAATAACCTTAGAGTTTAAACACTGCATCGTAACTACTTTAGTCAATAACTAGCAAACCCGGCCCGCTTCGCTAGACATTAGTAAAAATTAACTGTTTTTATAATTTTCTAATAAAAATATCTGCGAGTGAAAGTCCTGTCAAAATCGGTCCCATTGTTTCAGAGATTAGCTGGAACAAACAGACAGACAGATAGACAGAAAAAATATTTAAAAATTGATTTTTTTATGTAAGTACACACACTTTCATATACATTTAGTGAAAAGCTGTTTATTTGAAATTAAAAACAGACACTTCAGTTTTGTTTATATGTACTGATAAAAGCATTACCAATAGTAAATATTACATAATTGTATGAGAAATTAACATAGATATCAAAGAAATAGATACCCTCTAAGCGAGACAGTCTGAATAAAATAACAGAGGCTCTTGTCTTTTGTGAAAACAAAAATGTTATCATCCAAACAAAATACGAAAACAATTAAAAAGTTAACTTATCTTCCCATTTCTTAGCAATTACGAAGAACTAATTAAGCACTCGTAAAGCGGGCACGATGTATGGTCTCATTAAAACTCGTGACGTTTATACTCTCTTGTTACAAAAATAACCGAGTGAGTGTATGGCTTCATCAAAATTCCGCACGTTTGTTAACTTCATGCCGCGGAACAATTTCACTTTTCAGTCTGCTTAACTTAGGTCGTCTGGGTAAGGATTTTGATTTCGATATTCTACGGTTATTTTGGTAATATTAATATTAATTCAATTATAGACATAACTTTATCAAATAAAAGTAAATGTATTTTCCTAAATAGTATGGTACCAGCTTTAAAATCACTTAAAATGAAATTAATTCATTCTAATCGTAGTTAAATAAGTAAACTACATTTAAAAAAACCGACTTCCAAAACTAAAACGTTTCAAATAACTTAATAAAGATTTAATTTAATACACCTCTTATGCAAGCTTAATATATTTAATATTAATAAATTACTATTATTTGTATGTACTACCTGTTGTTAGGTTTGAACTTGAAGTCGGTTATAGAATCCATGGAGCCGTTCACGCTGCAAAGCGTGCCTAACATTTGAATTTGGCGCCAAAAATCCGCCATTTTGTTTTTTCTTATTTTGATATACTCAGTGTCACTCTCACAGTAAATACATATCTAACGACCCCTCTCATTATAAAATCTATCGTGCCGTTCAAGCAGCAGAACATGCCAAACAATTATACATACATAAATACTTTCGAAAAACATAACCCTCCTTCTCCACAGTCGGATAAAAACGGAGATGGTGACAAAAGTCACCAATGACATACAAAATCGACGAATAATAAACAATAGGCGTTAAATAAATATCATTTGCGAGATTAATCTTAAAAGTAATCAGTATACAGCTGACAGTATTTGGAGTTCATATTAAGAAGCAACTGTGAACTCAGACTTTCTAAATGTTAACAAAGGAAACGCGGAAGCTACAAACGCGAGATTTCCTCGAACAAATTATAATAGCGGCTCTGTCGTTGTACAACACGTCATTTACGTCTTGCATTAAAGTTTATACAATGCTCAGAATATGAATGACTGCTGTAATATTAATATTACTTTTGTACATAAGTTTCTGTTCTGAAATAACCAAAACTCCATTCAAGCTTTACTTATTAAGATTTAAGATGAGTTGTTCTTTCGATTGCTCTTACAGTTATTGGAGATAATAGAATATCCTTAAGTAACTGAAGAAATAAAATAATTTGGGCACTTGCGAAATGGCGGACTTTACATATATTTAAAAACTTGCTGAGTTCTCTTAGACTTGCAGGTTTCTTCGCATTTTCCTTCATCGTAACACAAGTAGTAATCATGTTGAAAATGATTCGTACAAAAAATATCAGAGGTGCGAGACTCAGGATTTCCAACCGTTTCACTCAATAGCGTTACTACTGGGCTACCATAGCTTACTTTAATTTAAATTAAAATATGTTTTACTTAAATAGATGTTTACAAGCACCTTTTATTTATCAACTTTTCATTAATTAATTTAAATGCCAATATATGTTTTAATCTGTGAAGGTGCTAGCGCGAGTACGGATATAATAATTTTATGCATCTTTATGCATCAATATTATAGGTACATCAAAATGAAAGTTTAAAAAGTTTAATATTCTATTTATTTTTCTATAAAGTCATTAGTTTATTAAACACGATATAGTTATACCTATATAAAAAAACTAAAATTAACTTATCATAATATATGAAACATAACCACAAAACCAAAATTCTATTCACACCAAAAGCACTCGTAGCAAAATCAACAACACAGCACTTCACAAACTTAGCAAGTCGCAAACGCCAAGTCATCTATAAAACGACTGGAACCCTCGAGTGAGTCTTTAACCGAGCTCACGCGTCTCAATAATTAAAACATCGTTATTATTCAGCCCCGACGGACCCCACTGCACTAATTGCACAAAGTTTTCTGGCCATCTCATTAAAACTATTCAAATTTCGCCGAGACGCGAGTCAAGCCTTTTCGTGGGATTCGGCTTTGCAGCTTGCGAAATATAAAAGTTAACCCACAGTTAATGTTTGACTAATTGATTTGTCGTAGCTTAATGAAATGTCACGACTTGTTAAATAAATATTAATAAAGTATAATAATAACGATATTTCTAAATGAAAACTTAACCTGAATATAACAAGAACACAACAATTGATGAACAGAAATGTAACAAGTAAATTGAAATAAATATATTTAGTAGATAATGTTGGCATTTCGTTTTCTTGTGCCTAAGCCATAATCTTTGACCTATAATACACAATAAAATCTGGTTAGATGCTCTTTGTATCATTATCTACAAAAACTGATAGAAATCCATAATATAATAATAGAAACATCTTACAAGATAAAGCTTCAAATATATATTTCGGTTCGTTATTTGTATGAGTAATATTATTTTGCTTTGTATTGTCTCACTGCCCAATAACGTCGCTTGAACCCGTTTCCTTTGTTTTTCCAAGCTATCAGTAGATTGCCACTGAGCTATAGCACTGTCTTCCTGACTCTTACGTGAAAAGATATGACAGGCACATAACTCTTACTACGACCGATTTTAACTAACCTGAAAAGTATGAAAATCATACGCTCCCAACCTATAGATACCACAAACACAACTAAGTTTTTGTTTCCACCCATTTAGATAAATCTCCAGCCTCCCTCATTGAATAAAAATTTCCATGTATTAAAATTCGTCGCCGTCGCAAATTGTTATCGTTGAAAGCCTAATGACGTATTTGCATCGAAAAAGAGTTTGGATTGGAATCGAGAGTTTCCAAAAAAATAACGCGAGCAAAGTATTTTTAAGAGTTACTCAACATCCAAAGCTATAAGCTGGAAAGCATTTGAATAAAAATGTATGTCAAACAGAATACATTTCGAAGTCAATACTTACTAAGAATTACTAATTAATTAATAAACACTGTATTATGTTTACCTATTCTTATTTACGTAAAATTGATTTTAAAAATATAACATGAGTATAGACAGATAGATACATTGCAGCATCATAATATAATTCTTTGTTATTTACTACTACGGGTAAATTAAATAGCGTTCAACGTTTGTTACCAAATTATTTATTTATACTTTATTTATTAGCTTACTTATTAAGTGGTTATACAGAAAATAAGCAATAAACTTAATACAAAGGAGGACTTATCTCTGAGTGATGAAAATAACATTCTTCCGAGATTCGTCATTACCTGTCTGTGTTTGATCTTTGGGCAGACATAATTACTACTTCTATTCCCGATTGATACAATATTTGTATGTGTATTGATTTGACTTCATCTTGGGGCTTCACATATTATTACTTTCTAACATTACGTTTTGGTATTATTGGAAAAATCCAACTGAAGTCAGCCCAAAGGTTATAAATATAAACACCCATGACTGGAGTACAAACATTGATGCTCAACAAATGCATGCCCCCAGCGGGACTGGAGCCCACGACCGCTGACGCAGAAAGTAGGGTCACTACAAACTAAGCCAAACGTGTCGTCAATAGGGTTAGTAATATAGTAATTTGATATTAATAGAGAGTTATATTACAATGACTTTTTCGTTAAGAATATGGAATTCTATAATGCCAAGTCGTGACATTTCAACACAATATGGAGACTTACCGTGTATTATTATAACAGAAATGTATTAGAAGATATGACGTAAGAAATCATTCATATTACTTTTATATGTAAGAAAAAGGAAAAGGTTATTTATAAATAGTATCACTGAATTTAGCTTTGTTTTTTACTATTTTTATAGTTAAGAAAAACGTTCGTATTTTTTTAACGTAATGTAAATGATATACTCGTATCTATGTAATATGTATACTCGTAAATAAAAATCAATAGACCTTCATTAGTCTCGCTAAAATTCAAATACGGCTGGACTTTTATTGATTATGTTTACTTTTTTCTATTGTTATTTTTATAACAATAAATGTTCAAAAAAGGATAAGGTAGAAATTTCACTAATTATAACTAGCGAAACCCATGGCTTCGCTAACGCTAAATCGCTAGTATAATATTAAATATAAACATTAGAGCGTTATTGACATTATACATTTCTACTTGCATGAAAAGTTGAAATAAAAGTGCAGTCAGTGGTAAAACAGCGTGGAATGCGTCATAAAAATCAGATTCTACTGCCAATACTAAAATGTGACGGCACTTCGCGAGAACGACACTGATATTGTTGCAATTGCACCCAACATGACGGTAAAGCCAACTTTATACGATACACGGTTACAATTTTCCAACTTTCCGTAAAAACCACTATTTGAAACAAAAATTTTACAAACTAAACTCTATTTCAATCCGTTAAAGTATAATTTTGAACAGAAAAAGCTGTAGTAATACCCCTTTCAGATGGGCTAGAAGTATTGTACAGTCTTACATCAGGAATTCTAAGAGATTCCATAATATAATTTCCAAGATCAGACGGTTTGCGCTGTTATTAGGAGTGAGGTCGGGATTTATAATCGGTTTCGATATTTCCTTTTGGATTCCATTTTTATATTTTTGCCTTATGTTTTCAAACAGAAGTATCGAAGCAACGATTTTGTAAATAACTTTAAGATTACAACAGTACAAGTAATAGTTCGCTAGATGTAATTAGTTTTTACTGCGTTTTGAACATACTACAAATAAAATATTTTAAAATACTTAAATGCAAAATAAAACAGCAATTGTAATTTGTTTTATTTTTAAATTATGTGCTATTTTAGTGTAGCCTACATATTCTGTACAAATCTGTCCATATGTTTTACAGATTAGCGAGAACAAACAGATACACAGACATAATTATTAATTTGTATTTTCTTTGTCTAACATCTTAATGTCCACTGAGTCCTATTTCCATTGTTCTTAAAATAAATTATACTCTTGTTACGGCTTTATTCGACCCATACTATTGTTTCTATTAATAATTTAAATACTATTAATTTAATAAAAATAACGTACTTTAATTTTTATTTTCCATTTTTCATTAATATTTATAAAGAAAAATAAAATTCAGGCCGTGAAAATACCCACTCAACCTCACAGGGGCGATACATGGCTAACTACGTTATGCCTCGTTTTCGTGTCGTAACGAACTTTATTTATTTACACCCTCGTCTAAGCCTTTTATGAAACCCCGACATTGGTATTCTATGACATTACAGTACCCAGATTTGTTTAATTTTATAAGAAACTCAAGAAATTTACCGCAATTATTTAACTCCATGGCTTAAAGAATGCTCTGAATTGAAAAGTAGTATCTATATATATCAAAATAAAAATGAATGTTCGGATGTTCTCTATGCTTTTTTAAAGTATTGATCCAATTGTGATAAAACTCTGTTTATTCTGAATACACCTACGGCTACGATGGATTTTGTCACAAAAAAGCGTTTGTACTTGTATATATTTTATGCGTTCCTAAACTACTTAAAGGATGCCTGCGCGAGGCAAAGTCATTGGAATACTAATTATGTATAATTATTTCTTTAATTAAATAATTATGACTATTTTAGACTATAAAACTCATTAACCATAATTTTTAGTATTTTGTAGAAGTTTCTCAAGATTGGACCGACGACTTGGTCAAAGTTGACAGAGCCCACTGGACGCGGATGACGCAAGGCCGATTGTCATTGGGCCCATGAACGAATAGTTTATTCGTTCATGATGGGGCCTTATGGGGCATATGTCCAGCGGTAAGTGTATGGGCTGAGAAGAAGAAGAAGATGAGAAGTGTGTCTCGGATTTGAACTCGCTTCACTCGATTTCCGAAGCGAGCTCGTTACCACTGTGCTATATTATATAATACGTTTATTATTTCAGGTTTCAAGAGACTAGTTGTTTTACGTCACGCCCGGGATAATATGAGGCGTAACCTAATTATGGCTGCTTATTTTGGATGTGACAGTTCGTTAGCTGTTAGAAGTCTCGGAGAATAGATGTCTGTGCTTACTTGTTACAAAGGAATATTTATTTATCTACATACATAATAAAATATGAACTAAATTACTACACGTATTATAAAACAATTGTTATTGTATTTTTGTATGTTTTTCTGTATGTATGTATTTCAATGTAGAAATGAAATACACTCCGTATTTTAAACACTAGATCAGTTTTGGTAGGATCATGAATGGCAGATCGAAAATGCTATAAGATAACTCAGTTCAGAAAAATCTGAAATTGCGCCAGAGGTCGCGGGTTCTAGTCCCGCTAGGGCATTCATTTGTTGAGAACGAATGTTTGTTCTCCATGCATTGGTGTTAATATTTATATTATGTATGTATTTAAACTTTATATGTATAGTATATCAACTAACTGGTATCCGTAATAGAAGCCTCGTAGCTTGCCACGGAATTAGATGGCGCTATTGTAGAAATGTCCTAACATATTTTTTAAAAGTTCTTATCAAAACACACATCCAACAGAACCGAGGATAAGGTGCTAGTACCTACCTAATTAAAGCCTACTTTTGTTAATTACAGTCGACCGTATCCCTTCGCATAGAAAAGTAAAAACATAATTTAAATTCATAAGATCTCGAAACTATATTAATCCTACATATTAGCACGTATCTTGAAAATTCATTTCGCGTAGGTGTTCATTTTGTGCTGTATTCAAAATATTCAAAAGAACACCCCTAGACTACACAAATGAGTAAAAGAATTTCAGTAAAACAATCAATTTTAAACTTTAATTCATGGCGTTAGAGAGAAATTTCTTTTGAAGTATTTATCTCTTACGTCGATATAATGTTAGAAAGTAGTACATTTTATTCGCAGCACTGTCACATTAGTTTCAGGTACACACCTGCGGTCTTTATACCTCTTGTGTACGTTAACGATTTTGATTTAGAACTTTCATATAATAAATCATAGTTTTTATGTTCCGTTATGTTGTTATGTACATATATTGCAACTTGCAACAATAAAAACTAAGTGGAAACGATTATTGGAATCGATAGAGTTAAAACGAATCGATAGGGCTTGTAATAATATAATCAATACATTAAATATCTTTTGGTAATAAAATCAGCTTTCGTATCAACCCCATTTATCGTATAAATTGACAAAAATGGACCGAAGGGCAAAAAGAAACACAGCTATCAAAATTTTTGAGCAGTTATGTGTATCTGCATTGAAATAGTAGTAGTAAATACTCGGATATTGTTAGGTACCTGTTATATTGTATATTATAGTGATGAGCATACCTTAAATATTAGGCTTAGGCGTCACAACATTCGAGTTAATATGAATGTTTCTTAGTATGTAAGTAATACATGTAATTCTAAAACATTCATCCAATTGTGATAAAACTTATAATTTAATATAAATAAAGATAATTTTGATAAGTTGTTATTTTATATTCCCGGATCAAAAAAAACTTAGTTTGTCATCTATACCATTTTACTCTAATCTAATGTAGTAATGTAATAGGGATTGTATTTAGGAAAGCACCCGAGAGAAGATGCGGTATGTCACTAGTTTATTATACAAAAATGACAAAGTAGGAGTTGGTAATCGCTGAAAACTTTATGCTCACATTCATGTTACACCTGCTTCAATTTACATATACAAAATTATGACAACTTTGTAGCTAAATGATATTGAAAGTGGAAAACGTTACGATATTAACGAACTTTGAAGACTTTATAACTCACCTAATACCTAAACTTTAATTCTATCGGTCCAGCCGTTTCAGAGATCAGTCAGAACAAACAGAAAAAAAAATATTTTTTTATATTAGTAGCGTATATACTTTACTGAAAAGCTGTTAATTTGAAATTATTATATGTATAGATAATCACCCAAAACTACAAATGTATATGTAGTCATACAATATACATAATGTATTATATACCACAAAATATTGGAGCTTTTAGCTTTTCTTCCATTTTCCTCCTACTTAGTTTGTAAGGATAGAAGTTAATATGATAAAAGTGTTTATATTTTATACGATGAATACGAATTTCCGCACATAGTATGAATAAACGAGTGCGGAAGCTGGAAATCGGATCAGATGGAAATGCGGTGAGGGCTCGTAAATAATTAAACGTAACCTAATTCAAAGCATCATATTCAACAATCGTTGCCTTATTTATAAACTTGTTAAAACACTTGTTTTAGATATATTAACATTTTATGTATGTAAGATTTTGATCCGATTTTAGGTAACTACTTTTGTATTTACGTGTAAAGATAGTAGTTTTATAATTATTTATATTTGTAACTAGCAAAAAGCTAAGATTTGTGGAGCTTGCGTAGTTTTTCTAACGGGTAATGTTTTTCAATACAGTTGTTATTGTTGTTAATGTTCATTTTTTGGTTATAAAATTATATTTTTTTACAGAAAACACATTCAGATATTTTGTTAAATTACTATGTTAAAGAACAAATCTATAGGCGTGATAGTTTTTCAGTAAAGTGTACCACAAAATGCTCAGGTTGTGGGATAGTGTTATAAAATTTGGTTGAATCTGTACATCATTTTTTTTGGAAAATATCAATACAAAAGACGAATCTATGGTTTTACTTGGTGTCTGTGACTGCATCACGAGAAAACCACTGGATAGATTTTGAAAAAAATTGCTATAATAAAATGGCTGGTTTTTTGGGCCTTAGAATATTGAAATATCTCCTCTCTGAGAGATGTATATTAAAATAGACGTAGGGACGAATCAGAGGGGAGCAAGGATGTCTCTAGTAATATATAAAAATATTATTTTTGGAATATTATTATTATTAAAAAATGTTTATTTATGTAGTAGTACCTATGTTTAATGTATAGGTTTTTCTATACTTCTTTACTTAATATTATAAAGATTAAAGATTTGATTGTTTGTTTGCATTGAATAGGCTCCAAAACTACTGAACCGATTTAAAAATTCTTTCATTGTTGGAATAATAATGTAACCCAAAGTAGCTTCATTTAGTATTTAGTTTAATATAATCGTTTCACATAGCCGATCGGACTCCATATGGTACAGAATTTCGTTTACAGTTCAAAATGTGATAAATGTATTGAGTACTTATTAAAATATTAAATAAATAGTTATTATCTCTTAAATATGAAATACAATATTATGCATTTGTAGTATTTCATAATCTTTACTTTAATTTTTATTTTAGATTTAAAAAAAAATGGCAGCTTTATATTCAAGCACAGAATATAAAGGCCTTATAGCAGTATAATTAAAACCAAATTGTACTTACATTATTTATTTTGCCATTAGGCAAAGACAAAGCAGCTTAGTGCCTGCTCTTCCGTTCGTCAACCGATTTTCTTTTTTTGTTTGTTTTATAGCTGTTCACTTTAATACTAAAGCAGTAATAAAACATGAGAAATAATTTGTATACCTATAGATTATTTAATAATTATTACGTATTTTTGTTATATAATATTAAAATGCTATTATCTGTTTGTATAATATTAAAATGCTTAGCTTTTTATGGTCAGAGCTCTAATTCTTTTTGCTAACATAATAGTACGTAAGTCCTAATAACATCTGCAGTTATCTATCAGTGAAATTTCATTCAAGAACCTTTCAGCAGCTTCGGAGTATAGCTGAAACAAAGATAGACACACTGACAAAATTATATAAATTATATAACAGAAGACTTCAATTTTATTTACCTATATACATTAGTAAACTTATATTACTCTGTGTATGGAACCCTACAAATGGCGTTGCATCTTCAGACTTTTACATCAGCAGCATTAGAAAATTGCACAATACATTAGATAATTCTTAAAAGAAATATATTAGACCGGTTCCCCTCGTACAAATGCCACGAACAATACTGCAAAATACGTTGCAGAGCTCGGTATTTTGTTTAATTTATAAGTTCGAAACGATCGGGAGGGAGTGTGGTTTAAAGAAAAACTATCTATCTTGAAATTATTCAATTTAATTCACTACTTGTATTTGTGTGTATATTTCAATATATAATGTTTGTAGAACCAGTAAAAAGCCAACAATAAGATTTTTTTAATATTCTATTTAAAAATTTAATTGTAGCTGACTATAAAATCTTTCCTTTAAATGAAACATAAAATGGAGTATTAAACACAATTTCTTGACACAGCTTCTACTGTCAGAATTAGGATAAAAATGTTAAGCAATTACATTTTGTTTTAGAGTTTGTAATATTTTAATAATAGCGTTATATGGACTTCTTAACTTTGGTTTTTAAAATAAGAATTTTCATCTTTTTCCTTAGTCTTCGTTATTAGAAGATAAATAACATATTGATACCAATAAAATAAAAAATGACGATTCGTTTAAGACTTATACCAACACCTCTGAAGGTAGAGTCTGGGAATATTTGGAAGGATTAAGAGCAACTGCCACTGTAAATTTATTAAACATTTCTGTAAAATAAAGATAAGCTACCGTTAACGACTAATAGCCTTTCGCTTTTACTAAATTGCTGCGTGAATCATTTCCTTTGATTATTTGTATACAATTGAGAAATATTTGCGTTATCAATTAATTTATTTTAAATAATAGTAAACAATCTATTTAACCTTTACACCTTATTGATTTTATTATTAGTTTAAATATACAGTTGTTTAAAATGGATCTATTGTATATGTGTATTAAAAATGCTATACAAATAAGCTTTTTGGAACAACGAATAATCGTCAAAACTCTAATGATAGGATTTTTTAAATTTCCTAACAAGAATATAAATGAAGAAAGGATTTGAGGTACCAAATCAATAAAATTTAAGAAAATAATATATAAATAATTTAAAAATAATCCAATGAACGTATGAACCAGCACCCAGCGGGATTCGAAACCACGACCGCTAGCGTAGCAAGTCAAAATCTTCATCATCATCAGCCCTTTTTAACGTCCCACTGCTAGGCACGGGCCTCCCTCAGTACGAAGGGGATCAGGCCATAGTCCACCGCGCTGGCCTAGTGCGAGTTGGCAGATTTCACATGCCTTTCGAAAACTTGTTAGGTTTTCTCAGACATGCTGGGTTTCCTCACGATGTTTTCCTTTACCGTAAGACAAGTGGTAATCATGATATAAATGATTCGCACATGAAAATATCAGAGGTGCGAGACCCGGATTCGAACCCGCAACACTCGGTTATCCAAGTGACGCGTTACCGCTGGGCTACCACTGTCTTCAAGATCTATCTCTACCAATTTAGATATAACTATCAAACAATTCCATACAAAATTAGTTTATCGCAAAACACAATAAGCTAACAAACAGAATAACAAACATAATCTTTTGATAAAGTCCTTTGCTAAGTGGAAGTAGATTAAATTTAACTTTTACTTTACCGTGCAAAACTAGTGCACAATCAGCCGGCCATTTTGCATTTCAGTTATCTAATTTCAACTCGCATGAGACATAAGGCGGAACTGAACATACCTAATTATTCAAATCTCTTAATCCATTTGGGTTCTGAAGTGTGATACTGAGATAAATATCTATATATAGTAGTGCTATTCCTAGAACTAAAGTGTAGTTGTCATATAATACAATGGTTAGATATATCCGATTTTTAACCAAGTTCAAAAATGTATATTTGCTAAATGTATATGTTACGCGATCTCTGATATGAATTATTATCATATTTTTAATTATAGTAATAGTTTATATAATTAGAAACAGAAAAAGGCAAAACAGTTCAGTAGTTTCTTTTTGTCTGTTAGTATAACTGTGTTCGTTTTCTTTGACGAGGTCAATAAAAAAATATATAAAGCTTTTTTTCGACAATTGAACATTGAATAATTACACTTTAAGGTACCTATTCTAAATTGGAAAACCTTTTTTACTAATTATATTATTTTAATGATCCATTTTCTTTATAGCATCACTTTACAATATTTCTACAATTTTAGGCTTTTAAATAATACTTTTTTAATTTTTTGTTAAAACAATACCTTTTAGAGCATAAAAAGGTTCCTGAAACAATTTCTATTCAAGTGAAATGAACGGTAATTACCCTTCTATATTTTAAGGAATTACTTTTAATCCTAAAAGTGAAGTTTTCCGAAGATGTGAGATGTATGTTTACTCTTTACCGCTAAAGCTACTAAACAGATTTTCATGAAACTTTCAAATAATATAGCTTATACATCAGAATAACTTATAGGTTATAATTTATAGAGAGATATACATAATTGTGACTTCCATTACTAATTGGACTTTGTTTTCGCCGCGAAAAATTAGTACAATATAAGACCAAATGCTTTACGTCACCTCGTGTAATGGGCTATTTGCCTGGTATTACTCGATTCGGTCTGGGCGCTCCCCCTAGACCTTTACGTTATACGATGTCGTAAGTTTTACAAGACAACGTTCTAAACTCATTTAAAAGCAACAGAAGTTCTAAAGTACATAGAAAAATATCAAACTATGTACTACGAATTACTTTCAAAACAACGCATGTTTTATATACAATAAACATAGGGGAAGATAAGAAATTGTAACGTAAAGGACAATTCCCTTCGTTTTATTAATACTGATTATTATTTATTATTCATTTATTGTATTTATGTATACGCTTATACAACAGGATCGCAGAAAAAGTTCAAAAGGCTTCTATTGCTAAATTTAAATAAATTGTGAAAGAACTTTTGTGTACTAAAGGATATTATTCGATTAACGATTTTTCAGAAGACAGTGCGCCTTGGGAGTTGGGAATGATGTGATCGCCTCCAGGCTATTTTAACCTATACAATTATTGTTAATTTCAATTAAATTAAAAAAAAACAGATTTAGACAAAAAATATTAGAGCCGCTAAGTTTCTTTCGCCAGTTCTACTCAGGTCGCTTTTTTTCCGAACTGAACGTAGACTCATGACGTTCAATAACAAAATGTAATAATTTTATGCTGAATAAAATATTTTGAATTTGTATTTGAATTGAAACAAATGCAAATGATATTAATGAGTAACTTGTGATAATAATAAGACTTCAATCTTTTTTTTTTTTAATTCTTTTTTTTTCACTAAAAGAGTTTTCAAAACTGTCAAGGCATTTTTTCTATCAAATATTCTGATAACAATTAAAATAACAAATTACAAAAGGTTTATTGCAAGTTATTACTTCAGTAGAAACGTACAAAAACTATAATAATGGAGATAGTATAAAAAACGGTATTTTTACGCCCGCGATGGTGTAAATCAGCGGTTCTCAACCCGGGATAGATTTCTTCTGTGTAGTTTTCTTGGTAATACTTAAAATTTAAATTAAATTAAATTCGTTAAAATTGTGAGTGTTACAATTATAAAAAATTACAGTATCATCACAAATAATATAGGGAGATATGAAAAAAATGTCCGTCGAAACTTGACAAAGAAAGTACGGTTTGGAAGCCCTGATGTAGATTATTAGAATCTTTTCTTATATCACAGATAATTAATAACGCCGCTTACCTGACATTTTCTCCGTCACGATTTGCTTACATAATCGCTCGTTAAATTTGACAAGTTAAATATTTGACGCCATTTTTTTCTAAATGAATTACGGCGGCCCTAAGAAATTATTATGAGTTTGAAACAACAGGATTTCCTTATGCCATTAGCGTTTGACCTAAAGGATTGTATAATGAAAGATCAAATAAATTGAGTCCATTTTTTACTTTTAAAGAGTTTTTTTCTGTAAAAAACTTTAGCATTGGCTTATCGTTATTATTTTTTTTTGATATTTATTTTAGTCACTGTAGGTATATACATATTATAAAGACATAACAGTAAGTGACGATACTTAAAACATATTTTTTATTTTTTGTACTAAATTTTATGAAGTATATCTAAATTACCATATAAATCTCATATCTATTAGAATATAATCTTATATAAATACACATATAACCTACTTTTAACAGATAAAAATATAGATTGTACAAGACCTAGGATTGCAATCCGTAGCACTTGCTTTCCTAAATATTCGCGTTACCACTAGACTACCACTCTTTTAAATTTACTTCGTCATTTTGTAAAAGTTACTTAAAAGACTAAAATGAAATATGTACAATATCTAATTTATATTTTCTTTAATGTTCAATCCCGTCTCTTTTACAGTTTATTATTTCTTACACCTCAAGGCTGTTTGTACGATACCGTTGTTTTAGCGATGAGATTCTCGTACATTTTTCAATTCTTTTGTTATTTTTTTAATGTTCAATAAAGATTATTTATTATTATTACAACGATAAATTAACAAGCACGCTCATTGTCATTTAAACCCTAATAATATAATTTTTAGCCTAATTTTCTAAAAACAGCCCTCGAATTTACTGATTTATGATGTACCTATATAAATCAGTAAAATATTAATAAAAGCTAAATTCGTCTCGATAGTCTAAGCATAATAACTTTATTAAAAATTAAAACTGTGAAGTTTCAATGGTGATTTTAAAAACAAATTGTTTATTAAAATTTGGCTATAAATAAAAATCTTGTGAGCTGCAACACGTTGTCATGTATTTTTTATAGTAGCACAGTATGTTTTTCATATTATTTTTCATATTAAGATAAAAAAATAACATTAGTCCCGCTGAGTTTCTTTCGCCAGTTCTTCTCAGGTCAGAGGTTTCTTCTTTCCAAACTGGAGGTAGACTCAAGCTGATGTTCAGTAAGAAATTGTTACAATTTTTATGCTGAATAATAAATATTTTGTTTTTGATAACCAGCCATCAGCAACCAGAAAACCAACCATTCGTTGCGTCTCGTAATGCGGTCCCAATATAATTAAATAATTTCTAAAACAGTAGATTTGATAATAGCATAATAACTATATCAATAACATTTTCCAAACAATATTTAATAGACAGATTCGACTCAGAAATTTATTATAAGTAAAGATTTAGTTTTAGCTTCCACAAATTTCGTAATAATTATTCAAAAAATTCTAATTAAAAGCTGTACAAAAATTAAAAAGCAATGTCCTCGTGAGTCGTTCTAAGATTTTCAGTGCTTTATTAATCAAAACAAAGAACACATAAACCGAATGCCGAATCGAAGAACGCAATGGATTTATAGCACCATAGTTGTATACAGCTTTCATTATGGCGGTGTTATTGCTGACAGGGCAATAAAAATTGTTTATCGGACCAATATCGGTTTATTTGCCAAAAAATTACCTCTATTTATTTATTGTTTCGTTTATGGTATTGTTGTTCTTTGAGTTTTAGATGAGTGATGGAATTTTTATTAAATTAATTAGTACTTCAGTACATAAGTATAAATAAAATTGAAGTGTCTGTTTTTAATTTCAAATTACCAGCTTTTCTGTAAATGCATATGAAAGTATATTACAATTTATAAGTTTTAAAATTTTTGTCTGACTGTCTGTCTGTTTGTTCCGGGTAAACTCTAAAACGGCTGGACCGATTTTGACGCGACTTTCACTTGCAGATAGCTAATGTTATAACTTAGGCTAACTTGTTATACTTGTATTTAAAAAATAAAATATTTCTTTTAACTAGCGGAACCCGCGACTTTGCTCGTGCTAAATCCAGGGACATACCTAAGCGGAACAAGGTTGAGTCGCTAGTTTTGAATTAATCTATTCATTTCCGCCTTTTGTGATGTCATTACTTTGATTAACTGTTAAATGTAAAAGGTTAGAATATAACCTTTTATTTAATTAAAGCACTTCACTTAATGTCAGCAATAAACTATGCGTTTATTTACTACGTCCATATAATACAGAAAACAGAGATGTCTAAATTTATATTTACAGTTTTGGTAAAAATAATGTCTATATTGTATACTTCAAAATCCAAATGATAAGTGCCCAACATTTTAAAAAAATGATTTCAATATATTATACATACTAGCAAATCTTGCGGCTCGGCCTGCGTTTTAACCACTATTAATAAATAGGGATTAGTAGTAGAGGGATATTTTGTTGCCAAATCATAAGGTCTAAAAATAAAAAATAAAATATCTGGAGAGGTCCACCCTTATCAGCTACGAGATCTAAAAATTGTCTACAACCTACTCTCAGACCTACCAAATATACACAAAAAAATCATAAAAATCGGTCAAGCGGTTTCGGAGGAGTTCAATAACAAACACTGTGTGAAAGTTTTATATATATAAGACTAGATTCATCATCATCATCATCAGCCCTTTTTAACGTGCCACTACTGGGCACGGGCCTCCCTCAGTACGAGGGGGATCAGGCCATAGTCCACCGCGCTGGCCTAGTGCGTGTTGGCGGACTTCACATGTCTTTCTAAAACTTGCTAGGTTTTCTCATACATGCAGGTTTCCTAACGATGTTTTCCTACACCGTAAGACAATGTACCGTAAGACAATGTAACCGTAAAAGTGGTAATCATGATAGAACTAATCCTCACATGAAAATATCAGAGGTGCGAGACCTGGATTTGAACCCGCATCACTCGGTTATCCAAGCGAGCGCGTTATCGCTGGGCTACCACTGTCTTCAAGATACCACTATGTGACTAGATTATTTGTACGTAATAAATCTATTTTTATTATCTAACAATATTATAAATATAAACAACATTTAGTTTACACGTGGAAAGTGCTGAACGAAAAGTTAGCTATATTTAAATGTGTCCAGGTTACTGTATCACTAATTGCCTAAATTGTTACATCTCATGCAGACATTGCACGTTACTTTATGTATTCCGGTGGTCAACTTGAGTTGCTAATTTTATAAAATTCTGACTTTAAAGCATATCTATTTTTGTCTAATCAAATTTAAAACAATAAAACCCTGACCATCTGTTAAAAATACTTTAATTTAAAAACATTGCATTTTAACGTTATTTTTAGTTATTCTTTGGTTTAAGTTCAACTATGCTCATGTGTAAGATACTCTTACACGTGAGCATAGACTCCTTGCTCTGTCAAAATATATGAGAGGTGTGATAATTTTACTAAAGAAGAAATGCCTATGAGATACCAGGCGCAAGCGCAGTTTTGTATTTATTGTTTTGGATGACTTTTACAGAAGGTATATCTAATCCAAAAATCCAAAGTTTCTATTCTAGGCTATTGCTGTGATTTTTTTGAAAGAACCCGGTACTCGAACCCAGGACCAGATTTTAGCATATTTAATAATTATATCACGTTAACGAACACACATACCCTGCAAATAAAATGATAAATCTTAAATAAATAAGTAATATATTCCGCAAAAATAACATAAAGCAACGATCACCAAAAACTTTCTATCGACTTATAAAATTATAAAAACTAGTGATCGAATTTCGTTTATTTGAATTAAGAATCGTTCCGTTTTTGATTTTTTCGCTTCCAAAACTGTTAACGATAAAAAAGAAAATCGATTAATAAACAAAAACGAAAAAGGTACTAAACTTTCTTGTATTCTTTACCTTTTGTTATAACTTATGTACATATTGGTATATACCGATTAAGCTTCTACGAAAAAATCATACGATAAGCAGGCACTTTATACATTTTTAGGTACTCACAATAATGTATCTATGAAAATATTGCAAACCTCTATTTTTCATGTGAGTTATAAATATCGTTCATGTGTAAGCATCATACAAATAACCATTCAAGCACAGAAGATTTTAATATTTGACAACAGTGTTTAAACACACGTGTCTCGAAGCAACGAGTTTATTAAATATTAACACGTGTAGAGTACGAAGAAAGGTCTCTAAAGATGCTGAATTATTAGCGAAGAGAAATCACTTAGGTTTTAAAGTTTATGTTTTAAACGTGTTTTATTCTTTTACTGGTAGATTTGTCTAATAAAGTTATTTTAAGTATTCATTGAGACTATAAACTTTTACTACTGTAATTTTAAGAAAATGCGATAGCAATTTATGGTATTTATTTCATTGTTGTTTAATAACCAAAAATCTCATTATTTTAAGTTTTATTGTAGCGATTAAAATGTGTTAATAATAATAATTGTTGGCAAAGAAATAAATCTACCTAAGAATAAATATTGAATAGCTTCTAAAGATACTAGCTTATGACCATGGTTTCGATTGTATGGTAAGTAGCATTTTATTTTAAGGTAATTTACATCTGTTTCATCTCCAGAAACTATTTGTATGCTCGCCGAATTAATTCATCAAAATCAGTTTAGCTATTTGAGCATGTTATGATTACTGTACCTTGCGAACTACTTTACCCTCGCTTCGTTTCGGTGCGTCCCGTAAAGTTTACGCCATCTTTAAGTAAAACTTATTAATTCTAATATAGTCTAGTCCCATAGTATAGTTAACAAATGCTATAGTTAACATATAATATATATTTTATATGTAGAGTTATTAATATTTTTATTTTAAATATGAAGCATATATGTACAGTATGATATATTATTATATGTAATATTTGTATGTATGTGTATGTAATTATTATTACTTCTAGAACTTATAATGCACTATATCGCCCGTTCACATCTTCTTCCACATCCACAGGTTGACTGGAAGAGATCTCTTATAGGGATAAGTCCACCTTTGTCAACTAAATTTTTTGTTTTTGTATTTCTCTGTTGGACCTTTTAAGTGCAATAAAGAATATAATAAATTTTATCTTAATCTGTCAAGCCGATTCACCATGAGACAACACACTGTGAGCAGTCTAATTATATATGTACATATCTCTAAAATATTCGTACCAAAATCATAATTCACCTTTATGATCACTGCGAAAAATAATATTTCCACTTGAAAATACAAACCCATTAAATTTCAACAGTAAAAAGCAATGTTGTAACCCTCGTCGTGATATTGATCCGTTGGTCTTTTTGTAATTTCCTTTAGCCTTTTATTTTGTACTCAGGAAAGAGATTATTGATGATATTGGACAAAAATATTATGTGAAAAATATATTAAAATTAATTGAAAAAAAAAGACAGTGGTAGTCCAGCGGTAACGCGCACGCTTGGATAACCGAGTGATGCGGGTTCAAATCCGGGTCTCGCACCTCTGATATTTTCATGTGCGAATCATTTCTATCATAATTACCACTTGTCTTACGGTGAAGGAAAAACATCGTGAGAAAACCTAGCAAGTTTTTGAAAGATATGTGAAGTCCGCCAACACGCATTAGGCCAGCGCGGTGGACTATAGCCTGATCCCCTCGTACTGAGGGAGGCCCGTGCCCAGCAGTGGGACTTTAAAAAAAAAAGGGCTGATGATGATGATATTAAAATTGAAGTTTGTTTAATATTTGTAAAGAATAATATACAAAAATACAAACATTTTATTAATATAATATATAACACCCATGACTTGTGCACAAACATTCGTGGTCATCACACAAATGATTGCCCCCGACTGAATTCAAACCCGCGACCGCTAGCATGAACTAACGTGTCGTTGAAATTAAATAAATTTTAACGCACAAAAGACCGTTTTCAAATTCAAATGCGATTTCAGTGAAGAAGATATAGTGCAATACTTTCTTAGGTTAACGCGAATATTTGACATTATAAATGAAACTATCTTTTCGGATTTTGTCGCGGATTTATTATGATTTTTGGTTCCCGACGTTTCGAATGCTTTACAGCAATCATGGTCACGTGAGTTTCATTTATAGTATTTTTATACGAATTAAAGAAGGACCTCCGCCCTTTTTACATGTTACCGATTGGGAATTTCTGTCCAACGAATATCCTTATTTTACTTAAAAATGTTTTACGAAGGGTTGTTCCACATTACATTTTATGGTATTAGGTGCTGGTAAATACAAACATATTAATATTTTAACTAATATGAAAAACTGTTTTGCTTAGCTATAGGGAATCTTAAGAACAACAAAAGTACTTATAAGTAATGTAAGAGTTTATGTAAGAAATTAAAAGTTCTACTATTTACAATTTTGTTTATATTTCAAAGAAACTATATTAATATTATTGTTAATCTTTAGAGATGTATAGAGTGAAACCACGGCTGTAAAGATGAGTAGGTTATGTTTTGTAAATTGAAAATATGTTGTTGAGATAAATATATATTAAAAAGATGGAACTCATTTTCTTCACTTTTTAAAGTCAATGAATCCTTTCTGACCTAAAAAATGCTTTCTAAGTTTCAACGTCTTCCCTCTACGTCTGCGTTGTAGCGTAACGTTTACTTACACAATAGTTTTATTTCTATTTTCTTTGACAAAATAAGTACCTACTTCTCTTTCTCCTTTTTTACTTAATCAAAGATCAGTGTTCAATGTAACTAAATATATACATACTTACATATGATAGACGTATATATACTAACTTAGACCAAATAAATTACTAAACACAGCCATATAATGTTTTTTAAAATAAATTTATCTTTTACGATTTCGCAAAAAGGATAGTTTTATTTAAAACTTTAAATGTTCGCGTAAATATATGAAAGTATTGCAAAATTACTTTACAAGTCGCGAGAGATACAAAAAAGAAAGGTACATAGTTGTTTTCAGTCGCTGACTCGCAATGCTCATTCTTGGGGCCAAAATAAGCCTTACCGCCTCTTGTTGCCGTTGGACAATGAAAGACGAGGTGTTGTTTCTGAGATGAATAGTTTTTGTAAGAAAAAGTACAGCTATATAGCTGAGGAAAGTAATTGTTATGATATTATCGGAAAGAACATAAGTATGAAAGTTTCAATTTCAACTTAATTTAGCCACTGAGCACTTCGACCCTTGACAGTTGATTCACGTCATTTCTTCGTATTTTATAGACCAGTAAAAATATAATTTAACCTCGCAAAAGATGCGAAATTTTATTCTCTATAATATTTATATAATTAATATTTATCTACAATTATTATATAATATTATGTATGCTTCTCTTTTAAATCTGTTTTGTGACAGAAAAAATTAAGTTATTCTTTGTAACTAAATTGCATCATTAAAATGTTCCAAAATTATAAAAGCTGAAATCCTTCTTCAGAGTTAAAATACGAAAGAGAAATTTCTTGTTTCGTCATTTTCTTATCACCCTAATCCGTAAATCACCATAGCTTTTTCACAAAGTACGCCACAGAACGTTAATCCTTTAAAAAACTCATCAAGCATTACATTTACAACCCAATTCTTTTACCCGAAGCTCTGTTTACATTTAGTCTTTTAATTTTTATTGATAACTTAAAATTATCGTATTTGTATTGTTTTCAACCCTTTTTTAACGTCTAACTGCTACGAGGGGGATCAGACCACGCTGGCCAAATGCGGGATGGCGAACTGCACAATGCACATGTCTGTCGAAGACTTGCATGACAACAACGGACATGCAGGTTTCTTGAGGATATTTTTCTTCAGCTTTCTCTTATTCACACTATAATATGATAGATCTTTTAAAAAAAAAACTTTAATCATGAAAAATATACCACATATATTTGTTTATATATATTAAAAAATATGAAGAAAGTATGTTGGTACATTTTTAATACATTAGAATGGACAGTAAACTTAGCATTTTATTAATGGCAAAATCAAATTCCCTAAAATCATCGGTCCTGAATAATGACTGCACTATAATAAATAAATGTAAAAATGTTTAGATATTATCGTCTTCACGACAATATCTCCTGTATTCATATAAGTGTCAATAAAATATTTCGCGATGATACAATTTTTTTTTTATGATTTCTATATTAAAATATCGCACAGACACAATGTAAACAGCTTCATATAACAAGTAGAAAGAGGAGTCTCTAGCGCCATAACAGTTTTAATTAGGTTAAAAATTAAAATTACAAAACTTCCGTATCTTGCCAGTCCATTACGCTTTACTGTTATGTTTATGTCTATGTGCGGAATACTTTATTATAATATCGCTATTAGCGTTAGTATGATGAGGAAATGTTATAATTGTTTCACAGGTAGATTATAATGTGACGATCTTAATTTTTTAATTCAACCAGTAAATTAAGGCAAGACCTTCCAGTAAAGGTTTTCTTAAGAATATATTTTGTAGATTATATTAAAAAGGTATTTGCCAATTCTAAAAATAATAAAGTATGTTATAAATATATTATATTGTAGTTTTATTTATTTGTTGATGCACTAGGCAGACTATGATTTGCAAACGTGCTTACGATGAGCGTAATTTGCGCCTAGTTTGCGCTGATAAACTTACAAAGCGCATTACATTTCATAAACGCACTACCAAATAGCGTAAAATTATTGGCGTCTCTACTTCCTATCATTGCTATCTCTGCTTTGAGCAACGCGAAGGTGCGTTAAAAAATCTCCGTGTGTCAAAAAGCCCTAACATAAATTTTATTTTCATAATATTTGCATTTTATAACAAATGTACTGTACAACATAATAAAAGTCATTTCTAAAATAATATCTCTGAACTCTTTTTTGTAAAATTATAAAAATAGTATAAAAAGTAAACTGATCGGACCATAGACTAGATCATAGTCATAGAAGGGATCATCATCATCATCATCATCAAAGGCATAGAACTTTTGAAGAATATGTTTAATGGAAGAATAATAATAATAATAACCGTAGATCTAGTATAGTTAAGTCATAGTACATCGGTATATCTTACTACAACATTTGTACAAACAAAATAATTAGCAAGTACAATACGTACTGTTTTTAATCTAAATATTTTCCTTCATCAGAGTTTTAAGTGTTTTCGCTAAACTGAATTGAGAGTATTTCGTTGAAAATAACTTCGAAAATCGCTTTCAAACACTTCAAGAATCGCAATAAATACCCTGAGGAGTTTACATCAGGGAACAATCAACGTTAAGTTTAGTTCGCGGAATTAACAAACGTCCTGGCGTAACCAAACTTAATCTACTGCGAGAAATTTACTCTGGAAAGCTTAAAAATACTTAAGAACGGGTACTTTATATTTCCTTTATAATTTTAATTATTAATTTTATATTTATTAAAGATTTCATCCTCATTTTATTCACCCCTTTATAACCTCCCACTAATGAGCACGTGTTGATCAGGTTATAGTCAACCCACATGCGGCATAATCGATTTTTACGTACTTTTCGTTTATTGTAATAACTTCAGAAATGATTTACACATGAAAAATATCAGAGGTACGGGATTCGAACCCGCTACACACGATTTCATACGTGAGGCCTACCACTGCCTTCTTATACCTTTGCTACTAACGGCAATTTAATTTTATAGTCAATTTGATTCTACTAACAACTTTTATCGGTTCAACTTAACTGGTTTATAAAATAAACATGATTTTGACATGATTTTCTCTTATCCCGTATTAAATTATAAATTTTTTTTAAACAACACGAATATACCACCAGATTAGGGAGAAATATTCTCAGACCCAAGAAGAACTAGCATAAGAAACTTAGTTTTACAGTAACTAATTGTTTATGTTTTTCTTTATAAAATTATATTGAACACTTTTATACATCCTTTACCTAAATGCTTATTATATGTATGTAATTATGTACTTACAATTAAAAACAATTAGAACATTTTTGTTCCGCTTATCACGGATGGACAGATTTTAACGCGACTTTCAGTAGCAAATAGCTGATGTTATAAGGAGTTACGCTACATTTATTTTAGAAAAATATTTAAGCTTCCACTCAAATAAAAAATGTACCTAAAGACAAACGCGAGCAAAACGAGAGTGAGATGCTAGTTATTAAAAAAATATAAGATATAAATATCGCTGTTTAGTTGAAGTAGAAACTAAGCAAGACTTATATACTCTAAGATAGGAAGAGTAAATTCCCGCAGGAGTTTCAGGAAACAATAAGCGTGATAAAGTTTCAGGTATCTAGAATCAACAGGCCGATGAGTATGTACGGACAGAAGTTATCTAACTTTGCGATATTAACTTTTGTATAGTTATTGGAACTAACAAAGATAATATTATTGTTGTGGACGGTAAAATATTATTGAATAAAATGGCTTGTTTAACAAAAATATTTTGGTTTCATAACCCTTATATTTTCGTTAGTTGAGTATAATTCGCGTCATGTAAAAAGAACGCTGGCTGTCAAGACGCGGGGCGCGGGACGGCGAGGCACGCGCCGCATGCTTTCCGGCTCGCTATTGGTTTGTCAGTTCAAAATACCATCGCGCACACAAAAGTTATTAATTACGAATTGATTTTATATAAAAATTTGTGAAAAAAATATTTTTGACGTATATTGTTTTATAAAAAGAGAGACTGATAATAATGATGTTAATAATTTAAAAAATATATAAAACGAATTAATTTACTTTTTTGTAAGTAGATTAAATATTCTACGATGAATCAAACATATTTTATTAATTAATAGAATTCTATTTAATGACATTCTATCTAATATATTTTTCAATGTACCTACCAATACTCAATATATATCGTGAGCAAAAGACTAGTTCGAAAATAAGAAAATAGGCTTAGGAATTTTGTATGTGAATGTACCGATGCGCAAACACACCCCCCACCACTTTCTTCCAGCGTTCTTTTTACGTGACGCGAACTGTATGTTTATGTAATGTATATGTGTATGTTAAAAATTTACAGAGATACTTTCCATAACAAATAGCGTAACATAAAATAATACGCGAATTTTACATAATAATATATTAATAAAATAATAAAATGTCGTTATCTTAACCATTGATTTCATTGTGATTAATCTTTTTTGGGTCATTCTCTATACGCTTACGAAGGTTCCTGGCATACAACAAAAACCAATCAACCAATCACGCTAAGGGACTTGAGCGAAGCGAGGGTAAGTCACTAGTATTCAAAAAGATTTCTCCGATAAAAAAAGTTATTTGTAACGATATTTCGTTCTTAAAGAGTATTTTAATTACCAAACAATAAATACTAAAAAATAATAGTGCTTCTGAAATGCATACTCTTCTATTTTTTTCTTCTATTTCGCCTTTACTTACCTGGTTTCAATAAAAGCTAATATTCAACAAAACTCAATACCAATTTCTTACATCACCCTAAAACTTATCGGGAAGTGCAATAAATTATTCGAGAAGTTTTGAAATCAACAACTTGGAAAAGTTAAATCTATCCATAGCTAACAGCGTTTGAACTTTAACGGATCGGACTTCGTCCAACGAATTGGGAATTTAACTGAGTTTGTTATATATTCACAAGTATTTACAGCTGTGAAAAATGGTGAGAAGATCTCTTTAGAGTTTTACAGACAAAATTGAAAATACTTTAATCTTAAAAGTCAATTAAGAAGTTAGATTACGATGGGACGTAGAGGTTGCGAGAAAATGTTACATAGATATGAGTATGTATATGCGTGAATAGGCGTCTTTAATTATGATATTATCTTTATGACATGAATAGTATCAATCAATACTGTTGTGAATGCAAATATTTGTGTGTATGCTTACTGTATTACTCTATATTAAAAAGGAAATACGCAAGACATAAAATTAATATTGTGGTAGCAAGAAATCGTAAATTAGAATCATGAACGAATAAACTTCGTCCATGATTAGAATATACAAGATACTACTGGTATTACTTCGATATGTAGGTACCATGAGAGTAGACCTCTATCGAGCTTAGATTATTTTTTTCTATACTTTTGACTTTAAAATACAACATTTAAAAATTATTTTTGTTTCCACTTTGCAATATTGTCAAAACTAATCTTATTTAATAAAAATCATCTTCAAAGATCACATAATTGCTTTTCTTGAGCCCTGGAAAATAGAACAAAATAGACCTACGTATCTTTTTACAAGACAATTTGCCTTTAATCCTCGTCACATTATAAACAAGTACCCAAAATATATTTCATGAGTGAAATTTCTTTGAATTAGATACAATTTCTGCAGCGCCAAGATTCGATCGTTCTAAGGAAATGAAGCTAAAAAGTCACGAGAATTTGGCACGTGTTTAAGTGATAGTGATCTGTCTGGACCGTAATGGCCTTTTTGTGGTGTTTCGGTTCGCGAACATTCTTACATCTAAGATACTGTAGAACTGCTGCCAACATTTAAAACGGTAATTAATTTGATATATTTCAGAAGCTTTTAAGGAAAGCATGAAAACTTTTTGTTATTCCTTTTTGCTCAGTCGAAAGGGTTGGTAATTTTGTATGTTTGGAGAAAATGTACGCCAATTTTATATAAAGAAAATAAGCTTCTCTCGAATTTTAATTTGTATTTGTAATATGAATAGTAAGTATTATTATAATGTGAGTAGAATTGCAGTCAGTAGAGCTTAAACCTAATAATGTTTAAATTTCATTCAGTTTCTACTGTATACCTAATTAGGCCCTACTACTTTAATATTTTTGCCTTATATGTTTAATTAACGTTTTTCTTATTATAAATTTTATTTCATTATTATAATTAACATCAGTATACCTACTTAAAAAGAAAATACAATCAATGATTTCCATACACTTTTCCATAAAGAGAACTCATGCATTTATTACATTGCCTGTTTGGTATTTTAATAAACAGTTTAATGTATTCAGTATCAGCGATCGCGGGTTCGAGTCTTTCTGAGGAAATTCATTTGAGTGATGAGCACGAATGTCGAAATATCGTAGGTGTTTAGATTTGTAATATGTGCTTATATATTTACAAAATCCTATAAATATTGTTACGTTCTACGGGTTCGGGATCGGAAATTAAAAGCGTTCTCGCACTAAAGTTGTTTTATTTACACTTAATACACACGCGCAGTCTGTACACAGCACTAGTTTAATTTAGTCTCTGAGCACTATAATCCACCACTTTTAATAATTCACTGTACTTTTCTTCACTTTTCCACTATTTCGTATCTCTTCATAAGCTTCACTTAACTCCGAACGTCAACTGATCTCTCGACACACTGCCGGCCTTTTTATATGCATAAATTTAGAACATTCTAGTATCGAAAATTCAAAATGTTTCTAGTAACTTCCAAATCTTTCCTGAAAATGCTTTATCTCTTTTTGACACATTAAAATTTGTAATAAACTGTTCTTGTTATCTAATTGTCAAAAGTTAGAAATTGACATTCGCTGTTGTAAGGCATGGTACAAGCGTGCTATTATGACGAGTTCGCACTATATTCCGCGACATTACCCCCACCTAAGACATGCTCGTCTCGAGCATCGTTGTTGCCGTGATACTTGGCTAATCGGTCCACATGCACGATTTTAGCTGGGCTTCTAGATGTACGTTGAATTCGGAAATTGACGTCGTTAATTTTCGTTATAACCTTATAAGGCCCCTCCCAACTGGGTTGTAGCTTTGGCGATTTACCCTTTCGTCTCACCGGGTTATGCAGCCATACCAATGAGCCTTCCTCGAAGTTCGTTCCTGTCGCCTTCCGGTCATAACGAGTTTTCATGCGTTCACTTGCTTGTAGTCCTGCATCTCGTATCTGCTCATGAACACCAATTATCTTCGCTCTTAGTTCACTGGCATATTCGGTTATGCAACTGGGAGTATCCGGCGGGCAACCACCTAACAGATCCGCTGGTAGTCGTAATTCTCTTCCGAAATTGGCAAAGGCAGGTGTCATTGCAATACTTTCATGTAATGCTGTCCGGTAAGATAGTAGAAACAGTGATATGTACTCGTCCCAATCCTTTTGATGACTATCTACAACCTTGGCTAGATGTCGTTCTAAAGTTTGATTAAACCTCTCCACCATTCCATCGGACTGTGGGTGACAAGGCGTAGTTCTAGTTTTGTGCACCCCCATGATTTTACACAGTTCTTGAAACACCTGTGATTCGAAGTTTCTTCCTTGATCACTGTGCATTTCTAATGGGACACCAAATCTGCAAAATACCTCTTTGACCAATTTATTTGCAACAGTAACAGCTTCTTGATTTGGTATGGCGAATGCTTCAGGCCATTTCGTGAAATAGTCCATTATAACTAAAATGTATCGGTTCCCGGAGTTAGTAATCGGAAATGGTCCTGCTACGTCTATTGCGATTCTCTCCCAAGGTGCCCCAACATTGTATAATTTCATTGCCCCTTGACTTCTGGTTTGCGGGCCTTTGACAGAGGCACATTGTACACATTTCCGACACCAGTCCTCGACATCATCTCGACAATGCAACCAATAAAATCGCTCCTTGATCTTGATTAACGTTCTTCTTACCCCTAAGTGTCCACCAGAAGAACCATCATGGTATGCTCGAAGTACCTCGGATACTTTTATTTTAGGTACCACTAGTTGGAGATGGCTATCATTTCCACGTGTCTGCTCCCATTTGCGGCACAATACTCCATTGTGTAACAACAAACTGTCCCATTGTGCCCACAAACTTTTCGTAGCGGTACTATACTGTGCTATGTCAGTCCACTTAGGTTTTGGTCTACCACTACTTAACCATTCCATGATCGGTCGTATGTCTCGGTCTTCTTCTTGTGCTCTCTTCATGGCATCATCGCTCCAACGTTCATCTATCGAATCTGTTCTTATAATTTTAATAGATTCTAGCTCTTTTACCTCCTGTCTGTGACAGTGCTTGCAGTGTTCCTCGCATGGTCTTCGAGATAGGGCATCGGCGTTACTGTGTGTTTTACCCCCACGATGTTCTATTTCAAACTGAAACTCTTGAAGTTGTTCAATCCATCGCGCTACCTGTCCTTCGGGGTCCTTGAATTCCAATAACCATTTCAGGGCAGCGTGATCGGTTCTTACTAAAAATTTGCGTCCCAGCAAGTATTTCTTAAAATGCTGTAAGGTTTTTACTACAGCAAGTAGCTCCCTTCGAGTAACGCAATAATTCTTTTCCGGTTTAGAGAGTGACTTACTGAAATATGCGATAACCACCTCCTGATCACCCTTCCGCTGGGACAATACACCTCCAATACCGATATTGCTAGCATCAGTGTCGACAATAAACTCTCCTTTTGTGTCTGGATACCCAAGGATCGGTGTTTGGCAAAGATGTTTCTTCAGTTCTTGAAAGGCCGATTCACAATTCTTGTCCCATACGAAAGGTCTCTTCTCCTCGGTTAGTTTATGAAGTGGTTTGGCGATGTCAGAAAACCCTTTCACAAATCGTCGATAGTAGGAGCACAATCCTAGAAATGCTCTCACTTGCGTCTTGTCTTTAGGGGTCGGCCAATCTTTCACAGCGGTGATTTTCCCAGGATCCGTTTCTACTCCGTTTTCCGAAACTACGTGTCCAAGGTAATTTACTTGTTTTCTGAAGAATAAGCACTTCTTCGGACTTAACTTTAGATTAGCTTCCCTTAGTTTATCGAGTACTGCTTCGAGTTTCTTAAGATGGTCTTCGAAGTCACGTCCCACAATAATTATGTCATCCAGGTAAACAAGGCAGGCTGCTCCTAGTAATCCAGCGAGTACACGTTCCATTAACCTCTCGAATGTTGCTGGTGCATTGCATAACCCGAACGGCATAACCTTAAACTGCCACAACCCTTTTCCAGTTGAAAACGCAGTTTTCTCCTTATCCGCGGGGTCCATGTCCACTTGCCAATAGCCACTCTTTAAATCGAGAGTTGAAAACCATTTCATACCACTGAGAGTGTCTAAGGTGTCGTCGATTCGAGGCAGGGGATAACTGTCCTTTTTGGTTACATCGTTGAGTCTGCGGTAATCGATGCAAAACCTTGTAGATCCATCCTTCTTCCTTACAAGTACTACTGGAGAACACCAAGGACTAGTAGATTGTTCGATGATGTCATTCTTTCTCATGTCCTCGATCATGTCGTCAACCTCTTTCTCCTTAGCCCATGGAATTCGTCTTGGTCGTTGTCGAATAGGCGCTACGTCACCAGTATTAATTTTGTGCTTCACCAAACTGGTTCTTCCAATATCGCCATCATGTTTCGAGAACAAATCTGAATATTGGTAAAGTAAATTTTCAGCTTTTGTCTTCTGTGAACTTGTGAGATGATCTTTGCAGTCTTCTAAAAGTTTTATTGCTTGCTCCTTATCCTTGTTAAGCACCTTCTCATTCTGTTGACATCTGCTTAACCAGGCTATCTCTTCGCAAGTCCCCACAACTTCCCCTCTCTGAATAGTTTGCGTAGCGTCACTGGTGTTCAGCACTGGAACCATGGATGTCGAAGTTTTACCTACTACAACTCTTGCTGGGATCCACGAGCTCTCATCTTCACACTTTTCTATGATAGCGCAGCACCATTGACTACCTGACTTGTTCTGAGGTATAGCGACAGGTACTAGAGTCTGTGATCTTGGTGGAAGAGCGGTGTCTCTTAAGCAACACACTTTCCCCTTAACTCCACCACTTATTGGTACTTCTCTATTTCTGCACTTTAAAACTCCATATTTTATGTCAATCGTACACTGATAATTTTGAAGAAAGTCCAATCCAATGATGCAATCATCGACGATATCTGCAACTATTGCTTTATGCCAATAAATGTTGTCCCCAATTTTGATAGCAATTTTCCTTTCCCCCCAAACAGGTACGCGCTGGCCGGTGGCTGTCATGAGAGTGATATCCTTTTTGTCTTGCAACTTATTGTCTGCAATGTGTTTCAGCTTTCGGTTATTAATGATGGTTCGTGATGCTCCGGTATCCAGCGTCAGCTTACAAGAAACTCCATTAATTGCGCCATGTATTACTAAGGTGTTTCCGTCCACTGTCTGCTTTACTTCTATTTGTGGGGTTGAAAATTCCCCGGCCAGCGCCCACCCCGCAGCTCTGGCTGGAATTAGTTTTCCTGCGGCTGGTCAGAAGTCGACACAGCCACATCTGACTGTCTCCGAACGTTGGATAGTTTAGGGCAGTTACTTCTGAGATGGCCCCGCTCGCCGCACTCGTAGCATCTTGGGTTAAAAATACGTTTCCGGGTGGAATATCCTTCCGTAGTGACCACCTCCCTCACCTTCCAAGCTCTTGTGTCATGACGCACAGCTTCAACCTCCAAAGCATGAGCGACAGCTTCCTTGAGACTCGTATGGTGTCTTAGGCGTACAGTGGCGCGTACCTCCGAGTCGCGAATTCCGTCCACAAAAGCCTGCAGAAGAATAGTTTCTATGGTGGATGGCGAGGATTGATATGCCTTACGTACAAGCCTCTCAATCTCTATGGACCACTGTTGCAGGGTTTCATTGGCTCGTTGTGTACGATCTTTAATTTGAGCCCTGTACACGTGCTCTAGATGACTATCACCATACCGCGACTCTAAAGCGTTAAGTAGCTCACTGTATGTGGTCTTCCTGCCAGGGTCACTAGCACAAAGCGCCTCCAATACATTCAGAGCCTCCTCTCTAAGTGCGACGGTAAGGGCAGATCGGGCTTCATCATCTGTCCATCCACTCGTCTCCTTGACAGTCTCAAACTGGATCTTAAAAGCAGCCCAAGAAGATTTGCCGTCGAAGTAAGGGGCTTTAAAGCTCTTTGTTGATGATGAGTTAATGTCGGCACTACGCGGTAATTTGTGAGTTTCCAAGTAATCCATCCTTTTCTCCATTTTAGAGAGTTTTGAGTCGTACTCCTCTAAAGCTTCACCGTGTGTGACGAGTGTCGTCTTTATTCCCTCAACTTCTCTTTCAACGGCTTCCACCCTTTCCGTATTCTGTTGAAGAACGGCTATGACATCTTTGTGAATGCCCTCTTGAAGTGCGCGCAGTTGTTCATCCTGGCGGCGAGCCTGCTCATCTTGGAGTGCGCGCAGCTGTTCCTCCTGGCGGCGTACACGTTCTTCCTCGCGGCGAGTCTGCTCCTCTTGGCGGCGAGCCTGCTCTTCTTGGAGTGTGCGCATCTGTTCCTCCTGGCGGCGAGCCTGCTCTTCTTGGAGTGTGCGCAGCTGTTCCTCCTGGCGGCGTACACGTTCTTCCTCGCGGCGAGTCTGCTCCTCTTGGCGGCGAGCCTGCTCTTCTTGGAGTGTGCGCATCTGTTCCTCCTGGCGGCGAGCCTGCTCTTCTTGGAGTGCGCGCAGCTGTTCCTCCTGGCGGCGTGCACGTTCTTCCTCGCGGCGCGTTTGTTCTTGCATCATGAACGCCATTTGTTGCAAAAGGGCGTTCATGTCTGGGGTGGCACTCTGTTGAGCCGCGGACTCTCCACTCGATGTACTAGGGCCAGAATCTTCCCTTTGCTGTTCCGCCATTGCGCGTGTAGTGACTCCTTCCTTCTCGTGCCTCGGTACTAACGGCATTTCCGATCCCACTTCTGACACCAATTGTTACGTTCTACGGGTTCGGGATCGGAAATTAAAAGCGTTCTCGCACTAAAGTTGTTTTATTTACACTTAATACACACGCGCAGTCTGTACACAGCACTAGTTTAATTTAGTCTCTGAGCACTATAATCCACCACTTTTAATAATTCACTGTACTTTTCTTCACTTTTCCACTATTTCGTATCTCTTCATAAGCTTCACTTAACTCCGAACGTCAACTGATCTCTCGACACACTGCCGGCCTTTTTATATGCATAAATTTAGAACATTCTAGTATCGAAAATTCAAAATGTTTCTAGTAACTTCCAAATCTTTCCTGAAAATGCTTTATCTCTTTTTGACACATTAAAATTTGTAATAAACTGTTCTTGTTATCTAATTGTCAAAAGTTAGAAATTGACATTCGCTGTTGTAAGGCATGGTACAAGCGTGCTATTATGACGAGTTCGCACTATATTCCGCGACAATATTAAAAAAAAAGTGCGTGTGTACAAAGTACACATGTCAGAAGTAAAACTTGAATTTAAATTAAGGCTAACTCTTCCCCGTCTCTGAGGGCCTGGTATTATGGACTTATTTTTTCGTTTCATCGAGTTTGAAATCACATCGATTCTAAAGAAGTTTCACTTCAAAAATATATGATTAAGTAAAATTACATTAAATAATTGAGAAAAGCCAATGAAACACTTTCCTTTAACCGCACGTACTCTCGGCATATTGCCGCTACACGTATAGTTGTCGCATAATTCAACAAACAAGTAACAATAATTCAAGCCAGCATTCAAACAATGTTTGCTCCATACAATATCGAAGTTTAACTAAAGCACCTTTGGATAAATAAGGCTTTTTACAAACTGCTACCGAATTTTCTGTCTTTAAAAAAATATATTACGTACGTTCTATAAACTAGAATGTACGAGTACTAGAGACTAACCCTTGCTTCGCTCGGGTTCATCCCTAAATTAAGGGCGAGCGTAGCCGCGGATTCGGCTATTTATACATATAAACCTTCCTCTTGAATCACTCTATCTATTAAAAAACCGCATCAAAATCCATTGCGTTGTTTTAAAGATTTAAGCATACATAGGGATAGACAGACAGCAGGACGCGACTTTGTTTTATACTATGTAGTGATGATGTACAGAGTAGAATAGAAATTGTAACTTATAATAACTCTTATAATATGTGTCTTACGAACATATCCTCTCGGGATACATTTTGTTTGACGCTTATTGCTACTTTTACTAGGTACTTAATAAATATCAATAGTGGCAAAATCGGTATAAATGTATAAACTCAATATTTTATTAAGGCAATCGAAATATTCTTGCTTCCAAAACCCACGTAAATTAGTCGAATCTGAGATTGTATAGTGCGAATTATTTTCTATGCAATAACAATTTTCTCAAAGAAAGAAATTTTTGAGGAAATCGTCTTAAAGAAACTATCCAGATTCAAATTATGAAATGCACTTCACCAGCGTAGTGGAATGTGACCTAATCCATCTTTCTTTATGAGGAAGCGTTGCCCAGCAGTGGGTCGTTAATAGGGCTGAAATAAATTTTATTTTCAATAAATGTTTGTGCGAAACCTAACGCCGGCGATAGTAGAGTCAATTTAAGTTGGCAACTTAATTTGTATAAGTTGCCCAATACCTGTCGAAGACTGGAATGCGGTGTGGCGTCCCAAACGAACAATAATTGTTACAAACGTTCAATTATTCACATATCAGTGAGGATATTGTACGTTATTCACATTTTAGTGATGTACTATATTTTGTAATGATGTAATTCTTGTTTTGTCTTCATTTGTCATTATTTAGGTACCTGTTAACTTAACAGTTACGTGTAATATTAAAATTATTTTTATGTGGCATATGAATATATAGGTACTCATATATTATTGTCTATCTTTATACATCACTAATAAAACATACGCACCTATTCAAATTAATTTTGCTGTTTTGGAAATTTCATGGAAAAAGATTAAGATAATACATAAAGCAGATTTCTACATAATTGTGTACTTTTTGTCATTATGTTGATCACTTTTCTGAATAAATAAACTTTAAATGCTGAAAGATTTTTCCATTAACTTGCAGTAGAGATCGGGTTTATGGAAATATTAATTTAGTTTGTTCATTACAATGGAAATCCCACTACTAATACTAAGTATATAATAAATAAATGCGAATTGGGATGGATGTTTGTTACTCAATCACGTCAAATGGCTGAACAGATCGGGATAAGGCAAATAGATAAATTACAGTCTGAAAAAAGCACATTCGTTACATAATTATTATGTCAGATGTTCGGATATAACAAAAAGTTGATTGAAATTATAATTTTATGAATAAATCAACTTCAATTATTAAAGTAACATCCGTATGAAGTTGAAATATTAATTTATACATCAAAACGCTCTAAAAAGTTGTATGTAAATAGTATAGGAAACACAGTTTGCATTCAATTACCCTTTTAACTTTCATATGAAGCGAAATGCTTTTAGCTATATTTGTGTAACGTCCAAAGCCGAGAGCGTGGATACAACAACCTTTAGTTACTTTATTCTAATTTGTTTCCTGCGGCAAAAAGTCAGTTGTATGTGAGGCAGGACGCAGATCTCATGAATTTTACACCGTTGCGTACCTCCAGTAACTTTGACAATGTGTTTGTTTTTTTTTCGCTATAGAGGCAAGAGGCTAGCAAGTAGATTTTGCGGACTGCAGGATCGTGGGTTCTAATCATGGGTTGGCCCAGTATACATTTCTTTTTGATTTAGATTTTTTTGCTATAAAATTCTGAGACAAATACCGGAGTTTTGGAGAGCACATTAAGCTGCCACTCTCTATTACTCTCTATGTATACTCTCTCATCAGACGTATTGAATTATGGTCTAAAGGGAGCAAAAAATTTGGAGTGCACTTGTGCATGTTCACACACTATGCATTATAATATCTCATACTCAGTTGGCTAGCCTTAGCGTCCCATTACTGAAATATGTTTAGGAAGAAATTCGTTAAAATACAAACGGGATTACACTTAGGCCTTTAAAATTTTAAAACGGAAGGATTGAATGGGGGTGTATTACGGTATTACAAAATTACGTTAATTTTAAACCGGTATTGAAATGAATATGCTATTACCTCCAGGTTGGTCTTACCTCAGCCAAAATTACACACTGGGTCTATTAAAACTTGTTAATTCATAAGACTGGATTGATTACCAAATTAACCATGTTCTATTTTTCACTTACTTAATCGAGTAATTTTTAAAATTGAAAAATTAAAAAACCGCAGAACCGATTTAGATGAAAGTTGATACGATCATGGTTTAAACCCCTGGCAAGGGCTAGCGCTGGGATAGTTGTAATCCCTGAAGTCATACTTTAAGGGTACAAAAGTTTATATGGGATCAATCATTTATCAAGAACTTAGGGTCTATACTAATATACATGTTAAATATTTACTTAATCATTAGTTGAATAATTTTAGAATATTTATTTAAATTAAATTTATTTGGATACCTAATTTATACCTAAATGTACTTAAATGTAATTTCTTTTAATAACTTTTGTAATGCATGAACATTGAAAAGTTTTGTTTGTGATTTGTTTATTTAAATTTTATTATTTTAATATGAAATGTTAAATATTTCTCTTTAATTGAATGAATTATTACAATTTATTATTACTGTGATGATTTGTTACATTAGAATTATTAATTCTCTATAATATTTGCATATATGGAATAAATAAAGCTTATTATTATTACTAATAATGAGGTAATGGTAGTCCAGCGGTAACGCGTTCGCTTGGATAACCGAGTGATGCGGGTCATGTGCGAATCATTTCTATCGTGATTACCACTTGTCTTACGGTGAAGGAAAACATCGTGAGGAAACCTGTTTGTCTACCAAAGACATTTGAAATCCGCCAACGCGCACTAGGCCAGCGCGGTGGACTATGGCCTGATCCCCCTCGTATTGAGGTACTGAGGGTGACCCGTGCCCAGCAGTGGGACATTAAAAAAGGGCTGAAGGGGAATTATTTACTTATGTAGGTACATATAGTCTATTGCATACTAACCTAATAATAATAAACTAAACTAATACAAGGACCTGAACGAAGTAAAGCGAGGGTAACTCGCTAGTTTTTATAACGCAATTTAAAGTCCGTGTAATAAACGTAACATTTATTTTTTGAATTAAGTATTTTCTCTTATTGCCCCAATAACTATCTGTGTCGTATTTATTCTGGGTGTCGATTTTTAATGTGACATTCTGTGCCAAATGGCTCCGGGAGCGAACTCGGAATAGTCCATAAGTCTCTTTAATAGTTTATTTTACAGCTCCTTTCGACTCTCACATATCAAAATTGGTTCTATCGCAGTAAGAATCAATGTTTGAATAATTTTCACCTATAACAGTTTTGCTGTTTTTTTTATTCAAGCCCCTTACAAGATAGTTTGCATAAAAAATATTATTTTTAAGATAAATCGATTGGAAATAATTAGGAATGATGAATATTTTAATTTAAAGTTTAAGGTGATAGATAATATTTATATAGTCAAATTTCATATGACTTAAACATTTTGTTAAAAAATAATATTGCATGAACACAACGTCAAAATCTAAATTCTTGCTATTTTTATCCAACTGCGCCAGAAAGAGGGTTTTGATTTTCGAGAGTATGTATATAGTATGTGTCATTATGATCAGCCATTGGTAAGAGGTAATTTATATGATCAATACAAACTCTATGCATGCAGGAAATCTATTATATATAGCATTAATATTATATATTCCATAAATATTATAAATGCGTAAAATTGGATGGATGAAAATGAAAACAGAAATAGATTATTGTTTGGCTTATCACTTGGTTATTATTCCGGAAAAAATGTACTGTTCCCTAGAGTTAAGTTTGATTTTTGTTTTCACTAAGGAAGAACCCGAACCAAGCGTGGGTGAGTCGCTAGTAAAATAATACTGTACAATATATAAAAGTTTAAAGACTACGCTTCGAGTCCATGGCATCTTCGCCGACTACACTGAGTACTGACAAGTTACATATCTTAAAGAAAGTTGAATGTTATAATATGTGCAATAAAATATAATAACTAATAATTATTAAGTAAAATATATTTTTAGAGAAAACTTTTAATATCCAAAAAATGGATCTTAGATTACTTTCTTCTAACAGAAATGGCTGATGTGACATGAGAATAGATTTTTTAAGTTTTAAGCATTGGATAAAACTTTATTAAAAACTACGTCTAATTCTAAAATATAAAGTTCGAATACAAAGCGAATGGCGAGTACAATATGAAATAACATAATATAAATACGGTTCAAATCTTTGAACCATCCCAGTCTATATGTCACACTGTATGCGATAAGTCAGTTTTTACATCTTTTTGTGTATTGACAGAGATTTCAAAGCGTGACTTCGCGATATCGCAGTATACCCGGACATTTGAATTTGAGCCACAGATATACACAATATTTTTATTTTGGTTATTTTATGCATACATTTTGAATACAGTTTTCTATTCCATTAGCATTGTGGCCGATTTAGCGATGCTTTCATTTGTTTTGTATTTCCAGCAGGTGGATTTTCGGTATTGACCAATGCCATTTTAAATTTCTTAAAACCAAAAACGGGAGAAAATATTTCTTTTGACTTTCAGTCTTTAGAACGCGAGCGGAGCCGCGAGCGAAAAGCAAATTAATTTATAAAAATAAAAGAATAGAAATCTACTTTGTTTATAAATTGCTTTTAGGTACGTTCTATTATACTCTCTAAAACAAATGCCATTTCGATTTGGCTTTATGGCCCGACGACAGTAGAAGAAATTTTAACATAAAATATTATTGAGATGGTCGGTAACTGATGGATAAAATTGAATAAATAAAAAAAAAGACATTTTTAAGTGAAATCTGGATATCTAACGAAGAAACTCTATTTCAGCAAGTAATATTGGATATCACTAAACAATCTAGCTTGTTTTGATTAAAAAAAATTATATCAGCGAAACTCGAAACGTAACGAAAGGATTCATCATCTTAAAAAAAAATTGTATTTTATTACAAGAAAATCACATATCATAGTTGTAACTTACTTAAATATTTAATATGATTTTAGTTTTGAATTAAGCGTATATGTTAATGTCATAATGGATTCCGCGTCCCCTGCCGCTCTTCATACGAATCGTGACGTATGGGAAGCCAACACCACCTGCGGTAATGTTTGCTGACGCTCCAGTGTTGCTCACATCAAAAGCTAGAATACCCTGAAATAAAAAAGTTTTTTTATTTATTTTGTGTCATGCTAACGAATTAAATATTTAAAGCCCAGCGGTAACGCACTCGCTTGAATAACCGAGTGATGCGGATTCAAATCCGGGTCTCTCGCACCTCTGATATTTTCATGTGTGAATCATTTTCTATCATGATTACCACTTGTTTAACAGTGAAGGAAAACAACGTAAGGAAACCTGCGTGTCTGAGAAAACCTAGCAAGTTTTTCGAAAGTCATGTGAAGTCCGCCAATACGCACTAGAAAAGCGCGGCGGACTAAGGCCAGATCCCCGTCGTACTGAAGGAGGCCCGTGCCTAGTAGTGGACGTTAAAAAAAGGGCTGATGATGATATTAATGTACTAAGTATGAAAATGTATATAATATGTATAAAGGATAATGGATTGGTTTATTTGATCTAGATCTAAAGACAGTTTCCAGTAAATTTATTGTGATGGATATGTTTACTATGACGTCAATGTTGATTTCATAATATAATAATTAAAAAATATTAACATAATGGTTCGCCAACCTACACTAGGCCAGCGTGGTAGCTATGGCCTGATCCAACTCATTTGAAGGGAGGTCTGTGCCCAGCAGTGGGACGTTAAAAGGGCTGAATACATTAAAATAATAACAAATTTTGTCTACGCTAAAGGCTCAAGCCCTTAACCCTCCATCCATTCCTCTATTGCTGTTTACTACGTCATATGTAATGCAAAGGATGTATTTAATAATGCAATAGATAAGCTAAGAGATACAAATAATAATAAGCTATAATAATAAGTATTAATAAGCAATAATAAGCTTAACAGGTGGGCCATATGTTATCTTTTTATGAGAAAAAAATTTACCTGGATTGACCGTCCATATCCATATGATGTGGGCAGCGTATATGTGATGTTTTCGACGCGTTTTTTTAGCAAATTTGCACTGTACTTAACATCCCTATGATACACTAGCTGCTTAAAAATACTGGTACCCATAAAAGTATGTGAACATTCAACTACAACTATCGCCGCGATCAAAATGGATAGACAGACGTACAGTTTCATTTTACTAGTTTTTTATATATGTATATCTAACCTCGGTGTAACAGTTAGAGTATAAATGCAGAAGTTTACTGCTACCTTTTATGTTAAGTCTTATCGAGTATTGACAGATATAGTAATTGTTGTTTGATGACAGTTGAGATATCGCGGTCGTTATCAAACCATTGATGTTGAAGCATTATATTATTTTCAATCAGTGACTTGGTTATTAATTAGTCCTTTTATTTTATTAGTCATTAATATTAAGCCCTTGTTTAAATGGTGATTGGGATAATGTATTTTAGTATAAGAATATTAGACTGCTTTTACATTATGGGATAATTTACAATATATATTAGCCACTTACCCTAGTTTTACTCGTCGTCCATATGAACGTTTTTAATAGATAAAATTAATTAGTGTGAGTGAATATTATGAGATACTAGTACTCACTCTCGCTTTGCTCGAGGTCGTCCCTTTATTTAACGCGAGTGAAGCCGCGGGTTCCGCCAGTTATATACCAAAACCTACCTCGAAAACCACTCTATCCATTGTTGAAAACAGCATGAAAATCAGTGCAGTATTTTTTGAGTTTATCGCGAACATACAGTCAGAAGCGGTGGAGGAATTTGTTGTTTAATATGTGAGATATGATAAAATAAAACACATGCCTGGCCAAAAATTTTCTAGAAGGTACAATGTTTTGATGTATCCTTCCTTAAAGTTAAGCCAGCGTTAGCGATTATAGTTTTCCATGTCTCCATTATAATATAACAAGTGCGGATAAATATTATAATCTTTAAAATATTTCATAAGGTGTTTGAGATTCCGCGACGTGCCCTTTCAAATAGGAATTCATTCATCGCGTCTCTCGCATATCTCATGGCGCTGAAAAATGTAGCATGCGTGCATGTTTCGAATTTTCGAATGTATGACGGAAATTTATTTGCCTTTCTATAGAGATATGGCCAAATGTGACACAATGATGTTTTGCTTTCGCTAAAATACACTATTTTATTCTTTTGATGAGATACCTACGATTGTTGAATTTCAATATATGAGAGCGTTTCGTACGCATAAGAAATATATAGATATACTAGCATTTCCCGTGTCTCCGCCCGCGTTCTAAAGACGGGAAACAAAATAGATTTCACATACCGTGTGATGTTGTATAGCTGGTTTGTAACGGTTAGTTGAGATTTCTTAGGAATGAGATATTTTACCGCAGTAATAATTATCCTATGTATTGACCCGGGTAAGCTATCATTATACCAAACTTCATCCAAATCCATCCAGTGGCTTTCTCGTGATGCGGTCGCAGACAGACAGACAAACTTCTAAAAACAATAGATTTGGAATCTAGTCGATATAAATACTTAATGTCTATTTCAATTAGATTTTCCAAAAAATATTTAATATACAGATTTGACTCAATTAGAATTTTATTATAATAATATATAAATCTATTATAGATACATATTTATTAAGATTTTTACTTATTTACATTAAAAAAATTTGGAAAAAATTAAAAAACTATATAGATTTTGATGAAGTTTCAAATCATTTAAAATGCATCTAGGGACGAACCCGAGCGAAGCGAGACGAACTATAAATATAATATGATCTATAATTAATTAATCGCTAGTCATCGATCGATATCGATATCACCTATCGATATTATTAGTAATTCGTATTTATTTTACTTATATGTAATGAATACTTTAAAAATCATACTTATTATTAAATAAAAATAAGAAAAAAAAAGAAGTATTATGAATATTTCTAACATAACAATAAAAAATGTCACAAAATATGTAAGCGCACTTACAAAGACCGAGAAAAAGGTTTTATATAAACATTTCTCCAAGTTATCATTGTTTATCTGTCCAGCAATTTTTCAGTTTTCGCGCCATATGCGCCGCGATACAAAGACATCTATAAATCAAGGAAAAAGACGCTCCTTTTGTCTTATTTTACTAGGACTGTGAAAATGCATGTGAAAAATATTAAAAATTTACATGTAAAATAAAATGACACGTAATTTAACTGCCTCGGTAGTCTAGTGGTTGAACAAATGCAGGTTCTGGGTTCAAATTTGAAGCTATAGAAATATATATAAGAAGTAAGCAAGTAGAAGTTAAAGTTTATAAGTAAGGTTAGTTATTGAGTTTTTCTGTAGGTATTGTTAAATTCCTCATAGTAACCATGATTTGTTGGTGTTATTGCTTTAGAGAGTCTTCGTTTTTGCGCCTCTCTGTACAATTGGACTTAAAACGAAGAATGCATTGTGCATAGTGCTTATACACATACCTACTTATGCTCTAAAAATTCTTCAGCGCTCTTCTATAGTTTTTCACATTATAATATTAAACACATGACATTATTTTATCTATAAAAATAAGAAACTAACAGAAAATAATATGATTTTAAGTTTATTAATATTTACGTATATATATATGTAAGTAAAAACGTAATGTAGGATAAAAGTAAGTAAAGTAAAGTAAAAAAGTATTGTATGTCCAATTTTATCATAAATTTCTTTATAATGATGAAGGATTTCTATTCGCGTTTTATAGTATACTAGCGACTCGCCCTCGCTTCGCTCGAGCTCTTCCCTAGATTTAGCACAGGCAAAGCCGCGGGATCTGCTAGTTATGCATATAAACCTTCCTCTTGAATCACTCTATCTATTAAAAAAACTGCATCAAAATCCGTTGCGTAGTTTTAAAGATTTAAGCATACATAAGGATATAGGGACAGAGAAAGCGACTTTGTTTTATACTATGTAGTGATTATATAATGACTAATGTAAAGATGTAAGATGTTGTTTAAATAAGAGTTTGATGGAGGAATTCTATTTAATATAAATGTGTTATCGAAAGCTGAAGCTGGTTTTACTGAGGTGTCGCGAATACCGTAGGGTAGTCGCGAAATAGTGATAAAATATTTAAATATTATTTCTTATAAACTTGAGGGTAGAACGAAGACTGTCAAATAGAATAGATTGCGATTTGAGTCAGTCGTGTGCGGAGCGCGACCGTGGCAGGTCGGGTGCGAGCTCCTGAGTAAAGTGTTGTGTAAACGTGCGAGGCAGATCAGGCGCAACACCGTGTTTGCCAAGTAAGTGAATTCAGTTTACCAATGTGTTAAATGTTCAATTTATAAATATTCAAAGATTCAGTATAATTCAGTGGTGTTGCGCGGGAGCCGTTTGTTGCTCATAAATTAGATTCGGAGATTCAGTATAGACATGTGGCAAGAGAGATTCAGAGATTCGGTATAATTCATAGTAATAGATTCAGTATTCAGAAGCGTGAGTTCAGTCATTCGTAAATCAGTTAAATCAGACTAGTTACAAGTTTAGCGAGGCTCGGGGTGGCTATAGGGGAGGTTGGAGGCCACTAGCGAGGGATCAAACCCTCGTATGATAAATCAGATCACATTCATTATCAGTAAATCATATTTATGTATTTATCAGTTACATTATAATTGCGATACGTCGTTATATTCGTTATATTCGACAAATACCAACGAACTGGGTACCCGGCGCCCAGGGTATTTGGCGACATGGTGGAGGTGCTGGGATATCTTTATATTAAGTTTTATTTAAAACTATGCACTGAAATTCGAATAGTAATTCAATAATATGTTATATTCTAATTTTTTATTCTTAAAAACCTTGTATATCGGTTTATAATTATAATATGCGTGAGATTTATAAGTAAATCAGTATACCCGCATCATATCGAACGAATATAATTTTTGTTAAGTACTGTTGTTTTGTATTACCTAATAAAATTTTACTTAATATGATTTTAAATAAGCCATGGAACTGTATCGTATTATTAATTTTGAATGTTAATTGATGAACGAGGAGACTCGTTAAAAATGAAATAATTATTTTCTGAAAATAATATAGACGTTATTTTGACTCAAAAGTGATATGAAATAATATGCCTGTACTTCGAGCCAAAATTAAGATTCGTGAGTGTAGTTTATATATTAAATAAGGAAGTGTATTAGCACATAAATTAATTATTATAAATAATTATAAATTAATGGCAATTTCTATCTAGAAGGTTAAGAAATTAAAGTGAAGTGCTGGAAAATATGTTAGATAGTGAGTGATTTTATTGTTACGGACAAGGCGTTAACAATATTTGTATTGAAACAAGACAGTATACATATTCAGTAATCGTTAGTGTAACTTTTAATTCAAAAAATGTGAAGTAATAAATAGGTAATTTTAAAAGGCAGCTATGATTCGAAAGAAATATATAAATGTTTTATTATATATAATCTCGTCTCGATATTAAGAGAGAGATTAGTGTATTAAATAATATTTAAGTGGTTGTAATTGTATTCTGATTAATAGCAATGGCTACTTATTTTGCTGATATTTTTATTTCAATTTCTGATATTCACGAATTTTATATATGGATATAAATCAAATTGAACAGTGAGTGCAGTACGTGGAGTGTCAGTGGTTCTTAAAGTTTACACTATTTATAATATATATAAAATTAATTTTATAATTCTTTGATTTAGTGAACAAAGTAAAATTCAGTAGGTTTAACAAATAATAATATTTAGTGTTCGGTATTATTACAGTTTTAATATAGAATTGGAATTAAGTATTATTGTTGAAGACTGCAATAATACTTAATTTTAATTGTTACAATATAGTACTAGGACATTGTTACAATATAATATGTAGTATTATTATGGATACAGATTTTAAAATTTAAAATACTGTTTTCTAATGAAAGATGTCATCCAAACGGCAAACCTGACTTGGACTTATTCATAAATATTCTTTTTACATTCAACTTGGTTTGCGTGTACAAGAGAAATGGATAGTCATATCTAGTTTTAATAAATTGGAGTTTATTGAGTCTAAATTAAAGGAATCAGTTGTAGATTTGTTATAGAAATTCATAATTATTGTAGATCAGTTATCGAACCTAACTTCAAAGAGATAAGTGAATATACATTATACTGCTATACAAATTCAGGATCAAGTTTTGATAGCTGAAATGAATGTTTGTTTAAACAATAAGTAAAGAACCAGTGTACCGCATTCTAATGACAATTGAGATATAGTTAGTAATTGAATATGAATGTATTATGAATAGCGAAATTCGATGGTAACGTTAAGTACATTGCATACAGTGGCATATATTTTGAATCAATTTTCGTTTATCGGTGATATTAAGAATATTAGTGATGTGTATAAGTTATTATTTACAATCGGCTCTAGAAGGTGACGCTAAGCAGGCAATTGAAGGATTATATGCAATTTATAAATACTATCAAATAGCCTGTCTTAACCAGATACGTAAAGAACGCTGCGGAAAACCAAGCGTTATTATTGATTCTCATTACTATACAGAATTAAATGGCAAGTAAATCAGATAAAGCGTGAATAAGTATTAAATGAAATTGAAAGGCATCTGAGCATTTCATTCGTGGCACCCTAAGAAGAAGAAGGGCCAAGAAATTGTGTTAATAAAGACCATCTTCGATTAATGTTTATAGAGTTTACACAAGATATTTTTTTAGTTGCGGTTAAAAATGAATGACGAAATTGAATCTGTTGATATTATAAGAAAATATTTAGAGAAAATTTATAATATTCGCAAGAGAAGCTTCTTACATAGAAACTAGTAACAGTAAAAATAAAGTTTAAATTTAGACCAGTTTACATTCGGTTCATTACATCTTTTAATGACAGTGAAGGGATTCCTTACGATTGTGTTCCTCTCCATAATGAAATCCTATTTAAATTAAAAGAAATGTGCAGACGTAATTGGCAAGAATATTTTGACGAGAGATCACGGTACAAAGGTATATGGTATAAAACAATGATAAGCGAGCTTCCCCGATATCCTTGGTTTGATAGATCTAAAATGAAAAGAAGACAGATTGTATCTTTACTGAGACGTCGTTCCGGACACATTCTTTCGAATAAGTTTAAGTTTTTGATGGGTTTGTCTAATACAGAAAAATGCGCACAATGTAATTGTATCGATGATATATATCACATAATAATGGAATGTGTGCGAAATTAACATTTTAGGCCCCTTTCATTAAAATCATATAATGTAGGTATGTGTAACAGTATATTAGCCGCGCCACTATCAAGCAATGCTATTATGCTAGCCAAGTTGTTGCAAGATTAAAATTGTATTTAAAGTATTAAGTTAAATGCTATACGGAGGTGACATAGTCAATATTATGACTCAAACTCCCATGTAAAATAAATAAAGAAAAAAAAAACTTTAATGACCAGGAATACAGAAAGAACCAGAGGGTGGTAGGACAGTTTACGATAAATTCAAAGTATTCACTATAAGTGACGTGATTCAGTAAATCAAACCGATGAGCCACTTAAAAGGAAGTTCATTAAGAGATGCGAGTTATGTAAGCAGAATATTTTTTAAGATGAATGTACTGTTTTTAAAACTATGCAGAATATATATTATATATATTATAATCATGTTTAGGTAATTGCTTTGGTGACTGACATATATCTAACAGCTGCTATTCTAATCGAAAATGTAAGCATTGCAATAAAGTCGGTCTGCATAATCGTGTTTTTTTATACCAGTAGATCAGCGTTTCTGATGAAATCAAAGCATACTGATATTTCAGACTTGTCTTGTTAAATTAAGAGGTCTGTGCGACCAGGCTCAAGAGAAATGTTGTAGATTATTACTGGAAATGTTCATATCATTGGAACCTGCTAGTAAGCAGTAGAAAAATAGATTTATTTATTTTTACATGCGGTGCAAAATTTCACCTGATATAAGAGGTCGTGATGTATTTTTTTTGATTTAAAAGCGTATTAGAGTTAAGCGATTTATATATGCGAATCAAATCAAAATATACTTTATTCAAATAGTATTTTATAAGCACTTATTGAAAGTGGGTTATTACAGTTGATAAATAAAAAATTAAAGCCAAGTATTAACGAGCAGGCTTTTGAATTGAGCTTGGTATCATTCTAGTCGGCTCCTACTGCCTTTTGAAATGCGAAGGTTTATTTATTTTTTATTTATAAATCAGTTTCATAGGTTTTAAGACGACGTTTGAAGACTTGTACTGATTCCGATTGACGAATTTCATGTGGTAGGGCATTGCATAAAATAGCGGCTTTGACAGTATAGGAGTCACCATAGGTTTCAATGCGGCTGACAGATAGGAAAAATTTATTGTTGGATTCTGAACGAAGGTTTAAGGAATGAACAGTAGCAAGAAATTTGAACCTAGTTTTAAGGTAAGAAGGAGTGTGAGGCTGAAAAGGGATAGTATATAGAAGTGTAAGAATATTCAGATGCACGACGTTGTCTAATGGTGAGCCATTTGAGTTGCATCGTATATTGGGATATGTGGTCGTATTTCCTCAAACCATAGACGTACCTGATTGCCATGTTTTGCAAGCGTTCCAGTTTATTGAGGTGTATCTGTGACAGATCAGTATAGCATACATCTGCATAATCTAGTAGAGGAAGGAGAAGGGATTGAGCTAGGGATAATTTGGTTTTAATTGGTAGACATTTTTTCCATCTCCTGCACGACCAAGCATGGCGAAGAACTTCCTGCTTACATCAGAAATTTGGGGTACCCAAGATAAGGTACTATCCATGATAAGGCCTAAGATTCTGACTGAGCTGCAGAGTTGAAGTCGAGTTCCATCGTATATAATAGGAGGAAGAAACGAAAAGCTAACCTTGGAGATTTGTTGACGAGAGCCAAAAGGGGATAACTGTGATTTGCTTGCATTAACAGATTACCCAAACGATTTACTCCACGAATTTATAGTGTTAAGATTTGAATTGAGTTTGACTATGGCATTGTGAAGATCATCTGTAGAAGTAGTTACGTAAATCCGCAAGTCATCAGCATAAAGGTGAAAGGGTAAAGAAAGAAGCTCAGTTATAGAGTTAATAAAGATAGAAAAAGGAGGAGAGACGGGATACCACCTCGAGGGACACCCGCTGTAAGGTCACAAATCGTTGTGTACTTGTCCTCAATACGTGTACATTGGTTTGCGTGTACGTGTGTGTACATTGCGACCATAGAGATAGGAACGAAACCAGGCAATAGCATCTAACGAAATATTCATTGACTGAATGTCATGTAATATGAGAATGAGAATGTCAAAGTCGACAGTATTAAAAACATTTGAGAAGTCTAATAAAGTAACGATGCTAACCTGATGATTATCAATTCCATTTCTTATGTCATCGCAGATTTTAATAAGAGTGGTGGTCGTGCTATGTCCGGATCGAAATCCGGTTTGGAAAGGGTTGAGCAAATTATACCTGGAAAGATGTACAGAAAGTTGACTGTGAACTATACGTTCAAGAACCTTGAAGAGAAAAGGAAGAATTGAAATTGGTCTATAGTGACAGAATAAAGAAGGATTGGAAATTTAATGAAATTTAACAAAATAAAATTCTAACTATTAGAAATTATACTAAATTAGTATAATCAGATAAAGATACAAAATCTGATTGAATAAATCATTAAGATATGTGGCTCAAAAGTCCTGATTTTTTAATAAGTAATTTTAATAATTGGTTTTTCGATGCCTGATAATTGTGCATATTAGTTGAGACACTCGCTGTTGGGGAGGGTCTCGCGAATGATAATAAAGTATCGAACACAATGAATTTAATATAGGTAAATAATTTACATGTTGTCAAGTACAACCGAAACAGATTGTTTCCTGATTAGTAATGATGACAGAAATTTAGAAATAATTTTGAAAATTCAAGCTACATATTTTGATTTTTCCTAAAGAAGTAAGACTTCTTATTTAGGTATTATAACTGTTTTTAAGATCACTTTGCCTAAAGGATGTTGAGATTTAAATATATTCATGATAATGTGACATCTACGGGAACGAATTATTTTAGCAGGTTTATGTAATTCATATCAGTTAGGAAAAATGAAATGGAGTGTTTATTTACTTGTCTGACAATCAGAGCATATGAAAGTTGTTAGAGATGTATAATCAGAAGAGTTTTCATTTAGTTATTAAAGAAGTTGTACAGTTATAAAATAAATTAAAGCGATCATTAATACAAAACCTCTGAAACCAGTAGGGGCAAATCTAGAGTATGTCTTTACGCCAATACATTTCTTACGAATTTTGGGGATAATTACGACCGAGATATCAGGTCATAATTATCCCTAAAGCCAGCTTCAAATACTAAATGTGCTTAATTGATAGTGAGAAACTTGGTCAGATTCAGAACTTGGTAGTTTGTGTAAATGTTTGATAATAATCAGTAGTGACATGTGTATTGCGTATACCGCGGGTCGGTGAAATAATTCAGATTCAAAGCGTTCAAAGCAGAAAGATCGAAGTTGACAAAATTAAAGTGCTGAATATGTTATATGAAACAGTCCCATAAAATGAACCAATTCCCATTTAGTAAAATGTAACCAGTAAATTAAAGATTCAGTGACTAGTAATTTCAAGAGTGTCAAGCTGAATTAAAATTAGAATTCTCAATTTATCAAATGTTATTTCATGCCTTATAAGTTATTTTGTTGTTTCAAATCAGATGATTGTCGTTAAACGGGTTGCAATCTGCAATCAGTGGTAGATGAAATTCTTATAGTTGAATCAGAGCTTTTTTTCGGCGGGGAGTGTCGCGAATACCGTAGGGTAGTCGCGAAATAGTGATAAAATATTTAAATATTATTTCTTATAAACTTGAGGGTAGAACGAAGACTGTCAAATAGAATAGATTGCGATTTGAGTCAGTCGTGTGCGGAGCGCGACCGTGGCAGGTCGGGTGCGAGCTCCTGAGTAAAGTGTTGTGTAAACGTGCGAGGCAGATCAGGCGCAACACCGTGTTTGCCAAGTAAGTGAATTCAGTTTACCAATGTGTTAAATGTTCAATTTATAAATATTCAAAGATTCAGTATAATTCAGTGGTGTTGCGCGGGAGCCGTTTGTTGCTCATAAATTAGATTCGGAGATTCAGTATAGACATGTGGCAAGAGAGATTCAGAGATTCGGTATAATTCATAGTAATAGATTCAGTATTCAGAAGCGTGAGTTCAGTCATTCGTAAATCAGTTAAATCAGACTAGTTACAAGTTTAGCGAGGCTCGGGGTGGCTATAGGGGAGGTTGGAGGCCACTAGCGAGGGATCAAACCCTCGTATGATAAATCAGATCACATTCATTATCAGTAAATCATATTTATGTATTTATCAGTTACATTATAATTGCGATACGTCGTTATATTCGTTATATTCGACAAATACCAACGAACTGGGTACCCGGCGCCCAGGGTATTTGGCGACATGAGGTCTCCCACAATACATTCTATTGTACTAGTGTATAGCAAAATATAATTAATTTAATATTACGATGATTTATTTTCATTTTCTGTCCATGAATAGGTATGCTGGAGAAAGCCATGATTGTAAAAAATGAAGTATGCTTTTTAGATCTTATACATTATGGGTATTATCCTTTTAAATCAACAGCCATTTTACTGAATTTTATATTACCTTCATTCTCTTTAAGAAAATTCAATACTTTTCAGATCAAAGAGTTTAAGTAACTCTTTAAAAAGTCTAAAAATATCTTAAAATACTCCAGCAGAGTGCCGAAAAGACAACCAGAAGGATATTCGAAGTGGGTATCAGGCTGTAAGTGCACTTCCGGCGGGCGACAAAAGCACCGGATGTGTCAATTTGGCGCCATCTTGAAACTGGAAGATAAGAAAGGATTTTGATAGATAGATCTTGACCTGTTTGTGAAATATTTCACGTGTATTATTGAAGAGGTATAAGCCATTATATCAAAAGATCTTTAGCCCTTCAGATAAAGAAATACTTCAAATCTTCACATATCCTACTTATTTGCTTACATTTTTCATTTCTTTGTAATAAAGATATTCATAAGATCATCCTTTTATAATATTTCAAGCAAACTAAAATAAAATTCTCCATTAAAATGTCATCAATTAAAACTTCCCAGATTAATTACTATAATTGAGTTTCAACGTTGTCTTTGTAAATAATATACAGTAGGAAAGAAAATATTTTTCAGCAGAATGTTACGGGAAAATACAAATCTTATCTAAAAGCAAGTAAGCCGCCAGCGAAATGTTTTTACATTTTTATATGACAAACTCTATACGAAGAGCTTGTCTAATAGCTGCACCAATTCTATAAACAAAACGGGACAGAAAACAACAAGGTTGAAAAAAGTGCCTCAATATATGAAACGCCATTTTATTTTGGAAACTTTCATAAAAATCTGGCCTTTTAGTATTAAAATGTCATGTAATATTTTGTTCAATGGTAGACTTGTATTTGTTCAAAACTAGGTCTAAATGTAGATATAATTAACTTATTTAACACAAAGAAAGTGTATTAAATGTAATATACCTTGTATAAAAATATTTCCCAAAGAGGTTGCTTAGTGAAATATGATAAAGAAATTTACTTTGCTACAATATTGGTATAATTTTCCTTTTACGTTTCAATTACTAGATTACAATAACTAGAAAAAAGTGGATATCAGATTGCTACACGTTGTACTTATACATACACCTATCTAAAAAGTTCGTTTGATCCTTTGTTTGGACGCACTCCACATTACGACCTATAAGAACAACCATTTGTACCAAATTAAAAGACGCAGGTGAGAAATTGCTACATCAAATATTTTTAGGAAAATTTTATTAAAATAGTACTTCTTTTGTACGTCGGTATGTCTGGGAACGCAACATGAGAAAACGACTGGACCTATTTTGATGACATTTCATATGATGAAAACTTAAGTAAACCTTATTATCTAATTTGTAATTCACTTATTAAATATTAATAATAACCAAGTGGAAACGTAACTTATACACTGTTATACATTTAACAGAATTAGGTTATTAAATATTCACATTATTGTAGCGATTTACTCTATTCATATGATATGTAATGTTGATAGATCGCAATTTGTGGGTAATTATTTCGTATAACCGTAGTTAAATTTAGTTACCTAATACTTGTTTGGTAAGTTAGCTGAATTAGTTATTTTATATTATATATTAGTTTATATTATATATTAAATATAAATTTTTTACAGTATTCACATGTAACAAAAATCTAATTGAAATATTCATTATTATCGATACTGAGTCCAAATCTATAATTTTTAAAATTTTTGCCTGCCTGTGCTTTTTGTGACCACATCACTAGAAAAGAGGGCAGATTTTGATGTTTGGTTTAAATTTTAATGATAGCTTGATATCCGGATTAACATATGAAAATCAAGCGGAGCAAGGGTGAGTTGCTAGTTCTATATAATTAATGTTAGCAAGTTAACTAGACTTTGTCTGCAATTTAAAAAGTCATGACATTTCTTGGGTTGGCTAACTTCACATACCTTTCAAAAACTTGCTAAGTTCATACATGCAGATTAAAGGACAATATCAGAAGTATTAGAAGTGCGAGCGCGTTACCACTGGACCACTGCCTATAGAATCTATACTAATATTATAAAGCTGAAGAGTTTGTTTGTATAACTGTTTGTTTGTTTGGTTTAACGCATTGATCTCAGGAACTACTGGTTCGATTTGAAAAACTCTTGTTGTGTTGGATAGTCCGTTTATCGAGGAAGGCTATATGCTATATTACATCACGGTACGACCAATAGGAGCGGAGCGTCAATGAAAAATGTTGCAAAAACGGTAAGGAGTAGTTCTGCAAGGTATCATACCGCGCGACTCAGAAAGAAATTGGTTTCCGGTCTTTAGAACGCGTGCGAAGCCGCAAGAAATGCTAGTATATAATAAAATTCAAAAAAGCTTGTACAAAGGGAACACCTCAACATTTAATAAATCACAATCTCTATACCCAAGCTCTGAGCTGGAAAAATAATAAAAAAACCATTTCATTTCGGGTATTTTATTCATTTAAAATTTAAAAATAAAAAGATTTCTCGAAACAATAAAACCGCATCGCGTTAGAGCGGACGCATTGTGCCATTCCAGTTTCCGCACGATATGCGTAGCCGTGCGACATTCATATATCAAATGCGGTATGCATGGACTGATTCATATACCTACTTTATGTTATACTAGCGCCTCGCCCTCGCTTCGCTTGGGCTTTTTCCTAGATTTAGCACAAGCACAGCCGCGGGATCCGCTAGTTATGCATACAAACCTTCCTCTTGAATCACTCTATCTATTAAAAAAAACCGCATCAAAATCCGTTGCGTAGTTTTAAAGATTTAAGCGTACAAAGGGATATAGGGACAGAGAAAGCGACTTTGTTTTATACTTGGCTTAGTTTGTGTGATGACTTTACTTGCTGATCAGCGGTCGCGGGTTCGAGTCCCGCGACTAAGCTTGTACTTCAGTAATAAGTGGTGTTTATTTTTATAATATGTACTTATGTACTACTAGTTTTTTCAAATATTCCAAAAGATATCTACGGTCAAATACAAAAATACGTCTAATGTTTGTATTTAAATATTCAAATTACAAGCAAATGGTATGATTCCGCGTAAATGATGTTCATTTCATATTTCTCACATGAAATACGTCATAAAATACTATGTGTAATTTGTACTGTTGTTGTTAAGCCTGTTTTGTTTGCGCTGTGGTTTCGTTTAGGATAAGTTTTAGGGAAATTAGATTTTATTCGCCTAAATGATTAATTTAATTATTTTTAGTTAATTAATAGGTATTTCGAAACTTTTTTGAAAGACAAGCAGTCCGCTAACCTGCACTTGTATTGAAGGGAGGGAGGAACCGGGAAAGAAGCCCTTACGAAAAAGGCTAAGTACATAAAAGTTAAAATAAATTGAGCTGTTCTTATATGGACCCATTTTACGTGGCAATGTTTTATTTTCCGGAGATAAAATTTTAGTACATATTCGTTAGTGGAAATCTCTCTAGAATTCTTGAGACGACCAGACAAACAACACTACGAAAAATTCATCTCACAATCACTTTTTTTTAAATTGCATATCATCATCATCCTCAGCCCTTTTTAACGTCCCACTACTAGGCACGGGCCTCCCTCAGTACGAAGGGGATCAGGCCATAGTCCACCGCGCTGGCCTAGTGCGTGTTGGCGGACTTCACATGTCTTTTGCAAACTTGCTAGGTTTTCTCAGACACGCAGGTTTCCTCACGATGTTTTCCTTCACCGTAAGACAAGTGGTAATCATGATAGAAATGATTCGCACATGAAAATATCAAAGGTGCGAGACCCGGATTTGAACCTATTTAAAAATTTGAGGATGTTTAAAAAGGAAATAAAAATACAACATTTACTTATATGTCAATATATTTGTTCACATTTTAAAATAATTTATATCTTTTAGTACAAATGACTAAATCCTCGCCTGGCCTCTTTGATTTAGTGACTGTTGTCGTCGTCGATTGAACTAAAAACAGTTTAGCAAAATTATTATAAACTTAGGTTAAGCGTCAGCGAAGCCACGGGTTCCGCTAGTAAAAATAAATAAAATTTCTACCCTAGTAGCCTAAGTTACGCCTTATAACATAAGCTATCTACGAATGAAAGTCCCGTCAAACTCGGTCCAGCTGCTTCAGAGATTAACCGGAACAAACAGACAGACAGACAGACCAAAAATTTTATTATTATCACTACATAGTATAAAACAAAGTCGCTTTCTCTGTCCCTATATCCCTATGTATGCTTAAATCTTTAAAACTACGCAACGGATTTTGATGCGGTTTTTTTAATAGATAGAGTGATTCAAGAGGAAGGTTTATATGCATAACTAGCAGATCCCGCGGCTTTGCGGCTGTGCTAAATCTAGGGAAGAGCCCGAGCGAAGCGAAGGCGAGTCGCTAGACACTTCTACAATATAGAAGCAAAGTAAGAGGAAAGTGTTATAAAAATTTAGAGGATGATATTTTCTATACTTAGGGGTTAAATTTTACTTCCAAATTTAAATTGGATTCCTTTTAATTGAATTTCTTTAAATGAACTTAATTGGACCAAAAACGAAAAAAGAACTACCCAAATTAGTTCGTAAAAGACGGGGTTCTTAGACAACAAACATATATAGAAATACAATCGAATGGATAATCTACTCCTTTTAAAATCGGTTGAAACATATTTTCTTTCTCTTATTTCGTTAGTACAGTATTAAAGAAACATAAAACTTAAAAGTTTTATATTACCGATGCTTTGTACTACTGGCAAATAATTTTTTGCGTGCAACTTCTTTAGAAACTTCTTGTTTCTTCTGTAAAATCTTGCCAAGTTTTCAGATCCGAGTTTGAAAACTAATTCAAATTGGTTCAGGCGACTTCTCAATTTTTTATTTGCAATTATGATTCGTTTCCATACCTTGTGTGCATGGGTGGCATTGCGAAGGGAAGCTTTATCCAAATACCTAAAAATTATATTGTCTTTAGCTTTTTGATCAATATATTATTCAATTATTAAAAGACAGTTGTAGCCCAGCGGTAAGGCGCTCGCTTGGATAACCGAGTGGTAACCCGCATGGTTCAAATGGTCTGGGTCAGCACCAGGTCTCGCACCTCTGATATTTTCATGTGCGAATCATTTCTATCATGATTACCACTTGTCTTACGGTGAAGGAAAACATCGTGAGACCTACATTGAGAAAACCTAGCAAGTTTTCGAAAGACATGTAAAGTCCGCCAACACGCACTAGGCCAGCGCGGTGGACTATGACCTAGTCGTACTAAGGGAGGCCCGTGCCCAGCAGTGGGACATTAAAAACAAAAACGGGCTGATAATGAATTATTCAATTATTATTGTTTCTTTTATTTTAAAATATTACTTTTGTTCAGATATAAATATTACTATAGTTTTAAAAAATGAACTAAGACATTGCTATTAAGTATTTAAACTTTGCTATTACATAAGCAATTAATTTTATTTTTAACTATAGAAAAATACATATAGCCCCTGAATCCGGGGACGATTTCCAGGATAAAAACTATCCTATGTCCTTTCCAAAGTCTCAAACCATATATGTATACCAAAACTCATCTAAATCGGTTTAGAGGATTTCAGTCTATCCATTATACACATACAGTACATACTAAAATACTATTTTTTCTCTTAATAATAGTATCTAGTAGGTATACTTAATTATTTACAAACCCTTACAGTTTATGTGTAGAAAGAAATTGTAAATACACTTTTCCACGCAATACCACTTGATTTATCATCTCCATTTGAGTGGTTTTACGGTAAAATATTAATTGATAGTATTATAAGTCTATTAGCTTATTCACTTACAGGAAAGTTAAAGAATAAGGAAAGTTCTCATAATATACTAAATAACTAAAAATGTAACTTCCTATGTTATTTTTATTTTTATATGTAACTATACCTAGGTTAATTAAAAACAAGATTAATAATCCTAGTACTTACACATAGCTAGACTGATATGACATGTTACTTTTAGCCTATTATTTCTTTTAACAAAACTTTTAAAATAGAAAATATATGCATGACATGATATGCTTCAAATTTTTCTCAGTGAATTTAACAATTTAACATCATGCCACAAAATCTTTATATGAAGAATATACTTACATATAAATACCATAGCTTTATGAAACTGAAATAATCATAAAAGTACCTACTAACTACTTTTTTTTGTATTTTTTGTGTAGTGGTACACATATCTTACGAGTACATAATATATAATAAATAATAATTATTATGACACTAGTTGACTTCGATTCAAATCGATTTTTTTGTAAAATACCCTTAAAGTATAGTAAAAAAACACTTAAGCACTTGTAACAAAATATTTTATAAATAATAAATGTTAAAACAGTGTCTCTCTAATAGGATTACTGAAAATGCCAAAGTGTTTGTAAATTATACATAGAATGGAACTTACGAGAATATTTTCCAAGAAAGCTCAAGCGGCAAGCTAGAAATGGCGTCTCGACGCGGCTCTTCGAATATTTTAGTTCCGAAAACAAAAATCCCGGTGTCGTACATCGTGTAATCTTTTGCGGGTAGATAAATATTTATTTTGTTTTGACTTATTTATATGTTAATAAAATTTTGGCGCAATGTTACTTACTAAGCAGTCAAAAGTAAATGCAAAAAAGGATAAAGATAAATTTGAAGATGTTCAAAAAAAACAATTTATCAAAATATATAGTAGGATACCTATTACCAACTTTGACTTCTTCACTTTTTTACTTAAAATAAAATAAAATACTTTTTTTACTTACCTATTTTCTTTTAAATCGTCAAAAAAATAAAATACTGAGATTTTTCTGTAAATTAAATTACAGTTTATTAAGATTATTTAGTTAGGTACTGACTACTTATACTGAACTAATCTTTACGTGGCAGGCGTATCTATATAAAACGTTACCTACGAAAGTTCAATTAGATCTTAGATTTCACAATTTCAATAGAACTCTAATAAAATCGGCAATCGGCATATTTCTATATAAAAACCAAAAAAGTACAAACTAAAGAAAGCTTTGTGCTGAATTAAATATTTTATTTATGTCAAGTTGTTTACCGTTAGTATAAATTAAGTGAATACTTTAATTAACTCTCAATTCTCTTAAGAAAAGACGCTTTTTCCTGTTGTTAATTGTTAAAATTTATTGCAAGATGGCTAAACGAGAGGCCATTTTATATTCTAGCGTAGTTGCGGGTTTTTTTACTTTCAATTTTGTTTCTCTATTTGGTATTTTGATTATAATATTATAGAATTTTGTGACTATTAAACTTTTATAATTGTTATTTAGTGGCATCTTTACTAATTTTTTTACTAATTATAATCTATACTATGATATTATAAAGCTGAAGAGTTTGTTTGTTTGTTTGGTCGAACGCGCTAATAAATCAGGAACTATTCGATTTGAAAAAAAATTGTGTTGGACAGTCCATTAATCGACGTAGGCTATAGGCTATATTATTATTCTATTACATTATTTGCGAAGGTGTTTTTATAAAGAAGACAAGATATTATTTCTTAACTAAATAATTAATAACTTACTCAACACAAGTATTTAATTTTGAACAAAATTGCTCTTGGCATCATTTGATTTCAATGAATATCATACGAGGTATTATAGTTTTAACATAACTTCGCAACAAAATAACGATCGACGTGTGAGGGGGTGGAACACCGGTAGCCCTGCGAAGTGCGAGGTACCACACCGCACGACTCGGAAAGAATTTGGTTTCCAGCCTTGAGAACGCGTTCGTAGCCGCGGTAGACTAGTCTTAAAATAAAAATATTGCGTTGGCCACAAGATTGAACCTGCTTCACTCAGTTTACTGAGAGACCGCGTTACCACTGGACCTATCCTTAATAATACTTAATTAAGTAAAATATTATTTAATCAATAGAATTTAAACTTATCCTTATTATTAATAATGAGCAATAGCAATATAAATTGTGTTTGATACTTGAGTGATTGCAGTTGTATAATTTACACTTATTCAGCTCATTTATGATAAAAATAATCGTTGTATATTTTTTCTATTACTTACAAAGACTACAAAATTCTAACAGTGCAGTAAAATATAGCCATAGTTTAACATTTTAAATTTCAATATTTACATTCAGTTGTTGTTGTTGTTTTTAAAATTTATCCCCAATAGGGAAAGGCAAAGGACTATAGTCCATACAGCGTAGTCTAAATTATTCAGATTTTAAGTTTTAGCGCCTTTCAATTTTCATTTGTTGCCAGGCGTAAATATAATAAGAAATAGAGTGTGTGCATCCCAAATGCACAGACTAGGAAAACTTATGTTAGGTGAGGTCTTGGAAAGAACAAAAAAATTAATTTAATTTTCTTTTCTCATTGATACATCTTCTCTAACTAGTTGTGTTTTTATTGTAATATTAAATAAATAGATTCATTAATCCATTATAAATTTTACTGTTTATTTTAACATACAAAGTGTAACACTAATATTTATAGAGATAATAATATATAAATCTTTTAATACATAATTATTATATGTATATTTTTCTTTTCTTTTAAGTATTATTAAAAGTATTGTGAAGTGTGGAGTGGATAAATTCTATTACCTAATTTACCATTTTAGGAATTCTTGAGAATTTATCCTCTCTTTTAATGTCACGCAAATCATAATAATATTATGTGACTATTTTAAGGCTCGTTCGTTTTTTTATTGTATGGCTGATTTTGCTTTAAGTTTATGAATTCTTGAGAAAATTTTAAGAACCAATTGAATATACGTTATGAAACTATCACAGGACGTATTTTTAAACGACAGATATACAGATGCTCCTAAACCGGTAATATTTTTCTAACTTAATGATATCTGGAAAATTCAGTTACAAAAATTACATATTTCTTATTATATAATATATCACAAAAATAACACAAGTTATTATGCTTTATTTGAGAGTATAATAAAAAAACATTAAAACATTATCATTTATCAATAACATTATTTTAATGTTTGGCCTGGCAACACTGGCCAAATCAACAAGCGGCCGTGCTTCACTCGCCTTTTTGCAAAAATATAAAAATACAAATTTATAAATTATTTTATCAATTTTCTGATGTCCTTTATCTTGTTATATATTTAAACTACTTGTATTGATATTTTACTGTAGTTCTACGTACGAAAATTCTTATAATTTTTGCTGTGTTCAAGTGACAGATGTTTCTCTACTAATACGCGCCAGTTTTCAATAAAATAAAGAAAAGTAGTTTTTAAAGAATGGAGGATAGCTGTGAAAAACCTATGGAAAGTGCTTCTACAAAAGGAGATTCAGGTAAATACAACATTTCAACAAAAAGCCCTCTGTTGTAAATCGGTTTAGTTTATGTAAACCGACGAAGTTGACATGCGTGACATGTAATATTGACATCACATGATTTAAGTGTTATTTACGATTATATTTATTTAAAATCGCTTTTCTCCGTATAAAGCTCGTTAAATAGAAGAAATAAAATATAAAAACACAAATGTGTTTGTTTTAATTACTTAATTTCATGGTTTCGGCCGTTTAGAAATTGGCGATTCCAATAGCGTTTTAACTTGGTCGCATTATCACGAACCCAAATATCAATAAGTGCACATCTGAAATGGAGTACCGATTATTATTCAACTGATACTGATATTATGTCATGACTGTCTTATAAATAATTGTATGATTTCATTTCACTACACATGTTTCAACTTTAACTATGCTTAAAACTTAAAAGGTATATTTTTGTGCTTTAAGGTTATAGAGAAAATCTTTATAATGTATGAAACAACAGCATAAAACTTTTATGTATTTATATGCAAAATAAGTTATAATACATTATTTTTATGTTCTTGCCATAACAAATTCAAGTCAATTTGTAAATATTTGCATATTTTACAAAGTAAGTTCACTGTACAGTGTACAAAGTTATACACTGTAGCTGTACTAAAAATGCAACATGCATGAAATTTTAATTAAAGTAATATGACCGTTGAAAAACCATAAAATGCTTAAGAATGTTTCACAGAAACCTTAAACAGTAAATTTACATAATATCTAGTAAAAGCCAGTTTAGATGATTTATAATTTCTATTTAAGAATCAATCAATACCAATAGACAACATCTATTTACATAATTTAAACAAAAAAATGACTAAACTTAGATTAGCCCAGCAGGCGATACTATTAAGTTGAATGTAGGCAGAGGAGCAAGAATTGCTTACAAACTATATAAATTATGCCTTTAATTTTGCTTATTGTATATTATATATTAAAGCAATTACAGTCTTACTTAGTGTTTTAAGCAATAGTAACATTTAGAGGACATGCCATTTGCCATTGCCCTTTTCTACGGACATTTGTAAACTAAAAATTTTTTAAATTATTTTTTATTTTTAACAAATTATTATTTTTTATACAGTACAATAATTATTGTGCTGTATGAAAAAAATAATAATGAGCAAAGTAGAAAGAAACATACTTGTCTATGCATCTATACATATAAATAAAATTGAACTGTCTGAATAAATAAAATTGAAGTGTCTTTTTAATTTCAAATTAACAGCTTTTCACAAAGTGCATATGAAAGTATATATAATGGTACTAACATCAAAAAAACAATTTTAAAAATTTTTGTCTCTCTGTCTGTTTGTTCTGGCTAATCTCTGAAATGGCTGGACCAATTTTTATAAGCATAATATTTTTTGTTGCTAAAAATTCGTGTTTGTTTACTTTCTTCCTAAAGACTAATATTCTTCAATTCAATCTAATTCTCTTGTTAATGGCTTCCAAGTGTGCAAAACGCCAGTTGAGCACAGATATACTTCATTCTTTGTCAATGTCGCAGAAGGACATGAAGATAATTGGTAACTCATATTCTTTCTTCATGTCAATTAATATCTGCTTAAATGGCTTGCTTCAAGCCTTTGATAATAAATATTTGTATCTCATTAACATTTTTTTTATTTTATATGAATATTTACCTTATTAATAAGATATATAAAAAATATTAAAATTTAAAAAACGATGTATATTATTTAATCTTATTAGAATTGTTCTTTTTTAGAAACACTTAAAAAAATGAATTTTTATATTATTTATTTAGGCATAGAAACAGACAAAATTGAATTTTTATTAAAATATATTAGCTATTGCTAAGATTAAAAATTAAAGTTGATTAACACAAAGAGCTATGTAGTTCTATGGTAAGCTACGAGGCCTGTGTTATAGATAGGTACCAGATGTTTGATTTAAAATTAAAAACGAAAGAAATAAATATAATTAGTACAATAGGCGTGACGAAAGATTTTGAAATCTTCTTTCATAATGTGGGTATACATTTACTTATAACAAAAAAAACTTTATTTCAGTAATAAACTTAAGTTTAACGAAGATTTAAGCCATTTTTCTAATATTTTTTAACTACGGCACAAAAACAGCTCGCAGGTGTCATGGCGTCAGCTCTGACGTCACGCCTAGGTGACCCGTGACATCATGTCACTGACATGTCATTTTTGCCTACGCACAGGGAAGAAAGTTAACAAAATATTAAATTATTTCATGTTATAAATATGAATTCCAAAGTTTATAAGTGGTGTGCAGTGCCGCAGTGTAACAACACATCAATAAGAACGCCCAACAAAGTGTTTGTATATGTTCCTAACAAGAAAATAATAAGAGACAAGTGGTTAAAGCTCGCGCGGCGAAACCCGAACGACGTAGTCACGAATTCGCCACTTTATTTTTGTGAAGACCACTTTGATGTAAGTATGTTACAAATCTAAATAAATAATAAATCATATATTGATAAATTTTGAACCTAAAATGTTTATTTGACGTGAAATAGTTGGAATTTTAAGGCTATAGAATAACTAGTAATTTATTGAGGATATGTTGGTTTTGGTCTTCGCTATCATTCTTATTATAAATTTATATAATAGTTTACTTTTCTTTTTACAGTTACCAAATGATATGGAAAATTATATGGAGTTTCATGTGATGGGATCAGTATCACAAGTACGTATGAAACCAGGATGTATGCCCCATAAATTTATATGTCAACCAGATAGGAAAACACGAACATCTGTCACAACAGAGCGACCCTATATAGTTAAGAAACATAGAATGATGATTCTCGAAGAATGTAAAAAGGAATTCGAAGAAAAATATACAGTTACAGAACAATCAAGTATTGAAGAAATTGCATCCAGTAGTTCAGGTACCTACTGACATTTTTTTTGTTAGAATATAGCAATGAAAAACTTAATTTTATTCTGAGTATTATATAGGTACATAGTAAGTATGCTCAAAACTATATAGATTTTACTGTGACATAGTAATCTCCAATTTGTGTTTATAATTATAACATTTAAATAACAAAATGTTTGTTTTACAGTTCAGCAGAATGTAGAAGTTCCCCAATTAATACCAAGAGTGTTGGATAAATCAATTCAAGTGCACATATGCAAAAAATTCAGAAGCAAAGCTAACCAAACAAAAGTCAGTTTGGTAAATCAGATGACATCACCATCAAAGCCATTTTTTCATTCTGTCTCTACAACTCCATTTAAAATCAAGAAACATGGTATTAATAGTAAACCATCAAGATCATATTTGAGTAAAAAAATAGAACAATCAGATAGTGATACTTCTTATACTCCCCCTGTAACTCACACAGAATCATCTATATCTGTAAAATCTTTTCAAATAGAATCTACTTCAGATTGTAGCGAGATGTTAGAGGATGACAAGAATCGAGAAGACTTAAATGCTTTAGAGTGTACCTTGAAGAAAATTAAAAAAAGCCCCCGTTCTTATATTGGCATTCCTTTAAGTTGTTATTATTTAGTTAACTTGATTCAACAACAGACAAATATTCCATTTAACCATATTTTACTATGCCTAAAAAAGATTAAATTAAATAATTCATTCCGTGAACTTGCTAATGACTTTGGCATTGATAGAACTTATCCAAGCAAAATTTTTTTTAAAAATATACCTATTTTAGCAAGTGTTATGCGTCCTTTTATAGTATCATTAGATAAAAAATTGATTAAAAAAAAATTACCAATGGCTTTTAGACATAAATACTATAATGTGACTTGTATAATAGACTGTTTAGAGATTGAAGTACAAAAGCCTTCAAATGCTTTATATCAAGCTCTTTCCTGGTCTGATTACAAAAAAGCCAATACCATTAAGTACCTTATATCTTGTACACCTAATGGTTTGATAAATTATATTTCAAATGGTTATGGAGGCCGAATAACAGACACATACATTATTGAAACTTCTGACTTCTCAAAATGTTTACAACATATTTACGAAGAATGGGTGTGCTATTAGTACGGCCTCCAAGTGTTGCATCTGGATGTAAGTTAACTAAAGCTGAAGCTAAAGAAACTAAACAAATAGCCAGCTTAAGAATTCACATTGAGAGGGTGATAAGACGTTTACGTGAATTCAACATGTTAAAACCACATGCCTGTCTTAACTTAAGTTTAGTTAAAGTTCTTGATGATGTAATAACTATAGCTTGTGGCTTAGTTAATTTACAAGATTCTCTAATAAAATAAAACACAAATGAAATTTATGGATTTTTATTTTCTATTCTATACTTTTATATAATAATGGATACCCATAAGTTTTCCAAAATTTAATAACCCTTTCAAGAAAGTCTAACATAAATTTCTCATCATAACTTACACATATAATTTCTACATTTTTATTACTGGAAAATTTTGGGTCAGCAATGCAAAAGTAACAGTTATTTAGACCACTTAGGTACATTAGTGTTTGAATTTGGGCAAAGCATTTCTTGCTAGGTTTCCCATTTTGAATATAATTAAGATAAGTTTTGTCACTAACAGGGCATTTTATCTCTACAATGCTATCTTGACATATTGCATCAGGGGATCCTGCTATCATGGGATGTTTTTGAGATATGAACAACCCTGCATTCTTTTTTTTTTCCTAGTTTCTTGCTAACTATATCTCTTAGTTCATTTTCTAAATATCTACCCCTTTTCATTGCTGGTGTGTCTGGTATCTTTCCCCCCATTATAGTAGAAATCAGAGCCCCATCATTAGTCTGACACCTACTCACTTCATAAGCTCTAGAAGCTGTCACCCTTCCATATCTAAGTTCGAACCAAAGGTTATTTTTAAACTGATCCCTGGTTTCAGTTTCAATTTTGTTAATGAGATCAATAGTCAAATTAATTTGACTTAAAAATAATTCACAACACTCTTCCTTATATGTAAGCACAAGTTGGTGCATTGAGACACTAAGTAGTTCATTACAAATATATTCTTGTTGATACTTAACTAGCTCACAGTTGTCAAGTTTTCTCTTTCTTCCTTCTTCTAAAAATTTTTGAAGGACTGAGGAGTTAGAAGGCAATATAGGGCTACCCTTAGATAGTTCTTTGGCCGACATACATTTCAACGTAGTGCCAACTCTTGATAGCTTTGACTTCTGCCAGTAACATTGAACTTCTGTGCAAGAAGGTTCTTCGCTTCGCCTGTGAATCCACATAAGCAGCGCTATTGCATGCTTACATCCTCCCTGAGCAGCAACACAATCATGGCATTCAATTGATATCACTTTTTCTTCATCTTCATCAACCATCAATGTAACAGCATATAGTTTTAAGTGTACTTTATGCTCTGGGCAAATCTTGCACTTTACTGTACAAATGTTTCCTTCCCGTTTTAGTTGCACATAACTGATTGCATCATCCCCATATGATGGTCTTGAAGACCTGAAATATTTGAAATTAATTAGAAATAATACGTGCACATTGACTTGGTGATTTGTCAGATTTAAGGTGTTTACAATGAAGAAAAATATATCTAGCACTAGTAGGTGCTTTTAAGTTACAGAATATTACTCGTTTTATCGGGTATTACATAGGTATTAACTCTAATATAACAACTTACAAGCTGTGAAGGAGCTAATCTCAAAAATAAACAATGACAAGTTTATTGTAAAAACAACCTATGAAAGTAAAATAAAATAAACTTAAAAAAGTTCGAAATATATCTAATTCTTGGTTATATCTAAGCTGGTTGTATCTGAGGTAAGTAGGTGAATACAGAATTTACTTACAAGGAAGTTTTCACGTTTCTAAACTCAGACGAGCAAAATTCCTTATTTGTTGTGAGAAAATCGCCCAACATTAATACATCAATCCTAGGCAAATTTGAGCTATTTGCCTTAATAAAGCTTGGTTCCATTGTTACAGTGGAGTGGAATCGATAGTAAATCACACGTGAAAGAATACAAATTCAATCAAAATGCGTATCAATTATCGTAGACGAATAATAAACATGCGTATTCACAACAAAAAAATACAGTCAACCTAGGTGTGACGTCACGCGCTGTGATTGGCGTTTCAGTCAAAATGGCCGATTGCAGTATTTTAATGTTTTATTTTATTGAAAATCTTAATAATCTTAATTTTTTAATTGAAACTAAACCAGTATTTTACATTTATTTAATATAAATTTTCCCCTAAAAACCTTAAATCAATCATTTTTTGATACTGTCGTCATGCTAACTAAATGATCATTCTTTCAAATAAAAAGAAACAAAGTTAAAATCGTTTCATACGTTCGGACGCTTTGATGCCATAGACACACAGACACGTCAAACTTATAACACACCATCGTTTTTGCTTCGGGGGTTAATAAGGTTTTATTCTAAAGAGTTTAGAATATTGATAATCTTATTTCAAAAAGAAAAAATAAGATGACCTTATTTTTTTCAGGAATTGAAGTACAAACTGCTCCTGACACTACTTCTAAAGAAATCAAAGACACTTCCCAAAATCTTTTTCCGGACAGTCCTGTTTACGAACCAGAGGAAGAACCTAAATTAACTGAGAAAAGCATTCAGGTTTGTTATAATTTAATTTAAAAAATCCATTTATTTTTGTTACATAATGTAAATTGCCAAATATATTGTTTATAGAGATGTCTTTTACTATAGCCATATTTCTGATAAGGCTGATACCCTGAAAAATAAATTTTTTGTTAGTTTCTTTAGTTCTAAACTTCTTTTATTTGTAAGAGGTTGAGAAAATGTGCTATAGTTTTTTTTAATTATGTTATAAAAATTATATTGTTTAACAGGTTGATACAACCTCAGCGGAAGCAGAAGCTAGAGGTAAATGCATTATTTGATAAACATACATACATATTTATTTTTTTAACAAATTATGTAAGCTAACTATAATTAAAATTATTTATTTTTACAGAAGTACCCCAAGTAATACATGCCAAAAGAAAATTGTCTGAAGAAGGTTCAGATAGTAATGCAAAAGTTCTAAAACTAGATTTAGCTGATCAGGAAGTTGCTGTTTCATCTCAAACTTTAGATGACGAAGTTTGTGCGATAACAAGTGTTGCTAAGCGGAATTTAGAAGATGAACTCCCATCAACATCCCGGATTCGAACTCCAGTACGTTCGAGTCCAAGGAAACTAACGAAGCGAAGCAACAGTGTAGAAATAACCCCAAAAGCACCAAAGACACCAAAGACCCCGAAATCTAGATCTGCTAGTGTCGATTTAACTAAAAGTCGTAAAACACCTAAAACACCTAAAATTCAAATAGACTTATCAAAAGACAAGGCAATGAATGAAGATTCTGCTGCTAGCTCAAAAAAACCAAGCCGACCGAGTGTAGAATTTGTATCGGAAATTCCGCCTCCTAAAATCCCTCAGACTATAGCAGAAGAAAGTACTGAGGATTTGAACGATTCCCAGAATTTCCACCTGGTGTTTTCGCCGTCTGAAGAAGAAGGGGATAAGAAGCGGCCTAACTATAACAGTGAGCCAGTCGTGGTCAAGGATAGGATTGAAGTCATAGATGTGGATTTACCAGAGAAAGCCAAAACTGAAGGTTACGTATCAGAAAATGACATATCAATACCTACAAAAGACTACAAGGAGAAAAATACTGATCAAGAGAGCACTGATAGTATCTGCTCCGTCGGTTTAGACAGCCCCGAACATGTGCCTGCATGCAGTGTGGCATCGAAACTTATCTCAAAATTGTCTAATGGCAACTCTTCCACACCCACTGAAATTGGGGAAAAGCTCTGTTCTGACATCACACCAGATATGACAAAACTGAATGGCAATAAACTGAATAGAAATAAACACGAATCTTTTCGAGCTAGCAACACTACGACTCCGTCAACCATCTCACCCTTGCAGAATGGCCATTCTATACCAATTAATACACCTCAATTACCCGTATTCGATATCCATGTCAGCCACAATGAAGATTGCGAGTTTCTATCTCTATACGTAGTCAGGACAGATAATGATGTTGGTATGGATATGTGCAAAGAATATCAACGGATTTCGAAAAGATTCACCATGGATCCGTATATGGGAGATATCTCTGTAAGCACTTCACCGTCAAGTGTCACTAGTGTTGGGATGATCAATCTGCCAAACAGAACATCGTTTGCGTCAACTGTCAGTTCAACATCGACTTCGAGTAACCGCACTAGTGATGGGGCATTCGTGGTTCCACAACCACCGAGGAAATCAGTATCGAACCCATCCACTACAGTTAAAGGTTATGAGGCGCTAATGAAGAAACTTCAAGACGTATTCTCTCACATTCGAGATATATCTGTCTCAGATAGGTCAATGAATGACGACAAAATATCTGTAGGCATTCAAGTTTCGAACGAGAGTGGCTTAAGTAACGGTAACGCAAGTCCTGAGGAAGTAAGCAAATGTGATAAAGCTACACCAAAGAGTTCTCTGAAGAAGAGCCGAGTTCGTGGTCGTAGGCCCATCGCTGGGAAAACTAAGCGTGCGTTGTTGCCCACTCAGCCAGAAGAAGCCGAATACATGCACGGAATGAACTCCCCAGAAATGATACCAACTAATGAGGATAGCGGGAAAATGTCGCCTAAAGAAGAAAAACCACTATCATCTTTAGTAGGAACGCCCAAATCAGTGACGAAATTGAAGCAAAAACGACGTCCTACATCGCCAAGACCAGCAACTCCCGTAGATAAGGCCGTCATAAAACCGGAATATCCCGGATTTGCACCGGATACGGTTGTGTTGGCAAAATGGGTGGACAAACGATATTATTCCGGGAAAGTTCTAGAAATTACGGAACCGAATAAGTATTTGATCAAATTTGATGACGGGCAAAGTAAAGTGATTTTGGACGATTTCATAATTTTCGGGGATATGAAAAAGCTGCCGTTGCAAGGGCAATCTGTATACGCTATGGTCGATGATGAGCAGAACTATGAGCCTGGCTTAGTACTCGGTGTTGAAGAAAACGATAACGGCACTATTACTTATCGATGCACTACTGATAGGTGAGTCTATATTTTATACACTAATTTCTATACATATTAGACTAAACATATCTACATTATTGGTTCCAAGTCAAATAGCTTCTTTTAATACTCAACATATGCTAAGTCTTACATTATTTCTATGCCCCTTTATTACTTTTTTTTAAAAAATTTACAACTACCCTCAAGATAAAATTAATAAAACTAAAGATACCAAGCTATTGTATATTAATAATATATTTATAATAACCACAGAGATGCAATAGTTCTGGTAACGGCCAGCGAGCTGTACCTAACAGAGGACCAAGCGAGGTCCATAAAGGAGTTCGTCAGGTCCCGCTCCCCCACTACTCCCTCCACCCCGCGAAGACGACACAACAGGGAACTTGATCTCGATAATATAATACAGGTAGGTGGAATATTAATTTAGTAACTAACGATTTATTTATTTAATAATAATAATAATAAAGATAGTACCAATAATTCTCTCATCCACTGGTGTAGTACCAAAAACTCTACATAAATCAATAGAATTGTTAGAATTACACAAATTAACATATATTCAGTTACAAAAGTTAATAGTTCTAGACACATGTTCTATAGTAGGTACGTTGTTTCTTAAATCCCTCATCATTATCCCCATAAGGTATCCGAAAGACTTGGCAGATGCCCGTCCTCGGAACCAAAATACCAACGTTAGTTGAGAAAATAAATAAATATATATAATAATAATAAAATCGTTTATTTAATAATTTATTTGTGGAAGCACATATATTACACAATCTACTTATATCTTATATGCATGTGAATAACAAGTGTACAATTATAGCATTTTAACATTCATGAATTAAATAATGATATAATATGTATTAATGATACATTTTGATTATAATTCTTTACTAATAATTATAAGTAAAGATTTCTCATAAATGTTATATTTTCTTGAAGTAGAAAATATTGTCTCTCTATCTATTATTATATCTCTAATTGATAACCCGCTATCCTCATACCAAATTTTATCAAAATCTGTCTGTTGTTTTCTTGTTATGCGGACAGAAAGCATAGATTCTACTTCTGTATTGTTAATAATTACTATTTAAATTATATTTTTTAAATATGTAATAAACAGATTCAGACAGACTGGTAATATTTATCGTAGATTTTTAATGACAAAAAATCTTTATGTTAATACATGAGTTACTATCTTGGGAAGTCTTGGGAGTCTTGGGAGTCTTGGAAGGCAGTTGAGAAGAACCTCAACAGTTTACAAATTGTAGTTTTCTATTAAAATTTTAATTCTAGGGTCCGCGTAGCGCTCGCAGCAGGGACAAGGGGAGCTCGAGTGCAAGAAAACGAGTTGCCTCGCCGATTAGTCCTAAAGCATCTACTTCAGGTTAGATGTTCTTGTACTTATAGTATACTTTGTCCATTTTGTTAATGGTTTTTTGACAGCTCACGCCCACGAAGTTTCGTATTTAATGGTTAGCCATTAAAGTTAAAATGACATACACATTAATATTCTTAATTCTTATTACTTCATGGACGGGCACCTCCCCCTTATTGCTGTGCCACACATAACGATTACTACGATTGTGTTTGTGCCACAGATTACAAATAATCGATAGAAATCAATGCTAATATGTAAATAAGGTGTAATATGTTATTTAATAAGGAAGACAAAAAATTTTTAAGATTTAAACCAATAAATTAAAATATTAAAGTTTTACTTTTTTCTTAGTATAAGGCATACAAATAAAACAACTAAAATAGTTTAATTCCTTTTATTAACATGATTCGTCAGAATCATCATTTATATTAGATTTATCCGATGAGGAGTCTTCAGTTATATTAATTATTAACTCTTGTGTGCATAAATTATCAAAATATGCAATGTCACGGCCAGAATCACATTATGATTCTCTTAGTTCTCTCCACCACACTTGATTTTTACGATAATAATATTTATTTTCATATTAATAAATATAAAAATAAATATTATTTTATACTTAAAAAAATAAGAGAAATCGATTATTACGTCCTTTTGTCATCACTATAGCTTGTCAGTCGGCAAGCTGTCAAAAAACCATTAACAAAATGGACAAACTATAGTCTAGTTTTCAGGTCTGGCAAAATAAGCAGGAAGAGGGGAGTGTACCCCTCCTCTTTCTTGGGCAAATAAGTGGAGCAAGTTTAAATTAAGGGTCTTTTACATCTCATATTATGTTATTGTGCTAATCATTTTTGGTACTTACGGTGAAAATGTGAGGAAAGACGAGTAAAGTCTGCAGATCTGCAATTCTTTAGAAAACATGTGAAGTTCGCTGATTCGCACTTAACAGTGGTAGACTACAACCTGATCCCTCTCTTATTGAATGTAGTCCTAAAGTGGCACATTAAAAACGGCTTCGATTGTATATATTCAATCACGCCAGAACGTCAGAAGGGATCTGGATATTTAGAACAGTAGTAAATTATAGTCTAGAATAGCACATAGGTTACTTTTTATCACAGAATATACGTATCCTATTTTATACATTTTTAGAAGTTGACACTATTACATCGTCGCTGTAGAAAGATAACCTCGAATGTCCAGAGTTTCAAACTTTACAGGAAACGAAAAAAATGGTTCATTTTGTCAATGTTTTTTAAACAAGAGGTTTTCGTTTTACTCCAAATATGGCACTAGTAGTCATTAGATTTTTACAAAAAAAATATGCATTTTTGACATACGAGGTTTTCTCAGGACATATTAAATGAAGATATCGCAATCATTTTTTTGATAAGGGCCAAGTGTCTAAGAAATAAAACTTAGAAAGTTTCATTGAAATCTATCCAGTAGTTTTTCCGTGATGCGCGCACAACTGCAGACCTCTAACATTTTATTTATATAGATTACATATATTACAGGTGTAAAAACAAAGAGCACGCCAGTAGCGGCGGTGTCTCGCAAGCGTGTCGCGAGCGAGAGCAGCGAGCTGAGCGAGAGCAGCAACCCCGCGCCCTCCGCCGCGCGCCTCGAGGAGGTGGCCGGCGTCGAGCCAGAGGTGCAGCGCACGCCGCGCAAGGTCGACGGGGTCAAAGGTGACACACACACACACACACACACACACCCTCATACACATGGATACTTATCACACACACTCATAAATACACACGCATACGCACACACTAACAAACAAAAACACACACACACATAGGGCCGGTGTTAGGGGGGGACGTTTAGGTGACCGCCCAGGGCGCCGGAGAAAAAAGGGCGGGGGGCGCCGCTGGTTTATCCAGTCTAGTATGTGGTGTACATAAAGGTGCACGCACACACACACACAGGGCCGGTGTTAGGGGGGGGAGACGTTTAGGTGACCGCCCAGGGCGCTGGATGCGAAAGGGCGGGGGGCGCCGCTGGTTGGTCTAGTCTAATATGTGTACAGAAACAGTTCAGTTTACTGAAAGAGTTTAGTTAATAGAAACAGTTGAGTTGACCTTTTTTTTAAGTAGTCAGTAAGTGTACAACGGTTATTGATACACGGGCGCCGTAGAAAAAAAACGCACGGAACATTTATACATGTGTACGTAAAGTATATATGATACATGAGTACATGCGTACGGACCTTTTTAGTCATATACTATGATATGCATGCCTAAAGATATGCACATATTTATATTCACTCTCCTGCTCACTTCAGAAAACCACGGAGAGATTGTTTAAATTTACAATGGATTTTTGGTTTTTCTGTATGTCATAAAATTTATTTTAAGAAAGAAATTTCTCTTTAAATACATCTAAATATTCTTCCAATTGACCCAATAAATAATGGAAAATGGAAATATATATAATGGAAATATATAATGGAATATATAATGGAAAATTCCAATCAAATAATAATATAATAAAATAATCACTTTTAAAATGTTACCTAAAGCAAAATCCAACTCATATACTCAGATTTATTCCATATGTAATAGATATATAATTTCCAGCCGGTCCTCTCCAACTGAAAGGCGCAGCCAAACAAAATATAGGCAAGAAGAACTCCAAGCTGACCAAGTTTGAGAATGATGAAGACACTGTGTCTACCCTCGGACCGATCCCACCGGCTGATAGCAAGATATTCTCTGGACTGTGTTTCTTGCTAACTTGTACTGAACCACCTCGTCCATCTAAATCTGAAAAGGTAATTAATTCATTTTTGTATTAAAAAATTTAAATTAAATGTCTTTTCTATACTTTTATTTCTAGTGTCTACTCTTATATATGATTTATGAATTGCCTATTTGTAGAAATTTATTGTTAGTTTATGTATTATTATTATTGTTTAATTGTCTGTTTTGTATCACTGTTTATTTCTTTAATAAATAAATAAAGAAATAAAAAAATAAAAAATCTTAAAACATATTGATTTTGAATAAGTTTACAAAAAAATAAGAAAATTTACTCATAATAAAGGAAGTCTAGCAATCTGCATTGTGCCTGAAGGTTTAAATAAAAGAAAAGTGAACCCAGCCCTAGGATGTTAAAAATAGGTTCTTTGCATGCATTGCACTCAAGCTTACTAAATAAAAAGAGTAATATTATGTTGCAGTTGTATTGTATTTAGGTGAATCAGGAGGTTTCTTCACGATTTTTGTCTTCCATATGTTCCATACTGTAGTTATATTGAACTAATGACATTTTTAAATAATATTATAAATGAAACTATCTTTTCGGATTTTGTTGATGATTTATTTTGATTTTTAGTTCCCGACTTTTCGATTGCTTTACAGCAATCATAGTCACGGGAGACGTCAGTCTATCCCGAAAAGATAAGTTCATTTTGTAATGTCAAATATTCATGTAAACCTATGAAAGTATATATATACATTATATATACTACATTAATTTATTTGTAAATGTTACCAGTGTCAATATTCATCTGAGGAAGACAGTGAGGCGACCTCAACTATGACAGGGACTGACACAGAAGACTTGGAGTTCTGCCACCGACCCTTCAACAAGGAGCGGCTCAAGGAACAGTTGGAGGCAGGCGGTGGGACTGTTTATAGGTAAATATATGTTGGATCGTAAAAATGATAAATAAAAACACTTTGTTAGAACTCACAGACTGTTTATATTTTAAAATATAAGATACAAGATTTAGGCGTTACGTCGTTCGCCATAATGACAAGACATCCTCCTTTCTTCCCTTATACTTCTCACGCATTCTATTATTAAAATCCTTCCATTCATTGCCTTTTATTCTTACATGTATACTCCTTTTTATACAAATCCCACATATATGTATTTAATATTAGCTTTGTTAGCTAAGTAGATCTTTTGCTTTGCCACTATAGTTAAAAAATTAAAAGTTAGTGGATCCCTAAATGTTTAAAAATCAAAGGACTAGTCTAGTCTAGACTAGTAGGGCTAGTCATGTTAATATATGGGCTAAGAAGTTGTGGGTTTTTATAATGTCGAAATAGTTTTATTATTATATTAATGACCTTTCCCGCGGCTTCGCGCGCTTTCTAAATGCTGGAAACCAAATACCTCCCGTTTTTGCAAGATTTTTCATTTATGCTCCGCTGCTATTGGTCGTAGCGTGATGTAATTTAGCTTATAGCCTTCCTCGATAAACGGACTCTCCAACATAAAAAGAATTTCCCAATTCGGACCAATAATCCCTGATATCTCTACATTGCAGTCATTTCGACGATGTGCCAAAGAACAAATACACAGTGTGCAAGCTAATAGCCCCTCGGCCATGTCTCACAGCCAAGTACATACAATGCCTAGCAGCGGATATCCGGTCGGTGACACACGAGTGGGTCATCATGAGCTGTACTAATAACCGGATTATGGATGTTGATTCGTTCGTGCTGCCCACTGGTTGGTCGATATTGAAGAAGTGCTTTGTGAATTGGGTAAAGATTTTTTTATTATTATTATTTTTTTTTTAATTATGGTCACTGTGGCCAATGTTATAGACAATAGCCATTTGTACAAGAGATATTATAGTGTGTGTGTGCACACTAATGCATTGAGATTGTAAAGTGAGAGTTAAGAGCAGGACCAATGGAAGAAGTAAAGTTTGATAACACAAAAGTGTTGATATGTTGTTTGCATTTGGATTGTCAATAATAAAAAAATTGTTAAGCGAAAAATGTTTTTAATGCACATAATAATTTTAAATACTTAGTTTTCTATTAATAAAAAATAATTTCTAAATTTTCTAATTTTTGCTCTATTATTAATAATAAACCATTTCAGAAACCCGCCTTCAGCAAACGTAACCCAACATTCTTCAAAGACAAAACAATACTCCTCTGCGGGGATCAAGATACATTTGTTAAATTTTGGGAGAGGGTGTGCACTTTAGCCGGAGCCAACACTCGGGTGGTCAACGAAGAAGACCTGAACATGTCCGGAGCACTGGCCCTAGTAACAGAGTGGGACTGCCCCCATGAAGTCCAGAATAAAGCCAACCAAGACAACATACCGCTAGTCTCAACAACATGGGTGGTTCAATGCCTGATTGAAGCCAAGGTACTCTCCCCCACCAGCCACGATAAGTTTTCATTTATGTATACAGAGCCCGAATGATCGTGGGACTTCCGAAAAGTGCTCATAATACGTGAATATTGACACAAAGTGAGTGCTTTGACACTTTTAAGTGATGTAGTGATAAGTGATGTTCTCTGGAACAATATTGTCTATGGACTAAAAAGTGAAGTGAAGTAAAGTGGACTATACATATGAGTTAATAATTTTGGATAGTGAAAGAATGTTAATTGCACCATGTATTAAAGCTACATGATATTCTGTTAAATAGAAAGATAAAGAGTATGAAAGATATAAAAAAAACAACTTGAGTATGTTGATAATTTTTTTGAGATGAAATGAATGCTAATTATATTAAAAAGCTGTAAATTAATAAGTGATGTATTATAAATATAGACATGACACCTTTCTTTTAGAGTCATGACATTGATTGAGTCAAATAAAGCCAACGTTAGAATTAATGGTTAATATAAATCTAAATGGTCTCTTTAAATTTAATGAATATTATGAAACTAAATCTATATGTAATTGTTTGTTTATCCAAAATATTATTGGATTTGATGTGGTATTATTAAGATAAATTAGTAACAAGTGTGCGAGAGCAGTTTCAATATTGTTTTCTTCTATTGCTTAAAGCTTAAAGGTTTTAAACAAATATATTATGGAGTCACCTTTCTTTACATACTAATACCAACTTTTTTCTTAATTTTGTCTTATAGATTGTGTTCTGACTTCTGAACTAATAATTAAAAAAAAATTGCTAGGAAGTTTATTGTATTGATTAAGTAAATATTACTGTGTATACTATTTCAGCTTTTCTACTTTTTATATTTTTCAATTAGACTGTCTATTTAATGCAAATATTACGCTTTTAGATTTTTTTACGCATTTTTTTATATCTGTATTTTTCTGTCATTGACATTTTTTTAATGACTCAAAGTTATACAGATAAAATAAAATTTATATCTTTTTTGACAGTTGATAAAGATATTTGACTAAGTTAATAGATGATATAAGATTAGTATGTAAGGTAAATGTTATTAAAATTAATCTTTGTGTAAAAAGCGTGTGTATTGAATTAATAAGAAAATTAGGTTATGAATGTGAAAATGAATGGAATTAGATTATGATGTGCTTTTGCAGACTTTCTATATTTTTTTGAAATCTGTTATTTTCCATTTATTTGCTGCAGAAATTGTCTAGAAACAAACTTATCTGTATAAAAAATATATAAAAATATATGTATGGCTAAAAATTAAATCACATTTCTAGAGGATAAGTGAAATAAGAAAATCACTGTAAAATATATTCTAATTAATGTAATATATTAATAAGCTATATGTTATAATATGTCAAAGGCTTCATCTAAAAATTGTTATAAAAATTGTAGTAATACGCAATTTTTTAAATTTATGAAAGTTGAAAATTTAGAACATGATCCACAATATTATATATCTAGTAAAATACAATAAGTTCTGTTATCAGTTTTTTTATTATATTTTTTTTCTATCTTAGAAGGTACAAAATATCATTTTTTTGTTTTGATATATTAAAATTAATCTTAAATATTTTGTAAGAATGTAAATGGTCTCATTTAGAATTAATTCTAGAATAGATTAAGGAAATTACTAAACAAAGTATAACTAAAAGTAAATTGTGGAATTATAATTCGTAACTGTTTAGGCCTAATAAAATCAATGTTTGACATTTTTGGTTATTGATAGTATTTTTTTTTTTGGCATTTAGAGGGTTCTTTTTTTTTAATTTATATATATTTCTCTGAGAAATATTCGGTGTTTATACTTTTTGGTATTAGGCGTAATGTCGGTAGCTCAATGTTTCTTCAGACATTTGGTTTAAGATATGGTTATATGGAAATATATGGATATCATCATCATCATCAGCCCTATTTAATGTCCCACTGCTGGGCACGGGCATCCCTCAGTACGAGGGGGAAATGGACGATGTGACGTCATTCTCCATTCAAACATATAATAAAGTTAAGAAACCTACTAATTTAAGTTGTCATGTTACAAATTTCAACATTAATAACACCTAAAGTTATTAAAAATAAGTGTATATTCTCGTCTGACTGTCTTATTAAAATTTGATGTATACAATTAAGGGCAATCTATTTTTAAATTTAGATTTAATTATTATAAGTATGTTACTAGAATTGATGTACGATTTAACTGAAACTTCCTGAAATATTGCCTTTATTCAAAATTAAAAGTACTTCAGTTGACTTTAAAATTGGAATTGACTTTTCTTTATTACAAAAGGGTAGTAACTGACTACAATTTTAAATTAATATAATATAAATGGAAGAAAATATGACTTATGACTTAAATAACAGTAGCTGACTAACCTTTGACTAATAATTTTTAATCGAATTAAATTCATTAAAAAACTGAATCTATAACTAAATTCGAATACAACGGCACATTTATAACACTAGTCCTTAATTTTTGGTATTTGAAGTTATACAATGTGTCACAGAAAAATTTTATTTTAAGATAACTCAATGTTATAATAAATTATGCAGCTATAAATGAAACTATCTTTTCGGATTTTGTCGCAGATTTATTTTGATTTGTCAATCATTGTCAGGGAACTCTCCTGTTATAAATATAAAGCATTCGAAACGTCGGGAACCAAAAATCAAAATAAATCCGCGACAAAATCCTAAAAGAAAGTTTCTTTTATAATTTCAAATATTCGCGTAAACCTAAGAAAGTATTATGCAGCTATAAATTCAAATATGGATGAAGTAAGAAAAGGTTTTTTTGATTCCATTTTTTTGGCTAGAATTTGTATTTATTGCATTTCAATATGTAATTTAACATAAATAAAATTATTTCTTGTTTGAATGAGAATATTTTGTTTCAGTAAAATAATGAAGTTTTTTTTGCGAAATTACTTTTTTTTGCTGCCTTGTAAATAGTAATTTAAGTTATGTGTTGTGTTCGATGTATAGGACTGTGTCTACTTACTGTTTTTGATTGCATTTCCTTAGGTTTTGTAATTATATTTTTAAATTATGTCATGGGTATTATAAAGGTAGACATTGTGTGTAAAATACTATGAATAAACGATAGAAGTAATATATTTTTTTCTTGATTTACCAGTTTTCATTATAAAGTAGGCGTAATTTGTTGTATAGCGACCTATAGCTAAGTTCTCAATGTTGAATACATTTTGATGATGATGAGGTTTTATATAAAAAAAAATAGAATAATTATATTTATCACCAGCGACGTTTTTTGCACTAATTACATTTTTCTTACAAATGCGATGTTTTTCCGCCGAATCCTATACATGTTGAACCAGAAAACCAGCTATTATCATACCAATTTTTATCAAAGTCCAGTGGTTCTCTCGTGATGCGGTTCACAGCACAGATTCAGAGAATTCTAAAAACTAAATTCGGCTAGATAATAATGACTATTTCAATAAAAGTTTTCAAGAAATATATTTTAACTAGCATTTCCCGCGGCTTCGCACGCGTTCTAAAGACCGGAAACCAAATTCTTTCAGAGTCGCGCGTTTATTATTACTAACTCTTGCGACTCGCCCTGCCCTGTTTTGGAACATTACTCCGCTCCTATTAGTCGTAGCGTGATGTAATATAGCCTATAGCCAAACTTTTCAACTTTATAATAGTATAGATGAATTGATTTGACTAATTTAGAATTTTATTACATTATCTAAAAGTCGACAGCAGAATTATAATCATTATTACATGTGAATAGGTTTTTTATTCTCATCATCATCATCAGCCCTTTTTAACACTGCTGGGCACGGCCTCCCTCAGTACGAGGGGATCAGGCCATACTCCACCGCGCTGGCCTAGTGCGAGTTGGCGGACTTCACATGTCTTTCGAAAACATGCTAGGTTTCCTCAGACATGCAGGTTTCCTCACGATGTTTTCCTTCACCGTAAGACAAGTGGTAATCATGATAGAAATGATTCGCACATGAAAATATTAGAGGTGCGAGACCCGGATTTGAACCTGCATCACTCGGTTATCCAAGCGAGCGCGTTACCGCTGGGCTACCACTGTCTCCCATTCTCATCAGCCGCTATTACTATTTAATGTTTAACAAAATTTTAAAAAGAATGAAATTTATGTTGTGTATAATGTGTTGAAATTTAAAAAATCAGTTTTTATGGATTTTTGGTTATATCTTTTGCTTTTCGTTAATCGTTAGCTGTAAAGGAAGATTCATGGTAGAATTACCATTTAGTGTGATAAGCGCCATCTATCGTCAACTGATTGTAACATAAACAAAATTTTCTTTCTTTTCAGCAAATAGTTTCAATTACTTCTAAGAGATGGCGCTGTTGGACTAATATTATGTTTTTATTACAAAAAAAAAATTGGTCTTTGTTACAATCGAAATAGAAAATTCAATTAAAATATTATTTGACGACACATTTGGCTCAGTTGCTGTGCCAGCGATAGCGGGTTCAAGTCCCGCTGGGGGCATTCATTTGTTGAACACGACTTCTTCTACATCAGTTATGGGCGTTTATATTTAAAATATGTATGTATTTAAAGTTATATATCTATTATGTATAATTTAACAACTATCTTGGGTCCGTTACAAGCCTCGTAACTTACCACGGAACAAAATGGTACAGCGTTAACGTCCCAACATAAAAAATGAAAAATTGAATAGACATTAATATACAAATTTATTTTTCTTTATAATTAACGTCAGGAATCATATACAATGCGAAAGAACATCTACAAAGCGCAATTGCACAGCGTAATTAATTGCAAAAATATTGCATACTAGCGACTCGCCCTCGTTTCGCTTGGGCTTTTTCCTAGATTTAGCACAGGCAAAGCCGCGGGATCTGCTAGTTATGCATATAAACCTTCCTCTTGAATCACTCTATCTATTAAAAAAACCATATCAAAATCCGTTGCGTAGTTTTAAAGACATACATAGGGATATAGGGACGGAGAAAGCGACTTTGTTTTATGCTATGTATCTTAAACCCCTTGAAGACAAATTTAAATACTTTAAACTAAGTGTAAAGTATAGAAATAGCCATTTTAATTAATTTAAAATGAAAATTAACACACAATATATAAAAACACCTACATTATCGAACAATACTGACCTAGGGGTGAGTGAGATGACTTGTACAGTGTATCGTTTAACCCTATAGGGCTGCAAGGTTACTTATATAAAAGCTAAGCACTATAACTTATATCACCAGTTCTGAGTTTGCTGGTGGTAACTAATATACAAGGATAGTGAATTACTAATTTTTGTATGAGTCATTCAAAGCTACCTCGCGTGGGATCGAACCTCCTATATTTGAATACAGTGTCGTAATTTTGTGTATGATATGGACTTAAGTTTAGTGATTACTGCTGTGTTATTAATCGAAATTGATAGAGCGAATAGAGATGTGTTATTGCCGTAGGTAAAAAACCGTTTCGAAATTAAACAGATATGTTTCGATATTAGGTAACAAATGTTTATTTAAGTCTTAACATTAATTTAAAAATTCTACTTTTTCGAGAAATAAATATAGGATAACAGAGTGATGGGGGTTCAAAACCGGGCCTCGCATTTATAAAATTTTCATGTGCGAATTATTTCTAACGTGATTACCACTTGTCTTACGGTGAAGGAAAACATCGTGAGGAAACCTGTATGTCTGAGTGAACCTAGTAACTTTTCGAAAGAAACGTGAAGTCCGCCAACCCACATTTAGCCAGTGTGGTGGACTATGGTCTGATCCCGTTTGTATTGAAGCAGCAGTGACCCTTGCTCAGCAGTGGGACGTTAAATATGGCTGAATACAATTTATATTAAAATATAATATCTTCACGAAATTCCCTGGTAGATACTCGATTTTATTGAACTATAGGTAAATCACTGCATAGCATAAAACAAAGTCGCTTCTCACTGTCTGTCTGTCCCTATGTATGTTTAGATCTTTAAAACTACGCTATCGATTTTGATACAGTTTTTTTTAATTGATAAAGTGATTCAAGAGGAAGGTTTATATGCATAACTAGCGGATCCCGCGGCTTTGCCTGTGCTAAATCTAGGGAAGAGCTCGAGCGAAGCGAGGGCGAGTCGCTAGTATAGTATAAAACAGTCGCTTCCCGCTGTCTGTCTGTCCCTATGTATGTTTAGATTTTTAAAACTATGCAACGGATTTTGATGCAGCTTTTTTAATTGACAGAGTGATTCAAGAGGAAGGTTTTTATGTGTAAAACACTAGCAGAACCCGCGGTTATACCCGCAATAAATTTAGGCACGATCCCGAACGAAGCCAGGGCGAGTCGCTAGTTAGTGTAGGTAATACAAGTAACTATTTCTCAAAGTAAGTCAAGAAAACTATCCATTGCAGTCATAAAATTACTTATAGTTGTACGTAATTGGTACAATTTCAACATGTTTTCACAATTTAAGATAATATTTACGAGCAATCGGCTATCAGTAAGATGTTATTGAGAGCCAGTCAAAGGTTATCGTGCTGCCAACGTTGACTTATGATGTAACTCACTACATACACTATTTCTTCCATACTATTGCTAATTGGAATAATAAAACAACACAGTGATTTAAAAAACATGATTTTACATTTAAAATTAAAATCCAATAGATAAGAATAGAATAGAATTTTAGTTAAAACTTCTAGTCATATTTTGTATACTTAATAGTTAAGTGGTCCTTACGAATAGCTGTTAATCAAGGCCTCTTTTTGGCTCTAGAGGTATTACTAGGCCCTAGAGGTTTGAGTTTGTGCGTGCGTCTTTCCCGAACTGATGAACTGATTTCAACGTTAATAGCTGAAAAAAAACTTAAAGCAGTTATTTTTGCATAAAACCCTAATAAGTATTAAAAATCCTAAGTTACCTTACCTTATAAGTTATCTTATAACATTAGCTGTCCGCCAGTAAAAGACAGAATCGGTAAAGCCGTTTCGGAGATAGACCAGAACAAGTAGACAGCCAGGCAATAAATTTAAAGATTCCTTTTTTATACGTACCGCTTGTTCTTTGATAGGCATTATTAAAAATCTACCATTTGCACATTAGAAACAGACACTCAAATTTTATTTATTTGTATAGATTAATTGCAGTTTCGAAAGATCGTTATGTGATAATCGATACATTCTTTATCACCTGACTTACTCTATGAGCGGATTCGACAAACAAAGAGAAAATCTCTAATTTTATATAAATACTTATAGATGTAACTATAAACCCTCCTTTATCCGATAGTGACGTTCTTTAGTATCTAATCCTCCAAGTCCAAAAGTATCGATAATATTTTTGGGTAATATAAAGCTTTAGGCATATAAAATATGAAACGTAGTATCTCATTTATCTGTCTCCAGAGTCGTATATAGAGGAATGATCTCAGAGGCTGATAATAGACCGTAAACAAGAACCATTTATTACCAGTCATCGCGTTATCAAGTCTTGAAGTATGAAGATGTTTATGTTTGAAACATCAAAGTTAATGAGGATATATTTTAGGGTTCCGCATAAAAAGAGTCAAAACCAGGCATGTATTTTTAAACTAGAATATAGTAAATAAATAATAAATATGTTTGGACGTTAGCACACAGCGCAATCTAGTTCCATCTGTGGTATGGATTGTTGATACACTTATATAACTTTAAGTAACTTTTATACCTAAATATAAACACCCATGACAGGAGTACGAACATTAGTACTCATTACACAAATAATTGCTCACAGCGGGACTCGAACTCGTGCCCGATAAGCACGTAGGATCACTAAAAACAGAGCCAAACGTATCTTCAAATACACTTAAAGCTGTTTAAGATGTCTACAGACTGTCTGTTACGTAACTTATAGAAAGTATTTAATCATTAAAAAACTAACAATAAAGTTTTTAGGACATTTTTGACTCGGCGGCCAATGTACGCAGATAGTGCAGTGCGTATATGCAGACATATGTGCCCTCACCTAATACCTAACTCAAAGCGGCAAACTTTTTGTAATTATAGTAAAAATTTTCTTTAACTAAAATACTTAGGTACTACTAAAAAACATTCCATGTGGGAGGCGATTTCAATATTAACACTAATTTAAAAAAATCTAACAATCACAAATCAGCTGTAAGTAAAAAATCAAAATAAAGCCGCAAAATCTGTTGTTTAATTTATTTATCTGTGAATAATTTTATGGGAGTATATACGGTACTTACAACAAAAAATCTATTTTTAAATTGTTTGTCTGTCTGTTTGTTCTCTCTGAAATTTGCTGTTTTTTCTCTCTGAAGTTTGCTAATCTGTGAAATGGCTAGACCGATTTTGACGAGACTTTCACTCGCAGATAGCTAATATTACTTATAAGGAGTAAGCTATTAATTTTAGAAATTTTGACTAGCGGAACCCGCGGCTTTGATCGCGCTAAATCTAAGGAGTAAGCTATTAATTTTAAAAATTTTGACTAGCGGAACCCGCGGCTTTGATCGCGCTAAATCTAGTGACTCACCCTTCACGAGTCACTTCGCTCGGGCTCGGCTCGGTTTCATAATAAGTTTCGTACAGGCAAACGAAAAAAACCAAAACGACTTCTTTAATTTCACCTTTTAATTTCTTTAATTAAAAAAAAATATTAAACAATAAGGAAACAAGTATACTGTAATCATTTACGTAATATCAAATCAAAGTGAGTGTAAGATATCCCACTCCATAAATCTATATCATGCTTTAGCGATGACCAAAAAACTCCCTTCTACGGGAAACACTCCCCAGAGATCACTTGTCACGTGTTATCGACTTAGATAAGGTAAAAATATTATGGTTACGATAATGTGATTTTTATAACTAACGATAAGGTTATTTTTTATAAGAAATTCATTTTAGGTTCTGTCATAAAGAGTATCTTTGTTTTGTGGTTGCGTTAAGAGGGCTTTTGAAGCCGAAGACAATTATTGCTTTACACACTACAATATAATATAGGTATGAATTATGCAGTGTAGTCGAATTTCATGACTGAGCAGAGCTTGTAATGGTATATTTTCGTCCATTTTTTATTGTTTAGTGTCTTTAAAGTTAAACTAAAATATATGCATACTGAAAACAAGATTTAACAACAACAAAGTAAACGTTTATTATGATGTAGTTCAATAGAGGGTTGTATCATAATAATAGTCAAGTCAAAGTCTTCTAAAAGAGCAAATAAAAAGCTATGCGTAACTTATTCAGTTACCTTATTATTTATTTGTTTTAAGCTTTTATTTGAGCCTAAAAAACGAATATCTATATAAATAAAAATGAATGTTGCTAAGAGCAAAGCTCGAGAATGGCTCGACCTATTCGGCTTATTTTTTTTCTTTGTACTTTCCTTAAGGCACACGGAAGGTATAGTAAAAAAATAATAAAAATTCAAAGTTTGTAAAAAACTTATACTAAAGGGGGGTACCTAGGGACAACCCCGAGTGAAGCGATAGTATATATATCACCTGTAAAAAAGGTTGTTTTGCTAACAGTATTTTAAACAGCCAGAAGTCATACCGAAGTATTCGTAGCTTTCAAATAAAGTTAGACTGCTACCTCAAAATGAATTTTTCAAATCGGATTAGTAGTTCCTGAGGTTACAAACAAACAAAAGAACGTGCCATAATGTTAATAGGTAAACATATTATAATTACTACTAACTTCCTTATTTTCGACAGCACTCACTTCACTAGTGAAGTTTTCTTTAATCGCACCTCACGTAAGTACAGTAGGCGGGTTGGTTAGCTGCCGATTGGTTAAACCTGCGGGTCATGACCCCGCCAATCGAGACACAGCCGCCCTAATTGCTCATAACTTTACCTTAGAGGCTTTGCTACTGAAAAATATTACGTATAGCCTTTACACGTTTAATACTTACATACATAGTATATAGAGAAAATATAAAGCTAAATTTAACTGTGGGCATACTATAAAAATTGAGCTTATAAAAATTGAATTGTAACACTTTGAATTCTAATAATAAAATACATATATATTCTAATAGTTAAAAATATATTGGACCTTTGAGACGACTAAAACCTTAGTCTCTCCCGCGACCACGACAGCTTTGAAGCAGTTGAAATGTCAGCAAAATAAAAATATCAGCTAAAAATAACCATAAAGATAGATCCACTAATTTTTATTAATAGGTAAAATAAAGAATATAATCGATTGTAAATGCGTACTGCATTTACATGACATGACATCTGAGTCCGACAGTGCTTAAGTTCAACAATTACCTATCTTTAAAAGTTTAATTTTTCTAACTTTACGTGTAAGAGGTATATATAATGATTTTTTTAAACATTTCATATTTTTGACTAATGTGTAAGATTATCATTATATGTAATAATTAAGTCTTCAGAAAATAAATAAGGTACATATTTGAAATTCAACTACAAGCAGTATTAGGTATTCGTTGCAAGATTAAAGACTGAATAAACTCGAAGCCTACTTAGTTATAGATCTCAGTTAACTACTAAAACTATTAATGCTACGTGTCAAAGAGAAATAAGCATTGTTATTGAACTCGCATTCTTTATAATATTACTTTCGTAATTTTTTTATTAAAATCGTTAATCATTGTTGTAGTAATATATAAAAGGTAGGTAGGTACATACATTCAGAAAATAAAATCCCACTACATAGTAATATAAAACAAAGTTCTCCGCCGCTTCTGTCTGTCCATCTGTCTGTTCGCGATAAACTCAAAAACTACTGCACCGATTTTCATGCTGTTTTCAACAATGGATAGAGTGGTTCTCGAGGAAGGTTTTAATATATAATTTGTCAAGTTTTTGTATAAATTTACTAGTGGAACCCGCGGCTTCGCTCGCGCTAAAATTTAAGCTAACAATATTTAAGTTTAGTGAACTAAAATTAGTTCTAAATATATATACAAACAAACATTTACGTAACAAAATAAACGTCGACGACCTTAGTTCGTTTATTACTACTATTGTTCTACGATATATTATTTATTAATTAATATTGACACATTTACCTCAAAAGATGTATTTTTAAATTAGATTTAAAAGCAAGAAGTAAATGTATTATATTAAATACTTATCCTAAGTTATGTACTTAATAAGTAGGCGTTACGCTTTGTAGAGCATTCGTTGTCGGGCTTCTGTCTTCGACCTGCTTAGTGATACATGTATGTATTACTAGCCTTCCCCGCGACTCTACTCGCATGTTTCGATGATAAAAAAGTGTGTGTGTACAAAGTACACATGTCAGAAGTAAAACTTGAATTTAAATTAAGGCTAACTCTTCCCCGTCTCTGAGTGCCTGGTACTATGGACTTATTTTTTCGTTTCATCGAGTTTGAAATCACAACGGTTCTAAAGAAGTTTCACTTCAAAAATGTACCACTCTCTTATATATATTATTTAACTGACTGGGCCAGAAGGAGGATTGTGAGTTTAGAGTGTATGTATGTTTGTATATTGCTTAGGCACGCTCTGTCGATTAAACAGCTTAATGGATTTTAGCTTGAGAGGTGTCGTTAGATTTGTCTAAAAATTATAAAATTAAAAATGCCAAATTCTTCTTCTTTTTTTGTGCAAATTCTTTAACTTTTCTCAAAATTTTTCGAGTATCTTAATAAACGGCTTTATACAGTATATGGAATTATTATGCTTAAATGTAATTTGGAATGAGAAATACTAAAAAGCAACAAAAAACACAACATTATTACCATCTAAATATGTTAATTCATAACCATTAACAAGTAGAGGCAAAATGAAAAATTCTTTCGTATTTATTTACAAAGCTGTATTGAGTAGATACATGTTGCAGTAAAAGTAGATTTATTAACTTTTCCTTTCTCGAAGCTTGACCCACCGAGATGAAACAAAGCGCGGGGGGGAAGAGGTCGCTCTATTGATTTTCAGGACGCGCAAGACGAGTCGCTACCTTCAAGGCTTTAGTTTCCTACCTTAGCTTGGCAAGAATCTTTATACATATTCCATACGAAAATATTATTTGTATGACTATAAAAATACGTAAAATAACTATTATTGAGTTTATTATTTAGTGAGAAGTTTTATTTTAAATTTACAAACTATATAGGTTTAGTTAAAACTACAATTACCTACATATCAAAACTGTTTTTTTGATAGAAATCAAAAATAAATATAAAAGAATAACTATATAACTTATTAAAAGTATAATTATATAACAAAGTTCATTTAATAAAATATAAAATTTTTATAAGGCACTAGCAACTCACTCTTGCTCCGCTTGAGTTCATCACATATGAGTACCTATACAACTAAAGGTTATTACAAATTTCTCAGAAATGAGATATTTTTGCGCAGTAAAATGTGTACTATTGAACCGGATAACCAGCTATCATCATAACTAATTTCATCAAAATCTGTCCTGTGGATTTGTCTGGGTACGGTCAAAGACAGACAAGATATTGACAAAAATTGTAAAAAATATAGGCTTTTTTTTTCAGCCGTTATTGTTCCACCGCTGGGCAAAGGCCTCTCTCTTTCTTCACACTCTTTTTTGGGATGTGTTGCCAGTCTTTATATATAATCCTTATGGACTTGTCTTATGTATCAATAATAACTATTTCAAGTACAGATTTAAATGTACAAATTTGACTCTGTTATAGATTTACTTTATGTATATATAGATTTATGTAATTTTAGATAAATCAACAAACTTTACACTTATATTTATACAACGTTGTTCCATCTCATTTCATAGCGCATAATTACAAAAAAACCCACACGAAGCTCCAAACAGTACATCAAACAAGGGCTAAACAAAACTACCCTCCGCCCTCATTAGAGTCTGAAAGACCTCTTTGATCTTGCCGCAAAGCCACCGTTTCAAACCTCTGAATTAAAAATTACGAGTGTACCAATGAAATGCAAACGTTTTGTTTACCGCCATATATATGACTATTTACGTACACACGGATGATATTTTAATCGCCTAATATATTATAGATATGTAGACTGAAGACTATTATAAGATTATTATGAACTAGCGACTCGCCCTCGCTTCGCTTGGGCTTTTTCCTAGATTTAGCACAGGCAAAGCCGCGGGATCCGCTAGTTATGCATATAAACCTTCCTCTTGAATCACTCTATCTATAAAAAAAACCGCATCAAAATCCGTTGCGTAGTTTTAAAGATTTAAGCGTTCAAAGGGATATAGGGGCAGAGAAAGCGACTTTGTATTATACTATGTAGTGATTAAAAAAACTACATTATCTTAACTCAAAAGCAAGGTGGGAAAATCGGAATATCAAAAAATAAAGCTTTAGTAGTCAATCTACAATCAATCTCACTAAGACTAGCCGTCATGCCCCAAGCTCTAATGGCATGTTTGAAAGATTTGCTAATGAGAACATTAGAGGTGAAACAACTTCACTACCACGGGTCTACCAATATAGCAGTCGGTAGTAATATATCAAATCAAATCAAAATATTCTTTATTTAAATAGACTTTTACAAGCTCTTTTGAATCCTCATTTTTACATTATTAAAATTAAATGTCAGCCTGTAAGTATGTGAGTAAACTACCACCGGCTCGGAAAGCTGTTCTGCTGAGAAGAATCGGGGAGAAACTCAACAGTTGCTCTTTTCAAAAAATATTTGGTAACAATATTGTATTACAATATTTATCTATTTATTCTACGTGAGACACAACCAGACATTAATCCCACACATTTACATCTACTAAGTATTCAGTGATGGTGTAATAAGCCTTATTCAACAACGTATTTTTAATTTTAGGTTTGTTAATTGCTTCAAAGGCAAGCTTATTTTAATAGATTTAAGAAATATATAATTCAATACAAAGCATTGACTACACGGAAAGTTTTTAAAATTAAGAACGTCTAATTAAATTATCTTTTGAAAAGCTTTAATTGGTTTTATATTTTCTATATATCCCCTATATAATAATAATGAATTAGTCAAATTATATCTACATATAGTGTAGTTAATTACCCCGATTGTAGTGCAAACCTCGCCCAGCTGCCGGATAGATCACCAAATCTAACCTTGATCCTACTCACTACATGAACTTTTACTAATTTAGCTTAATCTAATTAATTTAATAATATTAAATGTTGTTTTTTTAACTTTGCCTTGGGTTTTAACACAATCTACAATGCTAAGTCATACAGTACAGTTGCTGAATGCTGCTCACCTTTGCTTCAATCCGGGTACTACCCTACTAAAATCAAAAACCAATCTATCCCAACGGAACCGTACATATTTTCGGAATAAAGAGTAACCTATATATTATTTCGGTCTATAATCTATCGACATGAATTCCATAATGTACAGCCGTTCTGGCGTGATAGAGTGACAAACATCTACCCAAACACACAACCTTTCATATTATTAAAATTATTAGTACCTAAACATTAACGTTGTTATAATTTTAAAATCGTCAGGAATTATGCAACTTTGTTCTTAAAGAATGAAAAAAATAAAAAAATAATTACATATGTTGGGACATTATTACACACAGAGCCATCTAGTTCCATGGTAAACTACAAGGTTTGTGTTACGAATACACTATACATATATAACAACTTTAAATACATACCTACATATTATAAGCATCCATAACTGGAATACAAACATTAGTGCTCAACAAATGAATGCCCCCAGCGGGAATCGAACCCGCTACCGCTGGCGTAGCAAGTAGGTTTACTACAAACTGCGCCAAACGTGTCCTCTATTATAATAATATCAATACTTTATCTACTTATTGTAATTTGACCTTTTCTAATCACTTAAAATCATAAACAGTCCAGAGTTATCGTAGTCGCCGCCACTGAACCATCCTAATTGAACGCGACGTGTGTACACGCGTATATTAATTGCGGCCATATCGTAGCTAGTTTACGAGATTGATTAGTACAAACAAACAGCCCTTTGGTAGATAGTATTGAAATTGAGGGCTTGATACACTTGATACTGCAATATAATGATAATGATGTAATATAATTGAATATAGTAGCTTTTATGTTTATTTTAAGGTCTACAAAAGTAAAAATAGGCAATAAACTATAGGTAAAATTACATTAATTACTATACTAGTTCGTTCGTTCGTTAATTCAATATGCATTTGAGATGAATAATTAGTTGTTAATAAACTGGTTTGGTTTAAAGCGTAGTATACATTAGCAATTGATGATTTCACCTCAACTAGAAAAACATTACAATAAAAATATAGTAAAACTAGCAATTCACTTTCGCTTCGCTCGGTCTCGTCCCAAAGTACCTACGATATGCACCTGCTGTAAAATGTATCCAACATATATACATATGTTCATCAGCATAAGCATATGCTCATCCGGATAACCAGCTATCATCATACTGTATTACTGTACAGTGGTTTTCTCGAGATGCCTTTTCAGATAGACAGGCAAAAATTCTAGAAACTATTGTTCCGTTGGTTCTACCTCCTCCTTTTTTGAAGTCGGTAAAAAAGTACCCTAAGTTACGCCTTATAACATTAGCTATCTGCGAGTGAAGGTCCCGTCAAAGCCGTTTCAGAGATTAGCCGGAACAAACAGATAGACAGACAGAGATTAAAAAAATCGTTTTTTTTTGCTAGTATCGTATGTGTATACTTTCATATGCATTTAGTGAAAAACTGGTAATTTGAAATTAGAAACAGATACTCCCATTTTATTTATATGTATAGATTACATCTATATGTACATAATATGCACGACACGTTTGGTTCAGTTGGTTGTGCCTTCGTTCGTTCTACCTTCTGCGCCAGCGGTCGCGGGATCGAGTCCCGCTGGGGGCATTCATTTGTTAATCACGAATGTTTGTTCTCCAGTCATGGGTGTTAATATTTATATTATTTATGTACATATTTAAAAAAATTATATGTGTAGTATATCAACTATCTGGTATTCGTAACACAAGCCTCGTAGCTTACCACGAAACTAGATGGCGCTGTTGTAAAAAATGTCCCAACATATTTATTTATTATTTATTATATGCCATATAAAACAAAAGTACACTTACTGATCACTATAGATGTGCAAGTTGCGGGATCCCGGTCATATTTTAGTCCCGAAATTTTCGGGATCAAATTTAATAAATCCCGGGATTTTCGGGATTGATACATTTTTTAAATAGGTCAATAAAGTTGTTAGTTTCATAAATTATTTACAGAAGTGCCTAGTTTGTTTATTTTATAAGAAGGAAGTATAATTTTGTTTAACCGCCTTTTTGAAGATTTAAAACTTAAATAGGTACCTATTCTATGTCCTTACAAAACTAAAAGATGAATAAACAAAAAATGTGTGTGTGTACTTATGTACGCACGTAAGAAGGTATACTTCTTTGGCATAACTAGATAAAAATCTAAAAATTTTATCTTCGCGTCATCCTACGTTTGTAGAAAAAACGACACTAATAATAATAAAAAAGGAGTATTTAATACATTGAAAGTTTTATTATAAAGCATTATCTAGTTAAATAAAGTTTATTTAAATATCATGAAAAAAAAATGTTACATAAAAAAAATAGTTATTATTTGTATCTATTATAAATTTAATAATTTTTTTGTACACTTGTTATATATTAAATAATAATGTAAAAATTTATTTTATTTTAAGATGTAAATAAATAATACATACCGTCAACTAACCTCAAATTCTCCAAACGTACTCAAGAGTAATATGTAGAATCAATTTTTATCACTTATAATCACAGTAAATTATTATCTTTCAATCATTAAATTGTTAATAAATATCAATCACCACGATATATTATTTGAAAAAATATATATTTATGTATATTTCATTCGGAATAATACAAAACACGTGTTGTAGGTTCAGAAAAACGTGAATAAATATCGTGAATAAGTTGCAAGTCCTCTATTTGACTAGCTAATTTCATACTGTCGGTTTTTCGTGTCGGTGTGCGCGCGCATCGTAAAAATTTACTCTCATCATTTTACCCTAACACGCCAAAAGAAGTGTAATTTTAAAAAATGATTTTGATATGTTTCACTGTGGTTTTGGAACGAAGTTCCTTAAGGGACGATGCGAGGGGTACCCGGGAAAAAACGTCCGTAATAATAATTTTTATTCATCTATTATTTAATAAAAATGGATACTTATATAACAGTTTTACTCAACAATACTCAATTGCTAGGGATGTAAGATATTTTCTTTCTTTCAATATATATATATATATATATATATATATATATATATATATATATTATTTAAAAATGGCAATAAATATTATATATCATATTTTTATGTTTATATTTTCATTTTTATCTATAAAAAAATTATAAAAATGTATATCAGAATAATTGTTTTCTTTATACCGCTAATAGAACTTAAAATTAATATTTTTATAATAAGAAACTTGGTTCCTATCCGGTGTCCCACGACACCACGCGTTATACTTTTTGTTACCACTTTCCATTAACAATATAATCCCGGGACTATCCCGGGATCCCGAGATTAACTGTAGATAATCCCGAAATCCCGGGATTAGAAATATCGACCGGGATCGAATCCTCTATGTGCAAGTCATATCGGCGCGGGAATGTTGTTGTACTGAATTGTTTGGGCGTATAAAGCACCAGCCCTTCATCTAGAGCGTAGATTTTTTAAAAGTTTATTCAACAGAAGGTGGTATATATCTTTAGAGCTTTTTAACTCTTAGAATATGTAGGTTTTAATTGAATAATATTAACCCACCTTTACTCAGTTACAGTGTAAATGAAACTATTTTTTCGGATTTTGTCGCGGATTTATTATGATTTTTGGTTCCCGAAGTTTCGAATGCTTTACAGCAATCATGGTCACGGGAGAGACGGATTCGCGCGATTATATATATTCGCGTAAACCTAAGAAAGTAGTAGTAAGTTACAATGCTGAGTACTAAGTGTTCCTATGCAAATATTATATGTAATTAATTTTATAAATTAAAATTTATAGTAGTAACTATTTCATTACTTATAGCAAAAATCTGTGTGAACTGTGACGTAATTCAGCGTCATGCAAACCCCAAAAAAATCACGCCCAAATCTCTTACGAGCTATCACATTTGATGCGATTTTCTGCCTCTTGACGACTCGGCAATTCGAAACGAAATCCCGTCCAGATATCCTGACCCTCTCCTCCTCCCCTTGTTTCCACCCCACAGGAACTTTAGGGGTAGAAGTTCAGTATATGGCAGGTCTTCTTATACTGGATAGGGATATAATATCGGGCTTTTGCGATACTTATTCCACCCCGTTCGTTTTCGATCAGTGGTTAAAATGTTTACGCACGAGATTTAAGTGTAAGCGTGTTACTCGATTTATTTTGTGAAGTATTGTAAGTGGGGTAAATGATTTTTCGAGTGCCTTTACTATGATCATGAGCTATTGTCGTCTAAACATTGCAAAGTAGAAATATGATGTATGAAAATGTATTAATGTTTATATTTTGTTTAATTCTACTTTAAACAAGTTTGTACTGACAATTTTACATTTTAATTTGATCTTATGGAGGTTTCATAATTTTGTTTAACTTTAGATACGTGTTTCGTAATTTTAAGCAAAAGAGCGCTTAAACTACAAATATTCCCAATAAATAACTAAACAATATATTAAATAACACATCAGCTAGGTATATCTTAATTAATATTAGATCAAGAAGTATAAAAAAGAAAATATTTTGTTTGTATCTAGTGGGTACTATTTCATGGTAGACACGTTTCATTAGCACCGTCGTAGTATAGGAAGTCATCGAATGCTTCGCGCTACGGAATTCGTACAAAAAGTACGGAATCCCGAGGGGCGGAACCACCTGTGTATTTCACGTCTCAATCCGCGGTCCATATTTTGAATACAGGCTGGCTAATTTTTATGTAATGTCATTTTAATAAAATGTTTATAATGAGTCATGTTAAATGAAAATTTTAACATAAATCTTTTAAATCTTAACAACATCGTCATGTACGGGCTAAAATTTCAGGCTAAGCTATACAAAAAAAGATAAATTAAAATCTGAGATGAATTACGAACACACGTATATGCAATATGTATGTAAGTTTATAGATAACTGTTTAGACGCAATAATTTGATAAGTTTTAATAAAACAAACAAAAATGTAGATAAAAACATACTTTGTAATGTATCAATCCTCTAAAGAGTCTAAATGATCCAAAACAGCTTGTTATCAGCCACCAAAAGTCACAAATCAAAACTTATTATTTTAAGAAAATATTTGGTTATCTTAAAGGCCCTGTATATACATGATGTGACCCCGTGGGAACCGTGTCGTTACTGTCGATATAGTCTATTTCAACCAGGAAATAAGTGTTTTTGTTCCTGCGTTGTAAGAAATTGTATATCTTATTGGATTTTGCTTGTATTAAGTTTAAGATTTTTTTAATGAAGGATATAGTTTTTTTTTTTTTTTTAAATTATTTAATTATTTTATAAAAAAATAAATTAACTAATTTTTAAAATTTTGAATACGTACAAATTCTAGTCCTATAGAAAAAAAATTTGGTTCTATTTAAACGTTATAGGATATAGCAAGGGCGTAGAGAGTATATATATTGTTTAAATTACATTAAAATAAACAAAAATAATTAAGATAATATGTTTATTATAAAAAATAATAAGATAGCATGAAATTTTTTTCATAATCGTGGGAGGCTCAACTCCTAGATTTTACACGTCTTAACAACTCTTCAAACTCTTCATCTCATAATCTATAAGACGCATTTTTTTAATGATGTTTTCCACCACACTATAGCTAAAACTATAATTTTTATACTTAACTTTTAAGTTTTATGATAACAAAATATATTTACATATTACATATCTAGATGTGATATCTGTCAAAAAAATTATAACCATTAAAAAATGAACATTAAGAACTGTCTTAAAAATTATTACCCGTTAAATATACTACGCGAGCTCTCACAAAGCTCAGCTTTTTGCTAGTCAATACTATCAAACACTATTACTACCTAAAGTAAAGATATTACCGTTGACTGCACTATAAAATAAAAATAAAATTGACATACTTGACATGATTGAGATGTCGTGATTTAAATTTGTTTACTCGCAAAACTATAATATGGGTATTAAATATAAATTTACGCTTTTAGTAAAAATTATTGTGAAATTCAAATGTAGGTAATTCTTATAAGTTAAGCATTCAAACAGGAAACAAAATGGCACAAAATGCCATCTAATAACAGTACAAGTTTTACGAATTTTGTGTATTTTTCTTTAGTTTTAACTAATTATTTAACTTTAACAATATGAATTATACTTACATTTAATTTTGTATATAATTAGACTAAATTACTTGACATATATCATAATAAAATATTATTTTTCAAACTATTATAAAGAGTTCACTCTAATACTAAAATTTAAGTTTAAAACAAACAGTCTGTTTCCGCAGATCGGTTTCCTAGTTCGCACATTTAGCTACACCTGTTCTAGCGTTCCCACGGACCGGGCTACTTGCACCCCCACTTTGATTTAATGTCCCGGCTAATTATACGTGATTTGTGCAGGTGGCGATTTTGGTAACAAGTGTGGTGTGACTTTTAACTTTCCATATTAAAATATATAAAATTAATATAAATTGAATAACTACCGACTCACTTACTTCGTTCAGATGAGTCCTGCAAATTTAATACTTTTCGTATGATAAAAGTAACCTACAAAGTAACTAGTTACTCGTTATAATATTAATTATCTGCTAATGTAGTCCTGTCAAAACCAGTCTTGTGGTTATGGAAATTAACCGGAACACACAAACAACGGGTTAATCGTGTTTTAATAAACCGTTTAAAGCCACCAAAAATATGTTTCTTTAGACACAAGTAAGTCTAACGCAGAGCAATCGTTACGTACTTTATAAGTTGGTAACCGTTGTTTTTAAATATAATATAATTCAAATATACCATATACTTATATATTTTAACTATTTCTAAAAGATAATATGAATTTCTTATATATTTAAAATCTTAAATCTTAGTACCTAATTCAGCATCACGTTTGAGACATTCAGATAATCTCATAAACAGCGATAAAAAGCTGTGTCGCTACCAAGAAAGTACTAATTTTATCAAATATTCTATGGGACTTATAAATAAATTAGCTTTACTGTTTTTTTATACTATAAATACCTACGTAGGTGTTGTGTTGTGTATGTTACAGAAATTGTTATCGTTTAAAATTGTTATCTTATTTGATACTAGCGTTAAATTACCTAATGATTGATTAATTTTTGTTTTTGTTGTTTCATAACCAATAAAGTTCAATTTGTTTTAAATTTAAATTTTTGTATGACCAAGCTTAGGAGATAGTTGTGAAATGAAATTAATCTGGTGGCATATACCGACGACGCCTCTTGATTTATTACACCTGGACTTCCGCGCTGGGGTACGGGACTTGCATTTTAACGTGTACAAATTATTTCAAGATTTTATAAATATACTAATGACTTTCAGATGCGTCATTACGTACCTTTTTTAATTATTATGTTACTTATTATATTGTCTTACAGTGAAGGAAAAACATCGTGAGGAAACCTCGATGCCTGAGAAAACCATAGCAAGTTTTCGAAAGACATGTGAAGTCCAACTCGCACTAGGCCAGCGCGGTGGACTATGGCCTGATCACCCTCGTACTGAGGGAGGCCCGTGCCCAGCAGTGGGACGTTCAAGAGCTGATGATGATGATGATATTATTCTTATAATTTAAAGTGACTTATAACTACAATGTTATTGACTCAACCTCACTCTCTTCTCTCATTCGGTTTCGTTCCTAGGTACATCCGTTTTGACCGTTAGTGTAGATTTTTCAGAGATTTTTTCTTGCAGTAAAAAGTATCCTATATCTGGATGACTATCACAAATTTGATTCAAATCTGCCTAGTTTGACTGTTGTGTAATACACAAAAATTCTAAAGACTACAGATCTGGTCTCTGTATCAATTTTAATGTCTATTTTAATAATATTTTCTAATAAATATTTGCAGATTCGATCAAGTTTAAATTTTATTATAATTTTGTAAGGATGTAAAACATTAATAATATAAAAAGGTACCGCCAACTTAAAACAAACTTAAATGGAATCCAAATCAGTCTAACCATTTCAACAAAGGATTTACAAACAAACATACATGCGAGTATACTTACACTTTCACATCTATAATAGAAGCTAGGTACTGTCTTCAATAAGGCTTTAACAAATTTCGGCTCGGCTAAAGATACTCTTAACTAGATATGTAAGTTTAAGAAACCCAATATTTAGTTATTTATCCCATTTGATTTCATAACCAAGTACCCATACTAAAATATCATACAGCTACATATCACGATTAATTATTATTATTATTTTTGACTACAAATTATATTTTACCATTGATTTTTAAACAATAAAAGTTTTATTTATATTTTATTTAAATAACGATTAATATATTGGGATTTATCGTCATATCAAATTAATAGTCTAACTTCATACCGTAGTCTTTAGACCTTACCGGTGATAATATTGTATTTTAGAAACCCTATTAAACATTTCTATTATAAAATTCCTTAGGAAGCTGTCACCATTAACTGTGAGGCAGTTAATACAATTAAACATATTATTCAAAGGGAATACCATGAGAAAAAATTGTAACAATTATTTTATTATCACACCCAACGCTAGACCCGCGCCCACATGTTTTTTTTTCCACGACAATTACCTAATGCCCATAAAATTAACAGCTAACTACTTTTACAAGGCGAATTGCCGTGACTGTATAATGACCACTGTCCTCTCTGTGCTATTGAAAAACAAGATAATTTATCTTCAAAAACAATAAAAATCACATTTTCAATCTTATTGCTAAGGTTTTAAGGTAATTTATAATGAAATAGGTTGAAGATATAACTTTGTCGTAGTGACGTCTCTATATCAAATGACAGCTGCATTTGATTTTTGTCCACCCACAGCGTACGACAAATGTATTACCATTGTAGAGTAATTTGCGACATTTTTGCGGTATTCTCAATAGATTGTATAATATATTGTTCTTTTTCTAAAGCGTGCCATTAGAATGACTGTGAGTAAATGATGAACGCGTGTACCGGAAGTAGGGTAGGTGGTAATACACTCTGTACTAGTGAGATATGTTTTAACTTGTCTGTTTCCTATACGTTGAAAGCGTCTTTCTTATAAAGTTTTGCCGAATATGTAAGATTACGACAAATTTCTTCACACTATGATGTATTTGTTGAAATATACATACATACAAGAATTTATTGATTAATCCAATATTATGAGTTGTCGGTCGAGACAGAAAAACCGGTTCATTAAATGGTACATAAACGTAAAAGGTAAGTTTTTCAAAAAAGGAAATAAAGGATGCAAAAGTTTATTCTCTACAATAATAGTTACTTTTGTGCTAAAGAGCATAGTTTCCAAGATATCGACCAAAAACTTTTTTCAAGATGGCGCTTGAAGCTCCACCTGGATCTGTCAGCATTTTGTGATTTTATACTCAGTAAATGACTCTAAACCTTAAAAATAAAATGGATCGAAAATTTAGTGCGAGGTTTATCGTAAAAATGAATGATTCATACTTAAAAATATTAGAGGTGTGAGAACTGCGATGTGAACCCACTACACTGAGACTCAAACGAGTGCGTTACTGCATACTTACCAAATAAATAATATATTTTGGACTTGGCCTTCAAAACTTAGGATTCAAAGTAAATAGACCTAAATATTATTATTTAATTAGCAAAAAAAAAATTAAGCACGATTATGTCTGCCTAATTTAAGGAAACCGTATAAACGATATGTGGGCAGCAATAGGAAAAGTGACATTTCGTTTTCCGTTATTGGTCGAGACTTCCGTTTGCTTGTAGGTTTCTTGGTAGGATGAGCATCATTTTGAATACATTGACATAAGTCCAAAGATTAAATTATAAAAATAATAACTATTTAGTGTTACTTATGTTATTTGTTGTATTTTATTGTTTTCAGGGTTCCGTAACCAAAGGTTAAAACTATTACTGTACTCTCCGCTTACTGTAGACTCTGCTGTTCGTCCGTCCGTCTGTCTGTCCATATGTAACCAGGCTGTATCTCATGAACTGCGATAGTTAGACAGTTGAAATTACAGATGATGTATTTTTGTTACTTCTTTAACAACAAATGCTAAAAACAATTCATTTTTTTATGTATCGATACATAGCCTGGCGATTTAATAAAAAGTCTAATACACCCTTCTACTTTTTAAAGGACCCTCCCTACCCCAGTATGGGTAAAATACAATCTCATGGACATGGCGTTTTCCTTAGCGCATATTTAGTTATAAATTAGTAAAGGACTGGTCATTTTGCTTTTGAAAAATCGATTCTCTAAAAGAATGTTACACTACAAATAACTTTTAAGTCGTAATCGAGTTGATGACTGTTAATATAATGCAAATTAATATAATTTTCAATAAAAAATGATAAATTCTTCTAGACAATCTTTATGCTTAAAAAATGACTAGCATTTCAAAAAATCGTTAATGTTTAAAAATTAAATGGTCACTGTAGTACCAACAGAGTTCACAATAGAATTAAAGGTGAAAGGCAATCCTCTTAGCCGCTCCTTGTCTTTGCCTTATGCGGGGTTAACCGCAAGCTACTCGTGGTAAGGAAGGACTACGTATTCATATTACATATAGGCATGATATTTCTTAAATATTTTATTGGACTTCCTATCCTATCTTTAGTTACGATTGAATTTTTGATATAATTTTAATGATAATAATGATACATTCGCGTACTCATTACCGTAACGCTTATTAGTTCTAACGACAACTTAAGTAATCCTGTTTTTTAACAAAAAAAGCTTTATTTCTTGTATATACTCGTAGATAACTAGCTACTAGTAGTTAATACTAACCATTAAAACATACCTAGGTCAAATCTATTAATTTTAGAATTTTCTTTTGTCTATCTGGCTGTGACCGCATCACGAGAAACTACTGGACGGATTTGGATGTGGTATGATGATAGCTGGTTACCCGGGTCAATACATAGGATACTTTTTATTGCGGGAAAAAAATCTCATTTCTGAGAAATCTCAACAAACCGTTATAAACCGGCTATAAAACATTGCACGGTATGTGAAATCTATTTTGTTTCCTGTCTTAAGAACGCGGGCGGAGCCGCGGGAAATGCTAGTATTATATATAGCAGATATAACTGTTTGAACTTTATACCAAGTTACTTGACTCTGTGCCTAACGTTAATAAGTACCTTGTATCAAAACTCTACCTTAGGGCACAAAAATTTTGTAAGCACCTAATTAAGAAACCAAATCTTTCATTACTCTGACCCTCACCTTACGCCATTTTTCAAAGAGCCCCATTACTAAAGGAAAATAAACATCGGTGCCGAAGTTAGACTAATGGCGGATATCACCTTCACCTTCCGTTTCCGTGCAGCAAATGTCAGAGAAACAAGACGTCAAATGTGATACTTATACCCTGTGTTTAATGACTGAAATAGCATGAATTTTTTTTTTGTGGAGAGGTGTACTTTTCAAGATATTAATATATTGAAAATATTTACATAAATCACTTTCGAACTATTTTGCGATGTTTAAATTTGAGTGTAAGAGGGAAATTCTTTTCAAAGATATGAACATCTGTATGTACACATTTTTCTATTTTTATACATCTCATTATATTATTACTTAATTAGATAAAGTTTGTATAAATAAAAATCTATATATAGTCCGCATGTACACTTTTAATTAATTTTATTGAACATTATAAGGAACAGCTATAAATATGGAATCTAAAAACATATATTTTGGCCATGTATTTCTATTATGTATTAATTTTGACACCTTTGACATTGACAGAACTGACATTTTTATTTGACCAAAAACTCGTCTAAAAGGTAGCTGAGTAGAAACGCGCTCGCTTGGGTAAAAAAGTTAAGTGGGTTCAAATCCGGGTCTTGTATCTCTTTTTCTTTTCTTTCTTTTTATTTATTGAGGTCTACCACTGCAGTATACAATTAGATACATGTATAATATACATTATACATACAATTTTAAATATAGGTTAGTAATTGTAATACTATTTTAAGGTAAACAACGTGAACAAAAACAAATGAACATAATAGTAAAATAAAAACAATCAATATGTTTCAGTAATTTTATATATTTTCGTTTATATAAATATATAACTAAACTGATACTATTTTACTACTGATACTATTTGATATATTTTCGCGTGCGAATCAGTGTTAAAATGATTATCACTTATTTCACGGTAAAGGAAAACATCATGAGGAAATTTGCATGTCTGAAAGAACAAGCAAGTTTTGGAAAGACATGTGAAGTCAACTAGCACTTGGCCAGCGTGACCTGGCCCCACTGTCCTCCCGCATGTATCCAGCATTGGAACTTTAAAAAGACTTCTAATACAAATGCTCGCACACAACTAATATCATTACTAATAAAAATGGTATGTATTGGTGTTTCCGTAGTTACAAATAATAACAGAAAAAGCAAGGCAAGTCGTTAATAGAATATAGTTTACATAATACTTTCTTAGGTCTACGCGAATGTTTGACATTTTTGTCGCGGATTTATTATGATTTTTGGTTCCCGACGTTTCGAATGGTTTTCAGCAATCATGGTCACGGGAGAGACTAAGGTATTTTACGTCTCAGGGGTTATATACTTATTACAGACTACTAACTACACTGTAGTTGTCGGTGGGCACTGTTGGGAACCAAAAATTATAATAAATCCGCGACAAAATCCGAAAATAATAATAATAATAATATTAAAATCGTTTATTGCCATGAAGAACATAAAAAAGTTAATATATACAAGGTGGCTTAAATAAATAAATGGCAAAGGGTAATAACTCAGCTGATGCTGCTGAGGCCAGAGTCTTAGACAGCGCTGATTTTCAGTAATACCCAGCTCGATAGGGTGTTGAGCGGGAACATGGCAGTTAAAAAACGGACTATTCCTCCAGTTAACCATTCCAGGTCAGTAAAAAAATAAAAAAAGAGAATAACAAAGAAAGATAGTTTAAATAAAAGATAGTTTCATTTAGAATATAGTTTATTTAGTACAATAAAAAGTATTTGAAGTCGTGACCAAAGTAGCCGTAAGGTGACACCGATGTGGACACGTGCTACTTCCTTCAAACAACCCTCGCTACCACTTCCACTTCACCCTGGACAGTGTAAGTCTAATATTTACTGAGTAATATTTCGTTACTAAATAGAAGACATAGCTTTTAAATGTATACATAAAATAAAATTCTAAGTGAAATCTGTAAGTTTAATATTTATTTGGAAATCTTATTGAAACTGTCATTATTATCGATTTAGGTGCCGTTTTTTAGGATATTTTATGTCTGTCTGCTGTGATCATGAGAAAACATTTTAGTTAAAATGGATAGATTTTAATTAAATTTGGTCAAGAAAAAGATAGTTTACTTTTTACAGCGGGAAAATAGATGTGGAAAGACATGATCAGATGAGAATCTCTAAGAAATGTATACTAGCCGTTAGAACATGTGTGCCCAGGGAATTAGTGCGAATGAATCCAAGCGGAGCAAGGATCCTAGTATAATATAAAATATGATAATATAGAAAAAAAATTGACATGACAGTAACTGGTTCATAGTAGTTATTTTTGACCGACTTCAAAAAAGAGGAGATGCGTATTAATCTAAGTGTATGTTTTTGTCCTACTATATCACAAGTTGTAAACCAAATTCCTGATTTTTTTACTCCATCGCTAATGCTGGTATAAGCTAAATAATTTTACATCGATTTTGTATACGATTTAAGTTTTAGTAACTATATTTCTGAGGCCTGAGGATCCATAAATTAATTATTAATTAAAGCTCAAACAATTTATACAGCAAAATACAATCAAACCCAGATTTAATGAGAATCAACCTAAAACACCAAACAAAGGAAATGGCCACAAAAGTCCAAAGTATACACATTAAAATTCATTGGATATGTTCCTTGCCTCACTTTATAAGACATTCGTAAGCAACTTCCTGCCGTTATATTTCCATAGTTTTAGGCGATTTACAAACTTAACTGCGCCATGAAGAACGTTGTAAAACGAAAAAATATTCAAAAACGTTCCTTATTTTTATTCTGTTACGGAGTATTTTGATTTTTTTTATTGTTATATTATAAATGTTTTGTGCATTTCATATAAAATAATCGCAATATATGATATGTAGGGGTTGTCGTTTTTTGATTCCATTAGGGCACATTTTAAATATGTTTTTTAAAGATGGTTTCAAAGATGATTTCAAAGAATCAATTGTATTTAAATATTTAAAACCTATAAAGTTATAAGTACTTACAATTTACATATATTTTTATAGCTAGAGGATAATCTAGAATGAAAATTCTCATAAAATCTCATTCATTTCCAAACTTCTTTATATGCAAGTACAAAAATATGTACAAAGCTTATTGTTATAGTCAATATGGTAATTTGACTACATTTAAATATTTTAACAACAAGTAGGCGTTTATTGAAAGAAATTAATACTAACGAAATCAATTACCTCACTACTACTTCTTCAACAAAATCTTTAAAGATTATGAGATGAGGACAAAGCTAAACTAAATATAAATTTACCAAAACTGGGGCCTAGTTACTAGGGCTGTGCTAGGGCTCTCACGCACAATATATCGCACGGCCGCGGTAAATGTCGCGGAACGCATCGAATCGCACCGGTCTGTGCTATTTTAAAAAAATACAATTTATTGGTTCGCATTTATGCTTCATCCCCACCGTGACAAATTTCTAGATTTTTCTCCAATAAAATAAATCTATGGTCAATAGATTTAATGCGGGAATAAAATGTTCTGTCGAATGAGTAATGGCTGTTTCAGAAGTAAATTAACGTTTTAGAACGCTTAAAAAGTTGTATACGAATATTATACTTCCTTTTCAATATTTTTAGCATATAAAATAACTATAAGCAGTCAGTGATAGTTTGATAATGAAAAAATATGATGATGATATAGGATATGGTGATGATGAATAAAAATTGGTTCTTTAAATATAAAATTTGTTCATTTTTAAATAAGTAGTATAGAAATATTCCTGCAGCTCTCACACATTTTTTTATTAAAAAAGGTTTTAATGATTTTCATAATTTAAAGTTTTTTTATTGGTTTAAATTTAGGTTATACAAATTATTATTTATGAACTATTAATAAACAAAAACAACTTAAATGCTTTAGAGCGTGGAAAAGTCTTAAATGCATGTAAATAATATCGGAGTAATTTCACTTAATTAATGGACTATTATCACCTTTATAATAAATACTTATCAATTCACAATGCATACAAGAGAGTGCTAAGTCATATTAGTTTTTTCTTGATAAATCGTAAATTGCTGTAATCGTTTAGATGAAATTTTGCATTTAGATACGATTTTCTTCATAAGATTTTTTGTTCTACCGAATAGCTATAGTAGCTACTATATTATTAATATTTTATTTAAGAAACTCATAAATCTATAAATATAACAAGTCATTAACGTTATCCAGTAATAAAAAATTACTTTTGAGAATTATCAAGCCGATTTCACGTCTGGAAGAGTGTAAGATAAGATGGCACATTAGCGAGCTTTCTATCTGAAACTGAAGTTGAAATGGATCTTTATATTTAATGGAGGATATTTTTTGTATGGGTGGGGTCAGAGGTGACGGGCCAATGGCGTCGGGACGCCGACGTGAGTGCGTCCCGCTCTAGTGAGGATGTTCAAGAATTTGTGAGAGAGATGAAAGATTCTATTCTTGGGTAAGTCTGGCGGTTTGGTACAGTCGGGGTCGATTTGTTCGCTTAGAATAATTATATTTTTTATATACATTTTATTTGTAAATTTAAAAATATTATAAAATTAGTAACACATATATTTAATTATTATAATGATTTTGTTTTAAATGATAAATTTTATACATCTCATAAAAAAATATAACTTCTGGAATTTGTAGTAGTTAATACTATGGTACATTATACGTATGCGTATGCTACAGATATTGGCATATTGTATCATTTTTGAATTTTACAAAAAAAATTATTTCTAGTATATTCACTTTACTTATTATTGCAAATTTTATCTATTTAATTATTCACACAGAATATTATTGAATATAGTTTTGTGTTCTACTGTACTCCGTTGGTTTATTCCTGGCTACTGCACGTGAAATAAATCCACTTCGGGATTGCAAGCGAGTTTGGGATTACGAGACTTTTTATGTGCTTTAGGTTTTTAAGGAAATGGAAATGATCGCATTTAACTTTAACTACTTTGAAATTGAACCATTGGAGATGTATAAAATCAAATAGACTCTCTATATAGTACTTTTCTCAGAGATGAGATATTTTCCTGCAATAAAAATAATCTTATATGTTGGTCTATAATGATACCAAGTTTCATCAAAATCAGTCCAGCGGCTTACTCTCTCTCTCTCTCTCTCTTTCTCTCTCTCTCTCTCTCTCATAATGCGGTCACATACAGACAGACACACAAAAATACTAAAAACTATAGATTCGGCCTCTGCATCGATAATAATTACTATTTCTATAAGATTTTGGAAATAATATTTAATGTACTTACCTACAGATGCGATTTAGTATTTTATTATATTATATAAATAACAATAGCATAAAATAAAATAATAATGATTCGCCTTGTTTGAGTATTTTTCTTTTTATTTCCAACCCATTATGTTGCTAATAACCATATTTCGGTATGAAAAGGAACCATTCATTCAAGTTCAGAGACTACCTTATACAAATAAGCTTATATGATTAATTTGCAAAAAGCATATTCTGCAAAACTTATAACGATTTGTGTTTGAAAGTTAAGAATCTTTTATTTTATTATAATTCTACTTGTTATTGTCTTAATAATCCATCCTTAACTATCTTGTTTTGCAGAAATTACCTAACAACAAAATTGATTTCACCAGAAATACTAATATTTCGAATCATTAAGAATTATTATTTTGTTAATCTGCAAAGGTTGTTGATTGTACGAATATGCAAATTTTATTCCAAAATACATATTTTTGGTTTTTTTTGTATTTGCCAACATATTAGTGAATAAAATTTCTTGATATTTATTGGAAAATGTTTGATGTATAATAGATATATAACATATATTTCTTTTATATTTTTAGATATTATGATATTGCTATTTACTCTTATGAAATTCGATACCTTATTTTCTTATAAGTAACTCAATCATAATTTAAATAATATTTTATTTTATATGTAAAATATACAGAATAGGTATTATACGTACATAATGTGCCATCAAAAAGCTAAAAAAAGGTTTAAGACTCATTAAAATGATTAAAAAAGAACAGTCTACGTAATTTTAATTCTATCCCTCCATATATCAACCAATTTACGATTATCATGCAAATGTCAAAATAATTTACAAAAAGACTCCTCCCTAGAGGACTCTACAAAATGTTTATAGTTTCACTCCATTCAACGCACATCAAGCGTAATATTTAGCGTCGAACAAATCACTGAAGCACCAAAATAAACAAATTCATTTCAAAAAAAGTCATTCCCCACGATTAAAAAAGCCCAAAGTTATTTAGATTTCCATAAATACTCAACATGCCACTGGCTTTTTTGAGATATATCTTCCTGGCGACTTTTTTGTGAAATGAAGTGGTGATCTCACAGCAAGTATCGAGTCGATACTGTTTATATAATTAAGTTAAGGCTATAGTATTATTATGATTTGTAAAATATTTTTTTACAAAGTAAAAAAGTGTTCACTCACACGAAACACGAACTTTTTTTAATGGTGTTTAATTTGTGTATGTAAATATTCTGTAATCTTAAATTAGCTTAGCTTTTGAGCTATGAATTTAATGTATAAAAAATGCATGTGCGAATAATAAAATTTTACTAAATATACCCAGAGTATTTCTTGTAACACTGAACAATTTTAATTAAGGTTTTAAAAAATAATTACTAAAAGTGATGTACATTGGTGATAATATTCTTAATTCATCGATATTACCTCTATCCCGTCCCTACACATATGTTTTACAACGCGCACATTGTATTTGGTTTTCGGATCCACGCGTAGGTTAGTGTCGACATAAATCGTGTGCTTCCGACAAATGCGCTTCACTAGCTAATGACATTTTGTTCTCGCTTATAGTTAATAAAGTAGTGATGTAATAAAAAGCAATTTGTTTTTCGACGTGACTTTCAGACGTCCATGTTTAATTACTTTTCAGGAAAGCGACTTCTGTACGTGGTGTTCTGTTAGACTCGTATTTTCACTTTCATTATTTGTTTTGATATCAGTTATTATCATTCTTACTCAATTTAAAGTTAATTAAATAGCCTGTATTAGATATAGATGAAATTAAAAAAAAATAAGTAATAGGTTATATTTGTAATGATTTTATGAAAAAAATATGCTTGTAACTTCTTACAAAATTGTATAAAAATAAAATCTATATGGAAATCTAGTTTGTAACAACTACGACTATAAATACAACTGACTATTGTCTAATCCATGATTTTACAGTAACAGACTTCAAAAATATTCACTTAAACTTAAACTTCAAAAATATTTAAATAAACTTTAATAACACTCATTAAATTTTATAATAATAATTTAATTTAAAGTTCAACGAAAGCAATAAGTACGTTCAGTAAGTAGTATATCATGTTTATGTTCATTAAACTCGTGTTTGAAGCGTGTCTGTTACAACATACAACATGTATCTTCAAACCCGTATAAATTCACGAAATTGACACATTAGCATTTCAATAAAACGAGAAGATTTATCTCTCAAGTCAAATTCTTATAAAGTAACTGGTTAAAATAGCCACGTGTCTTGAAATTTCTGATGCGCTGACCCTATTTTTTTAAAATGATAATTCGAAGTATGTGGCGTGTGTTACTCTCAGTACGTCTTTTATGCATCTCAATGAGATAAAGTGGTATCTCGACAGATTTAATGTAAACAGGTTACACTCGTGTCAAGCGCGTGCTGTATGCCTTTATTCGTTATCAGTATTAATAAGTATTATTATTAGTCTATGTTAGGAACTAAATATATATTGGAGGGATAGTTTTATTGTAAACTAAATTAGTAGGTTATGTTTATGTTTAAGAAATGAGACATTTTCCGGCTTTATATTTTTTCACCTTTTAAAACTGCCTTGGACTTTCAAAACCAAAATAAGCTAATTGGTTCAGCTGTTCTTGAGCTTTTGTGAGACTAACAAACTTCAATTCATTTTTATATTAATAAATAAATAAAATAATGTATATTACAATTTAAAATTTAACAATTACTGATCAAATATATATATTGTATGAATGTATGTATAATGAGTATAAAAAAATCCTGTGAGAGCTCCAATAGTTCACACTTTGTGTTCAAATTATTGGCGCATTGTGCGATTTCAATCGATATTCTTATTATTTGCATAAATTTCTCAGCACAATAAATTTTACGAGTAAAGGTCAAAAATGCGTCAAAAGATTAATGATATAACGACATAACAAGTGTTACACCGCGGTTCTCAAGACCGTACCTCACCGCACCCGTACAGGGGGCTTTTCAAGAAATTCCACTTTCTACGCAACTAGTAAGTAACTATTCAACACATAAATCGTGCAAAGATCCGCGAATTCTCACAATGGCGACTATCGAAGCCGGGACATTAATTATAAATTCTGGACGCGGTATGATCTATCGGGCATTGTCCACTAAAGGTCACCGCTTGACCCGTGAGAAAAGACACTATCGAAAAAAATGTAATAATGATTTTATATTTAAAATTGTCGACCCTAAAATTTGAATATCCCCTACAAAACACGTAAGGTCCGTTAAGAAAACAGTGCATTGTGAGGACCGGTCAGTTATTGTGCGAGTAATTTATTCTGTCGCATGTACGCTGCGACGTAGTGTCATCGTATTATTATTCAAATCCAGGCAGGTGCTGAAACTGACCTTCGATTCGGTCATATATTTGACCAGGTTTCTGATTTGGATTGGACTTTTAATTTTGTTTTAAACCTTGTCTTAATTAGACTTTTTAATCGTTTGTTTTTTATCGCGAATATTTAATTAAAATACGTGTATAGAAATAAACAATATGTATAGGTCATGTCTTCGTCTGCATATAAATTTGTTTTTTTTAATATTTCGTAGTCAGTGAATTTATGTAAAAAACAAAAAAGGTGAAAATAAAATACAAACTAATATTTTTTTTATATATATTTTCATATAATAAAATTAGTGAATGTGACAGATTTTCTGTTTATATGTATTATTTTAAAACTTATAATTTTAAATAACTTTTGAAAATGATTTAGGTACTCAAGGAGTGTCTTTATGTATGTTACCTACAACAATTAATTATTGTTTTATTTTATGTTTAGACTATAGTACTATAAGTAGGTACATATGTTTAAAAGATATTTGATGTAACATAACTCTACCAACAATAAAATGTCGAAACAAAATGTTGAGGTATTATGAACATAAATAACCTATAGATAATTTTTAATATGCAATTTATGTTATCATTATAATAAAAAAATACGTTATTGAACACATGAACCAACCGACCAAAAGTCGTTTACTTTTCCTTTCCCAACAAGCTAACTTATTCATGGTGGAGATAGCGCGTTTTCCCCAAAAAGGGAATTTTTCCACAAAGGGCCATCAATCAATGGGATTACATGAGCGATCGCCGATCTCCACTTTAATCATCGGTCCCTAGGGGCTGTATAAAAATTTTAATGTCCGGCAGCGACTGAATTGATTTTGCCCTTATTTTAATATTTCTGGACCCCGTTTGTTGACGTAACGGTATATTTCAAAGTCTTGGGTAAATATAAGTAATGGTTTTTATGGGTTGAGCTTCTCGTTAAAGTTGGCATCAATGTTCATTCAAATACATGTAATTCTTTTTACTTGTTTTGAGCAATCGCGATTGTGGCCTCCAAAATACAAATCTTGAATTAGCAACAATTTTAGGTTACTTCGTCTGTGTTAAAACTTCTGTCTTATAACTGCCTATTACCACATCTATATCATTTTATTTACAAATTATATAAAATTAATATAATTTGTAAATAAAATGATTTTTAAATGAAATTTTACCAACTTTAAAAGAGGTAAGCATGAGATAATACGCCTATTTTTTGTCCTTACAGAAATGATAAGGTATTTATTGATAGATGGTGATAGATGTTTTGGCCTTTCGAGTTTGTTTAGTATAAATAGATTGATATTAACCCTGTTTATACATTTACTGTGAGAACTCTGAAGGAGTGAAGGAGTGTAATCCACGGGGCTACGTAAAGCCGGCGATTTAAGCAATACCCGCGCTTACGCGGATCACGCCAACCCCTTGCAAATGCGATTTGCAAGTGATTGTTGGTTTCCATTGTCTTTATTTTAGGTATAAGTACTATTTAATGTATTTGACTAAAATACAATACTAAGTTTTTGTTATAAGTACATATCTGAATGTAAATTTGACTAATTTTATGAAAAACTATATATATGTAGTTCAAATATTATTATTATATATTCTTAATATTAGGTACAAGGCTTAGAACCTCACAATGTTTTATGCTGGTTCATTAAATTGTACATTTTTAATAGCTAAATAACTAATAATGTGCAGATTTTAGCTAAACTAATGACAATTATTATTAATTTAGCAAATTTTTATTTTATGTCTGTCTGTTTGTCATCGTGATACATAACTATAGGCATACACGTTATTACGATTATATTTAGCATATAATTTTAACATAAAGCTAAGGACTCTAAAATAAGATTAGTTAGTTACCATAAAATACTAAAGTAGTAAGATTTAGTAAAAAAAATATTTCTGAAAACCCTAAGAATTATTGAAAGATTGGGTATGAAAAATATTTAAAATTGTAATTCAGGAACAATGGAGACTGACATCGATGGACGAACGCTACCCTTTAACCATGCCTCGTAAAATTTTATCTGAAGATCATACCTCTTCAATATGCGTATGTTCCTTCAATAGCTTATTTATACCATTTCCACTACTTTTTTACTGCGGCATCATTTAATATAGTAAATACTGGATTTGTGGGAAATCGTTGCGTTTAATATTACGTATATTTTTTTAATAAAATTGTTAGTTCGTACATTTTTTTTCTTAGTAATGTTTTTCAAACTGATATGGTAGTTGCTGGCATTTGATAGTTGATAAATGTAAATTAACTTGAAAGTTTGAATGATTATTTTATAAAAAAATCGGTTTAAACAAGATAACTAAGCTAAGGTTTAAGATCCAAAACTTTACTTTTTTATATTCAAATCTCTATAGTTACGTATAAGTAGCGGCTGGTCTCCCCAATTCTTTGCGGTCCAAGAAGTTTTACATTGCAATTTTATTTATAGCAAAATTATACGTCGTCCGTCCGTGAGAAACGATATGAAGGGACACGACATAACGGGGGATTATTCTTACTTGATTTGATTATTTTGAAAAATACTTTTTCTAAATTTTTATTCATCATTATTGTTAACACGTGACCCGTCAAATTTAAAGTAACAATATTTACTTATGTAATCGCTAGTATACACTATAGTGTATACTAGCGACTCGCCCTCGCTTCGCTCGGGCTCTTCCCTAGATTTAGCACAGGCAAAGCCGCGGGTTCCGCTAGTTATGCATATAAACCTTCCCCTTAAATCACTCTATCTATTAAAAAAACCGCATCAAAATCCGTTGCGTAGTTTTAAAGGTTTAAGCATACATAGGATATAGGGACAGAGAAAGCGACTTTGTTTTATACTATGTAGTGATGAAGTATAGCTACTGATTAGACTAGGTGAGGTTGTGGGCCACTACAAAATCTGCCTTATTGATGGATAAAGACTAGTCTATACTAATGTTATAAAGCTGAAGAGTTTGTTTGTTTGATTGGTTTTTGGTTTGAACGCGCTAATCTCAATCTCAGGAACTATTGGTCCGAATTGAAAAATTCTTTTTGTGTTGGATAGTCCGTTTATCGAGGAAGGCTATATTTGTACAGTGCTTTTGTACTTATCAACTGTTTTTAAAATTCACGTACCTACCAAATTTTTAGGTTTCATCAAACGTAACTTTTTACAGTGTTAGTCCGATTTCGATGATTCTTTTTTTGTTGGATAGGTTATTACTTATTACTTTGCTAACATAGTAGAACTATACTTAATAAGAAAAAACTTTAAGGCAAAAATCAGAAAATACAGTAAATTTTATAGAAAGAGAATGACAAGGGAGAAAATAATATACATACTAATACATACCAACTTAATAAAAAATATTAACTTCATAGATATCAATTGCACAATTTTAAAATTTAAGTTATTATGTTATGTTTACGTATGTGTAAAAAATATTTATCTTCATTGATAATTTTTTTTTATTTTACAGACTTTTCTATTGTAAATATGTATTATTTTAGGATGTATCTATTAAAAATATACTCAAAACAAACAAACAAAGATTTGTGTCTAAAATATGCAAATTGATAGTTATTTCGTTAAGTTAGTAGGTATAAAATAACAGAGTTTTGTAAATATTAATCTCGTAAATTTTTGTCAACAGCCCATTTGATGGATAGGGGTAGGATATTGACGCAATATCCTTGAACCGCTGGAGGAACAAAACTCGTAGGAAGGGCGATAAACTATCATTTATGTTCGAGAAATTCATTATTCTAATAATTTAAACAGCTATAAATATATCTTTATTTAATTTATTGTTTTTTTATTACTATCACTATATGTCACTTAAATTTCGCTTAACTAAGTTAAGTTTTAGGTACCCAATATTTTAAAAGATTGTCTTAATCAAAATGATTGTCATAGAGTACCTACTAAAGTTTTTGAAAATAATTAATATGTACAAACTTATATAAATTACTAAATGTTAATTGTGGTTGCTACTGACCTTAGATGTTAAAAAGCGACCTAAAATAAATAACTAAAATAAAAAAAAACACCTAATTTTATTTAAGTTAATTTCTGTACAATGTTTAGGCACAATAAAGAATAGTACAAGTATATAAAAACAATAATTAATATTAATAAACACCTATAAAAAATATTTATTAGTAGTGATAAATGTTTTTAATCAATAGGTCTAAATAAGTCTAATGTCTATATATAAAATCCTTTCGCTCAAATATAACTAATAATATAATCAATTTCTTTTGAAAATAATCAATTTATAATAAAAACTATTCTAAGATTAATGGTATTATTAGTAATAATATATAATATAAATTATATTCGAAAAAACTTCACTTTCAATGTAAACACCCGGTCAATTTTCTTTAAGACGGTGGTATAAAAAATATTGTATTGGGTAACAGAAGGGCGTGTGATTTTAGAATCAAAAATAGGGCTTGTTAGTGGTCAGTCGTTTTTTTTAACAAAGGCTAAGCAAATTTGTACAACACTCGCTTTAGTAGCTGTGAATAGGTACGTTTATTTGAAAGATTTTTTAAGATTAAATATTTATGGGATGTTCTACAAAAGACGTATATAAATAATAGTTTGAAAAAAAATTAAACTACTTTGACAACATTGAGTGGAGTTTTGAGAAATTCTTATTGCATTGGACTCAAAGAGCTCAAAATTAAACAGCGTATTATAAATTAAACTCAAGCAATCATGGTCACGGGAATGCTGTAAAGCATTCGAAACGTCGGAAACCAAAAATCTAAATAAATCCGCGACAAAATCCAAAAAGATAGATTCTTCTCTTCTTCTTCTATGCACGGCTGTTTTCCGCACTTAATGACTGCTCGTTCAGCGTGAGCTTGTGCCCATCGAGTTAGTCTGATCACCCCAGGGCGTCCCAGTAATCAAGCAGGCTGCCGATGTTCTGAATGCTTTCCTGAAGGGTCCTATTATGACCTAGTTTTTCTGTACGCAGGCGTTCAAGCTCTCCACATTCTAGTAGAATGTGGGCTGGTGTTTCTTCTCCCTACAGACACGCTCTACAACGTGGGCTGTTTGTGATACCTATATTAAACAAATATTTATTGAGTTGGCAGTGTCCTGTTATAAGGCCCACCACCGTTATATCAATAAAATCACCAAGATAGTTTCATTTGTAATGTCAAATATTCGCGTAAACATAAAAAGTATTATTTAAACAGCGTATTTTATAAATGTCATAGAAAGGAAAATAGCATTTTATAAATATTTGAAGTACTTATAAACTCATATAAGCTTTTAGAGTAATATCGAAAATATTAAGTTTATGTTAAGTTTTAGTTAAATTTCCAAATTCAATAACTTATTTACTATACCCCAAAGACGATCCAAACCAAACCGATCTTCAAAGCGGCCGATAACATCAGACTAGCTCTATTTTCTAAACAAACAACAACGGCGAAGGACACACACGACACAGTCAAGGTGCACCCTATCTATTATTCGACCTCTTTGGCTGTACAAACTTCTTTCACCGGCACAAAATATAATTGCCTTTGCCCCTGTCCATTGTCCTGCCAAAATCTTTAAAAAAAATAAAGTTGTGACGGTATTCAAAACACACGTCATTTTCTGTATCGATTTATCGCGTCACGAATCGAAATGTCCTTTGTGGAATTTCGGACCAAATCCCTTATTAGTTTAACCGTGAAGTCGCCGACAGTTCCCATGACGTTTAAATTTGTTTTTTTCACTTATTTCATGGATTTCTGGACGACATTGCATTGTCGCGAATAGTTTTCGGAAGTGAAACGGATTAGTTCCGTTATCGATGGACAGTAGTAAAATTACGATTTTGCATTTTGAAATGGGAATTTTATTCAAATTCTCCCCTCGTTTTATTATGGGATTGTCGCAATGCACCGTGCGCTTCGAGATTTATTTTAAGAACTGCCAAGAAATATTGTTATCTTGAGTTGGAGTTTTATCTGATATTTTTATTAGAATGCCGTACAAGTTTGATTTTAGTTGTATTAATTCAATTGTACATTCAATGACAATTTTAATGTAAAATATTTTATATAGTAAATTTACTCGCTAAGAATACTAATGATATGCATAAACAATATGGTTTTTATGATTATAGTTCTAAATGAATATAATGAGAATGAAAAGATGTATGTTGTATAATAATCCAGTCGATAGGGTCTCTGATTACGAGTTCGGTAACAAAAGTCTAGATGTTGCAGATAACCCGGTAGCCACAATGCGGGGTGCATTACACCCCTCGGCGGTTTTAGGGTTGAACAACTGTTATTAAAGTTAATAACCATAATATAAAGTTACTAAACATTATGTAAAAAATATTGTTTATTAAATAATTTTTAGTTTTTAACATTTATAACTATTTATAAACTCATATTATGCTGTATCATATAATATGTCTTGGCTCTTTATGGGCTACAATGAGCCCAAAACATTTACTTTAAAATATCCATTTTCGTACCAGCTGTCCCTTTTACCCTAAAAAGATTTTTGTATTAAAAGAAACTGCAGAGAAAAATATTTGTATCTAAATTAAGTACCTAAATTTAATAAATGCTTTCCAACCCTGTATCCGTCACAAAAGGTTGCGCTGAAGCCCACGCAATGAGTGACATAATAACCGACGAACTGATCACAGATAAGCTATTAATTTGGCTCAAGTATCCCATTCTATATCAAAATCATACCATGCTTTTAATCTTAGAAATATTGTATTAAAATGAATTATATTTGTTACACAATAAAGTTCAAATTAAGTTCACACTAATTATCAACTTTAGGAATGAAATTGATATGAAACGGCATTGTAAAGACGTACAATGGTTATATTGTTTTTCTATTTAGTTCAAAACGTTGATTAGGCGGGTGCCCTTGAGGCCTGAATGATTGATTAATATTCAGATTTGCGTGACTTCTGTACAAGGGTTACGCGTTCAGTTTTTGGTTTAACGTCTTTATTGGCTGTTAAGTAATGATTTAAATGTTTACTTCGACGATTACTTTTCACTACTATGTTATATACCTACTTACCACATATTATTTTTGGTTAAGGAATATATAATCAGTCCCTCTAGAGACTCTGATTGCTGTAAAGCATTCGAAATTTCGAGAACCAAACATCAAAATAAATTCACGACAAAATCTGAAAACATAACAAATGAAACACCGTTTTATTTAAAATAAATATAGGTAAGTTTTTTTTTTCTCAGGCATTACATTTTTTCCCCATTGTTGACCCGAATAACGAGCTATCATCGTACGAAGAAATTTTATCAAAATCGAGTCAAGAAAAGTCGAGAAATTTCTGAGTAACTTAAAGTAACCGTTATAACGTAACTAAAAACGAACCCGGACGTAGCGAGGGTGAGTTACGCTAGTTGATAATAATAATATTAATAAGGGTCATTGGATGTAATACTATTTACTATGGTAATTTATGTTCAAGCATTGTCTCAACGCTATGTAATTGCTTAAACAATTCATGAGCTAAACAGATTGCCTAGATCAATTATGATGCGGTTTGAGGTCACCTAATTGCGAAGGTGTGAAGCTATTTCAGGATCAAGGGCCACGTAAATATGAATTATATTATTCAGAGCTCATTAGACTTTATTAGTTTACATTAAAATGATCTAGAAGGATCTATAATTGTTAAATAAGATTAAATCAGTATTGTTACTAGTTTTTTTGCATCGACTTCAGTCGTATAATTTATTGATGTACACGTGTATAGCTTCGCTTTTCGTAGTTGTAGCGTGAAGTTTATTTTTTTTTAAACTTTAAGCTTAAATAACTTCCTTAGGTTTAGGCTATATAAACAAGAAAAAAAAACAAAAATTCATTCGAAAATCGATTATCATAGTAATATTTAATTATTATTACTATATTTCAGCAGTACCGTGCAATTTTGATGTTTTTATATACGTGTCTCCTGGGTGTAACGTTTTAATTTAACTTATGGTTATTAATTTATATCATTTTCTCAAATACTTTTAATCAATTTATAATGTTTTCAAACTAATGTAAATATAATGTTTCAATACAGTTCAGTTAATTCCAATTTGCCTTCACAGTACACAATAAAAAAAAATACTTATTAAGTTAAGGCATAAAGTATTTCGTCACCACTAGTTTAGTCATTTACATCACATACAGACAGACACACGGACAGTTAATTTGTATTTATAATCTTAATATTATCACAATACGGGTATTCTTGTGTACAATCTATAGGATCGCTATAATTACCGAGTTTAATTTATAATAATATTGTACAGTTTACAGATCATATATTTGATTAAAATAATTCGAGAGAAGTGTATGTTGTAAGTTATTACATAGTTACTGCTATAAAGTTATGAACCATACTTTACGACCTTTTCTCATAACTATCAAATGTACAGAAAAAATAATAAAAACTGTCGAGCCACAAGTAGATATTTATATATTAGATGATTATTCATCGACCTAAAACACTACAGCTTTTCACTAAATGCATATGAAAGTATATACGGTACTTACATCAATTTTTAAATTTGAGTCTGTATTTCTGTCTGTTTACTCCGGGTAATCTCTGAAACAGCTGGACTGATTTTGACTGGACTTTCACTCGCAGATAGCTAATGCTATAGGGAGTAACTTAGACTACATTTTGTTTTGAAAATTATAAACTGTTTAATTAATTTTAACTTAAGCTCCGCGAAATGGGCCGGATTTGTTAGTACATAATATGTACACTGTGCATTGTACATATAGTATTATTTAATTGACAGTCGTAAAGCGACAGGCTGTTTAGTGTCGAGATATATTGCGTACATGGTCTTAAATATTAATTATATATGCAGATAGTCATTAGAAATTTTATTGTATGTTAATTATAATAGTAATAATAAATACCAATAGGATAAGCTCATGTAAGTGATAATTTGATAAGTATATGCTTACAAGTTTTATTTATAGTTGGACGTAATATTTTATTTGATGTACCTAATTTAATTTAATATTTACGTCATAACAGAGTCTGGTATTAAAACTAATTCTTTTTCGAATACAACATAAGAATGTCCAGAGGCATCGAGAAGATTTAATAATATTAATAGAAACAATATCTATGCATATATTCATAGTCATTTATAGTCTTTATTTAACGTCCCCAATGTTAGGCAAGAGCCTCCTTTCAGTAAGAGGGAGATTGGACCATAGTCCACCACGCTATCCAAATGCAAGTTGGCGGACTTCACATGTCTTTCAAAAACTTGATAGGTTCTCTCAGTCATGCAGGTTTCCTCTCGATGTTTTTCTTCGTCGTAAGATAAGTGGTAATCATGTTAGAAATAATTCGCACATCAAAATATCAGGGATGCGAGACCCGGATTTGAACCCAATCGTTTCTCTCGGTTATCCAAGCGAGAGCGTTACCATTATGCTACCACTACCTATATATTACGTACAGCTAATTAAGGACGATTTAAATATTTACGTTTTATTTATTATGTTAAATACGTAAAATTTTGATAATCTGGAATACTTAATATGTCAAATTCTTGAACATAAATGTAACTTCGTCAAAATTTCGGAGTATTTCTTAGACGGAAGATCATCTGGTGCAAAAACCACGACACGGCAGAAAGGCGGTGAATCTTGACAAATTTACGACGGTTTTTGTGCCACTTTTTCACCGCACCGCCTTTTATGGTTCCCATAAGTGTTCGAGATTGCGAGGTTTTTTCTGATTTTCGCTGAAGATCGACCTGACTCGAGGTGTTAACTCAATTTTATCTAAGCCCGTTTGACACAGGGTTACGTTTGTTAATGTGTTATCTGATAGCCAAATGACTTTTGAAAGAAGATTAAAGATTGTGTTAAAATATTAATATCGTAATTTATATAACTTTTAAAACTAATAATGCATATTTGTTTATGAATCATTTCAAATCTAATCAAAATCAAATCAAAATATTTTATTCAGCATAAAAATTGTTACAATTTCTTACTGAAAATCATGAGTCTACCACCAGTTCGGAAAGTTATTAACTATTCAAAATTCTAATCATTTATCAATACATGTCACAATAATAGCTTTTTACTAATTACATATGGAATCTTACATGGTAAATACATAATATGTTACTAATAGGAAAAACAAAATTTTGAAAATTTTCGTCCATCTATTTATTTCAGCCGGTATTTTAACAGTTCTTTCACTGATAATTAGCTATAGAATAAGTGACTTAGTCTACTTTCACTTAGAAAAAAGAATTATAAAATGGCTCAAAAAATACCTAGAGACGAATCTTAGGAAAAAAGGGTGAGTCGCTGAAAGAAAATAATTGTCCTTATACCTAATTGTTCTGTCTAAGCCTGTTTGTTCGCAGAAACTAATCTCTGTCTACATAAATTCTACCAGACTAACTTAATTTTTTACATTTTAAGTCCACTAGTCACTCAGGTACGTTTTAGATTTATTAGAGATGAGATATTTCTCCGAAGAAAAATGTATCTTATATGTTCACTCGGATAACCAGCTATCATCATACCAAATTTCATTAAAATCTATTCAGGAAGTTTTTCTTTGACGGACAAAGATTCTTAAAACTATAAATCTATACGGCCCCTGTATCGACTTCGAGATAAGATTTTCCAATAAATATTTAATGTACAGGTTCGATTTTTATTTTATGTAGAAATACTAAAGAAAGGATGTGTAGAATACCTAATAGTATGCAAATTGCTATACAAATACATACATAACGTACCTAAAATATAATTCAGGTTCATACCAATGCATCTTATTAACAAAGAATAAAATATTATTTTTAATTTTATGCTTCACATTTGGTCTTAAAGTTAAATAACTCTAAAGATGGGCTTGATCTTTGATACAAATCAACAAAACCCGTTGACACGCCACGTGCTTATGCGCAGCATCCCTTCTAGATGTTAACCCGTAAACGCGTGCGGGATCAATAAGACCCACCTTCGAGATCTACTCCCCTATACCCGTTTATCTTAAGCACAATCCCTTTTTATCCCTTTTACGTAAGGGTTAGGGTACATGAATCGTGCGCAAAGATTCTGTAATGTACCACGTGCCCTTTGTTCAGATAAAAAGAAGCAATCTCTTCTTTATGTTCGAAGCCTTTTATGTAACGTCGATCTTTTATCAAATGTGTAGGTACTTACAAGTTATATATACGTATTATTGTTACTTTAGCACATGGCATAATGGTTATATATTTTAGGACAATTAATTTGTCATTATAGGACAATAATAATACTTTAGGTACTATTATTATACAAAACTTTGTTACAAATTTTCGTGTTTTAATTGTATATAGCTGAATCGTGTTAGTCCAAATTTGAGTAATCAAAATCAAGTTTTTGATGCGGCGCTATAAAATTCCCAGAACACATTTTAAACACGTGAACTCAAACCGTGGGACCACACATGTGGATTGAATAAAACTACAATATGTAGGCAAATCCGAAAACCAGATTCCTTTCTTCATCAATATTCACAATATTAGAGGAAGCCCCTTTTTTGAATCACTTTTTTGTACAGGTTTCGTAACGACTTTTTTCTTCAACCAAAAGACGATGATGACCCATGACCTCTGTACTTAGGGACCCTTTGAGCGAAGAACGGTTGAAATCTAGTTTGTGAAAAAACGTGTCCTATCTATTTTGTTCACAACAGTAAAGTTAAAATGAATAGGGCATCATATCTGAAACGTATGTTGAGGCCGCTTTCTTAAATATATTCTTTATAAAATTTATATAATACATAAATCTATAAGAATACAAACAGCGTCATTCATTAGGGAATACATATAAAACTATTCCTTTCATATGTTCCTCACATTTGTTGCAATGAAAATTATTTAATATAAGCCTTTAACGTCAACTCCTTTTATTGCTGTTGAGTCTTCATCACTAATAACAGTTATCGGAGATCTATTAATAACTCTTAATCATTGGTTGGATGTTTTACGAAACATCACAACGTCGTCTTGAAAAAACCGACACATTTTTTGTGCAAAAAAGTCCCTAAGGATTTGACACAATAGCCCCATAGCGCTCCCGTTAAGTAACCCAATTTTTGCACCATAAATAATAAGAAAAAAAAATTACAAAAGATAACGGTCTTTCGTATTTTTTTAAGTGACGGCTCTGAGGATGTATGAATTAATTTGTATTACGCCCCAATGCTTACATACAAAGTGGTTATTGAGAGCGAAAATTAGCCCACATTCAGAAGCTTTTTTATATTTTTTATCGAAAAAAAATCTTTTTACACGTTCTAATATTTTGTGACAATATTGACAGATCCAGCCCGGCCGCTTCGAGATAGGATCGAGTATTTGTAAATAATCTCATTGAAAATTAATACTATTCTTAAGGTTTTACCAATGGCTGATTGGGTTTATTGTTAAAAGTTTTTACATCTTAAACAAGAGCTCTTTGATTTCTCGAGATTTAGAATAATTTTGGTGGATTAAATTTGATGCTGTGATTTGAATAAATTGAATATTTTGATAATATTTTAAGGATATTTAAATTAAAGGAAGTTTTCTTTATTACTACTATTACTATTAACCCTTAAGAATAGCTCCTATTCTGAATGGTATAGTAAAGTATACTATAGTATGATAATGTAACACCAAAAAGTCATGTGTAGTGTAGGTATATACAAAACAGTACTTTTGTTCGTTCGTTAAAAAATTTAACTAATTACTAATATATTCAATTATTAGGAAATCGAAGTACGATTCAGTTTTTTATTGTTGAAAGAAAAAAAGTCACTGATAATAAAATGTTAATAAAGCTTTTTCAAAGGCATCCCTGTACACAAGTCAGCATCCGCAGGGCTTATTTAAGGGTTAATCATGTAACCTCAACCGTTAACTTGAACCACGTGCTAGGCGAGGGTTAAACATTAAGAGTAAAAAGTACAAAAAGTTAAACGGATAAATATAACAACTAAATTTACCCTTTTAAAATGTACGTAACACTTATTTGGGCTAGTATATAGTAATAAGGAGTTTATATTTTTTCAAACTTTATAATAGGTATTCAGTACCTACATATAAATAAAATTAAAGTCTTAGTTTGTAATATCAACATAACAGGTTTTTAATAAATGCAATATTAATATTTAATAATGCATAATATATAATATATATAATATATATAATAAAATTACATACTTTTAAGAAAACAATATAATAATATATATAATTTATGTCTATGTGTCTGTTTGTTTGTTACCACTAATCTCTGTAACAGCTGGACAGATTTTGATTTGATTTTTACAGCAGTTAGCTGATGTTATAAGGAGAAAATTTTCAAATAAATATTAGGGTTCCATTCAAAAAATTAAAAATGTAGAACGTGCCCAGAGGACGGACCCGAGCAAACAAGGGCATAGTAGTGTTAGTCGTAAGTCTATACTAATATTATAAAGATGAAAGGTTTGTATGTAATGACTCAAAAAGTACTGGACCGATTTTAAAGATTCTTTCACCATTTGAATGCTACATTATCACTGATTAATATAGGCTATTTTAATTGCAAGAAAAAAATAAGGATCCCGACTTAAACTACGATAACAGGAGACGAGGTGTGCACGCCGCACATAATATTATATATGAAATAGGTAGTTTCGCGGCTCAGGAGTATATTAAACCTGGAGTAATTTTGGAGAATTTTTAACCCAGCGAGTGATCGAATAAATTTTAGTAGCAATAAAAAATGAACGCGGGCAAAGCCGCGCGTATTGCTAATATTTCATAAAATTTGAACATATTTATTGGTGTTGTAATAAAAAGGAAAATAATAATATCCATTATTTACTTAAAATTCTTAATACAGCGTTGATAAATAAAACCTCTTTCTTATTAAGAAAGTTCGTTACCTACAGCTACATAACCCACAGAATATCGAAAACTTTGAACAGAGATATTATTATATTCTTAAGGGACGTCCGAAGTTCCCGGAGATTAAGGATTAAGCATTGATTAGGCTATTCTCCGGGGAAATATAAATGCAATTGGTTTGACTCGTCTGATTGAAAGTGTTTTATTGAACGCTTTCGTTTAAGAAATATTTACTCGTAAAAGTATTATTATATAAAGAAAGAAGAAGAAGGAAGAAAAAAGAAGGAAGAAGAAAGGAAGGAAGAAGAAGGATTTTGACTTTAGTATATGACCCTATAGCAAATACATTAGAAAAGGAAGGAGATATCTGGCTTTCACGGAAAAAGTTTTAACGGTAACAACTTATAATGTGCAAATTAAGCTTATTAACTCATGTCAACTTTTCTATTTTTTACTTTTCCTTCTTCTCAGTTCACGAGAGTCACAAGTCACAAGAAATGACTACCATAATTTTTCTTACAAAATACTTTACCTACTCCTCATAGCTCTATCACCGTTCTAAGAGCAAAGGGATTAATCAATCATATATCAATATTATAAGTGCGGTCTGTATTCATGCTAGAGTCCGATAGGATAGCAATTTACTTAGGTACTTTTCAAAATACGGAGGTGAAAAATACCAATGTACCCACCCCGAGCCACTGAGAACATATATTACATGGCGCGACTCGAAACTCAAACCTAGGACTTCCGGATTTACAACCGTACATGCGAGCTACTATCACTAAGGCAGATATTAGCGTATCATTAATCCCACACCTACAAAAGGCACTTAAGACAAATCCATTAAGTCTATTCGCGCGAACGTTTTTGTCAAACAGCACCAACCTTGCCTCCCTGTTAATCGAGGATTAAGTGGCGTAAGCGTACAATCCTATCACTCGCCAACAAATCTCATTTTCACTGCACTTTAATCCGATATTATCGGCTTGCCTTTACCTATGAGGCAATGGTTTTCTGATAACCATATACATTGCTGCTTAAATTAAAAATATTAGCATAGTATTTTATTGTATAATATCCTTTTACTATAGAGATTACTAAAGTGTCTTTTGAAGTAAATAATTATTATAAGAATATAAGAGTTTTCATTCTTTTAAAACTTGAGTTTGTTTTTCAATGTTTAATTGTAATGATTATGTAAATATTATAAATTGTATATGTTTATCATGATTTAGATATAAAAGTTATGGTTATTATAATAGCCATAATATATAAATTGTCAATGGAAGAGTTACATAGCGATAGATGTGAGAGGATGTATCGTGGTGTCGAAAAGCGTTCGCTTTGTAGTCAATTAAGTGATCATCCAGGGGTTCTGCGCAATTGGTCGCCTCCGCACAATGCGGTGGAGCCGATGCGGTGATATTGTGAACCAGAGCGAGCTTTTATTAGACTTATTAGGGTGATGCTATAAAGAGATTCGTTTAATCGTGGTTAATTTTAAGATTTTCCTCCAAAATAAAAAGTAGAAATTTTCCATTGGCTAGTATACAAGTTCTGTCTAATGGTATAAAAATATACTTAACGGAATCATCAAGTATTATTCAAAATAAATATTTTTGAATAACATAAAATGATTATTTCATATTTTTGTTGATCACGGCATAGATTCGCATCGAATGAAACTGGGCGTTGAAATCGCCGCGTTAAACGCGTTCAATCGTGAAATCGCATCAACGGTTCCAGACCGCGACCGACGGTTGCGCGCCTCTGACCGACCACAGATTATTGGGGGCCATTTTTCCCAGATTTTAGGATGAATTTCCGCGTAATATTGTTACGTATTTACAGATTTGCTGAGCTTTTCTAAAAGGAAATCCTATTCTCATATATTTACCATGCTTCGTGTAGAATCTTTGTTTAATTTTATATACGATTACAGTGGATTCCTTAGAGAAATGATATTTTCCTGCAATAAAAAGTATGCTTTTATCAATATATTCGCTATCACCATACCAACTTTCATCAAAATCGGTTCAAAATCGGTCGGTGTTCTTTTCGCGATGCGGTCACAAATAGACAGACAGGAAATCTAAACCTATTGATTCGGTTCTTGAATCGATAATAATGATTATTTCAATAATTTGATTCATTATTTAATATATATATTTAAAAAGACAAAGATGTTGGAAGCAATCTGAATATTTTATAATAAATATTAAAGATATATAATACATGCTCAGATGACATCGGGAAGCCATTACTGATAGTGACAGGACTGCGTCGTAGAAGATAACCTCTGAACTCTTTATCTATAATAAAAATAGGTTATATACCGAAGCATACAGTTTATGTGTGATGGATATTTTGTTTAAGAAAACATATTTAAAGACAATTGCAAAATAAGAAGTATAAAGTAGGTATATGGATTTGAAAAAATCATCAGCTAAAATCTTATTTTTATTTATTTTTGATGTATAATAGAAAATTATAACAATTGCATCGATGAAATTATGTTTTAATATGATGAAAGAATAGGCATTAGTTGGTTATTTTTTGAATAAGTACGAGTAATAAGTTGATCAAACACTACATTTCACATTCATTATATTTTATATCAAACCTAACCTTATATGTGTATATCTTTTCTTTCTATTCTATTATAATTATCAATGACTAGTATATATTTAACATATTGCATTGAACTTATGTATTAAAACTTAACCTAACCATTATTATTTTTTTGACGAAAAATTTTCACCTAACATGTAGGTATGTGTAAGAACTGTACAAAACAACTTTATTGCGAGAATATAATAAATTATTAATGACATAATTCTCCACGAAATCTATAAGCAATCGTTTAGTCGAACCGAAATTGATGGCACAGCGACGAACGCGTCAGACGTTCCTAAATTACCTTGTCCATGAAAAAAGCAAAACGGCAAGCGAACGAGTGATTTAAGGGTGACGGTTCCGTACCTATTGTCTTATTTGCGGATCGTTTAAGACAGGGGTCTCCAAAGTTTTTTGATTTTGAGTTATCTGGCACAATGAAAAAATCTAGGCATCTTGTAAAAGATAAAGAATTTCATAGAGCAGAAACTGCATATTTTTTTTTATTTCAAATCTATTACGTAAAACTTAGTCGTATCTGTATACTTAATATTTTTGGAAAATCTTATTGATTTAGTTATTATTATCAAAACAAGATTTTAAGATAATACTTTCTTTAGTCTCTTTCGTGACCATGATTGCTATAAATTGCTGTAAAGCATTCGAAACGTCAGGAACCAAAAATCAAAATAAATCCGCGACAAAATCCGAAAAGATAGTTTTATTTAAAACAGAAGATTTTGTTAATATTCGGTATGATGGTACCTCGTTATCCGGGTCATAGGATAGTTTTTACTGCAGGGAAGTATAACACCCCAGAGAAATCTACACTAAATAAATTTATGTATTTCTCTACTATTGCTTAAAAACTCACGAACCAACACATACATGTCAGGTTTATTATATTATCAATACCATGTACCTAATTTTATCTTAATACGCTCTAAAGTCACTCTTAGATTTTCTGCTCATATGCCTACAAAATTGAACCCACTACCTCGAAGGTATGGCAAGCCATGCCATAGCGCTTTATTGTCAGTTTGAGAAGCCCTGACTTGAACTGTGATAGGAAGTGAGTGATTTATGCCTATAAAGTATTTGTATCGGCTAAAACAGTACGGAATGCCCTTTGTAAGTGATCAACAATTTTTGAACACCAAATTGAGTTGGATCTTAATGTTTGCAGTTTGCGACCATTCTTTGAAATTTAATGTGCGCTTCTCAATAAATGTGTTAGCAGCTTCCTTTATCTCGTACAATACGAGATGACACTTGCAGTGGTTTAAGTTAATATACGGTATAGAAAGTGACGTCTGTTTGTTCCTAAAATGATTTTTTGTTTTATTTAACAACATATTTTAGATTGACTGACTTAGATTCTTATTTAAAATGTTTTATACGACGAATATTTATTGCTAGTACTACTTACTTATAAAAATATGTTTTTTTACGAAATGCTTATCTTTATATTGTCTGTCTAAATAAATACCCATATCTATGAGTAATTCCTGTTTGACATTGTGTAAATAATGATTAACTTTAAATAAGATAAAAACTTTACTAATTACATATATTACCAGTAGATGCCTACCTACTAACATATATACTGTTTACATTAAGAAACAGCTTACTACACATAATATTATACATATCTAAAGTTTATGAAATAATACTTGTAGTAAAATCTACTACAACTCATTTTACTTAACTCTTAAAAAAATACATTGATCTAAAGATAGCAAAAGAAAAATATAGGTATCACCATTTCTACCTGCTCCCAATTACTCAGCGCGGGGGGAGGGGGTGACGAGACATACAGACCTATGCCACGATCGATGATAAGCTTTCAGATGAATCTCCGTCCGGGCTTTCTGAGGATATAGCATCATTTATAAAATGAAAATACCTTTTCATTTTATATTTATTTACAGTTGAGACCTCTAAATACTTTTTTGAATGTTAGATTTCAATAATAAAGGTTTTTGGATAATATTAAAGTAGTTCAAAAGAACAATAAAGTTATAAGTTCTTATTATGTTATTGTATTTGAATATAGTGACCTAAATTAATACCTAACCTTACTTAACCTTTGTAAATTTTAATTTTATTGGTTCACATAAACTATCAAAAATTTTGTTCTTTTTGCGTTCACCGCTAACAAATATTTGAATCTATATTTATAAGTATATTTCAGTAAAAATTATAGCTCTTAAGTTTTAGCATCTATATATCGATGGCTCCTACGTACATAGGCCTAAGTGAAAAAACTAAACTTTACAGGAGGAGAGTTTAAAGCTGCCAGAACTACATTTTGGGTCACATCTTTTTAACTACTAAACCGATTTTTATGTAATTTCGCAGCAAGTGGTAACGAATGGTGTAGTTTATATGTATATAACTATTTTTTGTGTATTTCTTATATATTTTAAGAATTTGCATATTCGTCTTTTTACTTCGTTGGTTTCTTACGTTTTCGATTTTATTGTTCAACGTAAACAGGCTCAAGTGACTTTCAGCCTTTTTACAAATATCAACCCTAACTAATGTTTCAATACAATATTGCTTTTATTTTAAATATATATCAAATTCTAAAAATATTTCAAGCTATAAACATTAACGGTCAGTCTGAAAATTATATCTAACTTGGCGTGATTTCATTTTAAAGCTTGTACGTCTATATACAGCGTGCAAGTAACGTTAGGTCTTTTTACCTTCTAGCAATGTCAAAAATAAAATATTTTAGAAAAACCAATTTGGTAATTTGGTAATTGGTTCTATATGAATTTGGTAAATCTAGTATCACAATCATCAATGTTTTCAAAAAATATGTGCGTATATGGGCCTTTCTCTACTAACAGGAAAATCATGGTCCAAGCATTTTTTTTTACTTTGGCTGTATTAATGCATAGTTTTATTTATTTAAACACATAATATATAACCTGTTCTTTAAGGAGCCAATCTTATTCAGTATTTAGAATCATAATCATTTCATAAATTCGGTTTAAAAGCCACTAAAAACAGTCCTCTGTTATGTCCTAATTCCGGATCGAGTATGATTCGGTACGGTTTTTATTAGTTGTATTTAAAAATGTAAAATCTTATAACTCTGTGAACATAAAGAATATTGAATGCATGTGAACAAAAAACAATTATAATTTTAGAGAATTTTTTAGTACTAAAAACTAGTGTTCGAATTTTGTTCATACATTTTTGAACAGGTCCTCTGTCAAATTTTGAATATGGCGCCACGAAAATATTAAACACTATTGTGGTTACATTTCGCGTGACACGGAACGTTAACAGTGTGAAGTTTGCTCGGTCGCCATGCTAAACAAGTCGCCGGCGTTTTACGCAGTGACAACACCGCGTCTGTGTGGGAGCCACGTCTCTGTAGTGTTGAGTGAACATTCCTCTGGTAAGTCTATTTTACGATGTTTTATGTGTTATAATTATACTTGTTTAACAATAAAATTGCTTAGTGTGATAATTTATAGCTGTTTCTGTGTTATGAAATAATATTTAAAATGATACGTGGTATGACATTTTTACGTAAAAATAACAGTCCTCTGTGCAACATTCCTCTGGATTAATATGAACAAATTTATAACACAGGATTGTTTTATTTGACGTCCGTGTATTTTATTAATATTCTTTATAGTCTACACTAACCTACTCCTTGCCGATAACCTCTTTCTTTCTTAGACTGGCCTGTCACGCTAGTTCAGATCTTTTGTTTTCTGTTATTATGGATTTTGGAATATGAAATAATACGTACGTAGTAACTGCCAGTTTTTAAGCCCTTACGGTTTTTTTTAGGTATTGATAGTATGTTTTTTTGTTTTAGTATTGCCGCAATCCACCAAAGAAGAAACCTAAAACCAAAGAAGAAATAAAAGAGCTGAAACGAATTGCAAAGATTAAGATATCAACGGCTAAAAAATGACCCTGAACGGCTAAAAGATGTAAAAAGAGAGCAGTTGAAGGAAAAAGAACGACGATACTACCAAAGAAAGAAGGAAAAAGGTACAAGAAAGTCAGTTAAAGATATGAGTCGACGTGAACACAAAGCTGTGACTGAGGAATGGAGAAAGCTTATCGCGCAAAAAAAGCTTTGAAAGAAATAACAAACAATTTTGTACGACAAAATACGCCCAAATCCGAGGGTTCACCTTCCCCTCAACGTTCTGTCTCTCCATCAATACTACATATGACCACTCCACGATGTGATGCAAGTAATGCGAGAAAGCGTAATGCTAGAAATTAACGTGACAAAATTATAAAGGATAAAGAAAAGATTGAGTATTATAGAAAAAAATCCGAGAAGTATAGGAAGTGATTAGAAAGTTTGGAAAAAGCTAAGACAAAGGAAAATGTAGACACACCTAACACTAAACTTACCAAAATGTGATTCGACAGAAACTCGCAGAGAAGTAGACTCTGGAAGTGAAAACATGGGCAACTCACAGGATTCTACAATGGAGACTGACGACGACGCTGCACTGGCTGGACCTAGTTCTATCAAACAACAGAATTACATCATTGGTGATTACGTCTTGGTTAAATTTCTACTAAGAAACAGTGAATATTGTTATGCTGCAGTAATCAATAAGACAGACACGGAAGAAGGCGAGCTAACAGTTACCTTCTTAAAAATTTGTGATGACAAAGGACAGACATTCAGAGTCGATGAAAGTGATGTTTCTGATGTGTTCTTTGACCAAGTATTAAAGAAGTTGCCAAACCCAGATATTGCCCTAAAAGGGAAACGAATATTTAATTATTTTAATATACCTGTACCTGTTTTTACGAAATAAGTCTGCATTGATAAGTAAACAAGGCTGATTCTTAGTACTTACGCTTAATTTTGATTATAATTATTTTAATTCGTTACTGAGAGAGCTAAGCTCGCAATTTGTTCCTGATAAATATAAGTATTTAAATTCTGTAGGTGATACAGTATTCAATAAAGAAGAGAATTTATTTGATTACAATACCTAATTAATATTGTGTTTTTCTTCATATAAACATTGACATAAACTGTTATCTGGGTGGAAAAAACAGTCCTTTGGGTGGCAAAACAGTCCTCTGTCGCATTTTTTTACAAAATTGTCTATAATTCGAAAAATAAGGGAAAATTACAATGGTTTCTTGTTTATATGTATTTATATTATAACTATCTATCGACTTAACATACTATATTTTTAATTTTCTAGAAAAATAGGGTTAGGACAACTATCAATAGACAAGTTTCCAGTTAGTAGAGAAAGGCCCATATAACATTTATTTTTAATTTTAAAATAAATAATTATTTTGATTATTATTTGAAACATGGTATAATTTAAACACATTATGTTTCAGTATTAACAAAATAGGGAATAGATTTTAAATTTGAAATAAAAATATTTTATGAAGTATGAACAGCTATTTTGATAATATCACAATCAACAATCCAATGGAGTGACAGTAATGTCTCGTCTTTTAATCCTTGTAATTTCATCAAAGTCAAAAGCTGCCAAATTGTACACTTTAAATTATTTCATTAAGTAATAAATAAGTAGTAGTATAATTAAATAAGTTCAATCTCCTTGGAGACAATATAAGATTTAGGGCCGGTTATGATTTTGCATATCGTAAAGCTAAAAAAAACTTGGTACGGCTAAGTGCAGCTCGTTTTTCATCTTTAGTCTTCAATGAACGAGCTTAATTTTTATTGCTTATATGTATGTCGTATATGCCAATTTCATATCTTAAATCGGTTCAGGTAAATTTTTAAAAACATGGCATGTGTCACATATATCTTTTTTTCAAATTTGTTTATAGCGATCTAAGTTCAATCTCATTGACAATGTCTCGATATTGTCGCATCGATCCACGCCTTGTTGGATACTTATTTGGATTAAAACATTCTTTATAAATATCGTATACAAGCATCTAAATGTGAACAATCCATCCAAATACACTTTGCTGGAATCCTTTCGACAGTAGTGAAATTCTACTGGGACATAACTTCACATCCATCACGCTCTCGATTATAGCGCCAATAGTAACTAGTACAGGCTGATTTTTGTGATGACCTTTTTAGTGGATGCCAAAAAAATATTGTTTTACAAACTCGAGTTTTCTTCTCGTTATGTATTTCATATGCTTGTGTTATTGTAGCTGTCTAGTACAGGTAAATAATAAATATAAGTAAATGAACATGCGATGAGAGTGGGAGTAACTGTTGTACGTTTGTTAGTTTTCTGAATATATCTCGTTAAAATACCGTGGGGTATTGTGTGTAGTGCTTTAAATGGTCACCAATAGGCCAAAATTGTGTGATTGCGCCGAATGATTTTGCATAAGTTTTTCAAGCGTTTACGTTTTATATTATCTCAGTCTTATTCTTCCAATGTCCTTTCTTTTAATAAATCTTGGTTCAAACATGGCTGGTTCAATAACTGATGGAATAGATCGCTAGATACGATAGTATCCAGATTTTTATATAGATTACCATCAATAGGTTCGGTTAGCTCTGGTTACGGAATTGGTGTAATTTTTAATGGTCCTTGTTTGCTGTAAATGTGTAATTGCAAAAATATCAAAAAATAAATTTTCGTGTGCATATTCCGCACCAGATGGAAGAAGAGACACTTCAAAATATATAAAGCTATGGGTCCTACATACCAGACCTCTCGTCACGTGTTACCGCTGTCTGAAAATGCCACTATGAACAGAAAAAAGTGCACATTATCTGATCTAAGAAACCCTCACAAAATAACCCAATTAAGACATGAAAGAAGTGTTTACAATGCAAGTCATTAAACAACTGTTCCCTTACAAAACGCCTGTCTGCACTTACGCCATAGTAGGTTATTAAGTCAATAGTAAAAATGAACTAATAAAAGAACTGTCATAATATACAAATCTATATTTCTAGCCGTTATGGATAAAAAAAATCTTAATTAGTTCTCATCAGATACAAAAAATAACTTATCTTAAAATTAGGCGAACATGATTTACGAAAAACCGAATCACGTAAAAAGCCATATGTGATATTTCGCCTTTATACAAGGTTTTGGGTAAACTAACATTGATAAGAAAATAATTTTACAATAACTAAATAATTATTACTTCAGTAGTGCAATATATATAGAGATAATAAATACTCGACAAATACCGAGTATAAGGACTGAAGTGGTACCTCCGCCCCATCACCGCGCGCCAGACGCCATCACTCAACGCAGTAAATGAACCAAACGTCCGATCGGGCTTTGTACACGGTCGTTCAGTGTACATACGCCTATTTGGAAAATTTTTTATTTTTGATCTATTACAAAAAAAAATTTTTTTCCTTTTTGATGTCATAGAATAGGACACAAGGAACTCATTGCACTAATAATTGGAAAAAGGCTTAAGCGGCAGTTTCGCCCATGTACGTAGGAGCCATCGATATTGTGTTTCATTTTTGGTATTATAAGAGTGCATTAAAATATCCATTTTACGTAGAGACCACCAAAATACAAGACATTTTGGAACTTTTTGTCAGGTTTATAATATATACCTATTTATAAATACTTTTTGATCATTAGTTACAGTTATTTATGAAACAATAACATTATTAATCTTATAATTGCAGTGCCTACGTGTCTCTAAAGATATAGCTACGACTCAATTCGCCTCATATTTATAATACCAAAACAAACAAAGACAGTGAATTCGTATTTTCCTATTCACAAAAAACTTGAAGCTAATAATCTGAGAGGGAGAGAGGGCGGGTCAGAGGTCGGCCCGCCCCCGCGCCCTAGAGTGAGCCTTTACATCTGTGTGGGTACCTGAAGTGTCACATATCAGATATCAGGTAATACGTTTAGGAAAACAAGGTTGAAAGGAAATTTTAATAAATAACCGTCATTTTAGCTATTTTAGTCGAATATATTATCAATTTGGTTTATTTTATAAAATTGAATATTGTATAAGGGGTATAATATTGTATTTGAGAGTTGTGTTTGAGATTGGTATAATCCTTTGTACATAAAGTTATTTTCGTTAAATGTAAATGTATTTGGCATTATACTTTGAGTTTGTTAGTAATGCTACCTGATGTATTTGGATTTCTCGAATCTTGGATAGTAGATCTTGGAATTTTTGGAACTTGAAAAACTTAGATTCTGAAGTATAAATATTGATAATACATATAAGCAAAAAGAATGGACTTAAATTCAATAGACTGTATAAATCAGTAGATATCGTGGGAGCCATTTGGTGATCTGCCAAGTCTAATAAGATTAAGAGTAAAGACGGAACTATAGACATTTTTGCGGATATTTTCCGAAAGTACTGTCAAATTTATTATTTTTATACTGACCCAGTTTCTAACTCTAATCACATCTCCTGATGACTTCCCATATTTTACAATTAGTACATTGGACATTGTTTATTTTGTATTGAAGTAAAACTCTTATTAAAATGTTTTCGAAGAATAGAAATATAAAAATTAAACAAAGCTAAATATACATTAAATTACATAATAAAAGGTATATACATTAAATTACAATTTTAAGAGTCTGTTTTTAGCAATTAAAGAGTCTTGAATAGAAAATAGAACAACTAGTGCTCTATATTTCAAGAAGTTTGTGGAATTATAATTCAATGAGACGCGAATTTGCCTAATAGCTAATGAGATTCAGTTGATATGAAATCGGCTTCAGTTTGCCCGATCGAGGCCGGTCAAGCGAATATTAACCTAGATTAAAATAAGCATTTTATCGAGAGCTCTCTTTATAAGACGTGGTAAACTGAAAAATAAATAAACAATTTAGATTTTCAAAGTTACTGTAGTAGTAAAATAATATATATTAGAATATCTAATTATTGAAACAATACCTACTTTCCATAAAATTGTTTACTACGAAACAACAGGAAAGTCATAATTTCAAATGCGACATTGGCTTTTATGACCTATAATAAAGATCATAAATATTCATCATTAGAATCGTGTTATTATTACAAATATTAATCCTCAACAAGTATAAATGTTACCATTTTATTGTGTTATAAATCATTAATTAAATCTATTTTAACAGAAAATTAAATTATTTATCGTACAATACTAAAATTGAATTTATGATAAATCAGTATAAAATGACAGATATTCCAAATGGTAGAGAGACACGTCGCAAGCGCTCGAGTGCCGCGCGTAGAATGCGCGGGAGTGACGCCCGCGGCCCCGCCCACACACGCCCCGTATCTAGATCATTGTTAATTCTTTTTTAGATTTACGCGAATATTTGACATTTCAAATAAAACTGTATCGTTTGCGGATTTATTTAGATTTTAGGTTTACTATCTTTCTTGTGACCATAACCTACTGTAAACCTTTCAAAACCTCGAGAATCAAAAGTAAGAAAAATCCACGAAAATTCCTGTAAAAAATTGTTTTAGTTAAAACAGATCATTTAATGAATTGGGATGTGTTTGTAAGAAAAGAGGTGATTTCGATCTAATTTAATTTTATATTTAGACATTGAAAAATACTTTTGTAGAATATTCTCATTTAAATATAAATGTTGCTGAATTAATGTACAAAACTTTATATTTCAACACGATATAAAACAGAAGAATTTACCACAACTTTATTTTATAAATAACTACTAAAAACTACTAAGTGCTAATTAATTATTTTGTGACTTATGTCAATATGATTAAAGGCTTAAATAACTTAAACACGGTTTTGTATACACATTTTATTTGTTGACAACTTTGCCAATTAATGTGATTGACTCAAGAATGCAGCTACCGAGTGTTCATTACTTCGTCACTGTGACCTTATAAGTTCATATGCATTCGTATAAAGAAACGCTTAAAAATACAATATGTAATAATCATAATATACAAAAAGATATTATTTACAAAAACATTGTATAACATAGTTTTATTCATATTATTTAAGCTTAGACAAAATAACTAAATATTGGACTTACAAAAGTAGAGTTTTAACCGAAAACAAAAAGCTAAAACTGAAATCCATTAGTTTCAGCGCGTCTCTATCTAGTCTCTACGTAGAGCGCTACGTCTCAAGGATAGCGTCTATGTTAACATTGCGGTAGGTAGCGCAGAAATATGGACGTCGGAAAGTTGATACAAAGTAGGATTTTCAGGTACCGTCAAGATGCAAATGCTACATTTCATACAACATTTGTTGAGTTTTCATAATTTATCAGAATATCTTAGTAAAAACAGAAGATATTTACATACTCATCGATTTTGAAAACGAAATTTATTAATGTGTACCAAATACCTATTAACTAGAATATTCCTTGAATTACAAAAATCAGTACTCTGTGTAACTTTACTAGTAGACGATATTTTTAAACATAATTAACAATAAAACGAAAGCTAAAATTAAATATCTAATTCTGCAACAATCTATAATATTAATTTAACTAATAACCTAAAATAATCTAAAGAAACGGCGATATTTAACCGCTTCAAACACAAACAAAATTTATACATTACTATTCACTACATCAAAAAAACTGAAACCGTTATAAACTCTACATACAATATACGCTATATAAAAAAAATATCCAAACAAAAAGCGTATTTTCTTACCGACGGTACACAAAGATTTTCCCCCTAGTGGGGGGGGTCGTGGCGGGGCCTTCGCTCCCTGCCCCCGGGCCACCGGGCCAATAGCAGTGCGCCGTGCCCCGATAGAGTTCAGTCGCGATTCTACCGCGACCCTTGACACACGCGCCACCGCGTTCTTACCTCGCGATCTCAACCGGCATCATCACGCACGGCGCGCTAGTATACGGCGGGGCCCCGGGGCTTTGCCCTCCGAGGGCCTCCGACCTTCCGCCTTTGGAACTTGGCTTCCGCAACAGTTGGAGAGAGGATGAACTACTGCCGTCCACTCCCGCGAGCCAGGCCGCGTCGACGCAGAGTGGCTCGTCGGCTACAGATAAGGGCCAGAATGTGGAATGCGTCGTCTGCGGAGATAAGTCCTCCGGGAAACACTATGGCCAATTCACGTGTGAGGGTACGTAGGCAGTGAAAGTGTTTTTGTGTTGTGTTGGTGCGGGTCAGAGGTCACTGTTTTATTGCTTAGTTTTTGCAAGTACAGGTTATGTGAAAAATGTAAGATTTTGATATTTAGAGGATAGGTAAAATACTAGGAAAATTAGGAAATTTTAACAATTTTACAATTAAATCAAAGAAAAATTATATATTTAAGTATAAATTGCACGTCGAAATTCGAATTAGTTACTTAATACATAGTTAACGAAATGGCACTTTTAATTATTGTCTTATAAATATTAAAACACAAAACTTAACGTCCATAAAATAAAAATAATAATTATTTATTCTTTCTGCGATTTTAATTTTTAAAAAATACTTGAATTTTACTACGGAAAGTGAGTTTGAAGTATTCCCGTAAAAAAACTACCTTTATCGTTTATTAAAAAAATAAACTTAAAGCTGAGAAAACTTTTAAGAATGTTGCCATTTCCTAACTAATTAACATTAACACATTTCTTAACTAAAAATACCTATGTAGTAGGTGTTAACAATTAAGAGTAAAAGTTGACATTTATTTAAATTAATAAAATTTAAAAGGGATGAAGTTAAACTCAAAAATATCAATTAATTGCGTCTAATCAGAATGCAATAAGACAAAGTTTTCGCAAACTGCCTGCCTCTCAAGATAAGGGGATGCCTCACTTTTATGCAAATTAGCCGCGGGAATATTACTTGTTATTGGCGACCTTTTGCTTTATTTCGCGAACTTTTTTTGCTGTTAATCAAAATTCAATATTACTTTTAAAACAATATATTATTCGTTCGTAAAATATCTATAACAACAGAAAGCTTGAGCTAGAAAGCTGTTAGATATGGTCGTAGTCATTTTTTTATTCTAAGGTGTTTTAAGATGCAATATCTAAAATCTTTAGTTATTATTAAATTAAAAAATAAAACAAAACTATAGGTATTCTTTTAAAATAAATGTAGAGTGCACTTATGTAAAAGAAGACACTTTGTGCAATTCGAATAAACTAAGTGTTATTACATAGAGAATGTTAATTCTTCAAGCTATTTTTAAATAATGCTACACACTGTACACGTGCAAATATAAAAATGTTTAAAAAATATGGCGATGGTATCACAGTTACAATTTATACCTATAGAATATCTATTAAGTATAAATAGGCAAAGACTACCAGTATTTGTCACCACTTTTCTTTTTTTCCTTATGCCTAAATAATTTGACTATAGTCAAACCACCTCAACAATCACTTTTTATAGGTAAATTAAATTTTGAGTTATGGCAAGGTTTGAAATCAATCATTTCAATTTTATTAATTTAAAACGGGCCAGTTAAGTATAAATTACTTCGCCAATGTTGAGTGGAATAGTGAAGAGACGAAGGAGGCAGGATTTCTAAACATTCTTCGCTGTATTTTATTTGCGTCTACAGTCAATATAGTAATTAATAAGGCGTTATAGATTATAACCTTACTTTAATATTATACAGCATATAATAAAGAATAATTTAGATTTAAAGCACAGATTGTCTGTGAATAGTGAATAGTCTATTAAGATTGGCTTAACACGAACAAACAAACAACTAATTAATTCAAGAATAGATTACTAGTTCTATAATAATAATTTGCTATTAATTGAGCAAAATCTCAATGGCTTAGTGGTTATAATTTAATAGATCTTAGGGTCAAAGTTCAATTTCGAAATCGGATTATATAAGTTAGTCTTGTTTTGTGTCTTTACTGTTATTTTTTGAAAAATAAAGGCTTTTAAAGTTTTATACTACGTGAATAATACTTATAGATAATAAATAAATATTTTCGACAATAACAAAATAATGACTTATAATTTCTTGGAAACAATAAAATAACTTGCTAATTCTGATTAAAACTAAATACCATCGACAGTTAATAACTAGTTAGGTCTTAAGTAATTAGCGCAGATAGCCTTAGCGATAAAAAAGTGAATGACGCCCTGGGAACTTAAAACGGCGGTTTCTCCGCAATGCCCTCGTCTGTTAGAAGCGTGATAATCGTATAAGTATGTAAGAATTATATGTGACACTATTTAAATACTTTCACTAGACGTTTGTTAAACTTTATATTTTCAATTTTTCAAGTATACGACCTAGATTGTGCTTGAGCTTTAATATTGAAGCAAGTTCTTATAGTTTTAGTAATAAATTAAGACAAGATATATTTTTTTTGGTAAGGAAATATAAATTAAGATTCAAATTGATTTATATTAGCGTTTAAAATTTTATTTTGTCATTTTAAAATACTAGGTTTTTCCTAAACTCTTTTCGTTCTAACTGTTACTCGACTCTAGGTATAAAAAAAATAAATCATTTTGAACATAATAACTAACAAACATTAAAATTTGTAATATTAGATTGTATCAAAAGATTTTCACATTATATATATACGTTATAGTAATTTTTACTAACAATTTTTATTTTGAATATTTTATTAATAAAAAGCTTTTACTTTCAGCCCTCTGATGTTTTTACATATTAACGCTAAATATTGTTTTCACATATATTGAATACGAAGAGAGAAATATATAAACAAAACGTTAAATATGCAATATATCACACATTACTTCTATAAAACATGCTTAATACTATAACTAACCTACAACAGCCCTGACCTCGACGCGTTGACGCTATATTTTCAATGTAGGTAAAACTAACGCACTTAATGAAAGAAAAGGGGTTTGCATGCTACTGCTATTTATGCTCTCTCTCTCTCTCTCTACTCTACTCTCTCTATCTCTCTGTCTACTCTCTCTCTCTCTTTATTAGTCTATCTGTGTACAAAATTTCATCCAAATCAGCTTAGCTGTTTCAGAGTTATATACTTATGTACATAAACACATAACTTGCAAACTTTTGCATATTTCCTACTTGCTGTACCATCGTCGCGGGTTCGAGTCCAGCTATGAGTTATGAGCTTACCAACTACATGATATTCGGTGTTACGTTCCGTATATTTATATTTTATTTATACTGTTTTTTAAGTAGCAGTCTGATTTTTTAATCATTTTGAAAGTATATTATGTATATTTGTATATATTAGTACTTACGTCACGTTTTAGTGCTTATAGAAAACTTTTTAAATTAGTTATATTAAATGATGCGATTTCCGTATTTCAAAAATAAGAATTAATCAGCATCGGCAGATATTGCTTCCTCTTTGAACTTTGAATTGAAATATGAGGATACTGATACGGACAATCCAACTTCCGTTATGTTACATATTATTAAAAAGCTTCAATCTCATGAAACTTTTTTTGGTATTCATATATTTTTTATTTAATGAATATGCCTATGTGTGTATAAATTGTAAGACTTCAAAATTATAGATAGGTTTAGGAGAATCTGATAACCTAACTAGATTACTACGTAGAAAGTCTACGTCAGACGCAATCATTATATTATGAACTAAACAATAAATCATAATATTTCATTTGCTCAACCAACAAGTGCATTCACTATTATTATAGTAAAAATTGCGTTTTTTTTTTGATTAACCTCGCACTAAATTTCCGAATATTTTTTCTAATTCTGTTTTTACTGGACTATATTGGCAGTGGGTCTTTGACAGTACAAATATTTTCTATTTGCGCCTTTTTTTTGTATTCAGCCCCACCGTTGGGTTCGGGATTCCCTACGAAGGGAATGAGAGGCTATACCTCATCTATTTGACTACCTAAATGGGGGTTGAAGGGTGTTACATGTCTTTCTAACAGTTACGAACCTCGAAGTCTCACCTCGCTTACTTAGTTCCTTAATCGACCACTAGTGGTAAGCCACTGGTCTAATACTAGATAATACAAACTTTTTCTAAAGCATATATAATATATTACTATACATTTACCATTATTACACTAAGTTTAATTTGGCGCCTACATATCTAAATCAGGTGCCAAGTCATTCTTCTTTAAATTTAAATTCTGCCTAATTTACTTATATTTCAATTTCAAGCAAAGCTTATCGTTTGGCATTTCGTTTTTTTTGTTTATTGATCTGCAAAACAAATGCTAATAAAAACACACGTATAAAATAATAATTGCTTATAAAACTAATACTAGAGATTGTATTTTTCTACATTTTTCTAGATACAAATACAGCATTCGTGTTTTGCTCTAAACCTTAATTTGCACGGATAGAACATGTGACCGACGATATAACAAATCATTTATTTTATAATACCACTGAGTCAATACGAAATGTAAATGAGGCACATTCGTAGTGGCGCCAAAGCATGCTTCCTCATTAATTTGCTTAGTATATTAATAACTTTAGCCGATAAAATCTATCGTTGCGCCGCCGTTGATCTATAGTCAAAATTATTTCATTGAATAATAAATAAATTTCTTTTATCGGCCCTGTGGCGCCAAATAGGTCGTGACTTTTTTATCTCCAGGAATGTCTCGGTGAAATATGCAAGTATATTATTAGTTATTTGATATAAACAATTACTTTATATTAGTTCATGTAACATAAACTTTAGGACAGATGCGGCTAGACGATGAATTTTCGTAATTGGTATCGTAGTTTTTAAGATATCAACGAATATATTTCATTATTTTACTATAGAAATTGTTATTCACTTATTTAAAGTATCGTAGCAGATCGTTATTGCTATCAAATGTTCTGCCTATAATTGAACCTGTAACCCCTGGACAGCAAGCAGTGCAACTTATAATTCCACTGGGCCAATATTAATTTTAACATAGTTGTTTATAAGTTGAACTTGCTCACAAAACGTTCTGTGCATTTATTTATACTATGATTACCCGACTAGATAATTATGTTGGGTTTAAAGACATATTTGTCATTAATTATAATCTAGATATAACTCTATGACAATACTAAGAACCAATACAGTGTTTACTCATCAAGTGACAAATAAAAAAATAGGTGTAAGTAAAAACAAAAATATTTAAAGGTTCCGTTCATTCTATCACAATTACCATAATACGAGTTATCGATAAACTGCATTAGTGTCGCACCCATAAACTGTTATTTTGATGTCGACAAATACGCTATATTAACTTTTGGACCTCCCGCTGGTCAGATGCAACCTTGTCGTACTCAATGCAAGTGACGCTCGAAGGTGAATCGCAGTAAAACTTTACAACCGCTATACCGACAAGGTCCCTAACGAAGCGCCTCTTTTGACTTAAATGCTCGGGTACGCACTGATCGTAGTTGACACCTGCGACTAATGATGTGACGTATTGAGATTAATGTATCGATATTGCAATAATAAAACACTACTCGATTAAAACTACTAGCAGAACTATTACTATGTTTATTATACTTTTGAAAAATTATAAAAAAATGAACTTATTAATAATAAAATAAGAACTTGGGCATTGAATATTAATTTTTTTCTAACAAATTCTATGCATCCTATTTTGTAGCATTTTAAAAAAAATAAAACAAAATTCGTTACAATTATGATGAGCTAAGAAGAATAAAATATGTTATACATAAATTAGTTGTGTACATTAAAATATTTCAACATAACTATAACACATTTGGATAGAAACCATTAGATACACTCATTAGACACGATCAGAAACTGATCAGCCATAATCAGAAGCATCAAAACCAATGTCAAATAATCTGACACTAAATTTCACCTGTCTTCGACTACAAACATTTAAATTTTCAACGAATACAAACGCTCAAATTAAACTAAGTAGGTACCGAATTGTCGATGCGGCGCCTCACTATATCGGCTTTAACCGGTCAGTTTATGGTATGTTTTGTCCGCGATACCATGGCAGTTAACCCTATCTTTACGAGCGCCTCTAAACATAAGTGTCTCTCCGAACTTATTTATTCTTATCTCATTCCACTTTTTAAATTGAATCTGTGATCGGCGCGTGTGTGGCACTCTCTCGCTACTAAAACTGTCAATAAACTCCTCGGTCGATATGAATCATGAGAGCTTTAATGAAATTTAAGGTATTTAACGCTTTATTTATGTGCGTGGCACAACACTACTTAATAAGGTAAACAGAACTTGAGCTTTCAAAGAGCTTTTTTATAATTTGCCATCATATACATAAGCACGTTTGATTAAAAATCTTTTAAAGACAAAAAGACGTATATTTTTTGTAATATTAGTTACTAGACGTATATGATTGATTTTAAACTAATTTTGAATATGAATTTATTATGTAAGTTTCTACTTTGAAACTACATGTGTATTGCTTATATTATATTTTAAATTTATTCATAAATTATATTTTAAAATTGTATATGTTCTATATAAACTATGTTTGAATACTTCTGAATAATATTATGTATTTCATAAGAATAATAATATGTAAAATCAAGTATAAATACATCCTTGGTTTTAAATAACCTATTGTTCGGAGTGATTAAAATTCTTTTTTACAATGTATTTATAGTTGTTAGGTAATACTTGACAAAGCAAATTCATTGATTTTCTTTTATTTTTCCGTTGAATATCCACATTATTCAAATATATGTTACTAGTATTCACCTAGCATTTAAAATTCAATCATATTAACGATAAAATTACGGTTCCCAAAGTTTGATGGTATTAAAGCTCGTTAAAAGCTACTAAGTAAAAACAGAAAATCGATTTACAGGGGAAAAATGCTACTGAAATGTATTGGTTTTTGCCTTTTCATTAACATATATGTAATTAATGTAAAAGAATACCTAATAACAAGCTTAAAAGCTCAATAATGAACTTATTTCAGTCTTAATTTTATGATCAAAGATGATTTTAATAAAACTTTGTAGCCTAATCGTTATTTAATTTACATACTTTTCTGTTAAACCGTAAATGGTATAGTAATTTTCCAATAATATAGCGATTCAAACATTAAGTATCTAGGTTCTTAAAACCCTAACTCTATGTAGAGCAACTAACAAAGAAAAATCTGTTCTAAGTATTAATTTCGAATCATAAATTGATTTAAAAAATATTTAAATACAAAGTTACCTATACATGTATTCTATGTTAGAAGTAATATTCGATAATTCACCTCGACAGGATCTACATCCTTAGGATCATTAGGCGCGTAATTTGTCATTAATCCTTGTCATTATTCCTTTGTGCTATAATGAAATGATTAAGGGAAGTTATCATTGATGCTCTACTGGTCTAATACATTGAATGGTAAATACATGTTGTAAGTACTCATAGTTTTCGTTGTCCTAGTACATATAAGATATAAAACATTTTATAAGAAGGGAAAAATTATAAAAAATAATTATAAACAAAAAAAACTAATTTTCATACTAAAAAAAGAAAAAAACACATAAGTTCAAAAACAATTATCGTAGTTTTTAATTTCAATCAATCCTATGACGTTTATTGAATAGATAAAAACTTTATTAAGCAACAGTACTAATTTGAACTAGATAGTTAATTTAGAAAATAATTACAGGTGAGTGGGGAGGCCAGCCAGCTATGATTAATGATCGCTTTTAATCTTACAATTGATTTTTTATAATATTCCTCGGTCGACGACTTTAGTTGCGAAAATATATGATATTACAAAACTGAATTTTGTTTATCTGTTTCAATACTCTATCTCCGCAACTGGCTGTAAAAAGTTCTTTTTAAGTTTTTTCTTATTTCCGTTCTACAACATTTTGATTTGATTAGATTTGTAATATCAAATAATCAATTACAACTATAATATTTGATAACTGTAACTAACTTGACTATATGAGTGCTATATTTTCATCAACATATTATTACGTAAGCAACGTCAAGTACAAAACTTTTTATTACTAAAAGTTAAAAAAAAGTATAGGTATTAAAAAACTTTTAAAACTTAAAGTCACAACTTTACTGTATGAGTCCAAAATATACACCTATATAAAGTGAGATACTCGTAAGTGCTTTACCTGTCGGCTCGTTATGCAAACTTTACGTTAGCAGCCTTGAGACTGTTACATCACAGCGCTGATATAAGACTGATGAAAATTCACAATTATAATTTATTAACTATATTATTATGAAAAAGAACCATATAATTCGCGATATTTGTAATATATTAAGAACACAGTATACTATTATTTATTTATGTTTATAATTATTTATTATTTATATTAAGGCTTTAAATTAAATTTTCAACCTTAAACTTATCAACTTAACCAAACTTAATCGCAAACTTATTAGAAAAGCTTCTAAGCGCATAAGCTTAAAGCATCGTGTGTTCATTAATATAGTACATTGTACATATTGTTCCTTACTCAATAACTACATCATATAAATGAATTTAAAACTTCAAGGTATTAATAAAATATTAAAATATGTTTTAGTAACGTTCCTATTTATATAGTTACGTCGATATTCTTTCAATGCCTGCGTAAACATTTAAAGTAAACTATCCGAGCTATAATCTCAAAACGATTAAGTGTCACTTTAATTATCGTACCAGTCTATTACGAGATACATTTTTCCTGCGTATTTTAGTGACACTCTATTATTTAGATTGTACTAAGCGGTGTTTAATGCGGTTTTCTTACCTTAAGTTGTTTAGTTTTTAATGATATATTATGTAACGTAAAATTATTTTTATAGTCATCTGTTTTTTGCTATCTTTATTTTTTTAGGTCTATATTGCTTTGATTTGAACTAAACTTTTCTTTAAACTTAATTCTTAATCAAAAAAAATATTTATTACAATTGACTCACCTTATCTTCGCTCGGATTCGTCAGAAAATAAAAAAAAATCTAAAATAAAAGTAGTCTTAGTTACTCCATATAACATTAGCTATCTGTGAGTGAAAGTCCCGTCAAAATCGGTCCAGCCGTTTTAGAAATAAGCTGGAATAAACAGACAGACAGTTAAAAATTAAAAAAAAATGATTTTTTGTTGGTATCGTATATACTTTCATATACATTTAGTGAAAAGCTATTAATTTGAAATTAAAAACAGACACTTCAATTTTATTTATTTGTATAGATTTAAATGTAACATATTTTATATAGTAAATTATTATTTTACAGTATAGAATTGGATAAATCTGTGACTTACCCCTACTATTGTCGTATTTCAAATCGTTGTCCAAATCGCAATTTGCAAGCGCCGCGATATTCCCAGCGATAGCAGTAATTGGGCAGCGCGATACAACGCGCATCGCAAGCGCTTACGTGAGCGGTATAGTTAGCTTTAGAAATATACGTATATTATTTTTCTATATAATATTTCTAAATTTTATTGCTTTATACGTTTAATATATAGGTAAATTAACTATACACATATATATTGTATCGAAGTTAATTTTTTTCAGCTCGCTGGTGTAGTGACTAGCATGTACCCATAGGTCCTGGGTTCGAGTCCCTGGTTGGGCCAAGTTAGTTATTGAGTCTTTCTGTTTCGTAAGCCTCAGTAACAGTCCGGAGTTGAGAAGTAGGCGGTGTGTCACCCCGTGCCTCAGAGAGCAAGTAAAGCCGTCGGTCCTCTCACTGGTCGTGTCGAGCAGTCGTCCCACCGGAGTATGAGAGTGATAAGAATAGAGAGTGCACTTTTTTTGCGTGTACACTATGTGCACTATATTATCTCCTGCGCAGTTGGCCAGGCTCAATGAGACAGGCCGCCGTGGCTAGAATCGGTCGGAGAACATTATTATTATTATAAGTAATTTTTTTTCACAGTCCTTCATTTTTTAACCTTAAGTAATCGTATTAAATATATCTCTAAGCAAAACATCGAACTAGACTATCAAATTATCTATAACTTCGGTATATAAATTGAAGCAAGCTAAATATATTAATGCGAAAGGTCACTCACTCATCACGAAATATCAAAAACCGCTTGACGTACCTATACATATGTAATTAGGCAGTGAGGTAGTTTATAGTTAGTAGAGGTCCCGCTAAGGACGCATTTTATAACAGGGCCGGATTAAGGACGTCTAACTTTAAATTTTGTAAGCCTATTTACTCATTTATAATTTCTATATACATATAATATAATAAACTGTATTTACTGAAAAAATCGTTTTAAATAGTATTTAAACGAGAGTTTCTTATGAAAGTGAACAATATGCCTAATCTCTTGCAATGTACTATGTGCCGACTCTACCGCATACCGTGTCGCGGCTTATCTGTGCAGAGCGCTAACGGTATCGCGCGATGCTATGAAATGTTTTCCCCTATTACACGAAGCTTATACGACGATATAAGATAATAAATTCTCAAATAAAATGTTGTATGTATGTAGTGTAAAATATATTTAAACATTTTTTTATTTATTATTTTTTAGAGGCTACAATACTATGATTTCTTTAAGAAAAATTTTAATACTTTCTTTAATCAGGCTGACTTCGAAATTGACGACGCCAGCGGTCGCGGATTCGAGTCCCACTGGGGGCATTCATTTGTTAAGCTCGGATGTTTGTATTCCAGTCATAGCTGTTTGTATTTATAATATGTATGTATTTAAACTTATATATGTCGTATATAACTACCTGGTATCCGTAACACAAGCTTTGTAGCTTACCACGGAACTAGATGGCGCTGTGTGTATTAATATCCCAAAATATTTATTTATTTAGAAATAAAATGATTTGTCGGAAACATATCAAGACTCTGACTTGTCTCCATCAGTAGTAGCTAGAAACATGTCTAACAATAATTTTAATAAGATACCTAATAATATAATACCACTTAAGCTCACGAATAGTCTATCTAAATATATTTTATACACATAAGTATAAATTAGTAAAACATAAAAGAACGGAATGTCAAATTTTTCGGTGATAATTTAAGCTCTTAACTACTACAATGTTCATGATATGTAAACTAATGGTTTCCTAACACGCGAGTATGAATATTGGCTTCAAACGAGCGCTTTCTACTGAATTATAATATTTAAATCACTATAATCCGAACAAATAACCAAACTGTTGACATAAGTGCGTTTCTGATATACAGAAAGTTTCATAGTCTCATAACGAAAACCAGTCCAATAAATAAAATCAAACGATATATAAACCTAGTCATAAGTTACTCTGTGGTCTTAAACCAACAGCGATATCGGTATAAATAAAATAAATATAACATAAAAATTAAAACGTTACAAATATTAAGCAAATTCCTGCAAAATTTAAGTAAATAAAGTGCTATAATTAATTATAATTTCACCAAAAATTAAATATTTGCAAATCAAAGTGAATAATTCTGAGCTTTATCACTTAAAAAAACTCATTAGTTTTATATATTCGATGACTTTGTCATTTTATTTGATAACATTTTCCACAGTTAGTTATAAAAATGTCAAATTATGTTTAAGTAATTTTCTTTATCTTAACCATTTTGAGCATATTAGAAGATTTTATATAATTTTTAGATTTTTTATGTAGAAACTAGCGAATTGCCCTGGATTCGCTCGGGTCGTCCTTCGGTATGTTTTAAAAGTCAGAATATCAATGTATAATACTACTTATAATGATTATACATATGAATGCTATATATTCTATATATTCTATATATTGAATATATAGCATTCCTTAATAAACGGGCTATAAAATGCAAAAAGAATTTTTGAAATTGGATTATTAGTTTCTGAGATAAGTGCGTACGCACACAAACAGACAAACAAACAAAAATAATTAAACAAACAAACAAACTTTGTATCTAATAATATAAGTATAGATACTAATTTGCAGAATGTTACAACACGGGATATTAAAAATAATGCTTCCTTCACATTATCATTAAAAATAAGGTAAACTTCAATAAAAATTCTTGGAATGATAAAATAATTTATACGAATCTCATTTTAATTATAATTAATTATATGTTACATATCTATAAATAACCAATTTTTTTTATCTTACGCATGTTTTTCAAAATAGATGCGGTTTTATTGTCAGTAATACACAGTAGTAATTTTAAAAAAGCATGCGTCACTGTACATAAGGCCTTATGCACATATTTTCTACTAGTGGAACCCGCGGCTTCGCTCGCGCTAAATCTAGGGACTAACCCGAGCGAAGTGGGGGTGAGTCGCTTGTTTAAGATAAACATTTCCATCATACATTACATATGTGTAACTCTAGCGGTTTTGGCAGCGCACGCCGGAATAGCTCGCAGGTGGTAGATTTTTTACTACTTACTTGACACTTATCGTCATATTTTGGACAATTCACACAATATCTTCATAAATTGTAGCCTATGTGTTATTCTGATGTATAAGCTATATTATTGTAAAGTTTCATTAAAATCCATTCAGTAGTTTTTACGTGAAAGAGTAACAAACATCCATACATCCATACTTACAAACTTTCGCGTTTATAATATTAGTATGGATTATAAAAAGTATAAGATATTCATGAGGTGGTCATAGTATCTGTGAGTCGTTAAGTTAGTATGTAAACTATTTCGACTTTTCCATACGAATCGCCGAATTAACGTATCGGGTAGCCCTGATATATGGGAATATGTAAATATAATTAAATAACTTTAAACAAATTAACATGACTAACACGACATTATACTGATTATAATAAGAGCCAACGTTTGGCCAACTACTAAGGCTTTATCACCAACGTTTAGATAGAGCAAGTATACAAGAATATTATAGCTCTACATTGGTAACCAATATTGGCCTCGAGAGACCAACCACGCCATCCCACCCACGATATTTTTATGTAATAAAGCTTTTAGTGAATCAATTGAAAGATATATTATAATTTTAATAGCCTGTGGTATTTTAATTAGAATGTTCTTGTTAAATTTTAACATAGCAGAAATAAGAAGCAGATTTTGCTTCATACATAGTACGCCAAGTAATACATTTAATGCTAATATGCGTTTAAAAATGGGTAGACAGCTTTAGATAAAATCTAGTACACAGATGGACTTTGTACGTGGAATAGGACATACATATATATTGGGCATCTATAAATCATTCGTAAATAATAATATTTATAAAGTAATAAATAATATACTACTAATAAAATTATTAACAATTGCATATTTTCCGCAGGTTGTAAATCCTTTTTCAAGAGGTCTGTAAGAAGGAACCTTACATACTCGTGTAGAGGAAACAGGAATTGTCCAATCGACCAGCACCATAGAAATCAATGTCAGTACTGCCGCCTCAGGAAATGTCTGAAAATGGGCATGAGGAGAGAAGGTAAGTCCATATTATTTTTTTTTATTTTCCAAGGTGCATAGATTCAAAATATTTTATTGCATCTCATTTTGGCAAGATCATTTTAAATAATCTGAAGCCTTACCCTTAATACTAAGCGACTTACATTGTGACTTAATATAAATCGTTACGATATTTCCTACTGAGAGCTTTAAAAAGAGGTTCAGTTTAGGTCCTAACATAAACAAAATCTAAAACGAACGTCAATCTATTCAGCCTAAACCTAAACTAAACAGCATGCGAAATAAATTGCTATGTACAAGTTCATAGTAGCCTTCAAGAGATATGTATGTAAATAATTAAATCCGCAACTTTTGCTTGTATATGTACTAATAAAAATATATACAATACAACAATTAACCTTGAAGAGATTATAGTTAGCTTCGCTTCGCTCGGGTTCGCCCTAGGTTTAGCGCGAGCGAAGCCGCGGGTTCCACTAGTTTTTATACATGTTAATAACAGTCCAACGATTAGGTTGTTGTCAAATTGACATTTCGACTCTATCTAACCATTATGTATGCGAAATTATGGTTTTGATTTATATTTTTTTATTAATAAATATTATATATTAATAATTATTATCTTATGCCGGATTAAGAGAAGTCATAACATCAAATATCGTAAAAATTAGTCCAGCCGTTCTTGAGTTATAAATGGTGTAACTAACACGATTTTGTTTTATATATAATAAAGACTAGCATGCCACGGCTCCCCTCGCGAAAATCAAAAGAAATATTTTTCTCCGTTTCTGCCACATTTTTCATTGATGCTCCGCTCCTTTTAGTAGCGTGATGTAATATAGCCTATAGCCTTCCTCGATAAACGAACTATCCAACACAAAAAGAATTCGGACCAGTAGTGAGATTAGCGCGTTCAACCATACAGACAAACAAACAAACTCTTCAGCTTTATAATATTAGTATAGATAGCAAATTTTACTTACACAAAGCTTTTTCGTAATATTTTTAATATACTAGCATTTAAATCTTTTATGTCTTTATTGAGACACTTAAAACATGTATTTCGAAGTATTTTGTGCGAGTTGCTGAATATACTATGTAAACACTATGTAAGTGAAGTTTTACGACCTCTACCACGAACGCTTCTAGACGTCATTGCAGGTTTAATTGCTTTTGAAATTTTATGGTTCGCAGTAATTTTTGTGACGATTTAAATTATACCAGTAGCTACTTTACAAGTTACGTTACAAGCGTAAATATTAATAGTACATTATATATTATGTGCATTATTATGTGCACGCTATATTTAATTATAATTTATTTATTATATTCTACTTATTCATTATACAAACTACGCAACATATTTGATGTGGATTTCATAAATAGAAAGAACTAGGCAGGTTTGCGTATAATAATGTTTTCTCAAAAAACTTTATTCGATAAATTGACTAAATGTGAAAACTTTTACGTGATGGCATTTTTTCATATTAGTTAACTAAAAATGTATTTTATCAATAATATATTCAGTTAGCAATACTAATAATATTGCAATTTAACCTCGTATTTATAAATTAATTACAAAATCAATCATCGATTGCTTAATCATTAAATTTTGACACATCATTGTCTATTATTGTTTATAATTTGCATCCAATTTTCAACCTCCTTAGAGCATGTTTTACACAAAAAGCTATATTTAAAGGAACATTGATTGTCGCGAGTATAATTAGCTAAATCATTAATCTTGTACAGCCATTAGTCGGACTGGTCAAGGGCGCTACTCTAAATAACTGTTGACGATCGGCTAACTGCGTTATGAACATTTAGGGTGACCATTTACCTAGTAGATGGATGAATAGTCACAGTTAACCCCATGGGATGAAATACAACCTCCTTTTTACATTTCGATACTCTACATTTGCATTTTGGACAACTTAGTTTCAGTAAGCACTTGTCAGGGGACACTAAATACGTAATTTTTTCAATATTATTACGAATTCGTAAAATATCAAAGTTTAAATAATTAAAAAATATGCAAAATTTCAATATTTATTGTTCCATAATAAGTACTATTAATTTACTTATGACTTTGGGACGGAGACTGAGACAGATTTAACCGATTTGCAAATTTAGGGATCGATTTCATTATTTATAATATATTTATTAATAAAAATTAGTTCATACTTATTTTGTCAGTTTTCAATTAATTAAATTCATTTTGTATCTTCTCAACGTTAAAGTCATAATCAAATATATTCATTATTTTATAATTCCTAACATTTGCAACAAAAATATATTTTACTGTGCCCATAAACGCAATCTCAATTGACTTGATGGTCACTCTATAAGGTTATCATTAGAACGGATTTAATACGCGGTTATTGTTTTAAAGACAGGCCATTGATTAATGATATTAATGATTAGGTTTTATTAACCTCATCAACATTCGGAATTGATACAAATTAATTTTTTAGGCCGATGCAATTACATGCAGCGTGATCTTATATAAAGTATGAATTACAATCGTAACTAATTGATTTTTTTGATATATAATAAATGATAGTAGAGTGATAGCTCAAATTTGATTTCACTTTGTTTCTTTAGCAAGGCATGGCTTAATAGTCTAGGTAGTAGGTACTGTACCTAGTCTGTTATGTAAAAATAGTAAAAATATTAAATGTAGAAAAATTTTTTTAAAACAAGTTTATAAGTATTAGTTAAAAAATTAGTTATTACCTTATTCCTGCAGTTAAAAATAACAAGGCTTCGAAAAGACATTAAATTTTTTTCTTAGATAAAGAAACCATTCTTTAATTAATTGTCAATTGCAATATAACATAAAAAAATATTTCGTGTTTTCAAGTGAAATTAAGATTATAAAAAGATCTATATAGACGTGAAAGGGCAAATTAGGTTCACAAAGCGCCGCCCGCCGGGTCACTGATTACCACACCTGCTTACCTCACGATCCCAACAATAATACTGTACATTTTATAAATAAGATTCACTCATAAGTTCTCTCTTATTAAAATATTGCAATATTATGACATTTTAATAAATAATTTAAGTAATTTAATAATAAAAATTTAACTTGTTTTCGACTGTACAAAAGTAAATCAAGAAAATTAGGCGTAAAACTAGCTGTATATGAAGATATTCGTATGTGTTAATATATTATTTAGTTCCTTACTAAAGTATATCAAAAGCATAAAAGTACGTACAGGTAGCCTTAATTTTTAATTTAAAATATTAGTAAGTATGTCATAAAGTTGTGTCACTTTAAAAGATCTAATCAAAATGTAACAATGAAAACACTCTTTTGCGAAATCATCACAATCCCTTCCCGCTGATAAGACGGACCTACCGGAAAGGACAAGTAACCCGCAACCCTTGAGCGTATCAACCCCTCACCTCATGTTTTGTCCAACAAACGATTTGTTTGCTGTCAACAAACAATAGAAAAAGGTGCAAAAGGTCCACTTTTTATGTGAGATTAACAGTTAAAAAAGCGTGCTCCTTTGTCGTTGCATAATCGTCTTAGATATCGTATTGAAAATCTAAGAGATTTCGCTTTGTAATTTTTTTATCTCGTGTTTTTAAACGTTTTAGCGGTTAAAAGGATTGAAAGCTTCCACCGCCTGTGATTAGACGATCTGTTACAGATATGTTTTTGTGTGAGCGGTCATTCTTACACGTCGAACTGTTAGAGCTAATCTTTAGTAGTCATCACTTATAAGTGTTAAACAATGCAAGTGTCCAGTGTTAAAAGTGATTCTCACTTTTGTTTTTGTACGAGATATTATTATTTCTCTTTAAATAAAATGACTTATAAGTAGTGTTAGATAGTAATAATAAATACGTAATAATGATAATCGATAGAACAATTTTTATTGAGTCACCCATTATATTATGCTAGTGTGGATATAGGTATAATTTAAACATTCCTTGATTATTTATATACATTATAAAAAGTAAATTAATATATGCATAAATTATAGCGTACAAAGCACACGGGTTTGGCTGTACTTGTTCTGTGAACAAAAGCTACCTTTTGTTTAATACGCATCAATCACTGCGCACATTGTTTGCACTGTCTTAAAATGTTTTTATACTGGACCGGTCATTTAGAAAGATTTTTGCTATCATATTTTCGTGAAGGGGGCCACATAATTAATGGAATCTATTAATTAAATGTACAGTTGTATAGAAGAAATTTAAATATGAATGAACCAAGAGTAAAAATGATATGTTTTAATTCATATATTATAATATGGCATAAATTGATTTGAATTGTATTTATAAATATTCACATGTAATTCAATTTGGAATATCCATCAAAATGAAACATCTATAATGTGCCGAAACCTCAAAATTATAGGATTAAAGAAACTGTCATGTTTCAGTGTTGCCTTTTAATTCAATCAATTCTTGCGCAAAATTCATCATTTGTATAACGGAAACCATGAACAATACTTTCTTTATAGGCCCACTAGTTGTCAAAAACATCATGCACCTAAGCCATTCCCAGGGGCAAATTATGGCAATGTTTGCTTCAGTTATTATTTCTTCAATAGTAAAACGCCTTGCATACGCCTATTCAGGACAAAGGATGTGTCAAAAGGATCAGCGTTGCATTTTGAGGAGGGTGTCAATTTGCGTCTTGAGCCAGGTGTGGGCATTGTCGGTCAACTGACCGTGAGTTAAGGCGTGTTTGCATTAGACTCGCAATAAAGCACTAACCGTGAGAAACCGAACCCATACTGACCACTACTTAACACTGAAACATAATTATTTTTCTTTAATCATCCTAAAAATCAACGCTGTAAATATAATAACGAGATGTCGGTATACCCACTTTGCTGCGTCACAGCCCAAAGATGTTATCATTTCTTGTGAGCATAATAACTGTGACATGTTTCATACGCTCCAGGGCCGCTCGTAATGGTACACATTCTGGGAAAACAGAAACTTACTATCCGCGGCCGACATTAAGATACCATCAGCTACGTGCCGACACGTTCCCACGGATCGCGAAAAACCCCTAGCATTAATCAGAACACCCTTGCCGGACATCGGTCAAGAGTTACACCGGAGCGAAAACATTAATTAAAAACGAAGAAATAATAGACCGGTTCCGATTCCTTACGGTCAAAGCGTCTGACCCTTAGAACCTGTCGATACTGGTTCCGGGCGACGTAAGCTAATTATATTTCCGCACATTTTGTTCAACATTTGCATGTGAACTTAGGGACGAACTACAATAGACAGTGCGCTAATCTTCTATAGGTATGGTCGTTACCCTCGCTGTACAAGTAAACTGTTAGAAATCTGATAGTTTCCTACCATAAACAGTGAATTAAATAGAAGGCTTAATAAGTATCGAGTTTCATAGCATTATTACTGTGATCCACTGCGGTTAAACAGTTGGAATTGACAATTATTACTAAGTTTCAACTTTCTTGTAACATAATAGGTTAATTAGGGTAATATGTATTGATATTGGTTCTTTATGAGTTAGAATAGTATAATCAATGGCTCATGCTACAAGTTCTATGCTCAGTTAACAACTTTTTACTTAAATTGAGGTATCAATAATGTAGCCGAAATGATGGTGTTTATACTAAAATCTTAGGATAAAAATAAGATAAAAATGACCAGCTTTCGTCATCCATTAAAGCTCAGGTGAACGGAATCCAATTCTGGCACCTCGTAAAATCCGAAGCGAAATGGTATCAGAAAACGAAGCAAAGTGTAAAATCATTTGTGTTGGATTAAAAAAGGAGCTAGCAAACGAGCGTGAGATATATACCACTATCAATCACTTCGTGATTTATTCTCGTGGGGATGATGTATGGACCAGACCTCGACCGTCGGTTATACATATTCGATAATTAACTTTTAAAATTTGACGGACGCCTTCATCTCTTAGATGAGATTAACGAAATAAAATCAAACAATTTTGTTAATGTTTATTACAAGTGGCGAGCACTTATTTGATTATCTTAATAATTTACCTTCTAATATGTGGGTAAAAGGCATTAATAATCAATAATTACTTAGATTAATTAAGATAAGTAAACTTTGTAAAACATTTATAGGTACGCGGACTAAGCTAATGCTACATAGAGTCGCTTGCACAAAACCTGTTGCTTCGGTATGCGGATGTCTTTGATTCATTTCTTGTACAATCTTTTTATTTTCATATATTAGTTAAATTATTTAAAGTATTTACTAAATATAGTTGTTTTTAATGTTAAGTTTAAAATAATTAAATATACAATTAAAATTTACAACAAGTAAAATCACAAAAATAATGCAAATTATTCCGACGAAACAATCCTTCAAATCAATCATACTGCAGTTTAAAATTAAAATTTAAAGTTTAAAGCTTAACTAACTCATTTAACTACATTAAGTACGCTGCAAATAGTTGTAGCTTATTTTGAAAATAGCAATGTCAATAGCATTTGACAAAATAACATTCATCACAAGGAACATATCGAGATGTGTATAGGACGTCAAAATATTCACCTACAGGGGGTTACCTTAGTCGTTCCACTTGCCATGGCGAGAATCGAAGGCGGACCCCCGCGGAGCGGTCGGCGTGCGCCTAACGAACTAAAGAGGTGATTTATTAGAGCGGCCTCAGCTCTCAGAATCTAATACCTTCACGACGTGTGATGTTCACTCGGATTTCTCCCTTCGTTTGATTATGATTAGCTTTTATTGCGTACTTTCGTTATTTTATTATTATATCCTTTAACATTATTTAACTAAATAGTATTATTATTCAACTAATGTTTTCATTTCTGATTCGCTGCGGACAAGTGATTTGATCTATTTAGTTTGATGTCAGATCGGAATACGTTAATGTTTATGACAGAATTTCCTGGCGGTGAAATTTTCTCAGGCTCGGCTATGAGAGCATATAATCTCGAATACTTGAGCGAGTAATGCACAGTTTGTATGTATATTGGTTACTACGTTAGTAGTCTCAACAAACCTGTTCATCTGGTCGTGCCCTCTGTACCATGCCTTACTATAAATTATATTTGTATACAGTCTTATAGTTTCACTTTACATTTTAAACTCATCTTTTCGATAGTGATAAACTATAATTTGAAAGTTCACCTAGCTTAAAACTCAGAACGGTATTTCTTTGAATTACCCGACGTATACATATCGAAATATAACTTTACATACCAAACACATATATTTCGAACGATGTCTCTGTAATAGTCACTAAATTGGCTATTTACAACGCATGCCCAAAAATTTACTTAAGCTTCTAAGATAGCCTCGTGAAATATCAATTTACATATAAATTATGTTATAGTCGAAATTAAAAGCATTAGATGTGTCGCTTGGAATTCATCTAACGTCCGCATCTATATGTCAGGCGTCTTCGTCCATCATTGTACGTGAATCATCGTGCTTAGAGTTTCGTGAGGTCACAGTTTAGTATAGCGGTTTAGGCGCTCTGTAGTCGCCCGTCTGAGCTCGAAGAAGCTACTATTGGATATTTTGAAGGTGAGAGCGGGACGGGGCGCTCTCAGTCTAGCGCCGACCGTTTCGTGACCCCGCAACTAATCACATATCTGCAAGCGTATTATGATTATCGCAAGCTTCGCTTCTCATACGTTGCTGTGGTCACTGACTCGTTGCATGCTGCCTTTATTTCACATCGAGATTATAGCACGATTTTCATAGTGATATCAATTTAAATTGCAACTATCAACGTTGTGTATGTTATCTATCTCTTCACTCATCAACTTGTTTGGTACTCGGTCGTAAATAAGCGATAGTTTTGGGTTTAATTCTTATTTATCGTCTCCACGCAGTTAAATTAATGTTTATGTCATTAGTCCTATTGATGAGTGTAACGAAACGATTCTACCTGTGGCCGACCCTGACATAAATCTTAGGCGACGTTTAATAAGTTGATAATTACTTAAGTCGTGCGAGTGCTGGGCAGGAATGCACCGGCACGCGCCTCCCAATCGCTTTATTATACAAATGTTTAGCATATTTTCTAAGAATATATCTTTTTCGATAAATTTAATTACAAGATCTGGTACTGTTTTATATCTTCCGTATCCGGTTTCGTCACAGCGATATAGATATGCGACACGAGGTGGGCGATTCTATTTACTTTTAAGTGGACTTTCTATTAGGATTGATTGTTTGTCGGAATTTTGTTTTTAACAAATCGAGCCGATATAAGGAAGAAAACTTATCGGACCGGCACGGGCTATAGTTACCCCATCGGCGGGCCCATTACTCATTAGTTCTCCGAATTTCTAAACGACACTTTACATTAGACTCGAGCGGATCTCTAATCTCTGTATTAGGGCCCATATTTCTCCTTGTCGTAAAACCCGAGAATTTTGTAATGATATCAAAACACAACCGTTAGAGTAACAAAAGGTGGATGGTTCACCATTTGTCGATGTTATGTTGTTGTTGGGAGACACTTAGTCGCGTGCTGGGCCCGTTTGAAAAATTACTAACATAAATAACGGATTATCAACTTGTATCGAGACGTAACAAGATAGCGGGCAACAACTAATATAAATAGATGAACGGTAAACGAAGATCCGAGTGCATACGCGGTAAAGTCCAAAAAATAAAGTAAATACTAAAAATATGTACATACATACAAACAAACATACATACATACATACATACATACATACATACATACATACAAACGTTTCTTGTACTCAATTAGGAATTACTAAATTGTTATATTCCACTAATACTATATTAAACCAAGCACTACACTAAAAACATAAACTTATCATATATATCGATGTTAAATAGTAAAGTGAAACGCGTATTTATGTTTATCAGAACTACAGTTTTGTATAGAAAAACAAACTAAACACTTATACATTCTTAAATACAATATCACCAAATAAATTCCCACCGTAACAGTGATGTATGTTTGTTCGTACACATATATCTTGTAAAACTTGTACTAAAAGTAATGACTTGATAGCTAGTAACATTATATGTCATAGCTAATGGTTAAATTTATTACTTACGTTTTTTTCTTCTGCCCGTAGCAGTGAAGACTTCATTAAGCTTTTAAAATATTTCCCAGCGATTGTTCCCATTTGTAAATGTTGATACATCTTAATTTATCTGGTTTGCTTTGTTTGGTGCTTACGGTCTGTTGTATTTCTATCTCTTTTTAATACTAATTGCCTAAGTGGTTTAAAATTTTAATTATGTTAAGATTTATACCTATCATATCTTGTAAGAAATTATAGTGGTGGCACCTATATTATCATTATAAAGAAAAACTGTGTATTTTTGTACTCGTATGTTTGTTTGTAATAGATAAACTGAAAATCTGCTTAAACTGTTTTAATGAAATTTGGTATTAAAGTTTGGAGCCTTGGGAAAGATAAAGGACAGTTATTATCCGTAAGCATTCTTTGAGTAGGCGAAAAGGGGTATAAAAAAGGGTTATCATATCTGAAGTAAAGGATATGTTTTAATATACTCTAGTTTTCATTCCACACTAATCTACTAGCTAGCTAGTACTTGAAGGCCACAATAATAAATGAATAGTCCAAGACCAAGATCCCAAGCGCGCCAGACTTTACTTATATTCTCAATAACCAAATGTATAGGTTTGAGTAGTTAATGTATGGTCTTTGAGTATGCGTATCCGCTAGTTTCAGCTGACAGCCAATTAAAAGGTACCCGGTGCCAACATTTAATCAAAATAGTATTCACTTTACTTAAAATTTCAGTGCTTTACATACGTTTTAGAGAATATAGTTAAAAATGTATAATCATAATGCCAGACACTTTTTATACCAGACGCTTTAAAGCTCCCAATAAAACTTATTCACTTAAAGTCTATCTATATCTCAGTCTTGATTTTTATACATGATATTCAAGGAACTACTTCGATACTTTTTGTAAGCAGCTAGACCAATCGGATGGGACCTTCCCCCAGTCGCACGAAGTGTCGCTATGAGAATGGGAGCGTGATAATAGACCGATCTAAAACATTAATATTTCTAAAAACAAAATATATAAAGCAGAATTTATTTATTATTATTGATTTTATTATTAATAATAATATTGCTGTACACTGCAATTATTATTTATATATAGTTTAACGACAAATGCACATTTCCTGTACAATTACAAGGAGTGCATATCATGTTTCTAGCAAGTTTTTATAGCCTACTTCTGATAAATCAATTAACGTATTCATTGGAAACTACTACGTTTACTATTTAATTAGTTTTAATAACGCTTGGCAGTCGACAAGTCCAGTAATAAACAGGGCTCATCATAATAATTTGATTTTTTCGCACAATCATATAGCTAAATAGATACATTATAATATTAAATTACTATGTTTATATAGATCCTACTAATATTGTAAGCTAACGACTCACCTTCGCTTCGCTCGGGTTCGTCACTAGATCTAACGCGAGCGAACCCGCGGGTTCCACTGCTGTATTATTCATAGAAACCTTTCTCTTGAATCACTATCTATTAAAATAATAGTTTAAAAAAACTAAAAAACACGCTTTTTATAGAAAACCGAACTAAAAAATAGAAAATAAAATTTTATTTTAAAAAAAGCGTGGGGTGCATGGTGTCATTATCATTTCGATAATATCTTAAAAAGCACCCCACGCTTTTTTTAAAATAAAATTTTATTTTCTATTTTTTAGTTCGGTTTTCTATAAAAAGCGTGTTTTTTAGTTTTTTTAAACTATTATTTATTTTCTACTTTTTCTAGCAAAAATCATATTTTACAAATTGAAAAATGGAATAATTTTATCAAATTAGTGTATTGTCATCGGTCCTCAATAAATCTACAAAGTTTGAACGAAATCTGGCCGTTTAAAGTGGGTCAAAATCGCGCCCAAAGAAGTCGGTTACAAACAAACATACAAACATACATACAGGTGAAGCTAATAAAAAGCGTGTAAAAACCGCATAAAAATCCGTTGCGTAGTTTTATAGATCTAAGCATACATAGGGACAGACTAAGGGAAGACTTTGTTTTATACTAATAGGTAATGCAATAGCCTCTGAAGGTGTAAGGGTGTTTGTTACGCTTTGACAAAAAAAATACTAAATTGATTTTAATGAAACTTTAACGTATTATTGCTAATACATCTTAAAACATATAAGCTATGATTTATAAACATATTATTTTTGTTTTTCACTAGGGACGAACCCGAAGCAAAATGAGGGTGAGTGGCTAGTATTTTATATTTATAAATCCAAAAGTCAAAACTGCAGAAAATATTGAATGTAAAAATAAAAACTTTACAAGACAAATGGTTAAATAACATGTTAAATTAACTACTAACCAGCAAATTAGTTGTTACAGCGTCAAGTTAAGTATCTCATAATAAAGCAGCATTGACATGTTTTCAGAGCATAAGCGACTTAGATCCTAGACCTAGATTAAACCTTGTAAATCCTAATAATTACTGACGATGATTTATCGACCGCTTACTTTAACTGCCGGCGTAAAACATGCAGCTCTTGTGAAATATGACGGAATATGTCAATTTAATATAGAAAATTCATAATAATGTAGAATATGATGAAAAGACGTTCATACTCGTAGGTCTCCAGATAATATAAATTACTCAAAACAATTAAACGATTTTATAGGTATACATAGCAAAGATCTTAAGTTGCCAGATGAAGCTTTAACTCGTATTATTGAGCTTTTTAATAATTTTTTAAAAAAATAATTTAGTAGGCAATTAAGTTAAGCTTAAATGAAATAGATGTATCTAATGGAAATTGGCTTTGTCTTTGAGGAATTTTAATCATTTTCATTAGGTATATTTAATAAATAATTTTACCTTTCTAATACCTTTAAATAAACCTAAAAGATTAACACGTGTGCTAAATTGATAAAGTTAATTTAAAAAAACATACTTGTACAAATAATAATTAATTAATTAGTCTTCCATGATTTAGAAAAGCTTTTCAAGGCTGAATAGGTCATGACGAGTATCAAAAAGGTGTCAAAAAATAATAAATCGTGTTTCAAATTTTTTTTACAATACATAGATTCGCTTGCAGATAATAAAGAATTATTTAAATATATAAATAATGATTATGACATATTGAAAGCTTTATAGTAGGTGTCATAAACCTTTGTTTCCGACGGGGCCGTGTCGGCTTCGATAGATCTTCGAATGTCGACAGATAGTTTCCTGACTGTGTCAAGAGCATTTCCATGTTTAACATTTTAAACTTTATTTTTTTGTAATAGAACTCACTTTTCTAAAACGAAATAAGATAAATAAAATATATCACTATTTGTACGTGGATGAAATTTTATAACAGTTTCTAGGTATTTCCCACATAGCGATCCGCTCCGAATTTAGATTTACTCTATTATTTACTAAACCAACATTTACCTTAAAACGTCTTTGCTTTATTTTGACGACACGTTTGGCTCAGTTTGTAGTTTGTAGTGATGTACTTGCCGTGCCAGCGGTCGCGGATTCGAGTCCCGCTAGGGGCATTCATTTATTGTATACGATTGTTCGTACTTCAGTATTTATTTATATTTATAACATGTATGTCAACCATCTGGTATCCGTAACACAAACTCTGTAGTTTATCACGGAACTAGATGGCGTTGTGTGTTATAATATCCCAACAATTTATTAATTATTTATTATTGAATAGACTAGTATATATCGATAGTATGTACATTATAAATGCATTAATTAAAGGTATAAGCAAAAAATAGATAGATTTATTTAATAGTTATTAAGCAGTAAGTCAAAAGCACTTTTGTAGTAACTGTTAGAGGTTAGTCATGTAATAGTGAAAGTGAATCATGTAAGTAAACAAAAAGACAAAAATCTTGTCATTTTATCTCAAAAAGTGTAGTAAATGTATTACAAAAATATGCATAAACGAATAGTTAGGATCACACCACACGTATATAGGTTGAGCGTGCTTTGGTTTAATAGTCAAATAAACAGTTTTGCAATTTCAACAAGTGAAAGAACAATGACGAAGGCTGGATTATTGGCTAGATATTTTCTTAGTTTTCCTTTATTTTTTACCTAAATAAAAGTAAACGTCGAAAAAAATTGTAGACTCTACAAACGGGATATTCGTATAGCGTATAGAAAATAACCGACCAAAATTTCATCTGATCAGTTCGATGGACTATTGTTTCCATGTTATTTATGTACATAAATATATGAGATTGGTTAGTAAACATCAAAAAACTAAATAAAACTCTTAAAATTTTATGAATAAGCCTAATGAGACTGAGCTTAGGTACTTGGTTCTTTTTTCATTCTCGTACCTTTTACCTACAAGCAGTTCGAACTAGTTCTATACCACACACCACGCTATAAAAATATTTAATGCTGCCTATTAATAGAAAATAACTATGATACTATGCAAATTATAATACTAAAATCTGTTTCAACTTATAGTATCTATATGTATATTGTATACGTATACGTACAGCTAGTCCACTTGACTACAAATAAGTTAAAGACGATTTTAAAGGAGTAAAAAGTGTAATAAGTGTAATAAACAAAGAAGTGTTCAAAATAAAATTGAAGTCTTAATTAGTTAAACGTTAAACAATTGCTTTGTTCGTGCTGACCCATCGATTTTAGATACTGACGTGCCTTCATACCATAACTATACTCGTAATATAACTCAAAGCTTCTGTTTATAACTTCAAATTAATAGCTTTTTAATAAATACATAATATGAAAGTATGCACGGTACTTACATAAAAAAAATCAATTTTAAAAATGTTTGTCTGTCTGTCTGTTTGTTCCGACTAATCTCTGAAACAGCTGGACCGATTATAACGGAACTTTCACTCGCAGATAGCTTATTTTATAAGGAGTAACTTAGGCTACATTTATTTTATTAGAAAATTATAATATAAACCGTTTAATTTATTTTATCTTACGTCCAGCAAAACGGGCCAGGTTTGGCAGTTTTAAATAAAAGACTATAAATATTTTTATCTATAAAAACCATTCTAGCTATATCTTTCTCTCACTCTATAGAATATCGCATATAGGAGGATACATAAATTTCCAATTACAGGTAATTAAATATACGACACGGTATTAATCATTCACAAGATATTGCTTAAGCGTGCATTGGCAAAATAATTTATAGATCTTAGCATAATATGAGGAATAAATTGCTGTTAATTAGATGTAAGACATATTATTAAAATTAACGAGGCTCAATAAAACTTAAATTATAAATTGACATTTCTTGTTTTACATTTAAAATGCCACAGAGTGTTTATGGTATAGATATCTATCTCGCTCTTTCATTTCCATAGAGTATTGACAGATCGCCCAAATCGTGTACGAAAGATGTATCAAGAGATAGCGTAATGATGTGCTATTAGGCTAGGTGTCGACGCACCGTGGGAGAGGAACGGCCTACTTCTGAAACAAACTAATCATGCCCGCAATTACTCTAATTCAACCAAACCTGTGTAACACTTGATTGAATTGTTAAGTAACAATTCGTGTATCGATTTCATCAAATATTTGTTTTACACATGTATAATAGGCATAAAATTGTAATCATACATACATTTATCAATTTAATTACTTCAACACTAGCGATTTTCCCTCGTTTCAATCGGCAATATATACCACGAGAACCATGCATTTTTCTGGGATAAAGAGTAACGTATATGCTATTCTAGACTATAATCGTTATATTCGTATAACGTGATTGAATAAAAAATAACCATCTGCCCGTCTATCCATCCTCACAAACTTTAGTCTTCTATGGGATTAATATGGGGTAAATAAATTTATAATTAAAATTAAAACTACCTAGTTTTACGATTACTTTTTATTTATCTTTATTGTCACAATCCAAACGAAGACACCAACATGTGCTTTAGCTTATAATAGCTTATAATAAAAGAAAATACCTTAAAGTTGTAAAAAACCGGCTATGCTTTTTTGTATGAAGAAAAAAGTGATCGCGTGCGCAACCATTCGTGCCGGCCTACCAAAAAACGTGCGCGCTCGAGATACTTGAAGCGCCGGACATTTCTCTACATTTTTGTACCAATGACTGAGTTGACTGTGTAAAGAGGAACATTACATTTTTGATGCAATTAAATAGATTTTTTATTACTTAAAACATTTAGTGATTTTTTCTTTTTGTTATGTAGGTATAACTTTAAAATTATTGCAATCTATACATAATACTTATAATAAAAGGCCGCATCTATAGTCTTAAGATTGTCTGTGTCTGTAACGGCATCCCGTGAAAACCACTAAACTAATTTTGATGGGTGTGATGGGTAGCTGGTTATCTGCGTCAACATATAGGACTCTTTTTACTGTATCTTAAATATCTAGACAACACGTTTGGCTCAGTGGGTAGTGACCCTACTTTCTGCGCCAGTGGTCGCGGGTTCGAGTCCCGCTGGGGGCATTCATTTGTTAAACTCGGATGTTTGTACTCCAATCAAAGGTGTCACTGTCTATACTTATAGTATGTATGTATTTAAACTTATATATTATGTAGTATTTCAACTATCCGTAACACAAGCTTCGTAGCTTTCTACGGAACTAGATGGCGCTGTGTGTAATAATGTCCCAACATATGTATTTATCTCTAAGAAATATATATCCGTTAAAATGTACACAGAAATTATCGTTAGTTATATATACGAAAATAAGTAACTAATAATAAAGAATCATAAATAATACAATTTACAAACAGACAGCATTATGTATATATACATATTATAAGGTAGAGTAAGAAACAGACGACACAAAAACTGTTCAATAATAAAACGCGTAAAATCAGTATATTTCCAGTATTCCACCTGCTATTTCTCGGTATTACGATCGTGACACGACATCGATTCAGAACGTTCAGACACGCCGCCAACAGTAACCATAGTTAATTTGAATGGGAAACTAAAATCAGTGGTTTAATGACTTGTTTTTATACTTATATATTTTAGGATTAACATAGTTTTAAGCATCGTTTTTTTTCTTTAGACTTTTGATAGTATTTTTAGGGTTCCTTATTCAACAAAGAACCTTATAGTTTCGTCTTGCCCGTCCGTTTGTACCAATTTAGCTCAGAGACTGTTAATATAAAGTAGCTACGCACCTTAGATTTGCTCCGGTTCGTTTCTAGGTATATAACACACCTCCAACAAAACAAAAAAAATATTCATATCGGTCCAACCGTTTTTAGTTTTATCGAAAGTAACAAACAGGAATGAAGTTTTATATAGATTTTTGGATTTTACAGGCCTAAAATAAGAAATTCTGAATGAAATAAAAAAAGAAGAATAAATCCAGATAAGATAGAAAAAAAAGAACCATAGATCTAAATTTAAAGTAGAACAAAGTCATAAATAACAAACAAGCATTTAAATAAAAAATAAAGCAATAAATAATAAAATAAATCAAACTACAGCGTTGTTACAACAACAAGGCATCTAATTAAAAATAGATCACCATACGTCACATAAGTGCATAAATAAATGCTTTAGTTCGACGTTTCTAGCCTAGTTTGTGTTTTTTATAGCTAACAAGAAGTCGATTATTAATAAATAACTTTAGTACAATTAAAATAAGAGTGTAATTAACATTCTGCACATTACAAATTGATGTTCGATGATAAATTAATCTCCTCTACATCCTTTAGGTAGGAATATATATTTTTTCCCTTAGTCATAACAATGGAATTTTCTTATTAATTACTGTATTGTAATAAAAAAGACATTTAATCTTCTTCCTTTATTATTATTAATTTTTTTACATTTTAAATGATTGATTTAATATGTCATTGACATTTGCATACGTATATATTTTTAGATTTTTATTCAATTCAATTTAATTCTCTTGTTAATTGCTTCAAAGCGTGCAAGTTGAGCACAGATTACTTCGCCAATGTCACGTAAAATGGAGAAGGCACGAAGGAGATTGGTTGGTGACATAGAGTCAATAAGTTAAATTTCTATTCTTCAACGACTGTAGAATGACATTTCATTTAAGCTCTCCAAATAATACTTTTAACAATCAGATAGAAGATTTTGCTTAATTATCGTTTTAATTGAATAAATTTACACCAATATTATTGCTAAAATGTTTACTTTAAATATTTAATAATTATTCATATGAAAAAGTCATTATACAATGTTCTAGACGTCCTTTAACAAAGCATTGCAATACCTAAATGTTTTAAACAATAATTATAATAAAATGAAATACATAAATAATTTAAATAAATAAATAAATAATTTAAGCATATAGATACAATACGAGACAGACCACAACAGTGGATATTATATGAGTCCCGTATTACCTACAGGATTATATTTACACCATAACTTCTTATTTTTCGTCATAACTTTTACTCATTCATAACCATTTTTGAGATTATTTTAACTGGCGAAAAAGGGGTTGTAACTTTGAAGTGTTTTATCATATCTGGTATATGTGTCATCGTAGCTCTCAAACGTCAAAAATGGAAAATAAACTTATTTCTAGACTGTAAAATGAAAACCTCGTAAGTTGATATTTTGTTACTTAAGTGATATTTAAATGTTATGGTATCTAGGCTTGTTTTCTTAAAGCGATTCCGGCCTTGGCGGCCAATCGCATTGAGAAAAGCTCAATCGGCCCGACCCGGGACTCGAACCCAAAGCTCTCGATGTATGACCGTACATGCTAGCCACTACACCACCGAGGCAATTTAGGATTTATGTTATTGAATTACTACAGAAATCTTTAATTTTATTCGAGGGTCCTGTTTAGACCCTTATAAGTTATGTAGGGATCTACTATCCAATTGAGGAACAGCTTCAACTTAGTGATATTGCGTTAACGTTGTTATTTTGTCATGAAAGACTTATCTGGTACGTTTTTGGACAATTTAAAATACATTAAACCGATGTCGGTCGAGCACATTACGGGACACGACATCTATACAAAAATAGCGCGTTTTAACAATTGTTACATAAGTCTTCACTTTCTAAATATTAAAGCTTAAGCTTATCGGACTTTAATGTCAAACAATGGATGTTAATTAGGATAATAGAGACTGATCAAATTTTTTTCTATTATATTTTTTATCTACGCTCACTTTCGATATTAGCACTCAGCGACGTACATATATTTTAGTACCTAACAGTAGTTAAGTTGTACATAATACAGATAATAACTGGGACAGTGCTCTAATCAGATAATTTCGATTTTATAAAAATAACAATAAAAAAATGATTGTATTCTGTTTCCAATTATAATATGTCTTCATAATATTTTAGCATTTCCCGCGGCTTCGCATTCTAAGTTGCACGGTATGGTACCTTGCAGAACTAACGCCCACCTGTCCCGTTTTTATAACATTTTTCATTCATGCTCCGCTCCTATTAGTCACAGCATCATATAATATTGCCTGTAGCCTTCCTCGATAAACGGACTATTCAACACAAAAAGTATTTTTCAATTCGGACCAGTAGTTCCTGAGATTAGCGCGTTCAACCAAACAAACAAACAACTTCAGCTTTATAATATTATTAGTATAGATTAGTTATGCCTTAATTTGGAAGTCATTTTTTTAATATTTTATACTAACTCTACTATTTACCTAAATATTATTTGTATCAATAAATTATAAACGGGCGTTGTTTGCATGAAATCGATCATATACCAACCAATTGCAGCGTTGCTTTTAAGATAACTTATCCTTATGAGGAAAAAGTGCATAAAATATCTCAACAAAGAACTAGGTATATAGTATTCTGTAGATACATATGACGTTCTATAATTCTTAACAAGCATTTTTGTTGCTCTCCGATGTATTGTATAAAGGAATTCATAATATTCATTAGTTGGGTACTTTTTTTTTCAATTTATTATTAAGATGCGATTCACCTTCGCTTCGTCCAGGTTCATCCCTAGGTACAGGGGGTACCTTTAGGATAAAATTTTTACAAACTTTGAATGTCTTATTTATTTATATCTAATCAAAAGCCTAAAAAATAAGTTTCAAGCTTCCAGCTTTAAAAATAACGTAATTACCATACAATCTTTCATCCCCTATTTCAACCACTACATCCTATGCCCTTTTTCAGGCTCTTAGACTATCTGTGTACCAAATTTAATTGAAATCCGTTTAGAAGTTATTGCGTAAAAGTGTGACAGACATACAGACAGACAGCCAGACAGCCAGACAGAGTTACTTTAACATTTATAATATTAGTAAGGATGAGGATTACAATAAAGAAAACAACTTCTTTGAAACTACGAGTATTATAAATGTCTAAAATATAGATAAGCTTATAACTTAGCATTAAAATATCTAAGTAAATGCAACATATTGTCAAGAAAGGTAATATTTAATGTGTTAGTCATCTCACACATCTCAACTCACATCTCAAGTAGCGAAATAGGTAGCTATATTAATTTACGCCATTATAGCATAGTGTAATGACGTCGTATCCACATGCTAATTGCAATCCATGTAAGTGGCTGTGGACCGACACTTGTATTTATAAATATAGTTATTTATTTAACATAAACTGTCTAAATCTAACAAATATAATATATACGTACTAGTGAATCACCCTTACTCCGCCTGAGTACGTCCCTATATTTAAACTGTTAGTATAGGTTTTTAATAAACGGGATATTTCCCTGCACTAAAAAGTTGACTAGGATCATATTATATGTTGACCAAAATAACCAGCTATCATCATATCAAATTCCATCAAAATCTTTCCAGTGTTTTTCTCGCATGGTCACAGACAGACAAACAAAAATTCTTAAAAGTAATAATTCGGTGTCTGTATCGCTTATAATGACTAATTCATTTTGACTTTCCAACAAAATTTGCCTTTATATTATACGGTGGTATAAATTACCGCGTACGAAAAATGAACTCACGACCTCCAGAGTCAAAGACAGTGTCGGTGCAGTCTTATATACAAGTATACGAGACTAAGCCTAGTACTACTACATTTACATTCGATTTTAATACTAATACATTATAAATGTGATAATATTTATGCTTGCCTGTTTGATATCTTAAACTGCTAAACACATTTCGATGAAATATATTTTTGTATATAAATAATTATATTATAGAGCGGATATACGCTAAAAGTTTTTCGACTACCAGCTTACCTTATGAACGAGACCAAGGACAATAACTAGTCAACGTTTTTTAAACCTATATTTTATAGTAATGAATACGAAATTATACATTTAAATGCAAATGTTTTTGCAATAAGCTGCTAAACAAAATAAATATACGTTATTGGTAAATGCTCGCATAGATTTCTTGTATCGATTGTATATTTAACTGGATGGCGGAACGGGCATAGATTATTTTGGAATTTACATTAAAACAATAGAGCCCGCTGTAACATCTACCTAGCGACATGAATTATGTAAAAGACTACACTCTAAACTTGACTGCGATTTCACAAACAATCCTTCATTTGTACCGAATAAGTATTTCTTAAAAATTCTTCATTTTATATTTACAATGCTCATTATTAAAACAACCTCAGCTCTAGCTATATTTAAAATTACTAAAAATATTTTCACTAAAGTATCTATTCGTAATTAGTAATGGTTATTTGACTTTTATCATAAACGTTTTTTCTTTTGTTTCAGCTGTACAAAGAGGTCGAGTGCCTCCGACGCAGCCCGCTGGTCTCGCCCTTCCCGGTCAATTCGCGCTAGCGAACGGAGACCCAGCCACCGGCCTCAATAGCCACCCCTACCTCTCCTCCTACATCTCCCTATTACTTAGAGCAGAACCTTATCCCACCTCAAGATATGGCCAGTGCGTTCAACCCACTAATGTGATGGGTATAGACAATATATGCGAACTGGCTGCGAGATTACTCTTCTCGGCCGTAGAATGGGCGAGAAATATACCTTTCTTTCCTGAACTCCAAGTGACGGACCAAGTCGCGCTTTTACGGCTCGTTTGGTCTGAATTGTTTGTCCTTAACGCATCTCAATGCTCAATGCCCCTTCATGTAGCACCGTTGCTCGCTGCCGCCGGTCTGCACGCCTCCCCCATGGCAGCCGACCGAGTGGTGGCGTTCATGGACCACATAAGGATCTTCCAGGAGCAAGTGGAGAAGCTAAAAGCACTCCACGTGGACTCCGCCGAATATTCCTGTCTGAAGGCCATCGTTCTCTTCACGACAGGTAAAATTTTAGACAGTTTATTTGGGGAAGCGAGGTTGTTGCTGTATAGAGTTGCGGGCGCTGGTGCAGCTGTTACAAATTATGGGGAACTTGTGGTATTAGTTAGGACTCATTTAGATGCGTATGCCGAAGCATCCAGAGTTCCTCAGCCACCAGCACCCCCACCTCCTTCAGCAGCTTCCTCAGGATATTACTCCACTTTGGACACATCGCTTGGTGTCAACTCCTCTTTGTCTTATGGCAGTTTCCTATCACCTTCTCGATTGCCGCCTAATTATACTAGTAGCCCGCGGGTGCCAGACGCTAGTACGTCATCTTTTAAATTATACGAAGGTGGAGGTGGAAAAATATATAAAGATGACCAGGGGGGTTGACGCCAAGCGAAAGGTAAATTGGGATAAAGTTGGGTACGGGTGTTTGCGGAAACTTTCACTTGGCGTTTGATCGATATGCATTGCCTTGCAATGTTTGTTGATATTTTAGGACGTTTATATTGTATTAGGGGATAATAACTCACGCTCTCCAGATCCGGTGGAGGGGAGTCTGCGACTTATTGTTCTCGGTCGGACTTGTGATATATTTAAATTATGAATCGTAATTTGTTAGACGAATCGCATTGCGGGACGTTATTAGTTAAGAAGTTATTTATTCAATGTAAATAGTTTAACTTATTTATTTATTACACGCGCGAATTTTTTTCTTAGAGCTTTGTTTCATTTGAGTTTTTTTCCAAATTTTTCCCCCTATTTTCTTAGAACATAAACTTATGACTTTAGTTTTAAAATAATGTTAGTTAAATATACGTTTATAATAAAACATTAAACGCGGCATTACAATAAATAGACGTCATTAAGTTTAATTTGTGTAATTGAGTTGATTTTCACTTTTATGTGATTAGGCGCGTTTGTCGCAAGTACAAGTAAGGAACTTTCCTTTTCTCGAATCCCACATAGCAAAATAAACGCAAGCACTTATTAAGTAAATCATGAAGGTTTATTTGAACTTTCCTTATAATTTTGAGGCAGTTAACTGAGTTAGTTAGTTTTGGCGACACGCTTGGCTCAGTGTATAGTGACTCTACTTGATGTGTCAGCAGTTGCAGGTTCGAGTTCCGCTGGAGAAATTCATTATGAGCGTGATTTTATGTAATTTAAATATCAAAAATGGAACACTTTCTTTTGCTATAACAAATTCCATTTAAAACTAAATTTCAAATGTACACACTACACATATTTCTTGGTTAAAAATAAAAAGTAGATATATAAATCTTGTTTTGAAAGATTTTCAATTACATTACATCATTTAATAAACGTTTAATTATCCATAATATATACAAAAATCTTTAAAAAGGCATCATATTTATCTTATTTGTAATATATTATTATGATAATAGACATTGGATATCATCCTTACAAACAGATCCAAACCCGTCTCGATAATCGCAGATGCGGAACTTCCGGCCACGTCACACTTTCACATATCCGCTAAATGACCACTTTAAATGTGAAGCTATCAATAATTTTATTATTTATCATTACAATATATTTAAAGCTAATTAATTAAATATTATTGCTATGTGTCTTTTAGAAAGCATAAAGTGATTGAAATCATTTTTTATACATATTTTATCAATGTCTCAAATAACTAAAACCATTTGACTTATCATATTTAAAATTATAAGCAAATGTAATATTAAAATACAAAATATAATTTATATTATTATAAATAAGAATAAAAATTAAGTATCATGTTCATTATTTATTTCATAATGACTAATATTGTTTTTTTCAAAATTATAAAAAGTTCATAGTTATTATGGTTTCAACGCTATAGGTATTAGCTGTTGAAAGGTAAAGTTATGACGGATCTGATTGAGGGATGTTCACTCCCTATCAATTGAAACAAACTGGCTCATCGAGGCATTTATGTAGAGACCAGTCAATGGACGTAACCGTCATGTAGAGTGGTTAAATTGCGTGATTCTTAATAATATCTAAGGAAAATATCAAATTGGTTTCATTATTTTTTAATAAATTACTTTATTTTTTTTTATATTTAATAATAATAACAAAATAGTAATAAACTTCATTTCTTCGCGTAATTGAGAATTAAAAAGCTCTTTTTGAAACACTTTAACTATTACAGTATAAAAATAAAAACGAAAGTCGAAAACCGCTTGACGCGTAAAAATAAATACGAACGAGAGGTAGGTTATAGTTAATAGACGTCCGTCAAGAACGGATTTTTCGAACAAGGCTAGATTAAGGAGGTCTAAGGGCTTTCAAAAATTAGTATGAAAATCCCTAATTTTTTGAGCTACAACACAAATTTTAAAGGCAGGGATCACCTAGAACCCGAGCGAGGCAAGGGTGAGTCGCTAGTGTAAATGAAAGCACACAATACACAAACTCTTTTAATTTTACATGGAACAAAAGTTAAATATTTAAGCTTATCATGAAGAGATTTAAATTTTTAACGCGGCAATTTTCCTAATTAGATAATAAAGTCTCTTTGTTTTATACTAACTTAAGTCGAGTACGGAATTTGTAATTTACAGTAGTAGTAAGGCCTGGCTCCAATAAAATAAACTTTTATAGGCGTAATTAACGTCGAAAGGTAGTTTTTACGAGAAAAATGGTATTTTAAAGCGTGTTAAACACGAAACGTCACTAGAAGGGTATAAACGAAGTGGGTGTATATTCAGAAAAAAAACAAAAATAATATAACTTTAACTGTATTTAAGGACTACTTTGGTTCATTCGTATAGGATATAAATTTTAATTATTATTTTCTAGATACTATACATGAGGCGTTAATTAGATAAATATATCCAAGTGATAAATTGCAAAATAACTGTTAAGATCTTATTGTCTACTAGCTGTTTACCCTCGCTTCGCTTAGGTTTGTCACTACGTAAAGTTTAACCGTTTACATACATTTTTAGATATGAAGTATTTTCTCGCAGTAAAAAGTACCCTATATATTGACCTAGATAACCTACGCGTATTATCATACCAAATTGTATCAATATTTGTCTAATGATTTTCTTGTGATGCAGTTGTAGACGGACAGACAAATTAAAAAAAATAGATTCGGTATCGATGATAATGACTATTTTAATAAGTTTCGAAAAAAATATTAAATGTATAGTATAAACTGAGTCAGAATTTATTATGTATGTAATTTGAAATAAGAAATTTTATTTTTCTCTATACACAAAGGGGTAAAGCGAAACTGCCCGGGGATGATATGAATATGTAACAGCAATAAATGTAGTTTAATCCACGTCTAACTTTCACCAACTCGTATAACAGTGCATAGTAATTTTGTAGTAAATTGATTGTTAATAGTTCTATATTAGTACGCTATAACTTATACGTCGCACTCAATTCCTTTAGTAGCTCCAACCCTTGAATTCGTTTGATTGCTTGATATAATGTTTAAATAACAACCTTAGTTAATAACCGCTTCGTTGGGCGTAAGTTCAAATAAACGATTTTTTAGTCAAATAAAAGTAGCTTAAGTTACTTCTTATAACATTAGCTATCTGCGAGTGAAAGTCCTGTCAAAAAAGGGCCAGCCGTGTCAAAGATTAGACGGAACAAACAGACAGACAGACAAAAATTTAAAAATGTTGTTGTAAATACTTCCATGTGCATTTAGTGAAAACCTTTTGATTTGAAATTATAAACAGACACTGTAGTTTTATTTATATGTACTGATTAATGTTTAATTACGCTTTATTTATTAAGTTTTCTAGTGATGTCTTTCCTATATGTCCTAATAGAAAACTGTTACTTTATTTTTCAAAAGATAAAGCACCATCGCTTATATACAGCTCTACACTTTTAATAATTTTATCAACTAAGCTCTTTTGCTATAACATGACGAATAATTATTTTAGTCAATAAATTGATTAAAAACGTGTTTTTATTAAGACAGACCCATAAATGTACTTGTGTGAAAAATTTATATATACGGAGCAACTCTACGTGTGTTCTAGAGACAAATGCAACCACTTTATAACGACTTCATGATAATTTTTCAATTAACTTCACAGTTATAATGTCACTGCATATGTTAAAACCTATCTTTATCATTCCTCAATAGTACTAATTTGATTAAAACTACGCTATGCGTATCTTTTTATCTCATTTTGAATTAAATTAGGTAATTTTAAATATGTTGGTTTGTATGTAAAATAATTTGGTAACAATGATAAGTAAATAATGATTTAATATATGTAAGTATATAATAAAGTATATATTTAATGGTAGCGGTTTACCTTCGCTTTGCTCGGGATTGTCCTAGTGAAGGAAAAAACTAACCTATCCCACGGGAAGCGTACATTTTTTCAGAATAAAAAATAGTTTATGTACTATTCTAAACTAAAATCTATTTCATGCTTTGTTTAGTCGTTCTGGCGTATTTAGTAACAAACATCTATCCAAACAGCCAAACTTACACACTTATAATATTACTCGTAGTAAGATTAAATAACTTTAAAGCTAATTTTCCAATAAAAACTCTAGATAGTAATAGATAATAAAATATTTAATTACTTAATACATTTTCACGTTTTAATATATGTGAATGCACATAAATTGTACTAAAATGAACATATACACGTGTGGGCCAATCGAATAATGAAGTGTAAACTATCAAGTGTCGAGGCGTGACTCGACGTAATATTGGAATATTGATGTCCATTGAGACGTCGGACATACGAGTATGACGCAAAGCGTACGTTTGTAGTCTTTCAAATCACTTTATATATTACAAAACAAAGTACGTTATTCTGTCTGTTAGTTTATTGATTAATTTTTATCTTATAAATTAATACTGTTATTAAAGTGAAATTTAAAGTCATATACAATATTTTTTGAAATAAAAAATATGAGTATTGAGTATCGCTGAAATACGCTCTCTGTAACTTACTTTGTGGCTCAGTTTGTAATTAAAAAACTAGTTAGCAGAGTTCACATGTGCCATTCGTCATAGGTTTGAGTCTCGCTGGGGCAATTCATTTATGTGATGAGCACAAAGTTTGTACTCCAATCATGGGTGATTATATTTATATTATGTACAAGTATGTAACGCGTAACTAAATAACCGTAGAACTAGAAGGGGCTATGTTAATGAATGTACATACTTAATTATTAAAATGAAAGAAAAGACTTGTTAGTACAGTGTTAGGTGCTTAGTTTCAGTAGACGGATATATATTATAGTAATATTTTTTGATAAAAAAAAGTTTTTAATCTTTACTTTCGCTATATGGCCACGTGTTTGATAATATTTAGCAATACATTTAATGCCACGCTATAAATAGAGAATACCGAATTCAACTGCAATTCTTCAGGTTCTATCTATGTGAAATATGTCTGTCTCGCTCTCTTATATAGGATGTTTGGTAAGGGTGAGTGAGATCGAGTGTGTTGGGTAACGGTATTAAGTTCGTGACGCAGCGTCCACAGCCGGTCACGATTTTGAAAAAGTGTCGGACGGTCCGCTCTGGTCCCTGCGTTCCGAGATGTTAGGGCTTGGAGCAAGTTAGAAACTAATTTATGAATACAGACATACAATAAAATATTTAGTTACATATAATGATTGTTATATATGAAACAATATGCACCTATCGATGATATTTTAATGATATTTTAATATATGGAAGTAATAGCCCAGTGGTAACGCGCTCGCTAGGGAAACCTAGTGGTGCGGGACAAACATTGTGACGAAACCTGCACGTCTGAGAAAACTTAGCTAGTTTTCTAAAGATACTTGAAGTTCGCCGACTCAGACTGCTGGTCTATGGCCTGATTCACTTATTTTTGTTAAAGGCCCGCGTACAATTATTATTGCCTTCTATTCTATTTTAAAATTAATTTAATATGGTTATGTTATTGTGTTTTCTATTGGACAGTCTTAAGTTTATTGTTTAAACCAACAAGCTGCATAATGCATGCTGTATCACAGTATTACACGGCCCTTTATTTTGCTCTTGTGCTCTTTGCCATCGCCGTCGCATTTAAGTTTCAATATATTTGATGATATTATAATATCCCTTAAAAATATTTTATTCTTAGATTTTAGCCGAGAAAGTTAAGTTAAACGTTAAGCTTAATAATTTGTCTAGTTTAGGTTTAATTCGTGAATGGGGCAAATTTGAAAAAAAAAAGGTTGTTTCAAGAATATCTGGCATTTTATTATTAATTTAATCTAACATAATAATATGTATCAGGCCTTTATAACTTCCTCTTAGTCAAGGGGTGTCAGACCATAGTCCATTAGCGTTGGCTGAGTGCGAATTGGCAGACTTCTCGTCTTTTGTAAAATTGATGTTCTCTCAAACATATAAGTTTCTCCAAATGTTTTCCTTCGCCATATGACTTGTAGTAATCATTTTGAAAATGTTTTATAACCGCTTCCCTCGGCTTCCCACTGTATGTACTATCAAAATTCTATATTTATTATTTCAAATTATGGTTTATTAGGATTATTTCAAAATGGCATTTTAAAATAACTGCTTATAACTGTTATTTTAAACAAAAGGTGAAATATTTTACAAGTTCTTTAAGCATCTTATTAAAAAGTCAGAAAATCCTCTAATTTTTGGATAGGCAATGAGCATTTCTAAACAAGTTAATATAGATAACGCTACTTAGCTTGCTGCCTGTATCAAATTAAAGGAAACAGTCATAAAATTCTTGAGTCAATAACAAAAATAACTTTTCAAGACTTAATTCGGCGTATTGTTACGTCAAAACACTAATATTCTCACGCGGCTGTGTCCGGCAATCACTCGCCATTGTGCCTCGATTACTTGCAAATTCTACTAAAATTTGCTTTCAAAACACGCTTCAAGCAAATTTCTAGTGCGTTACAAATTGTTTGGCTATTGATGCGGCGAATTTAATATTTCCGACTAATACTTTACCGTATTTTTGATGATACTAATAAAACGAACTGGCTTTTCCTAGACTTAATTAATAAAAATCTCCATTTATCTACTCTATCTTCTTGTAGTTTTCTAAATCTCTTTTTTATATTTTTTTGTTAATTCTCATAAAATAATTTATATGTAGACTGTACTCTATTAATCTTTCTATAATAATTTTCTTACATATAGATATAATATAATTAAACACATACTCGTATTTGAAACGAAGTTAAGCCTGATTTAATTCTATTTATATTTTTCTAGGAATAAATATTAATTTAAATCGGGTTTTTTCTGTCTGTATATCTTAAATATAGGAACTAAATAATGTAGCCATCTGTACCAAGTAGTCAACGATTATAAAAGGTCGACATGTGGTTTCTGGTCAAGATATATGGAGATGACTGTAGCTTTTGCAATAGATTGAAATGTCGGTTACACGCTGATAGGTACAAATATGATTCGCCGTAGTTGATAAACGATCCTTTTTAATTCGAATCAGTTTCGTACAAAAAGACATGTGCACAATTCCTTTTTAACTTAATAAAATTGAAACTAATAATTTTTTGCAGTCTTTGTAATTTGTAATATTTAATTTTCGACGTTTTACTCAGTTCGTAGTATACACTAGTACACTACCCTACTTTCTGCGCCAGCGGTCGCGAGTTCGAGTCGCGCTGAGGGCATTCATTTGTTGAGCACGAACGTTTGTACTCCAGTCATGGGTATTTATATGTATAATATATATGTATTTTAAAAAGGTTATATATGTAGTATATCAACTATCTGGTATCCGTAACTCAAGCATCTTAGCTTACCTCGGAACTGGATGATACGGAAAATATTTATTTATTTTATGTCTACACACAGCTAGTTAGATACAACTAAAATTCGAAATCATTTGTTCAATATTGCTTTTCCTGAAATACTTTAAATTTATCAAATATTGTACTCATTCAGAAAACTACCAAAGATCTAAGAATAACTGCTTTAAAATCACCAGAACTAGTAGGTACTGTTTTTATTTAGGTATATAAATACGAACAAGAAGAATATTTAAATAAACCAAACTCTAACAAATCTTATACTTATTTTGACAAATGATTACAAACAATTCTTGATATAAATAAGAAGTCACGAAATCAAAAACCACAGTGACATACAACAAAAGGGACAAAATATCAATAAACACGAATAACAGATGTGTACCGAATCCCCTTAGCTTCTTTACTTGACATGTATTAATAAAAAAAACAAATATTGCGAAAATGACGATCGGAATCGCTCTTCAGTTCGTAGATTGATAATAAAATTAAACTGAAGTAAAAAATGAATTAAATCGTATGATACAATTAATCGATTTTAAATTTTTCCTCGTGATAAAGATATAGGTATATTTTCATCGACAAAATAATTTCATTATTGTTAATTTGTACTTCCATACAAAAAAAACGGTTTTGGAATTTGTGATTGTTCCTATTTTTTATACTTAAACCGCTACTGACACACCTCAAAAATAAAAAAATATTTGTCATCAGTCTTTGTAATGTGATTTTTATGTATACATATACTTGGATGATGTTAACAATATAATTTAGCATCTTGTTTGTCTTCGTAAACATGTGTTCAATATTCAGTATAGTAAGCACATAGTACATATATTAAATAAACTAGCAAGTCCGGCCCGCTTCGCTGTGCGTAAGTTAAAATAAATTAAACGATTTTTTTATTTTCTAATAAAGTAAAAGTAACCTAAGTTACTCCTTATAATAACAACAGCTATCTTGGAGTAAAAGTCCCGTCAAAATCGACCCATCCGTTTCAAAGATTACTAGATTTAAACAGAGAGACAAAAAAATTAAAATAGATTTTTAATGTACGTACGTATATATACTATCATATTACGAATTTAGTCAAAAGTTGTTAATTTTTAAGTAAAAACACAATTCAAATATACTGATGTACTGATTGGCATGTAAATTGATAATTGATTAACATTTCACTGTATAGTGTAAACTTCGTTCACTACAGTAAAGTCAAAATATAAACTAGTGATATACATAAAATGTTGGGTGTATTAGAAATTTCTATTAAAAGACGTAAAGAAACAGGTCTTCTATAACTTATCGGTTACTTGCACTACAGATAACGTATGAAGCGACTAATGGTGTAAATATGCAGGTGAAATTAATTAACAGATCGTTATCTCGTTAGTGATGTACCTTTGTCGATTAGGGATGTGATCAAATAATAAAATTAATTAACTTAAATTAGATTTTATTACTTAAATTATTATTAGACTCTATATTCATATATGCTTTTTTTATTATCTACTGATATTTTGATTGGCTAATAATAGTATTGACTTCGCTGTTCTAAGAAACAACATCGTAATTACCAGCAAAAGCCTATTTTTCTATCGATTTAGTAATTTCGAATAACCTTTAGAAATAAAGGTGTAGTAAATATGAATATTTTTTTACTTTCACTACAGTGTAGTACCTATAGGAAATTTCAATATTTATAACAATTTACTTTAATACGATACGCCATAGCCCAATACCCGTGACATAAATATTATATTGTAAATTATATTGGCCATTGTTTCCCTCTCGCACAGTATGTTTGAAATAATTGTACACTTTACTTGCATTTGTTATATTTTATCTTTATAAAATTATTTTAAGCCTACAAAATTCTGATAGTTTTAGTGAATAAATAACAAACAAACTATATGGGAAAATTTAAATTATCTATTTATGTCATGTTATAATATTTTTTTTCCTTATTTTATTACGTTCCTCATTTTAAAGTAAATAGGCTGTTGTTTACTACTTTCAAAAATTCGGAAATTCAAAAATCGCAACGTTCTCATTTTCTATTTATTATCAAGTGTATACAAAAATTGAACTTGGAGTAAAAAAAGCATTTTTAACGAGTTTTTTATAATATACATACAATAATTTTAAATCAAAAGAAATAAAAGATAATCAAGAGGTGCCGCACTAAAACCTAACGTTGCGTGTCAACCAATAATCTCAGCAAGTGCCAATAGAATATTTGCAGAGTATCAAATTGCTTACAGTTCAACGACATTAATAGTTTACTAGTCCAGTACAGCTGTGAAATAAAAATAAATATGGATGTAAGAACTATTTTATAAGGAGACTAGCCTTTCCTGCGGCTTCGCGCGCGTTCTAAAGGCTGGAAACCAAATACCTCCCGTTTTTGCAACATTTTTCATTGATACTCCGCTCCTATTGGTCGTAGCGTAATGTAATATAGCCTATAGCCTTCCTCGATAAACGGACAGCGGACTATCTAACACAAAAAGATTTTTTCAATTCGGACCAGTAGTTCCTGAGATAAGCGCGGTCAACCAAACAAACAATCAAACAAACAAACTCTTCAGCTTTATAATATTAAGTATAGATAGAAATAAAAATATGCATATAAATATAACAAACACAACATAGACATTTGTGACCGCATCTCATCTACACTTGTTTGAATTAAGGGGTCGAAGTCACAGATGTTGTTTATAGGCGCTCTTTCCAATCTAACCCTCGCACCCTTATTGTATAATATAATAACTAGGTAACTGACAAAATTGTTAAAATTAAAAAATGGATTTTACTACTATTAAGCGTCATTATAATAAATACTTTCATTTAAAATAAGAAAGTAATTAAGCATTATGCTACTTACGTATACATACAACGTAGGCGTAAAGCAAATAAATATAATTTTAACTATTCCTTTTGCAATTGCTGTGTCTTCGTACCTTTTCAATTGAGTATTTCAATTTTTAGATTCACATAACATCACAAGTAAGTTATATATTTAATAATGTATGTAATTATTTTGCTTATTACCACGTTTTCTCACGAACTTATCAACTAATAGGTAATACGATATGCAAATAGCGTGGTACGCCACTGCGATTGTGGTCGACATTACTTAAGGTCATTAATTGAAAGTACAGTTATATTCATAAGCCCCCTTGCTCCGCTCGAATCCCTTGTTTTCTTATGTTGCTAAATATATACTATATTTAACCTCTGTATCGATAAAAATAAAGTCAACAAGATTTTTCCAAACGTACAAATTCAATTTTATTAGACTTCGAATATATCTAAAATTTGACTTTTTTACGACGACTTTTCATTGAAATAAACTGTAATCCATATTTTTCCGATAATTAACTGATTACTAAATTTATTGTGATTTTTTTCAACTAAAAAAGTGTTTACAAAGATTTAAACGATCATAATTCCTAAGAATATTTTTTTATATAAAACTATAAAATAATTTACCTATCACATACTCTTATATCAGTTGAATACAATTTTCGTAAGCACTCATCCTCACAAAGCCTGCCAAACCGTTGATTCTGGAAGTCTGACAGGCGTCACCAACTATCGTGTCTTGTCTCACAAGTTGGACAGATAAGGCACAATGGCCAAGTTTGTTAACGTAGGGATTTGAAAAGCCATTCGGTACCAATTCTATCGGTTGTAACCCCTTGGATAGGCTTAGACACGTTTAGAAAGTTATTGTTTACGTTTCTTCATTTTAACGTGAATTAGGCATTGCGTTTGAATTTATTTATTTATTTATTTTACCTAAAAAATCTCGAATGTGAAAATTGATTAAGATTTCAGTGGATTTTAGTTTTTTTTTTGTTTCTGGTTTAAAATGGTTTGTAGGAGCAAAGCCTATTCACGTCTCTGCAAAAAGTTCTTAAAGAAATACCACATACTTACTATTTAAAATATTTATTTGCTTCGCCTCGTATAATTGCTTAAAATGTAATTTTTATCTCAGTCAACGAATTATAATACTAAGGTATAACTATAACTAGTTAATGTCATATCATAAATAACCAAGCACTATATTATATTAGCCCATTTCTAATATTACACTAAATGGCTGTAGTCAGGTGATAAAATGCATACTTTTAATAATAATAGAGTCAAATCAAAATTGTAAAGTACTCACAAATTATATGCTTATAAAAGATTTTCAATTGACTCTCTGAGATCCAATCATCTAAGCTCCCATAAAAGTTGAGTGTAAATAGGATGGTACCAACACCTCGTTATGTTTACTCGCATTAGTGACATTTAACTACGTCCCTGACGACCCCCCGCGGCCGTATGGTTTCAAGGATTAGGTATACCATAAAATGGCTATTTAAAAACATACGGAGGGATATTTCGTTGACATTTTACCATTAATAGAAATACTTTGAAAAATAATTCTTGGTTATATTGTAAATAGAGCTTGCATAAGCTCTATATGCAGATGTATAAAGACCTAAAAGAGAAGAGGCATCTCGCCTAAATTCCTATGTATCGTTTACTATCTACAGATATCAAGCAGTAGGTACTTTATTTTAAAAAGAAATTTCCTTATTTTACAAATAGCATATAAAATAATCAATATAAAGCTTTACCTATTACTCAAAGTTTTTATAAAGTCACTCGTTGTAGCTTACACCCGTTTTAATAATTAATTTGAAATTAAATGACTTAAAATGTATATAAGTTTAGGAAAACGGCAAAAATACTTTATAATACTAAACCATTTCTTGTTCCGTGAATTTTCATTATAAATATTTACTAATCCGTTAACTATTGCTATTGAACAAAACAGATTAAGCGAGCCATTTTACCGTGACCTCCGATTAAATGTGCTAATGCTTAGAGTAGTTTTGAGGGATGCCAGGTCAAGCTAAAGTGGTTAATTATTGCATAAGTCAGCATTGTAGTGTTTACTGAGGTCGGTGTAGTTTGCTGACCTCTCAATTTGTTGAACACAGCTTAAATCTTATCTTAACTACTATGAATAACTAAAGAGGTGTAAGCTGTTTGTAATAATATAATAATAATATAAATTATATTAATTTCTAACTTAAAGTACATACATTTCGTTATAATAAATAAAATCTAAATTTCGTACGTTTGTCTTAACTTTGTAGCTATTAGAGCAGTAATTGCACGTAGTATGATATTTATTGCCTAACTCCTTAAGTATTGGAGTAATTGATTGATTGATGAATTTAAACTAAAATACTCGAAAAGATCATCAAAACTGTACATTTAAAACATAGTATAACATAACCAAAAGAATAACTATGAAAAGTCATAATCTACCCAAGTATTACCATAACAGACATTAGGGTAGTGTAAACTTGCGAAGCGAACAAGAAAGTAACAAATCAAGCGAGATATTCAATCTCTACCACAATAACATTAGAATATCGCATCAGATAGCTGAGGGCTTAGCGACATTACACCCTTGGTGTTTATAGATGTAAAGCCACTAGAAGTGCTATGTATAACCTTTTATAATTTAAATTTAAGATACTATTATATAAGTGAAGTGTTAGAATTTTAACTGTTGACCAAGGAAACCGATTAAAAATAAATGTAGATTAGAAAAAATTGTTATATTTGCCTAAAAGTCTTGACAAATAGTTTCTGATGGCACACAAAAGGTAAACCCTCAAGACTCATGAATTAAAAGTATATAATATGAGAATTGTAACTCATTTCAATACCTTTATAATAAAACATCTTATTGCAGTGACATATATGAAATATTACGTACACATGTATACGTACACATTTATCTAGTGGTAGTGCCATGCTTGTTACCTTCGGGTAGCAACCGAATGGGCCGGCACGCCCCGTATAGTTCATTAGTACCACTCTCTCACAGAAGACCGGCGTGAAGTGGCAGCTATGCTGTCGCGTTTCGTCCGGTGAGTGAGAGTCCGGGAGGCCCACTTCCCTTCCCCCCTCCCTCTTCCTTTCATCCTCCGCCTTCGTTCCCCCCTCCCTCCTCCATCCCTCCCTTTCCTGAAAGGCCGGCAACGCATCTGCAAGCCTGGCTTGCAGATGTCCATGGGCGGAGGTGATCACTTCCCATCAGGTGAGCCTCCTGCCCGTTTGCCCCCTTTTTACCATAAAAAAAAAAAAAATGTCTTCGAGCATACGCTGCACTTCTAGTAAAACTAATTTCGTTAACGATTTGTAAAGGGATACGGAAGGGATAGGTGAAGGGCCTGGAACAAATTAAGGGATCCTAATGGTTATCGGGTACTGTTAGACGCTTAACCGGCCCTTACGACGAGATGAATTTTAATGTAACTTGGGCTCACTCATGAATACCTTTGGTAGGTGTTTTATGGTTCTTATCTTATGTTATCATGGGACGTGGCAGTATGCTTGTTTTTATAATTGAAGTAGCTTAGAATGTAGACGTTTTATATTTTGTTATGATTTAATTACCATTGTATGTTTTAAATTTTGAGAGGCCTTGCGTTAAAGATTGATACCATCTACAGTACACTTAGAAATGTTAGAAGTCAAAATTTTAACTGTTTATATATAACTTTAAGGGAAATTATGAATCTGAATTTATTGTATCTCGCCAACATAATAAATACAAATTTTAAAATATATTGGACTACCTATTAAACATTTAAAAAATAAAAAAAACGAATTACACATTATAATCACTTATAACTAATATTAATTACTATTTCAAGCCATTTAAATAGAAAGACAAAAGACTTTTCTATTTAAAGCTATAACGTAAATATACCAGTTTTGTATAACAATACGTAATTTATTAAATACCGCAGATTTCCGATTAATATCAGATATTGTGTGTTCGTGACAAATGGAGTATCGATAAGAGTATCGATACACGAAGCGATCGATAAACGTGAATCGATGGATTAGATCGATATCTCGGCTTCTGGATGTAAATTATAACTGTGGTTTTATGGAATTAGTTTTATGTAATATTCAATTTGATCAGTTGGGGTTATAGGTTGGAAAGAGCTTTTAAATTTTATTAGAAACGTATATTTTATATGTAAATATATTGTTTGAAGCTTTTTCTTTATACAATTCTATAATGAACTCCTTCTTTTCACAACTAACTCGTTCCTTTGCGTGTTTGTTTATTTATAAGAATTAAATTTTGTTCCCATACATTAAAGGTAGCATTAAATCATGTGTTATCTCTAACTTTCTTAAGAAAATTTACGCAGAGCTTTAATTGAAAAATGTTGTTTTTTCTTAATTACCTAAACGAACACACGTAGACAGATAACTGGCAGTTACATTTGAACTTTAATAGAAACATAATAAAGTCTAAATTAACGATGATATCGTGGAGGGTAGAAGAAAACTGCTTTTCTCTGATAAGACGGCAATTTGAATAATTACCGCTGTATAAGTCATTGGAAGATGAATTTCGGAAACACCAACAAAATTTCCTTAGATTTATTATAGGATAATATACTGAAAGCATCTAAGTATGTTTAGAAATAGATAAAATTATTGTTAACTTTAAAGATTTTTGTGCGCAGCAATATTTTATTATTTTTATGTTATAAATAAATCTTACTATGATTAAAAATGTATGGAACCAAAATATGTCTAAATTGAATCATTAGCCGACTTGCAAATAATTTTTGTATTCTCTATTCTAATAAGAAGGATATATCTATATCTATAGGCTATCTGATATTAAGATATATTAAAAAACATCAGCAGAATCGCGGACAGAAGTTAGCTATTCCAAAAGTATTGCACAAACGAAATGGTTACTCAAACGATAGATAAATTTAACTTTATTAAATGTACCTACATATTACAAATAAAATTAATATAACAGAAAATGTTCTTTGCTTTGTAGTTAACTATTTCTACAAATCGGATAGCTGAAATCGATATTCCATAAATTTCTAAACTAAAGTCTACCGATAGCGCCATTGTTATTTCGATTTATATACCGAGATGTTAGATTAATAACGTATGCCCCAGATGATCTTTGTGAATCGTGGTTATACCTTGATATTTCCTTTGATTTCCTGTATTGTGTAAAGCCATTATGTACGAATATTTTCTTAAAATTACACGTGTATTGTGTATGACTTATTAACCAACTGTCGTGAGTTAAAAATTAAATAAAATTTGGTTCTTGAAGGTCTTGACTTTTTCAATGTACATTATAAGAACTGAACTGAATGAATCAATTTAAATATTTGGTTACATAACTAAAACTACATTAGTCGATTAGTTTATGTAAAAATAAACTCAACACTTGTTATAATTATAATAATATCGATTATTAATAACGAAATATTCGTTTTAAGCTAATATTTTTATGAAATTTCAAACATTTACTTTGACACATTAAGTTAAAGTCCCACTGTGCCATAGAAACGCTTCACTCGTAATGTTGACAGGTGTTAAGTCGAAGAAGGAATGGACTATGCGCGTACGCCACATGAACTCTATTATGTAATTAGTTGAGTCATGGCTATTAAGTACAAGCGGTTACAACCTATTAGATGCTTTTCATTACGTATATACACTTTGTTTTAGAATTCAAGTCCGATTTCGATTACCATTGCCTAAGAAGACATTTTTGGTAGTTTTTTTTCTAAGAACTCTCCTTGCCTATTGAATTACAGATGACTGTCATTTCCACAAAATGCTAATATTTGTTTCAGATTATATTTAACTCATATTTAATTAAATTAAAAGTTATCTTAGAATTCAAAATCAAGAGACCTACAATTCACATAATTTAATACTATAAGAAAATATAATGTTATAATATAAGCCTTGATTAATATTAGCATAACAATAAAATAATAATAAATAACTATAATTGATACGGTAAACTAGTCTAATAGCCTAGTCCCTTCGAGTGACCTATGCTTTATTGAATGAGGATCATGCATTGATTCAGTAACTAGTCAACATAACATTTTGTGACGAAACATGAAGAAATTTTTTAAGCTTAATTTCTAGATAGGCTAGTGATTTTATTAGTATGTCTTATATCATTTAGCCTGTACATAATACTTTCTTATTTTCACTCCCGTAATAATAATAATAATAAAAATCTAAATAAATCCGCGACAAAATCCGAAGACGAAAAAGGTGTCTTTGGCATCTACGGTACACCTCCCTTCTCCACTGTCCCAGTAACGCTGCCACTCCGCAAGGGGAAACGTGGGCGACAGTGACCAAGAAGGGTAATGGATGAGGGAAGAAGACAGTCTCTTCTTCCTCTACTCCTCAAGCTCCAGTGGTGCAGGCCCTGAAAGCCCTTTAGGCGACGGCAGGATATTTTCATTTATAAAAGCCTGTAACTTAGTTTAAATAATGAAATTCAAAAGAATCTAGTATGTATCTAGTAAATAAGTCCCTTTCAAAGCTGTACACTTAGTTTAAATAATGAAATTCAAAAGAAACTATGTATCAAGTAAATAAGTCCCTTTCACCTAGTCCTAGGTTGCATCAAGTTTATCTCCCTTCTAAACGTTCATTCACACTCATTGCGAGTAAATCAATGTCAACCGTATATGTTTCGTGTCGGGCTATCTGTTATGTACAATGAATTGCTTCTAAAGTTACAAAGTACCGTATATATTAAAATATGCAGTTGTTAAACGGTAATAGATTTTAGTTGCTCATGTACGTATTGCTATTTTATGAATTAGAGTCGGTAGAATTATGGAAATTAATAGGTACATTTATCACAAATAGGTTTATTATATAGCTATGTAATAAAGGCATGCCAGCTTTCAAAGTATTAAAAAAATCGTTTCATCACTCTCCGATCACTATCTGATTCGTTATCGTATAACTTTATATGGTCTATAAACACACATAAATTTTACATACAATATTAATATATTACCAGAAAATCAATACCAAAATGTAGATTTATTGCCTCATATTAAGGAAATCGTTATTTATTTAAACTAAACATTAATTCGTTCCGCGTCAATATAATAATAATATTAGAGACTCAAAACAAAAGGCGTGCCCGATACGAGTATCCGTCATAAATCCACATTAAGGAATTAGATGCCGCACGCCCCACAACTACATCTCGACGTCTTAACACAGCCAATTAAAAAAGTCATCAACATAGAAATCTCTGAATACACCTGACACGACAACGTTACATAGCAGGTTAATGTAGGTTCACACGTGAACCTAAGGTGAGAGCGATCCACCGGCGGCAAGGCCGAGAAGATAGATCTAATTGAAATAGAACCTACCGTTAATGTAATAAGGTCAAGATTCCCATGACCGTGCTCGTAGAGTACAATTAAGAAAGTATCCGATAAGGCTCCGAATGGGTTTTTCGAGAAAGGATCGTATAAGGAAGGTTTAGAGGCTGTTTTGATTTGATCAGTACAGACGGACCGGTTGGTTCGGTCGCGAACTTTTACCTATAAATTTGTGTCTGCTTGCTGGCATGAAGCAGCGGGCGTGCTGTATCTAGGAGTTTCGGTATTTAGTCCTAGGAACGAGCTGTAAGCGAAGTCCCTTTCATAACTCGTATAATAAGTACCAAACACTAATTTTATTACAAAATGGTTCATTTGTCATATTTATCTAATCTTTATATAAATAAAGATGATGAATAGAATGTTGCTAAACGTAAAACTCGAAAATTGTTCGATCAATTCGGCTATTATTATTTTTTTGTATGTTCTTTAAGGCACACGGAAGGTTTTAATAATAATTTTAAAAAAATCTAAGTTTGTAAAAAACTTATACTAAAAGGGGTAAAATATTATACAGCTTACAAACTCTAAGTACCTACAAAGTTCGTTGTGATTTTTCTGTATCCTGTATCTTGATCCACACTTCATCACATCTTCTAAACAATCCTACAAGTAGTTTAAATTGTTAGGTTTGATTAGTTTTTTAGGGTTCCGTACCTCAAAAGGTAAAAACGGAACCCTTATAGGATCACTTTGTTGTCCGTCTGTCTGTCTGTCTGTCTGTCTGTCTGTCTGTCTGTCTGTCTGTCTGTCTGTCTGTCTGTCTGTCTGTCTGTCTGTCAAGACCTTTTTTCTCAGGAACGCGTGGAGGTATCAAGCTGAAATTCATATCAAATACTCAAGTCTATGGTCTCTTGGAGCTGTGAAAAAATCAAACTTCTAAGTCAACGCGATCAAAAGATACTCCCGTTTATGCCGCAAATTTTCGACACTCGCAAGGGAATCAAAACCTACAGGGTACTTCCCGTGAACTCAGAATCTTGAAATTTGGTACGAAGCAACGTCTTATAACACAGATAAAGGAAAAATTGCGAAAAGCATAAATTTTTAGTTACATCATATAATAAAAATATTTTTAATAATTTTAAACTTATTACCCCTTTACTCATACACCGTTCCGTACAGGTTTGTACGGAACCCTCGGTGCGCGAGTCTGACTCGCACTTGGCCGAATTTTTTTAGCTTAGTTATAGGAATACAGATTTCACTTAATATTATTCTTAATTAAAAATACTAATATATTGAAATTACTATATCTAAACCGCTATCGCTTATAATATACACTGTTTTTATGAAGGGCCTTCGCTCATACATTTCACAACGAGTCAATTAAAGCCGGCATCATTATTACATGCTTAACTGTAATGTTAATTTACTATACTTTTACTTGAATCTCTTATACTACAAGTAAACTAAACTACTTCAAGAAATTACAACTTGTATGCAAAAAACTAATGAGCACTGGCATAGTTTGTTTCCCGAATATTAAATAAATAAAATATATAAATAATGGAGTATTTTTGTAACTTATTTTGCATATAAGGTTCAAGATTGAACGTATGGTTTGTATCAATTAACTAACTGTATCTACTCGCGTTAAGTTCTAAAAAATGGAATACCAATGCTAATGCCGATGGCTAGAGAAAATTAAAAAAAAACAATGATCTTTACAACAGGTACCCAAAAATATTAAGTCTTTAATGGATTATTTTTATTTAAAACATTTCCGTTAGAATTGAAGTTCTTTACAATTTTAATTATAAATCAATTTTAATATAAATTTGTTATCTTGAACACAATATCTAATTTCTATGATTACTAAAACTATAAACTATCTTGAACTTAAAGTTAAGCACTCGCGGCATTTCTCTTACAATATAATAGGTTTCATGTGAAAGTCTCGTCCCATATATTAGATAGATTTAATACATTGAATCGTACCACATTTAAATGTCAACTTATCCGAGCCTTCTTGCTATTAATAAGTTAACGATTTACATACAATTACGAAAATTGACGTAAGTAGAATGAGTATAATTAGTTATAAATAATTTTGACAACACGTTTGGCTCTGTTTGTGACCTTACTTGCTGTGCCAGCGGTCATGGGTTCGAGTCTTGGGGGTCGTCCATAAATCACGTGATGTTTTTAAGCAACTTTTTAGACCCCCCCTCCCCCATGGTGATACGTGGTGAGGTTTAAGATTACCCCCCCTCCCCCCACTCAAAATCACGTGTATTTTTTTACAAAGTACCTTAAAAAATCTGAATATTATTAATAAATAAAGGTTAACAGGTATAATCTAATATAATTTTGGTAAATTAAGCACCGTGATAAAAATGTAAAAATTCTAATTAAGAAGAATAAATGACAAAATAATAATCGTGAAATTTTACTATTGTACTTGAAGCAAATACTGGCTCTCTCACACATGCTCGCTATACTACTGCGGAGAAGGAAGTCATACAATAAAGCACTGTCATTCTACTCGACATACGACATACTCTACTAAGACGTCATGGCTGTCGATAACCTTATTATTTCACACTTCTGTGTGGACTTCTGCAGCCTTTTTTAAAAGTAAATTTTTTCAAGATCTGTTGTACTTCTTTGTCCATCAAGTTGGGTTCCATAAGAGTCATGCGGAAGTATGAGTCTAGCCTATGTGACTGGGAGTGACGCATAATATACTTACTAGCTACTGCTCCTTTTTCCGTAGTTTTTTTGTGCACTAGCACCTACAGAATCCTTGGGGGCCATCCATAAATTACGGCACACTTTAAGGGGGGGGGGGGGGGGGGTGTTAAGGTTCACCGTAAACAAGATGATTAAGTTTTTATCTTTAATTAACATAATTCTTTGCTTATTGTTTCTTAACTAGTCGTTTGTTCTTTCTGTTAACAGAAATATTTGATTTTATGTTAATTTTACTAAATATTATTTAATAATAATAAGAAAAATTTGACGTGACGTCACATTAGGGGGGGTGGGGTCTAAAACTGTGACAACCTGTGACAAGGAAGGGGGGGAGGGGTCTAAAAGTACTAAAATTCGCGTGACGTAATTTATGGATGGCCCGTTACGATTCGACTAAAATCCTGCCAGAATTTTCTCTTTTCTCATTAACAAAATCAATGGGATTAGGTGGTTTATGTATGGTCTTTGAATGTATGCATACCCTCTAGTTTCGGCCGACGGTCAATTAACTTTGAGCACTGGGTACATCACCCGGTGCTAAAGTTAAGTCAAAATAGTATTCAAACTTTCAGTGCTGATATTCACTAATAGTAAAAGTTTTTGAGAATATCATTAAAAATGTATAATTCGTCCGTCTGTAACTTGCAACTACTACTATAACAATGTAACGTTACTTATAATTTATGTATGTCTTAATTTTTATACATGATATTAATGGAAGTATGTCAATACTTTTTATAAGTAATCCAAAGCAATTCCTATTGGTCTCATCGTCTGTTATGAAGAATTTATAATACACAATTTTTTAAAGCATAACATAGCTTTTAAAAGTGCCGTTTCTTGCAATAGTACTTCCCGTACAGGTCTTTTCAGAGAAGTTTTGGAGGTGAATAGGCTTATTATTATAAAAGTTCGGCGATTGTCGCGGTGCGCGGGATAATCCCAACGGTGAGTAAAAAAAAATCACGTGATAACTCACTACACCCCCCCTCCCTCCTGGTGATATTTCGTGATTTTTTCCGAACCCCCTCCCCCCCCATTCAAACATCACGTGATTTATGGACGACCCCTTGTTGGGGGCGTTCATTTGTGTGATGACCATCACAATACGAATCGTTGAAATTCACATAGGGATGAAGCCAAGCGAATCCAGGGAGAGTTGCTAGTTAATATATATTTCGTTCGGGTTTCTTATTCCTATAAACGCCCGCTAACTATCAAAATGTAGTGAATAACAAATTTAATGTACATGATTTTAATTAATTATAACTCAGAAACTTAACTATGAAAGTAAGCAAATAATATACCGAATGTGTATAATAATTTCTTATAGATACAGAATATGTGTAAGAACACATTTCTTTTACGTTCCATAAATGTTTTTATTTATTTATTATTTAATTTGACAAAAAACAAAAGCCACAAAAGGTGCCAATAAATTATAGTGCACGTATATTTCCTTTAATCCGTGCCGAATAGTGATTTATTCTTTATATTTCTTATGGATGCAGTGCGTAGTGTGAAAACACACTTAGGGCTAAGAGCTTATTTTTTATGCACCCTTCACACGTTTGTTGATAGTGCGGCCCAAACTGCTACTGTACAGCGAGAGTGTAAGCGATAAAATAATATTTTTTTTTAAATTACAAAAACTTGTCGCACTATAATATATTATAAATTTAAGAGTTCGAATATTGGTTACTCCTTTACGATGAAACAGCTAGACTATAAGAGTCCTAGATATACTCCCTTATGAAGCCAGGAAAAGTCGCTATACACGAATAAATCCATCGAATCGATCACTTATGTATTTTAGCGCATCCCTACAATGGAAAATGACAAATAGAATCTGAATTTTTTTACCTGTCAAGAGGACAAGGTGTGAGCGAGATAAGATAATAAGGTCATTTTCTCTTTCTACAATTGTTAACCGAGTATTTTATTTCACCCATTTTTTTTTAATTTTTGTAAGGAAGCTCAAATACATCATACCTACATTTAGCTATTAACTTGTACCACAGTTAACGTTTTACTTACGCGAAGTGTGTACAATATTTATTGTGCGGTAAGGGGTCAGGAGTGTAAAAAAGCTTGGATTAATAGATTGCTTCAATGATCGAGAAAAATGGCCCATTTCATTATTACTTATGTAGGAAATAGTGTGTAGCGAAAATATTTTTGCACAAAAAGTACTTACCTACGTGTATTTATTAAGAGTAGAGACTCATGTGTTTTTAAAAATATGAATTGGTATTCCTTAGACAGACATAGAAATACTTTTATTTTTAATTATTTCTTTAATCTACTTTTATTTTTAAACCATACATTTAAGCATTTCCTACTGTATACTCTAAAGGCTGTTATTTTCATAAAATACAAAATTTTCATGTGTATTCAATTTAAAATAAAATAATAGTAAAACTGCAATGTTTTTCAAATTCCAGTATAAAAACTAACACACTTTTAGTTGGCCTAAACAAAAATGTAGTCTCAACGTAAACGAAATTCTCATTAATCTTATCCGTCAGTTATTACAAGTCAAACGAGTCATTACGAGCAATATGCAAATATATACAAGGCAAGAATAATAATTAATTAGCTAAAATCGTCAAATCAACGCCCGATACCACTCTTGTATCGATTTATTTAAAATCGACAAGTGTAAAAATATAAATTAACGTTAGCGCGTTAATAAGTAGTAGTTAAAAATACAAGTAATTTAAAACTATTTCTTAATTAATACGTCGATATCGATTTGATTAATTTCAATCGATTTAATCGCCAAGATGTCGACACTTATAATTTTTCCAGCGATTAATTAAATAAAACATGTAACGGGACTGTTAATGACAACTTACCACACGTGTTACTCGAAATAATAATAATACATTGGTATGCAAAGCAATAAAAATATTTTACAATATATTCATTAATTTAATATGGCGCCAATGTTAGATATTTATTGTTATCCAAATATATACATTATACGTACATAAATTTAAATTAAATTGTAGTTAAGAAACTAATATAAATTAGTTATAGTTTATTAAAATAAATATTCGCATTTTAGTTTATTATATTAATATTAAATTATGACTGTTGCATAAAACTTATGCAATGGATACAATGAAATATTGCTGTTTAAAAAATAGTAAGCTTTTAAATTCTCGCAATTTGTAAAATATTACTAATTATGTAATTAAATATTTTACACATATTATTTTTTTCTTTATAGAGACAACTCGTTACAAAGTGTTGCCAAAAAATTAACAATTTATAAATACGTGTTATATTTAAAACTTGCAACTCTAAGTAACCAAAATATACAATTTACTTACTTAGTTTAAGTTTTTCTTACTTTTCTTTTTATATTATTCTTATATAAGAAAATTGTAGACCAATTTACTCCACCTACGCCTCAGACTAATGCATCATTATGCCCTGTCCTTTTGTATTCCACTTTAATCATTATATTTTACACGTGCTGCCTTCTAAGTTTATTTCTAATATTAGCCTATTTAATACATACAGATAATACTGAGTAAGTACTAACCTTTTTTGCAAATCTGTCAAAGAAATAGCGTTAGGTAACGTTATCAGTATTATAGTTCGTTTCAACGCATATTACCTATGGCGCTATTTTGGCTCCCCTGTCTGTCAAAGTCATTTCCAAAAGTTGTTTCATTGTAATCAGTGAAATTCACATAAACATTAGAAAACCATATTTGTAAATATATAAGAATCTAACTAAAACATACTTAAAATCACCCTTACTTTGAGGAAGGCTATTATAGGTAATTTAGCCGTAGGAACTATTCGTTAAAACGAACTATAGCATGGAAAGTCAGTTGAATTCTTTTGCATTACGCATTGATAGAGATCAGTGATTACGCATATTGGGCGGATATCTCTTCGATGTCATAAATTCACAGTGACAGTTCAAATCCAGTAACTAATTATCTAAGTCAATGTACCGAAGTCTTAAAAAGCTAAACTATTATAATATGAAGATAAACGCTTTCGAATTTATATTATTAGTGTGAATAACGACGTATTAAATACCTCTACCGTTCAAACCGGGTCGAATTTCATTGCTTGTTTATTCAAATGTGAATTATTATAATGTCTGATCGCTATCTGATGCATAGATTGCTGATGTGTTTATTAAATATTAGAGTCAGCAAAAAAAATTAAAATATTTTAATTTTAATAGTCCACTCTTATCTATAGCCTATAATAGTCCGGTTATAAATAACGTTATGAAAATGGTAACTTACATATTGCACATCGGTAATATTTTACAGTATTAGTTATATACGAGTAATATCTTCTTCGTGTAGTTATTCTTTTTAATTTGAAGCTATTTTTTCTCTGACGGTACATTCAAACGAGTAAAGCACAAATATCTTAGAGGCGACTCCAAAATTGAATTATTACATTTACATTCTTACTTAGAATATAAATTGTGAAAACGTCTTAATGTAGAAATTTATAATAATTGATTATAGATCTTTTACTCGGAGACAAACATCAACAATAAGATATTTGCTTACGAAGAAAACTACATATTTAATTTTTAGTGTACATTAAAATAAGTATTTATACTTTATACATTAATTTAATTGAATTGATTGAATTGAATTGAATAATTTAATACTACTACGTAGAATCTAATTTAGTAAGTTTAGCACAATTTGCAATCACTTGCCCGACATGACCACTAGTGCTATTGACGTGCAATGGTCTGATTTATTCGCCCCAACCCCCGGAATGAATAAAGAACTACCGCCCAGGGCCAACCATTTATCTCCATCCTATGGGGAAAATGGAAGATTTAGGAGGTTTTTTACAAGACAAAGAGATAACGTACATTTCAATAAAACGCCTATAGACCATCATTATTTCTGAATAAATATGACGGATACAAATTCATCGTATATTATTTTCGAGCAAGTCGTTTAAGTAAACAACTATCAATAATGCTACTTCTACATACGAGTAAGAATGCCTTAATAAACTGTTTTTCCAAACATATAAAATCTTATTTGAAAGTTCAAATGTTTTTCTATTAAAAAGTTTATTTTTTTTAACCATTTTTACCTTTTTAGTAATAAATTTTATAGCGTGCGTATAAAACAATAAAAAATACGAAACACAATAAATAATTCGATTAAAAAGAAATTATTAGAAGAATTTCAAAAATAAAGAATAATTATTGAGTGATAATCGTAAAACTTTGATTAAATATATCATAAATAACGAATCCAGTAAGTTATCAATTTAGATTTTATAAATATTTACGACGTATAGTATCGATATTAAATGAATGATGATAAATTGTCAATAACCGTGTTATTTTCGACATGCAATCTCTATTAGTACATCCATAAAACTAAGAATAAAACATTCTTAAAAACTTCCCCACATATTATTAATCTGTAATAAAAATAGTGAAAAACACAGGATTTTCATCGTACAAAAAACGTTTCCCGCCAAAGATTTATGGTTCTAAACGCCCCTTGTATAAAACGCGGGAAATGAGGTGTTGCCAACATACTATTTTAGTGACTTCTCTTTTTTTTTAATAAAAATAAAAAGTGGATGCTAAACTATAAATAAAGTATTTTTATTGATTTATTTTTGTACAATCTGTTTCTAATATTAATATATTATTAAAACAACAAACTTACAAACAGTACTATTAGTTAACAATATATTTTACAACTTATCCCGTTGCACGCGTTCATATGCGCAGTTCGCGGTCACTCAATAATAATAAAAAGGTCCTCAGAGCATTCCCGTCACGTTCGCCCCGATGTCGCCCAGGCCATTGCTGAAATTGATACACATTAGCCATTTACAAACTCTACACATTCAACTCGTCCCATAATACAAGGAAATAAGGTTTAGATTTCTCTAACACAATTCAAAGTACACATTGTAAAGTCATCCAATACATATTGAACTCCGCTACTAGTAAAACGAACTATGACTCTGTACACAATAGCGGGTCAACTTAAATCGGTATACCGTAAGCTCCTTGCTTCTTGACCACAATGTTTTATTCCTGAAAGTGTCTGGCAGTCTGGTACCAATTGCTAGAAATATTATTAAGTATGAAACGTGGGGGCGGTCAATAGAGTAAAAAGATGCTGCTTTTAACGGATATAGTTCGTGACATGTTAAGTGACTGATCGTGTTTTTAAGGGAATGTTTTATGGAAACATTTCTTGATATAATACTAACTGTTTAGTGCGGCTTTTTCTACATTTATATAAGTACTAGCGAGGTACGTGTTAATTCTGGATACTGAATACTTTCATCGCATATTCCTTATCTTTTGTCACCCTTTAAACCTAACTTGCACTTCTACAAGTATTTCTAAACAAAAATTAGGCAAAACAAACGTCAATTCATATTTTTATATGTAGATTTTTAGTCACATACTTTGACACCCAATTTGATAGAATTGAATTTTTAAACATCATCTGAAAAGTGAGTAGATATAAACTATTTTTTAGCTCATAAAAGATATTTAATTTAATTTATATATCTTATTTATTACATTCTTTAAGCCTAGATTTTGAATTGATAAGATGAACACGATGTAGGCGGCGATAAGGGCGGAGCTTTGTGATATACGTACAACATACAAATTAAATTATGTACTGACGCAATACTAAAAAAAATAATAGACACATTTATTAGCTCGGGTAAGTCTATAAAAATAATCTTTGTAATAATCCCGTATTAAATTCTTTTCTGTTTTCACTCAAATCCGTTAATAATTAAGATTTTTTCGTTTAACAAACTTACAAACATTAAATTATAATTACTAATTTTAATTAATGATGTTTTAAAATTTTCATTACTTTTATTGCAAAAGGAGGTTTTAAACCAATTTGAACATTTTTCCATAAAATTACGAATCACGCAATTACAATCCACCTACAGTATATTTAGAGATATTAATTATTATTACTATTAAATAACGATGAGATAACGTAATGTATATATATTTTTTATAAAAACACATAGATAAGGTTATTAACTTAATATTTTATTAGACTTTACAAAATATATATAAGGAACTTTTCATGTAATCCTTCGTTCTATCGTTTCAAGAGCTTAAAGCTCTTTGGTATGAAACTAGATGTTTAGACAACAGTTTATTAGGTATAGTACATCACTCATTTTGTTTGCACGTGATTTTAAATGTATATTTGTGTGATTACGACTATACTCGTCACAATCTAAGAAGTCCGATTTGACACTTCATCAAAATTCAACAACTTGCCTTGTAACGTCGGGCACTAAATATTATTAATTTCATTTCATTTTAAGTTAAAGCTGCACAATTGCTTAAAAATTTTTCAATAACGATTACATATTTATGGTAATAATTACCAAAGAAAGGAATTTTATGATTTACTTTCATTCATTTTGACAGATGTCATATCCGACTTCTTAGATTGCGACGAGTTTAGTTGCTAGCTATTATGCATGAACATTTATAAAGTATTATTATGCATTTTATGTATAGAAATCAAATATTGGTATGCGTTAATGGTTGAATATATAAAAAAAACTAGTTTTAATTTGAGGTGATTCCAGGGATTTGATCCCGTATCACTCGGTTTTCTAAGCATGCTACCAATGGACTATCACTGTCTTATTCAATATATTAAATGTAAAAATTATATAAATATTTATTTTTTGCCAATACTTTTTCTAAGCATGATATCTTCTTAGTGATAGTTAGGTATTTATATATTTATTATTGTGCATGTTATTCTGTTTTTTTTTTCAAATTCGTTTTCATTGTTTTATTAATTATTTTATCAATCAAATTTCATATTTACTCAATTACTTATTATATAAATAATATGAAATTATCAAAATAAACTAAATTAATTTAGATAAGATTGATAAAATATTTATTATATGGTTTTAATTATTACATTTAATAATAAATGGTGTTGGTTACTCTTGGTGGCGGTTTTTTAATCACTTAACTAACATTTCTTCTGTTCTGAGCACTTCACCCAAAGTAACCAGGTCACCTAACACTGCACTTACTAACGTTCTTCTTACTTCGTGGGATATCAATATCATAACACGTAAGTTGGTTCAAATTTTTATTTAACAACTAATTCTTAAAGTACCACTTTAAATATACTCTTATTAGCGATAGGTCCCTAGATGTAGCGCGAGCGACGCCGCGGGTTCCGCTAGTTGTACAATATATATAAAGCTATTGAATCACTCTATCTATTTAAAAAACTGCATCAATCGTTGCGTAGTTTCAAAGATCTAAGCATACATAGTGACAGACAGACAGCGGGAGGAATTTATACACTATGATTGATTATGATTGTTTTGATTATTTCTGTAATAATTAATTTTTTCAAGCTTTTTTGATATTTATTTTTTAGACAAAATGTTTATATTTAAAGTAGTACTTTCATTTCATTTGTACATTCATTTTATTTTATTTTTTCGTAGTTACGTTGTATTTTATAGAAAACTAGGTACTTACGTAGATGAAGTTGAATGCACCTTGCACTTGAAGTTAGATTTCTATAGAATTCCATAGTATACAAATATTAGTCGTAGCAAGACTATTAAATTATAAATGTTTATTTAACACTAGCGAACCCGGCCTGCTTTCAACCGTTTCAGAGATAAGCCGGAACATACAGACATACAGACCGTCAAAAATTAAAAAAAATATTTTTGATGTTAGTACCGTATATACTTTCATATGCATTTAGTGAAAAGCTGTTAATTTAAAATTAAAAACAGACACTTCAATTTTATTTATACATATGTAGTGATTATTCTATTTTCTAATTATAATTTAAAGCAAAATTATCACGAGACCAACTATCGATCTAACCCTGTAACTCCCGACCCCGCTCCGCAAAGGGGCTAATAAGTGAAACAGAGATTTATGAGTGCACTGATATGCAAATAGAAATTTGCGGTCCCTCGCCGATAAAAAGACGTCACCCCCGCGGGGTCTGTTTGTCCAACTGTCGGGGGATGATGGCTTATAATTATTTCGTATCGTATAACTTTGTGATGAGGTCATATCAATTTTGTAGGTTTTTAGTAAAAAATATATTATTATTACTTTCTCTGAAGCTTGTTTGTCAAAACGACCAATTTTCCATCAGTTTAATATAAATTTATAGTAAGGATAACTTAGTAGAGTAAGCTTTAAAAGGTCTTAAGCTTTTAGCTTAACAAATCTATCATAATAACTTACCTCAAAAAAGATTGAACCATTGTCTTTGAATGTATGTAGAAAATATTTTATCCTCAGAAATTAATTTAAAAGTACTCGTAGCATTTAAAATAGAACTCGTTACAAACAGATTGGGTTATCTCGGTTGACGTATTAGACGGATAAGGGAAATACTAATTATTTGCACCCGGCCCCAGGAAGATGTCTTCTTAAAATGATTACATCACAAGTTCATTGTTTCCATACTAATTTTGTTTTCATTCATGATATTAAGAAAGGCTTAAAATGAGATGTAAAATTAATGAAAACTATTTTTATGGTAATCATATACATCAATATAGTACAGTAACCACCATTCGAGATTCTCTCTCTCTCTTTATGCAAGAGAGAAAAACCAAATTTTTATTTAATATTTTACAGTATATGTAACATATTCTTGTTCAAAATAAGTAAACTGTTTAGGTGTATATACATTTTACATACATAGATTTGTCATATTTTATCTCGTTGGTCTATTTGCTCATTAGTAAAGGGATCCCGAAATTTTCGTATGATGTTTTAATTATAAAAGCTTTATACAATCCTAAAAAGAGCTTGGGGTAATAATTTCGATATTATTAAGTCAAAATCTGTTTTTTATCTATTATTATATTAAAATAATAACTAATGATGAAAAATGATGGGCATTTTCATTTTACACATTAGATTCACACAGAAATCCGCGATTTCTGACATAATGTCTTTAGTCTCGAACTTGTACTTTAAGTAAAAATTTTACGTTTTTGTTTCGTAATGGCTTAGTATTGTGTTAATAAATTCTGTAAACATCGCTTTTTGTAAGACAGACACAAATGTTAGTGTGTTAGTTAGTTATTAATACATACTATAATCATTAATCACTAAATAAATACTTATTTTATATCATAAATACGAGTACTTTTCTTATAAAAAAACATGAAATCAAAAGTTAATATTCGCAAAAGCCCATCTCAGCTGCTTTAGCTATTTTCATATGCACGACGTATTGATACAGAGCGAACCCTCTTGTTGATACTGACCAACGACCTAACGAGCTGTGACCACATGAATATTCAGCGTCCACACTGATACAAGGAATTAATTAATTTTGTTGTCACTCGTCACCCTTCAGTTTGACGCTTTGAAGGAATTCGACACGCAGTTATCGCAGAATCCTATATTATGTAACTATAATAGATATTTTCATTGAGCAAAATAAGTCTTTAAATCAGAGTTTGCAGTTTTTAAACATTTATATTTTGGAAAATCATATTGAATTAATCATTAAATCGATATAGAATTTTGGTTTGTCAGTCTGTCTGTCGCCATATCAGAAGAAAACCACTACATAAATTTTGATGTTATTTGGTATGATGTTAATATTCGCAGTCAACATTTAGGATTTTTTACTGCCGAAAAAACCTAGTATCTCACTTCTGAGAAGTCTATAGTAACTAATAAAACAACTACGAACAAATCCGAGTGGATAGAGGGTAGCTAGTAAATAAACAAAGAAAAGTCAGCTAAAACGATATCATGTGCTATTTTATTATATGCCTAAAAATTAAAAACAATTTTAATATTTCATTTTTGTCATAAAATTATGAATTCATGTTTTAAATTATAATAAATTTATCATTTAAGAGTAAAATATTGGTCTATTAAACTAAAAAGTCATAAAACTACCTTCTAATACCAATAACATCTGTCATCTCAAAATTTTTAACTGTTTAAATTACATTTTGGAGCTAAACTATAACTGTTATTTTAACGCAATAATTTCTATACAGCGTTTGTTCAATATGACGATTACTGGAGGTGTAACGAAAGTTATTTGGAAAGAACTATAATTATATGGTTCACTGAGTAATGTATGGCGAATATAAAATAATGTATTTTGTCGCGTGTCGGGTTTAGGGTTACTGATCAGTGGTTTAGCTTTTTGTTGTGGATATATATTTCTCTGCCCCTACTTATTATTTTATTTGCACATAAAATAGAGTAATTTATGATTTATATTGTAATTGTAAATGCAGACGTTTATTTTTTTATGTATTTTTAAATCAATTTAAACATTCGACAGTGTTAGAAACAATTTTACGCGAAATTTAAGTTAAAGTTAAAATTTTAAGTATTTTAAAGTCAAGTAGAAATTTTCTAAAATAATAACGTAGTAAAAAATATAATACCACTCTAATAACACTTTGCACATTTCTTAGGCGTTGAATGAAAATATTGTACCTACAAATGTACAATTAAAATTTTCACGCATCAATTAGTGGTCACCGGGCAGGCCACAGAGTGGGGTGTCAGCTCTACGCTCCATTGATGTGCGTAGATTTGATTTCAAAGCCCTTGGGGAGATGTAAAAGTGTTTCGGAAACACGCTACTAAAAAGATTGAATAGTGTTACAAGTTAATGCCAACTACTAAAGTACCTTATATCTGTATTTAGATATTATAAGATAAAAATATTAAGTTAATATTTTTTTAATATTGATATTTTTTATGAAAAATTTATTCAATTTTCATCAGCAAAATAACCAAAATTTGATATTTTTACTCACAAGCAATAGATATGTACGAAAGCCCTGTACAGAAATTATATGATTAAGTTGTGGTACTTATCACAATAAGAACTTTTAGACAGAATAGGTATCTATGAAATATCAAAATAGAAAAAATCATTATCAAATTAGAGAACTACTACGTTTCTTTAGTTAGTTAGTTAGTTTAGTTAATTAAATATTTTCATCAAAGCTGTCCGCATTTTCAAGCATTTTCTCGTAATGCGGTTTACATATAGACAAAAATTCCAAAAACTATAGATTCGGTCTGCTTATTGATAATAATGACAGGTTCCAAATAATATTCAATGTAAAAATTCGACTCAGTTAGATTTTTACTATATAATTAAAAAAAAATAAAAAAAGTACAGAAAAAAAATATCAATAGTAAAAATGTTAACGCAAAAACCGCGGTTACTATCACCGTAAGCGCGACAATGTAAGGGGGAACACCCTAGCAAATTAGGGTTACGAACCACTGCTTTATCTTCGGTTTGTTGTTTAGGCAATCGCAGATTAGGGTTACAAAACACCATCTCGTCGGTACTTTAAATTTGTAAACGTAATTTGAAATCAACTTCTACGGAATGGAATGTGGAAGTTCAAGAAGAATAGGAAAATTCCTTAAGTATTATTAGTATTAAAACCAAACCTTACAAATATTTATTGAAAAAAAGTGTGTAAATGCAGCTAATATCAAACTAACTTACTTACTAACTTCGCTCAAGTAAAACTATTAAACGTCCAATTTCGAGTGAACTATTTATTGCGTATTTTTCATCACAAAGATCTTCCATGAATTCAACGCGCATGTTTAAAGCACAATTTCGTTAAAAAGCTCATTAAAAAGTTGTTCGAATCGTTAATTTGAGCGAGTCGTGATTTCCCGTTTGCTCGAAGTTTTTCTTTTGTGCTGTTTAATTGTGGATCTGTTGAATTAACCAAATGAGGGCGACACACCGCCGGTGCTCCTCTTATACACTCACATACATTGAGAATTGTTACCATATATTTCTTTTAAATATCAATACTATAAAAACTGAAACAAAACTGAGTTTTATTTTTACATATGAATGATAAATATAATTATAATAATACACTACATCATAAGTTTCTATTAGATACAGCATTCACCTCATACTGCTCTTATACTACTGCTTGGGTTCATAAAAGCTTTCATTTCCATCAAAATTTTCATCTAAATATTAATATCTTAAATTCAGAAAGGTCATAAATAATTACTTATAAGTAATTTAAATTCATATGACGTTAATTTTTAATATTAGCCTACAAAAAGAAAAACACGTCAAAAATAAATAGAAACAAGCTCAGTGAGATATTTAAGCGAAATACTCTGAATATCACCAGAGTATAGTATACATAATCGTAAAAGACAATAGATTCAGTTAGCCGATCGATACATAAGCGCGAGAGTGTACCGAGAACGTGATGCACGCATACATTCACGATGCCATTAGCGGGCGCCGTGGGCGTAATTAAAGAGTTACAATACAGTACTGGCGAATTAAAAACAATTAACTTGAGCCCGAATTGAGCACAATGGGCTCTGAGCACGACTAAAGCATTCTGGGCGTAAATTGCGACTTCTGTACGATTGTCGTGGCGTCATGTAGGTGTTTGCCTATGTAGATTTAAAGTGAATTGAAATTATTTATTTATATGGCCTGTTTTATGTAATAAATTAAATAAAGCATTACTACTCTACTTTTTCATTTATACATAGATATATTTAAGTTCTAACTGAGTTAAATCTGTCAGTCTGTCTGTCTCTGACCGCATCAGGAGAAAACCACGGGACAGAGATTAATGAAATTTGGTACATCTATAGTCTATACTAAGCCTTAAAACGTATAAGATGATTTAAATCTTTAGAATAATAACTGGAGGTGTACTCAATACCCATAATATAAAATGCTCAGCAAAAAATGTGAAAAAATAATATTAACATAGTTTTTATTTAATTTGAGTTTAAATAATATCAGTAGAAAAATACAGTATCTGTATTTTACGAAAGCGATTTTTCTGATAACAAAATAATGGGGAACGCCGAGAATCAATCACGTCCTTTTAGCGTGTTAATCGGCCCGTCAAATTAGGTTTTCACCGAAAGTGCTGACTGCATGTAATGCGGGGGCGACGGCATTTTCATTTTTATTTCTGTTTTCACGGTATCATGCCCCTGCTCTTTGTGTCTTTGAATTAGTACTGCTTGGCATTTTATATGTTTTATTAAATTGTAAATTGGTATACCGAATGACTCATGGAATTGGATTATAGCAATAAAATTTAGATGAGGCAAATATATTTTGAATTGTCGTTGTCTAGTTTTACAAATAAATTAATTAAAACAAATTTTAACCATAGCAAAAATCATATTAAATCGAAAATTTGGCTATTTAAAAAAAGAGATAGTTTTTTAGTGGCCATAATTATTATTATAAAACCAAAGCCAATACAAAATAATAGATTTAATATACTCTATGACAGCCATTGAATCATGGTTTCAATAATTAAGGCAGTGTCGTATTTCGACATGCACCCAACAAAAGAGTCACATTTTTAGCGGCGCTCGCCTTTGTATCGCCCTCGTCCTAAACAAGCCATCGATTGTTATCAATGGTTACACGGGCTTAGTGCCTAACAAAGAAGATTAGTATATTGGAGTGTTACATTTACATCTCAAATTCAAAAATTATAAATAAGTAATTTTTTAATTTTTTAGAATTCTTTTGCAAAATATGAAATAATCTTTAGTCTTGGAATATAGAATAAAATATTTACGTACATATTTCAATATGATATCTTAATTTTAATTGCTTTATCGGCTTAAAATCTTATTTCCCAAGAAAGAATGCTGTAAATTAGTCCCTTTTTGCTTCAAGAATATTATTTTTAGACAATTAAAATCCCAAAATTATAATTAAAAATATAACAGTCATAAATATTAACAATTTAAATATTATCATTATAAAAAGTGTTTCAGTAAACAGAGCGAGTACTTTGACCAGTCAACGTAAACACTAGGCTAGGTCATAATCGCAAAGAGCGGTACAAAAGAAAACAAAACCCTTTATAGTCTGTGAAACCATACATATATCAGCACGACAATAGGTGGACTTTTTGCGATCGTGTACCGTGGCTTTTTGAACTGGGATTTTTTCACTCCATTCGTCGTGTAGGCGGGCTTTATTTCACCCTGCCAGTATTTTAGGGTTGATTATTTCTGATTTTTATTTCTTAAAATATACTTTTGACACATCGTTTTTGCTTTATATTTGGGCGGCTTGTTGATCTGTAAGAGATGTGTAGTACGGAAATGGAACCAATAACATTCTGCTTAGTAAGTTAAATACAGCTACTATGCGAAACTTATACATAATACCTATATATTATATAAATAAAACGTTAAGTATAGAATATTTATACATAGTACATGCATACATACAATATACATATTGATATATTATAATCGTTAATTATTGTAATTATTGAAGTGAAACTTCTTTAGAATCGTTGTGATTTCAAACTCGATGAAACAAAAAAATAAGTCCAGGCACTCAGAGACGGGGAAGAGTTAGCCTTAGTTAGATCTCGCCCACCGCGAGTCAGTGACATTTCTAACTCTGTCTAACTCGTGGGTGTGACCTTCGCGTCATCTCCCTCTCTCGACGAGCTTAGACGGGGTTATTTAGAATAAATATAAACGATTTAAAAATTAGTTTGCCAAAGAAGTTTTACTTCTGACATGTGTACTTTGTACACACGCACTTTTAATTTTTTATTTACATATAATTGCCCATTTTTATTCGATTAAAAAGTAGAGTTTAGGCTCGAGCGACATCCACAATATATTTTTCATGGACATCCCTACATTGAGCATTAGTTTCGAACTCGGACAGCCGTCCTCCCGTTTCATGTACAGTGGCTCATCTAAAAACTAAGTTTACCGGCATGTCCATTACCGTCTACGAGATTGTACGATCGTATGTACGTACTAATGCCTTGTACTAAAATGTAAATGCTAAAAAAAATGTTTGTATAGATTAATTCTCTTATTTTATACTAAAAATATAATATCATTATTTAGGTACTTTTTATCTTTTCATAACATAGAAACCTTTTTTAAATAATTGTGTTTAATGAAAATAATATAATAATATAAATCGTTAATAATAGTTTAACTTCACATTAATTTTTACAAGCTATTCCTACTTATAAGTTTATTTTGATCGAACCGACTGTTCTACGTATTATAAAAATTAAAATACATAAAACTTAACAACTTTTTAGCACTTATACGTGACTTCATACCCTCTACACTGAATCAAGTCATTTGACCCAAAAAGGCGGCTTATTCGTTAAAAACCTTCAATAACGCCAGTAATCGGGGCCGATACCGTCCAAGTGTCGCTGAGAACCATCATCGGTGTCAAGCACGCGCTACCGCCCTCTAGAACACTCTCGTACGTGATTAAATCGCGAAATGTCAGAGTGCAAAGATCTTTGTATCGCTCACTCGTCACTCAACGCTTCACTGTGTGATGTGTTCATTCATCAAAAAACCGCTCGAGGCATGCATGATAGTGCGATTAAAACTAGGGCGGAAAGTGCATACGCTTTGTCTCTCAAGATCTGTAATAGTTTTGAGCGTTTCGTGTAAATATTTCTTGTTCGCAATTTTGATTTAATCGACTACTTTGCTTCGGTTGTATGAATTGCTCTATATTCAATAAATCTATGATAATGAAAAAAATATTTAAAAAGCTTAATTTTGTAAATCTTTTGAATAAAATCATATAATAAAAATTTAATCCTTTCAACCTACATACTTAAGAAGTAATAAATTCATAAATTAGACTTTTTAATACTATAAGGTTATTTTTATAGGGGTATATTAATTGAAACCCATAAATTATAATAAATTAACTATCCAAATGTTCTGAAGTTGTTCCATAAAACATGCTAACTTTAATAATAAATAAATCTGACTATATGCGATATTATCCTTGCGTCTATATTGCGACCTTTATTATGACTCCATAAGAACCACATAGAAAGTAAAAAGTAGAGTATAAAAGCAGCGTACGCGTGTCAATCTTTCGTTTTTCCGCCACATCCGCGGTCAGCTCTTTGTTATTCAAATGAAACCTGCCCATCTGAACAGAGGGGAATAATTAAGGGATTTAATAAAAAGAGACCTCAAACAATTTACTCAACATAACCTTATATAATAAGCATTGATATATAATGATACCTAATTTTACTTATCTTAAATGAACGCTAAAAATGATTTATACCAAATAAACTTTATGGTATCGACTAACGATTGGCGTTCCCATATAAATCGTTGATTTAAGCCTTCTAAACTTTATCTTCGCACTAAAGAGTATAGAATCCCAGCAGGTGATTTACTCCATCGTTAGCCCAGGCTAATTCTTCCGCGTTGCGAGTCCCGTATCACCATTCTTTCTATCTCGGCCGCAATCGAGTTTACGACGTCATTAGTACTATCACAGCTGATATTGTATACTTATAAAATCTGTTCCCATATTTGTATAGCAATATCGCCTTTAAAATAAGCTGTGTAAGATTTTAGTAAAAATATACGTTCTGTACGTACGTTGGTAGAGTCACACCTAGGAAAGTATAGGGTCCGAGATAGTTAAGGCGCGTTTGGTTTATGCTGTTCCGATAGATGCAGCGTTTGCTTGAGAGGCGATTACGTTGTTTGTGGTCGTCGTGTGAAATTCCCGATTAGTCGAGTCGTTTAAACGCTACACTGAATTATTACACCAGATTAATGCGCCTGTCGATACTGGTGAGTGTTTCAAACTATATTTACGTTCGATAAGAAATATTACTCTTTCTTAATATATTAAAATAAAGCACTTCCGCTCAGGTTCATCTCTAGGAACGTTTTAACGTTTAGTATTTTATCAGAGGTAAGATATTTTTCCGCAATAAAAAGTATCGTATATGTTAATCCAAATAATCAGCTATTAGTATACCAAATATCATCAAAATATGTCCATTTTCTCATGATACGGTCAGAGGTCGATATTAATTACTATTTCCATAAAATTTCCCTAAAGATATTTGATGTACACATTCGACTCATAATTTTATTATATTTATACGTAAGTGCGAAACTATATAGCAAATTGACTATATAAGCCGATAAATTAAATTTCTTTAGTTGACCAAGTTACTGCTTTATTTTTTTTTTTACGCTATGACTTAGAATTGCGTTAACAGACGCAATACATTCTGCCTGTGTCGCGTTTTATGACGAAAACACGAATGAAATTGAGCGGTAATTTAGAAATTTGGAAATAGAGAATAAAAATTACTGCCTTATTATTGCAATAAAAATTTAAAGTAATCAACATAGCTTAAAATAACATTTGCAGTAAGAAAAGTGACAAGGGGTTAATTTCTCTTCGGTATATAAGATATCTTTGATACTTTTTATATCATTGATGTTTATATTTAGAAAATACCAATAGTGTAATTATTATCTCTTTTTTTAGAAAAACTAACATTAAATAATTCTAATGTCAATGTCAAAACTACTGAACTATCGTAACAAAACATTTCAATCAGATAGAGACGGTTGAACTGAACTCGGACTATCTGACACCGTGACATCGACGCTGACATCGCTGACACCGCACACTTTGACCCACTTGCCAACGCGCATTGTTCTTTTGTGACAATTGTGCTTTCTGGGGTGATCTAATTTTGTTCATCTTAGGGCTCCAGATAAAATAAAAATGCAAATATTTATTATGTATTTAAAGTAGGAATGAGTTTTTAATTAAATTTTATCTTTAAATAAATCATTAAGTATATATATTATATCTGTTTCTAACATCGACACCTTTTCACCTAATGTGTTGATATGTAGCAAATTATATAGGGGACTTTTAAGAAAAGCTGTCTGCTTGTTTGTTTATATATGAATCTCAACATGGCTTTATTTTATTATCTTATGACTCACTCACACATGAATACTCTCTTCGCTCGGGTTCGTCCCTAGATTTAGCGCAAAGCCGCGGATTCCGCTAGTATGTTTTTATTGTACAAAATTTTTTTATTGTACAAAAACTCGACAAATTATATACTGAAACTTTGAGAACCACACTATCCATTTGTGAAAACAGCACGAAAATCGGTGCATTAGTTTTAAAATGTAAGAATAATAGCTGAGACTTTGTTTTATAATATGCAGTGAAGTCCATGATATTGTTAAAATTATTTACGAATTTATTTGGTTTTAGTTACTAGTTTAGATAAAACGTGACCTGTAATATAAGGTTACATTTAGTAATGTTTCATTTTATGTCTTAACTTCCAAAAAGAATGTTTATATAAAAAATGTAAACAAGTTATTCATAAGAATTTATAACTTAAGTAGCAACATTTTTTCTTACCACAAGTATGTAGAATAATGAAATAATTAACATGACCGGTAGCGAAAGTATTGTATCGTAAAGCGCCACCCGCAGCGTTGTTTATGTCGCACGATTGCGAGATAGCCGCATTGTGGACGCGTCTTTACAGCTTTCGCGCTTTCATGTCTTACATTCTGGAATTTACTCAAATAGTCGTGAATTGTTTGTATACAACATAAAAACTATTAAAAATGTAAATAAATATATTTAATCGATACTCTCATACTCGTAAACTTTTTCGATAGAATCGAAATGAAATTAACTTATACTCTATAAATTATTTTAACTCTTCGATAACATAAAAAAGTAAGGGCAATATGGTAAAATGAGAATAGAACAACAACAAAAATTTTATATGTAAAAAATTACAATAGTCATTAATTGCTTATTTTACTTATAAACATTATAATATTTCCCCCAATTCTTAAACTAATTGAGCAAACGAACATCTGAAGTGAAAAAGTATTTTTAATAAATTGTAGTTATAAAATATCAAATGTTTATCTTTTACTTTCGCGCCATTCGCTTCCACGTTACAATTTATTTATGGCATCTGTAATACAAAGGCTACGGGTTGTTTTACGAACTGAAAGCGCAAGTTGTCAGCCGTGTACTGCCTTACACGAAGATTTGTGCCCTTTCTCCTTCGTATTAAATTTTTGACCCCAAGTTTCCTCTTTGACTTTGAATTATTAATTTTTTATTAAAATCTGATACTAATTGCCGTTCGTTAGTCTCACTTAAACTCAAAAATGGCTGCACTAATTTGAATCATTCCCGTTTTTTTTAATTTAAAGTACGTGTCAAGGATGACTTGAGGTTTAAAATAGGAAAAATCTAAAACAGCTAGAAAATTCAAAAGTTTAAACCTTTAATTTTGTATAGGAACGGTTAAAACGTACCTTGGAAAGACCCCAAGCGAATTTAGGTGAAGTCAATAGTTTAACAATAAAAATAATTGGTTTTACGATTTCATTATAAAATCAAAAGGCATTTGTTAACAAAATCGCAAATAGCATTTCTACAAAGGCACGTGTCACATCTTACAGACTCACGGGCAGTTCAAAAAAACTTTTGTGATATAACAAAACCTATTTACAAATACTCGCGCGCCCGCCCACTCAAAAGGTGTTTATTTAAAAATTTCGCTTCACAATACAAATGCCACATTTTTTCACTTTTCGCGCCATTTAATGCTATTTCGTACCATTAGAATTAAATTCTTTTGAAGTGTTATCGTTTTCTCAAAGTTGAACCTTATTCTTTTGACACAACACGTCTATTCCAGAAACTGTCAAAGTGACGTTTTTGATAAACTTTTTTATGTGTTTTTTTTTTTCGAACACGTGTTTATGGTGTCCAATTTGTGTCTATTGATACATTGTTGGTATCTTCAGAATTTATTACTTCTCAATATTGTCACCGTTATCGGACCTTTTGGATCCGATGATTTTATATCTTACAATAATACTCTTTCATTAGCGACTATATTATTATATGTATAGGAAATTTTATTAACATAAATTGAAGCAGGTTCTGAACAAAATGTAAAAATTAAACTACGTTTAAAGCAAAAGAAAGACGATTTCTAAAATACTGGTACAATAATTGAAGCTCAAAGAACCAGGACTAATAAAACGGAGTTTGCTCCACAATATTATATAAATAAACACCTCAGATCGCGATAGGAAAGGGTGATAGGCATCACGGCAAACACCGGGCCATTGTGACTGCTAAATTTGTTTCGCTATTCCGATCTCCTTACCAGATAATTACGATTGTAAAGACGCCTTTGTTGGATATGTAAACCCTCTTATCAGTAAAGATGCTGAATTCTCGCTTTAGTATTAGAAGTCGATATGTTTGTTCCTTAATCAAAAACCACTGAACATATTAAGACCAATTCAATGCTAATATTATAAATTTTACATACGTTTCATATTAATTTTTACTTTATACCTCATATACTGAGTCTTTTTTAACAATAATAACTTAACGAAACCGAAACGAAAGAAAGAAATTATCTAATTTTAAGTTATTAAACTTAAATATGAATAACAATAACATTATAAACACATTTCATTTCTCTGTCAATACGATTGTGCACCAGTTTTATGAATATTCACTGAAAAAAGATCCTTTATGTCCGGCCCTTTATTCCTTAATGCTTTCTTAGATGAACCCAACAAACATCTGCCGCACGCCTACATGACGCTGTTTGCGATTTGTTATCTATAGACGTTCATTCAATTTAGAATTTATTTTCTATGATCGTAACGAATCTGTTGCTTTATTATTTTTTATGTTGGCTAAATAAAAAAAAATACTTACTATAATATTAATTTCATAAAAACCAAAATATTAACTGAAAGCCGCGGGTTCCGCTAGTAAATGTATACAAAAACTTGACAAATTATGTCCTAAAACCTTCCTCGAGAATCACTCTATGAATTGTTAAAAACAGCATGAAAATCGGTGCAGTAATTTTTGAGTTTATCGCGAACAGATAGACAGACAAACAGACGTGGCGAAGGACTTTATTTTATAATTAACTAAAACTTATACATTCGACTTCTTAATAATGTAAAAATAAGTGTACAACAAATAATATTTTATCGTAAAAAATAAAAAATCGCATAATGCTTTCTTCAAATACTATAAATTACCATTAGAAATACTTAAATTGATATCGAAACCCTTTTTATAAAATATGAAAAGCTCTATTAACACCCGCATAGTACATTTAATCAGGGATAATTATTTTATTTTCATAAAAGATAAATATGGCGCGAACTAATGCGGGCAGACCAACGATCACCCTTTACTCGAGCTTAATAGCCTGTAATGAAATACGTCATGCGTTCACAATTCAGTGGAATCGATTTTATTGGATTTGATTGAAATCATTAATATATTAAACGATTTTTGAAAGCAACTACAGTTTTTGAGTTTTTATGCTTTCTTTACTCGATATTGTCATTCAAATTACATATATACATGTATGTAGGTTTTTTTATACAAAGACTTACAGCCAAACCTCTTACGCATAAATTACTCACAGATTTTTTTGTTACTTTTTACAATATATATTACTAATATTATATAGAAGTGAATAAACAGTTCGAATAACAAATAAATCCGTATTTAAATAATGATCGTTGAAATCTATCTAACATACTTTGTAGTCAAGTCAGTACACCTCCAAGTCAAAGATAATAGCATAACTCCTATGCAACTATTTTCCACTACAAACAATTCTATTAGTAAGTCCCATATACCACATAATTAAACATTAATGTGCAGACAAAGAATACATAATATTATTTATTTCTGTAATTAGAAATAATAAAATGGTTTATAGGCGCGCGTCGTAGTGGCGCCCGCGCCGGCGACGTTCATTACGGCAGATGGAACATTGATTTAGCAGGTCAAATCTGTTGACACTAACATCAATACTATTTGAGATGATGTTTCTCCATTGATTCACTCGATTTACTTTAATTATTTTTGGGGAACCAGTTTCGCTGATTCATTCTTACTTGGAAGTTATTTTATGTTACTTATAGTATTAAATGAAGAATTCTTGTACACAAGTAAAAATGTACATAGATATATATCGTGTATCTCGGAAATAGCTAGAATGATTTTGATCAAATTTTATATGTTACATAAGGTTTATCTATTATATGCGTGTTTTATAAAATAAAAGCAATTTTTATATCTTCTCCTGAAAAAATCCAGTAATAGTTTGCTTAGTTACTAATATACATATTTAGTATTGATTACTATTAGCTACTAACTGGTCGTGGTCTTGACTTTATTTTCATATATTTCAGGTGCAAAATCTTCTAAAATAATATATTTTGAATACTCCTCTATATTAAATAGGATATTTAATAATAGTATACAACGTTAGTTTATTCACAGAATATCTTTAAAATAAAATTACTGTTAAAATTTTATTATCTATGCGGAAATCCATATAACAACCATTATATTAACTTTTCTCAATACGAATAATACATGTTCTAAAACCGAGTCATTTTCAAAATAAATGCTTTTCAAACATACATTGCAATCAGTGATAATTATGATAAAGATAGGTTTAAAACTAAAAGGCAATTTGTTTTACACATTATTTTCATGACTGATAATACCTACAGGTCTGAAACAAACGTTAAAGGGTATTAGTAAACCAGTGGTGATGCGCTCACTTGGATAACCGAGTATAGTAGGTTCAAATCCGGGTCTCGGTCTATTTTCATGTGTGAATCATTTCTATTATTATTACAACTTGTCTTATGGTGAAGGAAAACATCGTGAGGAAACTTGCTAGGTTCTCTCAGGCGCATGTCTGTCAACCTAGCAAGTTTTTGAAAGCCATATAAAGTCCGCCAACCCGCGACTATGACCTGATCCCCTTCCTAGTGAAGAAAGGCCCGTCCCAGCAGTGAGACGTTACAAAGGGCTAACATACATACATGAAACAAACATGTACCCAGCACTAACCAATTACTCCGATTCATTAAGTCCATCTTATTCTTTGGCCATTCAGACCGGGGTCGTATCAATTAAAGTATATTACATTGTTACAAGCGAGCGCAGGGTTAATTGCTATTGGGCGATCTTAACGTGATCTTGGACCAAAGATCAACTTGGATATTTGTTGCGCACCTTTCCATTTCAGCGGTTTAGCATTAATGCCTTACAAGTTACACGCGTAATTATTCAATGCATTCCTTCCTTGTAAGTGAATTTCATTAAATTGTTTTGTATTTATTTATTATTTTTTTATTTTTTTATTTGATTTAGGGGTGATATAATAAACTACTGCCCTTGCTCCGCTATTATTTTAACAGTTAGTTTACATTCTCAGAGGTGTGATACTTTTCTGTAATAAGAAGTATTTAAATAAATTTCATTCAAATTTATTAAAATCTATCCAGTGATTTTCTTGTGATGCGGTCATAGACAGACAGATAGAAGAAAATCTAAAACTAAAGCTAGATTCGATCACGATCGTTAATACTTACTACTACTCTCTCTCCCGTGACTATGATTGCAGTTAAGCATTCGAAACGTCGAGAACCGAAAACCAAAATAAATCCGAGACAAAATCCGAAAAGATAGTTTCATTTATAGTATAAAAACGTGCCTTTTTACATCCTAACGTTTAAAAAACGTAAAAGATCTAAAGGCGAATTCTTTTAAAATATTCTAACTTCCGTAATAATGGAACCATCTAGAAACTAAAAATTAAGTACTCTATATAAACTTTATGTCTATAAATTATACAATATTACAAAAAATCTGAAAAACATATGAAATTCTAAGCTCAAACTTAATATGCCAAATCGTATTCAGAGTTTATCAATTACGTACATCACAAACAGCTGCTACAATTAATGCAAGTGAACACAATTGTGGTTGCGTCACCGTGGAGGCGTGGACCACGAATTACAATTGATAGATCGCTACTGAACTAGGCCATAGAGTTTAAAGCTAGATGAACTTAAGATGCCTATACTTCATTATTTTTTTTGCCTTAGAATCTTAGCTAGATGGACTTAAGATACCTATGACCTATATTTTTTTGCTTTGGAATCTTTGTAAATGAATATTTTTTCGTTATGATAAATACTCTATTAATTTTCGTCTACAGTAAAAAGTATTCTAATTGTTTCAAACTTTATTGCTCTAAAGGTTACATTTGTAACAAATATATAGGTATTAGGACTAATTATAGTAGTTTTGCAGATAACCAGCTATTATCATATCAAATTTTATCAAAATTTATCCAGTGGTTTTCTCGTGATTGTTATACATTTTATACGGCTCTATTCGTGAGTTCGTTAGTTTAAGCTTTATGTGTTTATACACAAGTTAGTCACGATCAAATTGAAATTAAAAACAATTGCTTTAAATCTTATAAATTACTTTTATTTTCATTTCCACAGCTGGTACTAATAACTAAACTGTTTTTCATAGCATAATTGCTATCCATCTACAATTGGGTTAATTTTTAATTACACCTCACGAACTGTCAGTTAAATTTTTTTTAATTGGTCTTTTTATTACAGTGACACGTCTTATAATAGTCCAATTGAGAATTACTTCTACTATTGAGCCTATTATGATAAGTGGGCCAAGAACAGTATGGTAATTTGAGATGGGCTGTAACCGACTTTAAAAATACAATGTACTATTGTATACTACTTGTACTACATAATATCTTTAAACATTTTCTGATTTTTCCGCGTATATATTGAATTTATTTGGTTCTTTTTGGAAAAAAAGTCAAAATAAATCCGCGAAAAATGTGAAATATAAGAATTAATTTGATTATAAATTATTATAAGCCTTTAAATTACACTTAGCACTAAAATTTTACAAACAGATTAAATAAAACGCGATATTTTTGTCTATCTACGAGTACGTCTGAAGAACGTTGCGCCGTCTAATCCTTCCGGTATACATCCCCTAAAATAAAAACGTATCAACATAATAGCCCGTGAACGGTCGCAGACCGTCTTAATGCGATTAGGACCCTAGTACTGTACATTAATATTTTTTATTGTTATTCGGAGGCGAAATGACGCGGTAAACAAAACGGTGATTATGATACCAGATGTACGCTGAATGTGCGGAAGGAAAATGCTGAGACAGTAATAAAGTAATTTATTGACCTCGTAGTGCAGTGCGAGATCATACTGACTCTATTTACTATGTTAGAGGTCATACGTTCTAACCTAGAAGATGTAAACATTTATTTTAATTGCACTAATACTAAGAATTATCTTAACAAGATATACATCACTTAATGATGGAAAATGACTTTCATTATTTTTCCTTCTGAGCCGATTAGAAGAAAATTATTTTATTTAAATAGGCTTATTTTACTTTATAGTTTTCAGAAATAAGGCATTCTTGATATTATTATCAATGTTGAAATAAAATAATAAATATAGAATATTGTGAGGATTAATACTTATATTAGGTGAATTATAACAATTTAAAAGTGATAATAAGTAAATATTCAGAAACAGCTTCTGTAAAGAAAAAGTAATGAAATAACAAGTGTTGCCTAAACTAAAAGTGTTATTAGGGCAATTGTTTACCACTAACATGCTAATTGGTTATCAACCAGCCATTACAATGAACGAATGGGCCACGCAGTTGATTACCTCACATAGCACCTTATTACTTTTACAACGTTAACATTATGAAATATTTAAACGTGTTTAATGTACCGAAGACATTTTCTTTTATCTACCTGCATTTTGTTTATCCCATTTATTTTTCAAAATCATTTATCACATTGGGGAAAGGAACGGTTTATTTAGTTTAACTTTAAAACGGTTACGAATAATTAAACCTTTGAATAACTAATTAACCATACTATTTATCTCTTACAGATGCCTGCGGTTTATCAGACGTCCAACACATAGAAAGCCTGCAAGAAAAGTCACAATGCGCCCTCGAAGAGTACTGTCGAAGTCAGTACCCAAACCAGCCGACGAGATTTGGCAAACTTCTTCTACGACTACCCTCGTTACGGACTGTAAGCTCCCAAGTTATAGAACAGTTGTTTTTCGTCAGACTAGTTGGTAAGACGCCGATAGAAACTTTGATTAGGGATATGCTTTTATCCGGGAGTTCATTCTCGTGGCCGTATATGGCGACCATGTGACATACAATGTGGAGACAGCTCGCGGCCGCCTGATCCACGCCTTACGGCTTCCCGCCGTACTTGCCCAGTCAGTTCGACTTTCAAAGATTTCAACGAGAGGCGCCCGAAGATGCTGTAACGTCTTCTAGCGAGTTCCAGGACACGGAGCCGACGACATCTGAAGATTACTATGGATCACGGAATAGAGACAGCGATAGAGTCGATCCTTGTTCAACATTCGATCCAATATCGGCGTTTTACCCGCCGAAAACAAATGAACACGACTTAGAAGCAAATTGCGATCAAAAAACCGCTCAAAAAACGTCAATGATGATCGACAACCTCCTCAACGTTAGAAGTGAATCTTGTTCGCAGGCGGACTTAAAATGAACTCTAGGGTATTTTGGGGTCAGTAGTGACATAGTTCAAGTTATTTTGTTCCTCTGTAATATATTTAGACTAGATATATTTAATATTGTAAATAAAATGTTTTTATTATATTGTAAATGTATATTTAATGTGATAAGGTACAAGAGGCATGTTTTCTACGATGTTCAATGATGAATGCTCTTTAGACAATATTATCCTTCGACGGAATTGATTTTACTATGGACTTGATTTTTTGTTAAGAGTAACTTATTAAGGGACCGAGAGTGAGATATCTTGGATTGAAATAACGCAATAAATATGGAATGTGCAATTTATATTATATAAAATACATAATCGTAAAACATTTTTATATGTAAATTCAAAATCTTCATAAAATTTAGATTTTTGGTTATTTACTGATTTAATTTTTAAATAAACTGAATAATGTAAATTATTTTTTATCTTTTATTATTGTAGGTTTTCAAATTATTTCCACTGGTGCTTAAAACTAAGCGTGTAAATTGTAATTATACCTGTCACAGTGTACAAAATATGTATAATTCCGAGAAAGCATTTATCGTAACGTTTTAAAAGTTTGTAAGCAATAATAATGTTAATTTGTGTGTAAAGTTTTTATATGATTTTGTAGTTTTCTTCCACTACTTGATGCTTATCTAAGACGAATCATTTTGAAAATGTTATTTTAATAATTAAATTTCGATTCAATTTTATTTATAGTAATTTCTTTGACTCAATTTTTTATGATGTTTTAACACAAATTAATGATTTATAATAATTATTTCAAATTATAGTAGGTACGTTTCAAGCTAAAAGCTATGTAAATTAGTTTTTGTTAAAAGTCAAGAATAGCCAAATTATCAGACAATTGAACAAATCTCATTTATCGTTTCAATTAAACATTTTAAAACTACTTGTATATTTTCTATTTTTCACTATTGTGAAAACTCCTGCCAAATCTGTACATGTAAAAGAGAAGCAATGTATTTATTCGCAATAATTGTACAGAGGGTGTAAAAATAGAGTCGGTGTGTTTGAAGCTGTATGAGACGTAATTGACAAATAAAAAAATGTCTTTATGCATTCTGTTGTTTTATTTTACAAGTTATTTAAATGACTCGAGTGTCTCTAACATCGCATATGTTATACAATTACAAATACCATCGTCAAAAAAGTGACCGCCATGACCATTTGTGAGACAATAGATATAAAAGAAAGAAATTACCAAATCAAAAGCGAATCCATCAAAAATTTTAATAATATACTCGTATTCTAACTGTCAATACCAATTATTATTACTTAATAACTAAAAAATAATTTATTTGAATTTAAAATTTACTTTAAGTCCCAAGCATGTATTGTAGCTATAAATCTATATTAATCTTCACTAAAATTATAAAGAGGAAAGATTTGTATGTAAGTATGTTTGTAACGAATTGGCTCAAAAAGTACTGGACTGATTTTAAAAATTCTTTCGCCATTTAAATGCTACATTATCACTCATTAATATAGGCTATTTTAATTGAAAGGAAATAAATTAGGATTCCTACTAAAACTACAGTAACAGGAGAGGAGGAGGAGTGCACGCCGCACATAATATATAAAATAGGTAGCCGCGCGGCTACTCCAGCTTTAATATACACCTGGTATATTAAAGCTGGAGTTATTTTGGAGAATTTTCAACCCAGCGAGTGATCGAATGAAGTTTAGTAGCGATTAAAAAAATAAACGCGGGCGAAGCCGCGCGTATTGCTAGTGTATTATAAGATTATTTATGTTTGTTCATATTTACTTGAAAACGCCTTAAAGATTTAACATTTGTTTTAACAAGAAATACAACGAAATATGAAATTCTATATAAAACGATAAAGCTAAATTAAAAATATCAATAACTCAAACTTTCATTGAATACGAACAGTAATTAATTAGCAACACTACTGTTCCCACGTGCTCAGCCAGCACGCACAAATCACAGATCGCGTGCGCACCTGTTGCACGCAAGGCATTCCCATACACTCACCCACTAAAATACATCAATGATTTTTAAAAGCCTTTTATGCCTTGTCCACGATAGTTTTTGTACTTTTTGAATAGAAATACATATATATACATGTATGATGTAATAAAATTTTAACTTAGTCAATCCTGAATATTTTTTTTAAACATGAAATAAGTAGTCTTTAATATTGTTACAGAGACTTAAACTATATTTTTTTTAAATTTAAAAAGAAAAATATTTCATCTCGGAGAAAAATATTCCAAGGGAACGAAAGCGAGCGGGACAATAATGACCTACTCAAATTCAATTCAATAAAAAATTCAATTCGTTAAATTATATAATTCATATAATTTAACGGATTTTATTGAGGTTCTTTATTGATCATTGATTATATTATTGAAACCAACAAGGCTATACGGGAAAAATATAAAGTTTGTTTTAATAAACGTTTACCTTGTAACGTTGTAAACAAATACACGTTTTTGTCCTACTATTACGCATGGTAGTCGTCAAAACAAATAAATTGAACTCATAATTGAGTTAAGAACTTTTAATAAAAACCAATAAAGAGCTCCACTATACGAGAGATGCGAGCTGATCAGTCGTTTCTTATGCTTGTAGACTGTAGTGTTTGTGTCATTTGAACGTCCTTACAATGATCGTAAGTATAGCGCCAGAAGTTTAGTTGTAGCTTATAAAGGTATTAAAAATGTCTGTACTTAGGTAATAAGCATTATGAAGTACAAATAACGAAGTAAAGTAATAGATAAGCTCTTGAGTGTATCAAGAGCTTTTCTTTTGATAGAACTAATAAAATAAAATAATAAATATAAAAGCAAATATTAAAAAAGAAAACCGACTAAAACTGACCTGACTTTTCGTACAAATAATTGGTATTGGTAATGAAAATGCTAACTACATTCCCGCTTCTTGCCATTTCCACATGGACATAAATAGTATCGTATTTATTAAACGTAAGCAAATATTTCAACTTTATTTAAGACTATCGACTTATCCTCACTCCGCTCAAGTGACTCACTTCCTACATTTTATCATCATACCAAATTTCATCAACATCTTTCCAGTGGTTTTCTCGTGATTCGGTCATATATGGACATTAAAATTTTATTATATTTTAAAATTTTGGCTGCCGGTATATTTAATGTACTTAGTTCGTAGTATCATCTGTATACATAAATTTATATAGACACTGATACTAATTAAAACATTTCCACATTCCAACATGCTTGGAATCTACAAATAGGGCCTACGTATCGACATAATATGTTAATAAAAATAATCAATATCTCTAGATAATCTATATCTCTAGATAATCTATATCTTTAGATTAACAGTTAACATAGTTTATTTTGAGATTACAAGCACAGGCTATATTATACATGTGTTCAAAATAAGATTATGAATTAAAACATAAAATTAAATGTAAGACATTCAAACACAAGTTCCGACCACCTGCGAACAAACATGCCACCTGCTGTATGGCAGCATGATATGGGAAGCATTTTAATACACGTAGAGCAAATGACGTAGCTTAATTCCACTAAAACTTAAGTTTGTTTCATATGCGTGTTTCTGAAACACTTATGTGATGTATTTAGTCTACAGTCTAAACAAAAGACAAGACTTAAACTCTTGATACAAATTGTGAGGTGTTATAAGTTTAGCGTGTGTAACTGTGTACCCATCCATGGTATCTCTCAAACTGATGAACCAATTTTAATTAAACTTTTTTGTTTGAAAGTTGACGTAATCTAAATCATCTCTTTTATAGGTAAAAATATCTGAGCCACACGTGTTTATACCATTTAAAATTTATCCCGACATTTGATTTTTTTGATTTAAAAGCTTCTTTAACATATTTTTATTTAATTATTCTTACAATAGAACAAATGATTTATTTTCTACATATTTTGTGACAGTTATGAATAATAACAGTGAATGAAAGTTATGAATGGAGGGAAATAATAAGTTGTTCATGAGACGTTGTATGACGCATAGGTAACAATTCAATAATAAAATAAATAATAATAGGTAAAAACCAGAATCATTTAAATGTGTATAAAATAATTTGAACTATACATAAAAATATAATAATTTACTTATGACTTTCACTATAACTATTATAACCATAGCTGTTGATAACTTAATTCTCCTCGAATTGTGCAATTTCGAACTTAACCCGCAACGCTACAAGCAGGTGTGCCAAACAGAATTTGTTCAGGTTAAAAGTCAGTACTAGTCAGTAGTCACGTCAAAAATCATGCACGATTACAATAATTGATTTTGGTTCCATTTGAATTTAACGATTTAATTATTTATTTTGTGAAATCAAAACGTTTTTGAATACTTGTCTATTATTTCGTTATTTAAGAATATTTTCTAGCCTTATAGCTTAAAATTTTCATTTTAGTATGCATGAGAGTTATAATCTACTTACGTAAATTGAACTGTACATTTAATATTGTTTTTAGAACTTTTGTCTGTCTGTCAGAAAACCCACTATTCAGATTTTCCAGATGAGCGAGCGAGGGTAAGTCACTAGTAGTTTATATAAGACAGTTGTAGCCCAGTAGTAACGCGAGACAATGTCTCTACCAAGTGAGACCATCTGTGTGGAGCGGGTTCAAATCCAGGTCAATCTCTGATATTTTCAAATGTTTGTACGTAAGTTTATCTCTTCACACCTACCTTCTACAATACTATATTTTGATTCATACCAATAGAAGTTTTGTGAGTATTACACGATACAGTCCTATTAAGCCTAACAAAGTAACTAAAACTTAGTTATTATATACACAAATACCTATTTTTAAATGGCTATTACTACGTTAAAATAGCATAAATTATATAAAAAAATCGACTTTCTAGTAGTATACACTAGACTAGATAATAAAATATACCAAAAAAACCTCTCCTTCAAGAACGTGTAACTTTTAGCGTCAACAGGCAGTCGTAAGCTTTTAATTTATAACTGAAACACATTGTTGGTGTAAATTATAGGTTATTTCAGTTTCAGTAGGGCGGTGGGCGTGGCAAAGGTCGCCCAATGGGGTCGAAGGTCGCGACCCCCGACCCGCGAGCTACAAAAGCGCAAACTCCGCGGCCCGATTGATTCGAGCTTGAACACCGCTGATTTGACGGATAGGTATTCGTTGTAGAGCTTCCCTGTAGCTTTATTTATTTACCATTATATGTAAGATTCCTTGTATTTTTTTGATTTGTATGCTGTTTTTTAAACAAATGGCAAATTGAAGGCGTTCCTTAATCAAGTTCAATAATTTCAAGTCAACACTTTTAAATGTTTCGCTGCTAGTTAAAATATCTATTAGGTTTATTCGTGTGAACATTGAGTAAATAAAATCACTTATAAGAATGGGATTGTAAATAGCATTTATCATGTTAATTATATATTTTTAAAACCTAAAACTTTTTTTAAAACATGTAAGTAGGTAATAAATATAAAATTCTCGTGTCACGGGGTTCGAACTTGAACTCCTCCGAAACGGCTTGACCGATTCTCATGAAATTTTGTGAGCATATTGCGTAGGTCTGAGAATCGGCCAACATCTATTTTTCATCCCCCTAAATGTTAAGGGTAGTCCACCCCTAAATTTTTATTTTTTATTTTTTAGACAATTTTTTTTTCCTACAGATCAACCCAATGAGGTTGATTAGCAATTAAAAAAATGAACGCGAGCGAAGCCGCGGGTACAGCTAGTAGACTATATAAGTATGCAATATGAATAATATAATTATACCTACTCATTTTTAATTCGCTATTACGAAAAAAATGCATTCTAATAGGTAGAATTTAAGGAGCTCTTTTTGTAGGCATTGTGATGTATGTTTGGAGATTCCAGCGATAAGACAGACGGACAGACAGCGGGTATCTAGTAAACGTCATTGCTACACCTATTGGACAGAGAAATATATAGAGTTAATATATAAAGAGTATGCTCAAAATTCATTATTGCATATCTTTTTATTATTAGATAAATATTAAGTAAAGAAAATAATAACATAGTTCATTATTTTCAAAAGGCAAGGTGATAGTAACATAGCATTACCCAACGAAAACACTTCATATTTGTACGGCTAATACAAAAATGTTACCAATCAAGAGTAGAACCTATGACCTTCTTGATTAAAAACATGATTTTTTATTTAAAGGCTTCATATGTCCAATAGAATGAAGAAAATAATAAATAATAAGATACTTAAAAACACTTACATTTTTACTATTAGTACGAATATATCTGCCATCGCACTTTTATCAATAAATAAAAGTTTAACTTTAATTTAAGATAAGCAACGACTCCATTCATCTTTGTTATCTTTACGCACCTAATCGCGCGGGTGGTCGCGCCTGATTGTGATTGACAGTCACACGTCACACCATCACATCCATCACCCACTAACATTACTTTTCACTAGACAACCTTATACATTACTCTTTTTCACTCTCATTATCATACAAATTTTATTAAAACAACGCAATGGTCATGACATTTTTGATATAATTGATCGAAAGTCCTGCCTCAATAGTCTTGGTACGGAGTCATAGTTAACTAGACTTGGATGTAAGGCTTTGAGCGTTCCTTTTGAATGTTATAATGTATGGGCGATTGACAGGTCGGTGAGAAAGGATGTGTGCTATCAAAAGATTTCGAAGTATTGTGCCCGATGTGATACTAGATTCAAATAAGTTTGTTATGAAACAATGACATTCCTTAAATATTTTATGTAAACTATTGAAAATTATAGTTCTAATATCTGGTGCAATTACAACATAATATTTAATTACTACCTGGTATATACAATGTATGTTTTGTCGATACGTATGACGTATGGCTTAACTTGTAGTGACCCTACTTGTTGTGTACTCAGCAGTCGCAGGTTCGATTCGAGTTCGAGAGTAATGAAAACGTATGTTTGATCTATAGTCATGGGTGTTTATATTTATAAAATTTGTGTATTTTAAGTAATATAATAGTATAATATTTAGGTAGCCTCGCAGTTTACCCTCAAACAAGATGATGTTACGTGTGATGGACCCAACATATTTAAAAAACATATTTGAATTTCCTTTTCAGCACCTATTTATCATTTGGTTTGTCTTACTCATATATCTACCACATATCTTCAATTTATATATCTGTCTAAAACAGTATAGGAAAGACAAGAATAATTATAAACGACACGTTTGACTCAGTTTGTAGTGACCCTACTTGCTGCGTCAGCGGTCGCGGGTTCGAGTCCCGCTGGACTTTGATTCATTCATTTGTTGGGCACAAATTTTTGTACTCTAGTCATGGGTGTTTATATTTATAATATGTATGTATGTAAAATGTATATATGTGTAGTGTATCAACTATCTGGTATCCGTAACACAAGCCTCGTAGCTTACCACGGAACTAGATTGTGCTGTTGTAATAATGTCCCAACGTATAAAAAAGCAGAATCCCTCAGTCTTGACTTCTTGCCTGCCCTATAGAATTTTCTTTCTACAAGCCATACTACTAATTTCATATATTTACCACAAAATAAAATCAAGCGAAAATAAGGAATGATATAGATACTTTTTAAGGGGACTGTCAGGAAAAAACAGCACATTCTCTATACACTATCGTAAGTGACAATTTATCCCGCGTCCCCCAACACATTGTTTTAGCGCCGAAACGGCGACCCTAATGAAATTTATTGTTTTCTGGTAACGCGGGGACCATATTTAAGAGATACGTCTAAAGATATAGAAAAAAAATCAGTATATAATTTTGACGTTAAATCTGTAATATAAGACGTTATATTCTGTCTCAACTATATACTACGGTTTTTACTATTAGGTATATGTAACATACTTTTTTTCCTAAATATTATTATGTGATTTAGTATCATATTCTTGATATTTAAGAAAATGATTAAAAAGTCTTGCATGGCAATTGTACTGTGTAATTGAATGTAAAAACGTCGTACAACTTTTTAACAAAGGTTTCAATAGAATTTGGTATTGGTTCAACAATTTACATAAATTACATAAAAACTTTAGTACATGTTATTCTTAGGCTCAGAAATAGTTAAAATATCTATTGCATTCAGCCTTTTTCAGCGTCCCACAGCCTTAATCTGTAAAGACAATATTCAATGCGTCACGAAAAAATGGTAAAAAATATTTATAACAATAGGATATCAAAAACTACGTTAAATTTGCCATATTTGTAGAAACTTATTATATTTAATGTAGCAATATTTAATTTAATAAATATTCAGTATACTTTTCTATCTATTGGAATTAAGCTCATGTATACTCAAACGGCAAATACTGAAATTGGTGCGGACATGAAAAACAAAAGTTGCGCGCCCTTGTTCAGCGCGACGGACGAGTGTGGTATCCACTTAGCGCATACATCCAGGCTTTGCCTAGAAAAAGAACATATAACTATATTTTAAACCTTTATTATTACAATATTAATAAAAATTTTCATTTTAGTAGAGCTAAGCAAGGACTAGACTAGAAGCAAGGGTAAATCTGTAGTTAATGATAAGTATTAGTATGTATATATTTAATAATACGTAGGTATGTCAATGTCATACATATATTTATTAACTAGATTTTTTAAAGAATAATATAACCAATTTACAAAGTCATAAATACATTCAAAGTCCTCTTGCTATTTTTTTCGCAAAAATCACCCACGGGGCCTTTTTTACCCCAAAGATAAGACATGTCACGCCGTGACAGATGTCATGACATTTACAAGTCACGTAAAACAAGTGAACGAACCCTCAGGCTCCCTGTTTTACATTTTGTTTTCGACATAGTAGATTCATTTTATTGAGATTTTTTTCAAGAAAATAAGCGTGCATAAGTTAAAGCTTAAATTATAATTACAAAAAGCTATAAGTTCTGATGTAACACAAAAACATATTACATAACTTGCACTAAACTCTACATATTTATATAAACCATAGCTCTCATATTCTATTTTATTTAATATCAAATGCGGTATTTTTCATCTCTTGGTTTAGAAAAACTATATATTATACATAGGCTCCTAAAATGATAGATGCAACCATTAAAACGATATCATTTTACAAAATCACTAGACTCCCACAATCATTTATTAAAGGAATCCCGGTCCCCATGTTCAATTCAATACAGCGCCCACGTTCCCATATTTGCTTACTGTTAATCAAAAAACTTTTGTCCCGAATCTGAAACTCACGTCTTTTCTGATTAATGACTTCAACCCGAAAGCGGCTGCGACGGTCATTGCGACCGGAGACTTTAAGAAAACAAACAACAAATAAAACGGTGTCGCTAATGATATATCTAATGGTGCAGAATGATTGTCACTACCATTAGCAACGCATAAATAGTTGTTACCGTTAAACGATCCCTTTTGCTTAAACCTGTTTGCACATCCCGCCGGCCAGTTGAACAAATAGCTGAAACTGTCATGATATCATTAATTATAGCAATTTCACCGAATATCCAAGTAATTTTAAGTATTTCACATGGTTTAAGGTAAGGAATATAAGCAATTAATTTCGTTTACAAAGTACGTTGAAAGTAATGCGGGGAATTTGAAAAATTGACCCTTATATGAATAGGTCATAGCTTAATCGATGTATGTTATTTATTTAACGTACGGGAACCAAAATGATGTATCCAACCTTTTTTTCTATATTTATCCACAATTCATTTAACTCAGAGCGTAATGCATTATAGCACAGCGCCAATTAAGTTTTCAACAAGGCTTTTCCCACTAAGTGTCAAACCCTCAACCTTAAAGCCATTACACATGTCTAATGCAATATAGTCTCGCAACATCGCTTTAACATTCGCATTATCGCTACTACACAGTCCATTACTACTCTAACTTATGAAAAAGGGAGGTAAATACGTACTGTATGCAGAAATGGATATAGCCATCTAGATATTAAAGTGTAAAAGACCAAGTATGCAGAGTTTTCCTGTCGCCCCCGTTGTAAAGCCAGCAAAACGACGAAAGTTGTCATCAAATACGCATCCTTCGGGGCGGGAATCAGTTTTAAAAGCCATTAGAGTGGGTGGGGTGGCAGGCGGTTGTAATTAGACTGCGTTAATATTTAACAAGTGCGACGCCGTAGAGATTAGCGTAATACTAGCCCAGCTGTGCCCGGACACCTTCTGTGACTCGACGCCTTTAAAAAACCACTCTTTCAACTTCGTCAAAAATTAATTATGTGTCCTGCCTTTAAAATGGAGATTTTGGGGCAGCTAATGGCTTTGTAATATTTGCAAGATAAAACCTACTTTTAAATACGCTTGCAGTGTTTGTGTTTCATTAGCCTTTTTTGTACGTGAAATTAAACCAAGCGGTAGCTTCATTTCATTAAATGGAAAGGTGTTAAAAACGGGACTGTGAAAATTCGTAAGAGTAATCCCTTTGAACCCTTTCCGAGCAATTAGAATTACTCGAAGATGGCCGCGGCATCTGTGGGTTAACTAATGGCAGATACATTATTAAAGCCCCGCGGTCGGGATCGCGATGACGAAGGGATGGAATAGATAAATAGGATTATAACTGATTTTGGTTTTGTGGTACGATATTTTAATCAATATTAAACTTACAAACATAAATAAAGATATGTTTTCACTAATGTATATTTTTATCAATTACAAAAGGATTACTTATTATACCTTAGTGACGCAATTTCCGAAAGTTTCATAAAAAGTAGTCTTATGACTTGACCAAATGCATTTTAGTTTATTAGCTATGTCTTATTACTCAATTGTATGCTAAAAATATCTTACATGTAGTAAGAATTCTTAAACTGTGTACTTAAGAAACTAGTAAACTAGAACTAATATAGATATAATAAGGTATTATTAGATAAAGAAAAGTTTTTCGGACAAACTGGTAATTTGAAAAATTACATAAGTAAAATGAAATGCCTAAATCAACCGTTACTCATCATTAATCACTGTACATTATTTTAACATACCAACAAAGAAACGAAAAATGGCTTACGTAACGATATGCAAATTCTTTTTCACAACTCAAACCTCAGATGACCGTGGGTACTCCAGGGTTATGAGAAACTTTTTTAAGCCAATCAGTCACAGTCCGGGATTTCCGGGACCAAGATTAGCATAGACAAAATTACAATAGCCAACTCAAGGAGTTAATGTACGGTCCGTGCATAATTTTTGGTCCGCACACAAAAGGGTTAAACAAAGGTGTTTCAATAAAAAAGTTTATTAATGTGATAGATGAATCATCAAATCCGTTAGACCGGTCGCTGTGACTCCATTAAAGTGTGAGTTTTGCCACTTGTTTTTACATCATATAGCGAAAGAGATTTATTTTTAAACGCTACAACGAATTAAAGATCTTTGCAATTGTTAATTTTCTCATCGTTGTTTTATAACATATGTTCATTATTCATATTCATAATTACCACATCTTTGTATGGACTAATATTAAGATAATATTTATCCTTCATATAAAGATATATAGCGTAGACTTCGTTGTTTTATACATAAATAATATGTATTAAGAGATCTTTAGATACGCAATTAGTAGTAAATTCTATACTATAGATTTATGTGTACAACTGCTTAGACATTAATTATTATTAAATTTACAGATAAATTGACATGTGATTAACTCCCATATGAAGGTATAATTTTCTTCAGTACGATAATTTCTTCCTAATAAATTATTTCAAATTCCACGCAATACCTTACTCATTGAAAGTTTCAAGTATCATTATAATGGCAATTAGAGCTTTGAAAAACGGGATAGAACACCATGATTGGATGACCTCTCGCCACCTTAAAATGGCAGCAATAATAGACCTTAACGTTTTGGTTATTTTAAAGATGGGGTTACTACTGGTATATAAAGAAGCACTATTTGTTTTTTCTGTCACCTCTTAGAAGCTAAACAAACAATACATAAATATAGTACGACTTTTGTGTCTTTCTCATAGTCTCCATTGTCAGTATTGTCAACTTTGTGCCCTTTCAAAGCCATTGTTTTTTTTAAAGATCTTTTGTACATGCAGCGTCACGACTGATGTGTCCAGTTGTTTTTTTCTTTCAAACGGCTTCTGCTACTTTCATTGTTGTTTTAATGATCTTACTGGTCTTTTCTTAATGAACTACACGCTCTTTTAAACTATTTACAGTGGTCAAAGACATTAATTATATGTTCTACAAATCATAGTTTGTTTATCTTTACTCCATGTCATTAATAAATTCTGTGTATTGTACTCCTTGTATAGTTATTAGGAAGTTTCGAATCCATAATTCCAAAAATTTCTCTTGCAGCGCGACTCAAACAAACGTCAATCAAACGGAACCACACAACTAGATGCCAGAGGTCACCGATCATCGTCTCCTACACCTGCATTGAGCTTGTTTAAATATCCACTAAATTTCTAATCACAGGATTTTAATCTTTATGCATCAGCTTTAGAAGTAGTTTTAGCGTCACAAATAGTATTTGTAAATTTGCCTTTCAGCTCCGTTACATCTCCGTCGCCTCGGTTTTTTGCTGTTAAACATTCATGTCATTCCATCGAGTAAACATGCACACAAAGAACTAGTCACTATCCCTTTTTATTAATATCAGTGGCTGAATAGCAACAAAAGGTTTTGTTCTCATTATGCTTAATCGTAGTCATTCAGGTGTTATATTATAGTAGGTTGCGGCAATAATGAGCTTACGACTCGTTTGAAAGGGGATGAATTTCTAATATTACATTCGCCTTTTGATACGAATTGAACATTTTAGTCATAAAATAATTAAAGGTTAAATATTATTTGATAAACTAGATAAATTATTAGTATCAAGCTGCCGTACATATTTATGTATTCAGTATATTTACTTGTATTAATTAAACCATGATTGTAACTTATAGTATTCCATGTAGTATCTGCCTTTTGAATTTACTTACTATCACCAACTAAAATATTTTTTATATTCCTACTATCTGATTCAAATTCAAAGTTATATTTATAAAAAATCAACACACATTGTTATTTTACTGGACATTAGATCCCCTTAAGTAAACCGGCGCAGACAAACGGAAATGTATTTATGTATAATAATGCATTTTAAAACCAAATCCAAACCAACTCTTCTTTTACGAAAATATACCGATATGTTCTCATACGAACAATTTTAATCATAGTTATTACTCTTGATGTTTTTTTTCCAATGAAGTTTATAGACATGTTTATTCAAATAATGTCCTTAATAAATAAATAAATAAATAAATAAAAAAATAAAATAACATAGGATTTGATCGATCGAGTTTAATGTTATTTTATATACCTATCTATAGGTATACAACCAGTGGCAAGTTAGTTAAATCATCATTAACATACGTATGTAGTAGAACTTCTACGATTGATTTTTATTTCTATTTCATTATAATATATTCAAAATTTAAGTCGCTTTTCTCTCCCGGTCCTACGCGTTTTAAACTACCAAAATCACAGCTTCCTTCGGCATCACGCTGATTCTTTGCTCTTGTTTATTGAAATTGATAATAAATGTCATACTTAAATTGTAGTAATGGCAAATAAATTTCCAATTATTATTGCTACTCCTGTCTTGTTAGGGACCCGTTATCGGTAGTTCACCATTTTGAATTAAGTAATGTGCATGCATCTTAAAATCTCGCTGAGAATTTTATTATTTGAATGTTTCTATGAACTAAATCACTTCTTTAAAATTATCTCGGAATATAAATTGTGCTTTTAAAACTTATTAAACTAATGAAAAGATCTGCTAGAGCTAATTTTTATTTAAATTTTCTTTATTATTATATTATATATCTTGTATACCTAGCTATAGAGTAGATATATAAATAGGTACGTTTTTAGGTACTTACTACAATTATATGCATATAGCGTTATGTAAATCTAATGTAATTACTTTCTATAATTTTTTCAAGGTAACGATAATAACAAAAAAACGACAATAATGCATTTCTATATTTTTTTACTCTTGGTGCCTCTAATGCCCTTGACTTTTAACCTCAACAGTACCTGTTCAAAAATCATTTAATCTCCCTTACCCACGTGGCTGACAAAATCTACATCTCAATAAAAATATCCCTCTTTTTAACATTATTTTAAAATCCGCGTGTAAGGCTCGTGTCAGATGAATTTGTAATGCTGACCCCATATTTGTACCGCGTAAGGGAAGCTGTGGTCATCTTGTGAATGAATAAAGTTATGGCGTTTTTAGTTAATCGACATGCTTTGTAAAATAGTTTTTTATTGGTAATGTGAAAGTATTATAAGGAGAGTATAGCTATAATAGCTTTGAGACGAAAGCAAATTATAAAGCAACATTATTTTTTCTGAAAATTATTAACTGTTCTCCAAATAAAAAGCAAAATGTATAGCTAAGTATTGCAAATTTACCTACAAAAAAGTATTTGACTTTAAACATATCATTAATCTTTGTAGCGTAGTACTATTCAAAATTCGTAGCATTCTTGCAAATACGCTTATCTTATTATAAATTCTACCCAAAATGACCCCGCGCCTAAAACCCGTAATAGTTCTAAAAGCAGATTTTATGGGAACCCGAATAGCTAATAATTCATAAACATCGGACATCGGACCTCGGCCGCTCGAAATCAATAAAGCTAACCCGTCGGGCCAGAATCCTCTATTAATTTGAACAAGTTCGCACAAAGCCGTAGTTTTCGCCCTTTTAAGACTAGAAACTCTACAAGGATAATAGTGGATAGTCCACACTCGTTTAAGAGTGATAAATTACCTAATGGAAGTCGGTATGTCCATTCCCACAGATATTAAAGCCAGGACAAAAGATCGACCCCTAAGTTGTGCGGACTCACGCGGCGGTATAGAAAATATTGCAAAACATAAGATGCATTGTTCGAATAGCATGCAAATCCTTCAAGGGTATTTGGGGGGGAAATTGGAAAAGTTGCGCTGTTTTTAGACTTTGATGTTTCCTGCTTTATTGGTAGCTAATCGCTGTGTATAGTGGATCATGCGGTGAGGCCAATATTAGCTTCAAAGGGAAAATTTTAATATGTACTTATATGGTGTTGCTTTATATCACTCATATGATATTTACGTAAAATATCGTACTCCTATGTATTAATTTTAACGAAATCGGTTACAATAAGTTCTGTGTAAGTAGGTACATGTAAGTAAATTTAATTTAACTAAGTATAAATAAATAGTAATTTTTATTCAATAATTTGCTTGACTTTTTCTTGCATATTTCTTGGACCTGATCATAAAAACAAATCTACAATAGAAAATGAAAAATGAATAAAAGTTATATTGATCATATCTCTAAACCATTAATTTGGGACAACAAGTGGCAACTCTACATATCTCAATGTCCTACTCGATAGTGTTAATTCGTTAAGATCCTATGTCAAGAGCGACTGATCCTATACCTACCAGGTGCCGTGACAAATGACCGAGTTGACGTACAAATGCCCCCCGCAGACTTCGTAGTGACACACGTAACTTAGTGGATTTGAGAATATCTTAAGTCAATAATTGTTTTGATTGATAGTTGTAAGACTAAATTGTACTACTGCACAAAAGAAATTTAAGAAATCGTGTAAGTACGAATCTGAAGCTAGATTAGATAGAACTAGAGTTCCATTACATGAAACAAATAGGTAATCCATATTTTCTTTATATTTAATTTTGACATTAAATGGAAAACATGTTTTATCTCAAAAACTATAAAACATATCTACCTTAAACATTTTTTTGTTATATTTATAAAAACTTCCTCATCCATATTTCTAAAGTTAGATGTTAGACCTACAACAACCAACCAACCTATACAACATTAAAAGTTTATAATGTTTTTAATAAAAGTATATTATTCGAACATTATTGAAAGTCGTTTTATCTATTCTCCGATGTTAACTTTAGAAAGTCCATCATAATGAAAACTTTAAAGGAGCTTTTAAACAGAATCTGATATGGATTTTTTCCATAGTTTTCAAATATATTATTTTTCTTTAGGTTGAAAAGTGGGGTAGAATTAGTAGCCATTTCTCAAGATGTCATATTCGTTATTTTTTTCTTCAAAAAAACAGGATAAATACAAGCCAAACTTTAAAAAAATTGTAAAGACTGACTTTCGTTTCAACGCGGACAAACAACGTGACACGAAATGTTAAAACATATAGATAAAAATATGACATTATAGTATATGTAGTAGTAAATAATAAAACTATTAGGTATATAGTAAACAGATTATATTACTGATTATAGAACTACATATACGTATAAAGTGACTAAGTGACTAGATCCTCACAACACCGCCTTTATCCTGAGCTATATTTATCTCAAGAATCCCATAAATGTTTTCTATAAGGCAACTTGTAGACCAAACTGAACAATATTGATTCTACTCAACAAGCTTTATAAGCTACCGCTACCGAGCATATCGCATTTATCGGGATTATCTTAGGTTATCGAAAATCTTCCACCGACCAATACCCTCCAAGTAACACATGTAGAAGAGATCAAACGCATTGGGACATTTTCCATTGCTGAATTTATTTGAGGTTTCACTATGAATATATAATAAAATACGTAACGCAGATAAAATATTTTGTAAATGATAAGATTTTGTTTGATTTTATTAGGTTTAGAAAGAGCGATAGGACGTGAGCGGTCTGGAAGCATTTATGCAAAGTTGAATGTTTTTGTTATCATGTCATTTTATCAGTCCTCAATCAGATCTTGAATCAAGTCTTGTCGAGAGGACTGGCATTGTTGGCAAATCTTAACAGTTGTGCTTTTTATGTCACCTATACTTCAACTGCAATCCAAAGTTTCTAAATGATGCCTATAATAATCATAACATATTGAGATTATAATATTATCTATCTTTTAAATTAAATGAGAGTTAATGTACATACGTATAAAGTATACTTATATACCTATTTTGTATGTATGTATGTATGTATGTATGTATATTGTAATATTTCTAATAAACCCTTTAATTTAAATAATTAGGCATTGTCTTTCATCTTTCTCTAATCTGTACATTACTTAGATGTATGTACCTATAATTGAAAAAATAATGTTTCAAATTTCTAATCTAAATACAGCAATAACTTTAGCAACTTTTTAAGAAGTTATAATATAAAACAACCCTTTTGTTATTCACAAATGAAAACAATCAAAAGCCAATAAAAGAAATTAGTCTTACGAAATAGCACTCAAGAAGTTGATAATGTTTAAGTATATTAAAAAGTTAAAAAAAAACAATAGCACTAGGGGTAAAGATACCAAAAATCGTCAAATTTGCCTGCTGACAACATTCATCTCAATCAATCCGCGGCTCCCTGAGGAGTAACCCTTCTGTCCCGCGAGACATAACCCTCCCTCTAACCCAATTAATGTGAGAGGGTAGTGTTACCCCGTCGTCGACCACAAAAAATGTAAATTGAAATGTTAAATTAATTTGATTTGCCGTCACATGTGAAAATAATAGATGTATTATGTGCATAGTTTAAAAGAAATATTAAAAAGTTGGTGATAGTGGCTACAAGAATGTTTGCTTATTTATTAAAAATTAGCACTCCCGCTTTTCTCGAGTTCGTCCCCAAGAACGTTTTAATTTTTTTGTGCAGAAACTTAATAAATTTTCTAAAATAAAACTTGTGAATTCCTACGTTACTTTTTATAGCTTCAGCTATTTGCAAGTGAAACCACATTATATTCTGTTTAGCCGTATCAGGGATTAGCGAGGACAAACAGACAGACAGACCAAAATACAAATAAACAAACACATCAATTTTACTTATCTTTATAGATAATGATCGAAAAGTCTAAAAATAATAACAAAAATAGTTTTAGAGCGTTATAAAAAAATCTTGAATTTTATGAATACTGCGTTTTCTCCCATATACGTTACCTACGTAGTTACATGCACATATTTCCTTTACACCAAAAACAATTTCCATTAGCTTATCGATTCACCGCTTTAACGATAAATATATTGAAAATCAATAAAGATCTTAACGACGTAAAGTCGTGTACATGGCACGGGATATCTAAAGCAAATTAAATAAAACCTGTCGTGCGCTCGCGTTGCTTACATTATGTCGGCAGTGGGTGTCGTTTTAATAAATCTAAACTTGTAAACTTAAGTACTCGACAGTGTTGTACTTTGTAGTGACAGACTAACACTCATATTTCAGAAGATGCATAGGGCTTAATAGTTGTGCTTACCTAGTATTAAGGAATGGAAAAAAATGGTAAAGCTGGATCAAAGCCACATTTTCATTCAAATGTTTTGAACCACTCGTCCTCCGGTGAAGAAAGACATCTTGTGGTAACCTGTACAACATAGAACTTTTCTAGCTTTCGTGAAATATGTACATTGTATAGTCTAGTAAACCATTTGATATAAGTGTACATATAAATTGTAATAATATAATAATATTCAGTACTTTATCGTATATAATGTCAATCTAATAACATATTTCATACTTAACTAATTTAAGACAATTTTTTTGATTAGATAATTTTTCGTCTATAAGATCATAATTGCTTCTTAGTTTCTTTAAATAAAAATTATAAAATTACGGAAATCCATTTCTCATCACTGCTTACTGCTTAAAGATTTTTTATATTATGTGATAGAAGTCGGATTCTGATCAATAGGCATTTTCTGAATGTATAGTTCGTCTTTAAGGGAGTTAAATGGGGTGAAAAGGGTTTGTATGGAAAAATAGGAATAACCGACTTGAAAGTGAACGGTTATATTACGACTAACAAATTAAAAATACATCAATACAATATGCCTGTTCATGAAACATGTAGGTATAATTATTATTAGCCACCTAATTAGGTAATACTGAATATACATAAAGTTCCTAGATATCCTTGATCTTTCTTTTTAATACATATATAAAAATCCACTCAATAGAAGTTGATGAGCGTAGGGAGAGTGACCCTTCAAAATATTAATTATTCAAAGTATGTCGCCGAGAAAAACGGAGTTTGTGAGGCGTCTAGTTACCTATTGTAAATCAGTTTGGACTTTCAAAAGTTTGCATCGATATTCGTGACTAGAATGAGGGCAGTTTTTAAATTTCCTTCCTTCCTTCCTTCTAAAATTAGAGTGCGATCTTCTTATCAGATACAAACAATGGAATCGCTCTAGAGTCTGTATTAAACAATATATATACTACTATTTGACGACACGTTTGGATCAGTTTGTAGTGACTCTGTTGCTGTACCAGCGGTCGCAGGTTCGAGTACGGCTGATTGCATTCATTTGTATAACAAGCACGAATGTTTGTACTTCAGTTTGTGAATAGCCAGATTTTTATTCATAATATTTATCATATCAAGAACAAACTGGTACTTTCGATATGCATAACTCAAGCCATTTTACCATGGAACAAGATAATCTTATGTGTTAATGTTCTAACATTTTATTATATAATATTTTTTATTTGTAACTATTAAAAGATAAAATATACATACACCGTCCATAAATATTGTTTTTTGATGAGAGATTTGCTTTTGTGATGAGGATTTTAGTGAAAATCCTCATCACAAAAGCAAATCATATCCAGTTAAGGGGTAATTCCACGTAACAAAGTCAGAAAGTAAGCTGGTATCTGAGGAATAAACAGTCCCTCGACAAAGAAAGAAGAAGCCTATATTAAAATTTCCTTGAGAATAATCCGAACACAACACAATATCAAAATTTAATATCATTTTAATCTTAATTCTACTTATTAATGTTCCTAAGGAACCCTCCATGACTTAAAATCGCACCTTCAATTATTTGTCAATCGAAATCATGTCATACGATAGAGTCCTTACGATTAATTTTGCAATGATATCATTTTTGTTGGAAAATGTAGAGGTAGAAAATCTGTTGAAAGCAGGTAAGTTCAAAGATAACGCCGTCTGCTCTGGAATATGGCTTAATTAGGTCGAATTGAACATTTCACCGAAATATAAGTTTTATTCTCGGAATTAATTCCACCATTCGTGCCAACAAGAAGTCACGGGTTCGAAAATGCTTCAATAAAGTCTTTTAATTTATGCATGTATTTAGCTCTATTTAAAGTATCGCTGGACATTGACTTTTCTTTAATACGAGGGGGAAAAGGCCATGGACCAACGTACTGGTTAAATGTGGGTGGGGACTTCGAATATACATATATAAGTTTCGAAAATTTATAGTAAATTTTCTTAGATATACAGGTCTTCTTACGACCTTTTCCTTCACCATAAGACTAATCATGTTAAAAATTATTTAGTGATCAGAATATAAGAGGTGCGAGACACGGGATTTAAACCACTTGAATGAAATCCCTTATTTTTCCAAGCAAACGTTACTACTGGTCTTGAATTTATGTTAGAAAATAAAATTAAAGAAATTATTCCATATACAATGGTATTGAATCTTCTTTTTAATGTTAGTCAAAAGTAAGTCAAGGCATGGAAACCAATTAAAAGTTTTCATTTTTTTCTTTTCAATGTATTAACTAAGTATACTTTATACCAAAATCTACCCATAGTTAAAAACGATTTTATTAGTAGAACTCCTTTTCATAGGTACCTACTTTATCTTAATTATGGTTTATCAAGAGAGATGTCCCCGGATTATACACATAGAGACACATCCAAACATTCTGTAATTAAAAAGTAAAAAACAGGTGATGGATCGCGTCCGAGCGTTAATTAATGGCTTTTGTTCGGACTAAAGTACTCTATATGGTAACCACCCTCGGTCTCCTGAGTGAGTTCTTTATAGGAAATTAGATGAATTTTACCACGCTTTACTCTTCATAATAGATATCTGATTATTGTCGACTTTACCTATTTCTTATATTTTCTTGGAGAAAATTGTAGTGGGTAATTGTCGTAATATGTGAAACATTTAGGTAAACTACTAATCTATTAGTATTTTATTAGAAATTTAAGCACATTTTTAATGATAACACTAATAATATTATTTTAAAGCCGGACATATAATCAATGTTGTGTATGCCTGTAATTAATGCATGTACTAGAACTTGAATTTTTAGATATAATATTTTATGATGTATTTACAATGTATTGTTGGCATATCCAGTAAATAAATAAATAAATAACTTTTTACCTACAGTATCTATAAAATCTGACTGTTACTACGATAACAAGCTAACTAGCTGAACAAGAAAATCGGTCGACATACACAGTTACCTATTTTTATGTACGTGGATAAATATAAAAAACGTTTCAGAATTTAAAGAACGAAGATTCAAAGGAAGAGGGACAATATTATTCACAAATTCATTAATACTATGTGAATACTTTAATGAATAATTAAGTATTACGGATTACTTCAAATAAAAGTTAAAGTCAATTCATTATTTAAATATCCCTAAAGCGAATGATAATATTAATTCCAATAAATGTTCAGTCGATGGAGCGCTCAGAAAGTGAATGCGGAAACAAAAAGCTAATACAAACAGGGGTGCAGTTGTGCGTTATTACAGAACCCATCAACAATGCCTCGATGACAAACCTCTTATTTTCAACTCCTTACTAATCGTACGGAAAACTTTATTTTCCAAGTAGACGGGCACTCTCGTTATGGTTACTAGATTAGATGTAGCAGTGTTTTTATCTTTTATTTCAACAGTACTATATTCAAATGGTCGAGACGCAATCCCATTAATAAAACTATGTACGTTAAAGGTACGCTTGAGCCTATCCTTCCGTTTCTGAAAACTATATTTTTTGAATTGCTACATATTTGTAATATTTTAAAAGAAATATGTACGCATGTGTTTCATAACGTTTGCTTATTATACGAAGAAATTTTATCAAGTAATGAAAAAAAGTATAAAGCAAGTAATATATAAAGTATTTATTGATTTGTTTTAACTATAATAAGAATGTTATCTTTCTATGTCAAACGAACATTATTTTATTAGTACTTGACTCTTTAGTGTCAACTGCAATAATATTATCGAGAGTACCATCAAAACACAGTGGTTAAAAAACAAAAGGCATTGGTTAGACAGGGGTGACGGGGAAGGTAATGAAAAACATGGCGGCACGCTTCTAGTCGCTTAACTTGTGATTGTTCTAATTCATCTAACTGAGACGTGTCTGTTTGAGGGGCAATCTTTTAAATTGATTTGTTGTTTGAGTTCATAAGATTCTTTTGCAGTTAAAGACATACAATACCTTATAAAGCTGAAAATTTTACTCGAAACCGCAATCCTAAATTGTGTTTTACTCCTTGCACTTTTCTTGCAGCAGAGTGGACTGTGGGACCTTGGTGGTACATTTGGGCATAACTAGCTTTTCTAGCCAGTACGTCCCCTTAACCACTTGGTATGGCCTAGTGGTAGCCCAGTGGTAACGCTTTCGTTAGTGTTGTATATTCAAATCCGTGTCTTGAACCCCTGATATTTAATGTGCGAATCATTTCTAACATGATATCCACTTGTCTTACGGTGAAGGAAAACATCGTTAGGAAACCTGCATATCTGAGACAATCTGACAAGATATGTGATGTCCGCCAACCCGCACTACGCCAGAGTGGTGGACTATGGCCTAATCCCCCTTGTATTGAAAAAAGGCCCATGCCCAGCAGTGGGACGTTAAAAAGGCTAAATAGAACTTTGTATAGGAGGTTATGTAGGACACATTGACCTACAAAACCAACTGTATACAAACACTCGACGACACGCTTGGCTCAGTTGGTAGTGACCCTACTTCTGCGCCAGCGGTCGCGGGTACGAGTCCCGCTGGGGGCATTTCTTTTGCTCAGCACGAATATTTGTACTCCAGTCATGGGTGTTTATATTTATAAAATGTATGTATTTAAAAATTATATGTGTAGTATATCAACTATCTAGTATCCGTAACACAAGCCTCGTAGCTTACCACGGAACTAGGTGCTGTTGTAATATTGTCCCAACATATTTATTTATTAAAAAAAATTATGTCTATAAGCCCAAAATTCCTCTAAATAAATGAGTTTCTAATAATATTGAAGAGAAATTGCAACACTTTTGCTAAGACGATATTGCACACAATTTAGTAAGTAACTGAGTGACTACTATACTCAAGCAGATATATTGCCTCGTGAGCTCGCGAACAATAGCAATCGAGTTGCAGCCGGCGCTTGCACATTGTACGTACGTGCCAGGCCCTTTCCAAATACTTTTGCATGACATATCTAATATGCTTCTTAAATTATTTTATGTACTTGAAACAAATTATCTAAATACCTTAATTTATAATAAAAATGTTAAAAGCCATATATATACTAATTTTATAAAGCTAAAGAGTTTGTTTGTTTGTTTTTTTGTTTGTTTGGTTGAACGCACTAATCTCAGAAACTACTGGTTCGAATTGAAAAATTCTTTTTGTTTTGGATAGTCCGTTTATCGAAGAAGGCTATAATAGGCTATATTATATGATATATCACGCTACGGCCAATAGGAGCGGAGCATCAATGAAAAATGTTGCAATAACGGAAAAGGCGGGCGTTAGTTCTGCCGTCTGCGAAGTACCATACCGCGTGACTCAGAATCTGGTTTCCGGTTCTTAGAAAGCATGCGAAGCCGCGGGAAATGCTATATAATATACAATAAAAATATTGAAGCCCTATATAAAGTAATTAATTAAAAATACAAAAATAATAATTCGTTCTCTGGGGCATCTGGATCCATTATATGCTGGACTCATAAATTTTGGTAACTTAAATTTATTTATAACATTAATACCAATTGCAATTAATTAATGTAATCCGACATAGATCATGTTCCTTCCCAATTTTAATATGCAAAGAAATTTAAATGGCATATCTATAAGACTGCTAAGTCGGCCTGTAAAACATGCTAATGAAATAGACAAACTAACTATCAATTACGCTGAAATTCTTTCACGTTGCTAGCCGGTACATAACGGATAACACGTAAAGTATTCGAACAATAACTGTGGTATGCGCTTGCCCTATACTACCAACAATTCAAGCCTTTTAACTACCATGTCATTACATAAATCATTTAAATGAATATGAAGTCTTTTATTTAGATATGTAATGTTAATATATTTTAAAATCATATTACGAATAATTTATTTTATTACTCTTATAACAATATAAAGTACCTAATAGGCAATAAGTTAATTGATTGAGTAAATATAGCTTTGAAAGAGAAGTTGTTATAAGAAATCATTAAGCTTAATTTGGTATGGAAGGTAAATATTTTACTTGCAATAAACATAAAATCAATGGTATACCATTAGAAAACTATAATGTTATAGTAAAGTGCTGAGACATGTGTTAAAAGCTTCCCAATTATACATAGGTCCTATATACCCTAACCAAATCAATAATAATTAATTCAAGTCGACTTAAGGTTATCGTTACAATATTCATTTCTTAATAATTGACACACGTCTTTTTTTATTTATTCTCAACCGCCCAAGTTACAATTCTTCTTCTTCTCCCCCCACATTTTAATAATACCAAAATTACTTAGTATACAGCCTTTAATTTTATTTAAACGAATGCCTCAAAATGAACATAATAATAAAAACTTTCTAGCATCGCTAACTCATGGAAGACAAGAGACGTTACTTGTATCGGCGAAGATATCCACTCCACCTATTGTGTTAAAACTACTAAATACCGTATTATAAACTGACCGGCATGTCCGCGGTCAATACAAAGCTTTTCAAACTTCACTATCTTCTTCAAGTTCCCACGACATTTCTGCAAACAATTGCAAATGTACCGAAAACATTGTATACTACAAAATTTAATGGAGCATTTAGGAGAAACTATACAATTTTATTACATTAAGTTAAGTTTCAATTTTGCTTGGTTACATCCTTGAAAGGTGTAGGCTGTCTTTGTAGGGCAAAGGAGTCCTTTTGTTAGTATTGTCTATGAAGTCCAAACATGGTTTGCGGTATTATTTCAGGTTTTGGGGTCACCTATTATTCTCGCGATTTATTAGAATATGTGGGTGAGTCAGATTATACTTGATCGATGGGCATCTCGCATTCCTTGTGGGAAACATTTGTTAAATACCGTTTAATATTTATATCTGAATGTAAATAAAGGAAGTGCTTGAAGACAAGAAGTTATTGTGGAAGATTTAAATGCATGACATTAATGTCTAGTAGGAATATGTTTTTTTTTAATTTTTCATAATATGTTATGGGACTATGAAAAGAACAGCCACATTTGATATAAATTATTGTACCTACTAGTTGCGTATTTAATTGTAATTACGAATAGACTGACAAAAAGATAGATATATTAACTCGGTTGATTAATTTTTCAATTACGGAACTGTAAAAAGCTTGCAAAAGTCTTGTACATACTCGTATGCATATGGAATAGATTCCCCCAACTGACAATTATTCACCGGCTATCACTGCATATTACACATTAATCGAATCACGCGGGGTGCACTTTTACATCTGTCTCTTCGTTTATGGGCTCAAACACCAGTAAAACATGAAATATAATATCTATATAGCGTATATTCTACTGAAATGTCATTTTTTCCATGTAGGTATGTAAAAATGGCTAATTTTAACTATCAATCTTAATAAAGTATCCATCTAGTAATTTAATAATAAGTATGTTATAAAATTCTGTGTCTCAGTATATTAAATATTTTTGGAAAATCTTATTAAAATAGTCATTATTATTAACACAGAGGTTGAATGTACCTGTCTCTCGGGAAAAGAGCTGATCAGATTTTGCCAGGATAACAACATATAGGAAAATTTTTACTGTGGGAAAATATATCATATCTACTAAATTTATCCTAACCGCTAAAACGTACCTAGGAAAAACCCCGGCTAATCGAGGGTGTATCTAGTTTTTTTAAGTTTAAGCATTTCACAATTTACATTTCTAAGTAGGAAATTTCGCAGTATGTCCTTTTGAAAAATAAATACTTAAATAAGAATATCGTAACTTTACTTATTGCATAGAAGTCATATTTATCGCAAACTTTTAATATGATTGTTACGAGATCGCTTGAGAAAATGAGCTTACGACTTCCAGCAAAGTAAGCGCCAAGCATTACACGTTCTACAGGAGATTTGTTAAGAATATTTACTGGCATAGAATACGTATAATACTTTTAACTTAGGTTCACTATTAATTGTAGAGTGTTAACTAATTCATTATAAAAAGACCTATTTACTGTAGTAAATTGTATACGACTTAAAAACAATAGAACAATGGAAAACAATCGATAAGCTAAAATTCTTACATATTGGATTCCCTACTTATAATGAAATTCATCAATGACGCCGACAGTGCTAATTCATTTATTTGCCCCTTTGATTGCGCCGATACCTCACTGATCATGTTCATAACATGTCAAAGCTAGCTGAAATCCGTGGGTTTTGCTTGATGTTTAAGCATTTACACCACTTTGACTTTTAATCAGGTATTACAAATCATAATACAAATGTATACCTAAATATCTAGTGCAAATATAAACAAAACCTAATATAAATCTATAAGTAAATTAAAAAAATATAAGCAAGAATACATGCATGTTTGTTAATTTTTCTATTCCATTTAGTAAATGCGTCTACTTCAACACGGAATTCAGCACCTTATGATTATAAAATCTCAAACTGTATTTGATGGCAACAAACAATCTTGTTAAAACCACACAACGTACATACTACATAACATTATGTGGGTATAAAAACTATATTTTCATTATAATCTAACCTTATAAGATACAATTATTATAAGAGACGCATTATAACAATATATAAAATATCCCGCTACACAATTTTAACAAAGTATGGATATATCGAAATGTTTAAAAAGCAGTTGTAGGATCCCCCTTCCGAATTACATACCGCAATCATATTCAACTATACAGGCAAAACTAAAACTATGCGGAAGGGGACTGTCTCTTTACTACATTATGAAAAAAATAACGAGTAAACTTAAAATGCATGATACATTACTCTCTATCTCCTTTCTCATACGATACATGAAACATAAAAACTTCAATGTAATACGAAATTCTTTCTTGTCTAAGATAACTACCTGGTATCCTCAATATGAGTGCAAAGCTAAAAAATTGATATTTTATTGCACGCCGGGTCCATTTTTTGGCAATATTTTATTCCCTCTTCGTTTTCTATTGCCAGTGACAAATTCTAACCTTGCAGATGTAAGTGGTACAGGAAGTTCAGCTTTGGTACATCTAAAACAGCGGTTAAAATGATTTGTAGATGTGGCATGTCGTCACACGCACGGCTGGGCAGTATATCATGTCTACGAACAAATGGCTCAGAGTATCTTTTGTAGCGGCGTAATCTAGTAAGAATAAACAACGGGCCGGTAGTTGGAAAACCTCAAAGGGAGTCCATTTGCATTCTTCTGTGAGATGAATTTTCTTATAAGATTCAAAATATAAAAATGAAAATAAATAAATATCTTGGGACACTAACACTGAGCGCCATCTAGTTCTATGGTAAGCTACGAGGCTTGTATTACGGATACCCGATACTTGATTTTACTATACTACACATAATATATAGCTTTAAATGCATACATATTATAAATAAATACACCCATGACTACAGTACAAACATTCGTATTCAACAAATGAACAGCTGGATGCACCAGCGGGACTCGAACCTGCGACCACTGGCGCAGCAAGTAGGGTCACGACAAACTGAGCGAACGTGTCGTCGCATTAGATAAAACATTATATTTATATTACATACATAATAAAAATATTCGGAAAATATTGATGTCATATACACATAGTATGTACCTATTATATTTAAATATTTCCTGACTTTACTTGATAAGTTCACTTCTCTCACAGTCTGATTAGAACCGGAACTAAACTTTGAAACTATGTATATATTTAGATTTCATCGCAATTTGTTTTGAACATCGTTCAAGACGTTTCAAATGCTTTACAACTACCGTCATGCGGAAGTCTCTCCTTCTTTAAAATGACGAATATTTGAGCGAGTCTTGATGTAGTAAAAAACCCTATTAAGATTTTTTTAAATGCCAAATCGTTACTCAAATACTTCTACCTGTAAAATGCATGCCAAAATAAGCATATATCTTTTAAGCAATTATACGTACGACCTCCAACATAGTTAGCTAAGATACAGTGAACTGAACCATAGTGAATAAATGGAAAACCATAAACTGTACCCTTTAACTGGAAATCGAATATAATACAACACCGGTGTATCCCATAAATCATTGAAAACGCTAATATCGTGTTGCTTACAATGAATTTCACGGTCCATTACACTCTTTAATACGTCCTAAATTAGATTCACCTATATCCAGATGAAATATTTTAAGCCTTACAAATATATGTAGATATAATGTGTAATATGTATATATAATTATATTTATTTTTAACAAATAAGCTGTTTTTCTAGACGTACTTGCGTATTTAAAAGAAATAACAATTCTAATTTCAATTTATCAACCTAGTAATTATTCTTTAATTATGGCTTGGAACTCTTAAAAGTAGTAATAAACAAGATGTCTGTAATAATATAATTAGTTAGGTCACATGTTTTATTTGTATCGCTATAAGGTTTAGTTATTTTAAGACTCTTTTACTAAAAAATATCATAAATGTGCATCACCAAATTAAATCAAAATAGTTTATTCAGCATAAAAATTGTTACAATTTCTTACTGAACGTCATGAGTCTACCACCTCTGGTATACTACGTATATACGTAATATTATACATTTACATAATATTATAATTCTTATTACCATGATTTTTTTTTATTATAATTAAACAATCTATATAAATTAAATGATTATTTGCTCTATGCGTTACTAAACCATTGATCCGATTGTGATGAAACTATGGCCGAATATTCTGTACCTATAAGTTTCTAAGCAATTTAAACTTAGGGATGCACGCACGCAACGCGAGGGTGCATCGCTAGTATGTTATAAAAATATCTAAGCTAAGGAAAATATTAATATCAAGTACTAAAGTTCTAATACGAAGCCGCATTGACCCACACTTACCTAAACCTTGCCTCTGGCTACTTTTATTCGGAACCAGACCCGAGAGCGTTCACCTCTGACCCTAACTGTTGGTCATCTCGAGACGCTAGCTGTCCTTCTCTTACATGTTTCATGTTATATACATCCATCTCTTTCTACTCGCTGCACGATCCGATACAGCATCAGAGTACCCTTAGAATTGCACTCGGTTATACGGTACAATCGTTGAGGCGCACTTATTGTTTATACTATAACTTAATAAAAATTATCATATAGTTTCATTAAAATTAATATCATTACTTAGTAATATTAAAAAATATTTTTAAATAATATACTGACTAATATTATATTAAATAAAATATAATATTAATTACAAGTGAATCCAACTCACACTTGACGAGTACACTAGACTTATTTTACCCCTGAGAAATTATTCTAATAAGAAAACGTATAATTTAATAATATTTCTTATTACAAGATATATTGTTATGTAAATTAATTTAAGAGAATAAATCATTTAGTAGAAATAAATTGTCTCAGGTACCTAAATAAGTGATGTTGCGTTTGTCGTTTAAAGAACGTTTATTACCTTTATGCAAAAACCACAAAATGTGAAGCAGTGAATAATAAATTAAATTAAATATGTATTATGCATATAAATTATTTTGTCGCGGACAAAATCCGAAAAGATAGTTACATTTATAATGTCAAATATTCTCGTGTATAAGAAAGTATTATGCACCAATTGAATTAATAGCCTTTTTTCGAACCATATCATAATGAAACAGGGAAGACGTCCGAATGTAGCCGCGTTACCTGTTCGGTTACTCTAGGAATATAACATAACATAACATACCATAGTGTAATTTATGGTGTATAAAATAAATTAATAATGGTATAAAAAAATAATTTTTGTTTCATGAGTGGTATATGAATATGAAATAGCATCATATTGATTTAATTGTGCTTGTGTAAATTGATTTAAATATTAAAATGTGTACTAAAAATGGCAACATATCAGAGCGTTAAAAAATGAAATTAATTATGTGTAATATTATAATATAGTGTGTGTGCACACAAAATAAATAAATATTATTAATTTTACATGACTCTTTATGTTTAAAATCACGAACTCTCTCTTAAATAAGAATTAAACGGCTCTTTTGAATTTCTAATGAATTACTTTTCATCAATTCGTCTTTTAAAAATCTTCCTACTATCTATAATAATATAAACATTAGTAATTTTATCATCTATCAGATACTGTAAAAAGTATTAAAAACAGTGATTTTTGACCCACTTTGCAGCCCTAAGTCACACAAACCGCGGCTTACAAATAATTACAGTGACGTTGGGGTTGATACAAAGGGGTGTAACAAAAGAGTGCTGTAATCATCTTGATACGATTTTCACGCATCGCCGCCATAGGATGTGGGTAGCGGCCCCTGGATAAAAAACTGTTATATTAATTTTTAATGTCGTTAAAGGTACCAAATACAGTAATTTCTATTGAACTATTTAACATCTAGTAAAATACTGTAAGTTGCATCTAATAAAAAAGAATGCGACTTACATCTACTTGTCGAATCTTTATATTAAATATTTTTTGGAAATTCTTATAGAAATAGTCATTATTATCAATATGGAGGTCGAATCTAACGTTTTTAGAATCTTTGACCGTCTGTCTGTCTGTCTGTGACCGCATACCACTGGACAGATTTTCATTACATTTAGTATGATGATAGCTTGTTATAGGATCATGATATGGGGTACTTTTTACTGCGGAAAAATATCTTATCTCTGAAAAATGTAATCGTTGCAAACATATTATTTCATAATATGATGTGATGATGTCCTCCCGACCGATTACGGCCACGACGGCCAATCTCAATAAGACTAACCATCTGCGCGGGAGATATTATAGTGCACAAGTGTATGAGCAGATACAAGTGCACTCTCTATTCCTTATCACTCTCATATTCCGGTAGGTCAACTGCTCGACATGACCAGTGAGCATTAAGCCGCAGAACCGACGGCTTTACGCGCTCTCCGAGGCACGGGCAACTTCCCAACTCCGGGCTATTACTGAGGTTTACAAAACAGTAAGACTCAATAACTAGACTTGGCCCGACCTGGGACTCGGACTCGAACCCAGGACCTTGACTCTTGTGCGACCGTACATGCTAGCCACTACACCACTGAGGCAGTTATTTCACAATATAATCTGTACAGCATAATATACATATAACATCAATGAGATATTGATTAATAAAAGTAACTGATGGGTATCGTACATGTAATTAAGCGAACGATTAATTTCAACGCCGTCACGTGTTTGTTTTGAAACAAAACTATAGTGGCAAAGTTTATTTTCAATTTTAAACTCTCTATCTGTCAGTGACAATATTTTCACTAATTAAAAGGGCGCTGGAAAACCACCCGCGCCGATAACGTATCAACATCAACTGTAGTTTGCTTTAACTTGCTTCAAATAACAAACGAATGAATTGTACAATTACGATCTACATAATATTGTGAAATAGTCACTTATGTATTTATACATATAAAATAAATAAATAAATATGTTAGGTCATTATTACACAGCGCCATCTAGTTACGTGGTAAGCTATGAAGGAAGCTTTTGTTACGGATACCAGACAGTGATATACTACATATATAATCATACATTATACATTTTAATAAATATAAACACCCATGACTGGAGTACAGACATTCGAGTTTAACAAATGAATGCCCCCAGCGGTACTCGAATCCGCGACCGCTGTCGCAAGAAAGTAGAGTCACTACAAACTGCGCAAAACGTGTCCTCATAATATATCCTTCTATTTTTACTTCTATTCTATTAACCCTCATATAGAAGAATTACCTCCTATTTGAACTAATAAACCTATTAAAGTTCTATAAAAACAATAACGTGAGTTATCTATACTATCTATACTTCTATACTAATATTATAAAGAAGTAAAGTTTGTGTGTTTGTATATTTATTAAATTGTAAGGGGTAATCTCGGGATCTACTGAACCGATTTTAAAAATTCTTTCACCAATAGAAAGCCACATTATTGCTGAGTGTTATAGGTTATATAAAAAACCGAAAAATAAAAAGGTTTTTATGTGGTAGTCCGTTTTGCAAAGTGAATCGGAGAAAAAACGGTCGAATGAAAGCGTTTCTTACGAACGCTGCCTTAACTATGAAAGATATATTTTTGAGTTCTAAAGAAAAGATGTGGAGCTTAAAAATGCCTACAAAAAAGTCAACGTGACAAAAAGTAGCTTTTTTAATATTAGTATAGATAATTTTATTTTTAATTTTTGATATTAATAAAATAATTTAAATTATTTAAACACTCTGTACTAAAAAAGGATTATTAACATTATGCCCAACGAAGTGGGCACGGGTCAGCTAGTAACTTATAAGTTTAACATTAACTTTATGTACGATTTTAATATGTTTTTGTTTGTAAAATTGTTTGAGCAAGCAACTTCCACAGATCAGACTTACTCGTTGAAGTGAATTTATTAAATACTAGCGACTCGCCCTCGCTTCGCTCGGGCTCTTCCCTAGATTTAGCACAGGTAAAGCCGCGGGATCTGCTAGTTATACATATAAACCTTCCTCTTGAATCACTCTATCTATTAAAAAAAAACGCATCAAAATCCGTTGCGTAGTTTTAAAGATTTAAGCGCACATAGGGATATAGGGATATAGGGACAGAAAAGGCGACTTTGTTTTATACTATGTAGTGAAGTTATTGTGTTGGTTTATTTCCAAATAAAACTATTATTAATAATTACCTCCTTGTAAAAATCTACTTAAAATGTACCTACTTAAACCGCCATTAGATTTTATTGTAGTTGTTGTTCATACGATGTATTTATATAAACTATACATAAATATTTAAGCGAAGCCGCATCCAAAAGTAGTATTATTAAAAATTGCAAGTTCAAAGCTCTATTAAAAGCTCTACATAATTAATATTCATATTTTTCGTAAATAGCATCGATTTCTTGAATCAATAGAGCGGACAGCCGCGCACGTGGCGGAACTCGTTACAGGACTTTATTATAAATCTTTTGTATTGCGATGTCTGATTGACGGACACCTGGAATTATGTTTTTTTTACATTATTATTTGTTTCTGCATAACCGTAACAATATGAACCATGGAACAAAGTTTGCTCTCTGTAAGTATGTTAAAATATGAAACGTAAATATACGTAAATATAAGAAATATTATTAAAAAATAATTCTTATATTTACGTGAATATTTGCTATTGCTTATTAACAGCTTTGCATTCTTGATATAATGTAGTTTAAATGATACAAAAACAAAGCGTGTATGTGTATACGTCGTTATATACATAATTGCTGTAAAGCATTTGGAATGTCGGTAACCATTAAATAAATATGCTAAAAATTGAAATGATAGTTTATTAATATTTACTATATACTTATATTACCATATAACCACACTGAAGTTTTATAAGTATATGTCCTTCTTAGTGTCCTTGACCGATTTTTATTATTTCATATAATTGGAACGACTCCACTGGTGCATTTAATTATATGTTTATTTTATATATTATGTGCGTATATACATAAATAAATTAATTTTAATTGCAATTTTTACACATAAGTTGTTTATTATTATATAAACGGACTACTAGACTTATATGGAAGAAAATACCTTTACGTATCTAAATATATAGTATGTTATAAATATACCTCTCGTATGTAATATCTATTTCCAATCCACTCCCAATAGTCACCTTTATGAAACATTAAACATCACCCATTTTGGTTAATTCTGTCTCGTTTATTATTCCATTTGTACTGACATTTGATTCAGTTCAATCAACTATTCATTTTCATTGCCCGTCTGTTCTAAATGAGCTCAGGACTTAAAAAATTCAAAGAAACTCCTAATACTCCTGCTACCCGTGATTTATTTCAATTAAACATTAATTTAAAGGTCATCTATGTCGTTATAGTAACATAATATATACGTTTTTATTGTTTTGTGTGTATTTACGTGTGTATATTATATACGGTGGTAGAAGAGGGTATGATTTCGATAATACTGCCATGAAAGTAAATAAATATATTGGGACAATACAACTATCTAGTTTATGGGAAAGTTTGAGCCTTGTGTTATGTTACCACATAGTTGATATATTACAGATATACCTATATCTTTTAAGCCATAACCTTCAGTTTTGTAGATAATAATTTAGCAACTAATTAAGCTTAAATTAACGACTTTAAAGCTTTAAATCACCATTAAACTTATATCTTACTATCGTACTGCTTACTAATAAGTATGTATTATAAATGTGATTTTGATGTTTGGATGTTTGTTGAAAATTGGCACCGAGACAGATTACAGTATGAAAAAGCATAGATATAGGGTTACTTTTGAATGTTTTGTTAAAAACGTATTATTTACTTACATAAGATCACTTTGAACTAAAACTAAGCAATATTTTCACCCGATTTGTATCAAGATTTTAGAAATAAAATATAAAGGGAATATTTTTCAGTAAATAAACATACTGGTGAGATACTAGTATCGTGCGGATTACGGCTGGAAATTGAGTCGAAAGCCAATTTCCTGGCACGGAGAAACTTTTCACTTGCTCTCATCACGGTCTTACTTTAAATCGTATTTTTACATTATTTTTATTTTACCATATTTTAGCTTTTTACAAAATTAAGTGAATTTAAGTGCAGACACGTTTCTAAAAACCACTTGAGTATGTACTGAAAGTAATAATAAGTGGTATTGTATTACGTAATTTAAAAAAAACTAAAAATGTATAGGTAGTGGATATATGTAAGGTACCTACTCGTTATATTAGTCAGTACATATAAATAAAATTAAACTATCTGTTTTTAATTTCAAATTAACAGCTTTCCACTAAATGCAATGAGTATACATCAAAAAATCGATTTTAATAAATTTTGTCTGTTTATTCCCGCTAATCTCTGAAACGGCTGGAGCGATTTTGACGGGACTTTCACTCGCAGATAGCTAATGTTATAAGGAATAACTTAGGCTATTTTTATTTAATTATAAAATTATGAAAACCGTGCAAATTTATTTTAACATACGCCCAGCGAAGCGGCCCGGGTTTGCTAGTAAATAATAAAAAAGGAAAGCTTTACCGTTTTCGTCACATTGATTGATGAATTCGAAGTCTTACAATACAAGAGTCCATTTAAAGCTACAAGTGCTATTCCAGTTCTGTCAACTATGTTCCTCCAGCCGAGTGTTAGAGTGGCGATGACTTCAGCGAGGGGACAAATTGTGCAAGCCCTTGGGAAATCTACGGTTATTAGCTGTCAATCATCTCAGATCGAATCTCCCCGTAATGATTACATGTCGTGCGGAGATTTTTATTTATGTTATTTTGGGATTTTGACGCAGCTTAAAATTTGACTCAAGATTTAAATAAGTACAAACTTTGTACATTTATAATATTTTTAATTTATTTATTTATAGTTATTCTGTTCGCTTGCAAATATTATAAGAATACATTCCTTTTGTACTCCTCCTACACTCCTTTAGTAAACAAAACAAAAAATAATAATAGAAATTCTAACAAAATGAAAATATATTACTTTCTCATGACTCTAAAAATTTAACATGGTGCTATTAAAATATGCAAAATCCATATAAATATGCGGTAACACCACAAAACAATAGACAAGTTCAGAAGCAGCTTATAAATAAATGAATTGCCTTATCCGCCATGTTAAATATTAATGATCATCCCCATTACCTCGAAAGCTTCTACGGACGGACCAAACTTCTTTCCGCGCCATACATTTCCTGGAAAAGACTGCTTTAAGTTTTATAGATTTTTAAGTAAATATGAAGTAAAACTTATGAGAATTCTCCTTCTTGCAAACTACTCTTGAAATTACTCGTGAAATTAGTGTGATATTTTGCAAGCTCTTCTTGAATCGTATTCGAGATATTAATGCTATAAGCGCTATCTAAGTCGTATATCGTAGTTGGTATCTATTATGTATATACAGTTTCCAAATTTACGTTAAACGCACTAATTATTTACCTTTTAATTGTTTTAATTACAACGATATTACATTTTATAGTTTTTGCGTTAAACTTTTAATAAGTATTAAAAACCACATACAATATAGGAGATACGGAAGTAACTGAAAATGTCATTTCAAAATAATAACACTTAAAACAATTTTATACCTATAAATCTGTAGATATAGGTTTAGGTTTAAAGACATATATTTCCCAAAACGAACAATAGTTCACTAAATATAAGGAAAATTATATAATAAAAAACTTATGTAACTTATCCTACAATAGTGTTATTAAAACAGATTTTTAGACAGTATGTGCTTATTTAATGAAATGATTAAGATATATCGCATTACTTCATAAAATTCTATAGTATCACATGTGACACATCTAGCAACTTCAGTAACCAATATCTATTTCCGTTTGTTCTTCTACTAATCATAAGGGCGATTGACTAAAAGGCAATAAATCCTCCCACCGCACAATACATCACAACACTCCACCATCCCTAATTACGGGATACCATAAAATTTACTTTGAGGTAAGTACTCCACCTTGAGTGCGCACTTCATTCATGATTTTAAAGCTTAAACATCTCTACTTTTATTACTATTTATTTAAATAACTTGACGGTCTTATTAAATAGTAGTTTGACTTATAATTTTTTAATTAAATTAAGTTTAAAAAAAATAGTACATTGTAATTACTTTGTTTTTCAACATAAAAAATGATCTTAGAATAACCTTCTGCGACGTGATGTTTAGACGGAAGACTGAAACAGAACATTGTGGATGGTAAAATGACGTTTATTAGTATTTTTTACTGTTATCTGTTTTAACATGTAGGTGTTTTTATGTTCAACGTGAACACTTGTCCCATGAGGCAGTTGCATTCTGATTCAAACTACTCTACTAAAGTTGGTACAAATTTAGGAAAATAATATGCTTACTCAATTTTGTGTTTCCTTCTCCTGTAAATACTCGTAGGTACAAAGCTTCGATAATCAACAAATGGGATATATCGTCTAACATGACCCATTAATGTCCAACAGTATTGCGTTTCACGCGTCATTAGGGGCTTTATTAATAGACAATGGAAGGGTTATCAAGATTACGCGATAATGCCTGATTGTTGACGCTCATACGTTTTGTATGGGTACAAATATGGGATTTATAAGCCCCAACGTGATAGTCGTAAGGGTTGCTTAATATGTTTATATGTTTATGAATTAAACCTATTACTTAATATTCTGTTTTGAAAATTCTGTCCCAATCTAGCCTAAATTATATTTATTTTCTTTCTTTACTTTCACGTCCAACCCAATACAAGCTAAATCAAATATATCTTAACATTAATTATTTCAAAATATTAAGAAAAATTTATATGAAGTAACATTATTTTACAAAGATATTTTTTATGTTATATATTCACTTTGCCACATAAAAATTTGTAGTAATCAATGATTCTAAATAATCAAATAATTCATTCATTACTAAAATGAGTCATAAATCATAAGCACCGGTAAATTAATAATTAAAAAATAAATTTATATTAAACTACCGGCATAATAATAATTACGTACAATTTCACCTTATTAATACTGGGCATTTCATGGATTCTGACCGGGTGATTTGTCATCATAACGCGCCACCAATTAGCATGCTGGCAAGACACGCGAGCCTGACAAATGGTCACGTTGGCACGCCATCTCAACTACACAAAGTTTAATTAATTCAAATGTTTTAGAATACGAGACGTAATCAAGAAAAACGACAAAACCCGAAAAAATAGTTTCATTTATACTGTCAAATATTCGCGTAAACCTAAGAAAGTATTATAAGAAAAAGTAATTCAAAATTATATAATGCCTGACCATAGAATCAGTGCGACTTAACTGAGTGGGTCTGGTATTTGAGCTCCTTCCAGCCGATTAAATCGCCATAGGGTTAATAATTCGTCATAAAAAATTAGGCCACAGAGTAAAACAGAGTAGTCATACACTATTTGACGAATGTAGTTTGATTATTAATAGATATACACATTCATATATAAACCCTGATATATAATCAACGAAAAGTGACATGTTCACAAAATATGATATCTTCACACAAATATTATTGAAGCAATTGGGAATTGAATTTTTTATCGTATAACTGCTACTTGCCTTAAGATAAACTTTGCCACAGTAAAATCATTTTTCTGACTTCAAATTTATGTATTCAAATTTGAATGAAAGACCTTTCTAGAGATCGGTCAATTGCATGAGAGCATTGCTCAGTCCAGCTCAATGTACCTATATGTTTTTACATATGATAATCTTATAAAATATCCCCAAACACATTATTATCAAAAAATATCATAAAATCTAAATATATTTAAAATGGACGACCGATAATATGATATAACTACTAGAGTTTTCATCAAGCAATTTGAAATTAAATCCTTCTATTATAAATCTGTTTTTATAATTGATTACAATAATACAAAACAAATCAATTATCTTGTCAACTTTACTATTCATATTGATATGTTGGTAAGATCTGTGTTTAATTAAACAATTTGCGGGGCGGCCCCTTTGATTTACGTCTCTACCTTGCTTTATTACAAGCCACAAATGACACGTACTCGTATGGTTATCGCTAATATAGGATGCTTACTGTGGGAAAGGCTTTAATTTTCTAAATATAATTAAAAAATTTAAAAAGGTCAAAATTTAGTCTTCCTATTTTCTAATTAGGTTGACATTCAGCCAAATTATTGTTCATTTATAGCTCTATAGTGTTAATAATTTATTAAGTTATAATTAATAATATATTGTAAAATATGTGGTGCATGTCTTTATATATAACGACACGATAACGACGAGTAAATTCTAAAACCAGTTTTTTCGGGTTCTGTAAAATATTTAATATATAATCTCGACACGGTGAGTTATTTTTTTTATATTATGTAAGTAGTAGTTATAAAAATATTAACATATTATGTACATGCCTTACGTAAATGACATTTGGAGCAGACGTCAGAAAAATAAAACACATTGTGTCATATTATGTATTTTAAAGCATTTATTTAGATTAATTTCCGATATTTAGAATGAAAGTATACATATTTATTATTATAATGATTTGTGAAACGTTTGGCAACTACGTTCCAAAAGCTGGCTCACCCAATGTTGGAACAATCTTATTTAATCGTAATGATTTAAATAATCGTAAATGGAGTGAAATGAATATAAAGCTGCTACAAGCTCGAAAATATTTTCAAAATTTAATTCCCCCTCCGCATATATTTAAAACGGTAAATGAAAATTATCTTGATCATCTATTGACATATTATGAGGACTCCTATAAAACTGTTAAGCGTGAGGTGAAAGATGTTCGTCTTAAAAAAATGGTGGACGTCGCACTCTCTGATGCACTGGGAGGTTACCTCAAAGTATGGATTTTGCCGATCACTAAATACGCTTACTACGGTGGAAGTGTATCTATGGAGAAAGCTATCAAAATTTTTCAAGTTTACGATAAGATCAAGAAAAATCTTAATACTGATGGGCATAATTGGCTTAATCCAAATGAGCAGCTACTCAGATCAGTCGCAATAGATATAGTTTCTAGACCTCGCACAGTATATACAAGAAGTATGGGAGATCCGTGTAAATTTATATCGTTATATGAAAAAAGTGATAGTGATTTGAAAATTCCTTTGCCCATAATAAACTGGGACGTTCAACCAGCTACACTTATTTTGCCTCTGCAAAATAAATCTTTCATTTCACTAAATTCTCCAAATTCATGTAATATATTGCTGCAATACCTTGACCTTGCTGAAAATTGCATGAAAAGCCAAAATGTTCAAAACTTGAATGATTTCCGTGAAAGGTTTCAAATTTGGATTTCAAATAATATTATGCCGCACTTGAACGATGATTGTTTATATTTGCCATTTAGAGGTATCCTTAGTTTAGTGAATACAACGAAACAACTTTATGGTAAAATTCGTACAAGCTATAACAATAAATGTGAAAAATTACAAAGTAAATTAGGAACTTTGCGGTCACTTCAACAAGTATCTTTAAAAAAATATGTTATAATCGCAATAATACTGTTAATTGAAATAATTTGGTGTATACCATCAATATTCTACATAATGCGTTTAAAAGACAAGAAAAAGACTACTAGAGGAAAGAAGACATTTTTCAATTTTTTTAAGAAGAAACCTACATTTAACACGCATAACATGTCACAATTTTATATTAAAAATAATAATTTTGAAGGAACCAGAGAAGATGACGATATAAAAACATTTTTTAAACCAAAAGCAAGTAATTTAGAAGTTGACGCACAATTTCCTTCTCATGAATCTAAGTTTACTTCAGGCAAAAGAAGCAAATATAAACATAGGAATTCATCTAGTACAGAAATGAAATTAGTAAACGAAATTCCCAAAGCATGTCATTTAAAACAAGAGTATGACTCATCATTGCCATTTAATGATGAAACAAATTGTCAGCGTAAAGAAGTGTGTAAAAATATAAGTAGTATAATTAATCTTAAAAAAGAAAGAACATCTGATCTTAATATTTGCAGAAATTCTACGATGATAAACGAACGAACAATTAAGGAAGTTATTTATGAACAAAACAGAGATATTAAAAAATCCATTAGTACTTTAGATTGTAGATGTTATGAGACTAATGAAATTAAATCTCCAAACTCTTCGGCTCTCTGCTCTTGCATTCCTTGCCTGGAAGATAAAAATAAAGCAAGCAAAACAAAAAATGATAGCAAAAAGGAATCCAAAAATAAATATCTTAGAATAAAACGTAATGTTAATAAATCTGGTAATAAATATGGAAAACAACGAGTAGATTCGGATTCTCCAACTCAAAAGCCAAAAAGTAATGAGATAAATAAATTTAAAATAAACAGCGAAAGGATTCAATATTCTAAAGTAAATTGTGATGCACGACTTTTACGGATTAAAATAGACCAACCTGCAGAAATAAGAGTGGGGATGACAAATGTCAAAGAAGTACCAGGGAGTAGTAGGAAACAAAGCAAAATTCCCAGACTAGCTGTCAAAAATACTGCAAAAGAAGCGTTACAAAATATCAAACCTATTAAACCTTCTCTTAAAATCGCTAATATAAGATTGAATACTTCAAAATTACAAAAGACAAATTTAAAAATAAAGGAAAGAATTTTAGATGATAGTGATATCAAGCGATCCTCGGGAACAGACAAAAAATTAAATATCACTCTTTAACATTAATAATTATTTTTAACTGCATTCAGAATAAGTTTATATTCATTTTGTATTTTTAGTTTTTTTTTAATGTTTAGATTATTGTAATACTTATTTGTTTTAAGTTTGTAAAAATATCTTTACATAAATCTTATTTTTATTGTTATTAAAGATATTTATAATTAATTTGTCAATACATTATTTAAAATATGATGGTTATAATAGTGCTTTAAATTAATTTAGAGACCTAAGTCTATCTGTGTTCTAAACTTCATCCAAATCTGTCCGTTTCATGAAGTAGTAGTAGATCTATTTATTAAATTCTTTCGGTAAAAGGTTACATCTTTATAAAGAAGTTTTCTCCATACCAATCCCACGGGTAGCACCTCGGTAAATTAATAATTAAAAAATAAATTTATATTAAACTACCGGCATAATAATAATTACGTACAATTTCATCTTATTAATACTGGGCATTTCATGGATTCTGACCGGGTGATTTGTCATCATAACGCGCCACCAATTAGCATGCTGGCAAGACACGCGAGCCTGACAAATGGTCACGTTGGCACGCCATCTCAACTACACAAAGTTTAATTAATTCAAATGTTTTAGAATACGAGACGTAATCAAGAAAAACGACAAAACCCGAAAAAATAGTTTCATTTATACTGTCAAATATTCGCGTAAACCTAAGAAAGTATTATAAGAAAAAGTAATTCAAAATTATATAATGCCTGACCATAGAATCAGTGCGACTTAACTGAGTGGGTCTGGTATTTGAGCTCCTTCCAGCCGATTAAATCGCCATAGGGTTAATAATTCGTCATAAAAAATTAGGCCACAGAGTAAAACAGAGTAGTCATACACTATTTGACGAATGTAGTTTGATTATTAATAGATATACACATTCATATATAAACCCTGATATATAATCAACGAAAAGTGACATGTTCACAAAATATGATATCTTCACACAAATATTATTGAAGCAATTGGGAATTGAATTTTTTATCGTATAACTGCTACTTGCCTTAAGATAAACTTTGCCACAGTAAAATCATTTTTCTGACTTCAAATTTATGTATTCAAATTTGAATGAAAGACCTTTCTAGAGATCGGTCAATTGCATGAGAGCATTGCTCAGTCCAGCTCAATGTACCTATATGTTTTTACATATGATAATCTTATAAAAGGCTCTCTGCTCTTGCATTCCTTGCCTGGAAGATAAAAATAAAGCAAGCAAAACAAAAAATGATAGCAAAAAGGAATCCAAAAATAAATATCTTAGAATAAAACGTAATGTTAATAAATCTGGTAATAAATATGGAAAACAACGAGTAGATTCGGATTCTCCAACTCAAAAGCCAAAAAGTAATGAGATAAATAAATTTAAAATAAACAGCGAAAGGATTCAATATTCTAAAGTAAATTGTGATGCACGACTTTTACGGATTAAAATAGACCAACCTGCAGAAATAAGAGTGGGGATGACAAATGTCAAAGAAGTACCAGGGAGTAGTAGGAAACAAAGCAAAATTCCCAGACTAGCTGTCAAAAATACTGCAAAAGAAGCGTTACAAAATATCAAACCTATTAAACCTTCTCTTAAAATCGCTAATATAAGATTGAATACTTCAAAATTACAAAAGACAAATTTAAAAATAAAGGAAAGAATTTTAGATGATAGTGATATCAAGCGATCCTCGGGAACAGACAAAAAATTAAATATCACTCTTTAACATTAATAATTATTTTTAACTGCATTCAGAATAAGTTTATATTCATTTTGTATTTTTAGTTTTTTTTTAATGTTTAGATTATTGTAATACTTATTTGTTTTAAGTTTGTAAAAATATCTTTACATAAATCTTATTTTTATTGTTATTAAAGATATTTATAATTAATTTGTCAATACATTATTTAAAATATGATGGTTATAATAGTGCTTTAAATTAATTTAGAGACCTAAGTCTATCTGTGTTCTAAACTTCATCCAAATCTGTCCGTTTCATGAAGTAGTAGTAGATCTATTTATTAAATTCTTTCGGTAAAAGGTTACATCTTTATAAAGAAGTTTTCTCCATACCAATCCCACGGGTAGCACCTCGTACTAATCACCCTGACGAATTTATTGGCTGCGATCCGGGTGAATTATACCCGGTAGTACCCGGATGAGTTACTTCATATTTTACTGCTCAGGTGGCCGCGGGGTCCGGTAATCTGTCATTAGCTCCACTTAGCAAATTGACTGCTCGGGCTAGAGATTACTTCAAATCATTTTGTACATATGTATTAAAAACACGTTAGGCTGTCCTAATTAACTATCATATGTACATTTCAGTTATAAGAAGTTATGAAAAGTCAATCTTTAGAACATTTTTTATTTGTTTCACACCAAATAAGTAACATCACGTTTTAGCAAAACGTAAATTACTTGTATATTGAATTTAATAATCTCATTTAATTTTCTGTATACCATCAGTTCTTACTGGGTTCAGATGAATTTATTAGAATTAACCTTTCCAAGACATTTCTAAACAATTGACAACAATTTAATCACGGCAAAGACTTATCGGCTAGGGTGACCAGTCCGCTATAAATACCGGCTAATGCTTTGGGCTTACGACCAATTTTGCGGGATAATCTCCGATTGACATGGAATTTGGGGCAATCGTCCTCTATACAAAGTAATTTATATTCACTACCATTGTTAAAGTAATTATTGATCTGTGACAGAAGTGTCGTTTTAGGGAATCGGGACGGTCTCATATTATATATTACCATATATATTTTTTTGTAATTTTAGTCTAAACCACTATTCGAACTGAAATGTTGTGAATATTCATTCTAATAATTACTTATTCCTGAAAATACAGCTTACTAATACTTTTAATTAATATTAATTTTATCTAAAAGTACTGATAGACAATAATTTTATTGCTTCATTTGTCTTTATATAATCACAAACAAAAAAATTAAAAATATGTTTACTACGTAAGAAAATCAAAATACGCCTATCCTATAGAAAAATATTAGGGATAGATCTGCTGTTACCCAAAATAAATGTACTTCCCGTGATAATCCCACCAAATTATATAAGCATATTGCACAGATGGGTAGCGCGGTCATCACTGATTTATTGCGCTTCGACCCGGGATTACTCTGAATTCCACTGTTATCCACTAACTTTCGCTTGAATGAGACTAGCTTAATTAAATACTTTGCCCCAAACCTTACGTATGGCTTTGTTTTTAAATACCAAATACTTAGATAATTAATATTAACATATTCTTTCTTTCTAATATTTAACTAGTTATATTTACGCAAATATTTGACATTTTAAATAAAATTATCTTTTCAGATTTATTCGAATTTTTATTCACTACTTTCAGAATGCTACAGCGATGTGATCACGATGGAGATAAGGCATTAGATATTATCTATAACAACTACATATACTTAAGTATATGTTGTTGTTATAGACAATATTTTTCTACAAAATTATAAAAATATAAGATTGAAAGCTATATCAGTGAAACAAACACTTTAAAATATTTTAATCAAACATAAACTAAAGTACATTATTCAAAAGAAATGCTTAGTAGTGAATGAAAAAAATATAACCTCAACAGTCATAAATTCACTGTTCTCATAAATTCTGGCGCTCTCGCCTGCTATCAGCACAAAGTCAAAAGAACTCCTTAAATTAACCCGTTGACAACGAATTGCCTGAAACACCCCAAAAACGTCGCCAACTCCTAGACACTGTAATTTAACCAACCCTTGTTTGGAAACTCAAGATTTCGATATGCATCTGCAACCTTATCTTACTTCCCCTCCCACCAGGAATAAAGCTTGCTTTCCTATGAAAGATTACATTTAAACAACTGATCTTAAGTCTCTCTAGCTTATCTTTAAGTATATGTACTTATATAAATATCGATTTTAATATATTTACCTAAATTAATAACGTGTTTACTTTGGATTAAGTTTTAAAAAACTAGAAAGGCGCGTTTTTTCAAATTATATTTAAAATAATATATTATAACGTAAAAAAAGAATCGAAATATTATAGAAAAATGCATTTTAAATGAATTTTGGTACATATTGTTTTCTTATATGTACCAAATAATATCAATAATAGTATAAGGATAATAATCTCAATGGGTTTTCAAAAGCTCTCAGTGGATAGCATGTCCAAAGGAAGTAAAAGGACGTGGATGATAAAGTGTAATGCGACAAGGTTGTTGGGAAAGCAAATAATTCCCTTTCGTAATTGCGGCAGATAGGTGTGTTCGTAATTAAAGGATGGTAACAAGCTCCTTCGGGACCTGCTCTTGATATCGCTGAGACGGACCTCTAAGATAGGGAAAGCTAATATTTAGAAAGATTGTTAACTTATGACTCTAAAATCATTTGGTATAAACAGTTTATTAACAAAACATTTTATTCGATATTCTAAATAGTTTCCTTATTAAAAAGCCATGTGATTTAAAAAAGATCGAACTATAAATTCTTGTAAGGTAGGTATTTTTAATCCGACAAAAGTTCACAAAACGTAAATTAATTCGGTTTTTTTGTATATTTGCGTAAAACATGCTGGCAAGTAAGGTAACACTGTAATTTAAAAAAATGTAATTAATTATGCTGTCGCTTAACCTCTTTCACATATAACTTCTCAATTAGCTTAATAATCATTTTTGCACTTAGAAATTATACTAAGAAGCAACAATCCTTCACCAACATCTTTAGAACTATTTGTAGAGACGTTCTAATCAAACAACATTGTGTATCCATTTTAAGTAGAACCTCATAATCTAAATCCACAAACTTTGGTGTTTACAAAACTGTGAAAGTGAGAGTTTATTTTAACTTGGTGGTGATAAATAGCAAGGGGACTTAAAACAAATTAATCACGGGTCCAATTTGGTGGAACAATGCTTGGTTGGAATGAGTGGGATTTCGTTATTGCGAGCAGGTTACGGTGACAAATAGTAATAATTAATTACCGCTGTTGCTAATAGTATTACTGAATTAAAAGAAGCGAATTTAATGATAACTCTTGATTTTTATTGCTACAAATAACTTATTACAAGGTTTTAGCTTACCTATAACCTGCCTGCTTTAGTAGTAGTAGGTATATATTAACTAAATAAAAAGAAACTAACGCCTAAAAACTAAACTAACTAAAACGTTAGAGTACATATTATTACCTCTTCATATCACATAGAATGGAGAAGACACAAAGGTGATTTACATTGAGAAGTAGAAAGGTTTGGAATTCTTCTTGTATATTTTTTACTGCTCTATTCTAATCTTATATTTCTGTTCTTATTCTAATCTTATATTTTTTTACTAACTAACGAACCTCACCACTGAGTCGAACCTGTACCTACATAGAGTTTTTTTTTTTAAATATAGATGAAAAACTTATTATTGACAGTAGGTACAGAGGCCGAATCAATATATTTTAAAATAATTGTATCACCAAATCACGAAAAATTTGAAGATAGCTGGTTATATGGTCAACGTAGGTATATGATGAACTTTTCACTTCCGGAAAATATTTAGTTTCTGAGAAATCTATAGATATCAACCGTTTGAAATAAGTATCAAGATTTAAGTGGAGATATATCATACTTAGTACCATTGGTAGTGACCCTACTTTCTGCGCCAGCGGTCACCGGTTCGAGTCCCGCTGGGGGCTTTCATTTGTTGAGAACGAATGCTTGTACTCCAGTCATGGGTGTTTATATTTATAATATGTATGTATTTAAAATTTATTTATATGTAGTAGGTATATCAAGAGTCTGGTATCCGTAACACAACCTTCGTAGATTACCACAGAACTAGATGGTGCTGTTGTAATAATTTCCCAACATATTTATTTAATATTTTAACTAATAAGGTACTACGCAGAAAGATTCACTAAACAAACACACAATAGGCGACATCCGCAAGATGTTCCTCGCAACGCTATTAACGTCGCCTGAGCTTTAATTTGTATTTCCTTTCCGAATAGATCTTTGCGTTTATTACTTTTAATAAGTTAAGAGTTAAACAACTTGTTTATTTGACATCGTAGAGTAGTTCACATGGAAATTATATCTATATATAGCTTCACGATTTATTCCATCTTGGATAAATTAAGATTACAATGTTCTCCATCAAAGTCAATAAATTGACTTAATTTAGAAGACGGTTCTTATTACATAAAGAAAAAGTACGTACCTAATGTGTTAGTGTAACGCTTCAACAATAATAAATATTTATTAAAAATATAATTCATTATAAAACGAAAATTAAAATTAAGTCAAGGTGTACAGCAAGCAGCCTTATCGCTAAAAGCGATCTCGTCTAGGCAATCTCGAGGTGGAGAAGTAAATTGTCAAAAAATCCTACTGATATTACTGCTATATTCATATAAAATGGAGTGTTTAACCAATTGTATAACTTATCAGCTACACATAAAGAATATTGGCTTTCACGAACAATTTTTAAAATATTACCTACCTATAAAGCCTGTCGCTCGATAGACGATATTTTAATAGGCATTTCAAATTTAGTACCATACAAAGAACTGTAATACAACACATCAAATAAATTTATAAGTCCTGACATACACTATATAGATACGTCACGCATATATTTAAATCGTTATACCAATAAACAAAATCACCCACACCTGGCGGAACTGACCTAAACCAGTGCGATAATTAAAAAAACACCGGAAACAGTACCGTTCCCTCATGTCCGGTTGCGGATTGGCTGATCTTTGACCCAACCCCACCTGACATACGGAATATATAGACCGTTATATACCATACCCTAGTGTAGTCTCCCTTCGCTACGAAACATGCTATCGATTAACTGTCACGCGGAAAGAGTTGGAAAACCGTATTTTCACCTCTCTGAGGAAAATCTTACACTAAAGCCTATATAATAAGAACCTACTCTTTTACTATAATATTTACTGTTCATGCTTAAATTAAAGTTTGTATTAACATAGTAGTGTTTGTATATAATGAAACGCAGTTTAGAGTTTCTACGAATGACATTTATTTTTTCTTTTACTTGCAAGAAGTCCATACACATTAAAACCTTATTTTGATAAAAAATAACACACTCCCTTTATCAAAATAATCTAAAATCTAAAAATAAAACAAACTAACCCAAAAAATCAATGAACTATACATATAACACCTAAACAATCTAAAAACTTTACATGTTTAGGAGAATTTAAACATTTTGTCAAGATGTCTGCCGGCATATTACAAGTTTCTAAATAAACAATTCTAATTATATTATTTAAGACAGCATCTCTAACAAAATGATACCTTATGTCTATATGTTTGCTTCTCTTATGGAACATTGAATTTTCAGTCAATTTCTTTGCACTCTGGTTGTCATTATATAAAACAATAGGTAAATTTACATGACCAGTTAATTCTATCAAGAGATTTTTTAAGTAAATCGCTTCTTTACTTGCTTCACATATGGCCATGTATTCCGCCTCTGTACTAGATAATGCTACGGTCCGTTGTTTCTTACTCTCGTAGGACACAATGCTTCCTGACATCTTAAAATAGTACCCAGTGTAAGATCTTCTATCTATTACGTTTGATCCCCAGTCTGCATCTACAAAACCTTCTAAATCACAGCTATCTCTTTTATATACTAAACCATACGACTTTGTTTTCTTTAAATATCTTAAAACTCTTTTAGCTTGTACCCAATGACTAGAATCATAGCAACTGTTAAATTGGCTAAGATAGCTAACGCTATATGATATATCTGGTCTGGTTAGTACCGATAAATACATAAGGCTTCCTATCAATTGTTGGTATGGATACATTTTGTTAACATTTATGGCCTTTTCGAGTTTTAAATTTGTTTCCATAGGGGAATCGCAAGTTTTACAATTAGTCATATTAAACTTTATTAATAATTGATCTACAAACTTTTCCTGATCGATAGATATAGAATTGGAATCAATTTTTACACGCATCCCTAGGCATTGCTTTAACTGACCTAAATCTTTAATTTTAAACCTTGCTTTCAACTCTTTCTTTAAGTCATCAGTCATACCTTTACTATTAGAAAATATAAAGAAATCATCCACAAATACCGTTACAATTATTTTATCCGAACCTGCATTTTTACTGTACAAACATGGTTCTAATTGAGACTTTATATAACCAAGTTCTTTCAAACAATCATCAACTCTTTTATTCCATGCCCTAGCTGATTGCTTTAAACCATATATTGCTCGTTTTAATTTTAAAACCTTATCTTTATTACAATATAAATTAGCAGGGACTTGCATAAATACATTTTCGTCTAAATATCCATTTAAAAATGCTGTGGTTACATCGAGATGAGTAATATCTAACTTAAGTTTAACACTTAGTGCAAATAAAAGTCTTAACGTTGAATATCTCAACACAGGTGAATAAGTATCTTTATAGTCTATACCTTCTTTCTGTGTAAATCCTTTCGCGACTAGTCTTGCTCTATATCTTACATTATTGTCAATATCATATTTCTTTCTAAAGACCCATTTACACTTTACTAATCTATCGGCCTCTTTTGCATCCACAAATTCCCATGCTTTATTTTCATCGAAAGCTTTTAATTCCTCATTCATCGCTTCCTTCCACTTTTCCTTCTCTGGTCCATTCACAGCTTCATCATATGTGATTTCTCCATATATTTCTGGATCATCCAATGCACACAAGTTACTGTAACCGTATCTATTGGGTGGTCGTCTTTCACGTTTTGCTGGTAATATATCCACTTCTTCTTCAATGGTTACACTATCTTCTTCTGACTGTGCATTGAAGTAGTCTTCACTTGTGCTTGTACTGGATCCATCGTATACATAAGTAGGATCAGTAACGTCACTGACTGTTGTTAGGTCATTTTCAGATGTATTAGGCGATGCTTCTGTCTGTATACACTCTTCCTTCTTACTATCAACTACAGCTTTAACCATGTCGGACTCTTCCTTTTCCTCCATGATAACAACATCTCTGCTTGTGATGACTTGTTTAGTTTCTGGATTATACAGCCTATATCCCTTAACATTATCTGAATATCCTACTAATATATACTTGGACGCTTTCTTATCCCATTTCTGTCTTTTATTCTTCGGAATATGGACCATAACAGAGCTACCAAATAATCTAATATGACTCATATCAGGTTTTCGCCCTGTCCATTTTTCGTAGGGTGTCATTTGGCCTAGTCCTGAGGCAGGCGTCCTGTTTTTAAGATAGACTGCCGTGTTTACAGCTTCAGCCCAAAAAGATTTATTTAATTTAGCGTCAAATAGTAAACATCGAGCTCGCTCAACTATAGTTCTATTTAGACGCTCACACAGACCATTCTGCTCTGGAGTGTACGGGTTGCTCTTCTGATGTACAATACCAGCTTTTCTTAAATAATTCTCCATATCATAAGAACAAAACTCCCCTCCATTATCAGTTCTCAATGATTTAATCGTTAATCCTACTTGATTTTCAACTAACCTCTGAAATTCCTTAAAGCACTGTAAGACCTGGGTTTTTTCTTTTAAAAAATATACAAAGGTCATTCGACTTGCGTCATCAACAAAAAGAAGAAAATATTTTGCTTGACCAATCGAGCGGGTTTCCATCGGCCCGCATAAATCCGAATGTATCAAATCTAGCAATTTATCACTTCTATGACCTCTCAAAGGAAAAGGTAGACGAGACTGCTTCCCCTCACAACATACTTCGCAGTTGGATTGCTGAACATCAGCCTTACCATCATAAAATACACCCTTTACAGCACCATCTTTCATTGTTTGTAAGTCTTTACAATTAATATGTCCCAGCCTTCTATGCCATTGCTTAGCATCAGCCGTCTGAACTGCCGCAGCTAAACTTTTCTCTAAATTCACAATATTCAACTTATACACACCATTTATCAAATTCGCTACTCCAATCAGCTCATTCTGTTGGTTACGAATATGGCAAACATCCATCTCAAATGTTACCTTATTCCCCTTCGCTATCAACTGGCTGACTGATAATAAATTTGTTGCTAAGCTAGGTATGCAAAGAATATCTCTTACCATGATGTCAAATTGAGAATTTTTTACTACTGTAGTGATCTGCGTATCACCTACACATAAAACCGGCACAGACGTTTGATTCGCTACAAGTATTTCTTTCTTATAGCATACTTCTGCAACACGCAATAGTTTACTTTTGTTAGCAATCATATGGGCACTCGCTCCCGAGTCCACATACCAATCATCTGTACTGAAATTGCCATTTAAAAATGCAGCACTAAAAGCATTTTCTTGCTTTTGATTCATTTCAGGACACTGGTTTTGAAAATGTCCAGGTTGCTCACATTGATAACATTTAGGTATTTTCTTGACAAATGGTTTCGTTTTCCTCTTTGCGCTATAATGAGATGTATTACTGTTAGGTCTTCTTGAAATAAAAGCTGAGTCTGATTCACTATTAACAGTATCAGAACCCATGTCCAGTAGTTTAGTTTTTATAACATCCGCATTAATCATGATACCAGAGTGCTCAATCGCCATTATCATGGGCGAATACTTTTCTGGTAATCCCGCTAACAGTAATGAGCCAATCCATTCCTCATTTATAGCAAACCCTGTTCCTCTCAACCTTTGTGCGGTCTCAACTATCTGATTAACGTAGCTTGTCATTGATTCACAATTTTCGAGACGTATAGATATCAGCGTTCGAAGTAGGGTAATTTTTCTTGTGAATCCGGAATCGTCAAATAATTGTTTTAACTTCATCCACAAGTCGTTTATAGTTGTCTCATTTTTTATATGGACGTATAGAGAAGGATCGATCGTCATAATCAGCTTTGCTTTACCTTTTTTATCATCTTCAGTACTCCATTGTCCCGACGGCTTGTCAAGATCAATGCCTTCTAGTACTAAAAAATTTTTGACAGCAAAAGCCCAATCATCGTAATTTTCTCGCCCTTTAAGTTTAGGAACATTAATGATGTAGCTACCTGATGACATTTTACTAAAGAATACTAACGTTTTTCTATTGCTTCTTTGTTAAATTATTGGCCTGGGCCCATAACCTAATGAAACGCAGTTTAGAGTTTCTACGAATGACATTTATTTTTTCTTTTACTTGCAAGAAGTCCATACACATTAAAACCTTATTTTGATAAAAAATAACAGTATATTCCTATATATTTTTTTTATATAAGAGACAGTAGTAGCCCAGAGGTAACGAGCTCGCTTGGATATCCGAGTGATGCGGGTTCAAATCCGGGTATCGCACTTCTAATATTTTTAAGTGCGAATCTTTTTCGCTGAAGGAAAACATCGTCAGGATAACCTGCATATCTGAGTGCCCAGCAGCTTTTCGAATGACATAGTGAAGTCAGCCAACCCGTACTAAGCCAGCGCGGTGGACTATGGCCTGATCCCCTTCATATTTAATAAGGGAGATTCGTGCCCAGCAGTGGGACGCTAAAAAGGGCTGATTACATGTAAATTTTATTTAAAGAGAAAAGTATTTGTTATAAAAACAGTTATGGAAATCGATCAGCGTAGATTTAGCCAAAAATCCAATCAAAGATATCCTTGTTACAGCTTAAGTCTTTATCTAATTCTGTTAACAAAACAACCACTGCACTGCATATCTTTAATCTATAAATGAAGCTCGTATCAATGGTAATAAATACTGAAAAACTTTTAAGTGCGTGCTATGAACAAATTAGTTACGTATATTTTTAAGATAAAAAGTCTTTGAACTAAATTAGAAAACGCAATTATAGGTCTGTTATCTTTTCATGTAATTTAAATATATCTTTACAAACACTCCATAGATATAATGTATATTTAACGTTTTGCACTACTATAACAAAATTATCAACACGTAATTTAGATATAGTTAATATAGTACCTTCAACTTCAACTTCAATTCTTCTTTGCGAAATTATTAGGAAAATTGATTTTTTAAATATTATCATGATTTACTAAACCTTTTCATATGCACTTTTATTATCGTCAAACATAATTACTAGAAGTATGAAAGTAATTTATCGCAATTAACTAACAGAAATAGAAAATTAGTATCTAATTCAAATACAAACACCTAAGTGTCAAATGTATATAACTAAAAAATATTAAGATTTGTAACATTGTATCTTTAAAATGTCAAATTTCTAAATAACTGTACCTATATAGCAAGTAATAAAAGACTTTTTTTATATTTAAATTTAATTATTTATTTTAAAACTAAAGTTAAATATCTACTCGATATCACTTAACTGTTGCTTGCATCTGGTTGCATATTTCAAACCATTAAAAAGACCAATCGCGGCCAATTTGAGCCTGTTATCGACCATGTTGCAGTTAATATTCAACATATTTTCTTAACATTAATTGAAAAATGGAACATATTCGTTCTTTTTTTTAATGTACAAATATTTTACTGTAATAAATTCATAACATCTATAAATTGTATAACGCGTTAATCGCTAATCCGTTACTTAAAAAAATAAACTTCGTTAAACGTTAAAGCGTTACATTTCGGAAGATTTAACGCAAGTTAACGTTAATCGTTAATCCGTTAACACGTGATTAAAATTGAATTTTTTGCATCATTGCGCTAATGACCTACCTACTTAAAAAATCTGTTGGTTTGAGTTTTGGAACCTAAAAGCTTCTCAGCATTTCGAGGAGGCGCCTTCGTTTGGATCGACGCCCTCTCCGCCCCGAATAGGGTCCAAGTGCGCATACCGTACGGTGTCCTATAATAGCCTACGTCCGCACAGACAGGCGGCTTGCTTAGTGCCTAGAACCTAGCAAGACACCTATAAATATAGCTTAGCTTTATAGCTAGTAGCTTACTAAAACGAACGTTCTAGAATGTTCGCGACCGGCCGCACTGCGCGCTGGCACCAAACACGTTGGTTTTTTGACACTAGGCGCGAGGCATTATTCAAGAAATAATGGATGAAATATTAATTGCATCAATTTTTAAGAGAACCTTTGTGGAATCCGGCAAATGAACTACATAAAAATGCAACAGTACAGGAACAGGATTAACGATTAACGGACTTGAGAAAATGTAACGGAAGTTAACGATTCCGTTAACATTTTTTAAAGTTAACTTAAAAGTTAATCGTTAATCAAAATGTTAACTTCGTTAATTAACGATTAACGGATTAACGAGTTAATGCCCAGCTATGCTAGTAGGGATAACGTTTGTTACTACCTATACAAAATAAGCCAAAGAATCTGATATTAAAAAAGACAATTTTTGTTAAAATTTCTTGTTAGACATAAAGTATTCTTGTTCTTGATTCATCATTTCATCAGGATGAGGAATCATCCAAGACGAGTATGTTAATACATGATTGATTTTTTATAGAATCCGTATTTACATTTTTCGATTTAAACCATTACGCGAAATCCACACATTTGGTTTACGCAATTTAAATCACAAACAGGGACAGTTAAAGAAAATCTCTATTCTTAATTTCAACGGTGACTCCTATAACGCCAATAGTAGACGGCCAGAGTCATAACTCAATGAACAATAGTCGGTATTCTAATCCGGCCACAAGCTGGCCAGTAATGAAATTCCCGGAGCTCGCCCGCGGCACGGCTTTAATGACGTGTCTACTGTCATCATAACAATTAAGTGTGGTCAACTCGCACGAGATGCATAGATTCAATATTTGTTTGGAATGTCCCATTTGCATAGTAGATTGGGTGATGTACGCAAGATTAGAATCGAAATTAGAAGTAATTTTTTAATTTAGTATCAGAAATTATAATGCATATAACTAAAGACTTCATTCTCGGTTCGCTTGAGATCGTCACTGGTGCATTTAATTTTTTCAGCGGAACCCTAATTCATAATATAACACAACACAACTTTTTTCAATTATTTATTATTATAAAAGATTACATTTTTTATTAAATGTAACATTGTTAAAAAAAATCGATCGATACATCACTAAACCACACATTATTGTTCGTATACTAGAGTTGAACGACAATGATATAAAAGATCAATATTAGTTGCATACTTTTAATATAGGTAGAAATGTTTTTATTTATTATAATCCACCACTCCAAGACTCCATAATATTTATTATTAAATATATCAGTATGTTAATAGTAATATCTCCTAAAATACTCTTGAAAACCAGCTTAAGACAAATACTTGATTGATATTTGATTTATTTTATATTTACAATTTTTGAAAGTTTGAGCGCTCCTAGTTGTGTATTACACAAAAAAAGAAACCATCTACACTGTGTTACATAGGGTTAATAATTTCACTCAAACTTCACACTTGCAAAATAGCACTTACATATTCTTTTCATAACCATTTGCTAATAGAGAGAAGTGCTCTACATAACCCCATTTTCCACTAAACTCTGCGAAGTAAGAGCTATTCAGTACCAGAGGGCGAGGAATTAAGCGATACATTCTGTCGGACAATAGCAGGTGTAGTCGTGAATCTGCATACTGACTTTAAGTAATTGGCCCTACTCTAGGGTTGGCAATGCGTTAAAATATATCACATTCTTTTTTGATGATGTATGATAAAGTTGTTTCTAGAGTAGAGTTAGGATTCAAACTTTCATTGTGAATCAAATAGAATATGCTTATATCGTATGACTATGCATATATAATATCTGGATAAGGCTTGTTCCATACAATAAACGTTCACATCATCATCCATTGATATCTGACGTAGTTACCTTAAAATAATTACTTACATTTAAAATTTCAAAGGGTCTACTTGTCTTAAAATTTATAAAACAATGAAATAAAAATATTATACAATATATATTTATCCAATGAATACGTATAATTTATAGTTTTACGTTACCTTTTCAAGTCTTCCCTACAACGCTAAATTTTTTAACCGACTGAGCTTTTGTATATATATTAATATTGTCGCGGAATAGAGTGCGAACCCGTCATAATAGCACGTTTGTACCATGCCTTACAACGGCTAATGTCAATTTATAACTTTTGACAATTAGATAACAAGAACAGTTTATTGCAAATTTTAATGTGTCAGAGAGAGAGAGAAAGCATTTTCAGGAAAGATTTGGAAGTTACTAGAAACATTTTGAATTTTCGATACTAGAATGTTCTATATTTACGCATATAAAAAGGCCGGCAGTGTGTCGAGAGATGAGTTGAAGTTCGACGTTGAGTGAAGATTACGAAGAGATACGAAATAGTGGAAAAGTGAAGAAGAGTAAAGTGAAATAGTAAAAGTGGTGGAATATAGTGCTCAGAGACTCAAAATAAACTAGTGTTGTGTACATACTGCGCGTGTATATACAGTATAAATAAAAACATCTTTGTGCAAGAACGCTTTCAATTTCCGATCCCGAACCCGTAGTACGTAACAATTGGTGTCAGAAGTGGGATCGGAAATGCCGTTAGTACCGAGGCACGAGAAGGAAGGGGTCACTACACGCGCAATGGCAGAACAGCAAAGGGAAGATTCTGGCCCTAGTACATCGAGTGGAGAGTCCGCGGCTCAACAGAGCACCACACCAGACATGAACGCCCTTCTGCAACAAATGGCGTTCATGATGCAAGAGCAGGCTCGCCGCCAAGAGGAACAGTTGCGCGCACTTCAAGAGGAGCAGGCTCGCCGCCAAGAGGAACAGCTGCGCGCACTTCAAGAGGAGCAGGCTCGCCGCCAAGAGGAACAGCTGCGCGCACTCCAAGAGGAGCAGGCTCGCCGCCAAGAAGAGCAGGCACGCCGCCAGGATGAACAGCTGCGCGCACTGCAAGAAGAGCAGGCTCGCCGCCAAGAGGAACAGGCTCGCCGCCAGGATGAACAGATGCGCGCACTCCAAGAAGAGCAGTCTCGCCGCCAGGAGGAACAGCTGCGCGCACTCCAAGACGGCATTCACAAGGATGTAATAGTCGCACTCCAACAAAATAAGGAACGGGTTGAAGCCGTTGAAAGGGAAGTCGAGGGAATTAAGACGACACTAGGTGAGGCCATAGAGGAGTATGACTCAAAACTATCTAAAATAGAGAAAAGGGTCGAGACGACACTCGGTGAGGCTATAGAGGAGTATGACTTAAAACTATCTAAAATAGAGAAAAGGGTTGATTACATGGAAACTCACAGATTACCACGTAGTGTTGACCTCAGTTCATCAACAGCAAAGACTTTTAAAGTTCCTCACTTCGACGGAAAATCTTCTTGGGCCGCATTCAAGATCCAGTTTGAGACGATCAAGGAGACAAGTGGATGGACAGATGATGAAGCCCGATCTGCCCTTACCGTCGCACTTAGAGAGGAGGCTTTGAATGTATTAGAGGCGCTTTGTGCTAGTGACCCTGGCAGGAAGACCACATACCATGAGCTACTTAACGCTTTAGAGTCGCGGTATGGTGATAGTCATCTAGAGCACGTGTACAGGGCTCAAATTAAAGACCGTACACAACGAGCCAATGAAACCCTGCAGCAGTGGTCCATAGAGATTGAGAGGCTCGTACGGAAGGCATATCAATCCTCGCCATCCACCATAGAAACTATTCTGCTGCAGGCATTTGTAGACGGGATTCGCGACTCGGAGGTACGCGCTGCTGTACGCCTAAGACACCATACGAGTCTCAAGGAAGCTGTCGCCCATGCTTTGGAGGTTGAAGCTGTGCGCCATGATACAAGAGCTTGGAAGGTGAGGGAAGTAGTCACTACGGAAGGATCATCCACCCGGAGACGTATTTTTAACCCAAGATGCTACGAGTGCGGCGAGCGGGGCCATCTCAGAAGTAACTGTCCTAAAATATCGAACGTTCGGAGACAGTCAGATGTGGCTGTGTCGACTTCTGACCAGCCACAGGAAAACTAATTCCAGCCAGAGCTGCGGGGTGGGCGCTGGCCGGGGGATCTTCAACCCCACAAATAGAAGTAAAGCAGACAGTGGATGGAAACAACTTAGTAATACATGGCGCAATTAATGGAGTAGCATGTAAACTGACGCTGGATACCGGAGCATCACGAACCATCATTAATAACCGAAAGCTGAAACACATTGCAGACAACAAGTTGCAAGACAGAAAGCATATCACTCTCATGACAGCCACCGGCCAGCGCGTACCTGTTTGGGGAGAAAGGAAAATTGCTATCAAAATTGGGGACAACATTTATTGGCATAAAGCAATAGTCGCAGATATCGTCGATGATTGCATCATTGGATTGGACTTTCTTCGAAATTATCAGTGTACGATTGACATGAAATATGGAGTTTTAAAGTGCAGAAATAGAGAAATACCGATAAGTGGTGGAGTTCAGGGGAAAGTTTATTGCTTAAGAGACACCGCTCTTCCACCAAGATCACAGACTCTAGTACCTGTCGCTTTACCTCAGAAAAAATCAGGTAGTCAATGGTGCTGCGCTATCATAGAGAAGTGTGAAGATGAGAACTCGTGGATCCCAGCAAGAGTTGTAGTAGGTAAAACATCGACTTCCATGGTTCCAGTGCTGAACATCAGTGACGCTACGCAAACTATTCAGAGAGGGGAAGTTGTGGGGACTTGCGAAGAGATAGCCTGGTTAAGCAGATGTCTACAGAATGAGAAGGTGCTTAACAAGGATAAAGAGCTAGCAATGAAACTTTTAGAAGACTGCAAAGAACGTCTCACAAGTTCACAGAAGACAAAAGCTGAAAATTTACTTTACCAATATTCAGATTTGTTCTCGAAACATGATGGCGATATTGGAAGAACCGGTTTGGTGAAGCACAAAATTAATACTGGTGACATAGCGCCTATTCGACAACGACCAAGACGAATTCCATGGGCTAAGGAGAAAGAAGCTGACGACATGATCCAAGACATGAGAAAGAATAACATCATCGAACAATCTACTAGTCCTTGGTGTTCTCCAGTAGTACTTGTAAGGAAGAAGGATGGATCTACAAGGTTTTGCATCGATTACCGCAGACTCAACGATGTAACCAAAAAGGATAGTTATCCCCTGCCTCGAATCGACGACACCTTAGACACTCTCAGTGGTATGAAATGGTTTTCAACTCTCGATTTGAAGAGTGGCTATTGGCAAGTAGACATGGACCCCGTGGATAAGGAGAAAACTGCGTTTTCAACTGGAAAAGGGTTGTGGCAGTTTAAGGTTATGCCGTTCGGGTTATGCAATGCACCAGCAACATTCGAGAGGTTGATGGAACGTGTACTCGCTGGATTACTAGGAGCAGCCTGTCTTGTTTACCTAGATGACATAATTATTGTGGGACGTGACTTCGAAGACCATCTTAAGAAACTCGAAGCAGTATTTGGTAAACTAAGGGAAGCAAACTTAAAGTTAAGTCCAAAGAAGTGCTCATTCTTTAGGAGACAGGTCAATTACCTTGGACATGTAGTCTCGGAAAACGGCGTGGGAACGGACCCTAGCAAAGTCACCGCTGTGAAAGATTGGCCGACCCCTAAGGACAAAACGCAAGTGAGAGCATTTCTGGGATTATGCTCTTACTATAGAAGATTTGTAAAAGGCTTCTCTGACATCGCCAAACCACTTCATAGACTGACCGAAGAGAAGAGTCCTTTCGTATGGGACAATAATTGTGAATCAGCCTTTCAAGAACTGAAGAAACATCTTTGCCAAACACCGATCCTTGGGTATCCAGACACAAAGGGAGAGTTCATTGTCGACACAGATGCCAGCAATATCGGTATTGGAGGTGTATTGTCCCAGCGGAAGGGTGATCAGGAGGTGGTTATCGCATATTTCAGTAAGTCACTCTCTAAACCGGAAAAGAATTATTGCGTTACTCGAAGAGAGCTACTTGCTGTAGTAAAAACCTTACAGCATTTTAAGAAATACTTGCTAGGACGCAAATTTTTGGTAAGAACCGATCACGCTGCCTTGAAATGGTTATTGGAATTCAAGGATCCTGAAGGACAGGTAGCGCGATGGATTGAACAACTTCAAGAGTTTCAGTTTAAAATTGAACATCGTGGGGGTAAAACACACAGTAACGCCGATGCCCTTTCTAGAAGACCATGCGAGGAAGACTGCAAGCACTGTCACAGACAAGAAGTAAAGGAACTAGAATCTATTAAAATTATAAGAACAGATTCGATAGATGAACGTTGGAGCGATGATGCCATGAAGAGAGCACAAGAAGAAGACCGAGACATACGACCGATTATGGAATGGTTAAGTACTGGTAGACCAAAACCTAAGTGGACTGACATAGCACAGTATAGTACCGCTACGAAAAGTTTGTGGGCACAATGGGACAGTTTGTTGTTACACAATGGAGTATTGTGCCGCAAATGGGAGCAGACACGTGGAAATGATAGCCATCTCCAACTAGTGATACCTAAAATAAAAGTACCCGAGGTACTTCGAGCATACCATGATGGTTCTTCTGGTGGACACTTAGGGGTAAGAAGAACGTTAATCAAGATCAAGGAGCGATTTTACTGGTTGCATTGTCGATATGATGTCGAGGACTGGTGTCGGAAATGTGTACATTGTGCCTCTGTCAAAGGCCCGCAAACCAGAAATCGAGGAGCAATGAAATTATACAATGTTGGGGCACCTTGGGAGAGAATCGCAATAGACGTAGCAGGACCATTTCCGATTACTTACTCCGGGAACCGATACATTTTAGTTGTAATGGACTATTTCACGAAATGGCCTGAAGCATTCGCCATACCAAATCAAGAAGCTGTTACTGTTGCAAATAAATTGGTCAAAGAGGTATTTTGCAGATTTGGTGTCCCATTAGAAATGCACAGTGATCAAGGAAGAAACTTCGAATCACAGGTGTTTCAAGAACTGTGTAAGATCATGGGGGTGCACAAAACTAGAACTACGCCTTGTCACCCACAGTCCGATGGAATGGTGGAGAGGTTTAATCAAACTTTAGAACGACATCTAGCCAAGGTTGTAGATAGTCATCAAAAGGATTGGGACGAGTACATATCACTGTTTCTTCTATCTTACCGGACAGCATTACATGAAAGCATTGCAATGACACCCGCCTTTGCCAATTTTGGAAGAGAATTACGATTACCAGCGGATCTGTTAAGTGGTTGCCCGCCGGATACCCCAAGTTGCATCACCGAGTATGCCAGTGAACTAAGAGCGAAGATGATTGGTGTTCATGAGCAGATACAAGATGCAGGGCTACAAGCAAGTGAACGCATGAAGACTCGTTATGACCGGAAGGCGACAGGAACGACCTTCGAGGAAGGCTCATTGGTATGGCTACATAACCCGGTGAGACGAAAGGGTAAATCACCAAAACTACAACCCAGTTGGGAGGGGCCTTATAAGGTAATAACGAAAATTAACGACGTCACTTTCCGAATTCAACGTACATCCAGAAGCCCGGCTAAAATCGTGCATGTGGACCGATTGGCCAAGTATCACGGCAACAACGATGCTCGAGACGAGCATGACTTAGGAGGGGGTAGTGTCGCGGAATAGAGTGCGAACCCGTCATAATAGCACGTTTGTACCATGCCTTACAACGGCTAATGTCAATTTATAACTTTTGACAATTAGATAACAAGAACAGTTTATTGCAAATTTTAATGTGTCAGAGAGAGAGAGAAAGCATTTTCAGGAAAGATTTGGAAGTTACTAGAAACATTTTGAATTTTCGATACTAGAATGTTCTATATTTACGCATATAAAAAGGCCGGCAGTGTGTCGAGAGATGAGTTGAAGTTCGACGTTGAGTGAAGATTACGAAGAGATACGAAATAGTGGAAAAGTGAAGAAGAGTAAAGTGAAATAGTAAAAGTGGTGGAATATAGTGCTCAGAGACTCAAAATAAACTAGTGTTGTGTACATACTGCGCGTGTATATACAGTATAAATAAAAACATCTTTGTGCAAGAACGCTTTCAATTTCCGATCCCGAACCCGTAGTACGTAACAATATTTTACATCTTATTTATATATAATTCTTTTTTTTTGCACAACCCTGTTTAAGGGGAGTGGTAGGTCGCCTACAATGGAACTCCCATCACAATGAGTGGCGCCTTCATTATTTACAAATGAGCGTATAAATCTACCGCGGACGATCCAGACAGTCATACTAATTTTGAATATGTCTCTCTTTTTCACTCTTATACATTAATTCCTGTACAAGACAAGGACAGCCTGTTAGTTTGATCCAGGAACTACAGTTACAGCAATCTAAATGTTTAGGATATCACAATGTAATGTAGATAGATTAGTATTCATAACGTTTTGACTAAGTGTTTGAATTAAAATGACGTGAGAAAATTTATAAGATATTTCATACAGATTCACATAGAATATTAATAATTTCAAACAGAAAAGGTAACTTTATCTATTGTAAGCTCTTGTAGGGTCTTCTCACAAATGTTCGTCTTCTTTTTAATGATATTCAATGATATTTTCATTACTAGGTGAAATATCTAAATTTAAATTCGTAAATGAAACTATCTTTTCGGATTTTGTCGCGGATTTATTATGATTTTTGGTTCCCGACGTTACGAATGCTTTACAGCAATCATGGTCACGGTATCTCCTGTAGTTTCATTTATAATGGCAATTATTCGCGTAAACCTAAGAAAGTATTATTTAAATTCGTACTTAAAATGTCATACAAAATGAAGTAGAAGACATCTCACAATTCTTTTATTTACAGGCTCAATTTATTCACCACAAAACTCCAAACCCAGCATGCAAATAAAGTGTTACGTACAAACCCTCTTTAAAAAACTGGTGATATCAAGTCAACAGCGTCTTAAAACGATTACAGACAGTCGTCAAGGTGTGAGGGAACACGCAAATCGCATTAGGTATGTTAAATCTCGGCCCTCGAGGGAGTGAAAAGCTTTTTTTCGCGATATTTTTATGCGTATCGCTTACTTTTGTGATTATTGTTCGGTTGCCATTTGCATTGCTTTTGTGTAGTGCAGCCTAATACTTTTAATACTTGATTAAGTCGGGCTACTTTATAATAGGATAGGATAACTATGACCTAAACACCGACTGCTGGGCATGGGCCTCTCTTAAATATGAGGGGATCAAGCCTAGTAGTACTTTTCAATAAAAAATAAAAAATAAAAAAAATATATAAGCTTATCAACAACTGTCGAAGAAATCGTGTAACGTTCAAATAAATATAGAGCTGAATTGACTAGCACATAATCACTTACTGATATATTATTTTATTTAAAAAAGTTAAAGTATCAAACCGTTTTATTAAAGTATTACAGGTGACATTTCCCTAAGTTGGTTTCCAAGGAGTTGTCGGAATCTACAGCGACTGCTGAATGTCAGAGCTTCTTCAATTTACTTTGCAGATTGTCACTCTTGATCGCGGTTACGATTCTTTTACTTATGTTAATTTCATCTGTGTATTTTTATTTCCTTTTATTTTCTCTACATTATATATGTATACCTAATACATAAAATTTACTCATAGGTAGTAATTACTTATAATGACAAAGCTTTTTTCTGAAAAAAAATTAAATAGGTTATTACTTATTATAATTTCCATCATTTAATTTTTCTATTAAATACTAACATCCAAAAAAACGTATGTTTAGATCTTCATATAGGTACTTATCACAGAAAAGCTTTTTTACCTATTCCGTAGTAGGTACTTGCTAATTATACTAAATGAGTATGATACGACTAACAATAAACTGTGTCATATTTGGTTAATATTTTTTTACATTTTCATTATAATATAATACAAGGTAATATATAGGCGAAATGAGAAGTCATTTCGCCCCTTTCCCAAATAAAGTGTTATTTGATGTTTTTTAGTCACCGCAGATATTCACACTCGAGTTAGCGATTACTTTGCAACCCTCTGACCCCTTTGTGTACAATCGTATAAATGTCAACCATTTAGACTCAAGTAACGTCACCTTATAATTTATACTTACACCTAATATTAAATAATATATCTTAAAAAATCATATTTCTTTAAAATAAGAAAATTTCAGATTTTGTAACACATCTAAAAAGATGGCAGTAGAAATATGTATAACATAATAATATATTACTGATATTACATATTATGAAGTCGTAAGCTAACATAGTATGATTAAACCACAATAATAGTTATATCACACATAGAGCGATAGTTTTGCTATTGTATTACAAATTACAAGGTACGTATATAAACGAAACACTCCACCCTTAAAAGAAAGAACTTATATAATAATGATGTTTGGAGAACCAAACCACTTTTTTAACCAAAATAAAGATAAATTTAATATAAGAGAAATGCCAATTTCATCCTTTTTTAGACAGGCAAAGATTTGTCTAAACATTGACAGGTGCTGTTAATTATCCACAAAACCTAGAAGGGTTGTTCCATCCCCTCAGAATTAACTCTTATTGCCATCCCCGAAGATAACATTCGAAGAAAATATTAAATTCTTCACCATTACAACTTGATCCTCCGCGAAAATGTATCAAAAGTTAACGCAATCTTACTCTCAAACATCACAAAAGCAAGAAAGGTCACGAATAATTGGTCATGTTTTACAGCCTCAACAAAATCAAGTTAATGATTTGAAATTATTACGTTGAAGACGAAATTTGAGATTTATGAAGATAATCCCATTTTATTAGAGGATCTTTCTAATGCTGTTATAAAGATCCTCTGTTAAGGGTAGGTTCGTTTTAAACTGCCATTTGTCACAAGCGTTTGATAGGAAAAATCAAAAATATGAAACGGTTGTCTAAATACTCTAGCTTGTACAGAATTTTATGTGAATATGCCAAAATAATTTTAACCACCTGTTTAACTATGCTATTATTTATTTTTGAAATCTTAACCAATTTCAACAAAAGGAGCCTCTAAAATAGTTTACAACAAACATATGTCTATATTTTAGACTCAAAACTCTCTAAATTCATTTCATTGAAGTCCGAAAAATATTGATTATACTACACAATATAATACAATACACATAAAACAAGAAAAAATATGGCAAAAAACACCGAGATAAGAACCACCTCTGCGAAAAAAAACGTCTGTCTAGATAAGCTAATATATTTTATAAGTATTAGACTTTACCCTTAATGGAGTTTCCAATTGTGATTGTTATAATATATAATCATCCAAATAAACTAGTTCATCTGTATAGTCTATTGGCAAGAAAAATGTCACTAGAAGACCACATTATTTTATGAAGTATATGCCCTTTCTACCATCGTTTAGAAAGGTCGCGAACTGTAGCCAAATGCCATGCCCTTTGCCTCTGTTATTCCCAAAGGAGTAGTGGACTGATATATGCATAGCGAAATTAATTTTATGATTTTGATCGGTATTTTTAGGGATAACCAAAAATTTTGTTAAAACCACCATAATGTTAAGCTACTTACAGTTACTTACTTACTTGTTACTTAGTTGGTGCGACCGAATGTCAAATTAAGAAATAATCAGCACTCACACAATAAGTATAGGAATATAGATAGAAAAAATAGTAATACAAAAAATGTAAATAATTTTCTCATGAAATTGATATTCTAAATAATAACAATTATTAGGTTATACAGATATTTCTTTCCTCACATAAATTTTAATCAGATTTCCTGCCATTTTCAAAATGGATCACGCAACTCTGAATTTAAACTGTCCAAAAGCGATTCCCCGTGCATGACATATGGCTCCCGCGAGGGTGATCAACGACAAGAAGGAAGCAAATTATAAATAAAAACTTATATTAAGAGAAATAATAGAAATAAAATGATTCATTGCATAAAATATATTGACAAATAGTTCGTTATATTTTACATCTTAAATCATATTTGTTACATTATGATCTAAAAAAATTTTGAAGCGCCTAACGCAATAAAATAGCAAATATATAAGTTAGTGTTTTGCTAAAGTATTTCTGAAAAGTAATCAGTACAAAGTGTTAAACACAAACAACACAATATCATATGTATTTCATTTTACACTCACATTCTATGAGTCAAACCAGTGGGTTATTGTTTTATACAAGTTTTATGCTGTGATCCATCACAGTCTATTATCGAATTACGGCCCCCATCCCGCGACCCATCCAATTATGATGTCCTAATTGCAATTATTGCACTTTTCTGCTTCTTTGTCGTCTCTACGATAGAACATACTGTGTAATATCTTATCTTGTTTTCTAGAAGGTTATTATATTTAAAAAATTAAAAAATGAAGAAGGTTATTTTGTGAGAAAAATAAAAAATAAATGAAATAAATATGTTGGGACCATCTAGTACTGTGGTAAGCTACGAGGCTTGTGTTACGGATACCAGATACTTGATATACTACACTACACATATATAAATTTTAAATACAAACATATTATAATTACAGAAACATCCATGACTGAAGTACATATACATTCGTGCTCAACAAATGAATGGGACTCGAACCCGCGACCGCTCTCGCAGAAATATATACCCTATATACCAACTGAGCCAAACGTGACGTCAAATCGTGCACTAAAGTTAAAATAACAAAGTGATAAATATTCATTATTCAGCCATTATTTATTAATTAATTTTGTAAGAAAGGCAGGTCAATGTTTTGTTGAATATCAATCGGTCAAAAATATCAAGTAAACAAATTTATCAGTTTTATTTGTTTTATCAGTTATATGAATTCGACCCAACATTAAGCAATCACGTATACATAAATAGTGGAATAAATCTATTGAAAAAATCAAATAATTACTTCTTTATAAAACGTAGATTATCTTCTTTTCTCACCATGTAAACCATTTCAAATTTTTGAGATAGCATGGTAACGTGATGACGACAAGTTACCCTACTGACTACGCCAACAGTAGCGGCTTCGAGTCTCACTAAGATCAATCATTTGTTGAACACGAATTTTTGTACTCCAGTCTTGGGTGTTTCTATTAATAATATGTATTGTATGTATTTAAAAGTTATATTAATATGTGTAGTGTTTTAACTATCTGTATCTGTAACACAAGCCTCGTAGCTTACTACGGAGCTAGATGGCGCTGTTGTAATAATTTCCAATCACATATATTTATATTTATTTATTTACTTACATCTAAAAGTTTAAAAAAAAATCACTTGTATTAAACGGATTTTTACAATACCACACATGTGTATGCCTCAGTTTCCGCAATGTCAATTTTTAAAACGATAAAACGCGGTGGGGTGTAGTCTCCATTGTACAGCCTTCATGTCACACTAAAGGGGTTTTCGAGTGTGCTTTTCAATTTGCCGACGACTATGTGGAACATAGGCAACTGACGAGTAGAAAAATTCAATAAGCAATAATAATGTAGAGTCAACTCTATATTCCATTTTTGAGCCTTTCTAGATTGGAATTATTTTCTTCTATTTGCACAAGTAATATAGGTTGAGGCTTAGATGGCATTCTTTAATCACTATCACTATAGTAGATTATTATAATGGAGACCCAATTCTATTATCTTGTTACTTAATCAATAAAATAATAGTCTTAGTCTCAAAGAGTGCATGTAAAACTCAGATTACCTATTTCACCAAACAAAAACCTATTTAAAGTTGTTATACAATACATACAACGTGTCTGTACCATTTATTTTTTATCTTGAAATGTCGATATCGATTAAAAAAGTCTAGATTAGACTGCAATCCTTTTCTACATCTAAAAGCTCATAACTACATTCTAATTTTGATATAAGTACTTACTTAAAATTATTATATAAATAATAATATAAAATATATTTAGTATAAAAATCACATACATTTTTCTGTCTTTAGTCAAATCAAGTTGGCATAATAGTGAGACAATTTTTTCAATTCGTTGGGAAACCTCTGCACGGACGCGACAGGGTGCAGGAAATGAAACCGAACATGTCGACGCGCGGAGACGCGATAAACACATTTTTTCACTAATTTAACTATAGATGCTATTTACTATTTACCATAATAAATTTCGTTTTACCTAACTACTTTAATGCAGGCTTTATAATAATTAAAACAATTGCTTGTTTAATTAAAACTTTCGAATGTAGATCATTTCTATTTATTTGTATGGTGGAAAATGGACAGATGAGTTTTCAAGTAGGCATACGAGATATTTTGAAGTATTCGACCTTTTTTAACGTTTATCTGCTGGGCACGGGTGTCCCTGCAACACGAGAGGCTATAGCCCACACTGGTCAAGTCGCCTTTTTTAAGTAATAAGTATGTCTGCTTTTCAAGTCTGCTTTATAGTAGTAATAATATTCTGTACACTTCATATTTAGGATTATAACGTACCTACACTAAAATTATATGCTTAGATTTAAAGGGTAGGCTGTATTTCGACAACTAACATTAATTCTTTGCACTTTTTCTACAAGAATATCATGTATAGTTTCAGAAGAATAAAGCTTTATTGTGTTAAGCTTGTTTTTTGAGCTTTCCTTTTGCTTTTTTACTCGTATTTTATCACAAAATTTCACTGAAATCGTTGTTTTTTTTTCCTTGTAAAATATCCATACGAGTCAATTTAGCTATAAATGTAGTAACGTATGTAATATTTGGACCCCCATGGTTTGTGTTATCAAATAATACGAGTCTAGTAAAACGTGGGGGGAATTTAGAATGTCAACTTACATATTTTGAAAAGTGGCAACACACCTGTGTTCTATGTTCATTTCTGTAAAAGTAATAACGTACCTTCTTAATATATTGTTGAGCAATGACATATTATTTTTATTAAAAATATAAATTTATCAATAAAAATATTAATTTTATGCTTATAATGTTTTGTTATCCTATAAAATAAAGAAGAATTATTATATTTCTTAGCGCGGAAAAATACACAATTTCCTAAGTATATTCGGATCAGACAGCTATAAAGTAAGTTTAGTAAGTAAAATTATATATAACTGTAAGTAAAAAAAATATTTTGATTCATTTTTTTATATGTACGTTATTATCAATGCATATAAACATAATGCTTTGTTTTGTTTTGATATATAAACTTTTAGCAAATATAAAAATAATCAATATTTAATTAATTTACTTTCAAAATAATCTAAGGCACTTGCTAATTATTGTAAAAAATAAACCCCAGGGCAAAACGTGCCGCAAAGTTAAATGAGAAATTAGCAGAAAAATTGAAATCGTCGACCGTAAATGAAAAATTAAAAAGTCCCACCGGAAACGGTAGTGCAGCCATCGTTCTTCTAAAAACGTAATGGCCTTAATTACAAATTGCAAAAACAAGCAGGCGTAATTATTATAGTCTTAATCTAATTTTGGGATCTTTTTTAAATTATAGAACGAACGTGAATCACTGTACATTTTTCTGTGGAAAGCATATTTTTATAACATTTAATAATAGTATTAATATAAGTATGTTTGTAAATGTATATCATGAAAGATTATTATATTTATTATGTAGACATGTATTTTCATTAAGAGGGTTGCCTCTTTAGAAAAAAATATTTAAAAAAAATAAGAAGACTTGAAAATAATCTTCATTATACTTAGCGCCTTCTTTATAATTATTCTTCTATTTAGTGAAAGTGACCATAACACAATTATAAACTAAATGATGATTGCCTTTAAGAAAACAATGTACAAGTAAGTACCTAAGTTGATTCAAAAATATATCATTATAAAAATTACCAGAAATTACAGGATAGAGTAATATTTTTCCCCCCTTTGCTTCTTTTTCGTTGATATTTAATTCTCTATTTTACATTGTCTGTGTTAAATCGTGTTATAATTTGCGTAAGAATCAAGTGCTTAAAGCATATAACACCTAAACTTGGAAGTGAGATGAAGCACCTATCAGGGTTGCTGCATTTAGCGAGTGCTCCGGTGACTTCCGCCCGCAGTCGACCTAGTTGTGGTCAGGGCTACCACAAAAACTAAGGATGATTTTTTTCTGCTTTAGTTAATATAAGTTTGGCATTATATAGTTTAATTTTATATTAGGACATTTCGATACACATAAAAATTATTATAGTTTTGTTTATTATAAATTTGTAATGATTTTCACAAACCAATTTTTTGTTGTCTGTTTGTGTAAATACTAACTGTGCTATCTTTTGTTGTAGGCTTAATAAGGATTTACTTCCCTTATACTATCATAATTTAAATAAACTTATTGACTCTATGTTACCGACCAATCTCCTTCGTGTCTTCTCCATTCCACGTGACACTGGCGAAATAATCTGTGCTCAACTGGCACGCCTTGAAGCCATTAACAAGAGAATTGAATTGAATTGAATGATGTTCACAGTCATACTTACAACCGAACCGTACACTACCTAATGCACAAAGGTACAACAATATCATCTTTGCTTATTTTGTGTTCGTTTTTATAGTACCGTATTCAACTAAGAATCTATGCGTCTATCCCTGTGCCTACTTAGCTAAGAGACCCTTAGTACTAAAAAACTGGATAGTATATGGATATACAAACTAGACATGCCGACAAAGAAGCGAATCTTGAAAAAAAGGAGGCTAACATGCACTAGTTTATTTTATTATTAGATATAATTAATTATATAATATAAGATTCAAACAAGAAACTTTTGAGAGTAAAAAAAAGTAAACATAATCCTCATCCCTACCGAAAAACACATCATTATCGTAATGGATGTCACGGGCTGCAACTCTACAAGTGCTCTACAAAACTAACCACGTTATCTAACAACTTACCAAAGCATTATCGCTCTTATTACCATAAAATAGAGTGCTACGATGTTACAGTCTAAATTTGTCTTGACAATGACTAGATGGAGCGACACTCGCGAGAGCGACACATTAGCGACATCTCTCGGAGTGAGAAAATTACACCAGAATTATAATGTTCAGATTCGCGGGCTTTTAGTGATGCTCTTCCTTATTTGTTTTATTTTAAGACTGGAAGAAGTCACACTGCAATGTATAACTCTTAAAACATAGTCTCTATATATATATGGGTACCAGGTACATCGTTTAATTTAATCTACAATTAAAAATATATGAGACGCAAATGAAATAAGCACACAGGCACACACATATTAATTATATTATATCCATAAATAAATACGAAATTATTCTTAATTTTACAATACTAGGATGATCCCGAACGAAGTGAGGGCGAGTCCATAGTATTGTCCATAGTATTGTCGCGGGTTCCGCAAGTCATACATATAAACCTTCCCCTTGAATCACTCTATCTATTGAAAAAACCGCATCAAAATCCGTTGCGTAGTTTTAAAGATCTAAGCATACATAGGACAGACAGACAGCGGGAAGCTACTTTTTATTATACTATATATTGATTATAATAATTTATGTGAAATTAAACTAATGTATTTTATAAAACTTTACCTATGATATTTTTTATTTTTTTATTAAAATGTATAAATCTTATGTAGTTAACATATTCTAGAGCGAAGCGAGGGTAAGCTTCTAGTTTATGAATTCTAAGAAAACGATAAAGTAACGATATGAATAATATGAACTGTATCTTCTATTTATTATTAATATTTATTTATTTCACAGAGCAGGTGATTTGTCAATTCCGTGATTTATTTATATAATAAATAACTATCTTAGTACAGATGTTAGTACCTACTTAATACTTATTTCAAATATATAGACATTCACATGTACAACAATGTACTTATACAGTGCTATGTACAAATTTAAAAACATAGTTACGATAAAATAAACAAACCTCCCATATCTTTTTATCGTCCCAACTGAAAAATATTATTCAAAATGTTATTTTAGTGGGAATAATGACCTCAGTGAAATAAATATGAAATGATACGAAAATTTAAACAAGATATAAAAGACTGTACCTAACTTAATATTAACTTAGGCTTTAACTTAGGGTCTAAGCAATAGTATTCTGTACATCTGTGCATGTTTGTTTTGTTATATAGGTTCAACTAGTTAATTAGTATTCGTAGCTCTACCTACATTAGCAATGTAGACAAGTTCTAGGTATTTTAATATTTATCACTCATTCCTGTCCACTTTAACTACGCAATACTGTAGTATTAATTAATTATTATGATTGCAATAGAATAGCGTAGATACTAGATTAAGGTGACAACGGAGTTTGCTTGAATATTTCTATACCTAATGACTCTCTTCAATTAAGCAGAACACCACAGAGATAGGTATTTACAGGGGCGGCCTTAGGGGGTGGCGAACGGGGCAATCGCCCGGGGCCTCGCTCTAGCTGGGGCCTCGCGCAACAACATAAGCAAATTTTTAAAAATATAGATTTTTTAACTATATATTTTTTATTTTAAACTTTTGATTTTGATCCTTAATTGCTTATTAAGGTTATAACACAACGTTAATTTAAAATAAAGTTAGTTAAGTAAAATATAAAATTCATTCATTCAAAACATAATTGAAAAATTCATTAGTTAGCGGTGAAAAGCTTGACAGGCGCTGGATGATTTTTCACAAACAAAGGATGCCGTTTACTGCCTTCCGTGTCGAATATTCGGGCTAGATACAGAGGTACAAAGATTGGATCAAATCAAGGAGTGTGTGGTAACACTTGGGTGATTATCTAAAGTCTCATGAATCTAGTCAACAGCACAAAGATTGCATGTTAAAATGTAATAATTTAGGGAATGGTTTGAAAAGCTGTTCCAAGAAAAGGATAAGACGACTATATCGGAAAAAATATTCAAAATGAGCTTATACAATAAATGACAAGTCACGCGAAGACTCAAATTGTTGAAAAAATAATAAATATTAAATATTACTGTATTAGTCTTGATTGTAATCGCGACGTTCTCGTGTTGAGCAACTTTCAATTATTATAAGATTTTTTAATACAAATACGGCTGAAATTAAAAAACCTTTTATTGGTTTCTTAGGGTTGGATTATTGTCAGGGGCGTAGCTACCGCTGTATCAGCCGTATCAATTATACGGGGCCCCGGGGGTAAGGGGGCCCCCAACCCATGTAAGCAAAAATTCATAAAGTGCTATCCAAAATCTCACTTGAACTCTAAAGCCATACGCAAAAAATGTACAAAGTTATAAACAAATTATTTGTTTATAAAATTGTTTATTACATACATAAAAAATTAAACAAAACTTTTTTTTAAAACGAAAAGAAAAACAAAATATAATGATTTAAAAAATTGTTTCCTTAATATTTATTATATTCAATTTTATGTTTAACTTACGAAACCCGTGGCTTTGCTCGCACTTAAAGTACAAAATATTTTTAGCTTTATGCGATGTACATATGATTGATTCCCCATTTAGTTTAGTTCCACCCCACTTTCATGAGTACTACTCTATAGAACCAGTTATTGTGTAATTCTGTGAGTAATGACAAGTATTGCAAGCAGAACTTGTTTTTTTTTTCAAAAATGTTTCGGGAGTAAAGACTTTTTGTTAGGAAATTTCATCCTCTTTTTGAATCTTTTTTTAAATTTCAAAAATCTCAATTAGTTCTTGAGATATTTGCAAAAAACTAAACCTCTATTTTTTTAGTAAATTGTTTATAACTTTTGCAAGTTTTGCAAACAATACTTGCTTTTTTTTTTCAAAAAGTTCCGGGAGTTAAGACTTTTTTTTAGGAAATATTCTCCTATTTTTGAATCTTTTTTTAGATTTCAAAAATCTCAATTAGTTTTTGAGATATTTGCAAAAAACTAAACCCCTATTTTTGGTTTCAGTTAATTGTATATAACTAAAGCAACTTTTTTTCTTAAGAAATTATCTACATGCCAGATATTATGTTACCTCGTCTACATTTTTTTCCATATTTCACTTGTTGACTAGTCTATACCTACTGGCCATACACTAAATGTTCTTATTGCAGTTAGGAAGAAGGGCCCCCCACTAAATTTTGATACAGGACCCCTGAAGGGCAAGCTACGCCCCTGATTATTGTCTTTTAATTAAAGAATTTAGTCTTAGGAAAAAGCCGCAAACATCAATTTTGAAATTTATCATTTTTGTATTTGTTAGTTTTGTGAATCATTCAATGTAAAATATTTTAAAACTCAAATGTTATGTTTTATTTGTCATGTTTGTTATGTTATATTTGTCATGTTTGAGGAGAAATGTTTAAGTTATATTTGTATAACTTAAACATTTCTCCTCAAACATGACATATACCTAAACCAAACAACCAGACCTACTTTCGCATCACATACTTTTCACGAAGGACAAAGGGCCTCGCAAAGACCTGCGGCCCAGGGCCTCGCAATGGGTAAGGCCGCCTCTGGGTATTTAGTTATCAATATAATATTAAAATTTTGCATGCCTCCGTCCTACTGTAAATCTACTTTTGAGACGTTGCTGTAAAGAATTCGAAACTTAGAGATCCCAAAATTTATCTATCAAATATTTGATTTTGAATATCAAATAAGAAAATATTATTTAATTATCTACTACAGCGAAGAATAGAATTTTCTTTTGAAAAACCGACTTATAAAAGTCTCAAAGAAGTAAAAAATTACTGATTGGTAGTATTCTATTTACTTACAATAAACACTTAAATATTTTCATCGTCGGTGCCAGCCCACAATTATAATAATATGTAGTTTGAATATTACCTACACACTTACGTACATTAAGGTAGAATATTATATAGAATATTATTGTTAAATATATACATATAAAGAGTAGTTAATTATTATAATTGGTATTTAATTAACATATGTTTGTATAAGTACTTAGTTATCTATTCGACCGATTAGAATTATTATTTACTAATGCATTTACTTATAGGTCATTTATCTCGATTTCATTCATATTATTATTTTACTGATATATTTCGTAAGATATATAAAACATACTTATATTCATGAATTGAAATGAAAACCAAAATTAAAAACATCATTTATTTAGCAAAGTACATGCAGACGCTAAAACATAAAAAAATCGTTTCAAAAATAACTTTATACGTTTACTGAAGAATAACAAGGCTTTATTTGCGTTCTTTTTTATCATTTTCATGGACGACCTGTGGCTTGAAATCTATATCTAGAACTTTCTGAAGGCTATCCACATACATATCTAAACGCTGAGTCATGTAATAACAACGGCGGTCTCTAATTTGTCTGTTCATGTTTAAGTCCATTTCGGCAATAAGAAGACCATCTCTAGTACGTGAAAGTCCGGGACACCTCACGCCATCAGGTCCGCTAAAGTAGCTGGAGCCATAGAATAGTCCCAAATCCTTGTGCGCTGGCCTTCCATCAGCAGAAGTAAATTCGTTGGGGAACTCTTCAAACCCAACTCTGTTAATAGCTGCGGTGAAATAGCAGTTTGTGATCGCAGCATTCCGAGCCTCTATATTCCACATGTACTCACTTCCAGCCTCTGCAGCAATCGTTGCTGATGGATTGAACACGATGTCAGCGCCGTTCTGTCCAAACATCATCCAATTTAGAACATGGTGTCGTCCAAAACAGATGTTTACACCTATTTTACCATATCTTGTTGCGAAAACAGGGTGCCCTGTGTTACCCTCGATGTAATAATTAGATTCATTGAAATCTCCAACTCTTGGAATATGATTCTTGCGATGTTTGCCGATAACATTACCAGAATCGCTGATAACAACTGCAGTGTTCCATAACATATCGGCATGTTTTTCATCCCTCTCCAAAATAGAAGAAACTATTACCATCGAATACTTGATGGCCAATTCGCGTAGAAAGCGTGTAGTAAGACCTTCTTCTGCAGATTCGGCAAATTCACACCATGGTGTTTTTTCGCGAGTACAGAAAGCGAATGGCATATTCCATAATTCTTGTAAACATAAAATATTGACCCCCTCTCGACCGGCAACATCGATCATTCTCTTTACTTTGGCGAGAATTGCATTTTTTTGTTCATTTATCGGACGATCAGTAGATGCGGCAATCGAATTTTGTATAATACCTACTTTAACAATCTTCGGTGGTCTAGTACATTCTTTCTTCGCAGGGAACGCGTAGGCTGCGATATCAAAATCGTTGTCTTTAGCAGCGGCAAGTGATGAGTCATTAATCTTAATTTCAAGATGGTTCTTTCGGCCATAGTAGATCCTATTGAACTCCTCAAGATCTCGTCCACTAAGATTGTTGTTAATAATGGCTTCAAGACTGTGTGTTTCTCCGTCCATTGCGTTAAGTTACCGGTCGCTACAGTGTCAACGCAACGTTCAAGACTGATATTTCTCGATCATTTGCGCCTTTAAATAGCCACACCGGTTACACTGCATGTATTAAGATGGATACTTGAGGTTTGTTTGTGTTGGTTAAACTTAACAGATCTTATGACCTTAGCCCCTCGCGATAAGCTCAAACAAAACTATGAGTAAAAATATTTAGTTTATCATCGTAAACAAAACTTTGAAATACGTGACAAAATGATACTGTAAAGATGTATTTACAATTCCCTAATAAGTACAAATATTTATACTAAAAATATATTAGCTATATATATTTAATGATTTTATTTATTTATAATACCGATAACTCAAAAATAGATGGTAGCTACATATTATTTTGAATAAGCTTTATTTAATTACTATCATACCTATATTTTGAAAACAATATAGTTGATATAGGAACTCTACATATACTTATATTACAACTAACAGATATCAAACTTTTTCATATTTTACAGATAAAGTACTTATTTTAAATTATTCTTAAAACGAGCCCTTATCTTATTTAAATAACGATTCTCTATAATAGTCGCAGACTAATATATCAAGTTTTCAACCGGTACTAACTATCAACACTTATAGCCTGTTTTCAATATCGAGCCAGTGCATACTGATTGCGTAGTGTGTGTTACATAATTATTTGCTAAGTTCTAACATGGAGTCTCTGGACAATATCATTAAAAAACGTTTAAATAATGATCAATTGAAGAAATTTAATAAGATATATTATGGAAGAGAAGATCATTGTGAACTGAAGCTTAAAGAATCTACCATAATGGAGAGCATGAAAAATAACTTTGAAGTATCAGCATATTCCTTCTCCGCTGGTAAAGAAGAGGTTAGAAAACCTAATATTATAAGGTTAGGTTTAATTCAGCACTCGATTGTTTTGCCAACTGATAAACCGATAAGTCAACAAAGACAAGCTATTTATGATAAAATTGAGAAAATTATCGATGTTGCAGCATCAGAAGATGTGCGCATTCTTTGTTTACAAGAATGTTGGACAATGCCATTTTTTCTATGCACGAAAGAAAAAGAAAACTGGGTGGAGTTCGCTGAATCTGCTAGTAATGGGCCAAGTACGATGTTTCTTAGTAAATTAGCGAAAAAATACAAAATGGTTATTATATCTCCCATTTTAGAAATAGATGACCAAAGCTTGTGGTGGAATACCGCTGTTGTGATTGATGAAAACGGTTGTTACATGGGAAAGCATCGGAAGAACCACTTGCCCTCTGTGGGTAGTTTTAGTGAGACACCGTATTATTCACCTGGTGATCTTGGACATTCTGTATTTGCTACTACATATGCAAAAATTGCTGTTAACATATGTTATGGACGCCATCATGCATTAAACTGGCTTATGTTTGCCCTAAATGGAGCCGAGATCGTCTTTAACCCTGCTGCTACTATAGGCGAGTTTGGTGAATCGTTTTGGGGGATTGAAGCACGTAATGCAGCGATTGCTAATCACTACTTTACTTGTAGCATAAACAGAGTAGGTTCAGAGGAGTTTATCACGGGAAGTGAAAAGAAAATTAGAACCTATTATGGCTCTAGCTATGTCACAGCTCCTAATGGATGCAGAACACCAGGACTTTCCAAGAATAAGGATGGTCTCCTCATTACTGAAATAGATTTAAACTTGTGTCGTCAAATGAAGGATTTATGGGGTTTCAATATGACTTATCGATTAGATATGTACGCAAACGCACTTTCTAGACACCAAAATAAAGTAAATTAAAAGCTGTTTTTTTCTTTCTTCTTTATTAAAATGACTAAATTTTATACAATAAAATTTTATAATTGAATTAAAATTCAACAATAAACTAAACTCGTAGAGATAAAACATGTCATATTATTAGTTAATTCTAATTACAAGAACACAATATAATGTTATGATAATACATATTTTCGTTTTGCTTTCCTTTCTTCTAGCTTCCTCCCTATCAGTAGGTACCTACTAGCCTATGAATAGGCTACAGATCCTAAGATTCTATATTCGAGTCGTAGATAAAACGAGGTATTACATAGCTCGAAGTTGAAAAGTTTACAGAGTTTACAGTTTTAATTTTTTCAGATACATTTTATTCTATATACGAAGACTAGCGCTCATCTTATTGAAGTCGACCATCGCCATGGCTGAAATCGGTAATTAAACATTATTGAACAATATTTTTTGTTATTTTCTTTCATTTTCGCTTTTTATTATATAAGTTGTCCGGAATTATTTACATTCACATTACTTTCTCAACTATAAAGTCTGTTCTTGTGGCACTTTTTCAAACTAATATTATACCTAAGGTACTAATAGTTATTTTTATCTATACTTTTTTAACCAACATAAAATGTACCTATTCATCAAGATCAGAATTGGTATTGAATTAAAATTTATCGATAAAGTGACTACACCAACACAATCAAAATAAAATGGAGAGGTATCACATTAATTATTTTTTAAGTACAAAATTATAAAATACTATTTTTCATAGAATATTTAATATTTAATTTACAAGAAAAATACATTATATTTTACCTGTAACATTATTGTATCCATATTTTATCTGTAGAATGACCAATGATATGTCATTTTTCATTTTCGAAATATCACAATTGTATTAATCCGCGTATTTACTACCGTATAAATAAAAGTATAAAAGAAAAATATATAGAAAAGTAAAAAATGGTAAGTAAATATTGTTAACCTCACATACTTTAGAAATAATTAAAGCTTTTAATTACCCGGCTTTGGTTATTTTAGCGTCATGAATATTATTTAGCATTTTAAAGAATAATCTTTCTATATGAAAATATTGTAAATAGAAACTCATGTGTTAATATATTCATCTTTTTATTTGTTACAAAGTTAATAATACATATTTGAAAAAATATATTAAAAGTGTGTTTTGTTTTTTGTAGTCCATTCTAGCGTACAATGGTGGTGCTGTAGTTGCTATGAAAGGCAAGGATTGCGTGGCTATTGCTACAGACAAGCGCTATGGTATCCAAGCCCAGACTGTATCCACAAATTTCCCAAAAGTATATCAAATGGGTCCAACACTCTTTGTTGGCCTTCCTGGTTTAGCTACTGACACACAAACAGTGCATCAAAGGTTGAAATTTAGGTATGTTAATGAACATTTGCAAAAGCTCATTTAGATATTATGTTTGGAATACTTATTAACTGTTGTTTTTAAAAAATACATCATACAAAATGGTAATTGGCAATGTACAATAGTCTAAGTCTAGTCTCTGAGGTGCTGTCCATTTAAACCATAAAAATCTATTTAGTATTAACCAATAATCTTGTTGACATTTTCAGAATGAATTTATATGAACTAAAAGAAAACCGTGTGATGAGACCAAAAACATTCTCAGCAATGCTTTCTAACTTATTATATGAGAGACGCTTTGGGCCCTACTTCATTGAGCCAATCATTGCTGGTTTGGACCCCATTGATAACAAACCATATGTCTGCAACATGGATCTGGTAATTATTTTATATAATTATGTACTGAAAAAAGTAAATAAAATGAAAAATAAATGTGTCTGAAACATCCCAAACAACAAATTAATATTTTTTTTTAGATTGGCTGTCCTAATGAACCTGAAGATTTTGTAGTGTCCGGTACTTGTACTGATCAGTTGTATGGTATGTGTGAAGCTCTGTGGGAACCTGATCTAAAGCCTGATGAATTGTTTGAAACCATTTCACAAGTAAGTTTAATTTATCAATCTAAATAATTTTAAATGTAGTAATTGAAAACTTATCGTTTCAGAAAATGCTAAAAAAATGCAATGTGAAGTCTATAATACTTTTTATTGAAATTGGTCTATTTTTGTCATGAGAAATATTATGATAAATAAAAAAAGAATATAGGAAAAAAAATAGATATATTTTTTTACAATCTTACATGTATTATATATAGTAGGTATTAATTATTACCATAGCTCTCAAGACATAGTTATTAAATGCATGAGTCATCCTGCAGCACTATTAGAAATTAAGGTTTTGTTGTGTTGTATGTATTCAGCCTTTTTTAACATCCCAAGGCTGGGCATGGGCCTTCCTTCAATACAAGGGGATCATGCCATAGTCCACCATACTGGACTAGTGCAAGTTGGCAGACTTCACATGTCCACGTTTTGGAAAACTTGTTAGGTTCGCTTCTTTTTTTTCGCAGGTTTCTTCATGATGTTTTTCCTTTATGATAAGACAAGTGGTAATCATGTTTAGAAATGATTTACTCATGAAAATATCAGAGATGAATGGTTATTTAAACTAGCATGTTATCATTGTCAGTTGGGTTACTACTATCTTTTTACTCTTTATATATTAAGCAAATGTGCATTTACCAAATTTTAGGTAATAGATGGCAATAGTATTTTGTTTTAAATATAGATATTGTTTTACAGGCATTGGTGAATGCAGCTGACCGTGATGCCATCTCTGGTTGGGGAGCTGTGGTGTACATTATTGAGAAAGATAAGATTACTGAGAAACATGTCAAAACAAGAATGGATTAGGTTGATATCAAACATAATTTTACAAATAAAATTTTTAAAATAATATATGTTTTTATTTATACTTTGTTTACATTTATTTAGTTTTTTAAGCCATAACATAGCTTTTTTGGATCTACTTCGTATCTTTTGAAGTAGTTATTACTTATTAGCAATACAGAAGCCTTTTACATAGAATTTTTGTCTGTCTGCCTGTGACTACATCACAAGCAAACCACTGGACTTTGATGAAATTTGGTATGACGATAGCTGGTTATCCAAGTCAGGATATAGGATACTTATTACCGTGGGAAAACTATTTACTCTTGATAAATTTATACCAAAAAAAGTAGGTGAACGAAACAAAACCGAACAGAGTGAGGGTAAATCACTTGTCCATCCTATATAAAAGGTATTACACTTGGTGAATAGGCCTCGAAGTGCCCTTTCTTTGTATTACAAGTATCTTTACTTTTGTGTGTTATAATATGTACAAATGTAACTTGCCTTGGGAAACGAGGTAAATAAAACAATAATTGCAGAAATTTTATAAACCGAATTTAAAAAATTAAAGTTTTAATTTTTTTTCCATACAATGTCTTTACAAGAGGAGACTAGAGATATAACATTTTAATGTGTTGCTTACATGCCGATTATTAGCGAAGCATTCATATTTTAATAAGCCTTTACAGGCGTAATAGCTTAGAAATGAGCGATTAATAAAATTAATATAAACATTCCTAGTATCGCACTATTATAAGGGTTTCTGCTATTGGCATGATAAAATAATAAGTTCTTATGTGTCGACTATTTGAATAATACTATTCGTACTAGTTAAAAAAATACTTATTATGAAACAGTTAAGTAGTTAATAATCGCCCATTTCTTTATAGTTCCTTCACCGTTAACAAAATAATAACCTATTGATATATTAATTATCAACCTAAACAATGGCAACACACGACATATTCAAAAAGTGTACTTCTCATAAAACAAAATAACTATAATCATTGACACACATTATTTGTCGGCTAAGTTTATTATTACATCAAGTAATTAGGTCAAGGAAAATACAATCAAATATATTGATTGTTTATATAACTTTAATTATTTTGTTCTACATAGAGTGCATTGTTCAGGAATTAATGTCGACGTTAAAATTTATAAAAATCGTTAATTAACATCAAAATCAGTACCGTCTTTACCATAAGGACATAGGGGGCCCCAGCCTAGGGCCCTGTCATCACGGGGGCCTCGAAAAGCTGTCATATTCGCGTATACTACATTTTTTCTATTATTGGTAAATACTTGTATAGCCCCACAAAAAAGCTTATGCAGTAAATGACGGTGTATATATATTCTATATACCTATGTGTATATATTTCAAACTTTTTACTTTCCCCCTCAAATTCTTGGGCCCGATATGGTCTAAGACGGCATTGATCAGAATCAAAATATTTATACCAAAACATCGCTTACAAATTACATTGCGTATTTGTGTGTTAAAATGTGCTCAATTTTAAAACAGATTAAAGTGACGGCTCGTCTTATCTAGATAACAATAATTACATTCTAAGAAAAAATAACTATCACAAAAGCTATATTTAAGAAAATTGTTTAAAAGGTTTTTAAACTAAATACTGATTTTGACTTAATGTATCAAAATTTCAAATTCAATTAAAAAAAGTATTTGATTTCGTATGAAACTTAGATTTAGAAACACCGCCTGTCTAATACATTCGAAACACTGCGTTAATACATCGATATTCACAGAATAACATCACAAAGACCGTAACAATCCAAGTCTTAATTCTTTATAGAATAATAAATAACAAATTCTTACAATATACTTTTACACTACGCTAGACAGATACTAAGCAAATTATTTAATTGGCAAAACGACGATTATATAGTGAATCCCGCGATGGCATTTTTTATAACGCTTTATAAAACAGCCATTTATCGTAAATCAAACTTTACATGAAAATTCAGCATTTAACATTTATATTTTTAACTTAGAAAACATTATTTTCATGATATTAACAATATTCATCATTCCTATACTACGATAGCGGAACATTATAAAAGCTAGTAACGGTTTGAAAATTATTGCAATGTGACCTATAGATTATCAGTTCAAAAATTTTCGAGACTTCATATTTGGAATGACATTTTTTTTATTAAAGAAAAAGCAAAGACCAACAGTAATACAGCCTAAACTGAAAATATTTCAGCTTGTAGGTTTTATTCTATTTAAGAAACTAATATTATACATGTATAATAACAATTATGTAATATAATAATAACAAATTATGTTTAGCTAACTTTGAAAAAGAAGGCCCTCATTTTAAATTTCGAATATACTGTGAACCAATTTTAATATTTGATGATGGACCCATTACATTAGAAAGTCTTCTAGTCTTGAAGCAATCATTACCTTTTCATGACATTAAAGTTTTAAAAACTGTCATTCCAATATTAGTCATAAATGACTGGAAATAGTGTACAATTCTTGAAAATAGGTATTTCCATTGCATGTGCGATGCACAAAAATCCGTAAGTATAGTCGTATTTTTAATTAGACGAAGCCAACTGACAGTAGCTAATGTCACTTTGTAAAATAATGTTGCCATAGTTAAAGTATTAGTGATGCGTTCAGTTCTCGTTCAATCAGATGAATGAACAATGAGTGTGAATAGTTAATCATTTCAAACTATAAAAGAATATTATTTCTATTTTACACTAGTAATAGTAGTAGTATGTAACTACAATCAGTTTTTTGACGGCTTATTACAAAGCGCGGCGCGGCGACTAGTGCCAACACCGATCAACGCCGCGCTTGCGGTCGCCATTTTGTTTGTTATTCGGCTTCTAACCTCTAATCTGATAGCACGAATGTTTTTTCTGCGCCCACGCTGTTAAGTTATTGTTTTTGTTAAGTTTGTCGTTTCAAAGATAAATTAGACGATTTTACTTTTACCGCTATAAGGTGAAAAGTACATAATTTTTTTATGACTCATATAATTAAAGAGGAAGACAAAATGTATGGTCTCGACCACATGATGGACAATGTTTCAGACATATTAATAACTAGCTGACCCGTGCCCACTTCGTTGGGCATAATGTTAATAATCCTTTTTTAGTACAGAGTATTTAAATAATTTAAATTATTTTATTAATATTAAAAATTAAATTATCTATACTAATATTAAAAAAACTACTTTTTGTCACTAAAATATAAAAGTTAGACATATGCTGTCGTTGACTTTTTTGTAGGCATTTTTAAGCTCTACATCTTTTCTCTAGAACTCAAAAATATATCTTTCATAGTCAAGGCAGCGTTCGTAAGAAACGCTTTTATTCGACCGTTTTTTCTCCGATTCACTTTGCAAAACGGACTACCACGTAAAAGCCTTTTTATTTTTCGGTTTTTTATATAACCTATGACACTCGGCAATAATGTGGCTTTCTATTGGTGAAAGAATTTTTAAAATCGGTTCAGTAGATCCCGAGATTACCCCTTACAATTTAACAAATAAACAAACTTTACTTCTTTATAATATTAGTATAGATTAATAATTAATGTCACCGAAAGCGATAGAGATGATTTTTTATCTGATGATGAATAAAACCAAATGAATAAGCGATGTTTTTTTATTTTCATTACCTACCTATAATTGGATTCTATAGGCACATATTCGTCGAAAACTCGTTGGTATGTACAAAGCACGACTAAAATTCGAACCCCGTACCCGATATCGGCAGTTCGGCACACTAACTATTCACTAGACAATCGAGGCAACTTCATTCATTCAGGAGTTTTTTCAATCATTCATTTTGTTACAACACTATTTTTATTTTGTCAAAACCTGACAACACTGTAAACGTCAGTTGACTTCGTCTAATTAAAAATTAGAGTATAGACAAAATTGACAACTGCTATTTATTAATATTAATTAGTTATTTCATCAAGCAGTCAATTAAGTTCCGGGTAATAAAAAAACACTAGGTTATACTAAAGTGGATATCAGATTGTATGGAATAAATAGTAAAATTAAAACAGAAGTTATATGAAAAAAAATTATATTGTTAGACATAAAAGGACCACATATAATGGAATTAAAAATATATTAAAGTATTACTATCATCATATTTAAAATTTTAAAATATATGTATTATGTACTTAGTTTTCACTCATTATCAATCATCTGATATCCACCCAAAATATAATTTTTCACATGACAATAAAAACTTTTTAAATCTGTACTTTAAAAAAACTACGAAGTAGGAAATAGAGAAACCTTAATATTATAAGAAATTAATGTACTCTCTCTTTTAGCATCAAAGCTTTAGTGATAACTTTTAATAGCAAATTCAAATATTTGATGCCTCTTTTAGTGCAAAAAAATAATATTATTTCAATAAAAACCCTGTCGAATCCATTTTCAATCGATCCTAAAAAGGTATCAGAAAAACTTAAAATAAGTATTGATAGTAATGTATAATTTTTATATAATATTGACTTCTGTTTCGATTTACCTTAAATATATAAACTTATAACCAAGAACCCAATACAACAATATATTCAAACTTTTATGTGACATTTTATGATTTCAATTCAATTCTCTTGTTAATGCATGGAGCATAGAGGTGGGGCGCAACGGCTTTTTATAGGCTATTTTTAGGGGTGCTCGTTATTCTAGATAGCTGAAAAAATAACCTGCTATTTATAAATTATAATATTATTTATAATTTATAATAACCAAATCGCCTGTTATTTATTGGCAGAGGCAAGCGCAATAGCTATTTTTTAATTTATTTTTATTACATATAATATGACCACAACAAAGAGAATGTAATCACTATGGACGACAACTGCCGCGCTTGACACTTCGTGCTAGCCGTATAATATTTTTGTCACGAGCGTGTGCGCCAAATTATGCTAAAATATATAACGTATAAATATATTATAGCGTAAAAAATAATAGGCATTTTAAAAATAGCGTATTCTTATAACTCTTTATCAATATATAGCCGTTTCGCCTACCGCTACAGTTATAACAGGTTATCAACAGATAGCAGTTTCGCCCACCTCTATTTAAATTGGAGCACAACAACTAGTGGAGAGCGCTGCTCATTAAATATATTATGCTAAATCAAGTTAACGCGACGGAATTTAAATCAATCGTTGCAATTCTATGCTTAAATATGGACCAATACAAATCAGTCATCACTTGGTTGTCACTTCGTTACCCAATCTGACTGTCTCGGTGGTGTAGTGGCTAGCATGTACGGTCATACATCAAGAGGTCCTGGGTTCGAGTCCCAGGTCGGGCCAAGTATAATTATTGAGTCTTTCTGTTTAGAAAGCCTCAGTAATAGCCCGGACTTGGGAAGTTGGCGGTGAGTCACCCCCGTGCCTCGGAGAGCACATAAAGCCGTCGGTCCTGCGCCGAAGCTCTCACTGGTCGTGTCTCGAGTCGTCCAACCGGAGTATGAGAGTGATAGGTTAGGTAGATAGAGAATGCACTTGTGTCTGCACTATAATATCTCCTGCGCAGTTGGCCAGTCTCAATAAGATTGGCCGCCATGGCCGGAGTCGGTCGGTGAACATTGTTTACCCAATCACAGCTGTCGAAGCTTACCTCCCCCCGCTGTAAATGAGTAACTTTGAGCTAACACAAGAACGTGCTGATGCTTTCTCTACTGGTTGTTGTACTCCATATGTTGATGGCTTTAAAACTGCCAGTTGACAGATTACTTCACCAATGTCACGTAGAATGGAGAAGACAAAGAGACTAAATAACATTTTATGATAATTAACAAATAATATTTACTGTCACTATTATAATTAACAGAAAATTTTTACAAAGATGGTCCATTCCAGTATTACATTTACAACATCCTATGTTAAATAATGATTAATAATTAAATTAAATGTATAAACTAATATATTTCATACAAATAAGTAATCATAAACATATTCAAAAATAAAAATAATAATACATACATAAATGTGAAAAAACATAGTAACTATATAAGAATGTTGCATCCAAAATGTTACAAGCATAATTATTCCGAAAGATATTTTATCATAATGGATGTTATTATTTAAAAATTATTACTTTATTAGCAATTATTATTATTATTTTTAAATCTTATCTCAGATTTAAGAGTGCACTTCAAAAATACATCAGAAAAAAATAGCTTCACTATATAATATTACCAACCACAGCATTTAACCCACATAGTCTAAAGTTAAGTTCTTAAACCCAACACAGATATTATGTTCTAGCGATTGTTAACAAAAATTTTCATTTTCCAGAAATCGAACCCACAACATAGGATCAAATTCTAGAATAACATAGAACTAAATAACTAAATACAAGACTTTATAAATGAAACTATCTTTTCGGATTTTGTCGCGGATTTATTATGATTTTTGGTTCCCGACGTTTCGAATGCTTTACAGCAATCATGGTCATGGGAGAGAAATCCGCGACAAAATCTGAAAAGATAGTTTCATTTATAATGTTAAGTATTCGCGTAAATCTAAGAAAGTATTAAATACAAGAAAAAAATAATCATTTTTATATGTATTAACATTTTAGATGCATTTTTTATATATTACTTGTATAAAAATAATTAAAGATCAGTATATTGCACTAAAAGAGGCACTTTCTATACGTCTAATTGCCCTCGATAGCTTTGGCTACAAACTCTATAAACCTCTTGCCATACTGTTCTGGGTCGCAGGTTGAAATCCCGTCCACGTTACTACCGTATTTAACTGTTTTAGCTGCTTTTGCTGCCTGCAAATAAAAAATGTCAAAAATACATACATTCTGTACAATGTTATGGTATTATGGTAATGAGTAGTTTAAAATTAAATTATGTTTTCGAATTATTCCGCGGAATTATTTTTAAATTTTTGTAATTTTGATTTCTAATAGGGACCAGACCAAATAAATTCGAAAATAAATGTTCATTTAAAACGTCAAATATTAGTTCTAAATCTAAAAAAAATATTATTGGTACTTGGTAGACCGGTTTACAAATAAAATCCTATAAAATAATATGATATGGTAAATACCTTAAATAATAATAAAAAATTAAACAGTTTCTACAAGGAATGAGCCCGATTTTGGAATATAACTTAACTATTAAATTAAATTTAACAATTTAATCAGAAACTGATAAAAACCTTTGAAAAACATACCTGTTTCTTAACTCCATAGTGCGTTAAGACGTCGATTAAAGCAACAAAATATATTTCTTTCTTAGGAGCACCTGTAACATAGACATATATAATAATAATAATATACACATAATTTATATCATTATTAATGAATTTAATATTAAGTTGAACATTATGTAAATACAGCAAATAAATAATTTATTTGGACCACTTTAAAAAAACCAGTACATAGCAGTAATAACAACAGTCAAAATACTATGTATTTATTAATATAATAATTTTTATATTTTATTACATACTACAAAGTCCGGCAGTCATTGTCCTGACCAAGCATAAATATTTCTTAATGGTCTTAGGATTCAAAAGCAATGGCCCTTTTTAGCGTCCCACAGCTGGGCGTGGGAGACCTACGAGGCGGATCAAGCCACAGTCCACCGCGCTGGCCTAGTGCGTGTCGGCGGACTTCACATATCTTTCAAACTTAACATGTGTTCGAATAACGAACAGCATTTTATATTATAGTATTTTGAGAGATGTCAATATTGTATTATTATTAAAAAGGATTTGAAAGCGAATGGATTTTTAATAAAGATTATCTAAATCTTAAACAAACAGAAATATATCGTCGCTGTAGAATGAATACCTTGTATGTAAAAAATGCATAATATTTTTTTGTAAAAATCAAATGAAAATTACGTATTTTATATAACGGCGAAACCGTAAACCCAATACATGACTACTAGTGCCATATTTGGAGTAAAACGAAAACCTCTTGTTTGAAAAACATTGTCGAAATGAATCATTTCTATCGTTTCCTGTAAACTTTGGATCTCTGGACATACGAGGTTTTCATTCTACAGCGACGATTTTATTATATCCCACGGCTTCGCAAGCGTTCTAAAGACCGAAAACCAAATTCTTTCTGAGTCGCGCGGTATGGTACCTCGCAGAACTAACGCCCTTCCATTTTTATTACATTTTTCATTGATGCTTAGCTCCTATTGGTGTAGCGTGATATAATATAGCCTATAGCCTTCCTCGATAAACGGACTATCCAACACAAAAAGATTTTTTCTATTCGAACCAGAAGTTCCTGAGATTAGCGCGTTCAAACAAACAAACAAACAAACAAACAAACAAACAAACAAACAAACAAACAAACTCTTCGGCTTTATAACATTAGTATAGTAAGAAGACAGACCTTCATGGCTGGGTATGGCGTATATGTCGAGCTCGGGGATGATGCCCTCGTAGCGCAGCGAGCACTGCCGGCCGAGCCCGCGCGGGCTGTCCGGCGGCGTGTTGTAGCCCCATCTGTACACGACATCACTATCATGGAGGATAAAACCAATGGAGTGCGAATTGGCATGTTTTTGTATTAGCTCAAATTGACTAATTTACGGCGGGGGAGAGGTAAGCTTCGCTAGCTCGGGTAACGAAGTGACAATCAAGTGATGACTGATTCTCTAGGGATTCCAAAAGAGTTACTTAAAAATATCGATATCGATAATTGTTTGACTTTTTACTAGTGAAAGGTAAAGCAATGCGGTGTGAAAGGTCTAGAGCATACAACGCTATGCTTTGTTGGAAAAATTTGTCTCTTTGAAAAGCATTAATCCAAATTTTTTTCTTCTTGCTGTCATTGTTCGGAAATCTGCAAATTTTGAATCATACAAAATACATATTTTTAATTATTCTAAGCCCCACTTGTCTTTAAACAAATCAATCATAACACCTACAGTAAAATACAAATTCATCTAATCTTGAATTACATCGACGTAAATAATTGCGATAGTGCGACAGCACTTTCAAGAAAAATAGACAAGACGTCAACATTGACGTCGCACAAGCTTGTTATTGGGTTTATGCTTAGCAAGCGCGGTTGCCCCCGCATGCGCTCTCCATTTACTCCATGATCACTATAATATACTTATTAAATACATTAAAATGAATTCATTTAATCTATACATGATAATATTATAAAATTATAACTGGGTCGAAGTCTCAATCAGTTTGAATATAAATTATTATTTGAAAAATCTACCTTAAATATACCTTACTATAGTTTTTCCATTTTGTTAATGGTTTTTTGACAGCTCGACGACTGACAAGTTATAGTGATGTCTAAAGGTCGTAATAATCGATATCCCTTATTTTTTTACATATAAACTAATATTTATTTTTATATGTGAAGACTCCTCATCGGACGAATTTAATATAAATGATTGGTTTCAACCTTAAAAATTTTTTTGTCTACCTGATTAAATAACATATTACACCTTATTTACATATTAGTATATATTTCTATCGATTATTTGTAATCTGTAGCACAATCGTAGTAATCGTTGTGTAGCACATCAATAAGGGGGCAGTACCCGTCCATCAAGTACCTACAATATTATTTGTATGAAATTTCAACTTAACGGTTAACTATTAAATACGAAACTTCATGGGCAAAAAACTATTAATAAAATGGACAAGCTATAGTGAAATAAAAACATTGAACCCACCGAGAACCGAACCCACACCCACATACCTATCACCGTGCCGGTTGTCGGTGTCGGAGTCGGAGTCGTCGGAGTCGGAGTCGGGGTCGGCCTCGCGCGCGCGCGCCGCCTCCGCCTCCGCCTCGCCGCGCCCGCACTCGTGCACGCCCAGCAGCAGCGAATAGTCCATTAGGTGCAGCTTTGTTAGGAACTGAAACGTATCAAATACTGTATAATAAATAATATTAGTTGACACGAAAATATAATTAATCAAAAGAATATGTGTCTTCTCCATTTTGCGTGACATTGGCAAAGTAATCTGTGCTCAACTGGCATGCTTTGAAGCCATTAACAAGAGAATTGAATTGAAGAATATAATTATTATTTATCGACTGTGAACTGGCAATCGGTCCTATCTCAAATTTTGTTCCAAGTTGATTTATATTGTCCTATCTCGTTTTAAGCATACATAGGGATACAGGGACAGAGAAAGCGACTTTGTTTTATAGTGATATATCTTTATATTAATATTTATATCTTTATATTAACTTATAAACAAACGGATTGTTATTACTTTAAAATAGAGTTATTTTAATTTTATCATGGCAACATTGTAACTGTCGGCCGAGTTTGTTAGTATAAAATATAAACACTTACATCAACATCCGCTGTTAGCGTTTCCAATAGTTTATCCTTAGCGGCATCTCCGATATCAATGCGAACTCCTTGTTTAATGAAGTCATTGTCTTTTAACGTTGGCAACTCTTTCTCCAACTCCTTCTCTGATGCTTCACGATCTACCGTGGAACCCTTTAAGTCATATTTCCTAAAAAATATACATTATCAGGTTTTTTTTGCACGAAACAAACAATCACTAAGTTCATTAAAAATAACAAAACTAAAATTTGTTTTTTTTATATACATAATATATATTTTCAATAAGGATTATAATAATATTTACTTATGTATATTAAGATGATTAGAGAACACGTTTCTCGTCGCGACTAGATAATGCTCTATCCCGTCCACCGTCAATCGATACATGCCCAAGTACTGTGGCAAAAGAGTTTTGCCATGTCTTTCCACAATATACTGAAAATTCAAACAAAATTATAAAAAAAAATATAATAACTAAGCGAGAATGATACTTAATATGTATATTAATTTTTCGCAATTAAAGATATTTTTAAATCCGACATATCTAATCTAAACGGGCAAAAACTTATAATTCTTTTTAACTTATTTTTCTTTAAGATTTTTAACGTCACACAACTGATCACTTCAATACCAAGGAGATCAGACTCAGGTTCTATTCCGATGTTTTATATCACAGTAAGATAGGCGGTAAACAGTAACAGAAATTATTTTCTATTATTCCATAATAATCCATTTTCTTCCATTATAAAAACAAATACATTTTTTTTATTCGCTGCCCATACTAAACACAATCGCCATCTTTAAACTATTCCCAACGTTATAAACCAAAAATATTTCAGTCTAACGTTTAAATTCATAAATCACAACAAAACCATCGAAAGATTTTTAGTTCGATGTAGGACTAGGTCAATGACACTTAAGATGAAAAGCGAACTTTTACACTGAAAACGTCTCATTTTAGTACTTAAATAAGCATTATAAAATGTGACACCACTAAGTAATTAAGTAGCGAGGCAAAAGCCTGCCCTACTTGCATAAATTACACAAAAAAGCAATCGCTACGTTTATATCCTGTCCCAAAACATTTACTTACCAAAAATAATTTAAGCAAACGAAATTAGGCAGAAGAAATATCAGAATTAAGGCTTTCTAATTTATTTGTACGCAATGCAGTATTTGTGTCTACTTGTATTCTATCAGATTGGTTATTTTTATAATAAAGTTAGTTAAAGGGTAAAGAAGACCCCTAAACGCACCATTAATTAAGCAGTGAAGTTATTAGAAGATTCGATCGAAAGTTACGTAAGATTTTATTCCGAGAATACCAAAGGTTTCCCGTAGGTGGAAGATATAAATGCTATGATATTTTCAGCAATACGTTCAACGTAAATGCGATATGTTTTGTTGATATGTAGTAGTTAGAGATGTTTCAAAGCGCCTTTTTATTTATTTTTTTTACCTTTTTAATCGAAATCGTAAAAGTAAATTAAATTTTAAAGAATTTATTATTTTCCATACTAAATTTGCTGTCGTATTCATTAAAGCATATCAAACCTATTATTTTGTATGTTGTCGAGCTAAAAAGGCTAATAGCATATCTTCTTTATACTAAAATTATAGACACTGTTATAAGTGAAGGTCGTTCTATAATCATTTGTATACTTGTGCTGTGTGCACTTACGACTTATCTATAGGTAACTGCAGATAAATAAAATTGAAGTGACCGTTTGTAATATCACAATTTTCATTTGCTAAATGCACATAAAGTTATATTATATACGATTCATTATATCTATACTATACATATAAGATTAACACAATTTTTGTCATTTTTGTCTCTGTGTTTGTCCCCACTAATGTATAAAACGGCAGGACAGATTGTGACAGGACTTTCACGGGTAGATAATTGATGTTATGGGAAGAAATTAGGCGACGTTTAATTTACATAAAGAATTAGACCGCTCAAAAACGCTAAAACGTGCCCAAGCAACGCAAGGTTAAAAGCTAGTAAAAAGTATAAACGCTTATCGTGATAATCGATAACCATTTATTCGTTGCCTGCTTATAAAGTACTTTCTAATCATCGATGTTTCTAATGTATCTAGGATAATGCTATGGTAAACAAGAGAACGCTTTCATCTTATCCTAAATAAATACCGTGTCATTTTGTGGGACACTAAAATTCATAGACAATAGTACTTTTACTTTTTAATAATTTTGAATATTGTAAATTGTGGGTAGGCACTGTCTGTAACAAGTATATAACCCCCTGAGACGTCTAATACCTTAGTCTCTCCCGTGACCATGATTGCTGTAAAGCATTCGAAACGTCGGGAACCAAAAATAACATAATAAATCCGCGACAAAATCCGAAAAGATAGTTTCATTTATAAACTCATAGACAATTTATAAAAAAAACTAAACACACCTAGAATTGACTAATTTATACAAAATAAATAAAATCAAAATGTCTGTTTTAAATATTCAAATATCAGCTATTCACTTAAAGTATATGAAACCATACTATATAGTAATTTAAAGTTAACACAGTAGGAGATGAAGAAAATAAAACTTTCGTCTACTTGTTTGGACTGATTTAGGCTTTATCTCTAGATATTAAATCAAACTGGTATACGCTATAAGGATAAACATAGGATATATTTTGTATACTGAAACCTTTAAATGGCTCAAACAAAAAAGTTTAAGTTGGTCGATAACTTAATTTTTCGTATCACGTTCGATAGTCATATACATAGAAAAACAAGTTCAATATTTTGAACTTGCTATATAATGTCTATCTAATAGTATAGACAACTAATTATATTGATTACTTCAGATTTACCAATTCCACTGTGGGAATATGCCAAAAAAATAAGATTAATTTATTTTATAACAATGAAATTTCTTATCAACATTCTACAATTTCTTTTTTATAACTTTATTATATTTTATTAGATAAGATATACAATAGACTATAATATTAAAGATTACAAAAATGATAACTCAATATGTATTATGTCAGAACAAGAACAAAAAGCTATAACCGTATAACTTCAACACATAGCTTCATTTTCACATTACAAAATAAAATTAAAAAAAAACATTAATCACGTTTAATCTGTGCTAACATAATCCGTAAGCAATGAACAAGAAAGAGCATTTGTTATCGCGATAAGCTTGTTTCAAAGGAAAGTAAACTTAGGTATTTGTAATTTAATTCTACTGGATTACCGAAGACTTAATCTACTGAATCCACGTGATTTTATATTTATTCACGATTCCTAACTTTTGGCTACATTATATGAAATGATTAAAAAAAAAATATAGTAAAAATTAAAAATTAAAAAATAGTATATTCCCCTAGCGCTCGTTTTTGTCTTAGATAGTTTTTTGAACGGAACAATAATTATTTTTCTAAAATAGCCTTTAGTTAGTTCTTATAACATCAGCTATCTGCCAGTGCAAGTCCCGTCATAATCCTAAGACAGATTTTCAGAGAAAATGATTAGATGAATAAACGATCTATGTAATTTCCATACAATGTTTTGTATGGTTGTAATGTTTTGCTAGTTCTTGTTTTTTTTTAAAATACGATTTAAAATCTGAAAAAATAAATAAATAATAGATAAATCCTACTAAAAACATATATATATATATATAGTGAACTTCTCACTATATACATCAGGCATACCATTTGTTCCATATATGAACTCGTAAATTAATATTTTACTTATATTTATATTTGAAAGGTAAATTATATATTAAATACTACTTACAGGGTGATAGTGCTTCAGGAAGGAATGCATCCTTTCCACCTCCTCCGAAGTGAGGGTCTTGAGGATGAAGAGCCTATCGTAGCTCTGGTAAAACTTTGCACCAGACTTGCCTGACGAGTCATCAGGGATTGGCTGCGATCTGGTGACAATTCCGATGGGGTTTATTCATATAACTTTCACTATCATTGATTGAGAATACAGCATTTTTCATGTTATCATAAATTTCATAGAAGACTTTTGTAATCGAATGTAGGTACGTACACGTAGTTATATCTTTAGTTTAACTTATATTATTAATTCTTATTAAGTATTAATTCCAATCTGCGATAAAGGACAAAAGTATTTCTTTTTAATTCGGTGAATCACAAATGTAGTATAATAAAATATTCGAACTCTAAAATATGATAACATTCTGGTAGTACAAAGAAATTTTGTATGTTTGTTTAAAAGTGAAAACATTTGGATTGATTTCAAAGGAACTTACTAAAATATTGCAAAATAATGTATTTTTTTAAACCCATTAATGGGTTGACTTTTTGCGTTACGAAAAAAAGTTGAATAGAAGTTGAGTATACAGTAACATTTACATCAAACCACCATTTGCACTATTAAATTTTCACACAATATAATATAACCAACATTATTCTAAAGATAGTCGATGATTATAACTAGAGTTGCCAAATCAGTTCTGAATATCCTATAGGTACTTTCCAAGTATTTTATGATATTCTTTCACTAAACACAAAAGGGTCATTTAAATTATTATCAAGGGACCACACTAAATGTTATTAACAAATAATCACTCTGAACACAATTATTAATGAACAAATATGTGAAGAAACAACGCTTCGTTTTTATGAAAAAGGAGTTTGTGTCGAGTGGATTTGATTTATTTAGTGACTTCACTGATTGTTCCTCGGTCGAACCCGCATCACTCGGATTTTAAGCGAGCGCGCTACCACTGAGCTACCACTGTTTATCTCTTTTTTTTTTAATTTAACATCCATATTCATTGCATAATTTTTCCTTTTTGCATATTCACTATAACATGTATTGTTTCTCAACTAGTTATAATTTCAATCGTCATTGAATGTAATATAACCTAACAGTAATAGTAATATAGTCGATTACGTTACAAATAGACAGTTTTCGTCATTTTTACTAACTCCGTTCTACTCCCATTTATTAGTGTTAAGTGCATCTATCTAGAAGTAACTTTGACGTGCTATTATTATTTTATTTTACATTTGTGTCTTGTGTTTTGATTTTTATTGTGCCTAAATAACTCACCTTCATAGTATAAATTGCATCGTTAATGTGCTAACTGCTCGAAACTGTGTATTATATAATACATACATATATAATTTGGCGATGATATGAAGGATATAAGGGAAACAAATTGAAGGATATAAGGAAAAATGGTGTAGTGACGGATTTGTAAAACAAAACCAAAGGGATCTCACAAAAATCGAATATCTCAATAGAATTCAGCTCACAAATACACGATTATGCAATTTTCATATTCATGAGTGCTTTTGTTAAGGCAACGATTCACAGCAACAGCCAAGTGAATAAAAATGCGCATGAACGCCGTGTAAGTTTAGAGGCACACTAAAACTTGTTATTTAGAAAGAAAAAATCATACAGCGTAGTGAAACTCCGCTGACCTCAGTCGTTTTATCGTCAAACCGCGCTTGACAAGTTCACTTGCATCGTGGATAAAGCCTTCTTGGTGTTCACTTTTCATATCTGCTATACCGGAAGGCGCTGTTGAAGATCGCTTCAGCATACTTTTAAACCTCTTCACCCGTCTCGAGCACAGGTAGTTATCTGGTTTTCTAAACCTAGGGATGGGATAGGTGGGAACGGGATACCAGTCCGAATAATATGGGATAGAAATAAATATACATAAATATATCAGTTATGTAAAATACGTTAGCGTTTCACACGTGCCGATACGTTTGCCGATACAAAAGTTTCATACCTTGTCAGTGACTCCTTGTAGTCTAAATCATCAATACCGAACCTCTCCCTGAGATTTCTGAACACGAGGGGACAGTATTCTTTAACCTTGAAGTGGGAGGGCATGTTTTCTCTGTAAATAATTAAATACTATTGATTTTTCATAGTCCTCGACAATAATTACAACACTGTTACATTATATACTGTATACATTAAAACACTGTCTCTTTTTCCTTAGTTTGACTATAGCTTCGCTCAGGTTTATCGTTGGGTATGTTCGATTAATATGAAATAGAAACTATAAACTATGTTTATATATACTATACATCCCTTACTTGAGAAACGATTGATTTCCTACAAACATTCATCCCCTTTTCATCGCCTTAAAGGATGATTTCCGGGATTAAAACTACTAAGCCCTTTCCAAGTTCTTAAACTATCTGCTTAACAAGTTCATCTCAATCAGTTTAGCCAATTTTAGTTTAACCATTACAAACTAACATACATATTTTTTCTTTTTATAATAGTAGTTTAGATAAATTGATAAAATCATATTGCATAATAACAAACTATAGCTATTAATCTGATCATTATTTTTGAATTATAAGTAATTAGTTTTCTCGTAATGCCGTCACAGTACACAGAGAGGCAGATATATAATATGATAGACAAAAAATCAGTATTAATAATAATGACTATTTAAATATATTTTTTTAATTTTCATCTCTCCTGAAAAAGCCCAATGGGAAATGACCGAAGCTTGATGACACAGTATAGCACAAAGCAATCTGTTTTTAATGGATACAATTAAAAATCAATAACAAAGAATTATATTGTTGAAGATATAAGAAGTTTTAATCAAAAGTAAGCTATTATTAAAAGTGATAAGAACGAAAATGAATTATTATATTATTTTTTAAATGCATATGTGAAAATTAAATGAATGAGAATGGAATTCATTCCATATAAATTAAAATTAGGTACCTATTCATGTCTTATACAAGAGCTGTTTATTGATACAAATTGGACAAGGTTAAATGTTAAACAACGTTCATAAAATTTAATGTGTAATCAGCAAAATGCAAATGATACATTGAAATTATTTCATGTGTATAAAAACGTATAGAATCTACTCACTCTTTTTTACTTAGCAAGAATTTGACAGATTAAAATTGATGAAAGTCTGGTGATTTAAATACAAATCATATTCATAAAAATAAATTAAAATGTCTGTTTTTTACTAAATATATGAAAAACTAGCCAACCTGGACCGCTTTGCTGGATGTAAGTTAAAATAAATAATAAATAAATAGATAAATACGTTGGGACATTATTACAGACAGACAGAAGGACAAAAATTTTAAATATACTACACTAGCATTTTCCGCGGCTTCGCACGCGTTCTAAAGACCGGAAACCAAATTGTTTCTGAGTCGCACGGTATGATACCTCGCAGAACAAACGCCCGCCCTTCCCGTTTATGCAACACTTTTCATTGATGTTCCGGTCCCATTGGTTGTAGCGTGATGTAATATAGCCTATAGCCTTCCTCGATAAACGGACTATACATCACAAAAAGAATATATCAATTCGGACCTGTAGTTCCTGAGATTAGCGCGTTCAACTAAACAAACAAATAAACTCTTCAGCTTTATAATATTAGTATATTTTTAGTGCCAAGCTGTTAATTTGAAATTAAATACAGATACTTTAATTTTATTTATAGTATATGCAGTAATACTGATTAAGTTACTGTGTTATTTCTTTGCATTATTAACACATTACTTTTGAGATTTTATACCTACATAAAAAGTCAATTTAATGAAATAATTATGGCTAAACAGTTGCAACATTTCTAAGAAACAAATCAAGGATTATTATTTATGCATACACTGAAGAACTTTTAGGCACTTGAATGTAAAGATTGTAAGTTATGCGAACAACAGAAAGAAAAGTGTTGTAGTATAACTGATTTCATTTGGACACACAGTACATATTATAAATAATTCTTGTTTCATCAGCAAACCAATGTTTATAATGTTCAATGAAGAAGCCAGTTATTTCATTTTTTTTTTTCTTTCTTTTATGTTACAAAAGAGTGAGAGATACATTAATGATTTGTTTGTGTATGTATAGCTGGAGGCCTGGAGAATGACATAGGATACTTTTTACTTTAGGAGATTATCTCAATACCATTGGAAAAAAATACTTTATAATATAAGCCACAACTTAAAAAAGAACATTAGTGTACAGTGGAAACTTATTGGTTGTTTTACTGTCTATTATTTTGGTTAGTTTTACTTACTTGTTGAACAAATGGTTGTCCACTTTGAGCTTGGAGTAAGCCCTAAAGTCATCAGGCAACAGCATAACAGGTATAGAAACATGACTCAGCTCATTTATCTAAAACAAGAATGTTTTATAATTTCAAGCCCATCAGTATAATATTTATTAATAGAAAATATTTAATGTACAAAGTTTATAAAAAAATCTTAATTATAAACTAATATATGAAATTTGATTGATCCATAATGTATTCCAAATTAAATAGGGTTTTATAAGCAATGGAATAAACCATAGTCCTATAGACTATACTATAGTTAATTATATTGAATAAAAATCTTATAATACTTAGCAAATATATATTAACATGTCATGTTCTAAAGTGTAATACTAATTTATTTTATAAGTAAGTTTTTTTATTCAAATGTTAATATACTTAAATAAATGATACTTGGCACTTATTTGGGTGTTAAAGCCTTCAACGTAATAATAAAGTGCTATATTTAGAAAACAATAGTGTTTATTATTTTATTTCTGATCATTTGCCAGCAATTGAAAATATTGTATTCTTAGAGAATATGTAGAAGAGCTTAATTAAATTCTAGTTGGGAAATAAAAAAAGAATGGTAAAAAACCTGTTTCCACTAAAGTTATTGTTTATCAACTTAGTTCAAAAATCAAATACAATTCCAATTCCTTCAATTATATCATTTCAGTGTTTAATATAAATAATGTATTTACCGTGTGATTAACACCCCACATAAAAACAGACAGTAACGGTTCATTAGCACGAAATAATTTCACTTTCTGATGTTTCACGCGAATATGTTTCTTTTTCAATTTGCTCAATCCAGTGCTGGGAACGGACATTTTGGATTTGTTTACAAGATTCGGTCAACAGTCTCGTGATGTAATGAAAATTTAAAACAAATATTTAAACCATTTTTAGCATGGCGAATCCGAATAAACTACGCAGGAATTTGAATTAATAAGTTATTTATTACAGAAACTCGACACCCATCGATGGGGCAAACGGCTTTTTGACAGGCGAAATCAGACGAATTAATAATGTACACAGACAAAAAATTCAAAAAGCATGTCGAGTGCTAACCAATTTCAACCACGGATTTCAACAATGTAGCCTACATATTTTATAAGAATAACATCCAATGATCCATAATATATGATTTATTCGTTTGTAAATTGTTTTTTTTTTTAATCATATTATTGTACGTATATCTTTATTCTTAGAAATAATTTTAACTGTACGTAAAATTTATATTCAGGACTTAATATTATATTGTCTCAACCTAAATTGTAATGTGAACTGAACCTTTATTTTTATTAAATATTTGTGTCATACGAAAAACATATTTTACCGTGGCAATATATCATAATTTATAGTTTTATACAGTAATAATTTATATTAAACTTGAAGTTGAACTTCCTTGCGCTCATGAGTATAAGTTTAAGGTCATATCACAATTAATGATGCCCATGACCATTGTTTGTCAAATTCTATTTAAGGTACCTACTACTACTTTTATTAATTTGGTCTCAAGGACATCGTCTAAGATTAGTAGATCAGCAAAACTAAAATTTTCACTCCTTTGCTTTGTGTGATATTAAAAGTTTTAATTAAATATTTGACTTACATATTATTATAAGCGTACAGATTATTATTATTGTTAGTCGGTGAAACTAGATTTTAAAATTTTTAATATTTTTCTTTGACCACAAGTACTTTGGTCTAACGTCACGTCACGGCCGTATAAGAAAACTATTGTCACGATAAGCCAACGTACACCCACTACTCTTGATGCTGGACCTTTTTTATAGACCGTGGGCTAAAGCCTTGTGTTATGTGTAGGCTGTGGCAGGCGGTGACAACCATAGATGAATAATAAACGATACTTACTATACTCTTAACTCTATGAAATATGAATAAACGTGACAACTGACAAGTGACAATTGACAGGTGACGGCGCGGCCGCGGCCCGTGAGCGTAGATTTAATTATTTTTATTAATTCTAATATTTATTAGCAATATAAAATAATTCGTACTTCATAAATATTGTTGTACAAAAGCTCCGTTGGCTGCAAGAATTGATAAAAAAATATGGTTATTCCAAGTCCTTTCGTGTATTGGGCACAAACTGATAAAATTATATCATTAAAAATTGATTTAAAAAATGTTTCTAAGCCGGATATAAATCTCTGTGAAAATAATATTAAATTCGCTACTCTGGGTGTCGGTGCCCATGGCGATTGTCATTATGAATTTAGTTTAGATTTATTTTCATCTGTTAAACCCGTAAGTATATTAGTATAATTTATAAAATCTTACTTTACAAAGTATTAGTATTTATCATACTAGAATTTCATCATAGAAAATCTAATGATGTACTAAATTCCATGATTAATTTATTTTGCTGAAGGCTTGATGAAACCATTGTAATATGGCTTATTTTTCAAAAAATGTGTTTTACAGAACACAGATGAAGCAACATCGGTTCGAATATTTGATAATAGAGTTGAAGTTATATTGCATAAAGACAAAGTAGCTTGGTGGCCAAGACTTACTGCTCAGCCTCAGAAACCAGCTTGGTTAAAGGTAAAAGTATTTATGTATTTTTGTCAATAACTCTTGAATATTTTTATCAATAACGCCTATTGCACAGTTAGGAATTCATAAGGGATGAAACATCTATTGCAAAGGTTACCAGGTGATTTTTAATTAAAAAGAGATTTTATTTTGCAACTCACTTATATTGCGATTTTTTATTTTTGTTGATTGTGGTCCAGATAAACTTTGATTTATGGAAATCTGAAGATGGGCATGATGATAGTGAAGAAGAATCTCGTGATGTCATGAAAGATTACCCAGGCATGTATGAACAACTGCAAAAAGAGGAAATTGGATATAGAAGAGGTATGTTAAGTTTTTAATTCTCACTACATTGAAATTAATATTTAACTTACAGATACCATAATTTGTTAGACAGCTTTCTTAATCTTAGTAATTTTTTTATTAGCTACCATATTAACAAATAAATCAAAACACATATATATGTAATAAAATTCTGAGTTGAATCTCTACATTGAATATTTTTTATAAAATCCTTTTTAAACTGTTACCATTAGAAATATTTTCTGGCTGTCTGTATGTAATGGTATCACAAGGAAACTAGTGGACAGATTTCAATAACATTTGGTTTGTCTATAGTTAAAATATCTTATATCTAAGAAAGCTTTACTAATGTATGTAGGGATGAACCTGAACAGAGCAAGGGTGAGGTAATATATTTTTAATCATAAAAGATAAGATTGAGTTTTTCATTATCACAATGTCATGTTATCACTTAAAGCATAATAAAATTACTTACTTTATGAGATGCCCTTTGTTTGAGGTGACTGCCAATACATGGATTTCTGAATAATTGGTCTTGAAAGTTTCATTACTTTAATGCATTTATTTCATACAAAACCATGTAATTATATAAATGGAGTGTATATTTAATATTATATGTATATTAAAGTATAAACTTTCTATTCTAGATCAATTTCTAATTGTTGTAACAAAGTTAGATTGTGTATATAATATTCACAATTTAAAGACGAGAATAACTTACTATGACTATCAAATTTGCATTCAATAGACTAAATGAAAGTGAAATACAATTTATTGTGCTAGTGCAAATAAAAATTGGAAGTTTACAAAATATTTATTTGTATATTTAACATTTCATGTTAAATATTTTAATTTCATAATCCTAATTTGTTGACAAAATGTAAATCTTTCAATAAATCTAGTACTAGCTATATTTAATTAAATGAATTAAAAAAGAAATTTATTAAGAGTTTCACCTCTATGTAACTATTCATTAGTAGTTCTTTTGATACAGTAAAAACAGTTAGTTATCAAGTGTTATCCTCATAGTATTGTTTGTAGATACAATACCGTGTAGATAATTATCGTGTGACTAGTCAAAACTTTGCATTTTGTACAAATAAGTAGTTCTCAGGTGTTTCGTTTTGATATTCAGAATATCCAATTCTGTATTATCAGAACCAAAGTCGGAAATGGAAATGTGCAAGCAATGTAGGAACCTACCAAAATTCAAGAAACTATACATATTATGTAGCATAGATACAACAAATGTGTAATAATTGTTATCAATAATTAATTACATATTTTCTTATCAATAAACCTCTTTAGTGCATTTCTTATATAATTTTAACTCCGATAAATTATAATATTTGATAAGTGATAATTCTTGAATCATTTACCTCTCTACTTTCGTACCATTTTTTTTAATTAAACTTTTTTTTTCTAATTTATACAAAGATTAATATAACTATGATGGTTTCAGAAGAGTTCAAGAAGGTCTATCTAGTGATGTACAATTTTTTCCAATTCATTGGGTTTATGTACGTGTTAAGTGTAATGGGGATACGCTACGCCAAGTTGGAGTACGACTCGGTGGCCGATACATACGAACACGTCGGGCCCGCTATGAAGTTCCTACAACTTATGATGTTTTTAGAAGTTATGCATCCGTTATTTGGATATACAAAGGTAAGGTTTCAATATCATCCTTATAAATAAGAAGGCCTTAAAAATATTTTTGTACTACACTGTATTCAGGGCCGCCGCTAGCTAGTTTGAGCGCCCTTGTGCAATATCGGTTATGCCGCCCAAGTCATCATCGCAGTAATTAAATAAGTTATGTTTAAAAAGCCGAATATGTCAGTAAACGTTTTTAACTCATCGAATCTGTCCTTTAATTTTTAGTTATTTAAAAATATATTAAACATGCAAATTATGAAAATTTTTCGTTTTCGTTTCGATATCTGTATTTGCCGCCCCCTTGAAAATGCCGTCCTTGTGCGGTGCACACTTTGCACCTTAGCACGCGGCGGGCCTGTTGCATTGTCTTGTAAGAGTTAGGATCTGGGGTCGAAGATATTTTATATTTCAGCTATTACATGTTTTCAACTAATAAGGGAAAACATTGTGGGTAAAACTGAACTCTTTCTGACTTTTAATCCGTCCTACCCACATTTGGCCAGCTTGGAGGATTTTGGCCTAATCCCATATTAAAGAGGCCCGTGCCCAGTAGTGAGGCATCAAAAAGGACTGAAGTATCAGGATTAACAGTTTTTATGTAGATTATGGGTACAGGTTATATTTTAATATGTTATCATTTATATTTTTCTTTTGTATGTTACAAGAAATCTGCGCCGTTTCGCAGAAATTATAAGTACAATGATGTCCTTTCTTAATTCTTACGTACGTATACGTATTTAATTACTCAAGTAAAAAAAACTATTATTTCATAATTTAAAGTTGGTACAGCAAAAAGTTGGTACAGCAAGTTTTCATTTAAAAAAAACTACCTACATTCACACATCAAAGTTATCAATGCATATAAATAAAATTGAAGTGTCCGTTTTTAATTTCAAATTATATACATGACTAGCCTTTTCCGCAGCTCCGCTCGCGTTCTAAAGGCTGAAAATCAAAAAAAATATTTTTTCCCGTTTTTGCAACGCGACGTTTTTAATTAATGTTCCGCTCCTATTGATGTAATATAGCCTATAGCCTTCCTCGATAAATGGATTATCAAACACAAAAAGAATTTTTCAATTCGGACCAGTAGTTCCTGAGATTAGCGCGTTCAACCAAACGAACAAACAAACAAACTCTTCAGCTTTATAATATTAGTATAGATATGTATAATGTATGAGTATTGTTGTCTCAGGGCGGCGTGCTAGTGCCATTGATGCAAGTTAGCGGCCGCGCTTTCGTGCTATTCGCCATGATCGAGGCCGAGCCTCGCATGCAAACCAAGCCTGTCGTCTTCTATCTGTTCTTAGTTTGGAGTATTGTTGAAGTAATCAGGTAAGAAATGTATATACGTAACAACTGGCATCTATAGTAGATATTTAGGACGTAACTATGTGTTATAATGTGACCGTAAAATTGTCAATACCGTTAGATTATAATTTATCGAACCGTCAAATAGTGAAATTCTATGCAACGGAACGCACCTCGCACGTTGATTGATTGTTTAAAAGTTCTAGCTGTTAATGGTATGCGCTTGCCTAGTAAGAAAGATAGGGTTCTAAATAAGGTTTGAGTTATTTTTAAGTCGAAATCAATTTACAATTACGAAAACACTTTTTTTACATTCAAACACAACTAACCAACAAATATGGCGGTACGTTCAACCAATCAGCGCGCGGGGTGTGTTCCATTTACAATTTCGCGAGATTGTAAACTGCCAAATTATAATGTAACGGTATTTACAATTTTTCGGTGACCTTACAACTAGATCTTACAAATGAAACTATCTTTTCGGATATTTCATTATAGTTAGACAGTTTCATTTATAATGTCAAGTATTCGCGTAAACCTAAGAAAGTATTATGACCTATATATCGTAGATCAGTACATTAAACATTACGTACATTTTATCGAAATAGCTATATAAACGCTCATTTATATTACTAAGACTACTAGGTACTATGAGGTAACTGCCTCAGTGGTTTTAACATTCATTATACTGTATACATATATTAGTAATCCATTGTTACTCAGGCATATCTTTTACACAATTAAGGTAAAAGGTGATTTAAAGTTAAAATATTTATTAACCTAATTTAAATGTTGCATGGTTAAAAATACTTAACTTTTTTGAGAAATAAACATGTCTGTAATATTTAAGTCATGTTTTTTTTTCATTTATATAGTTTTTTTTTGTTTTCTAGGTATCCATTCTACATATCACTGTTGTATAAGAAAGACATCTATATACTAACATGGCTCCGCTACACAATGTGGATACCACTCTACCCGCTAGGAGTCTTATGTGAATCCATCATTATATTACGTAACATACCATACTTTGAAGAAACCCAAAGATTTACAGTTTCTATGCCAAATGAATGGAACTTTGCCTTCCATATGCCATCATTTTTAAGGATATATCTATTGGTACTAACTTTCCCTGGTCTATTCTTTGTTATGAATCATATGCGTAAATTGAGGTCTGCTAAGTTGAAAACAAAAATAGTCATTAAGAAATGTAAATAAGTTTTAAAAAGTGTGACAGGAGTTTACTTCTAAAGGAAACATAATGTTTAATAATTATATATTTAACATTATTATTAAAATTAAATGAGTATTAGTAGTAATTTTAATAACTTTTTTTCATATTCTCAGAAAAAATCAAGGGCTCATTTGATATTCGTATTGTATTAAAATTTCCAGGGGCCTTATAATATGAATATTGGTTCTTAAGGAGTAAACTCCAAAAAATAGATGTACATTCTAAGCACATAATGCAATATACAAGGCAATAAACTTTTTGTAAAATTATGAATAGTTGACTTGAACTTTGTATTTTCAGTTTGGGATGGGATTATTATGGCAATATTTATATGAAAAATCATATTATTTATGTACTTTGTTATTTTTATGTCATAAATTCAATAATTTTACTCTATAATTACCTAAATATACCTTATTTGAGAAGGTTTATAAACATGATGGTAATCCCTATTCAAAAATATATGTTATTCATCACAAAAAATAATATGTTAAATCTAAGAATTTGGTTTTTAGTCCTTAAAATGCAAGCGAAGCCGCGGGAAAAACTAGTTTATTATATCTATTGGTTTTATTTGTATTTTGTACCTATTAGCTTTTGTCACCTTTATCCTATAGTGGAAGTAACATTAAAATCTGTCCAGTAATTTCGGAGATAGTAAAAACCTTAACCTTTAAAATAATTCAAATTACAAACTGACATTTAATTTTATTTATCTATATAGATGATAGATTTGAATAGCTCTAAATGGCTTTAAAAATGCACATGTTTAGGCTTATTTAATATGTACATTCGACGTTATATATTAATAGCAAAAGCATTCTTTTAAATTAAATTTTTAGTAAGTTAATAAAACCTCTGCATAATATTATATTAAAACGTGGTTGTGCTTTATTTTTAATATACCTAGAAAATAATCTTTCCTTAAGTTCTCGTAATATATGAAATTGGTATTATAATTTTATTTTACAGTTTACAGATTATTGCATTTATACCTTATAATTTAAAAACTTTTTTGTTTTATACATGATATCCATGATTTTATAAATTTTTTTGACTTTGAGACCTCTAAAACCCTTGTCTCTCCTGAGACTGTTTGCTGTAAAGCATTTGAAACGTCGGGAATTAAAAATGAATATAAATCCACGACAAAATCCGAAAAGATTTATTTAAAATGTAAAATATATGCATAAGTCTAAGGAAGTATTATTTAATGTAATGATATAATAATAAGTAAATAAGTTAAATTAACTTGCAATAATTATAAATTTAGATATTATGCAGTTAATGAATTGTAACTATAAATTAAGATTAGTGAATATGGGAAATGTGCACATTTTTCTATATGAATAAAATATTTCAGCAAATATAATGTACTTATAACTTATTTTCTGTTTTGTCAAGGATCCTACACTGAAACAATAAATATATTGATGCAGTTAATTTTGCAAAAATCATAACCGTATCACCTTTCATTGGCTTAAAATAGGGATATACCAAATTTAACAATTTTTGTCTGCACTTTGCTAATGGTGCTTCAACAGTGTTTAATATGTATAAGTCACTTGAAAACAATGTGAAGTAACTAGTTTTAAATATTATATTGATAGCCACACTTGGAACTTCTTAAATAAAGTTAGTGTAGATATTTGAACAAGTACCAAATGTAGTAGATGCTCCGAAATATGCTCCAGTGGAGTTAATATTTTTTTTTGCCATATTATTATTTATTATGTTAGAGAGTTAAAAATCACTGTATGTATCTTTTAACTTGTACAGAAGAAGTCAAATAAAAACAAATTGACTAATCAATCATTTTTTAATTCAGACCAAGCAACTACAAACATGTTACACTTTAGTCAACTTGTGAACTAGTTTCCTTTTTTAATAGGACATACAAATCAGCCACTGTATTTGAGTATTCAAGATACCATAATGTTAAATGAATTTCAGGCATCATTGACTGACTTATAATATCCACATTTTAATTAATTTTGCATCTAAGAACGCAGCTTAATATAAGCCCTCTTGAACCATTCATATGGGGAGCTGTGGGCATAATATTCATGGAAGATTGGTTCCACCAATGTGTCTGGAGGCACATTTGTATAGATACGTTCTCCATAGTAGGTTCCCACCTGTAATATAAACAAGGTGAATAATTAAGTGTTTTTCACTGAAAAGGTATATATAATTTAGAATAAAGTTATCATACCTCCCATCCAGGCACATCGCGCATAAGTTCCGTTTCCGCATCACGGTTTCTACGAAGCTGTTTCAGGTATTCCCTATCTCTTTCAGCCAGCAACATTGGGTATATAGCCATCTTGGCAGATCGCATTTCAATCTCATTCTTGCGAATACTCTTGTGGGTTATGTTATAAAGGTATAAAGCAACTGCAGTTATCCCAAGATAACCAGCGAACATAGTATACCCTTAAATATTTTTTAATTATTATAACAATGCATTGATTCATATTTATATTTATTTCTAAAACTTATGACATGTATATTTAATGAATCACACTCAAAAAAGGGGATATGTTACTACAATTAGGGATATTTTCTTTTAAAAACAGTGATATGAAGACCTAACCTAAACAATAAAATTACGTAACTTGTTTTAGTAAAAATAGCACAAACAAACACTTTTTTATATAAACTCACCGCTGAAGTATTGTTTTGCGGGTAGCCTTTTAAAGGGTATAGGTTTGTAGCCTCCCGGAGGAGGCAAATCTTGTTTTCGAGCTAGCTGACAAGCCTCAGCCATTTTTGAGCCTCGACTGTGACAGTGACATTTAAAACACTTACAAAATTAATGTCTATGGCACGGTCTAGGACCGTGGTCTATGGCTTATCTTTGCAGCGACAGATAGTATATGAATATTCAACAAAACATCAAAGCTATGATCACATACTACGTTACCTCGCAACAAGTGTAAATAACAATAATTTGAACACATCCACAGAGTACATTGGTAAAATATACTCTTACACACAAGTTTTTATTTGATTTTAACAGAAAAATTGTGAAATGGATGAAGAAGTGCAAGCTGATATATCTGCATCTTTGCAAGAAGATACAGAGTTAAAGATAAGACCATTAGAACGCATAAAACTTCATCCAAAAGTTCCAATTGAACCATCAGCTTATGGTAAAGGAAAAAACTTTAGCCGTCCCTGGATACTTCAAGATGGTCGGGAAGTACCTTGCCAGGGAAGTGAAATGCGCGACAGTTATAGAATACCTAGAAAACCAAAGCAAACTGAGGGTAATTTTTATATTATCGCATAAAAATACTATAAATACATGTATTCGATTGATTTATTATTCGCAATTTCATACAGCAATGACGAAAACAATTTAAAATGTGTGTTAAACATACATATACTTAGGTATCTAAATGTGGACATTTTTTACACAATATAACAATTTATTTTCGTTACATTTTAAGGTATTCGAAAACGCATGTTAACTGATTTTTTTTGGGAACAAATGCTTGACGAAGTTATTGACGAACTAGCGACATCACAGCCAGTTGCAGAATACTGTTCCGAGTATGATGCAAATTTTGTAAAAGATCAATTTGAACCGCGTAATTTAGAGTTAACTGCTGACAAGAATGTACGTATATATCACATTATTGATAATAGTTATTTAACGTGTTTAATATCAAAATATTACATTTTTTAAAATAATTTATAGATGCATCTTAAGTATCCATTATATGGGACTGGATCAAGTGCAATTACCTACTATAGTGAAAATATAAAGAAGTCTGGTCCTGTAAGTTTTGATTCAAAATAATGAATTTATGAACTATTTATATATTCAGTATTCAGCCTAGAAAGTTTTATTTAATGAAAAAAAAAGAAAAATTATATTACTTAATGAATTGACTTTACAGGGAGAGATTTTGGAGAAATTTCGAAGATGCCAATATTTTACTAAACCAATGGAAGAGAGATTAGATAATGGATGGGTGTTATAATTTTTTTTGTTGAAAACTTATGTACCTACTATTTTTTTTATTTAAAATAAATGATTTTTAACACAAATTACTTTATTTCATTTTAACTAAACACAAAATTTACATTTTAAAATAACAAATCTTCATCATCCCAATTATGAGGGTAGCAAAACGGATTGAAGTCACCAGCAGACACGGTTGTTGAAGAAATAACGCCTGAGTAAATACGAGCAAGACACTCTAATGATTCCTTGGGGGAAATCGGTGGTGTGTTGGAATTATCTGTCATAAAACAAAAAAATGGGGATTTGTTTTATAAACATCTTTCATTATAATAATGTAATTTAAATATTGAATAAAAACGTACCGCTTTTACCGCTACCGCCATAAATAGGTTTCTTATTAGATTTCAATAGAGATTGACTGAAGTTTTTCTTGGCCTTTACCATTTTTAATCGGTGAAATTCTTCACGTTCCTGCAAATTTGTTATTGCTATATGCAATTACGTACATGTATATTTTGTATTTAAAGAATTTATAGAAGAATTTATTACCCTTTCATCCATCTCGATCAATATGTAGCTTTCAGTATTGTGTAGTTTGGGTAGTATTATTTTTTCAATGCCGTTTACCTTCCTAAAATAAATAAATATCTATTATTAATAATAAAATATAATTGATAATAATAACGTAAGAATACTTATTTTCAAATGAAGTAGGTATTTGATGCGTACCTTAATGTCGATTTTATAGCTTCATCGAGTAACAAGCATGTGTTTCGTAAAGATGCAAATGTAAGTAGTAACTCAACAGCTTTTCTAAAGGCCTTCTTAGTTTCTGTAGTTCTATGTCCACCGGCACCGAGGCCAGCGTAACGAAGTGTATTATTAACTGTATAATCTTCTTTTATTTGAAGAGATACTGTCGCTACCCCAGATATATTTTCTGGGACTCGATGTACACGAATTTGAGCCTGTTACATGAATTGTTAACAAATTTTTAATGAATATTAAAATATTAAATGGCCTATACGGGTGGGTAGATACATTTTTGAATATAATAGTAAAAGTATAAATATATTAATAAATTATCGAATTACTTCCTCTACATTCTCAAGAACTAAAGCATTGGACTCTCCATTAGTAAACTTGATAGCAGCTAGAGAAATATACGCTTCTTTTAATGTGTGACTTAGGATCGCCTGCGTAGTAGCTAATTCAGCGGCGGCTTGGCGACCCCTCACACGAAGAGCTTCTGCCTTTCTTTTTAACAATTGATATCCTCTATTAACTTTTTCTTGGCGATTTTTTATTTCTCGTAACATAAATAAAGATGCAGTAACGGGATAACGATTTTCAATATTCATTGTTATTAAATGATATTTTTTTCGTTTACTTATTCCTTTTCGTTTTTAAACAATTAATAAAATTTATTTGCTATGACTTATTGTCATAATTTATCACAATATTTTTTTAAATGACAATATTGTAAATAATATAGGTAAACAAACTATCTTAATTTATTTTTTCTGAACGTAATGGACGCCTGCCTTTCTTGATTCTTCTTTCAATCATTTCAGAACTGACATTTGCAATGTCAAAACACTGTCTTGTGGTAAAAGATGCATTCTCCGAAAATAACATAAATAAAAGTTAATCAAGATTATTAAGCCCAATAATAATGTCAGGAGGACTTATAGACAAAGTTTATATAGGTCTGGACAATGCGCCGGCCGCATTTGATATAAAATCAAGAATTCTTGGACCTGTGAGTTACTCAACATGTTCTGCCTAGGATTCATTAGTTATTCATCTTTTTTCGTTTTAACGTTATATAATTTTAATTTACAGAATGGTACTAACTTAGAATATATAAGATCTGAAACTGGAGTTGTTGCTGTGCTAAAAAGTGACAAATTCGAACCATTGCATTTAGCACTTCACCACACGCGATCAGAGGCATTGGCTGCGGCAAGGTCATTGGCACAAAATCTAATTGAAACTATACGAGCAGAATTAGCGCAGTGGAGTGCCGCTCAGGCGGGCGGGCCTCCACCTGCGCTGAATGTTCCACCGCCGACCCTCACCACAACTGCGGCCCCTCCTCCCGTACCTCCACCGGTCGTTTCTGTTTCATTATCAACTCCATCAACACTAACAACTTCAACTCACCCTACAGTAATTCCACCAGTAGTTAGTGTAGCCCCAACCAACACACCCCTCATGACTGTCAGACAGCCTACAGTACTACAGCTACTACAGCCACAACAACAATATGTGCTCAATCAAGAGAGTGGTCAATTAATCCCTATAGTGCAACCTGGAGTACAAGTTTCAAATACAAATTTCACATCTCTGCCAATAGCACAGTCATTAAATGCAATACAGCAACCAAATTTTGGAACACAAATGTTTGATTTATCTATGCAACCTGTAAATGTCACTCAACTGCGATTAGGTGGAGTGCCTTCATCAATGTCAATGATTTTATCGAATGGTCTACCGTTTCAACAAGCAAGTTTAACTGGAGCTGATACCACAACAGTAAGCTCCGCTACAGCCCCAGTAGTTTGTGCAGCGCAAAGTACAAATTCTTCACAAAAAATTCTATATAGCACTGATAAAGGAGATAAGGATATAAAGTACCAACTACAAGGTACTGAAACTATGCAATGGACAGTTCCAGGATCACAAACTATGCTCATACCATATCAACAGCTGCAAGACTTGACATCAAATCAAGCGGGTTTGACTAATATTCAGCCACAACAATTTGTATCAGTAAGTAATTACTTTTCTAATCAAGTACCAATTTGATCAGAAATCTTATTCAATAAATAAATATGTTATTTATGACAGAAATTACATTTTAATTTAATTTATTCCAGATTGCACCTGCAAATAGTTTTCAACAAACATCTCTGCCATTGTCAGCAGTACAGCTACAACAGTTACAAGCAACTGGCACATTTATGCAATTAAATCAAAAGGTAATAATTTTTTTTGTGATACCTTTTTTTTGCAACAATAATAATATTTTTCTTTGAACATTTCAAATTTTTAATTTATTTACATATAAAAAAGGTTTACAAGTTGTTTTTGGATATTTCTTAATATGTGCTTACCTTTATAATGCAATATTGAATATTGACATTAATAAAAAACAAAATAAGCATATTATTAATTTTTTGTAGTATGAAAGTTTAAAAGTTATTTTATAATTTGAAGGTGTATTTACCTTGTTTTATCTCAATATAATAGAAAACATTTAAGTTAATGTAAATAGTGGTTTTTATGCAAAACTGTATTTGTACTTGGGAAGAATGTAATAAAAATTCTAACATTTTTTTAACAGCCAATAGTAAGCAGTGCGTCCTTAATAAATATTATTTCAAGTGGCCAAGCGTCCTCTCCACAAATTATATCAGTGAGCAAATGCAAATATTACATTAGCATTTCATCATACTAATATAATTTCTACTCTTTTTCCCTCATTTATTGTCAGCTTTTAATCATTGAAATATTTATTTGCGTTTTATCATAAATATAGATTAACCCTATTGCATATTGTTGTTGTCAGGATCCTTGACAAAGCAGACGAGAGGTTAAAGAATCTGTTACATTATACATATCTAGAGACTAAATACATATATATTTACTACAAAAATAGAATGAAAAGCACTAAAAAAGTGAATATTAAAAAATTTATAAAATATTAGATTAAATTTGTTTGTAATAAATGTATAATGCATATTTTATTAATGTAACAGTCTCTTGCTATATATCTTTCAGCTTTCACAGTGCATACCTACTTATTTTGTTGCATATAACGTCCTTTTGTTTTAATCACATATTTATACCATCTTTTATTAGATATCGGGATATTTTCATTGGTAGATGTTAATAATGAAGTTTAAAGTTTTAAAACATAATTGTTTACTCACAGTTTACTTTCTTTAACTAGTTCAAGCATACAATGCATTTAACCCGATGTACCTTCATTGTACTATCACTAGCCTTTTCATTAATTGGTCTTTGGGCTTTTCTTTATAGTTTAAATGTTCAATTTAGCAAATAGTAAGTTATTTTTAAAACATTTTAGAGTTCCTCAACTCCTACTAAAAATTCTGGCCAAGAAGCACGAGGTCAGAAGAGACTATCAGATGGTACGCCAAATCAATTACAACTAAGGCCTATAGCGCCTGCTGGGTGAGTGCCGATTTCTTTAATATCATATTAATAAAAGTAAAATACTTTCTAGGTTCCTCGAAAAGCTAAATATATTTGGAAATTGATATAATTTTACACTAGAATCATTTTAATTATCTGTACATGGCCTTTCAAAGTTTTTCCAAAAATATTTAGTGTCGTATACTAGTCGTCGCAAATAAAACTTGGAGAGAGCAGCCTACGAGTTTCATGACCATAGTGGATTCAGATTTTGCTGTTTCGAACAAATTTTTACACTTTTTTATTGAACATAATAGAAAATTGAAGACATGAATAGATGAAGGAGATGAGTAAAAAAAATCTAATAAAATTTAAAATCTGTCTACACTCATAACACCGACATCTATGCATAAAACAGTGAAATTTTGAAAATGTATCACTTTCATCCATTTACGTCTTCAATTACCAAAAATTAATTCATAAAGTGAATTAAACTTCGAAAACTAAGTAAGTTTAGTAAGTGCATGTCATTTTAAAATTCAAATTAATTTTTCAAGTCTGTTTTATGAATTTGAATAACATTGTGTGTATTGAAACGATACGATGCCGCAGGTCGCATGTAAGCCAAGACAAGAGTTCCTCAAGAGATACCCGATCTTGGACCACTTCTACAGGTACATTGAGATTTACTGAACATTTTATATGCGAGATTATTTATTTTAAACTACATCAGAATAATCTAATTTATTCTTCATTTAATATTCAAATAGAAACTAATTTATTCTTCATTTAATATTCAAATAGTTATTTTAAAAATAGCTCGCATATAAAATGTCTCAAAATTCCCCATTTCTAACCTTTTGTAGTATTTTATAGAAATAATATTGCGTTGCGTAAAAATATAATCATGAAACATATGTATTTAGAAAAGCGAAGCGATTTGTTTTCAGTTGTCCATTTCTTCACGTCATGTCAATCATCATATAGTAATACTAGCTGTACCCGCGGCTTCGCCCGCGTTCTTTTTTTTAATTGCTAATCAACGTCATTTTGTTGATCTGTAGGAAAAAAAATTGTCTAAAAAATAAAAAATAAAAATTAGGGGTGGACTACCCTTAACATTTAGGGGGATGAAAAATAGATGTTGGCCGATTCTCAGACCTACTCAATATGCTCACAAAATTTTATGAGAATCGGTCAAGCCGTTTCGGAGGAGTATGGGAACGAACATTGTGACACGAGAATTTTATATATAAGATTTTTTATTTGAGTATCTATCTTATAGCATTTTTAGGTCACCTCGAGTAGAATTGACTTCTTGAATCGTGTTTATGAAGATACTTGAGAAGAGCCCTGAAATTTCTTCCATGCTAATAAATTTTAAATAATGCTTTCTTAGATTTACGCGAATATTTGACAATATCAATGAAACTATCTTTTAGGATTTTGTCGCGGATTTATTTTGATTTTTGTTTTCCGACGTTTCGAATGCTTTACAGCAATTATGGTCACGGGGGAGACTTTAAATGTTAATTTCACAGCATCTTCAAGCTTTCAAGGCAATGGAAGTCTACATACTTATTTTTTATCCAGTCCATTTATTGTAAAACAACACTGCATGTTTTCGTTTTAATTGTGGTTTACTTTGAAACTCTTGTATGTGACAAGATTAAAAAAATGATAGGTACATGGCGTATATTCAATATGTAAGTTATATTTTATGTGTAGAGCAATGGCGTAAAGCGTATATCAATTAATTATCAAAAAAATATATGATATTATCGTCATCGGTAAACCTCGCGAGAAAACTGCACGTCTGACAGAGCCTGCAAGTTTCTGAAATACATGTGAAGCGAGGCCCATTCCCAGCAGTGTTAAGTTAAAAGTGGGTGAATACAATAATATATTACATTAATATCGTAAGGTGCCAAATTGAAACGCGATAAATATTAAAAGCGTAAATTATAAAAATTATATTAAATGGAATTTTGGCGCACGCTAGTTTTAAATATTTCATAGTTTGGCTTATGTTCCAACACTTAGGTCCGACTCGCGCTGATAAGGTGAGGAGTTTGCTGTAACAACTGCAGATTTTTCTTCCTGCCTATTTTTCAATTTTAAGTTCTTTTCCAAACATTTTTGTACATTTTTTACAGATTATTCGTATTCTCATCACAATACTTGACACGGGATGCCTTCATCATAGACTTCTACATCGTATATATATTTTTTACAGAGTATTTTCCTGAATATTTACCAAAAGAGTAAAACTTAAGCGTAAAGCATAAGCATTGTGCGAATAAATAATTGTTTAGTTAACAATTTCACTCTTTTCTTACAAATCACAGGGGAGAGTGCCAAGTGCAGCTGTGGAACTGTATTATTTTTATAGATGATTTTGCTTGTTTTTACTTATATTTAGCAATTATCTTCTAAGGTAGCGACTGGGATCTTCTATGCTGTTCTTCCTGGATTGACAAAACAACATTTCTATTGTAGTATTAGTTCTGATTTAAGTACACGAAGAATCTACATAAAGCTGCAGATATATTTCCTGATCAGTTTTTGAAGATATATGGAATGCGCAGAATATTGTGTGGTTGTTTATACATAATTTTAATAGGTATAATTAATATGGATAACTGTATAGATTGTTCTTTTGTAATATTTTTTAAAATTTTTCAATTAGGTGCAGAACTTCAGCCAAGATGCGGAAAAAACTCATTATTTTTTAGTATTTGCTCTGTTCAAGCAGTGTCATGCATCATTTTCATATTCATCGATTATTTATAATTTATCCTACAATGCATGCATGATGCACTTTAATACATATATAATTATGCGATTGCGTAGTATTCTTGAGTAGCGTAAGCTTTTTGCAATACAATCATACTCTGTAGAATAAAGTGTCTAAAATAATGATAGTTTAGAATTATTGAAAAAAAATAGAAGATTTAAATTATTGTTTAGACAACTTTATACTATGGGTACGATATTTTATGTAAATAATAGACATTACCAACTTATTCCATACAGCTAGGGACAACACCATGGTCAGTATGGGGATGAAAATAAATCCCGCCCATGGAACTATCATCCATGTGTCGTCGGGACAACAGACTAAGTAAGAATGTTATTACAATTAAAATTATTCAGATAATAATAAAATAAGAATCATTATAAAATTGTAATTTAATATTTTCAGTGTCTCAGCTTCATCGGTGACTCAGGATGGTTCAGGAATGTATATAAAACAAATAGATAGAAACGCCATACAAATTCAGTCCACAAAAGATGGTCAAAAGCAGGAATTAACCACAAATAAATTGCAAAACGCGACACAAAACGTTCAAATGATAACAGTCCCTCAAGGAATGACCGTTTTACAAAACCCACTCAATATAAGTCAGATGCCAACAGTGATCGGGCAGCCGAATAGCCAAGTTTATATGATACCAACAAATCATTCAAATTTTCAAGGTGGTCTTCCCCCAGGTCTGATCGGGCAGCAAATGTTACAAGCGGGACAAAATGTGACAGTGATGCAACCGAATCAGCTCGGGATGCATGGAGGAGTACAATATAATATGCCATTGATGCAAATGAATATGCCCAACAACCAATACATGCAGGGATTAAATCTCAACACGCAACTTTCAACGCAGCAGTTAAATGCAGCTTTAGCGGGACAACAGTTGGCAAATTCTAATTTAACCGTTTCCGGGACGATTCCAATAGTCCAAGCTCCACCTTCCTCTCCCATGACTAACTCTACTATACCAGTAACTCAACCGCCTCCCGTTCATCAACTTGTACAACAAAGTTCCAATTTCATCACACCGACATCACAATATGCGGGAATGCCGCATCAATACGTAATGCAAGCCAACTCTGGCACAATGACTATGCCAACGAATCCTAACGTTCAGTACACGATGCCTAACCAAGCGACCACTCCTGCGCCTACTAACGGTAACGGACAGTCTACAACATCTGAAACCGATACCGCAAACGGTACAAATAATCAAACCAACTTCATTTCATCGTCATCTCAAGACGCCTACCCAATCTCCGGCACCGCTTCAGTCCAGAATCCCACTCAGACTTTCTCAAACGAAGGTACCTCGAATGGTACTTACACAAATAATCAACCGACTCAAAGTTATGGGACAAATGGCAACGGAACCCAAAACTATAACGGTACTCAGACAACCAGTCAACCTCCAAGCTACCCGACAAATGGGTCCAACCCTCAAACCCCCACGCAGTCGTACTCACAGACGACCCAAAGTTCCCAGAATACATCACAAGCTAATTTTTCGCCGTCAACAACCCCAGCGCCGAACCAATCGTACCCTGCACCTAACATGCCAAACGTGGCCTATCCTAATCAAAACCAGCAAAATCCCTATCCGAATGCTACCGGTCAGAACTTAGCCGCGTATGCAAACAATCAATACCAATACACAAGTAGACCATGGTTCCGACCGAGGTATGGGTCTCCTCAGGGTTCTCCATACAATTCCGCCGCGATCGCTCCCAACGCTCCCCCCATGCCGGTCCCTCCTCCCCCTGGAAACTATAACTTTTGGCAGGACAGTTGAGATTTGGAGATCATCGAGGCCGACATCATGCCGGACTCGTGACCATACGCCGAACTCAATGTGTATACGTACAACTAAAAACTTGCAGTGTTCAAATATATTGTAAATAAAAACCAGTGAAGTGCTATATTGTATCGTGTGTGTGATCCTATTACATATTTAAATGCGCGCCATAGACAAGAGGGACTCTGACTGAGATTTAAAAACATAGTCAATTGGAATTGTCTTTGGAAGTAAAGTTCAGTGTTTATAATAAATAGATAATTTCTAATAAATGTTGTATAATGTAATGTAAATAATTGTGCGTGTATATCTGCTAAAACAGGTTAATAAATCGCTAGAGCGCGTTACTTTAGTATAAGGACTATATGTGAATTGATGTGAATTTAGCATTTGCAAACTTAATAAGACTAGCACTGATAATACATCAGTCATCGTCATATATGTGTAATGTATTATTAAATATTTGTTGAATCTTACATACTTTCACATTTTTGTGTGAAATGTACTGTGCAGCTAATATTCTAACGTAAAAAATCGTTTAACTGAACTAAGGTAATGTCTACCGAATTGATGTTCGCAATAATTTATGTAAGACTAATTTTATTTATTTCACCAGTATGAAAATATCGAACCTACGATCTCTATAACTTTGCCTCTGCACTACAATAATAAGTGTATGAGAATTTGTCATTACCTTCTTTGTCAGAGTTCTTCTATAAACAAATTGTCGACTCTACAATTCACCTACTTATATTTAATTAATAGCGTGACTGGTGACGGAAGCGATAAAGAGTATAAGATATAAATGTAACAGACTGGTTTAATAATAAATATTACATTTATAAAATGTATAAATATATATTATAAACATACATTATGTGTCTAGCTAACTCATCTTTATCCACTGATTACGCTTTGTAAATCTCATGGACCTGTATGTATTGAAATTGAAAAAAGAATAAAATAACTAAATATATTTAAAAACAACGAAATTTTGTATTATTTACACTTTATATTAGCATTAAATTTGTGGATGTAGTATGTGTCACACAATCACGCTAAAACAGCTAATTGGATCTGAATGATATTTGGAACCGAGATTAATAAATAGACAATAGTACCTAGATTACTTTTTATCCCGGAAAATAAATGGTTATCGTGGGATAATTTGTTTTTCACTAGAAACAAACCCGAGAGAAGTGACGGAGAGTCGCTAGTGTGTAATACCAAATGGTCATTGATATATTAGTATCTTTACTGTATCAGAAAACATTCTGAGGTGCAACGTATTGTGAGGTAGATGTGATTGTTAAATGAAATTTACCATTGTCAGGAGCCTTGACGCAGACGCGATGTTAAAGTTTGCTTTATAATTTCAGTTACAAAGAGATCCGATATCACACTAAATGAATGAACCAAATATCACAAGCAGGTTATAAAATAATAAACAATATTAATTGCATAACCATTTATTTTCTACATGATATGCGTTATCTAATCGTAGGATTACAAAATATAACAGTACCATCTGTAACGGTCATATAGCTTTTAGTATAAATTCGGTAAAAATATACTTATGTCATGTAATCTCACTTCTATTTAACAGATCTCTAAGGCTAAATAGCCTCAACAAGTGACTCGACTGAAAGGAAGTAGGTACTATCTAAACAGTTCCACTGTCGTACCTTACATTTTAAAAATAACAAAAACCTAAAACAGTGATTATATTAAAAAAAAACAATTAGTACTCTGTGAAAGTAACTAATAAAAGAAGGGTGGGTAAATTATTTGTAGTAAGAAAATGATAAGCATACATAAAGTTAAATATTAAGTGAACTTAATTAAGTTTTAAAATAACTACCAAAATGGGACTAGAATTACAAACGTTTAACAAAATTTTAAATACGGACGGAGAGTTCCTCCAAGCTCGTTTCATTTATATTAGAAACCAAACAGTAAGTTATTAGTACCCTGACTATGAGCTCAAAACAAAAAACAAAATAACACCTTGAAATTCATAGTTTTTCAAAATAAATTGTATAATAGGTATTGTTTTTTTGGAAAACTTGCATACAGAACTAATAATCCAGAATAATTTAGGTCAAAAATATTTACATTGTGTTAGAAATGTCTGATAAAAACCAATTTAAATACAGTACTGTATGTATTGTGATGGAATGAATTCTTAATTTATTACGTATCGTTAATGGTACAGTTCTCGAGGCATAAGCTCAGCTTTGCATTTGTGTGAGTGCAGTGTACGGATAGGCACGACCGAAGGCGTAGCGCGTTGCGAGTTGGTTTAAACCTGTTTTAACTGGTTTTTGATGCGCGGCTATTGGCTATTAGCTATCACTCACACAAATGCAAAGCTGACCTTACGCCTCGAGAACTGTATATTGTAACGGTTAGGTTAGAATAAATAGATAGATATCTGAGATACTGAACCGCAGTACACAGTATCCTCCAAACAGAAGAAGTTTCTAAAAACTATAATTTCTGCCTCTATTCGATAATAATGAATATTTCAATAAGATTTTTCAGAAAAATATTTTATGTATTTATTATTTTATAGATTTTTTATCTTAAATGTTAAATATTTTTTACAAAAATTAAGTGAATATATTATGTAATTTTATTGTCTCTACGATTTATATACTTGGTATAACAGATATGCAACAATCTACAATTTCGCTCAATAGCACCTGATACTAAATTTTTGAACACATTTATTCAATTCAATTATTAATTAGGATGGATTAAAACAATTAAGATTTTAATTTAGGCCGTCAGTGCGTGAGTAGCCTCACCCACATTTTATTTTCTGATTTAACATACTACAAAATATTATTTGGTAATTTTAATATTTAATTTATCGTTTAAATGTATGAAAATATTTAACAACCATTTTCTCTAAAGTACCAGGGGGTTAGGCCACTTTTCTGCTGACGGCCTCAATTAGTGGTGCCATTATTAATAATATTTTTATTAACATGCAAAAATAATACATATATACATTTTAACCAACTTCTAAAAGAAAAATATTAGTTAATTTATCATTATACATTTTAATTAAAACGTTCGAGATATTTTAAATTCTGGCAACACAAAGAACTTGGCACTCGATAACAAAGGGCTGACATTTTTAATTTTTATAAGACATAATATGATAATATTTAATACAAACAGTAGTCATTATAGGGAAGTATTTATGATTGCTTTTCGAACTAACCTTATCTTTAAGGATGCAATTAAGTAACATTATTCTAACAATTTTTCTGTATTATATACCTAATACTAAAGTTACTTAAGAATATATTTTTTTAAAGCACTAATAATACACTTTCTTTAGCCTAAAGTTTAATATCAATTATGACTGAAATAGGACATGAACTTTTGGACGCTGATTGAAAATTTTTAATGGACATTTTAAGAGAAAAATTTTTAACGTTTGTCGACCTTAGTGTCGATATAAAAGAAATTGAATAAAAAAGGTTTGAAAATTAATATCATTATTTATATTTTTTTTAATTATTAGACGATAATTTTTTTGTTACTAATATAATCAAATCTTATTACTTATTATACTAAGTACAGTTTAATTATAAAAAATAATTTTCTAAAAAATTAAAATAAAAGTATTAAAAAGAAATATCAAAATTTAAAATATTATTAAAAAATATGTAATTTTAATGAGATTTTAATTTTTTGTAATTATTTTATCAATGTTCATCAAAAAGCTACAATCAGTAGGCACTCCCAATCCCCACTCCCTAGTATGTAATATAATATGTGATAATTATAATAATTATAAAAATATTTCTTTTCACTTTAAAACATGAATGACTTCACTAAAATGTATTATGGCGAATTAGAAAACGTTTTATATTCAAGTTATTATAACATTTTAGTGGTTTAGAAATCAATAATATTTTCAATAATTTGCCAATTAATTGGTTTTAATTTTTTTCATTTATTTGAAACAAATTATGTAGTTCAAATTCAGATCCGCCACACTTTTTCTTTATCATTGAAACAACTCGATAAATATAACGATTTCTTTTATAACTTCTTATATTACCAGGTTATCTTTTCAACTTAATTTATATATATTTATACATAAGTATCAAAATTATCACGTCGCGATACACTTCACTTTAATTTATTAAATGGAAGCACACGATATAATATTTGCCAAAGAAAATAGGGCTTTAGAGAATAATATAAATAATAATTTTGTTTTCTTTCGTTAAATTATTAAATCAAAGATACAATGCAAGGTGTGTTAATATCTATATAACAATATTTTACTTATAATTTGTACGTCCATATATAAACATTAATTGCTTGTTAAATTAACAAAATATATATCAAATGTATTGATCACGATCACTTTACACTTAACTATACTTAAAGTATGTCAGTTTTAAATTTTAGCCATTAAGTGAAAAAAATAATTAACGAGAACAAAATACTTTGTAATACATTTAAAGTTTTGCAACTATTTTAATAAGTACCAAAGATAAACTTACTTCTATAATATTAGGGACGGGACATTTGATTATATGCAATGGATATTACAAAATATTAATATTAAAAAAACTGTTTTATTACAGTAATGTTTTATATAATAGTAACTAGAACTTAGAAGTGAAAACTACTAAAACATATTATAATTAAATTATAAAGAAAAATATTATCTAAAACAAAAAATATAAAAAAATAATATAGCAATACTATTAAATAAAAAAAATACATCATTAAAAATGTTAGAAAAATAAATCTAAAATTAAAAATATATAACAATTAGTTATTATTAATACACAAATTAGAAGATATAAACAAAATAACGTACATACATACATATAATATGTATATACAGTTCTCGAGGCATAACCTCAGCTTTGCATTTGTGTGAGTGCAGTGTACGGATAGGCACGACAATACGGATAGACGTTGCGAGATTGGTTTAAACCTGTTCTAACTCACACAAATGCAAAGCTGAGCTTATGCCTCAAGAACTGTAATATATTACGACGACTCGTTTGTCTTACTTTGTAGTGACCCAACATATTTACGATTTTCATTTGCATATAATCCAATGTTAAGGCAAAAAAAATGCTTTCGCCTTAATGTTTTTTTGTTCATATTGAAAAAAAAAATGAAATTGCTATTATTTTTCATTGCAAACTGTACCTTATGCGTTAACTCATATGGTCCAGTTCACACTATCCTTTCAATTCCTTCTAGTTTGGTTAAAAAAAAAAACAAAATTCTCTATGAAAATGAACCTTAGAAAAGCACTTACTGTAACTTAGCACATCTTGAACAGTAATCGTTATTCTCCGGACTTCCGTAGTACATACAAAGAGGGGCTCTACAGGGCTTTGGTGATGGGGGACGGTCGTCATAGAAAGTTGACTTAGAAAGGTACAAGGTTCGATCCTGTGCAGGTTTGACAGATTTAGATGCTAATGTCCTTGCATTTTCATGGGAATTTCTATCTGCTTCGGCATAGAACTGCGACCGACCCGTGCCATATCTGGGTTGTGAGGGCTGACTGCTTTCTTCTTTTCTGTTTTTTTCTGCTGTATACCTGAAATGTCAATTTATTATTTACAAACTACGAAAAAAAGCAATTATTTCATTATTTGAGGTCGACATAGTATATTCTTGTTTTTGTTTAATTATATTGTGTTAAATGTACTTAGGGGTTATTTTTATATTTTTGTAAGCAGGTACTCTCTGTAATTATAATGCCGTAAAGTGCCGTAGTCGAAAGTCGGGTCTAAAAACCAAAATAAATCCGCAAAAAAACAAAAATATTATAAACTTTAATGAAAAGATTTAACTTCGTCTTATTAAATACGAAACCAATAGGTAATATATATATTATTTTAATCCTCACCCAATCCAAGCCTCATTTAAGTAATTCTTGACCATCTCCTCTTGCACAGGCGCGCGTGCTGCAAGCACTCTGCAACACAACACCTCACAAGTCGACTGCCGCCTTATTATCCCTTCTTCAGGATTGCTCTGGCTTCCAGATTTACCTAACTTTGCCATGGACCCAAAATTCTTCTTCAATTTGCTACTCATTGACCTGCCAATACTGCCAAATTGTTTGGCTACTGAGTTCATTTGTTTCGAACTTTTGGTTGACAGCGCATCTAGGGATCTTCTCAGTTCTTCTGGAGGCTGGCTTTGTGTTAAGCATTCAACTCTCTCAAGGTCTAAATAAGCAGCTAACATGGCAGATCTTTGGTATTCGTCTGGGAGTAAATTGTTTATAATCTTCTGATCCGGCTCTGTGTCCCATTTGAAATCTTCGCCTGGATCTACGTTGAACCTGGCAATAGAAAGGATTCGGCTACTATTAAAAATACAGACTTCACTCTGATATATTACACAAGTAGACCATTATTTGGAGTACCATATAAGAGCTTGAGGCATCGAGACGCTAATGGATGCGAGTGAAACGAGGGTACGTCCCTAGTATTAAAGTTATACTTGGTCAAAGATTTTGTATAAGATTAAGTACTGCCGTCATGAGATTAACGAGTGTCGTTAAAATATATTTTAACGAGACATCTACGCTATAATGTAGGTAATTAATTATTTTTATTAATATAATTGTCCACTTTATAAACGCAATAACACTGTGTGAAACTAAACCCGCAAGCCGTGAACTTTGGCATCGTATAACATATATTTTAGATAGTTTAGTACATCACATGAAAACATTAAACACGTGTCACGTAGTTGTGGCTCGGTCAGTTACAGCATACTTCTAAACCTGCTTTGATTTCACCGGATTTAGAACTGGTTTTACTCTTAGGTTTCAGAAAACCAAGTTTTTTTTAACAATATTTAAAATAGAAATATCCCATAGAAATCCCACCTACAATAAAAAACAAATATAAGTGCCACCTTCACCCTCTTTTTTTAATGTTGATAAATGCATTAACGCATACAATAAGGTGGTCATGTGGGACTCACTGCTTTAAAAACTGGCTAACTTCACAGCTGCGGGGGCCTCATAGTTCACTCTGCTATCCATGAAGAAATGAAGAAATACAAGGAGCAACCCGCATGACACACCGTCTATCAAAGTTTGTCCCTGACGCCATGACAAGGTGAACACACGTTAGGATGCAATTCATCATCAGCCCTTTTTAACGTCCCACTGCTGGGCACGGGCCTCCCTCAGTACGAGGGGGATCAGGCCATACTCCACCGCGCTGGCCCAGTGCGTATTGGTATAACTTCACATGTCTTTCGAAAAACTTGCTAGGTTTTTCTAAGACACGCACGTTTCCTAACGATGTTTTCCTTCACCTAAGACAAGTGGTAATCATGATAGAAAAAATGATTCGCACATGAAAGTATTAGAGATGCGAGACCCGGATTTGAACCCGCATGACTTAGTTATTCAAGCGAGCGCGTTACCGCTGGGCTACCACTGCCTAGGATTATCATCATCCCCTAACTAAACTTACCGTATAGGCATGGGGTTTCCAGCTTGGTCTTCAAGAGGCACCCTCGCGCCATCCGTGGGCAGCGGCTCGCAGGGGACCAGCGCGGAGAAGTGCCCCGCGTCGTACGCCAACAGTATCGGTGCCTTACTACACAGTTCCGGCTCTAACTCCAGTGGTAGGTAGATCCCACCAAATGGTATTGGCGCTATGGGATCTCCTCGGAAATCCTATAAAAATGAACATTAGAATAATATTTAACTACTGATTTTCTTTAGGTTTCAGAATATTTTTTTATTTGACACTTCACTCTCCTCGAACCAATCTTTACTCACTAGGTATCTCATATATATAAATAACTTTAGAAAATAGATTTATATTGTATTGAAAACCTTTATAATCTGTGCCTTTTGCAAACCTACAATTCCCTGGACAGATTTGTCTGAATTTGTTGACCGAAAGATTCGTTGAAAAAGAAAGTTTTATTTAAAAATTAAAAAAAAACATATTTAGCACAGAAACAAAAATGAGTTAATAATTCATATACTTAATACTACCAAATTAACTAATTAACTCTTATTTTTAATTAAATCTTAATTTTCTTTTTTAATTAAATCTAAGTTAAATATTAATTTTATTTTTTAAGCTAGGATTACAATATTATTTTTACAAATTTTGAATTCACTTATTGTAAACGCAAAACTTAAGGCGCCTCCCCGATACCTCGCCCGATGACCTTGAGGATTTGATGTCTGTACTAGTATTTGTTATTTTAACGCCATCTACCGACCAACGACCGTACTACAATAAAACGAAGTGAAGATTAAGCAAGAACACAGATGTGTCGCGTTGTCATCATTTTTTGCCTATTTGATTCGATCTCTGAGAAATCTCATTTTGTTCCTTTCCTCTAGTTTTTGTAGTCTTGTACGAGTATCTGCCTACATCATAATTTATATTATTTATATTAAACTACACAATGCACTATGCCTGCTGACATAGCTTTCATTTTACTAAATGTTATATGGTGAAGGTCTGCTGATGACCAGGTAGGTAAGTAGGTAAACGGTTCTCAGTAACGGTAATAGTTAGGATGACCTAGGTTCCAACATTTACAAATGGCTTACCTTCTTTAAACGCCCCTATTCTTTATTTGTAATATCACTAGGATGTAGGTATTGGTATATTTGTATGTGAGCAATAAACAATAACTGTCTGTAAAGTGTGAACAAAATATTAAAAAATGCCTTAGTTATTCTTATATATTTTAGGCATTAGGCATATTTAGGCACATTATATTCTGGCTTACTCTATGATAGGTTCAAAAAACAAAACGAAATTACAAACCATTTTACATATACTTACAAACTTAAATTCTGTTTTTGTTTTACGAAATATTTATATTTGTACTATTTAAAATATGGTTTAATTCAAAAATCATTCAAAACGAGAAGTTTTAGGTATTAATTGGAATAAATAACGCGCGTGTAGTCCACTCGTCACAAGAGTCATCGAGACACTGTTATATCGCATTCCGAGTACGCATCACAGGCCGTAGCGGGGGTGCGTCAGCGGGGTACTGGTTATGTTTCGGGTTTTTATTTATTATTTAAGAATATTAGAATAAATAAGAAAAAAAAACCAATATCAATTGTGAAATACGTCATTATATATTTTTTGGTAGAAAATTCACGCCAAACTATTCAGCCGTTACAGAGAGAATTTACAATTTACATTGAAAAAGGCCCTATTTAATAATTTTTTTTTTACAAATTTGGGAGTTTATTTAAATTTAAAACAATATCATGTATTTATGATAACCTTAAGTAAACCATATATTTTTTATATAGAAATCGCACGAGAGGATTCATCTACAATCTTCTTAAAACTTATAGTGTTTTTGAGATTTGAGCGAGGTAATCCCCTTAATGCAATGTTTGTAAAGCTGTTTTTAAAAAAATACGCTTAAACCGTGTAACAGATTACCGATATAATTTTGATTAACAAAATGGACAAAGTATAGTATTGTATTGCTTAGCACCTTAAGAATATTATTAAAAAGAAAAAAACATATTGATTTAAATAATAACTTATAAAATTAAAATAAATACTATAAACACGGTCAAGGTAGTACCAGACTAGTTAACAATAAACTGTTAAGTAAATTAACACTGTAATAGTAACATAAAGACATATCAGTATACCGTAATTTGATTGTACCTACAAGTAAATAACTTAATCTGTTTAACGTGTTCTTGACCCTCTTATTGACTCTAATAAAGACAAGTGTGAACTTGACTTAGATCCAATCACTGGCGCTCGCATTTTAAAATCTATAGGTATGGTGACCTAGCTAGTTTTTTAGGGTTTCGAAGGATGCCAACCGGAACCTATTACTAATATCTTGCTTACTATTCGTCTGTCTGTCAAGTGGGCTGTATCTCATGAACCGTAATAGATAGAGATTAACATTTTTATACTATCTATTCCATTCAGTCCTTTTAACGTCCTAGCTGGGCACGGGCCTCCCTTCATTACTAGGGGGATCAGAAGTCCACCTCGCTGGCCTTGTACGGGGTGGCGGTTTTACATTTCTTTCGAAAACTTGCTAGGTCCTTTAAACATGCAGGTTTCCTCACGATGTTTTCCTTCACCATAAGACAAATATAATAATCATATTAGAAATATTAGAAATTATTCGCACATGAAAATATCAGAGGTGCGAGACCCGGATTTGAACTGTCATTACTCGATTATCAAAGCGAGCGCGTGACCACTGAGCTTACCACTTTGCCATCATCACACAAGAGAGCCAAAGTTTAACTAAGACAGTTAAAACAAGTTTAACTAATCTTCTCACCAAAACCTTAGAAACTAAATATCTAAACCACTTTAAATTTTTTTATGGTACAAAGGGGGCAAACGGGCAGGAGACTCACCTGATGGGAAGTGATCACCTCTGCCCATGGACATCTGCAACACTGCAGGAAGTGATCATCTCCGCCCTGCAGGGCTTGCAGATGCGTTGCCGGCCTTTTTGAAATGGGAGGGAGGGACGAGAGAGGGAGGGAAGAGGGAGGGAGGGAGGAGGGATGGGGAGTGGGCCTCCCGGAATTCTATAACTCACCCGTAACGCCACATCAGCAAACACAATCACTGGCCGCTTCATGACATGCGCCAGCGCGAACACGTGCAGCTGTTCCAGGCCGGTGTAGTGCGGCGCGGCGGAGGGCTGCGGGCGCGGGCGGGGCTCGGCGGACGCCGCGCGCACCGCGTCGTGCCAGTCCCGCTCCCACTCACACTCGGACGGCGTCAGACCTGCTGACCTTAGCGATAGGCTTTCTGACCAACGCCAACGACGTTTTATTGCCCCTGTTATACAGAAAATTATTATAATATAATATGAATGATTGGTATTATACGTTTGTCTATATATAAGGATTAATAAAACACTAGCATTTCCCGCGGCTTCGCACGCGTTGTAAATACCGGAAACCAAATTTTTTCTAAGTCGCGCGGTATGGCACCTCGCAGAACTTACGCCCGTCGTTCCCGTTTTTGCAACATTATTCATTGGTGCTCCGCTCCTATTAGTCATAGCGTTATGTAATATAACCTGTAGCCTTCCTCGTTAAACGGACCATCCAACATAAAAAGAATTTTTCTATTCGGACCAGTAGTTTCTGTGATTAGCGTGTTCAACCAAACAAACAAACAAACTTTTCAGCTTTATAATATTAGTATAGATCAATAACTACGGCATACGTTTAAAATTTTAATTATATTATAATTTGTATAGTATTTTGTATATTACACTGAAAAAAAACTTTTAAAACTTGATAAAATAAGTATAAAATATGATACATAGATGTGAAGACTACATAGAGTGATTGGTTAAAACATACCAATATTATAACTTACGTGTAAGTACGTCACCACCTTCTCCTGAAAGCAACGCCTGTACTTTCGTTCGTAATGCTAGTAGTCTGTCGTGAAACCCGTAGGCGGCCAGTGAAGCAGCATGAGGCAGGCAGTTGCCATCCCCAGACGTAGCTAGAGGCAGCAACCGGGGAGCCCCCGGCACTCGCCCTTGCCGCCACCAGTTTAGAATACTAGCGGACTCGAGGGTTACTAATGTGGCTGTTTCGAGGAGATCCTTTTCGATGAATATCCTAAATAAAGAATACTTTTTACATACTAGCTACACACCCTTGCTTCACTCGGGCCTAGATTAAGCGCGAGCGAAGCCGCGAGTTCCGGTAGTAAATGTATACAAAAAATTGACAAATAATATACCAAAACCTCCATTGGTGAAAACAGAATGAATATCGGTGCAGTGATTTTTGAATTTTTCGCTAACAGACAGGGAGACAGACAGACGCGGCGGAGGACTTTTTTTATAATATTTTTAATATTCCTATAATTTCCTATAATTGTCTGATTGCTGGGCACATACATCCCTTCAATTCGATGGGGCCAAAGTTCACCACGGGGTTGGCTTTTGTTCGAGGGATATATTATAACCAATAATAATAATAGATTCTTTGTTTAGTTCACATGAACTAACATGACCTCAGTTTTGTTAGCAGCGCCTAAAATAGTATATTTCGATCTACTACGGATAAACGCATTGAATCGTTTAGCTACGAGTAGGTATTAATACGGTACGTGTTCTCTGTATAAATACCCAGTACAAATACGTTAATGTTCAGAAAGGTTTTATATCGGCCTAAGCTAATTTTAATTTAAGCCATATTATGATTTTGATATTTTTTTAACAAAATTAAATTTTAGTTAGCCATTTATAGGTATTTATTTTAAATGAAAATACTATGGGGAAAGATGTGACCTAAATGCAAACAACACGAGGCACCGTGATGAAATACAATACTCATGAAAGCGAATAACGTTACAAAGCATTATTTTAAAACACTAGGATTATTTTGCATACAATATATTCACATTCTATAGACGTACATTGACACTTGTTCCCATTGTTTATGTACATATAATATAAAATCTAACTAAGTCGTATCTGTACATAAAAAATAATAAAATAAATATTTGGGACTATATATACTACACATACCTATATAAATTTTAAATACATACATATTATAAATATAAACACCCATGACTGGAGTACAATTATTCGCGCTCAACAAATGAATGCCCCAGCGGAACACGAACCCGCGACCGCTGGCGCGTAAAGTAGGGCCACTACCAACTGAGCCAAACGTGTCGATGTTTTAAATTATCATGAAATTTGTAAATTTTCAACAATCATTAAATTTTTGATGAAAAATTTTATTCAAATAGTCATTTCTATCGATACAGAGGCTGAAATATAGTTTTTAATATTCTTAGTCACATGAAACAATGGACATTTTGATGTAATTGAGTATGATGATAACCGGTTATCCAGGTATATATAGAATACTTTTTACTGCTAGAAAAAATATAATCTGTGAGGACGAACCCGAGTAGAGTGAGGGTGAGTCACTAGTTATTATATAAAACTCTAATGTACAGCTGGCTGGTTCTGAAAAGGCTTGCGTGACTGTATTTTTTTGGAATGACCACAAATTCTTAGTTTCATTTACTAAAGGTTGAAAGAATGAAAGGTTAACAGGTTCAATGGCTGAAAATGTAGAGAGTGCCAAGTATTTGTATTTGAAGGACCGAATTGATTATAATGGATACTACTACCCTAATGGAAACCAATACCTACATCTAATATATTACGAAAATACATGTGCATACGAGAACATCAATATAATATTATTATTTTATCTTATTTGAACATCCCAATAGGTATCTACAATAAATAACAATATGAATATTTCAATGACGTAATTGTAGTAATTCAATATCTATACCACATGTTCTTGGCCAGATCATGTATCAGATAGAAATTTTAGAACCACTGAAGTATTTTAGGGGAATTGGCATTTTGCCGAGACACGTGTGAGTAATGCAATGTCACGGTGACTTGTTCCAGAGGGCCGAGAAAAATCTCGGCTATAAATGTCTGGTGAATGACCATGTATGAAATCATACTAGCAATAAAGTCAGTAAATTTAAACAATATATATGTAATTATATTTATTTTAAGGCAATTTAAAGATTTTTTACGACTTTTTTATATAGGTTTAAACGATAAATTTTAAAGTCTCGAATATACACATAAATAATGAATACATTCACATATTATATGATGTACACTATGTCCATAGTCAGAAAAAGAAGCGTCAAGCGCTATGCTCTTTGTAATTTTTGTATTATTTCCATGGGGACATTCATAAAATACGTCACGCAAAATTTAGCTTTTTATATTCTTTGTTTTGCCTACATTTTGTTTTTTTGTATTCAGTCTTTTTAAACGTGGCACTGCTAGGCACAGGTCTTGCTTTGCCTCCCTTCAATACGAGGGTGATCAGGCCAAAGTCCACCTCACTGGCCAAGTGTGGGTTGGCGGACTTTACACTTGGAAAAAATGCCTCACACTACTTGTCAAGTTTTACATATTTTGAAAAGAATCTATCATGCATTGTATTTGCAGTTATGTAAATTCGACGTTAATGACCTCTCTATCACCGTTCACATTGTACAGACTAACATACACTTTTTATCATTACTCATATCATCGTGTCTCAAAGAAGCCAGTTTTGACAAATAAGTAGGTACGTTTCGAAATAAAATGTAAAGATAAGGTAAGCTAAGATTTGTAATAGGTACAGTAAATTCATTATATACCTACTTCTTGTTGTGTACTTCTTTGTTATTATTTAAGCATACTTTTCTTGTTTAAGATTTATTATTACGTGTCTAATCTTTGTTATTATATACGTATGAAATTTACATATTTTACATTTTTGTTTATGTTGAGATTAAGGAATTACACATGAAGTAGTCTTAAAATAACATAACATAGCTAAGTTTCATTACGATTCATGTTCTGCGCACCTGCACAATGCGGGGGTCATATCAATGCTTATAGATATAGACTAAATATTACATACATAAGAGTCGAGGTAGCTTACAATAAACAGATGTACACATGTATTATAATATGCATGTTAGATAAAATATTGCCTATAGTTTATATTTCTTGAGTATTAGCAAAAAACATAATGTTAACAGCTGGCGGGATCCTTATCATAAAATATGTGTATAATATATTCAGCCTTCTTAACTTCCCACTGTTGGGCACGGGCCTTTTTTATACGTTTGAGATCAGGCCATAGTCTACACCACGCTGGACTTGGCACATGTTACATGTTATTCGAAAACTTATTAAGATCTCCCAGACATGAAGATGTTTTCCTTCACCGTATAACAAGTAGTATACATGTTGGGAATGATTTGAATATGAAAATATCAAAGGTGCGAGACCAGGAAATCGACCTGCATCTATCGGGTTTCTCGAGTAAGCGCGCTACCGATACACTGGGCTGCCTTTTGTAAGTAGTATTCAAAAAAATGAAAACTGCATCAAAATCGGACTAAAAATTTCGGAGAAAAATGGCAACATGGATTTGTACAAACAAACAAACATCCTCTTAAGTCTTACCCCAAACGCATATACCGTCTCCGTTCCGTCGTGGGTCAATATCAAGTACTAAACTAAAATATAAATACTATACTATAACCAATTAAAACCCAAGCAAACTCACCTAAAATCCGGCGGATATACTGAAATATCGGGTAACAAGAGGATGTGATCGGATGATAGAGTATTAGGCTCGGGCTCGGTGTTGCTTCGCAGCGCCCACACAAGCCCTTCATTATCCGTCGCCCTCGATATCCCTCTCGAAAGCTTGCGACCTGCGACATTAGTTATTATGTACTCTCAAAGAGATTATGGTAAGAGGATTATGTTGGCTTTGTTGTAAAAGTGATGTGTATATGTACCTAATATAAATTAATGAGGTCTCAATATTAGATTGTTGTTCCAAATGAAGACGTTTCTGAGTTTTAGTAAGTAATTAAAAGAACAACTGTAAATATAGTTGCGTTCTATGTCATGTCTTGGTGTCACCTATCAACTTGATAGTTGATACTAAAGTTAACCAAAATCTATCCAGTGGTTTTCTCCTTTTTGTTTTTAAAGTTAAAAATACTTAACTATTTTCTCATAATAAGAAAAATATGATATCTTATCATAAATACTTTATAATCATAGCTTTCACTTACATTCCGGTGCCGGCGTAAGAACTAAGTTGGAGGGCGCTGAATATGACATGTTCAGGTCGAGGGTACCAACGGAACGTTCAGGAATAATATCGCCACCAGCTCTCGGCCTTAACGACGAGCTGTGTACTCTATCTAGGACAATATAATAAATTCTTGTTTTAATTATGTTATTATACATCACGTTTTAAAAGTTCTAAAATTAAATATGGAAGATATTTAAAATAATAAAAAGCATTATAAATGTTTTTCACAGAGCACCTTGATCAGTAAATTATATCATTTTAATCAGTTGTCTGAAGGATAAGCAGACTATTATAATATATTATATAAAAATTTCGCCAGTTATCCAAAAATATGTATATTTATGTACAAATTCAGCAAGTAAATGGTTTAATGAGATAAATACGTGTCCATAATATATCGAACTAACGTTGATTATGACTCCTAAATAGTATTTAAAACTACAAACATTTAGTTTTTGATATAAAATGTGTCTTTATAACATTATGCGTAGGCCCATTTATTTCTATACTCCAAGGTCTACGTAGAGTGCTGCGGCAAAGCTTGTATAAAGCGCGTTTAACCAATTTGATAGTAATAGATAAATTTCGATATATGTTGGTCGTAATTTAGAGGCCGACTAGATATACTTCCTGCTAGACCCTTTACTTTTTATTTATCCACAAATATAAGTTGCACAGTTTTACTTTGTAATTTGATTTATCAGCTAATATACCAAATATTTAATCTAAGAAAATATACTAAGTTTTATTGTTTTACTAGCGACTCGCCCTCGCTTCGCTTGGGCTCTTCCCTAGATTTAGCACAGGCAAAGCCGCGGGATCCGCTAGTTATGCATATAAACCTTCCTCTTGAATCACTCTATCTATTAAAAAAAACAGCATCAAAATCCGTTGCGTAGTTTTAAAGATTTAAGCATACATAGGGATATAGGGACAGAGAAAGCGACTTTGTTTTATACTATGTAGTGATTTACATCAAGTCAAAAGTAAAATGTTTTAGGTATTTTTCTGCTCTTGAAAGGTCTTGCATTGACTCATTCTTTTATATTATGCATCATACATTGTACTATAATATATCTACTACTTTGTTTACAGATATTTTTAAAACTGGTCGTCCTTTACACAGTGCGTTGTTCAAACATGGCTTCAAAATATTATTATAGGCACGTGCCAGTGCCAAAACACTCGTCATCAGTAAGTCGAATCGTTCTAGTTATTATAAAACAGGTTAGAATTACTATATTGATATTATATAAAGCTAGAAATATGCTCATGTTTATAAGTCGTACGTACACTAATTTAATTCACACCTCATATTATTATTTCGGTCCTGAGGTTTACCGTTTTGGAGTGTATCAATTTGTATGTTTGAATATAGTAGATTTTATTATATGTATAGTTAATAGTTAATTATTTTCGTATTATAATATTTTATTTAAATTTTCAAGTATTGTGCATATTTACGATAGACTTGGAGAAGATAGAGGAGACTTCGATAAATAAAATATGTTTTTTTTATTATACATAATAAAATTCTATCCAAAACAGAAAAACAGTTTTAGTACAGAAAAAAATGATTGTATTATAACTTCGTTCACTATATTTTTATTTAATCCTAGTAACTCACCCTCCCTTCGCTCGGGTTCGTCCCTAAGTCCCTTTTGTATAAGTTTTTTACAAACTTTGATTTTCTTTGTATTTATTTTTTTATTATAAAAACATTCCGTGGGCCTTAAGGAATATAGAAAAAAAATATTAGCCGATTTGGTCGAGCCCTTCTCGAGTTTTGCGCACCAACATTCATTTTTATTTATATAGATTATGAAAACTGAAAGGTTTCGTAAGAGGTTATATTTCATTGTGTAAGATAAAGAGTAAAAACAGAGTATATAATATAATACATATAGAGCACTAGGGGGGCCTTTGAGAGTAGATAATGGAAGCAATGGAGCGAGGACAGGATGTAACTGATGTGAATAAACCCATGCTCCAATGGGTTTGCGTACGATGTTATACTTTACTTAATGTTTGCTTTACAGCAGTTTACTAAATATTGTTCAATTAAATATAATACATAAATTTAAATCAAGGTGCGTTTAATTTTTACTGAATAATTTTTAATGCCTTTGGAATTAGGCACAAGTTTTATTATTACCACATGATGAAGTGACACTTAAATACATATGTGAAGTAAATTAATAGAGTTCTAGAGCTAAAGTCCTTATATATCTTAGCAATTGAATAAATATGTCTATTAAAATAAATCATTACAAATTATTTTTTTAAGCATTTTAGTTTAAGTTTACATAGTTTGCATTGAAATATGGATAAATATTAATGTACTAACTCCACAAGATATACTCGAGGTTTTTAAAAATCGGTGTGAGAGAGTTAAATTAAATAATATCCACCTCCTTAATCCTCCATCAACAGATAAAACTGAGTAAAATTTCAAAATACCATACAATATGATAAACTTAATTGTCGATAACTCGCTTATATTGTTTTATATTATGTTATCCACAAAGGAGGTGTATAAAAATAGAGCAAAATGAAACACTGCTGAATTAGATATTTTTAGTTATTACACATTTAGGACAACGACTTCACGTAGGCGTTAGTGGGATGTGTTTATTTTGGCCTCGGAGCAGATTAAAAAACTGTGTTAGTCTAGAATCTAGATAAAAATAATTTCATTTTTAAATACGATATACGAGTATGTTTGAAATTATATCTCCTAAGCTTCAATGCAAAGTTGCTATAACGAAAACATTCGATGGTTTTTATAAAAAGGGTTTAATGGTTAATTAATTATTAGTTAATTATTATATATATATATTATTATTAATTTATTTATTATTTATTAGAACATTTATTTATTATGTAATATAACAGTGTCGCGAGAAGATACTTAAAAATTGAAGGTTCCAGAGGTAATTCTATAACAGCAAAGGTCACTCGAACACAATGACACAGTCCAATGGAATTTCGGCCTCGATTATGACTTAACATCATTTTTTATATATACATTAAATAAATCAAAATTCAAACATTAACTACATACAAAATTTAAATTATTTGAATAAAAACATTAAGTTATAACCATATTTATTATTATAATAAATTGAAATATATAACTTAAAAAAATATTTACCATCTGTGCGGTTTTCAACAATGGGATTGGCTTCAACCACCATGGCGATTACCCTGAAAAGGAAAAACATGATATAGTATCAAAATCAATTGCGAAAAATTTCTGTTTGGTGCATTTTAAAGCCAAAATGCTTAACCGTTATTAGTAGAATTGAAGCAAGCTACATAGTAAAAAATGAAACGTTTTTTTATTTTAGAGAATAGTTATAGTATTTTTTTTTATTTTTCCTAAGTTAGCAAATATTCAACACTTTTTATTTATTTTATCTATCGCACAACGGCTTTAAGATCTATCGCATAACATTTGCTTTCATTAATTTGAAGCAGATGAAATCGCGAGTTCTTTTCAGTAAAATTATAAAGGAATCATAGAGAAAAGTAATATTATTTGAAAGGAATTGAGATCGGATCATTGACATTTTAAATACCAAATATAGCAAACAACAGCGAAATGACGGGCAAAATTTTTTTTCGTGTGTTATTTTTATTTTATTTCCTTTTACATTTTGGCAGCTACCATGTTTACGGTAAACGTTGCCAAAATGGAAAGTGACGATATACTCACATTTAATAGCATTCAAGGATGAGACATAGTACACCTACACAAGGACTAAAATAGCTTGAACAGTTTATTAATACTGACTAAACCAGCTGCTAGTTATTGTGATCTCTTAAAATTGTACCTCATATAATGTATATTGTACGTTTATCTTTTTATATTTTTTGTTGTTTTTCTAAATGGCGATATCCTACATCGCAAGACTTCGTCTCGGTAAATTTGTCAATTAGGTAGGTACCTACTATGAATTCCAATGGAATATTTATTATCCGAATTCCGAATAATAAATATTCCATCTTTTAATGACGATATTTTTTTGAATAATCTAATTCTTTGTGTTTTTGTATATTTTGTATATTCATAATAATATTGAAATCAAAACGTTTTAGTGTCCCTCTGAGAGGGGCACTTAAACGGACTTGCAAATGAAGACAACATTGTACGATTTGGATGAAAGCTTTTTTTTGTATTTGTATAGATACGGATGGATACTGATGATTGTAGTTAGAGTTTAATGTCTTGAATGAAAATAGCTTATTATAACTAAAATCCCCCTTTGTTATTTTAATATTATTATCACATTTTTCACTCTCTAAGCCGAAGTCACGACATCGCTGAAACGTCTAAACTGGAAAAAAGTCAAAAGTGTGACCACTTTTGACTTTTTCCTCATCAGTGAAAAACGATGAAGAAGAATCACATCTTACATCTTATATTAGTTACATTAGTGTAGATAACGTGTTAGTTCTACATTTAGTGTACTTAAACAAATGATTATGTCGTTAAATTTCAAAAAAAATATTCTTACTTCATAAGATCATTGAAACAGACTTTCACTCATAACGAACAAGTAAGGTTACTAAAGGTTATTATGAAATATTACGTTGTGTGGAATAATAGTACGTAATATGTTATGCGCAACCATATAAGGGTACAATCATATCGTCGAGGCGAAGTTAAGTTTGTTGTGGGTGGTAAATTTAAGTCTGCGGAACTCTAAAAAATATTTTAAGTTTTGAAATATAACAAACCAAACTTTCAACAATATACAATTAGGTATTTAGTTTATTGCATTATATTTTTTTTTGTAAGTAAAAATCTAGTAAGGAACTTGCGAAACTGCATCAAGTTATCCTTATATGTATGATACTAGCTGATACCCGCGACTTCGTCCGCGTTGCTTGAAATATTAACAAAGTTTTCCGCATGGCGCTACGCCGCGCCGCTTGTCCCACTACTCCGCGAGAAGGAAACATACATACTGCATCACTGAACACGCAGTACATATACAAATCGTTTTTTCTTGAAACTTTAATAATTTTTTATTAAATGAAGATATCGCAATCTTTTTTTATATAAGGGCCAAGTGTCTAAGAAATAAAACTTAGAAAGTTTCATTTAAATCTATCCAGTACTTTTTCCGTGATGCGCGCACAACTGCAGACCTCTATCATTTTATTTATATAGATTATTAGGTTATATAAAAACAAATGAAATTAATTAAATAAAAAAAACAAACAATTGACTTCAACCTTTTCTATTTAAACAGTAAAAAAATAATCATTTGGAGTCTGTAGAAGTTACAGTTTGGAAACATAAATTTAACATTCTCACACCCACCCCTGCAATCCCTATTGGAAATAGAATTTCGTAAAATCCTATTTGAGATGATTTCTGCATGACAAATAAAAGATTACTACCAAATTTAAAGTCTATAGAGGTTACAGTTTGGAAATAGAAATTTCACATTTTAACACCCACTACCGCAATCTTTTTCGGCGGTGGGTTGTTGTAAAATCCGCTCTTAAATCATTTCTGCATCACATATAGACGACTCTAGCTAAATTTGGAGTCTGTAGGAGCTACGGCTTAAAAAATAAAAATTTTCATTGTTAAACCACCCCCGCAACCCCCTGTGGGGTGAGCTACCGTAAAATTCGTTCATAGACTATTTCTACATCTCTTACAGAAGATTCCTACCAAATTTGGAATTTATAGGAGCTTTAGTTTAAAAACGGGAATTGTTCATTGTTAACGCCCCCGCAATCCCCTTTGGGGGATGAATTTCTTAAAATCCGTTTTTAGTTGACCTCTACATAACGAAAGTAATATTCCTACCAAGTTTCACATTTCTAAGTCCTATAGTTCCCGAGATTTCGTGATGAGTAACTATAGAAATTGGAATACTTCGATTATCATCGAAATTTTTAACGTTTTAGCAGACTTTTTAAAATTTTCTTACATATAAACATTCTCCTGACAATTCTGAAGACAACAAAAAAAAATTAAATAAAATTTTATTTTTATCAAAAAATGAGAGTGGGTGTGCAGGGGTGCGTGAGAGTTGGCGGGTGGATGCGTGGAAGTTTGTAAGTAGATTCTTAGCTGAATGTAAAAGAACATTATCCGTTTAGTAAACTCCGTTGAAATCCATGAAAACAAAAGAATCAAGAGAAAACGCTTGTCTTTTGTTTTTATTAGCGGGATAAATGTTCATAAAAGTAAAACAGCAATAAAAAAATGAAGGAACGTTAGAATTCGAAAAATAAATAGCCATAAACCATCTAGGAAAAATTTCGCATCGAATGGTGGTAGTTTCATGTCGATACGATCAGTGGTTTAGGCGTGATTGAGCCTCAAACGAACACCATTTTCATTATATATATATAGATAGTGCATATTTTACTACTTGATATATTAGATTGATTAGTAGACTAGTATAGTTAGTCAAGTACCTAGTATACCAAATGACAACATTTAATATTTATTTACCAATTGTGGTTCGGTATTTGTTGTTCTTTATAGCTTACATGTATAAAGAATTAGATTATTAGATTATTATAAGAATTAGCAGAGAACAATTCTCTTTCAAAATCTCAGCTTTTTAAATCAAGTAGTTTGGCTGGTTTTTAATGTATCAGCCAGGACACGAAATATTATTATATAACATGTGGAAAAAGATAACAGATTTTTAATCTACTACAAAAATAGAATTAATAAATGATTAAATTAAATTATTAAAAATTTAGCAAACTTGACATAATAGGTATGTAGGTTCCCTCTTTGAAGGCGGATAACGTATATAGTAAATGATGATGACACTATAAAAACAACGTTTTAAACATCCGCCGGAAATAGCAATTAGGTACCTAGTTAATGAAATATTATCATTAAAAGTGGCGGATGCAGTAATGTTGTTTCACCTGACACATAATCTTACTCCAGTAATGTAACCAGTTGTAAATCATCGCATACTATTTATTAAGGTATGCGAATAAAACAGGTAGTTATTTAATGATATCTCTTATCCCTTTTATATCGTTTAGTTTTAACGGCTAATATAGTTCAGTAAAATGGGGAAATCCCCCTTGAATAGACCGATGAAAAGACTCTTTTCATTATTATAGTTGTGGGTTGCTTTTTGTGTGTAGGTAAGTCATATCGCATAAGGTATATTACATTATGTAAAAACGCAAATTGTGAACTAATGGCAAAATTTGGTTGTTCAAATTAGATTTTTCAACAGCGGTAAAAAACTCTATAGAGAAGAAAATCAGTCAATCTACTTAATGATTTTAAAATATTAAATTCACTTCGCTTGAGTTCGTCTGTCTGAGATCTCAAACGTCAAAGGATAGGCTATGACGTAAGACCTTTTAAAATCGTCACACAAAATAGTCATCATAGTCCGAAGCCAATCCGTCACTCTGTTTCGACGTGAAAATTTTACGAACAAACACACTTTGCGATTTGTTATATTAAGTATTAATACCTACTATAGCTTTCAAAATACTTAGTCATGGTCGCAGAGTGCGCTGCAGTGATAACGAGCAGCCATAATAATATAGAAATTAAAAAGTAAAACTGTAGCTTCTATTCATGCACAAATATTGTTGGCAGTTATTCCTTTTTTCTCGACGTGATTCAGTCATTCAAATATAGTCATAGTACAGTGAGTAGTAAATTACCTATATTAAAATAATTTTGGAATTGCAATCTTGTAAAATTGACATTATAAGATTGGTTTATTACAGATCTCTCTCAATAACTGATTCAATGTTACTAAGAACCCACCGATTTAAGCTTTGCCACCCTTAAATATAGGCCAAGGGCAACCTATTAAAGTATAAGGCATTTTCGATCGAGTGGAGTGGAGAAGCCATATTTGCCAGTAGTAATCAAGGAAAGCGGATTATGTTTACTTACGTAGAAAAGCAATTTATTTTTGCATGCTGTAATTGCGCATTACTCCCCTAACCTAAATAAGATCTGTATCATGTCTTGAATTCAATTTAGTGGGTACCTACTTTCTCAAAATAAATTTAGAACGTAATGCTTAAAAAACATTTTAACTTTTATTTTAATGTTAGTATCAGAATTTTGGATTGTTAGCTTTGAGTAGGTATAGATAAATACATGAAAAGTAAGATAATATTAAAAAATCTGCGCTCATTAGAAACAAGGTAGAGTTCTTTCTGCTAACTAAATGAAATAAGTGAATAGTTAAAACTTAAACTATTAAAACAGAAAAAAATATTTGCAATAAGAATTAAACCAAGCTGAGTTTGTCATTTTATACGCTTAGAATTTTGTAAGTTAATTGTATTTACAAAACAGTTATTAGGTACTTTGTAGTTTACGACTTACTTTACCTTGCTTACAGTCAGCCTGTATGCAGTATGACTAACTCCTTATAACAATATTAGCAAAATCATAAAATAATAAAATAATACCTATAATGAATAACTTTACACACACTTGTTTTATATTATATCTGTATCATATTTCGGATGAAATATACAATTAGAAAGTATTGTTACGTGATAAAAAATGTGTAGGCATAAAAATAATTTGATTAAACCAAAAAAGGTATTTCAAAGTTACTATTATAAAAACTATTAAAAAAACATTTAGCTTTTGAAACACGGAACAATCTGATCTGCTTAGAAATAGGTACAATGCGATTTGCAAGAGCCGGAAGAACATCCGAGACTAATAAGGCTGCTAAGGTCAACATTAGATGTAAGCGAAATAAAGGATTTCTAAATAGGAAGTCCATTCAATTCAGTTATATTCTTTGTTTTCAATTGAGAAATACTTATGTACCTTATCGGATTTACATTTTCCGGTAAACAGCAAATTAAAAAGTACTTCTTAATTAATCAACTAACTTAAAGTTAGTTTTAAAATATGCAATGATGTTAATGAACCCACTATAAAATCTAAATAACATCTGCCCCTTATGCAAGTTATATCTATACTAATATTATAAAGCTGAAGAGTTTGTTTGGTTGAACGCGCTAATCTCAGGAATGATATCTCTTATCCCTTTTATATCGTTTAGTTTTAACGGCTTTTTTTTTATGGTAAAAAGGGGGCAAACGGGCAGGAGGCTCACCTGATGGGAAGTGATCACCTCCGCCCATGGACATCTGCAAGCCAGGCTTGCAGATGCGTTGCCGGCCTTTCAGGAAGGGGAGGGATGGAGGAGGGAGGGAAGTGGGAGGGAGGGGGGAACGAAGGCGGAGGATGAAGGGAAGAGGGAGGGGGGAAGGAGAGTGGGCCTCCCGGACTCTCACTCACCGGACGAAACGCGACAGCATAGCTGCCACTTCACGCCGGTCTTCTGTGAGAGAGTGGTACTAATGAACTATACGGGGCGTGCCGGCCCATTCGGTTGCTACCTGAAGGTAACAAGCATGGCACTACCACTTTATGGCTAATATAGTTCAGTAAAATGGGGAAATCCCCCATGAATAGACCGATGAAAGGACTCTTTTCATTATAGTTGTGGGTTTCTTTTTGTGTGTGGGTAAGTCATATCGCATACGATATATTATATTATGAGCAAATTGTGAACTAATGGCAAAATTTTGTTGTTCAAATTAGATTTTTGAACAGTGGTAAAAAACTGAATAGAGAAGAAAATCGGTCAATCTTGTTAATGATTTTAAAATATTAACTAATTGTTGTAACGGTTAGTATTCTATAGCAATTGATACTATCTCGTATAGTCCATATATATTATTACATGTTTTCCCGTAGGAATGAGATCTCAAACGTCAAAAGTATAGGCCATGACGTAAGACCTTTTACAATCGTCACACAAAAATCACGCATCATCATAGTCCGAAGCCAATCCGTCACTGTTTCTTCTGTTGTAGCTTCTATTCATGCACAAATATTGTTGGCAGTTATTCCTTCTTTCTCGACGTGATTCAGTCATTCAAATATAGTCATTGTACAGTGAGTAGTAAACACAGACAATTAGGTTGAATTGTCTGTGGTAGTAAATTACCTATATAAAAATGATTTTGGAATTGCAATCTTGTAAAATTGACATTATAAGATTGGTTTATTACAGATCTCTCTCAATAACCGATTCAATGTTACTAAGAACCCACCGATTTAAGCTTTGCCACCCTCAAATATAGGCCAAGGGCAACCTATTAAAGTATAAGGCATTTTCGATCGAGTGGAGTGCAGAAGCCATATTTGCCAGTAGTAATCAAGGAAAGCGGATTATGTTTACTTACGTAGAAAAGCAATTTATTTTTGCATGCTGTAATTGCGCATTACTCCCCTAACCTAAATAAGATCTGTATCATGTCTTGAATTCAATTTAGTGGGTACCTACTTTCTCAAAATAAATTTAGAACGTAATGCTTAAAAAACATTTTAACTTTTATTTTAATGTTAGTATCAGAATTTTGGATTGTTAGCTTTGAGTAGGTATAGATAAATACATGAAAAGTAAGATAATATTAAAAAATCTGCGCTCATTAGAAACAAGGTAGAGTTCTTTCTGCTAACTAAATGAAATAAGTGAATAGTTAAAACTTAAACTATTAAAACAGAAAAAAATATTTGCAATAAGAATTAAACCAAGCTGAGTTTGTCATTTTATACGCTTAGAATTTTGTAAGTTAATTGTATTTACAAAACAGTTATTAGGTACTTTGTAGTTTACGACTTACTTTACCTTGCTTACAGTCAGCCTGTATGCAGTATGACTAACTCCTTATAACAATATTAGCAAAATCATAAAATAATAAAATAATACCTATAATGAATAACTTTACACACACTTGTTTTATATTATATCTGTATCATATTTCGGATGAAATATACAATTAGAAAGTATTGTTACGTGATAAAAAATGTGTAGGCATAAAAATAATTTGATTAAACCAAAAAAGGTATTTCAAAGTTACTATTATAAAAACTATTAAAAAAACATTTAGCTTTTGAAACACGGAACAATCTGATCTGCTTAGAAATAGGTACAATGCGATTTGCAAGAGCCGGAAGAACATCCGAGACTAATAAGGCTGCTAAGGTCAACATTAGATGTAAGCGAAATAAAGGATTTCTAAATAGGAAGTCCATTCAATTCAGTTATATTCTTTGTTTTCAATTGAGAAATACTTATGTACCTTATCGGATTTACATTTTCCGGTAAACAGCAAATTAAAAAGTACTTCTTAATTAATCAACTAACTTAAAGTTAGTTTTAAAATATGCAATGATGTTAATGAACCCACTATAAAATCTAAATAACATCTGCCCCTTATGCAAGTTATATCTATACTAATATTATAAAGCTGAAGAGTTTGTTTGGTTGAACGCGCTAATCTCAGGAACTACTGATCCGAATTGAAAATTCTTTTTGTGTTGTTTAGTCCGTTTATAGAGGAAGGCTATAGGCTATATTACATCACGCTACGACCAATGGGACACACTAGCGACTCGCTTTCGCTCCGCTTAAGTTCGACCGTAGGTACCTACGTTTTGACGCTTAGTATATATTTTCCAGAGACGAGATATTTCCCTGCAGTAAGAAGTATCCTACATGTTGACTGAGATAACCAGCTATCATTATACCTACCAAATTACATAAAAATCTGCCCAGCAGTTTTCTCGTGTTGCGGTCACAGATATTATTGTCTGACAGACAAAATTTTTAAACCTATGGACCTAACTTTAGAGACTAACATAACACAACTACAGAGATATAACCTATCGGTCTCTGTATCGATGATAATGAACATTTTCTGTACAGATTCGACTCATAGAATATCTTCATGCTTCCGACTGCATTTTTTACTAAGTTGGATTTTTGTAGTATGTCCTTTTTTACTTATTTTGTTGGGAAAGAGTAATTAAAATGTCATCTTGTCTAAGCTCTATTACTACTATTATAAAGCTGAAGGTTTGTTTGTTTGGTTGAACGCGCTAATCTCAGAAGCTACTGGTCCAAATTGAAAAAAATGTTTGCGTTGGATAGTCCGTTTATCGAGGATAGGCTATATTACATCACGCTACGACCAATTGGAGAGAAATATCAATGAAAAATGTTGAAAAACGGGAAAGAAGGGCGTTAGTTCTGAGATTTCTGAGTTCGAGGTACGATACCGCGCGACTCTGAAAAAATTTGGTTTTCGGTCTTTAGAACGCGTGCGAAGCCGCAGGAAATGCTAGTTATCTATACGAAACATCTCATTAAGAACGTATAACTCTTTGCAATGTTAGTTTTAAAATAGAATAAATATGTTTATAAAAAAATGAAACAGCAGTTATTTACGGACTTGGCATAGCAAATGCAAAGGACTGATAAGGCACATAACGTTTCAGTCCATATATAGATTCACTGGCTAGAAAAGTTATTTATAATGTACACTCAACCGTACATCTACATATACTGGATATACCTAATACAATTTTAGCTGACTCGAATTTGTACCTTAAATATTATTACTTGGAAAATGTTATTGAAATTTATTAGATATAGAGGCTTAATAACTTCTCAGCAGAATGATGAAATTTAGTATGATGCTGCAAATTTAGTATAACTGGTTATCCGGGTCAGAATTACTGCGGGTAAATATCTCGTCTCAGAGAAATGTATACCAACGTACATTTCTCAGTCTAGAGACGTACCGAAGCGGAGCGAGGGTCAGTCGCTATAGTAACTATAAAAAGTTCAATTTACAATACGAAGTCAAACTTTTGGTTTAATAGAATTTTACGAATATTTAAATATACGTGAAAGTATTTGTGCTTTCAAAAAAGTCGTAAAATTAACTATATATTATGTATTTGGTAAAGAGTAGATATCTGGTTTTCGAAAGTCGTGATTTACTTTAGAAAAAGATCTGGATTGCAAAGGGATTAGCGAATGGTTTAAAAAGTCTTATATGTGCGATTTCTATAACCTTAAAACATGTGTCAACATAAACTACATTTTTGCGTCCAAATCAAACGCAGATATCTAGGTTTTGCAATTCTAAGTGCGTTATCTATACGAATATTGTAAAGAGGAAAGATACAATTGTTTGTTTGTTTGTTTGCTTGCCATCGACAATGGACCATTAGGTTCAATAATTTAAAAATCGTTGCCACTATATTTTTACCGTAGATTTTTGTTTAAGTAAAATCATTTGTTTTCATTAGAAAAAAAATGTTTTATATATAGTAGGTATACTAGGAAAAATTGGCTGGATTTATGAATATTTTCATTTCAACAATGCATATTTTATTGCAAATGGCTTCTTCATGACAATAGATCTAACGCCAACCCATAGTCTCTATTTGGCAATGATATGTGATTCGTATATAAAATAGTAACGTGCGTACTTGCCATATACTAGGAGAAAGTTGTATTGATCACATTTAATAGTATCAATGAACTTTGAAGTACCACTACGATAAACACGACATATTATAACTTATTACTAACTTACAATGTATTGTACTTAAAATGGTTTCTGTCTCCTTATTCACACAAATAGTGTGAAAATACAAATACTTTATGATTATTAACATAAAATTATTATTAAAATCACTACTGTTATGTGTAATTAATAAAAAATAATCGAATATGCCTAATATTATTTTTTTCAACTAACCATTGAAAATATTCACTACAAAATATCTGACTTCATCAATAGATCAGTTTATTTATTTGAAGTTCAATTAAACATTAATTTTTTCCAGTGGCTTCCATGAGTGCCATTTAGGTACTATGTGCTATGCCAATGTCACATAAAATGGAGAAGGTCTGTTATATATAGTGACCATAAAAAAAAGAAAAACAAACAGTGATCTGTTCAATTTAGTGAATTAAATTCTATATAGGGGTAAAGGTTATTAATCTATGAAGTACCTAAGTCCTGATAGTTTTTAATTTGGCACTTCAAGTTGTTCCCATATTTTTTTTATAACCAATATCTATTTATTACACAATGTACACAGGTTTACTTTACGCTTGTGTCAAGTGAAATTTAATCACTTACTAACTAAATACCATATATAGTGTGGTTATCAATAACTCCCAGTTCTACTTTAAAGTGACTATGACTAATATGATAATAATTTATTCTATGTGACGCATTTACTGATAAGTTTATCTAAAAGTATAAATTGTAATAACATAAGTTCAATTAGAGGCCAGATTATGACAATTCATATACAAATAATTTGCAAACATATTGATACATTAGTTTAAAATAACAATAATAAATTGATAATCGATGATTTGCATGACATAATCCCTAAAAGTAAAAAATTATAATTTTTAAATTCTAAGAATGTCAGTTAAATTTTTTATTACGTAATTTATCATGTAAACAATAAATTAATAATTTTTAAATATGTAGAGATAGTGACTAATGGATGTACATAATTGTTATTGCCATCGGACATTACATATTAATTACACAGATAGTTGTAGGTTAATGATGTTAAACAATCAGTGCTAAGTGCTAATTTTAATGCGACAAAGATGAGTGTAAATTATTGAAAAAGAACTAAGTTACAATAATAAATATTTTTTAGATGATATTAGGTATGCCTCTAGTCGTTTTAAAGTAAATAGAATATTTTATATTCATACTAATAGTATAATACTAAATAAAAAAACAAATGTATAATATCTAAGTATGTATATGTAAAAATGTGTAATGTAATGTAAAATATTTTTAACGAATATAGATTATTATTAACAAACATGTTGACATAGAATTTTATTAAAACCGTAAACATTTTACTTTTGTAACGTACAGCTGCCGATTTTAACGATGACACTCAGCTCAAGGTTACACGGAACAGTTTTATTATTTAGCGTTATATTCTAGAATTATTTATATCACTTTAAGTTTAACCTTAATAAGCAAAATAAAATAAATACTGTTAAAATACCTTATTATTTCCTTCGCAAAAACGCAGACAGGTGTTATAAATATTCTGCGTATTATAAAATCACTTACCTAAAAGGGTTTATTTTTATTTCAATAATCAAATACAGCCATAAAACACTTTATTGTATAACTAAAACAAAAACTTTTTTGTTTATAACACTATTCACTTGTTTTATTTACAGTTTAGCAATATTTACAAATATTGTACGCTTTCTACTGCACGCAGCACTTGTGAAAAACCATAGACACAACAGATGTTTTAGACTTTTAGTGATGTTTGAACGATAAAATAATTAATCGACCAAAGAATCAATTAAAAAGTTAAATTTGTCATACATGGGTATATTTCATTCCAATTAAAGACATAAATAATGGGATATTGCAGTGAAATATAATTGTAATTTAAGAATGGTGTTATTACAGTTATCGATATTAAAATAAATCGATAACTTGATTCTATGTCACGACACTTCTCTATGATAAAAATGTTGCCAAGTGCTAAGATTACTCCATATTTTAGCAATGACTTTTAATCACAGACATATAACTACTAGGATTATGTCTGTGCTTTTAATTCAAAAAAGTGTTACATTTACATAATATTAGATTCTGATAAAAATATACATACAAACGAATATCACACTAAGAGTAGAAGAGTCTTTTCTTTAGATTCTTCCACTTATGGTGCATTTATTAAGATAGATTTAGAGATATAAGAGAGTACCCCGGTGAAGTGAGGAATGAGGATAAGAATTTTGTATATTTGAAAATAGTATAGTAAATAAAAATAAGTAATGTTTGAATATAATAATGTCATTTAATTCAATTAAATTATTTCCTTTAATATTTTCCAGAAGTACCAGTTGCTCACAGTTGACTATAATATCATTTATATTATGATTTGTCAGACAATCCTATGACACGAGGGTGAAGGATTTTCGTAATAATTTCTCAAGACGCAAATATTATATTTAGTTTTTTTAACCAACAAAAATATTTCTTTATGAATAATAGCATATTATGGAATCATTTTTATTATTTATGATGTTTCAATACCATAATTATTTTACAAAGTTGTTTATTATTTTTTAATTCTTTTCAAGTCACATATTCATATTTTTCCTTTTACAATTGGTTAATTTGAAATGTTATTATTGTTATTTAGCTTTAGTAATTATTGATACTCCTACACTACATTTATTTTGTTTTGTATAATTTTGTTTTTTCTTTTTATATCAAATGAATTAAGGAACTACTGCTTCGTTATTAGGGCAACACTGTGCATAACTTCCGTTCCCAGCCGGGGCGGCTAAAACAGAAATGTACCAGTGACAGAGAGGAAAGGTTAATCGACGTTTCAGAAAAGCTTAAGCTACTGACCTACGTGGGCGGATCAAAACATTGAGTACGACTCGCATGTTTGTGGACTATACACCGTGATTATTAATTAATATTGACTTAAACCTGATATTGTGAAAATTCAAAAATAAACATTGAGTGATAGCTATAGTGAAATTGGAAACATTTAATATTTTTTGACTTAGTGAAGTATTTTAATAATTATTGACGAAAATATGACAGCTTCAGCAATGATTGAGCTTGAATCTTGGATAATCTACCAGTGTGTTTTAAATGAGTGCCATGTCTCCAGCACATGTATGTATTAATTATTATTTTATTTGCTCTCATGTTTTTTAAATGCATTTTTAATTTATATTTTTTACCTATTTATAAATAATACTTTAAGTAATGCTTATTAGGTTTCTCACGATTAAAACAAAGTACGTTAAAAAACAAGCTTATAAAAAAAAACAAGAATTCGTTTGTAGAGGCGATGTAAATTTTGAACCAAGGTTTAATGCAACTTTATTGCAACATGTGTTCAGTATTCGTTCTTCGCCTAACGCTAAATACTTTTAATTAAAGTTAATTGGTGATGCTCTTAACACGACCGTCGATCAGCATTTATGTACATGTACATGAGTAATATATTATGCATAATAATCTGATGAGTACCAAAGCAGATGTTCTTTTAATTAAGGGCTCAATTGCATATTAAAACATCTCAACAAATTACACAATAAACACATTGTTAAAATTGAGAATTCTTGCGAAAACATACGATATCATATTTTTAATAATGTTTGCTTTACTTAGTATGTTTAACCGATTTCAATAAATGAAGACGTACTCAATCAGAGAACTCGGCTACGGAGGAACATACAAACATGCATACATACGTAGACTGCCAAAGCCCTTGTCCTTCCTTTCGGCTTCTCCTTCAATTTTCATATTTAAAATGGCGATTGCGCCAATTTTCATTATTATATTCGTGATTAGGAGGTCAAAATACCTTATTATACCAAATTTCAGATCGATCGGGGGTATGTGCTTTTCGGAAGCTTACCCAAACTTTTTTATACATAATACCTAGCCATTAATAATCTATCGTAAAAAATAACACTACCAAAAATCTGTCGCATGTGTTCGATAGATGTTACATGATACTTATTGTTAGCAATCCTGTTACCTAGAAAGCACCCACGAGCTTATTAGAATCTTAGAAGCATCCTTAAATGAAGTTGGTGAAATGATAATTACCTACAATTTTATTTTTAGTTAAGGTTTTTCCCGAAATGTTGTTTCTTCATATATGATCATACTAATTACTATATTATCTAGTATTATTGCGAAATAGAAGAAGACAGTGGTAGCCCAGCGGTTACGCGGTTGCTTGGATATCCGAGTTATGCGGGTTCATATTTTCATGTGCGAATCATTTATATCATGATTACCACTTGTCTTACGGTGAAGGAAAACATCGTGAGGAAACCTGCATTTCTGAGAAAACAACAAGTTTTCGAAAGACGTGTGAAGTCTGCCAACTCGCACTAGGCCAGCGCGGTGGACTATGGCCTGATCCCCCTCGTACTAAGGGAGGCCCATGCCCAGCAGCGGGACGTTAATAAGGGCTGATGATAGAAATAAACCAAACTAACACGTACTAGAGCTTGTGAGCTGCGATGATTCTACACTAGTATATGTATACAAGAAATAAAGACATAAAAAAATATAATTGCGTTTTGCCAGAGAGCTCTGACAAATGGAATATTCCCGAAATAATTAAATCATACGAATATAGGTACATGTATAAATCGATCTTCCGTCACGGCTCATAGCGGTTCCAAGGACACGTAGCGACCTTGTTAAAATCCATTCAGAGTTCAGAGGTGCGTATAAAATACGACTGTAATAACTACCTTGTGTGGAGAATGGTAGAGTAGGAGCTTTTATATTCGTAAGGACTTAGAACCTCTCTCGCTCTTTATATATATATATATATATATATATATATATATATATATATATATATATATATATATATATAATATATAGGTGTTTTTACACCTTTTCACTGTATTTTCTAGCTCTACATTTACCTAAGTTACATTAGCTAGCTATTTCGTAAGTTAAATTTTATAAAATGCATTAAAACTGTTATTGATATATTATATAACCAATTTATTTAGATTTTAGATTCACTTCAATATTTATAATGTTTATGGCCAAAAATTAATAGTTTATTTGCTTCGAAGTAGAGACTTCAGAGAATAAATGGATACAATCGCAATACTAATTATTTTTTTAGTAAATGAAACCTTATCCTGGAGCTTTTGTTCTTATTTACTGTGGTGAGAGGGTCGCTAATTGATCACGTTGAGCATTGTTTCTCGCTACTGTTGAAATTAATTATAAAAGATTTATATTTTCTCACGTGTACCTACACAGTACACGCGTTTATTTATTTTTAATTAAATTATAGTTTGACGAAAATGTATACTTCATATTGATGATGTAAAAGGCGGTGCACTGCTTAAATCTTTACTAATATTATAAAGCTGAAGAGTTTGTTTGTTTGTTTGTTATTTGTTTGTTTGTTTGTTTGTTTGTTTGATGAACGCGCTAATCTCAGGAAGTACTGGTTCGATTTGAAAAATTCTTTTTGTGTTGGTTAGTCCGTTTATCAAGGAAGGCTATAGGCTATTTTATATCACGCTACGACTAATTGGAGCGGATCATCAATGAAACATGTTGCAAAAACGGGAAGGGCTGGCGTTAGTTCTCCGAGGTATCATACCGCGCGACTCGGAAAGAATTTGGTTTCTGGTTTTTAGAGCGCGTGCGAAGCGGCAGGAAATGCTATGCTAGTAGATATATAAAGAGATCAATAGACAATGTACAAGGATACGTATTGAAATAAATATGTATAATACTGTTCTCCAGACGGACAAATTGATTTAGCAAAGCGACTACGTACATTTAATATATCATATCAATCTCATAAATATGCAAAAGCATATATAATATTTAATAACGATACCAAACGAATCCTAAAAGCTTCAAATTGTGTTAATATTGTAAGATGAAAGCTTTATGGGGTTTCGACCTATATGAACATTGAGAGGATTTTATTATAGCTTATTGTTGAAATGCCAAAGTAGGTACCGAATTTTATTTACTTTGTATTAAAAGGAGTATCAAATAATAACGAACTTATTCTAAAAAGTTCACAAGATTTAATATTAATCAAAATATTATTAATCCAGTTTTTTATGAAATATAACACGAATAAATAAAAATACTTTAGTACTACCAACAAAAGTAATCAGTCAAGTACGATAACTTTTTCGATACTTGTTGAAACAGATGTTCCGTGAGTTAATGTCCCCTAAAACTTGAGCCGTTGGGTGACTCCATTGTACACTCTCCCTTAAATTACCTTGGTCCCTCGATCGTACCATTCAAAGTTTCTAGACTAAGAATCCTGAAGTCATAAAAAATATTTGAGATACGCATTTCAATATTTAAATTATTAAAAAAATGTGGATTTACTTAGTGTGTTTTTTTTAATCTTTTTTGGAGTTAAAATATGAGTTATGAATAACTATTATTACATTACCTAACATTTACTCATTATTTGCTTGAGTACCTACATGACGAATAGGATGTAACGGCTTTCGCGATATATTATCCTTAAACTAATAGACAATAACACAGTCATACATATTTGTCACCAAGAGTTTAGATTTAGTACGAATTTATGTAAAACTATTACTTTTTAAATTGCGTGTTATGGAAACTCGGTGAAACTTTCCCATCACACCCCCAGTGCTAATTATTATTTTAGCAATATGGACGTGTGTTACTGTCAAGGAACTAATCGTAAGAAAATCTTCATGTTTAAAACAACTTTAATAGTTTGTGAAAAACTTCTAAGTATCGTGATGGATTATAATACTCCTTGCATTAAACCATGCATTGGGACATTAAAAGGGAATATATTATTTATCTATACGAAATTAGTGGATCGGTTTCACTTTCATTCAATTTAAAACTTCACCAATCTCAACGTCTCAACGGTATCAATCATTGCGCTTCTTTTAGTAAAGTATTTCAATACTTTCCAACTTAAAAACTTTTTTTTATCTTTAAGTAAAATACCTACTTTAAACTGTTACTGTCGGACAAATCAACAAATATAAGTTAAAATTAAAGTATATTATTATATATTACCCTAGAAATATACCTATAAATATTATATACTGGTTTTAATAAAAACCGACCGTAAATTGTTTAATGTTTCTTATTGGATGATAAAAGTCGAAGGCCAATAGAATGAAATCTTCTTATTTCATCCTGAGATACGTACCTAAATTCTGCACATATCTACGAAGTGTGACATTGAAAATAATAGCTTTGTCCTCACATACTCGTATCACAGTAAGTGCGTGCTGGCCCGATAGTTGGGATTCCATTAATGTGGAATGAAGGCGAAGGTTATGACTATAAGTTCTCACGCTGCATACCGAGAAATACCGCCCTTTGTATAATAATAATATATTCTATATCTTATAGCATTTTATACCCTTATTTGATATGGGTGATATTAAATTTGGGCCTTGCAGTATATGTAAAGTGGCAATTCTGAGAGGGTAAGAGACCCTTTTCACAAATAATCCTTTAGTAAGACTGTTATTATGTTAAAATGTCATCTTTTGTTTTTAAGTACTAACTAAATTCGTATAGGTATTTTAATCAGATAAGTTCAGATATAAAATATTCTAAATAGGATTCAGTTAATATTGAAAATCAAATTTTTATTCCTGTTCTCGAAGCTTATAAGGTCATAATCTATGTTTATTATATTGAATGTTTAAAACCATAATACTACGAAACAATACAATCCACGCCTTTTTGTTAACTATCTGGCGACTCACCCTTGGTCCGCTCTGGCTCGTCCCTAAAAACATTTTAACGGTTAGTAATAGATTTCTCTGAAATCAGATATTTTCCCGCAGTAAAATGTATCCTATATTTTAACTTGGATAGCCAGCTCTCATCATACCATGTTTCATCAAATTATAATAAAACAGATTCGATACAGTACAACCTTCATTATATGTATAGACTAGCGACTCGCCCTCGCTTCGCTCGGGCTCTTCCCTAGATTTAGCACAGGCAAAGCTGCGGGTACCGCTAGTTATGCATATAAACCTTCCTCTTGAATCACTCTATCTATTACAAAAAACGCATCAAAATCCGTTGCGTAGTATTAAAGATTTAAGCACAAATATACATAGGGATATAGGGACAGAGAAAGCGACTTTGTTTTATACTATGTAGTGATGTAGAATGTGACTTAAGTTTATTTAGATCTTAAAATGTACAGGGTATAAAAAAGCAAAGATGTGTCCGCAGCCGGTACGGCAGGTGCGCGAACAGCTGTTAGTTACCCTAACGGTCGCCCTCGTCCTGCACGAGGTTTATATATAACTGCGAAATTACCTTTCTTATTGGGGTTCGTAACCTTTTGTCTAGTACTCGAGAATACTCTCTTAGCGATAAGGCCGCCTATTGAGCTATTTCTATTTAAGTTAATAAATATTTTATGCTAATTTGTGGTGTGCAATAAAGAATATTAGATTGAAAACCTAATATTCGTATGACTTTGCTATACTTTTTTAAAATTTAATGGCGCAAATAAGTAAAAGGTAATCTCTATGTATGTGGTAAATGTTTTTAAATGTTCTATCCAGTATTATAAAAATGTTGTTCGTGATTGGTATAAATTGAATGATTTGTAAAACAAAGAATTATTATAATATGTAGGATCGAATAAATATTGACTTAGGTGTGTTAACTTTAAATGACGGGCCTTTAAAATAAGTCAAATGAGCTTTGAAGCTTATTGAAGTCGTTAAGGTTTGATGATTTATCTCTATTTATTATTCTTATTGTTGTTAGACTTGTTATTTAATCAGTAGAAAAATAATAAGTATTTATTTCATCAGAACTTCACACACTAGGTATGTTCCGCCTTTTAATAATATTAATAATTGCTATTATTCACTCTTTACTTTTTAGCGATGGATAAATTTTAAAATATTAATAAAAACCTTTGCTTTATTGCACTTTATAGTAGGTACATTACATAGAAAATACAGAGACCAATGTGGGATTATATAGTAAGAATAAAAAATGTTCTCTACTTTAAATAGGCCACAAGCTCTTATTTCCTTTATCACAAAGCTAATTAACTTTTTTTTATTCCCGTATAAGTCAAATAAAGGATTCATAAAATATCAACTCTAGCTAGTTGAGTCTAAGTTCTGTATTCATGATCTAATTAAACAGTAAATTCTACGATGCACATGAAATACAAAGTGTACGTACGATGAAGGTTTCACTTCTATTTTCTGTTATGAAAGCACTATAGAAAATTGGATTTCATTTTTGATATGACATTTGGGTCGCTATGCAAACATCAATTACATTTCCAACAGTAGTGGTCACTACTTACAATCGTTTTTCGTATACATCAATAAAATGTTACAATATGAATTAAATTGTAATGTTTCTTGTATAGAGACATAAGTTACTTTATATTTCAACCTTTTTTTCGTATTATCAATACTTCAGTAGATATAAATAAAATTGAAGTGTCTGTTTTTAATATCGAATTAACATCTTTTCACTAAATCCATATAAAAGTATTATATACGATATGATACATCACAAATACATCACAAAAATTGTCTGTTTGTTTTCTTGTTCCAGCTAAAACGGCTGGACCAAATTTGACGAGGCTTTCACTCGCAGATAGTTAATATTATAAGGAGTAACTTAAGCTACTTTTATGTTATGAGAAAATTATTATACTCCGCGGTTATAATGCGGGATAGTAAAATAAATACTTATATGTCAGGTACATATCGGAAATATATATGAAACATTGAAACATGCAGCAGTAAAGGAAATAGGCTAAAAGTAGAGACACTAAGCTGAGTCTGCTACATACTCTTACATACATAATTTTTCTACATTGCAATAACCTCTTTACTAGGAAAGCGAAACAAATACAATGATACTACTACTGTTTTTAAAGAAAGCATTAGACAGCGAAAAAGATTACTTTATATAATACTATAAGCCTTTCCCGCGTCTTCACGCGCTCTCTAAGGGTTGGAAACCAAATACCTCCCGTTTTGCAACATTTTTCATTGATGCTCCGCTCCTATTGGTCGTAGAGTGATGTGATATAGCCTAAAACCTTCCTCGATAAACGGACTATCCAACACAAAAATAATTTTTCAATTCGGACTGCTCGTTCCTGAGATTAGCGCGTTCAACCAAAAAACAAACAAACTCTTCAGCTTTATAATATTAGTATAGATATCCAGTAAAAGGTTTGTAAATATTATACATAGAAATTATTAGAAGTAAAAAGTCAAACAAGTAGCAACTAGCTTTAGTTTAACAATTGTAAAAGTACTACTTAAAAAAATCTATGAAACTAAATAATTTGGACAAAAGTTTTGCATTAATACTATATTAAAAGCTATATGAGATAAATTCAAGTTACATACACATTTATGACTAATTTTAGAATTATTAGTAGTGTCAACCGTTGAATCATCATCAAGCGATAAATCCTCCATAGGTTATTAATATTAATAAATATGTGCCCTGTTAAATAATGAATTAGCTCGAGTCGATACGCACCATCGACTATTTATTATTGATCAATATTAAATGGAAGAGGTTAAGAATTTCAATGCTTACGTACGGACATGTTATTTTTGCTTTTAACGAACTTTGGTGGACTATCTCGCTGATGAAGTAGCAATTTATAATTCATACATTTTAGTCACACGTCCGTAGAGTTAATTTGCATGTGTAATGATACATTATGTAGTTGTTTCTTTACTTAACTCAATATTAAGTTTTATGTACGAATTAGGTTGTATTATTTTTATATATTATATTAATTCATTATATCTATATCTATTGTATTAAATAAATGAAAATTTCTTTGAAAATCCCATACGTTTAAAGTTCATCAAAGATTGCTAATATTATTATTTAAGTATACATTAAAATAAAAGAAAACTGTATGGGAACTTTAACAGATTTCGTCGCTTCTAATTATTTTCGTATTTATTCAAATATTTACGTTTCTTAGTTAAACTTGTTTAAAGGAAAACCATATATAAAATCAATATCTGTACAATTTATAAATAGCCAATGTCAAAACTTGTTGTTGTCTTGCTACATACTAACGACTAACGAGCTTTAGTGTGAGCAAAAATAATTGGAAACACTTTAATCAGCTAGTTAGGTAAATTCTATCGATATAATTTGGTTTACGACACGTTTGGCGCTGTTTGTAGATACCCTACTTTCTTGCGCCAGTGGTCGCGGGTTCAAGTCCCGCTGGGGGCATTCATTTGTTGAACTCGAATGTCTGTACTCCAGTCATGAGTGTTTATATTTATAATATGTGTGTATTTAATCTTTTATATATGTAGTATATCAATTATCTAGTATCCGTAACACAAGCTTCCTTCGTAGCTTACCACGGAACTAGATGGCGCTGTGTAATAATGTCCCAACATATTTATTTAATTTTAATTATGGTTGAATTTCGGCAAACACAAGTATTTCAAATGTATCAAAGTTAGTAATCTAGAGTAGTTTTCGATGATAGCTACGTATTATTACATATTAAATTCAGTAAGCGCTAAGCCAAACACCGCACAAACATGGAAACAGGTACGTGATTCAACTATGATTCACGTTAATTGACAATCACTACTTGCTCTTGACGCAACTATTTACGTACGAACCTCAATATAAGTAAAATATTATGAATATTCGTTATCGTAGGAATTTATTTATATAAAAATTAAAATGCAATTAAATGAAACCTATTGCCACCTATTTTTAAAATACTGTCGTAGAGGGTTTAAGTATACCAACTCCGTATGGTTTTAAGTTTTCTTAAATCCTTTTGAAAAATAATGAAAGATTTAGTTCTGTAAAACATAGCATAATATCTGCAGTAAATCTCTTTGTTAGCTTATCCGCATACAGTTGATTCTCTTAAGCAGTATAGCAATCACTAAATTAACGCACTGGTATTTATTTATAGACGTATGTATTTTCAATTATATCAGACTTCAAATATAATATTTTTCTTCTATTACACACAATATTTTATTACAAGAGGTATATTATTTAACTGTATGAGGACTGTATAAACCTAGGCAGATATTACTGACTTCCCCAGTAAATCACTGGATCAAACACATTCATTAAAAGGACCCTCAACCATGAGTATGCAGTATTTCAGTGCGTTTGTCGAAATACGCAGTACATTCGAACTACACTTTAACATGGTTTTGGATGGTATATAGGTCACAATTCTCCCATGTCATTTCCACGCCACTATTCATCAAATTGACACATGTTGTGGACGACATGTTCGCGTAGATCTATTCATTCAAAATGTGAACCAAATTGGTATAATCTGTAACAGTTATAACAGTGTCCATTCCGGTTTTGTGTCGGTCAATTGATTTTAATGCTTTCAGACACTCGTTCGTAAATTGGGAATGTCGCAGATATTTTAATGAGTTTTTAAAGGCTAGCTTTAATCTTAGGAATATAAAAATCTAGTAGAGAGAGAGAGAGTAGTAGAGATATGTAGGAAAACGCGTAGTAGATATGGTAGAAATACAATAATTTATGAAAAACTAATTTATTCTAATGACTGACTTAACAATAATCTATTAATATTTTAAAACTCCTTTATAGAAAATGAAATTTCCTAAACCTCCAATCGAAATGCCTACGAATATTAAATTGAATGCGATATCTTTGTTGACTCAATCCTATTCAGTTCAACGATATAATCAGCGCTTGAAGTTTCTGTATCAACTTGGATTACTAAATATCTTGGTGTTTTTAGTAGTGTCTAAAAAACGTTTTTTTTATTATTACTTTACTAAGTGCTTTTTAATTACAGTTTCTGTTTATTAAGTGTATTTACCCTAGAATACCTCATTATAGTAGAGTAAGCAAGTGAGTTTTCTATCTTTAGGCAATAGGCAGTTATTTAATGTATACCAAATAAAAAAAAATAAAAATTATGAACGAACCAGCAAAAGAAAATGAATGTACCTATATATATTATTTTTGCCTTAAAACGCAGTAAAACTCCTTAAGATATTCTTATGTATAAGCTATATTATTGTAAAGTTTCATTAAAATCCATTCAGTAGTTTTTACGTGAAAGAGTAACAAACATCCATCATCCATCCACCTATACTTACAAACTTTCGCGTTTATTATAGTAGTAGGATATTTAGACTGACTTTGTATAGTATTAAAATATTTGAACATGTATTAAAATTATTGATCTGTCTTCATTATTTATTAGAATGATGCGATACAAACTAATATGAATATGAACGTAATATGATACTGGCATTGTTACCGCGAGGCGGCCTTTGTTGCATCCGTTGATTATTATGTTTCATCTAGATTGTTTTCAGATTATTTTTAACTTTTAAGAACAATATTTAGTATGGAGGTTTAATGTTCCTTTCCAGCCAACTTCAAAAGAAGAAAAGGTTTTAGACTTTGGTTAAAGTTTTTAAATTTCGTTGATGACCTCAGATTTGATTATTTATTCTATCACATGGAATATGTCTAGTGTTCTACAAAGTACAAATCTGACTTAATACGGTTAAATTCGTCGTAATTTTCACCTGACCTAGCGTAAATTTCTTAAAACTAAACTCTTTAGTAAAGCTAACCTTAGTATATCTGGTGCCAGCCACGACCACGCAATGCTTAATTCGAATGTTTTACAAATATGTTGTCATAGAAATACCCTTCTGAGTTTTTTTGTGTTATTTACTCAGTACTTTCTCAATACTCCAAAAAAGGCTTTAGCCTTTTCACGTCTACGTTAATCTTCTATATATTTAAGTATCTACATATAAATAAAATTCTAACTGAGTCACATTTGTAAATAAAATATTTTTTGGAAAATCTTATTGAAATAGTCATAATCGATACAGAGGCCGAATCTATAGTTGTTAGTTTTTTCGTCTATCTTTCTGTAAACAGAATTTGATTAAATTTGCTATGATGATATGATAGCTGGTTCAAGATTTTGCATACATCTCATACTTTACTACTACTACTACTACTACAACTATACTATACTTTACTGTGGGAAAAATTTGCATCTTTGGAAAATCTATATGTATAACCATCAAAACGTTATCGTAATAACCCGAGCAGAGCGTGGGTGGGTTGCTAGCTAAATAATCACATATACTTTAATAAAGCATAATGTAATAACTTAAAGCTATATTTAATACTAAGAGTTGTAACTTGTAATTAAGGTATAATAACCGTATGAAGCTCTTAATTGAATGCTTAATCAACGCTAACTTCTTACCTATAGAATTTATTAAATGTAATTTGCAGATACATAAAATATCTTAATACGTTATTAAATCAAAAGTTACGATTGGACGAGTAATAAAAGAGCGATAAGTGTTTGATATTATCTAGAAGAGAAATTCCCATGGCAGATATTACTTGCGAAAATGATTATTAATATTTTAATAAGACTCATTTTTGCTGCGGAATAAAAAAAGAAAGTAGTTTTGTAAGTTAGTCTGTCTCTGGAGTGGGAAGCTAAGCTAGTCGTGAAATATACTGTAGGTTCCCAATGCAGTAATTATATTGATCTTCTTGAATTAGACGGTAAAGACTAAAGGTTAACTCTTTTGTCTAATTTAGCCTCATTGATTGCGAATAGAGTAAAATAGTAATAGTAATCAAAATTGACACATAATAATTATCGAATGTTTTTAAAACAAACATCTTTTTAAGCTCCAAATTTTAAGTTATATTTGAAACCAGCTTAAAAGTATTAAAGACTCAATGTTTCAACAAAAAATATTTCTACATGCCACGTGTAAAATATTTTTGTCGAAACACAATCTCCATTATTCGAATTTATAATGAGTAAAAACAAAGTATGAGTAGTATGGTAGAAGTTTTAGTTATTGTAATATTTGTCTCACGGTTTTACTCTACTCTCGAAAGTCAAGTGAAATGATTTGCTCATGTCCCATTCAATGACTGTTGATTAAGGTTACCAAGTGTATCATAGAATTAATAATAGAACTACTTTAATTTAAAACGTACATTAGTGCATGTTCTAAGTCAGTGGTAGCCCAGCGGTAACGCGTCGCTTGTATAACCGAGTGATGCGGGTTCAAATCCGGGTCTCGCACCTCTGATATTTTCATGTGCGAATCATTTATATCATGATTATCACTTGTCTAACGGTGAAGGAAAACATCGTGAGGAAACCTGCATGTCTGAGAAAACTTAACAAGTTTTCGAAACGCATGTGAAGTCTGCCAACACGCACTAGGCCTGCGCGGTGGACTATGGCCTAATCCCCCTCGTACTGAGGGAGGCCCGTGCCCAGCAGTGGGACGTTAAAAAGGGCTGATAATGATGATGAATTAGTGCTAAAATTGCGAGCATTTTACAAACTTAGGTAACTCTAATAGTAGTATACTTTTCTAAAGCGAAGTGTAGTGTAGTGTAGTGTGTTTAGTGTTCTTAAATTTCCATTTAATAATTATTATTATAAAATATAATTATCCTATTCCATAACGTTTAATATCGTAAAACTTTATTATCGTGACTTATGAGAATGTCTACAAAGAATTAGCACCGCGCTTTTACTTTGTATAGGGCTCAACTACTTTCGTGTAATTTTCAATTATTTTACGCAATATATAATATGTAAACGACATTAATTCGTGTCAAACGACTGAAATAAGCTTATGTTGGCCCAAAATTCAGAAAAATCATATTGCTGCGTAAAATAAGGTAACCAGACAAACATTACAATAAATGGAATGAATTATATTTGATACAATTAAATGTGCTCTATAGAGCACATAACTATAGTTATAAAATTAAAAGAAAATTATTTATTTATTTATATTATAAACAAAGAATTAGTTAAATATTTAAGTGTTTATTGAAGAATTATACTTTTTCTATCACTAATAATTAAGGTTTAATGACCATACTTACTACCAAACTTGAAATTGATATTATATTTTCGTTGATTGTGTATATTTTTGCACATGATCATAAAGTATGACATACACCTGTGTACTTTTTAACGTATTTCAAATGAGTTTTCAAACATTGGAAGTGACTTAACATGTCGAAGCTATAAAAAGCTGAGAAACAAGATTTAGCACTAAAGCAGCGCTTTTACACCACTCCTAATTACAAATTCAACGGAATAATAGCCACAAAACGAACTCACTGCGTTAAAAATATTTTTAATGTGGCAAGAATGTTTTATAAAACATGAATATACAATTTTATAGCAAAAATCATTTTTTTATGAATAGACATCAGAAATTACCTCGAAAAACCAGTTCAAGGCAGTAAGTATTCATTAAAATAATTTAAAAATGTGGCAGATTTTTTATCATACATGCACTTTAACGATTAAAAATTCATTAATTTTATTAAAATTCATTAAAAGAACTGCCTTTAGCAAAACTTTTTACAGTATTTCTATGACGCGTCGAAATTAAAATGTTTTCTGTGAGAAAAGTTTACAAATATCCAAAATAAGAAGTTTTGAATTGAAAATAGTAGTTTAGTTATAGTAATAAATACAACAATAAGAACACTTCGCTAATAGAAAATTGAAATTTCTAGTAAATTGATAAGTCGCCTATGTATATAAATAGTATTCACACTTCCAATGTACATCTGAACTCAGAGACCGGAACATTGACGGTTATAGAAAATTAAATATTCTCACGCACGAATAAAATTTACAATATTATCCCGCTGCATTTGTCAAGTGAAGTGATTTATTTCAGAATTAAAATTAGTTAATTAATGCTACTCTTCTTCACTGCCTCTACCTTTATCTATATTTTAATGTTATAAAGACTTACTGAGGTGGAAGAATAATAACGAAGATTCAACGGTTATTGGATCGGTTAGTGAATCATCACCGCCAAACATAACGAGTTTTAGTAACCGTTTCGTATAAAATTTGTTAAAAAAAGATTATTTTCTATTTTTCACCTATTAAATATAATTTTAATAAAAATTACATCCAGTAATAATAAATCAATATCAGAATATGGATATGCATTTACTTATTGCATATTAAAAAGCTTATTTATTACCAACATTCATTACTTCGCGTTTGATAATATCTATCAATGTGAATAATATATGATAATTACACGGCTTCAAATTAAACGCTTTCAAGAATATAAGTAAATAATCGATAAAAAGTTTATTAACCGCTTGCATTCACGGTCCTGTTAGGCATCAAAGTATTTTTATGAACTTCCTAATGACTCATTGCCTTTAATCCTCGATATTTATAACCTGAGACCGGTCAAGAACAGACACAGCTTTGAGATGTGCTTTGTTAAAATAAAATGTAGGCATCTACTAATAATGTTTGAAAATATTTTTCCTTAAAGCATTTTTTATTGTTAATGCAAAATGATACATTTAAAAAAATCTTATCTCTATTATTACTGTATTATGTATACATTTTCTACTGAAGTCGTTCGTAAATTCTTAGAAAATAAAAAGCATTAAAGTTAGTCATCAGTTACACGTATTGTAGATAATATGTATTAATGTATGTGAGGTGTCTCCTAACATAGTCTTTATACATTTAGCTATTTCATAGCTACATAGCTATCTTTAACTGTTAGTATTTACTCACTACTTGACTGAACCGTATTGTGAAGTTTGTGCGGAATATACTCACGTTGTTATTAGAATTGTCGTAATGAATATGATATAGTTTTTATTAATATATGTAGTAGGAAAACAACACATTTATACGTGAGATAAATAAAATAGAGGCAAAGGAAGTACAGGAATAGGTATAAATATACGAATTTTCCCTATAAAATGTACCAATAATTTACTAATACGCATAATTATTTGTTACATAAACATTAAATATAAAATGATATTCTGCAGTTTTTCATGTTATTAAATGTTTTGACTGAATGAGTATAAATATAAGTATTCATGAAGAATATTACGTTAGGTATAAAAAAAACTTAAAAAGAAAACTACTTATTATATATAAAAATAAGACATGGGCGTTTCATTATATTTTCCGGAATCGTTAAAGGAACGGATCTGGCGCTCTATAATTACCACTAATTAATTTTATGGTCAAAGAAAACATAGTGCGGAAACCTTCATATCTGAGAGAACCTAACATAACATCTGTTTCAAAGACATATGAAGTCTCCCAACCCAATTTATTCTCGTATTGAAAGAAACCACGTGATCAACAGTGGAACGTTAGAAAAGTGCTTTACTGTGACCTTGATTGTACAATAGAATTCATTCAGGTACTGCAAGTACGACTTATTTCTTTTCGACAAGCAACTTTAATAATAATATAAATCATGGGTACATATAAGAAGAAACGATCGCCTGTTGATACAGAATAGCAAATTCACAAGCTAAAATAATCCTTATTTCGATTACTTCAAAGGTTACTTATTGGCTTGTTAAAGCCCACAATTGTGCGCGATACATGCATCTCATGGCTTTGTCTATTATCGTGGCAGGATATGTATAAAGAACGGTGATAGAACGTAGTTTTTTGCCGGAATACAAAGTATATCGTATTTCCGTTTGAGGATAACGTCAGTGGTTGATATTTTACTTCCGAAATAATGATGGGAATTCTGAAGTAGACTTGATAACGATTACTTAAATTTGTTTTAGTTCAGTCATTTAAATACTTCATAAAATGTAAAATAGGTCAACTGACTCATAACTATATAAATTGCTTGTTGCACTGGATTTTTTGAGCCCTATATTTTCTCAAATAAAACAAGAAATTCTTTTTCTAAAATAAACGTTGTTAAAGTTATTTCTTACAACATCAGCTACCTGTCGGTAAGATTTCTGTCATATTCCATCCAGCCGTTTCAGCAATTAGCCAACTATAAGCAAGACAGACAAAAATAACCTTTCAATTAAGCTGACCCTTAATTTAATTTATCTATATAATAAGTATAGCGATAGGTCGGTATTTGAATATAGCGGTAGGTAGGAATTTGTCACGGTAATGTTGTATAAAATACCTATTTAACTAAAATAAAAAGGAATTTACCGTGTTGAGTTTTTGTTTCTTCACAAGTCTTTTCAAAGTAACTAAGGTCTTTCGTAACACTGGGAAGATTTCAGAACGTACATGTGGCTCGAATCCCTTTTAACGCATCCGGGCGTATAAAGATAAAAGGATTTAAATATAACCCAAGGAAATAACTGTCATGCGTCATAACTAGGATAACTTTGCGTATAACCGGTCATGACGTTTCATTTATTTATTTGCCTGTAATTTTATTTGAACGTGTAAAAATCTAAATTATTATTATCAAAAGATGAAAAAAGTTTAAGTAAAAGTTTAAACCGAAGGAAGTCGGATGTTTGTCTGTATGTATGTGTGACTGACTGACAAAGTCACATTAGTTATCTTAAGTTTTTTTGTATTAGTTGAAGGTAAAATTAAATTTTATCATTATTGAGAATTTTAATTCATATCGTTTGTGATATAATAAAGAATATAATATTTAACAGCATATTTATAAGCACATAATATGTATGTATTACTATGTATTAGAATTTAACAACTATCAAATTGTTCATTCAAAAAGTTTTAAAAATCTATGCAGGTAATAGCGAGATGAAAGTTCAACTGTTTATTTGTTTATTTGTTTGTCACATGTTTGCATCTCAACTGTAAAAACTAAAATGTAGATGGTTTAATCACACCTACTTTCATCCTAAATAACAATTTTAATTTCTTGTGAGAAGAAAACGTTACGTCCGCTACGTAAAGTAGATTTAAGGTGCGTATCTGACACCAGGAAAGATTACTTATACTTTTCACACTTGTATGGTTTAATCCTGTGTTCATTTAAGTAAAATGACGTGTTAGGCGCATTATTGTAAAATCGAAACCGTAAAAGGGTTGTTTCGTAAGAAATCAAGATCAAGGAGTACGAAGAAACCTTATCTGACTGAAAATTGCTTTAATATATTATACTCTAGTATGCCTGCTTAAACTTGTACCTACTAACATGATTAATATAATTCTTTATTTTTATTTTTATTTTTTTTTGTTTACAGGAGCTGAATGTATCACGAGTTATTTTTTGCCACGACTTTTTTTAAGTTTTCTTCATGGTAGCCACTTGTAAGTTTTTTTTGTTTTTTTTTTTATGATTTTTATGGAATTTTATATTTTATTTTTAATGTGTTTTTGTTTTTATTTATTTCTTTTACTATATTTATATCGTGATTTTTTTATTTTTTTTCGTTATAAAATATGTATAAAGTAAATTCTTCTTTCACGGTCTTTAATTTAAATTATTTTTTTTTGTTTAAAAAAAAATTGCGTATTCGAAATACATTTGAAGATTCTTATTCGATTCTTTCATTTGAATTCTCGTCAACATCTAATATTTATATAGGTACTTCTACTACAACTGATTTCTTTATTTTTCCCATATAAAGAAATGCACAGTTGTGTAGATTAAGAATAATTAAAACTAAATAGAGTGTATCGGGTCAGTTATGATAACCGGCTTTCTATTATTATGGTGGCAATACGTTAAACAGTATTGAATTAAACATGAGCAAGCGAAAGGAAGCGTTATTATATGTCATGCGAGGCAGTTTTCTCAGAAGTAATGAATAAATAATAAATATTTGCCAAATAGCTTATAACATATTTTTGTTTGGATAATAATCATTCAGTATAATCCGAATGAAATATCACATTACAAAAAGAAATATTAAGAACATATAAACAAAATAATTAAGTAAACATAAATGTAGTTGTAGTCCGAGATAAGCGGATTCAAATCTGGATCTCAATTCTGGTTATAATGCTATTGATTACCACTTGTCTTGTCTATACCACTTATCCTGATCCACGTATCTGAGAAAACCTAGAAGACCGCCAATCCAAACTTGGTCAGCGTTATGAACAGCTATGGCCTGATTCCTTTCGTATTAAAAAGTTTGATACAAATTTCGACATGTAAAATCATGTAGAATGTAGGAATTGGCTGAAATTAATTAATTTCTTTTGTACTCATTGAATTAAATTATATTTTTTATTTATAGGTAAAATAGATTGTTTTTCAACACCAAAGTGTCACGAAATTCAACCGTAATTTATATCAACGGGACGTAGATTCAATTTCATCTTATTTTCCGCCTGCCCGGCCTTTTATTCGAGAAACTTCGCCAAAAATATTTGCTTCGAAATGGCTCCTCGTTGCTATAATAAAAAACGAGAGGGATGTTTTCAACAGCGTGAAAATGAAACGACTATCGATAATTTATGTAAGGTACCTAATTTTCATTTAAAATAAAGGGCAATACTGCTATACATGAGTTTTTTACGTGCTAAATGTAATAAAAGTATGTACTTTCACTCAAATTCTCTTTTGGCTAGTGAATTCTGTTAAATCCATTAAACCTTTTCAGAGATTAGCAGACAGGCATTTATTAGAGATGTTTTAGCGTATATTAAAATTGGGTAGGTACAAATATCAATTTAAATATTTTAATATTATAAATAACTATACAGTAGCGACTCACTCTCACTCCGTTTAGGTTCATCCCGGTTTAACGATTAGAATAGATTTATCAGAAGTAAGACAATTTTGCTTGTTTTTTTTGTTCTATAATATACTCGTACATGTTTTTATACATATAAACCTTACTCTTGAACGACGTGTCTATTGATGAAAACCGCATTATTTTAATGCGGTTGCATAGTTTTAAAAATATAAGCTTACAGGCGGGAAGTGACTTGTTTTATACTACTTAGAGATATATGTTATATTGTTATTATATTTTTCCAAATTAAACTACTCTCGGTATATATAATACCGGCAAGAGTAGCAATCACGAGCCTAAGCCAAGTGAGAGCCAACGTGTGACGAATAGTTCAAAAATTTTCTTACTATGTGACAAGTATTGTGTACCGGTAGCGTTTTGTAATTGTATGTAAATATAAGCAGGTTGCTCTAGTATTTTAATGGACTGAAGAATTTTAGGTATAACTCCTGTGGACTGTGGTAGAGATAACTGTTGGTACTATTGTTACTTTCATTAATTTCCACATTCTTGTTATTTCACCTTTCAGGTCATGATATTTGGACATTTTTTATGAAATTGTATTCTGTAGATTATGAGAGTTAGGTATGGCAATATCTATAATTAATTATTATTATCGATGGATACATTACACTATGAATGAGTTATTATTAGTATTTCTAATTACTGCTATTGCTCTTCTTGTCTTATGTTGTGGAGTTTATATCTAGGTCTCGTTTCTAATAAAAAATGCAATTTCTAGGAAATAATAAAGAAAGATGCTTTTAAACTCTTATATGAATGTACTACACAACAAATTGTAAAGCTCTACCTAGCCGTCCTGGTTCCACCGGTCAAGGCGTAGGCGCGGCTGTCCTTGGTACCGTAAGCTTGTTACCGTTTCAGATTTATATAACGTCTTGAAAGCTTTTAGCTAATGTAATATATTGCTGGCGCTGTATGAATTGTATTACAAATGTATATAATCTATAACATATAAATAAAATTGAAGTGAATAAAAACAGATTTTATACTTATTTAAAATTAACGGTTTTTCACCAATTGCACATGAAAATACATATATATATATATACGATACTTACATCAAAAAAACAATTTTTAAAATGTTTGTGTGTCTGTCTCTGAAACGACTCGATCGGCTAATATCTGAAACGACTGGACTGATTTTGACGGGACTTTCACTCGCAAATAGCTAATGCTATAAGGATTAACTTAGGCTACTTTTTTAAATTTATTTTAACTAACGGACCCCGCGGCTTCGCTCGCGCTTAAGCCAGGGACAGGCGAGGATGAGTCGCTATTGAATAATAATATTAATAATTTACGTCTTGTAACATATTGATTTTTATTGACTAATAGACTAGTAAATTCAAATAGCTATAACGTATCTTAAAAGCACATCCATAATGAAAGAATTTTCTGTCTAACCTAAAGAGTTCAACTTAAAAAGTTAAAATGTAACTTGCATAATATACGAGCGATTTCATAGAGCATTCAAAGTCAACTTAATTTCTCTTATATGAAAAAAACATTGAACACCAGTTACATCTTCACATTTTAGTTTTTAGTGACGACTAATCTAGATTCTGTATTGCGACAAAATATATTCCCGTGTTTAAAATTTCAACTCAGTTTAGTATTAGAATTTGTTTTGTGCTAGTGAAGTATTGGTAAGAATCGCTGATTGTCATGACGACGGTTCAAATCGAAGGTCGGATGCGCTTTGATATCGCAGCTCCGTTGCCTGTTTCTAAGAAAAGTTTTAATAATGCAGCATAAAGACTTGTTTAATTTCTCGGACCAAGTAACTTATAAGTAGTACTATATGAATATTGGAAAGTTACTAATAAGATATCTATTATTAAAAAGTAGTTTTTTTGATATATTATTACATTGTATATGTAAATATTTAAAATTTCTATAAAAGGTGAAAGTTGGCTCACATAATATTTATAATTTATAGTTTGTCCATTTTGTTAATGGTTTTTTGACAGCTTGCCGACTGACAAGCTATAGTGATGACAAAAGGACGTAATAATCGATTTCTCTTATTTTTTAAAGTATAAAATAATATTTATTTTTATATTTATTAATATGAAAATAAATATTATTATCGTAAAAATCAAGTGTGGTGGAGAGAACTAAGAGAATCATAATGTAATTCAGGCCGTGACATTGCATATTTTGATAATTTATGCACACAAGAGTTAATAATTAATATAACTGAAGACTCCTCATCGGACAAATCTAATATAAATGATGATTCTGACGAATCATGTTAATAAAAGGAATTAAACTATTTTAGTTGATTAATTTATAATAAATTAAGAAGACAGTAAGATTAATTTATTGGTTAAAATCTTAAATTTTTTTGTCTTCCTTATTAAATAACATATTACACCTTATTTACATATTAGCATTGATTTCTATCGATTATTTGTAATCTGTGGCACAATCGTAGTAATCGTTATGTGTGGCACAGCAATAAGGGGGAGGTGCCCGTCCATGAAGTACAATATTAATGGGTATGACATTTTAACTTTAATGGCTAACCATTAAATACGAAACTTCGTGGGCGTGAGCTGTCAAAAAACCATTATAGTTTGTCCATTTTGTTAATGGTTTTTTGACAGCTCGCCGACTGACAAGCTATAGTGATGACAAAAGGACGTAATAATCGATTTCTCTTATTTTTTTAAGTATACAATAATATCTATTTTTATATTTATTAATATGAAAATAAATATTATCATCGTAAAAATCAAGTGTGGTGGAAAGAACTAAGGGAATCATAATGTGATTCGGGCCGTGACATTGCATATTTTGATAATTTATGCACACAAGAGTTAATAATTAATATAACTGAAGACTTCTCATCGGACAAATCTAATATAAATGATGATTCTGACGAATCATGTTAATAAAAGGAATTAAACTATTTTAGTTGTTTTATTTGTATGCCTTATACTAAGAAGAAAGTAAAACTTTACTATTAACTTTAATATTTTAATTTATTGGTTTAAATCTTAAAATTTTTTTTGTCTTCCTTATTAAATAACATTACACCTTATTTACATATTAGCATTGATTTCTATCGATTATTTGTAATCTGTGGCACAATCGTAGTAATCGTTATGTGTGGCACAGCAATAAGAGGGAGGTGCCCGTCCATGAAGTACAATATTAATGAGTATGACATTTTAACTTTAATGGCTAACCATTAAATACGAAACTTCGTGGACGTGAGCTGTCAAAAAACCATTAACAAAATGGACAAAGTATAGGAGTGTATAAATAATAAACTGTAAAGCTTGAAGCTTAAAAAGTTCAACAATTGCGCATTCATATTTTAAAAAAATACTTGAATTTTATTCATTTTATTAATTATTTATTATAGGACTTTAACCGACGCAAATCTTTTAAATAATTTATCAATCAATCAATCAATCAATCAAAATATTCTTTATTCAAATAGACTTTTACAAGCTCTTTTGAATCGACATTTTTACATTATCAAAATTAAAAGTCTGTAAGTCTGTGAGTAAACTACCACCGGCTCGGAAAGCTGTTCTGCTGAGAAGAACCGGCGAGAAACTCAACAGTTGCTCTTTTCAAAAAAATATTTGGTAACAATATTGTATTACAATTTATCTATTTATCCTACGTGAGACACAACCAGTCACTAATCACACACATTTACATCTACCAGGTATTCCGCTATAATATTATAATATTATAATTGCGAAAGTTAGAATGGATGGATGTTAGCTACTCAAACATGCCAGAGCGGCTGAACGAATTTGGGTGATATTTTGCACAATGATAGATTTGAAGATATAAATAGATAGAGATCCTGGAAAATGTACGGTTTTCGTGGGATAGTTTGCTTTTAAACATCGCTAGGGAAGAACCCGAGCGAAGTGAGGATGTGTTGCTAGTTTATTACATAGCATAGGTTAATTTTAATGCAATCGTTTTCATCTTCCTTCTTTATTATATATAGGTATATTAAATACCTTTAAAGACCGACCTCTTTGATTTATACGACAGTAGTTAACTGATACAATGTTAACCGAATTACGAGAACGTAATACTTCAAAGTGTCTTTAATGAAGACTAATTAACCTTATAATGTTTTATTAAATATGTAGTACGTCGGTCTGTTAGAGATAGAGTAAGTTATGTTCAAACCTTAATTATCATTTAACAATGGATTCTTTGTATTGCTAGCGACGGAAGTGGGAATTGAAAACGGTAATGTACTCGTATATAAAGCATTTCCTTAACGGATCGCCTTCCTTACGCAACCCTGTTAATACTACTTATTATTGACTAGTGACTGGCCCTTGCTTCGTTTGCGTTAGTTTTTAGTAACCTATTTATCTTGACTTTCTACTTACAAGTATCTTATAAATAATGTTGCATTACTATGCCTCGTAAAAATACATACATACAGTATTAGGAACCGCTTTTTAGCACGTTATTAAAATACAGGTTTTATTTTTAGACTGCAAACTAATATCGTTCTAGACTTTGATGTGAAATATAAAAGAATCTTTTTTATTACTCTCCAACATTTTAAATCTTTAATCTGTACGCAAAGACGATAAGTGGGTATTACATAGACTGAACCAATTTTTTCTTTAGTCAGGAGTTTACAGAAAAATATTGGTACTTAAGCTTAAATGTTTTATGTGTAAACCTTTTTTAGATATAAATTATATTTTAAACGATTTCTATTTAAAGCATTAAAGAAACCTCATTTATGTTAAAATATTATAAATGTCATAAACATTGTCTGTCTGGTAACTTATCAAGCTAAAATCGCTTAAGATTTCCATCAATAATCGAATGAAATTAAATATTTTTTACTGTACATTGCAAATTTTCATGACATACCTATATAGAAATAGCACAACAGGCGATCTTCTTGTTAAGTGAGCAATCTCTTTTATACAACATGAGAAAGAAAAAGATTCCGAAGGGGTGCAATTTAAAGTTTTACAGAACTTGCAACAGAAGCTTGCAATACCGGGCAAAGATAAATTAACCTTTCATCTCCATCCCTGCAAGACAGCCACGTACAAAAACGACTAATTTTTATACCCTTTGTGTCATTATTTGTAGTACATAGATATATGAATTTATTGAAATTTATAGCCCCAAGCCTTAACCATAATTCGTACTTGAATTTAAAAATAGACTAAGCTTATGTGTTCTCTTTCAATGGTATCATAAAAAACATTGTTAACCGAGTTTTAAAATTACAATGCCTTCGTACAATTTCTAATTCAAGTTTCGGTTTCTAAGGACACGTAGGTAATGTACGAAGCAGGCCAGCCATGTCAAGGATATTACATCGTTCCACATTCTGAACTTACCCCGTCTTTTAACCGGATTAACTAGTTCTGAGAATAATAGTATTATGTTACCCCTAGGAAAAACAAGAGAATAGACACTGAAACTGTCGTCGAAAGACGATAGGTTGTAGGTATGGTTAGTTTCAATTTAAAAATGTGTTTATTTCTCATCTCTTTAACTGACATTTATTTGTTACTGGACATAGATTTTTAATAGGCACTTTATTTATAAAGTAGAAATAATAAGGTATACATAAATAAAAAGATAGATAAAAGAACACGATATTATTATAATTTAAAATTGATTAATGTTGTGAGACACAAATGTCAACGAGTATTATACGAGAAACAACATCGAGGCGCCTAACTTATCCAAGTTTAATCGCTGTCTAGAGTTTGCGGACAAGTAGCAACTCTTAAAGTTAGGCGGTAATGCGGTAGCAACTTAGTTTGATATCTTGTAACTTTTATAAAAAGTAACTTAAAGGAAATAAAGCTCTGTTTAACCGATACGTTTAAAACGATAACCACGAATCAGTAGAATTGCACATTTAAATAATATTGCAAGCGGGATTGTTGATTGCAGACCGTATGGAGGGATTTTTATATAAATCCCGATCCAGTTATAACAAAAGTCTTGAATAGGAAATGTAAAGTATATTTCCTATTCGAGAAAAGAAATTAATGGAATTACATCTGTGGCCTAGATACAGAGAGGAGGAGGACTCTTGCCTGAAAAATAAAGTTTCCATTTTTTAGTTCGTTGCTGTTATCTTTTTTGAGTTTAGTATAATGGCACTTTTATGCTGCGAAAAATCTATCGTGTAAGCTATATTAAAATATTGATTATTTCAAAATTTACGAAAATATAATGTTTTATTAAATTATTATAATTTTATTTAATTAAAGAAAAGTTAATTATACATAAATTTACAGTCCTCATAAATAATAAACATATAATACTCAAGATTTTACATAGTTTCTGTCTGTCTACATCAATGGAAACTGTAACAGGTATTCCCTCATTAAAACTAAACGCTTGACTTTTGTAGAGCCACGTCTCGCACTAGTGCTGTCAATTACACTTAGTGATGTTTTAATTAAAATTACAAGTTACCTTAAAAGAGATAGTCACCTTCAATTTAAATATTTCTTCCGTATTAAATGCGGAAAATAAATCAAGTGATCTTTATACACACATAATTTAGTGTTTTTTTATACCTAAAATAAAATTGACGGATGAAATAATAGAGATTTTATATAAATAATAAAAACAACTACCTACATATATATTTGTTGTGTTCAAAACCCACACAATTAAGTTATTAAACAACGTTATCAAAGTTGTTTATTAACATTTAAATTCAGTTTTAAAACATTGTTTCTCTTTACCATTCTAAGACATTTTACTCCTTAGTCGGATATTATTTCTAAGTCTAAGTTCTTATTTTCATGATTGTTAATCCATCTCCGTGCCCTAGGGGCTACATTACACGTGTACATCTAATTAGATGACTATAATGATTAATATTATATTTCATTACATTATTTTGAATAAGCAATAATAAAATAAAATCATTTTTCTATTAAACTTGAAAGCCTTTAAATATGGCTTACGAAAACATGCGAATTAAACAAACCTACTTAACATAATAAATTAGGGGCGCCGTAATTAATAGGCGGTAATTAGTTAATGTCATCGGCAACGACAAGGCAGACGCCATGGCGACCTTAGCGATATGTTAACTTTGTTTACTATATCCAGGAATGTAACCATAGGAACTTATAATGATATAGTAAGTAGAATGTAGATAGAAGCTTTTCATATAAAGTTCTCTTTGAAACCAATTCTGACCACGTCAGCCAATCTCACTAAAGCCATGTGTAGGAGATATTATTGTGTGATCTGTGGGCTGTGATAGTACAGTGCAGGATCGATGGCTTTACGTACTTTAACGCCACGGGTATTTAATACCGCCAACTTTTGGAACCCATGAAGGACAGAGAACTTACAGCTTTTCACTACTGAGAATTTATTAACAGAAAAACTCAATATATAGTTAAATGCCTTGATCGGGGACTCTTACCTATGAATATCTACAACGTACTATATTTGTGTACCTTTTATCGATATCTGTCTACCATTTCTATCAATGAAATTAAGAATGATTGAGTTAGGTAAAGAGACTATACTTAATCGTTATTTTGTATGCACATAATGTAACTTGCCTCGTTCTTTGTTAATATGTGCTAGTTTTACGATTGTTGGGTTTATAGTCACTCTGCACGTGGAGGGCTTTCATGTCTTCGCAACTACAAAGTTTTTCTGGGCCTTAAAAAAAGGCCCTGTAATATAATGTAGGTATCTATCTGTAAAAACATTAAGATTTTCAGTCGTTGAACAACACATATTATATTTAAAATCAGCAGTCAACTGAAAGCTCATCTTTTGGGTAAAGTAAAGTAAAATCTGAACTATATTTAGTTGCACAAGGTAGGTTACAAAATGATGATTTTGAACATTTTAAGAGACATGATTTTTAGTGTGCTTACCTGACTGCTATAAAACACTTCTTTCATCAGAATGTTTCGGTCCTAGCATTCATGCGTTAGTTTTACGATTGTTGCCAACTTTACGACTGACCGGTGTAGATCCCTTTTTTTCCGACCTTTGTCGCCCTCGTTGTTACGCTAAGTACGATATGCACATAGAAAAGCCTTACATAATACGTACCAGAAACCTATATATATTTTTAGAGTATAATATCTATATATTTTAGTCTATCTTACAGATTTTTTAGATTCAAAATCAATAAACGTTTAATATTTCAATATGGTACCTTAATTCCTCAGAGATCTTTTACTTAAAACTTAGCATGGAAACGAGCGAATAGGGACGTCGTCATTACTTATTGTCACGCAATGTTTTCATACACTTCTATAAACTGTACAGTATACATTGCACACCACAAGGTATACGAAATTCTCAGCCCACAACTGTACATTGTTCTCGGAATCCTATTTGTGCCTCAGGAGGGAGTGTACTGTAACACGTAAATATTCAATTTTACGAGCTCTACCATTGTTTTGAGACTTGTCCTATATGTGAAACCATTCGGTCATAATTTATAAAGATAGTTGCATTATAAGCAGACGGCGAGACGGCGGTGGTTTTCCAATAAATAAATCAATCGAAAATTCAATACTTTTCAAGCTAACATTTACTTTTCTGTTTATTTATCAGAAAACTTTTGTATTTGTCTTTTGACAATTATTGAACTATAATTTTAGATTATTTACTAAATGAAAAACTAATTATATTATTGAACATTTTGTTTACTTTTGGCTCCTAACGTTTTGAACGCTTTAGAGCAAACGAGGTTACGGGAGAGATGCTCTGGAATGATAGTTTAATTTATAACTAAGTAATTAAAATTATTTTTTTTTCTTTTTAGTTTCGATTTGTAGCGTTTTGAAGTCGGTTTTCATTTTTGTTAAAAAATAATTTATTTTAAATTTTTTTGTGGAAACTATTATGTTTAAATAAAATATTGGAAGGCTAACTAAACTACTGCTCCAATAAGTCAGCGAAGGTTTGAAATGAACGACAATAGTCAATCGAGATTTGTCCACGTCTATTTTTCCGCGTAACTCGTAGACGTTAATAAGATTTACCTTCTATTATCAATCCACCTAATATCCGGAAGGAATACGACTATCAGTTCATAAGTACGTATAATATTAAAAGAATTTTCTTTCAACTCTTAACCGTTGAGGATATATACCTTACATCATCACAAATTCTTGAACAGCTTTAGAAAATATATGAAAAAGGTAATCAGTGCCGATAAAATTAAAGGGTTGCCCTCGATTTCTCTAGGATCCCATCATCAGATGCTGACTTGGTGACAATGAGAACACCTTGAATGTATACCCTACCGAACAAAAAAGAAATTTTTAAAATCGGAGAAATCAGTGAAAACACATAAAAAACAACTGTTGAGGAATTTTACCTTCCATCATCAGCTCATCCACATGAGATGATGATTTTCATACGTAAAAGCTTTATCGGGTTTAGAAAATATATCAAAAACATAATAGGTGCCTGTAAATTTTGAGAGTTGCCTTCGATTTCCCTGGGATCCCATCATCAGATCCTGACTTGGTGACAATGGGACCACCTCGGAACTATACCCTACCAATCAAAAGAAAATTTTTTGAAATCGGCCTACAAACAGCGGAGTAATCGGTGAACATACATAAAAAAAAAATACATACAACGGAACATATAACCTCCTCCTTTTTTGAAGTCGGTTAAAAATAAAAATATTCGCGTTTTAGTAAGGTAAAGTATTTTGTGTACCTTTAATCAATTTAAGCGTTTTTCTAGGAGCAACGTCCTAAAATTGTTAACACTACATTCTTGGAAATTTATTCATCATTTCTTGGAAAATTTATTTTCGATAGAAAAGAAATGTGTAATTGAATTGCTTCTTTATTGAAGTATAATAACTTCTTACGTAATTCAAGTATTTTCAAATCTTTGCTGATATTATTATTATAAAACCAATAATCCTCTCGGTAACCTTAGAAACTACTGGTTCGAATTAAAAATTCTTTTAGTATTGGAAATTTTTAAATATAATCAAAATATCCGGTCGAAAGTTACTTCTTGGCTGGCACCGACTCCAACAATAACTAAGTAATTAAAATTATAATTTTTTTCTTTTTAGTTTCGATTTGTGACGTTTTGAAGTCGGTTTTCATTTTTGTTATGTAATAACTAATAATGTTTGTATAAAATTATCGATAAACGAAAAAGTCGTCTAACAAATATTCGACAGTGTAACTTACTCCTTAAGAAACTACTTCTTCTATATTCCTAGTTAGATAAGTTCTTAACGCTAAAGTTAGTGTCAACGTTCCCGTCTATCTGAGATACATCTCAGAGCTAATTAGACAAGGAGCATTGTCAGCAATTGCGGTTAAGTATTAAATTGATACCACGAGCTCGGATGCAACTTAGACGTAAGGTCACTGACTCGATATTGAATATTAATGACTAGCTAGACTAGCTCTCGGATATGCTAACGTATGCTATATAACTTAAAATGTTGATACATATTATTATGCTCTATAATTTATAAATGTTTACTCTAAATGTAATATTATTTTTCGTCAAAAGACCACCAAAACTTAGCTAATAGTTGTTATAATAATAGGTGTATAAATTGGGTAAGATCTGTTAATTAAATAAATTGGCTGTCGCTTTGGTTAGGACTTTTTACACTCAGTTTTTTAATGCAATAATTTTTATATTAGACAAAAAGCTGCGGGACGTGTTCAGGTTTGTGTGACAAATACATATACTTATATATCTAAACAAATAAAATTTGGAATTTTACATCATATGGTAATAGAACTGAGTTAAACTTCGACAAGCACTAATGTTAATAGTTATTCATATTTAAATAGATTTTCAAAGTCGTAGTGGAGTAATGCCCTAGGCGCTCCCTGCCAAACTTAAAGTTTGTAGTACAAAAATGAAGGACTTTCATACAAACTTACGAGAGCTCTTAGACCATCTTAATTTGGCCCTGTCGCAAAATCCGTTCTGAGCACCTATCAGTCATCTACTAACTATAAACTACCTTCATCAATCCATTTCATCTTTATATATTAAGCAATTTTTGATATTTCGTGATGAGTGAGTTAGTTAGTGAATGAGTAAGTGACGTTTCGCTTTTATATTATAGATAGTAATAATAATTGGAATATTAACAACTCTTTACAAATGTATATTATATCCGTGAAAGTTAGAAATTGATCGACTAACGAGTTTATTTTATTGCTATTAGAATATTTCATTGTAATGTAAAATATTCGGTTTATTTACTACAGAAGCAGTAGTTAATAAGGCAATTAACTGGTTAACGAGTTTCGGATGTCAGTGATTACTACGGGCCTTCCCTGCTGTTAAACATGTAATTTGGGGAGACATTTTGAGTCGTAACATTATAATGTCTTACATTAAATCCGTTAATTGTCACGTAGGCAGTAATTTTCACATAGTACCTTTTTACGTATATACAAAAGAGTGACTTCGTTATTGCCCATTATGTGGGTCGATAGGCAGTAAGTCAGTGGTAACGCGGTCGCTTAGGACACCAAAGAAGCGACTTCAAATCCCGGGTCTCGCACCTCCACATGATTACCACTTCTCTTACGGTAAAGAAAACCTGCATGTCTAAAGACATGGGAGTTCTGCCAACCTTACCTAACCTAACCTAACCTAACTTGGCCAACGCGGTGGAGTGTGGCCTGATCCCCTCGTTTTGAAAGAAGGCCCGTGCATAGCAGTGGCACGATTCAAAAACAATAGCACCTAGTACTAAAGTTATTCATATTGTCAAAAGAGCTTAAATATCCCTTTCAAAATCATAAATTGTCACACAAACTACTTATTTTAGTGTTCCGCTATCAAGGGGTTAATGGCGGCCCTGGGGGGCAATTTCCTGCGCCGGTATAACAATGTAATACGTACAATATACATACTGACTTAATGCTAGCTCTACACGCTGACCACACGAACCTTAACTAAGCAATTGCAATATGTAATTTTTTGATAAAATCTTTATATAATAATTATATAAGTACAAAAAAGAAATATTCATTTACAATAAGGATTTTCTGTTTTGTTTGAAGTCTAATAATATCCATAATATTATATGAACGTTATAATACAATCATGAACAAAGTATTTCTTGAAAATGTAGCGCGTGCTATAATACTTAATAACTTTAGAATATAAATTTTGTGTCTATTAAAATAAATGTTTCACTATAAACAGAATTTATAACTTTTCATACCGCAAGTGTGGCTAGATTCTAACGTAGTAGATGCTGCATACATTAAACATGCGCTTGCTGTATATTAATGGCATTTAGTTACTTAAATATGAGTAATGTGGGCTTGCGTAAATTATTTTATTTTCTTAGTACTGCTCAGTAACCATAAATATTAATTTTATATAAGGTTGTATAATATGATGTAAATAGCTTTAAAGCATTAAGCATCTATTTTATTTAAGCTCGTATTAAAAAATATATAAAATACTTTTAGTATGTCCCAACTTATTATATAGGCCTGATTTATTTATAGTCTATTATTGATCTCGTATCCACAGTAAATACAGTCGCATCTCGAGCAAGCCTGAATAGTGAATGTACTCTGTAATCTTCAAGAAATATTTCTTATAGTTTAATGTTTCTGTACAAAATAACACTGTTATGATTAAAATATAAGCGCATTATGTTTTGTTAAATACACGATTATGCCAACAAAATTTGGAATTTGTAAGTTCGTTGACATTTAAAATAAACTTAGCTAAGACCTCATCAGTGAATCCGAGGAGCCAGTATCAGTTTAAAATATTAAGAGCATCTAAACATGCTGGAATAACTGTAACGTGTTATTCTACCTACAAATTTCTTGAATATTTTGGGCCCTTTAAATTATATTTAGGTATGTATTTATTATTCTGATGATTGATATTTGTTTCAAGTTACTACAAGTACATACACTTTGCTGTAACATATCGCGCGGTGGACTATGGCCTGTTCCCCCTCGTACTGAGAGAGGCCGTGCCCAGCAGTGGAACGTTAAAAAGGGCTGATGATGATGATTTATTACATCTAAATGAAACACTCGACCTTTCTGGTTTTTGTTTTTCTATGCTTTACCTGAAAATTGTGAGTACAATCGTATAACGATAAGAATCTCTTTTGACTTTTCCTTTTCTCCTGCAGTTTATCTTTTCACCAACTTCAATTAAAATTAAAATGCAGCCCATTAAAATTCCTTCAACTACTTATGACGAATAAAATGAAATGATACCGTTTTATATTTATGTTGGGTTTAGGTTATTACTGTGGCTCAGTTTTATACAGATATTGCATTGCGACTTCTTTGTGATGGTGCAATTATTGCAAGGTCAATGAGCCCGGCTAATGACGCCGAAACCGCCGCGGCCGTTTGAACAATTGAATCACTGGTTATGACCATAACAATCAAAAGTTACCTACATTTAAGACATCTATTTTAACTACGTGATGTTTTGGAAATACTTTTGCTATTTAGATCTAGTTTGTTTCGTAATATTAGATTTTTAATGACTTTATATGACGGACTGGATAATATCAAATAGATTGTGTAAACAGTTTTTAAACTGATTAATATAATTTTTTTTTAGTTTTTCAATTAATAGATTTAGTACCTTCGCTTTATAGTACAAAGAATAAAGTATTAAATAGATCTGGTTAAAAGGTGGCCTCATATAAACAAAATTAAATACATCCCTAACAGTAGCAATTCGTTTTAGTCGTAGAATGTTTTCATAACCTACTTTTTAAGTATTAAAATTTAAATTTGCCATAATTAAGATTAATTATCGGGTATTTCCACGCATCATAACATAACTCAGGTCACTTACACGTCCTAACAAGTTTTTTATCATAATAACCTTGTTAGGCAAAAAAGCGTCGAATATTCGATAGTACTGAACAAGTTTGTGGCTTTTTGCGCCATTATTACAAGAATCGATACATTATGTGATGTGTTATTTTGGTATCTTATTACTTCGTAAATCAAATCATCAATCAATTTCTTATGGATGGAAATAAGTGTAGGTGTTGTTGTAGCAATAATAATTAGTTAATTATAATTCATATACTTTAAAGATTGATAGACGAGGTAATGTTACCTATTAAATAAACATTCATATTTTGAGAAAGAAGCTTATTGGGACTATTTTAAATGCAAAAGTTTACACAAATGTTTATTAAAGTTAAACTTATACACATATTATGTTTATTAAAAATGTATTACTCGTATGAAAAATTAATGGCGAGTTGCCAGCTCGTTGTACTTGATCCCAGTGCTATTAACGATCCAATTCTACGAAGCTTAAAGCTTAATTGAAAGAGTAATGATTACTTAAACCGTATAATTATATGCATATTAAATATTTTGCAGAACGTTAAAAAATATGTATATTATATAAATATTATTTATGGTTTCCCCGTGTACTTATTTCTTTTTTTTAATTGTTAGGATTAAAATTAACTAATAAAAATCAAAATTTCACGTGCAACATTTAAAATTACCTAATATGTAATCGGATAATACAATTGGTTTAGTTCGATAATGGATCGAGTAAGTATATATTGCGCGTTTGAGCTCCTAAATTTAATATATCTAAAATTCTAATTACTCCTGGTTAAGACACTCAAAGATACGATTCGATTGCAAAAGGAGCTAATCCTTTTACAATCGGATCGTATTAAATTAAATATTAAATTTATTCGAAATTTTTTGCCATACGAAATGACTTTGAAGATAATTTACAGGTTCCACTGGCAATACAAGAACTAATACGTGCTTAATAGATTTTTGACACCCAAAATAACCTAACGTCTCGTTAGATCAGGCAAACTGATCGAACAAAGAAACGTGATCAGTGGCATAAATAAAATTTTCAATCTGGCTTTAATTATGTTATAGTAGCAGTACACGTGGCTTCGCCCGCGTTCTAAAGACTAATTTCTTAGATTTTATATATTACTAGCGACTCGCCCTCGCTTCGCTCGGGCTCTTCCCTAGATTTAGCACAGGAAAAGCGCGGGATTCGCTAGTTATACGTATAAACCTTCCTCTTGAATCACTCTATCTATTAAAAAAAACCGCATCAAAATCCGTTGCGTAGTTGTAAAGATTTAAGCATACATAGGGATATAGGGACAGAGAAAGCGACTTTGTTTTATACTATGTAGTGATGATTATTATACCATGAGATATTATAGCCAACACTAAAAGATTTTTAATTCTAACCACTAGTTCCTGATGTTAGCGCGCTCTACCAAACAACTCTTCAGCTTTATAAAATTAGTGTTGATGTACTGATCTGACTAAACAGACTTAAACTTGTTCCAAATATTTTTTGTCTTTGAATTCATACAAATTACAAAACCGTAATTTAAATATACTACATTAATTAATTTAATATAGGTACCTACTTTCATTTTTTTATATAATTTTCCGGGCAGGGCATCATTTTTTCCGTAAAAACCTTATTTAGACTATTAAAAACGATTCAAAATATAAACAAATTAAGAAGACATCTCCAGTGATGCACTTACCAACAAACAGTTTAGGCACTATATCGTAGGTACATGGCCGTATACACCGATATACCGTAAGTACTATCGAACCTATATTCTCACAATACTTCCGCATATTTCGTAGGGAACGACCTTAGTACATGACATTGCATTCAACTTGACTTTGTACCCGATTAGATCGAGTATCCCGACCCAAGGCCGGTATAGCACGCGATATGCTAATACAAGTCGAGTTCCGCCCAAACATGTATAGACTAGCCGAATATTATCACATCCAAATTTTACATCACCTACCCTTATTTTAAGGGCTATTTTCCAAAGTTCAGTAATTTACGCTACATATTATATTATACGTAGGTACTGAAAATTACCCGTCTGACTCACCACCTTCATTTCTCAAGGACTGATAGATTATAAAGGAAATCTGATATCAGTATTATAAAGGTATATTGTAAGAAAATTGACGAAAAATATTTTATGTGTACCTACTAAAGTTTTGTGATCGCATTTTCAAGACTTTTTATTGATGACCTGTCAATTATAACGATGCTGAAACGTGAACAGGATAATAAATAAAAATATTCACTTCGAAAATGTTTGTAACCTAAGCTAATCTCATCAAAATTCATGATTATATCGAGTATCATCTCTGTTATCGATTCTGAAATATCTAATAGTAATTAGGTGTTATAGACCTATTACTTTGCATATCAATCTATACATATAATAAAATTCTAACTAAGTCGAATCTGTACATTGAATATTTTTTGGAAAATCTTATTGAAATAGGTATTATTATCGATACAGAGAACCAATCTATATAGTTTTCAGAATTTTTGTCCGTCTATTTGTGACCGCATCACGAGACCGAAAACCACTTTACAAATTTTGATTAAATTTTGTATAATGATACTCGTAGCTGGTTACCCGTGGCGGGATATAGGATACTTTTTACTGCTGGAAAATATCTCTTTTCTGAGAAATCTCAACTAACCGTTACAAACCGGCTACAAAACATCATGTACGGCTGTATGTGATATCAAAGAATTTGGTTTCCAATCCTTAGAACGCGGGCTGAGCCGCGGGAAATCATAGTTTTTTTTTTAAATTCATATATGTAACAAATATACATTAATAAATAAATCTTAAGTAAACGGATTTTCAACGAATATCGTGCAAAAGGTCTGAATATTTATGAGTCACAGGTTGAGCTGTATCGCATGAGTCACTTAATGATAGCGTATTTTCTTCACTCTTAATGCCGCATTACAAAAATTGCTGTTGCAGGGTAGGCCCTTACTGATTCCTCAGTTAAAGTTTAAAAAAATATACATTTAAAAAATTTTCCACTAACATTTTTAGGCGTCACTGATGTCAGAATTTAAACATGACCGGAAGTGAGAGTTAAATTCATTATTAATAATTCAAAAATCATATTCATTTCAAAAAATTATATTAATCAGTATTATTTATAATAATTATTATTAATAAAAATTAATATTTAATCCTAATAAATATAATATTTATATTTTGATTTGTTGCGTAAAGGTTACACGCACATTTTTTTTATAAATAACCCATGCTATTACACTACATTAAACGTAACGATTAACGATGTTTTAAAATAGAAAAATCGATGACATAAACAAAAAAGTTATTTATAATAATGTCTTTTATTACAATATGGCCTTCTGACGAATATCATCTAATGTTCTTGACACAATTTAATTAGAATAGGTAACATAATATACGTTACCACTCAATTATCAGAAGGCTAAAATAAAATTGTCTTTTTATATCAACAAATAATAAGTTTAATGCCATTATTTTTAAATTTGTGGTTAAAAGTAGTTTGAAATGTAATTAATTCATAATTAGCATAGAAACCAAATTAACTCTTTAATGGCATCCTAACCTTTAACCTATCTTTAATAGTTTTAGTAGCGGTAGAAATTTGATACATTTGACATCTTAAAATATGTAGCTATGTATACAGTACATATTTTAAGCTATATGATTTTTTTTATTATTAAAATAAAAGCTTGATTTTTAAATGATAATTATAGTACATTAACTTTTTATTAAGTTTATAAGTTAAACTGTGGGTGCATGACTTGAGCAGCCAGGTTATTGGTAAATAATAACACAGCGAGTACACAATATAACGTTTATTTTATGACTGAGCTTAAATCTTAAGGACACAGACATGACAGATACAACTTAAGTATTGTTGCCACATACAAATAATAAAACCATAGTCACATATATAACACCTCCACCCTTAATAAGAAACAATTATACAATACTAACATAACAAATATAACAAAAATATATAATAATTAAGAAGTATTGACTATGGTGGTTTAATCAAAACCGTAACGTTTCGGTGCCTTACGCACTCTCAAAGGGTAATCACGTGTTGTTATGGCCGTTGCAGAATTATCGTTGGTACCTTGAAGGACCCTATCACCCCCCCCACCGAGCTGAGTGCCATCGGTCCCGTCATTTCTATCTAGAAGTGAACTCGAACCCCCCGACCCCGCGAAAGGGCACGCCGTGTGATCACTTTCTGAAACTATTGTGTTCCACTTTTTAGATTTGGTAACTGAAATTTGAGATGACGACCTGAGTTTCATTTGGTCTATGTGTCGATGAACTACGGTACCCTCAGTTGTCTCAATTTCATAATCGGTATTACCTATTACATCTTTAACTCGGCCTTGCAACCATTTACTAGGACCCTGATACACCCGATACCACACAGTGTCTCCTACGTTAAAAGCTCGATGCGAGCCACCCGCTGCGCGTTGTTGATATTGTTGAGCTCTCAAAACTAAATTTTCACGGGACGGTTTTATTTGATCCAGTCTCGTACGGACAGTCCTACCTAGCAAAATCTTAGCTGGGCATTCGCCTGTCGTATGATGTTCAGTATTTCTGTACATTAATAAATAGCGTTGTAACGCACATTCAATATCTATATGTAGTTTCAAAGCCTTTTTTATTACTTTTTTACAAATTTTAACTGCATTTTCGGCAGCCCCATTCGAAGATGGGTGATATGGAGCCGAGTAACAATGTTCAATTCCATTATTACTTAAAAATTTATTGAATTCGACACTACTGAAAGGTGGTCCATTATCACTAACAAGCTGACGTGGAATGCCGAAACGAGCAAAAATTTCTCTGAGGTTAGTGATTACCGCTAAAGCTGTAGTTTCTTTCATTTTACAGATCTCGATCCATTTTGAGGATGAGTCTACTATAACTAAAAATTTCTTTCCTACAATAGGGCCTAAAAAATCAATATGTAGTCTCGTCCAAGGTCTAATAGGCCAGGGCCAAGGCTGAGGGGCGTGGCGGGGCGGCGCATCGCCGGCGTCCGCGCACACTGCACATTCGCGACAACAAGCCTCGATTTCCTCATCTATCCCCGGCCACCACACGTAACTCCTAGCTATGGCTTTAGTTTTCACAATACCCATGTGACTATCGTGCAATTCTAATAAAATCTTGTTTCGACAAGTTTTAGGTACTACCAGCCTATGCCCCCACATTAAACAACCTAATTCGTAATATAATTCCGTGCGCCTATTAAAATAAGGCTTAAATTCCTTAATTTCTACATCTTTCGGCCACCCGTCCCTAACATAAGACATAATTCTACTCAAAGTAGGATCTTTCCGGGTTTCTTTTCTAATATTCTCAAAATTAAGCAAAAGAGCTTCGGAAGCAAAATGTAGATAAGTTTGCTCCGGCTCATATTCACAAACATCTTTGGCGTTTAACGCCTTGTAGCCTTGCATCAATCTCGAAAGTGCATCGGCACCATTATTATTAGTATTTATGTATTCGATAGTAAAGTCGTATGCCGATAACAATAACGCCCAACGCTGTAATCGACTCGCCGTCATACTAGGTATTCCCGAGTCGGCCCCGAATATACTAGTTAAAGGCTTGTGATCGGTGAAACTTTTTAACCGCGAAAACGATAGCCAACGCTTCCCGATGTATCTGGCTGTAATTCCGCTCGGCCGGCGTGAGCGCCCGCGAGGCGTACGCGACGGCGCGCTCCCGGCCGCGCTCGTCCGTCTGCGCGAGCACGGCACCGATGCCGCGGCCGCTCGCGTCACACGTCACTACAACCGGTTTCGATTCGTCGTAGTGAATTAATATTTTAGGACTTACTAGCATTTCCTTGACCTTCTTAAACGCAACATCTTGTTCCGTACCCCATGACCAGTGTTTTCCTTTCTTTAACAATTCATAAAGAGGAATTAAATTTCCAGATAAATTTTTAATAAATTTCCCGTAAAAATTTACCATACCCAGAAAAGATTTTAGTTCAGATACATTACACGGGGGAGCTATTTCTAAAATCGGTTTGATTTTTTCTCTATCTACCCTTACTCCCTCGCTACTGACTATGAATCCTAAATATTTTACCTCTTCACATAAAAAATCACACTTTTGTTTCTTTATTTTTAATCCATTGTCTTTAAGGATTTGCAAGACCCTATTTACCGTATCGATATGGGAGTCCAGACAAGAATTATGTATTAATATATCATCAAGGAAAACTGTTACATTGGGAACGCCCTCAAACAATTTTACCATTATTCTTTGAAAAATTCCAGGGCTCGAAGCTAGACCGTACACTAAGCGGTTATACATAAAGAGACCTCTATGAGTATTAATCACAGTTAAATTACTAGTTTCATCGAGTAAAATTTGATTATAAGCTTGAGAAAGATCAAGTTTAGTAAAATATTTACTACCCCTGAGCCGTGAAAATAAATCGTCAACTTTGGGTACCGGGTACTTATCGACATGTAACATTTTATTAAGTGTGACTTTGTAATCGGCACATATACGCAAAGAACCATCAGGCTTATGAACAATTACCAACGGCGTAGCCCAGTCGGAGGTGTCGACGGGCTCGATGACGCCGGCGCGCAGCATGCCATCCAGCTCGGCGTCGACTCGCGGCCGCAGCGCGTACGGCAGCGGCCGCGCGCGGCAGAACACGGGTTCCGCATCGGCTCGCAGTTTTAATGTCGCCCGACCGCCGGTGAAGCACCCCAAAGTACCATCGAATAAATCCTTATGCCTAGAAACAATATCATTAATAATTACGTTACGGTCCTTAAACTTTTTAATTTCTAAAGACAAATTATTAATGCCTATTTTTGGAACAGAAATATCTAACTCGGCAAGCCATTGCCGTCCCAGTAAACTCGTAGCGCCGACCTTGAATACATACAAATCTAATAATTTATTTTTACTTTCATATGTAACATTTACTTCTAATCTGCCTAATGCATTATCTTGACTTAAATTATAATAATTTACAGATAAATTAGCTTCTAATAATGGTAATTTTTTAAAGTATTTTATATAAGTTTTATAATTAATACAAGATAAGGGGGAACCGGTATCGATTTCCATCGTAAGATCAACTTTTTGTACATTTAATGTAATTCTCACCGGCTTGTATTGGCTTAGGGACATTTGATAAATCGCCTCATCCGCCTCCTGTTCCTCATGCTCCTCCTGGTCCTCCATCCAATGCGTATGGGCAGCCCGTCGATTATTGGACTTCGCCATCGCCCCCGGCCGCCATTTTGTTCGGTCGCCATGCGTCGCAAACGAATCGCCTTTCCCGCGACTACGTGTTGCCCCTTTCCCGCTACCACAGTTGTTCGTAGCAACCGATGCCATCCCTGAATTTTCTCCACACATTCGTCTCAAATGACCTATTTGCCCGCAACGACTGCACTTAGCATTCATAAACTTACAGTCTGAACGCCTATGCCGATAATCACCGCATACCGCACAGCCACTGATCTGCACCCTATGCAAACCACTGTCCAGGCCTGCCGAACTACGTCGTGAAGTACTCGCTGCTTCCGATACGCACGTAGCCGCCGATGCCGGGACCGCGCTCGCGCTGCTGCCCGCGCCCGCGTCACCTCCCGGCCCCTCCACCGCGGCCGCGTCTCGTTCCGCTGCCTCCAATACGCACGCTGTTTTTACTGCTTTGTGGAATGTAATGTCTCCACTCGCAAATAATTGTTGCCGTATAGCGTCACATCTTATCCCGCACACGAATTGATCTCTCAGATTGTCATTTAATGTTGCGCCAAAGTCACAAAACCGAGAAAGTTTTTTTAATACCGCCACATAGCACTGAATTTTTTCGTTCACTTTTTGTTTTCTCTGGCGAAAAATATACCGTTCCGCAAGAATTGACGGTTTCGGGTTTAAATGTTCTCTTAATAAAGTAACGGCTTCTTGAAACGTCAACTCTGCAGGTTTTCGGGGAATCGCAAGATTCACTAACAGTTCATATGCGACATCACCCATTGACGAGATTAATATTGGCAATTTCAATTCATCCTTAATAGCGTTCGCCTTAAAGTACATTTCTACACGCTCACAATACAGTTCCCAATTACCAGCGTCCACGTCGAACTCACTAAGCCGACCGATCGACATTTTTAATTTTTACCCACGTCGCCACTGGTAAATAATAACACAGCGAGTACACAATATAACGTTTATTTTATGACTGAGCTTAAATCTTAAGGACACAGACATGACAGATACAACTTAAGTATTGTTGCCACATACAAATAATAAAACCATAGTCACATATATAACAGTTATGAAGAAGGTTAAATTAAAGCTTGGAAAAAACTTCTAAGCATAATTTGAATTGTCTGAGTAAATCTAAAAGAATCTTACTTGTTCGCTAGTTTTCCATGTTCCTAAAGTGTATATAATATATAACAGTATACACTAATTGGAAATTTTGAAGGTTTGTGCTATAGGTCGCGGGTTCGAGTCCCGTTGATGAGCACGTACGTTTTTGTACTCCACTCATGGGTGTTTATGTTTATAATATGTATGTATTTAAAGTAATAGTAGAGGAAACCGTGGGAGATCGACCTTCACCGATCTGATAACCAGATGAGACATATTTTTTATCGAATATAATTTATACGCCTATAATTACTTGCCTATCTGAAAGTGCTCATGGCTATTTTTAATTAAATTAACTTTAATCGATTTTTTATCACTTTCATTCTTTTGATAACCAAATGAATTTTATTTCACTGTTAGGCTCTTAGACCATAATATATGATTAGTGTATCAGGTATCCGAAGTACATTTCTCGTAACTTTCGAGTGCGATAGAACTAGATGGCGTTGTGTGCTAATGTCCCAACGAATATTTATTTTATTTAAACATATACACAGACACATAAAATACAGAACCATAGAAAGAGGACAATGAACCCTTAAGTCAAAATATCTAGAAATATAACAAAATCTATTATGAATAAGCCAATATATTTACTATACTTACCTGATTTGATGCCATTAACCTTATCTGCTCGGGGATAGAAATTCATCATATGCAAATTAAAATCGCGGTATTGCCTGTCTGGCCAAAGGTCTCTAACCTTTAGCCGATATAAATAATCTTTTAATTGTATCCTCAAACTCAAGATAATTTGGGATTTTATCAAAAAAATCAATCGTACAGTTTACTTACTTTACTTTTATAGAATAAAATTTAAACCTAATTGAATCCGTACATTAAATATTTTTAGAATAAGATTCTATTTTCACCCACGACGAAACGGAGACGGTATATATGCGTTTGGGGTGAGAGGTTGTTTGTTTGTTTGCTTGTTTGTTTGTGCAAATACATATTGCCATTTTTTTCCAAAACTGCTGGTCCGATTTTGATGCAGTTTTCAGTTATGGGTTCCGGTTTGATTTGTGCCTGTTCTTAGATAGGTTTACGGTGACTACTCACCAGGGGGCGCTGCAGCAAACATTATGTGCGCAAATCAATGTTGCCATTTTTCTCCAAAATTACTACTTCGATTTTAATGCAGTTTTCAGCGCTAGGTTTGGGTTTGATTGGTGCATGTTCTTAGATAGGTGTTACGGTAACTTTCCGGAACTCACCAGGGGTCGCTGCAGTTTATGCCAAACTAAAACTACTAGTCCGATTTTTGTACTGTAGCAGAGGCGTATCTTACATAGTGTCATTCGGGCAAACACCCGAGACGGTGCTTTATGTATATATAATATCCACACTTTTTAAAAAGTTTGAAATAAAAAGCAAAATTAAAAATTTGGGAAAATCCCACGATGGTTAAAACAAATGTAACACGTTTTTTTTTAATTAACGATTTAGAAGCCTCGAATAACGATATAAGAATCACGAAAAAAACACTAACAATTTGTGTTAGTTTAATTGTTGCTGATTTAAGTTCTATAGGTTTTCATTCCACATATTTCTTTGTAAGGCACGTGACAAATAACATACGCTACTCCTGTTATTATTAATGTTGTTTTGAAATGACTCACGAATCTTAATTAGACCAAATGGTGACTTAATTGGCCTGCCTATTAAAATAAATGTTTTTTTAAATGTATTTACTTCAACACCTTTTTTGTTAAACGTTTCAAATGATATGAATATGATCTTAAACGAAGTACGAATATGTGACAGTGAATGAAATACGAATTAAATAATAAAGGAGACAGAATTAATGAAAAATCGTTATAATTTACATATAAACAGGCTTATTCGTATAGCATATAACATCGACTTGGTATAACCATTTGAATACGCAATCTTGGATGGCTCATGAAACAAAACTTTAATTAAATTATAACTTCATTTTCGTAAAATATAGATGATACTTTATATCTATTGGAACTGTGCTTTCTTTGTTATCTAATATTTGTCAAATAAAGCAGCATGTTGTTCGACACACATTTTATGCAGTAAAAGAAGTCGCGTAGAGCGTTACTGCCCTGCATCAGAATCAAATAGAATCAAATTGGCCATTGTCGTAGCGAATTGAGATAAATGTACACGCAGCGCTTAGCATGCAAGAACCTAGATAAAGGAAAACACCGAAACACCTTGTTATATTTTATTATTGTATATAATATATGAGACGTCTTTTTGGTTACAATATTTGAAGTGAAATTCAATAAAAAATATACGTATTAAGATTTTTGTACTGAAAATTTTAGCTGTAATTTAATTAATTCATAAACATATTAAAGTTCAAAAGACAGATCAAAGGACCGGAGAGAAAGAATCAAAGGACTATCAATTATGATGTAAAATTAAAAACAGCGAAATAGGCACGCACATTTAATGAAATTTACAAAATAATATTATTGACTTAATAAAAAATATCATAAATATTTAAGGATACAAGACAGATAAATTAATAATGTTATTATATAAAAAATCTTTCACTTTTAATAAATGACACTTGTTTTTGTTTGTCCTTAGCGATGGAGGGCGGCGCGTGGTGCGCCCGCGACATCTCGCTCCGGGCGCAGAAGAAGTTCCTCTCGCGAGTGGGCGGCGCGGCCAGCGCTCGCGCCCTCGTGCTCGACGAACATGCCGCTAAACTTTTAGATCAGGTATATATGGCGGTGGACTATGGCCTGAACCCTCTCGTATTGAGGGAGGCCCGTGTCTAGGGCTGATGATATATTATTGGAACGAAGTTCCTTACGGCAGGCTTGTTTAATATACAAACCGTCTCGATAGTGTAGTGGCTAGTATGTACGGTCGCACAGTACGGAACAGTACGGAAGGTCCTGAGTTCGAGTCTCGGGTCGGGCTAAGTTTAGTTATTAGAGTCTTGCTGTTTTGTAAGCCTCAGTAACAGTCCGGAGTTGGGAAGTTGGAGGTGTGTCACCCCCGTGCCTCGGAGAGCACGTAAAGTCGGTCCTGTGCCTTAATTCTCACTGGTCGTGTCGAGCAGTGTCCAACTGGGAATATGAGAGTGATCAAGAATAGAGAGTACACTTGTGTTTGCGTATATACTTGTGCACTATAACGTGTCCCGCGTAGATGGCTAGTCTCAATGAGATTGGCCGCCGTAGCCGTAATCGGTCAGGAAGACATCATTTAATATAATATCATTGTATAAGTCATGTTTAAGACAGTAGTATCCCTGTGGTAGCGCTTGTGCAAGTGCTAGCACAAGTGAGCACTTACAAGTCTGAGTGAAGTTCGAATCATTACCAGTTGTCTTAAAGTGAAGGAAAGTATCGTGAGAATTTTGTCTTGGCTTGATCTGGGTCGCTAAACCACTTCCTGCCATCTGCAGTCGTTCAACCCAGCTACTTACATAATTGCATAGTAAAAGGCCTTTCGCCATTATGACTAGAGTTGACAATGTTAAATTGCTTATCTGTCAAGGGTTCATTTCTGTAAATTTTAGATTGGAAAATTCCATATATGTAATCCTCCTTTTTCAGTTCCTATGTGTGTTACGCGAACGTGTAGAAAAAAGGGAGGCGGAAAAGTTAGTGAAGCATGTGATCAAAGCGGCGGTGAAGCTGGGAGTGTTGCGGCGGCACAACCAGCTGTCGCCCGCGGACGAACGCGCCTTAGGTGCATTTCGCGCTAAATTTCATGTAAGAACTTAATTATTGTTATTTTATATACTTACATACCTTTATAATAATTTTTATGTAAGCATGCTATTTATATAGCCATTTTTGTATATTTTATTTGTTAAATATGCTCGATGCGAGAGCAGAGTTGTTCTTGTTGGCAAAAGTTATTAAAACATAGATGAACAATAATAAAGTCGTCAAGTAAGCAAAGCGAAGGCGTTGAGGACTGTCTTAGGGGCTCATATACAATGAAGGTACATAATATTATGTCAAAGCATGTAGTACTAACTATCAAATTCAAAGTTTGTTCACTTCACCTTCACTATTAAAGTAAAGGTTAACCGTCCGTTTCTTTAATTTAATCATAATAAGTACAAAAGAAAAAGTGTTGTTGATCGTATATTATCTGTAGCTGTAGGTAAACATTAAGTTAATCATTTGTTTATATTATATCCGAACATTCTACATACAGTAAATAACGCTAGGAAATATATTATACTCGTAATAATATTATGGTGTATCTAATATACAACCTCGTTATTATCTGTTTAATAACAAACAGCCTTCATATGCTTCCTGTTTTTGTTTTCAATATCGATATTCAAAATTAATTTGTAATATTGTAATATCGATTCTAAATATAATAATATTGACTACGAGTTTTAAATACCCAACGAAAATCGAGAAAGTATAGGTACTAATAGTGAATATATCTGTAATCACTACATATTATAAAACAAAGTCCAACGCCGCGTCTGTCTATCTGCCGGTTCGTGATAAACTCAAAAACTCAAAAACTACTGCACCGATTTTCATGCTGTTCTCACGAATGGATAGAGGGGTTATCGAGGAAGGTTTTAGTATATAATTTGTCAAATTACATTACATACATGCTAAATCTTGGGACGATCTAAGTCGCTAGTAAAGAATAATAATGAATATTTAATTCAAATGCTCATTAAATTGGATTTATCTCTAGATAAGTCTTAAGAATTTTGTTAATGTGTTTTCAGACGGTATTGATGGCGATAGTTTCGTTCTGCGAGGTGGACTTTTCCTACGACCGAGGGTTTCTTCAGGACGCTTTGCGCGAGTCACATCAGTCACTCAAGTTAGTTTAGTTATTTACTTTTTAAATAGTTTCAAATATTTACACATATACTTATTAGATTTTCGGATATTCGTTTCGTAAAACGAAATTGTATTAAATTTTATACTAAGATCAAAATCATTTAACCTTAAATTTGAAATTGGTTATTCTCAACGAGTACATGATTTAGGAAGCCGAATCTATTGTTTTTAAATTTTTGACTGTCTGTCCGTGACCGTATCACGTGAAAACTACTCGACCGATTTTAATGTAATTTGGTTTGTTGATAGTTGCTTTTCAGGGTTTATATATTAAAAAAAAATCTTCTAGATAATATGCCATATTTGAGAAATAAGTATCTTTCTTTTTTCTATTATTTAAAGTATTTTATATAATTATCTCATTTGCAGATCAGTAGTGGAGCGACACTTGTCAGACAAGTCCGTGTCGCGGCTCGCCGGGATATTCGCGCTCGCGTCCAGAGGTGAGCTTCTCGATTCACTGTTTTCAGGACAAATAGATGAAGGTGTCCTCAAACTGACAAGGATGCTGCGAAAAGAACTAGACAGGGGCCTGCTATAATGGAATTGCATGATTATATATGTGCCGTCCTACTTCCAATCTTCGTAGCAACCAGTCTTTTGACTCAGATCTGACTATAGCAGTCTTGCGGACTTATCGATCCTATAAAAATCGTAGATCATTAACGACCAAATAATCTTTGAAATATAGATGTTTTTGTAACATATTATATGTAATTCTTGTTTTGAAATAGAATGAACGTCTATTTATTGGTATTCTACTATTTAAGAATTATAATAAAATTTGTTCAAAACTTATTGGTGGGTAGTTTAATAGTTTACGATTTCAATAGGTCAAAGTCGCAACAGACAAATGCTCTAATGGGAACATAAACGTTATCTCCACAAATGGAGATTTAACTCTCTTCTTAATTTATATTGCACTAGTTTTGTTTAAATCAGTGTTATCGCTTGAGCGTTCCATTCACAAGCACTTTTGCCTTTTTAAAGGCTCTCTAGAAGTTAAAGAACAGCCAAAGACTGTATTGAATACTCAATTGAACGGCATTTCGTTTGATATTTCCTAAGAAATAAGTTACTTAGAAAACATTTTGAACCAAACAAATAAAATATCTTTTGAACTATAAAATTAATGTTTGTATAAATGACACTGAGTATGTAAGATCTCGGAATTGTAGGTTTTTAAGTCTAATATATGTTTGATGTTAAAAAAACCTTTAATTATATTTGTGTAAAAGACAATGATGGATTTAATATAAAGCATGCCGAATTTTGCCAGCTATTTTAAGATGTGTTCAGTTCTTAACGCACATTTTACAACTCTTATTTCAAAAAAGTCGCGGGATCGATTCCTACCTGTGGCAAAGTCACTACCACGGCTTGATGCTTGTGGGCACGAGTTTCACAGAAGTCCTAGTAAAGTCGATCTTTTTAAATCCCTGAACTGAATGTAAACTTATCATTAATACCAAGTACTTATTAATAAGTATTGTTGTAGACGTTACGAAGTTATTATGTTTTGGCTGTATCTGACGACGTCGGATTATGTACGATCTAAATCATAATATTTCGTCAAATATTTGACTTTGCGTGAGTTTTAAAACAAGTATAAAAATACTGTACACTTTTATGCGTTAAAGGATTTTCTATCGATATATCTAGTAAAATAATTAAAAGTATGTCTCAGTATTGACATTATATCTAGTTAAAGGCACATCTTGCACAAATAAAGCGAACTAGTGCATATTATTAGCACTATTTTAATAATTCATACTATATAGTCGATTCTAGAGCTGTCAAAAATATCAATTAAAAGCTAAGGGTCTCGCGAATATAAGGCACTGTAAAGTGCACATTAGTGGTTACTGTTCAACCCCAAATTTGTTTCCGAGCGTCATCTATACATCTATACATATAAATAAAATTGCAGTGTCTGTCTTAAATTTCAAATTAACATTTTATCACAAAATGCATACGAAAGTATATATGATACTAGCAGCAAAAAAACATTTTTTTTTCTGGCTGTCTGTCTGTTTGTTCCGGGTAATCTCTGAAACAGGACCGATTTTGACGGGACTTTTACTCGTAGATAGCTAATGTTAAATGCGTAACTTAGGCTTACTTTTTAATCGACTTCCAAATAGGAGAAGGTAGAAATTTTATTTATTTTAACTAACGGAACACGTGGCTTCGCTGACGATAAACCTAGTATAAAAATAAATAAGTATGGCAGTCGGAAGTGACTGCGACCTCTTGGACCCGCAACTCCTTGTATAGATATTTATGTTGAAATATATGGGTTAAAACGACGTCTTTATGGATTAGTAGATTGTTTTAGAGTTCAGTGTATATAATCCGACGTTCGTGCGTTTGATCTTGCCTCATTTTAGTCATTGTTTGACTGTGTGCAGATTTTATTTAGCATTTTTAAATGTTAGTTCGTAATATTTGTATTGAATGGTTAGTGGTGTAAGGCAATATCTTTACCGTTACCAATATTTCTAACATTACGTTACATTTAAGAGATTTTTGTAATAAATTACTTTATTAAGTTTTATAAGTCTGCTTGATTATGTTTTAATGTCGTCTTAGTTATTTATATAAGAAAATTTCTTTATTCGAAACGTATATATATGGTATATAAGTATGCTTTTTCCTATATTACTAAGGAAGTTGCCACTAACTCTTATAAGAGTATATTTGTATCTTAACTATTAAAAAGTGTATTAGAATATGGCAATGGATTATGATGGATTTCTCTAACATGACACGATATTGCAAGTAGGTTTAACTTAATCTCACTTTGTTCTAATTTGTACAAACTTTACATATATACAGTAAATTTAATCTTTTAATATCACTTGTACACTATTTAAATATTTTCTGACACTTTCCTCCATTTTATTTATGAAAACCGAATATATTATTTTAAGAATATTTTAAATGAACAAAACATGACAATTCGGACCAAAATTTTTATATCTAGACAAGTTCAAACATATCTGAACTAACATCATATCTTTTTTATTAGCAATAAACTAATTAAGTTTTTAGTTAACAATCTAGAGTCTAGGTAGTTCCACGCTTGCACTTACTTGCCACGATATCATAAATAAGTATGGAAATTAGAAATCATACTTAATTTAAAAAAGTACAACAGAAAGTGTTCATGTTCATTTACAAAAACTTTCAAAATCGACAACATTGAAATAAGTTTTAGGTTTATTACTTTTACAAGAATATTTCATCAACAAAAATGTCATTGATTATTACGGAGTTTTATGTTTCATATAATTTTGTCACTATAACTTACAAATCACTATTTGTATTGTATTCAGCCAAAATCTCACAGCTGGACCCGAATATCACTTCAATACGAGGGTCATAGTCCACCGCGCTGTACAAGTGCGGGCTGGTGGACTTCACAGGCAGAGATAGTTCAGTGGTAATATGCTCACTTGAGAAACCGATTGATGTGGGTTTAAATATAGAGTCTCGCACCTCTGATATTTTCATGTGCGAATCATTTCTAACATGATTACCACTTGTCTTACGGCGAAGGAAAACACCGTGAGGAAAGCTGCATGTCTGAGAGAACCTAGCAAGTTTTCGAAAGAGATGTGAATTTCGCCAACTCGCACTAAAAATATAGAAATGGTGTTTATTTTTAGTTTTTTATACGAACGTCAGCTAGATGAAATCAAAGAGTCGTCCGAGTTATATAAAAATGACAATATGATTGTAGTGTAATGCTTGGTTCCCTCGACTCACCTACGTTGGATATTTGATGTGTAGCTCTAACAATTAGTGTCCTCTTTGATGTCCTCATGTAACTTTGTAATTTATTATTCGAATATTTTCTATGAAACAAACACTTATTTTACAATATATTATGGCTATTTACGAAATATGACACGCGAAATTTAGCTTTTTAGACACTTTTTCTTTTTTCATAGTGTTCTTTTGTGATATTTCCTGGACTACTCTAATATTTTACAATTAATTATTCTTTAGAATACTTATTTATGAACTCTGTATTCTAATAAATAAACCTAAAGATCTAAAAATTAAAGAAAATATACAGGAACAAACATAAAAAATAATTCTTAGCCAAATTTATTTATTAAAACAAATGTCTATAGTATATTTAGTAAAGCTAATATTCGAATAATGAATCTGCAAACCTTAGATAAGAAGATTTGCTGTGTTAGCATATCAAAATGAATGTAAAAACATCATAAGCTACATATGGTATACAATATGGTGATGCTACAAACATACGCGTCAAATGTAATAGTAATTAACTGCCCAGTGACAAAAGGTTTATTTTATTTATAATATAATTGTAAAAATTGTACTTTATCAAGTCAATAGAAGATGAAATTAACGAATAAAATTCTTTATTTATTTTATAATTTTTTTCAACATGTAGTATAAGTATCAATAAAAAAAATAGTTGTGGATTTTTTATAAAACAATTTTAAAATTATTTGAATTATTTTGTATGAAAATAATTTATTTACGTTAAATATAATGACATCATGGTGTAAACCAATGGGCGAGACGCATTATCTCACAATATTAAATTCATTTCCAAATATTAAGCGTTTTGAGACAATACAAAAGTGGCATTTACTTATAAATAAGCGTCTGCTTTCAATTTGAAGACATTATCTTAGCCAAATGAACAATAAAATAATGATTACAACATTATGGCCTATTAATTATTATTAAGAACTTCAATGTTTGTTTAATACTTCATAAAATTGTTATTTTACGAAGTGTTTGTTTTCACCATTTTAATTACGTTCTCCGTGTCTAGACATTGGTTGGATCTCACTCGCATCTCTCACGATAGCTACTCTATAATGAATTAGCTTAGTGTATATTTTAAATTTGTTAAACTGTGGTATATGTAATAAGATTTGATATCAAAATATACAATTGATAAATAAAAGTTCGTTTTCTTTTACACCCCGTTATATAAATTATTTAAGTAAGTACTATGTTTTGGTTGTCTGTTCAGGCCCAGAGGTTTTTGGAGAGTTAACATTTCATAATCTAATAAATTCCAAAACTTTACTAAATAAAATAAACTGGTACTATATAGTTTTGACGCGAAATGCTTCATAATATTATATAAACGAATACTTTTTGTTTTTGATAGATGTAATATAAATAATTAGGGATTGCCATTATTAATTGTATGTATTTTTTGTTTAATATAAAAAACTATGAATCGAGTGAGTGAGTTCGGTATTGCAAAACTATGAATTGGATATTAGACACTAAGGGAAAGGGTTTATAAATAAAACGTACAATTTTTGTGAAAGCACCAGTCAATAATTTATTCACTAAATCCCTTAGTATACAAATCTGATATCGGTGGAGTGACCTGTACTGTGCCGCGTGGACGATGCTCGCACTCAAACATTATCACAGAAGAACATACAAAACTTATATCATCTATCTTTCATAAACAAAAATATCATCTCGTCTCTCAGCTATTGAGATAAAAATAAAAAAAAATGTATAAAAGTTAAGATAGATTTTATTATTATATAAAAATAGTTAACTAAATATAATGTTCTATTGTGATAACTTTCAAGGGTTTCATGTTCAGTGAGAGCTACTCTGTCGCAAGAGACATCGATTCTATGAAACATATTGGGAAGAATCAATCATAATTCCTCAGCTATAAGAAAATTGTTCTCAACTTATTATATATTTTTGCTTAAACATACGAACAAATTCATATTTTTTAACATTAAAACAATGCAGTTCTAACTTATAGCTTGTCTCCTGCCACAGTGTAGCTAATGCAGTGGAATTGTCGCGTATTTGAACATTTAAATTGCAATTTGCTTCTAGTACACTCAAACATATACAATACAAATAATATAATATATCAACCGAAAAAAGATTAGAATGTACTTAAGATTACACATAATACGACTTAAAAGTAAAAAGTAAAAGTTTCGTTATGTTTCGATGAATATTTACAATTAGGTACATCTGGAATGTAGAGTATGGAGTGAAGTGTTTTATAACATATTACATTTATACAAGAAATACTTTGATTATTTTAATGATAGATATGATACTAAATAATACTTATATTTAATTACATTTAAAAATATTTATTTTTCAAATAAATTATATCATCTAAATCTAATAAATTAAATTTACAAACACTACGATCAAGAATATAAACTTATATAAGTTACATTTCTACTGAAGGGTTCGAAAGAGAACTGAAGAGATAGAAAACAACTAAATATCCTTAATCGACATTTCTTAATGTAAGACTATCCTTATTGTCGCTACAATAAGATTAACATCATTAGGTTGAACATCTAAGACTACTGTAAGTAGAAATGCGTGAAATTGTGACAATTTCTAATGAACTTAATGTTTGTCGGTTACCGAAATATGGCTTGACTTATTACTTTTTTAGTTTTACGCGAATATTAGATATTTTAAATATAACTGTCTTTTCGAATTTGTTTTGAAAATACCGAAACCGCATTGTAATGCTCCGCCGCATTATGACGGGAGATTTTGTTGGTTTAGTAGTACTCTTTGCCTGTGAGTCCCACATGTAAGCATGCAAGTAGTAAGCCGTTACAAAGGTGGTAGGTATAACGCATTTATAAAATTAATTCAAGTAATTTCCATATTTCGGTAGTCAGCCCTCATTAAGTTATGAAACTGGATACAGAAGCTATGGGATGCGACTATGAGGTACACGTGACTAAAAGCTCCAAGCCTCGTCGAGCCGATAATATCCTACAGTACGGCTACAAGTATAAAATAGATTTATATCTCCTATACATTTAGAGAATTTTTAACTAATCTGATGAGATGAGATTGAGTATTACTTTAACATCCCTCGAGCTATCTCCACTTTGCAAAGACTAAGAGTCCCGATAGCCCAACTGATGATAAATTGTTTACGTTTATCTATAAAACCTAATTTAACACAGAAAAATAATATTTCAGCTTTCGAAGCTAAATTCATATTTATATGAAAATTTATAATAGTTTTTGGTATTATTTAGGCGGATGTCTATCTTTAAAGACGTCCGCATATCTTTTTATATAAAGAAATCGTTACTGGTGCTTTAAAATTATAAGAAAACAATGATTTCTTACAAACGATGACACATAGTTACATTTATATATTTTTTCAATAGTTAACTACATATTACACCGATCACTTAATTATTAATTATATCAACTGTCAAAATAACTCAATAGGTATGTGATGTTAAATAAGGGCGAACGTGTTAGTTTACGTTTTAGGGTACTTCATTATTTCTGTAGGCTATCTACAATTTAAATATTAATAAAAATAATAAAGCTCGCCAATTGTTAATTAAAATGAAACTTTATTAAAAATTATATGTATATACATATACAGTAGGACCTTTGTATGTCAATAATCGTGTGTCTTATAATTAGATATGTTAATTTATTAATGAAAATAGAGCGATATATACCTACTAATGCAATATTTTTTTATTACGCGTTGGGAATTTCATTTAATAATGAACATTTTCCTTTTCAACCGAATTTAAAAAAGACGAGATTCTCAATTCGGTTAAAAAGTTAGTTTTTTATCTACAGATAAATAATATTATGATGATTGAAGGCGTAATAAACTAATATCGCTGAAACATTTAATGAAGTTATATTTCTTTTAAACATTCACATTAATATCTAATTTTTAGACACGACTAAGGGACATGCGAATGTGCGCTCCAAAACAAACCCGAGTGTCAAGTCTCCTACATTGGTAAGGAAAAAAATTTATCTATCTAATACAAAATATCAATACTATTTATAAATAAAAAGTTAACCTGCTTCTGAACTTTGGCTAGATTATAGATGTCGCCCACTTACCCAAGTTATAATATTTCATGCCTCGCATTTGTTTCTGTATTTTAATTTCGCGATTTGCTGTTCGCTTATACAATTTGCAAAGATCGTTTGGCCCTTTGATACTACTCGTAATAGAATATTTAGATCTCTTGATCTGCCCTCGCCTAAATTACTTGGATCAAATCTGTTCACATAAAGATGAGAGAGCTCAGTTTCTTAGTGATTTGTATAAAAATCAGTTTTTATAGCGATTATGTTCTTATAATTTAAGGAATTCTAAAAAAATTTAATATGTATGTATGTTTGTACAATTTATGAAATAAACGATTTTACATACATTTAAGACACGGAAGTTTTACATGTTATATTTTAGGCGCAGAGCACATATTTATAGAAATATATATGCTTGATATTAACTGATTTATTCGTAATTAATCATTTCAATGATTTAAAAATTAAATTTTTCGAAAAGTTCAAAATTTAAATTTTGTAAAATGGGGATTGTGGATTTAGGTATTTTTTCTACATTTACAAATTACCTTAATGTATTACAATATGAGACGAAGCTATAGTGTGATAGACTCTTGTAATAGATACTTTAGTTTAGATTATTGTATTGCAAGCACGGATTACATTTTCAAATAAGAAAGCATTGTAGAAAAAATATAATATTCAAGTACTGCGGTTTTCATTGTGCGGTCTCTGTAGAATCACTTCATATCCAAAACGAAAAGTATTAAAAAATCCAAAATAACCTTTTATACATGGTGTCACTATAAGATGTTTAATAAATAAATATTTTATGAGTATATGTTATACCGCTGTATGTTTAGTAGCTATAGCCTGGTACCTGTGGAGCTGTGGGGGTCGTGGGTTTAGGGGTCAAATATTTAATGAGTATATATGTTATACCGCTGCATGTTTAGTAGTTTAAGCCTGGTACCTGTGGAGCTGTGGGGGTCGTGGGCTCAGGGGTCTAGGTGCGGGGGTCGCGAGGGATGGGGTCGCGGGTGGGGGTCGGGGGTTCACTCCTTGAGCTTGTGCCAGTCGGCGATCTGGCGGCGCGGCGCGGCCTGCACCTCGCGCCAGTGGTGCCGCGCCGTGCCCGCGCCCTCCGCGCCCAGCTCCAGGCGACCGATCACCTGCAGATATAAATGTTAATGATAATTTATTTATTTATTAGATAAGCAAACAGTGATATAAAACAGACAATCAAACAATAATAATAATACATAAACCAATAAAGTTTCTACGAACAGGCAATTCATAAAGTATAAGAGTAGACACTAGATAAAACTATAGAAAAGACATTTAATTTTCATACAAGTATTAACTGATACTAAAATATACACATATACACATATAAAAACACACCTACATACAATTATAAACACATATTTAGCAAATTTACATATCTATTTATAAAAGTACATCTTTTATTTTATTTTAAAAATTTGGTAACGAATAATACAAAATATCTATATCCTTAAGAGCCATATTACATCTCGATTGTGATTTTTGCGTAAGATGGCCAATTTTGGCGGTATTGATCTCAGAAACAAAAATACATTAACAGTTTTGACTTATTGAATATTGCAAAATAGCTCTTGGCATAGTTCGTAGCGGCCTCGCTTTTTGTAAATTTTGGATCACTTTTTAATTAAACCCAAAATTGCAGAGACAGATTTTCATAAAATGCGCGAAGGCACTTTTTTGAGCATCTGGATTGATCTACTGTTCTAAACAAATGAATTAAAAAAAATAGACTAATATCTCTTATATAGTCGAATAGTTCGTAGCGGCCTCTGAATTTTGAAAAATCATTGATTTAATATGGGAAAAAAATCTTATTTTAAACCAAAAAACTTCGAAAATCGCTCTAAGTTGACTTTGAATTTCTCCTGTCTACGATAATTTTATTAAGCAAAATTTGTACCAGAATAATAGTTACATCATGAGGAATAAAGATTTTATATTTTTTAAGCATGAATTTATTATAATATTTCAATAAAAACGATAATTATAACTGCAAAATTACTACAAAATGCGACGCACCGGCCGTCTGCACTCAGTACTGCGCGAGCGCTCCTCGGCGTCGGACCTGTGTTGAATTTTTTCGTGTCAAAATCGATCGAGCGTCAGAAGCATAGTGCGTCTACCAAATTTTGATCACATAAGTATAATTCTTTTTAGTATTTGTTATATATGGAATATTCATAGTTTATTATGTGATTGAATTATTTTTAATATTTATTTTGTTATTTTCAGCATGAGTCGAAAAACCCCTAAGAAATGCAAATAAAGCAAGGTACACTGTTATCTATACACATATTTAAATATAATTCTCATTTATTACTTATTCAATACTAATAATATTAATGGGATTGTTTCAGAATGAATAACTACTCTGCCAAGAAAACATTATTATTACCAATGGATAAAGAAAATATCCCGACATCATCGACCGAGGATGCGTTACCATTTTTTTTTATTAAATACTTATATTAATAGATATACTAACTGTCCAAATCATAAGGGGCCATTCATTTATTACGTAAGACAATTTAGGGGGGAGGGGGGTCACCCATGCCTTATGTTTTCTTACAAGGGGGTGGGAGGGAGTCTCGATAGTTCTTTCGTAAAATCAACAAAATGCACAAAGTTAAAATTATACTTTGAAAAAGCGCGGGCAACCGAGCGAAAGGTACTGTACCTTTAAAATTACAAATAAATATTTCAAAAAATTGTTACTTGAAAAATAAGCTTTAAAATAAACCAAACGTGTATTCATTTTTTCTTTTAGACTCTTACTTAATATTAAACAGGGGGGAGGGGTTCGGCCTATTCTTATTTTTTGAAGTTATACTTCTTTAGGCGTGTTTGAAAAATTGATGAGAGTGAAATTTTACGATGCGCGCGCACAGCGAGACACAAAATTCTCACGGGAGAAGTTAGCTAACAGTCAACAGTTTAGAGGACTTGCAAATATATTCACGATATTTATTTTCAACAATGACATGGGTGTCATTTTCGAGGTTTCTCGGGGTGCTAATTGCGAAAATGAGGTCCATTGTCAAATACAAGATGGCGGACATTCGGTTTTTTTTCAACAATGACATGGGTGTCATTTTCGAGGTTTCTCGGGGCGCTAATTGCGAAAATGAGGTCCATTTTCAAATCCAAGATGGCGGACTTTCGGTTTTTTTTCAACAATGACATGGGTGTCATTTTCGAGGTTTCTCCGGGTGCTAATTGCGAAAATGAGGTCCATTTTCAAATCCAAGATGGCGGACTTTCGTTTTTTTTCAACAATGACATGGGTGTCATTTTCGAGGTTTCTCGGGGTGCTAATTACTAAAATGAGGTCCATTTTCAAATCCAAGATGGCGAACATCCGGTTTTTTTTCAACAATGACATGGGTGTCATTTTCGAGGTTTCTCGGGGTGCTAATTGCGAAAATGAGGTCCATTTTCAAATCCAAGATGGCGGACATCCGGTTTTTTTTCAACAATTTCATGGGTGTCATTTTCGAGGTTTCTCGGGGTGCTAATTGCGCAAATGAGGTCCATATTCAAATCGAAGATGGCGGACATCCGGTTTTTTTAAACAACTACATGGGTGTCATTTTCGAGGTTTCTCGGGGTGCTAATTGCGAAAATGAGGTCCATTGTCAAATCCAAGATGGCGGACATTCGGTTTTTTTTCAACAATGACATGGGTGTCATTTTCGAGGTTTCTCGGGTTGCTAATTACTAAAATGAGGCCCATTTTCAAATCCAAGATGGCGAACATCCGGTTTTTTTTCAACAATGACATGGGTGTCATTTTCGAGGTTTCTCGGGGTGCTAATTGCGAAAATGAGGTCCATTTTCAAATCCAAGATGGCGAACATCCGGTTTTTTTAAACAACTACATGGGTGTCATTTTCGAGGTTTCTCGGGGTGCTAATTGCGAAAATGAGTATGTATTATTTAATGATGCCAAAGAAGTATAACTTCTAACGCCGTGTACATAAGTACACACACACATTTTTTTTTCTTATAATAGGAGGGGAGGGGGTTAAAAACTAGCGAAAATAGTCTCACGTAATAAATGAATGGCCCCTAAGTCATTGGTAAATTGTTATGTGGTTAGGTTTAATTTAACTTATTTTAATTTTAGATACCTACCGGTCACGACGTTCTTTTTGATTCGTTATCTGCAAAAAATTCAATTAATATTGACGAACAGCCAATACTAGCACTTGAGGAGATATAAACTGAATCGGAGAATGTAAGTATGATATGAACCCAATAATTTAGAAGCATTCTTTTCTTATTTTATTAATAATAATAATTGTTTCAGGTAACAGATTACATAGTTCAGGGATGGAGAATAATTGATTTTCATTTCTTTTTAAACAGTAACAGAGGACTAAAAAAATGTGTGTGTGTACTTATGTACACGCGTTAGAAGTTATACTTCTTTGACATCATTAAATAATACATACTCATTTTCGCAATCAGCACTCCAAGAAACCTCGAAAATGAAACCCATGTAATTGTTTAAAAAAACGGATGTCCGCCATATTGGATTTGAAAATGGACCTCATTTTCGCAATTAGCACCCCGAGAAACCTCGAAAATGACACCCATGTAATTGTTGAAAAAAAACCGGATGTCCGCCATCTTGGATTTGAAAATTGACCTCATTTTCGCAATTAGCACCCCGAGAAACCTCGAAAATGACACCCATGTCATTGTTGAAAATAAATATCGTGAATATAGTTGCAAGTCCTCTAAACTGTTGACTGTTAGCTAACTTCTCCCGTGAGAATTTTGTGTCTCCCTGTGCGCGCATCGTAAAATGTCACCCTCATCAATTTTTTATAACGCGCCTAAAGAAGTATAACTTCAATAATAAAATAAATTTTATGTTAAAAAAATATTATCTGTCTTATTTATCATCAAGGTTTCATCTTCATAATATAATCTGTTTCTTCGCATACTACATCCATGGCACTGTATGTAAAATTTGCGGGTTAGTAGATAACGAATTACTCTATAGAAATACTAAAAAATATACAAAAGTTAGGGAATATCAAAATCGCTTGGTCGCAGTTTCTTGTGCAGGTGTCCGGACGCGACGCTTCTAAATACCTAAACTCGCAGAGTGCAGATTTGTAATAGGGCTCTTAAAAAGAGCATTTTTTTCACGACAAGACCTATATATGAATTCATTTTGAGCATATTTTGTCCTGGTAACAGGTATATGAAACAGCTCTCTACGACGAGTGTTAAAGCTAGGAGATCTAAATTGTATATTATTAAACAGATAAGGGGAGTCAACAAAATTATTAATAATCATTTCCTTTTCGCCAATTTCAGCCATGACACCCAATCTCACTTGCAGATACAAGTGCACTCTATTTCTGTCATTGTCAAACCACAAATCAGTTTGAAACTAGCGGTGAAACATCAGTCACAGGTCCGACGGCTCTGAAGCAAGATTATTATTACTGAGAAATTCTTGACAAAAAAATTACTAAACTTGACTCAACGACGAACCTACATGTAACCCATCTAATCATACGTTCCAGTTCATAGTAAAATCCCAAAATCAAATAAGAAATAATATAGGTTACACATATTACCAACTGTAGATATAATTTTTCGTACAGTATACCTGATTATAACATTACAACTGATCTGACTTAAAAGAGTAAAGCGTGAAGATTTTTTGCAATATTACCTATATTATAACCTATCCTTAGGTAACAATGCGTCAAAATAAAGAAAAATATGACAAGTTTTAAACGTACACTCATCAAGAAAGCTTAAAATGTCACTCGTGTGAAGTAGGTCTAAAGCTCTTTGTAGCGACTCAATTAGGCACACGCTGTACAAAGAAAACGCACGAGCGCTGTATCGTTTACAACGCGTTCTAATTGCGCTTGGCACATTTAGCTGAGAAAACTGTAAATGTCCATCGTTCGAATACATCCCTATTTTTAATAGAAGAGATGTTTTTGTTTGTTTATCCTAGTGATAAGTTATGTCTACCACATTTTTTACCCATAGTGTGTAAATTAAGCGTCGGATAGCAAAGGAGCAATTGTCTATTATAAGTTTAATCGCTGTTAGATTTTGTTGGAGTCAAGACGGAAGATGACGTGTGAGATGATATACCTAAATATAGTACGAGATGAGTAAGGGAATAGAGAATGCGAGTATAGTTGTGTATAGTACAATATTAGAGTAGACGGGGTAAAATAAGAAAAAAGATCATACGGATAGGGGCGGCTGGAGATTTTTGATCTAGTCTCTGCCAAGCACGAGACATTACTTTTACTATGTTCACTGTAAATAAAGAAAGAGAGGGAGGTAGAAAGGGACAGATATATACGTGGTACATAACCCGCTATGATGTAGAGAAAAAAAGAGACAGAGGTAGAACGTAGAAATAGATACGTAAAAGTTATATTTAATTCGTTCTTAGTAATACGGTCCCATTCACCGTACCATAACATTACTATTAGTCTACTTGACCTGAAAGAGGGAGAGACAGAAGACCATAAAAAGAGACAGAAGAAACGCATCTCATTCTTACTAACGCGGTTCCAACATGGTACTCACCTCGTTCTTGGTGACGCGGTCTCAGTCGACTACACAATAATATAACTTGGTGTAGCTATGCTGTAGAGAGAGACAGAGACAGACAGAGTGAGGGTGCTCACCTCGTTCTTAGTAACACAGTCCTAGTCGACTATACCATAATATAACTTGGTGTAGTTATGCTGTAAAGAGAGAAAGAGACAGACAGACAGAGGGCACTCACCTCGTTCTTAGTAACGCAGTCCCAGTCGACTATACCATAATATAACTTGGTGTAGTTATGCTGTAGAGAGAGAAAGAGACAGGCAGAGGGTACTCACCTCGTTCTTGGTGACGCGGTCCCAGTCGAGCACGAGCAGCTCGAGCGCGACGTGGTCGAGCGCGGCGTTGGGCGCCGCCGGCACCTCGAACACGAACGACTCGTTGAACACCGGGTTCAGAGTGCGCTTCTTCACGTGCGTCTTCTTCTTGGCGATGCGCTGACCGTTGTACAGCAGGTACATCTTCACGTACCTGTGGAGGATTGTTACTTGATATATGTACTAGTTATTATTATTTTAGCTTATTTTAGCTATTATTACTAGTATATACTAGCATTTCCCGCAGCTTCGCACGTGTTCTAAAGACCGGATACCTAATTCTTTCTGATTCGTGCTGTACGGTATCTCGCAAAATTATCGCCCGCCTTTCCCGTTTGTGCAACATTTTTCATTGATGCTCCGCTCCTATTGGTCGTAGCGTAATGTAATATGTATAGCCTAAAGCCTTCCTTGATAAATGGACTATCCAACACAAAAATAATTTTTCAATTCGGACCAGTAGTTCCTGAGATTAGCGTGTTCGACCAAAGAAACAAACAAACACTTCAGCTTTATAATATTAGTATAGATAACAATCAAGATACAGGATTAGTGTCTGATAAATATCGTGCACGTACGGGTCTGCGAGGCCAGTGACGTCCATCTTGGGCAGGTTGCGCGCCTTCAGCAGCACGACGGTGAGGCGCGCGGCGGCGGGCTGCCAGCACAGCGACACCAGCACCTCGCCGCGACCCACGCTGCGCATCTACACAAGCCCACTAGACGCTGTAGCTCATTTAGGTTGTGTCAAATGTGGGCTAATACTTAGTGTATATAATACTTATGTGTATAGTCTTTGTAGTTAACACTACAATTATTTAGGTTGGGTGTCAAACCCACTAGACGCTTTAGCTCATTTAGATTGGGTGTCAAATGTGGGCTAATACTTAGTGTGTATAATACTTATGTGTATAGTCTTTGTAGTTAACACTACAATTATTTAGGTTGGGTGTCAAACCCACTAGACGCTTTAGCTCATTTAGATTGGGTGTCAAATGTGGGCTAATACTTAGTGTGTATAATACTTATGTGTATAGTCTTTGTAGTTAACACTACAATTATTTAGGTTGGGTGTCAAACCCACTAGACGCTTTAGCTCATTTAGATTGGGTGTCAAATGTGGGCTAATACTTAGTGTGTATAATACTTATGTGTATAGTCTTTGTAGTTAACACTACAATTATTTAGGTTGGGTGTCAAACCCACTAGACGCTTTAGCTCATTTAGATTGGGTGTCAAATGTGGGCTAATACTTAGTGTGTATAATACTTATGTGTATAGTCTTTGTAGTTAACACTACAATTATTTAGGTTGGGTGTCAAACCCACTAGACGCTTTAGCTCATTTAGATTGGGTGTCAAATGTGGGCTAATACTTAGTGTGTATAATACATATGTATTATTTTAGTCTCTGTAGTTAACAATACAATTATTTAGGTTGGGTGTCAAATGTGGGCTAATACTTAATGTTTATAGTACTTATATTTATTTTAGTCTTTATAGTTAACAATACGATTATTATTTTGTATAAAAAAATAAGGTGAAAAGTAAATTACTTCTGAAGTCGATGAGATATATTTAATAATACTTTTAAATTAATATTTAGAAAGTTACAAGACTAACTGACACTGACACGACTAACTAAATGTTAGTAATGAACGCGAAATGCTATTTTCTCAAAAAAAAATGAAATTAGTTCAATAAAAAGTAGAATCACAATAGAAAAATTTAGAGTCTTCTTAGGAAACCCAACACAGAGTGCCTGACTGTTTCCAGCGACTTCACAAAGTAAAAAGTCAAGCGTGTTAGCAGCAGTTTAAGATGCACAAATGCTAGATAAGGAGATGGAGATCGGGGCATGTTGGGTAGGATCGGGGCAGGTCGGAGTTGTTCGGGGCACTTCGGGGCGAGTCGGGGCAGGTAGGGACGAGTCGGGGCGTGTCGGGGCAGGTCGGGACGGGTCGGGGCGTGTCGGGGTGAGTCGGGGCAGGTCGTGATGATTCGGGGCGTATCGGGGCGTACCTTGAGGCTGCGCGGTTGTATCTCGCGGCACAGCGCCATGGGTTCGCCGCCGTGCAGCGCCAGCGCCGCCAGCGGCGACACCACCTCGCCGATGATCTCGTCGCGCGAGTATCTGCGGACACACCTTGTCTTATTTACTTACTAGCGACTCTCCCTCGCTTCGCTCAGGCTCTTCCCTAGTTTTAGCACAGGCAAAGCCGCAGGATCCGCTAGTTATGCATATAAACCTTCCTCTTGAATCATTCTATCTATTAAAAAAAACCGCATCAAAATCCGTTGCGTAGTATTAAAGATTTAAGCATACAAATATATCCCTATAGGGACAGAGAAAGCGACTTTGTTTTATACTATGTAGTGATTCAAGACACTTTCACTCGTTCGATTACATATACAAACACAACATTTTTTTCCTTTATACATATATATTTTTTTTATATTCGTGGGCGCTGTTTTTTAATTATAAATTGCGAACAAAAATATTATTACACACCCATGATGAAATAATAATAAGTTGGGATAAAGACACGCTCTGTTCGAATAATAAAATTTATACTGAATTACACAATCGTCATATTCATCAATATATAAATAATATTGATTTTAATTAAATATTATATTACCGACCTGTCAAAGCTCAAAACAACGAAATGTAGAGTGGTCGCAGAGAGTTGGTGCGGAGCGATGCCGTAGAAAGTAAAGTCTTCATCGTACACGGGGCAGCGGGTCTTGCGCACCACTCTGATAAATTAACATTTATATTACTAGCTAAACTTTTAGCAATATCTTTTTATATGTAGGACTTATAAGTTTTTATAGAATATAGACTGATCTAATTGTTTATATCTAAAATAGACATAATTTACTTGATATCGCTGCTTCAAAACAAAAGGGCCACAAATCAAAAATATTCAAAATCCTTTTTATTGTAAAAATTCAAATTTTGTCGGTTATATTTTCATAATTTAAAAAGATTCCCATGAATTTCACATTTTAAGCAATAAAAATACTACTGACGTCTTTTTTGTATTTTCGAATTTACGCTGCAAAATCTGTGCAAAGCCGCCATTTTTTTAGTTGCGGCCCGAACGTCGACGAGAGCGCACGTTTGTTTGGTGCTAAAGGGCCATAACGCAAAAAAATCTCTTGATTAAGCTTTTATTATTTAAACAAAAGTGCCATATTTTGATAAACGTCCGTTTTGTATATAATATTTATGTAAGTATCACATATTTTACTTAATCAAAAGGGCCATATTACAAAAAAGCCTGTTTTGTTTATAACACTTTATAGGAGTGTTAATAACAATTTAAAAACAAAAGTACCATATTTTGAAATAAGTATGTTTTGCATAGAAGATGCATTTAGGAGATAATAATTACGTTGTTTCAAAAGGGACATGTTAGGAATACGTCCGTTTTGCTGGTAATTTTTTCTAGGTTATTAAAGATTAAAGTTCTTATTTTGATATACGTCATTTTTGTATTGTATATTTTTAAAAGTAAAATCATATTATTTTATGAATTAAATGGACTGTTTTTGCTTGTTATTTTTATTGTATGTTTTTTTATTAAGGTAAAAGTTTATTTTATGCAATTTTGTTAAACAAATGTATTTGTTTTAATTATTTTTTTATAGAATAAACAACAGAGCGCATAGGACACTCAACATGGTAAATTACAAAAACTAAATCAAGCAGCCAAATGACAATGATGAAAAAATGGGCTGATTATTAAGATTATAAGAATTGACAAAGAGAATAAGAACAAGATTTTTTATAAAACTTCCTACCAAGAAAATGAGTTCAAATCTGTAACAACACTTACAACATTAAGAAAAAGGCAGCAAAATAGTAATTTAATACTAAAAAACTTGTATGCTCACAAACTCAGCATACCGGAAACAAAGAAGAGGGGTATTCTTAATCTTATAAAGAAAAATGTATGACTTAATATTACGAGGCGTTTTTTTAACCTTTAAGACTGATATTGAAAAGATAAAGACTGATTTATAAGATTGATTCACTTTTAAAGTGTTAGTATAATGTCAATTATGACTCTTGAGCGATTATATCAATTATGATTCGTGAGCGAAACGGGGAGGCGATCGCCGTCTCCCTTGACGTCTCGAAGGCCTTTGACAGGGTCTGGCACGCTAGCCTTGTAAGAAAGCTTTCAGCCTATGGTAAATCTCCTGGCCTGATCAACTGGATTAAAGACTTCCTGAGCGACCGATCACTCAGAGTTGTGGTTGAGGGTTGTTCATCACAACCCTTAAAGACTAACTCAAGGGTTCCTCAGGGGTCTGTTCTCTCTGCAACCTTGTTCCTGCTTCATATCAACGACCTGCTTATACCCGGTATCTATGGGTACGCAGACGACAGCACTGTTTTAGAGAGATACCTGCCAAATCCTCGAGCCAGTAGAGATCAAATTCAGTCTGAAAGAGAGGCCATGGTAGAGCGTTTGAATCTCACACTCAAGACAGTCTCCACTTAGAGCGATGCCAATCTTGTGAGTTTCAACGTCACCAAAACACAGGCGTGTCTGTCCACCACAAAAAGGAGTCCTTTTACCTTGACTCCTACTTTCCGAAATGTAACCCTAGAATACACTGACCGTCTGCAGTTGTTGGGAATGGACATTAGCTCCAACATGAACTACGGGCGGTTCATCGAGTCTAAGGCTAATGTAACAGCGAGGAAAGTTGGCATCCTCGTAAAGGTCCGACAGTATTTCAGACCAGGACAGCTTCTTGATTTATATAAAGCTTAAGTCCGGTCGTGTGTGGAATACTGAAGTCACATATGGGCTGGTGCTGCGAAATGTCATTTTTCTGCTTTGGACTCGATTGAGAGGCGTGCGCAGAGGATTATTGGTGACCTACTGCAAGCCTCGATCACCGACGTAAAGTTGCCAGCCTCTGTGTATTCTATAGGTTACATTTTGGAGAGTGTGCGCAGGAATTACATGATTTAATTCTCCTGGTCTCCATCCTTATGTCGTGGACATTCCATCCGTCTGAACGAAGCGTTTCGCTTCGCCATTTATTATACGTGCGGCTAAGGATTGGAACAACCTGCCTACGTCAGTTTTTCCGTCCGATTACAATATGGGTGTCTTCAAGGCAAGAGTGAATAGGTGGCTACTTAATTAGTGCGACTTACTATCTACGACTGCGTTACCACTTTCCATCAAAAAACTGTGATAATTATATTTGAGTTCCTAATTACACTTTGATACTTACATTTAAATGCTACGATTCCTAATAATTTTGGTTCTGTGATTATGATTATGTTATTACTCTATTTTGTAAGGTTAATTATTTTTCATTGATTTTTTGAGATTGGTTGTATACTTAGCTAAAGTCTAGTTTTCATATAATATTATTATTTTGAAGTTGAACTGAAGTTATAAACTTCAGTTACATAGGTAAGTGTCAGTAAGTACAATTTGATTTTGAGATTCATTTTAGATTACCTAATAAGTTAAAACAACAACTACTACTACTTAGTAGTTGTTTTTTGTTTTTTTTTTTAGCATTTCTTTATATTTTACAGAAGCAAAAGTTATTTTAGTAATTATTTTTATGTGACATGGTCACTTTCTTTGGTTTATAATATATCTTTTCTAATTTGTGTAAGCTAATGTCACAAAAAGAACCTTGAATATATATTATTTTTACAAATTGTGACTGTTTTGTTAAATTTTCCCCTTAATTCAAACAATATCTTTATATACAAAAGAGGCTTATCTGCTCATAACTTTTTTTTTAGAAAAAATTACACATAACCGAATTAACCATTAAAAGCAGATTAAAAATATCTTTCTAACAGTGTATAACACCTATTTATCAGTTTTAAAATTACAGAGCAATTATACAAGAACTCACTTTGAAAACTTTAAATGGCTCTCCTGTAAAATTAGGTCTATTCGCGTTGTGGCCCTTTTGTTTTGAAGCAGCGATATGACTGATTACATAAAACTTAAATTTACTTCATTTGTACCTTTTGCACAAAGGCTTACTTTTTAAATTTCATTTTAAAGTTCAACTCTCAAACTAAAAGTGAGAAGAACAAAGAACAACTTTTTATCTTTTTTCTTGTAGTTAACACAGCTAAAAGAATTATGAAAAGTCACAGAAAACTGGTCAGGAGTAAGTATAAGATGCAACTTACCGTGTCTTGACCTTGTGCTGTTTGTCGGGCAGCAGCTGCAGCTTGACGTAGGGGTCGGGGCCGGCCGGCTCGCGCCCCGGCAAGCCCTGGCAGGAGACCACCGACACCACTAGCGCGCTCTTCTCATTCTCATATCTGGTGAACAGTTTTTATTTATTTTTTTATTTATTTATTTATTTATTCATTAATTTGTTTGTTTGTTTAATTATTTATTTATTTATTTTAAGGATCACCACCATGATACACACAGTAACATGACACACAAAGAGAATCATCATCATCATCTTCATTTTCAGCCTGCTTTCGTCCACTGCTGGACATAGGCCTCTCCTATGGCACGCCATTGAGCTCGATCTTCAGTTCTACGCATCCAGCCGCTGCCAGCCGCTTTACGAATGTCGTCGCTCCACCTAGCTGGAGGACGTCCTACACTACGTTTGCCGAGTCGTGGTCTCCACTCTAGAACCCTTTTACTCCACCGGTTATCGGTTCTGCGACAAATGTGACCAGCTCACTGCCACTTCAGTTTGCTAATTCTTTGGGCTATGTCGATGACTTTGGTTCTCTGTCGGATCACTTCATTTTGGATCCAATCCTTCAGAGAAACTCCGATCATAGCCCTCTAGACAAAGAGAATATACCAAGCTAAATCTAACTGTAATCACATTTAAAGCAACCACGACATCCATAAACTGTTGCACTGAACTTCCAAAAATTATATTTCTTAAGGCTACTAACTTCCTGATAAATTCATTTTTACAATATTTTATGATTATTCTTTGGTCCACACTAATAATGTTGTTATTTGGTAAGCGCTTTATCTGTAATTACTAGGACTGATGTATCTACCTATTTTTTTATATGTTCTTAATGTTCGTTCGTTTCGCAGAAGAGAAATTGGAAAATTGGTTCGTCAAAATTGAGTAATAGGTTAGTAAAAATGAAGTTATTATTTTAGACCAAGGGACTTTAAATCTTACCATTTTATATACATATTTAAAAAGCCAGAATTTAAACCACCATAATATCAGATTTTTAAACAATGTAATATAGATAAGTTTCGAAATCTACACTAGGTACCTATATAGAGTAGGTACTAGCTTGTTAGTGTTGAATTCATAGCCAAATTGGCAGACAATGCGATGCTCGAGGCTATGCGGTGAAATGTAAGTGGACACTAACCATTGAAAACTCATTTGATTTAAAATTTAAATATTATACAATATATTTAAACAATAAAATAAAGTTTTTTGAATCAATATCACTAATGATCATACAATATCTCATATTTTTTGTCCTAATACTTACGTAATATTTTCTTTATAATGATTTTTGATAGGTCATCATCAAATATTTTGATCGAGTCTATCAAGCTATAAGAAAATTACTTAACTAGCTAATTAACTATTACGTAGTTACTAACTAAAAGTGAAAATAAAGGATGGACATAAGCAAAATTCTTTCTTTTTGCTATTTTGGTTAGTTCGCACAAAGCCTTATTATGTATAATCGAAACAGCATTTTTATATTATGTCGACATACTTTCATGATTTAATAAACAAGCTCCCCGCCGCGTATCAGTTTTTTGTAGCTTTTACCACACGATGTTGTGGATTGTCGTCCGGGGACGTAAGCTGTGTTTATCTTAGAAGTAATAAAGAAATTTATATATAGACTGGAATAATATAAAAAGAATAGATGTATAAGAGAAGTCTTAGCCTAGCGAAGTAGTTAAGTATTAAAATAAGTAGATTCAAACTGTAGTACGTAATAATTAATAAAGATAAAATTTGAATTTTTTTAATAAGGGATAATCTCTGAAGCTACTAATCGAATTCCGATGAAAATGTGTTTAATAACGTTATCAAAAGATAATTACGTTAATGGAAATAAAAATAAAACCCAGAGACGCATTCAAGTGAAGCAAGGATATGGCGCTAGTATAAAATTTAATTAAAATAAGAAAGATTATTACTAAGTAGTTATTATGCCGTTATTACAAACCATTGTATTGCCTAAATAAACTAATTTGCACTTCTGGGCATGGGCTTCGCTTCAGTGTGATCAGGCCATACTCCGTCACGTTGGTCTAGTGCAGGTTGGCGGATTTCACTTGTATTTCGAAAACTTGCTAGGTTATCATAGACATGCAGGTTTCACTTGTATTTCGAAAACTTGCTAGGTTATCATAGACATGCAGGTTTCTTTCATAGGTAATAGATATTAGACAACATTTTACAAGACATCATACGTTCTAAAGCTATCAGTTATATCCGTCGTTCGTATCTATATTATGACCATTTTACAGCCGTTTCTCCCGATGTCGCAGCAATAAAACGCTATTTATTTTGCGACCGCTGCCAAGGTTATAATTATATAAGGCTTTAATATACTTAGTTTATTTCAATCGACTGAAGGTTAAACTTTAAAATATTTCGATATTATCGATTTCAAGTTTCATACCTCGGCTTCTAGCAAATTGAGAAACTTATATCCATTCTAAGATTAAATATTTAATTAAGACGTAGTAACTATTAAGTAATCTGTGATTAAGATTTAAATTGTAATTTAATTAATTTATTCGTTAATTTATCTCGATTAATATTTAAAGGAAAAGTGCGTAGTATTTATCGAGTACACGTAATTAAGGGTTGGTAAAGACAAATAATGATAAATCTGTTAGCTATATCCCCCTTGGGGTGGACGTGGGTGGTAATTGTCTGTGGCTTAAACACGGCTTAGGTAACGTATTGATTTTGTGGCTTTTATACAATGTGCCAGTGAGTAGGTACAGCTGTGATGTATAGACATAGTAATGTGTGGAATACTAATTTTCAAGCATGCGCTCGAAATATACCTACCTACATCTTATAGGTACACTAATATAATATACTAGCCGTTCCCGCCCGCTTCGCCGGGCGAATGAATAGAATTTTTAAAAACGGATCACGGTTTGTTATAAGTGAAAATCATCCGCATGGAGAGCGCTATTTAAGTAGCTAAAAAATTAGGCAACGTGAAGTTCGTAATTAATTTCTTCCTCTGAGGTTACAATTAATTTTTTACTAAGGTTATAATTAATTTTTTAAGCGCATGCGAAAAACTAAAACAGATTTAACCAACAAAGTGTTCAGATACCCATAATGCGCAGAATTTGGACAGTTATTCATTTGAATTTTCTATATTATTATTTTTAGTATTTTTTTTTTCAATTTTGAAAATTATTTATTTATATTTTTTATTTTAAATTTTAAGAATTTGAAAAATATATAGCCTATAACCATCTACGATTAATTCCGCATCGAATGGTTGGTTAAAGGTAGTATATTAATTTCATTATTCAATAGCTATTTTGTATTAAAACCAAAAAGTAAATAAATTAGAAAGAGTTAGTGTTTAGTGAAACACTTTTATAATCTATATATATATAATGAAAATGGTGTTCGTTTGAGGCTCAATCACGCCTAAACCACTGATCGTATCGACATGAAACTACCACCATTCGATGCGAAATTTTTCCTAGATGGTTTATGGCTATTTATTTTTCGAATTCTAACGTTCCTTCATTTTTTTATTGCTGTTTTACTTTTATGAACATTTATCCCGCTAATAAAAACAAAAGACAAACGTTTTCTCTTGATTCTTTTGTTTTCATGGATTTCAACGGAGTTTACTAAACGGATAATGTTCTTTTACATTCAGCTAAGAATCTACTTACAAACTTCCACGCATCCACCCACCAACTCCCACGCACCCCTGCACACCCACTCTCATTTTTTGATAAAAATAAAATGCCGTATCTATGATCGAGTATCACTTGAGAACGGCTGGACCGATTGGGTTAATTTTTTTTTGTTGTCTTTAGAATTGTCAGGAGAATGTTTATATGTAAGAAAATTTTAAAAAAGTCTGCTAAAACGTTAAAAATTTCGATGATAATCGAAGTATTCCAATTTCTATAGTTACTCATCACGAAATCTCGGGAACTATAGGACTTAGAAATGTGAAACTTGGTAGGAATATTACTTTCGTTATGTAGAGGTCAACTAAAAACGGATTTTAAGAAATTCATCCCCCAAAGGGGATTGCGGGGGCGTTAACAATGAACAATTCCCGTTTTTAAACTATAGCTCCTATAAATTCCAAATTTGGTAGGAATCTTCTGTAAGAGATGTAGAAATAGTCTATGAACGAATTTTACGGTAGCTCACCCCACAGGGGGTTACGGGGGTGGTTTAACAATGAAAATTTTTATTTTTAAGCCGTAGCTCCTACAGACTCCAAATTTAGCTAGAGTCGTCTATATGTGATGCAGAAATGATTTAAGAGCGGATTTTACAACAGCCCACCGCCGAAAAAGATTGCGGTAGTGGATGTTAAAATGTGAAATTTCTATTTCCAAACTGTAACCTCTATAGACTTTAAATTTGGTAGTAATCTTTTATTTGTCATGCAGAAATCATCTCAAATAGGATTTTACGAAATTCTATTTCCAATAGGGATTGCGGGGGTGGGTGTGAGAATGTTAAATTTATGTTTCCAAACTGTAACTTCTACAGACTCCAAATGATTATTTTTTTACTGTTTAAATAGAAAAGGTTAAAGTCAATTGTTTTTTTTTATTTAATTAATTTCATTTGTTTTTATATAACCTAATAATCTATATAAATAAAATGATAGAGGTCTGCAGTTGTGCGCGCATCACGGAAAAAGTACTGGATAGATTTAAATGAAACTTTCTAAGTTTTATTTCTTAGACACTTGGCCCTTATATAAAAAAAGATTGCGATATCTTCATTTAATAAAAATTTATTAAAGTTTCAAGGAAAAACGATTTGTATATGTACTGCGTGTTCAGTGATGTATGTTTCCTTCTCGCGGAGTAGTGGGGCAAGCGGCGTAGCGCCATGCGGAAAACTTTGTTAATATTTCAAGCAACGCGGACGAAGTCGCGGGTATCAGCTAGTATATAAATAATTTACGATTGATTATTAACTAAAATCCCGATATTCTATTTAATAAAATCGTGAAATATTTCAAACGTAACAAGAGCTTCAATTCTAAGGTTAGAATTATAAATGAAAATATGAAAATGTAGGTCACATTTGCATAACTGATTACACATCGAATATACTGCGCATATCGTGATTTTAATTAATTAAGCGTTAAAAAACTCAACGGTGTCACTCAAAGATTAAAGTTAAAATGAATATTCTATGTTCATTAACTATATAATATTTTGCATTTGTACCTGTCTCCTACACATCACTTATTGTATAGTAGGTACTTACATATATTATTTAATTACATGGCATTTTTCTTTAATAAATAAATAACATAATTATTATGTTGGGACATTATAAACACACCGCCAACTAGTTCCGTGGTAAGCTGCGAAGCTGGTGTTACGGATACCAGATAAATGAAATATTGCATATATAAGTTTAAGTACATTATGTATGTATGTATTATAAATATAAACACATATGACTGCTGTACAAACATCCGAGTTTAATAAATAAATGCCCCCAGCGGGACTCGAACCCATTTAACCTAACCCAAATCATTACAAACCGAGCGAAACATGACGTCGAATGAATTAAAATAATACTTTCGATGACTCGTTTGGCTCAGTTGGCAGTGACCCTACTTCAGCGCCAGCGGTCGCGGGTTCGAGTCCCGCTGGGGGCATTCATTTGTTGAGCATGAATTGTTCTCCAGTCATAGGTATTAATATTTATATTATGTATGTATTTAAAATTTATATGTGTAGTATATCAACTATCTGTAGCTTACCACGGAATTAGATGGCGCTGTTGTAAAAATGTCCCAACTTTTAGTCATACAATAATGTAAGTAGAGCAGTTAGCAGTACATACTGCAACTTAGAGGCGCTTCATGAACAGTCTTACATCGTCCCAGAAGCTCGCTACAATGCACCTACTCGTACATATTTAACTACACTCGACGATTGAAGTATCCGCGTGGAGTATGAATGTTTCATCGCGAGACTGAGACGCGGCGCGCAGACGGCACTCAAACATTCTGCATCTACGAGCCTCGCGAGATGTTATTGGCCTTCCTACTCTACCCGAGGCAGGTTGAAATCAAGGAACATTTTATTTTCTAGTGCCTTGTGAAATATGTATACAAAGTTTATTTATATTAAGTAGATTTTAAGCTTCAAAATTTTGTAAACCAATTATCGAAATTAAAAGTAATTCTTTCCGTTATATAAATTTAGTAAAATATATTGTATCATCTATGTAAAATATAAAATTATATTTATACACCTTAAATAATTACTTTATAAAAAAATTATCCGTACCATAAATTATAAAGCCCACGCTAAATATATTAATAGGACGTAGAAATGTTTTAATAAAAGCTCAGATTAGCCTCCCACGATATTTTTTAAAAGCTCCCAAATTTTCCCTTCATAAATAAATGTTAAGTCTAAATACTGTATTATTGAATGTAGTTAATTAAGGAAGATAATAGTAACTTACAATATACTAACGGTTTCTTTCTAAACACTAGGTAAAATATTTATTAATTATTTTAAAGCGTTTCTTGAATCCATTACAAGAGTATGATGTTTATAAATTAACTGCTGAATACGCAACAAGAGTATGGATCAGAAGCTCTACAAATTGCAACATATGTTTGTATAGAGCACTAACATAAACATTTTGCTCGCCTTAAAGTTATCAAAAAAATGTAATTATACTTAGTAGAAAACTTCAAACAAAACAAAGCCAACTAAATATAAAAAATGACGAAGCAGGAAATATAAGAACATTTGCGCAAGAAATCATAACTATTTACTTAATGTAATTTATGTTTTACTGAAACATAAACGTTACAGATATAGTGGTATGAATCTTTCGCAAGAACGAATCGCACATAACAATTATGATGAAACTTTATCACTTACCGTAATTTAAAGTGTAAATCTCCAAGTTTTCCTTCAGTAGTAGTTTCCGGTTCGATAGGCTTCGGCTTCTCAGTGGCATTCGCGTCCGCCAACTCCTTGCTCAAGGGTGCGGGTTCCGGCGCGGTCGGCGTGTGCGGGGTGTTGCCACCGGAGGGCTAAGAGGGTTTATAGACCATTAAATTCCCATCAAAGAACTCTAATTTTATGTTATTAACTTTAATTACCGTGTTATTACTTGTTAATTATGGTGCGTAAGTGATTTACCTGCCGGTTTCAGGCTTCAGGTAGACACACCTTAGTATCTTTATAGTAGGTATATTATATAAAGAAATCGGGTTTTAGTATAATTTTAGTTATATGAATTTTACACACATATTTCATAAAAATCTTAATTTTAGTAAATGTTTTCTTCACATTTTTAATAAAACATAGATTACGTTTTGTGTCTGTCTATTCCTTCACGTAACTATTATAAAGCTACTTTTAGTCATAACTAAATAGACTTATTTGGCTGTACACATAAGGAAAACTTTTTCAGACGATCTAAATTGCGGCTAATTTAGACATTACTTCATATAAATGCTACTAATCAAACAATCATAAAATCAGTCTCTCCCGTGACCATGATTGCTGTAAAGCATTCGAAACGTCGGGAACCAAAAATTATAATAAATCCGCGACAAAATCCGAAAAGATAGTTTTATTTATAAATCATAAAATCGTTATTTTCGTTAATTTGATGCTGATAAGATCTCACCGGGTTGGTGGGAGGCTGCGGCTGCGGGGGCGAGGCGGTGGGGGGCGCGGTGGCGGTCGGGGAGGGCGACTTGCGCAGGTAGTGCGTGGCCGAGCCCGGGGACCTCACCGCCGTGGCGCGGCGCGGGGGCTGGAATACTAGGGCCTTGTCTGGGCCGCGTTTACCACCTGGATTATGGAATAAGTGTCCATTTATAGGCAATAGGCTTAAAGTATTATAATGTAGTTTGTAGTGACTACTTTCTTGCGCCAGCGGTCACGGGTTCTAGTCCCGCTGTGAGCATTGTTAAAACTCGAATGTTTGTTCTCCAGTCATGGGTGTTTATATTTATAATATGTATGTATATAAACTTATATAATATGTAGTATATTAACTGTCTGGTATCCGTTACACAAGCTTCCTTCGTAGCTTACCACGGAACTAGATGGCTCTGTGTGTAATAATGTCCCAACATATTTATTTATTTATATTTATTTATAGATTTTTCTATAACAATTTATCTTTTTATTTATTTTATTAACATTAAAACATATTAATACTATATATTATATAACGTTTTTCTTGAAAATTAAGGCGTAGTATTATTTCATTTAGCTCAAACAAGAACTAGTGAAATAACTTCATGATATCATAGATATAAAATACTGACTGACTGTAGCAGTGTTACACTTCTACCTCAGCATGATGGTTTTGCGATTGCAATTCTGAATATTTCTACTTTAAAATATCTAAAACATAGATTAATTTAAAGAAAGAATAGTACACTAAAAATAAAAATAAAACAATCCATAATTACTCTACACTAAAATTTAATAAATGATTAAAAATGCCTTACCAAGTTTATGAGCAAGCGTGGAGCGTCGACGAACGATCCAGCAAGCGAAGCCGACGAGAGCGACGACGACGAACGCCGCCGCACCCACTACCAGCACCCAGAATGTCGCGCTGTGCCATTCGCCCGCTATAAACAAAGTTAATAATTATATAATTATAAGGAAGAAGGTAAAATTGGTTTGTTTGTTTGTAGTCAATTCATATTTGGTATATTACCCCAGAGTTCTACGAACTATAAATTATACATGTTAGTACTATACCTAGTATGTTTTAGTCAAGATTTTTATCCAGCCTTAACCGTTCTTTAAAAATGTAAAACAATGACATATAATATGTTAATCTTGAAAAACTGCCGAAATGTTAATAGTCCACAGGTTGCTTTTTTGTTTGAAAAATATATTCTCAACGAAGTAATTTTACTTGATAGATATTATGCCCTTTGCCTTTAACAGTAGGTATACTTGAGTTTAAGAGAAATGAAAAATCAAAATAAATCACGATTTACGTGCAGGAATTTATTTATTTTATTTATTATTGATAATAAATTTCTATCCTTATTGATAAAATAAGTATAAATAAAAGAATATAATTATTATAATATATTAATTTAGGTATTTTTCTTGTTTCACGTAACTACGAACGTTTTTAGGTTATTTAATGTAGGTATACACGTAGCTTACGGGCTGGAAAGTTTTAGATTATCGAAAAATTCTCGTTCTCGATACATAAAAGCTTTCAGTAGGTTACACCGTACATGTTTTATTCATCTTAGTGCATCTCTAGTGTGCATTTCTACACAACACGATATCGTTGTTTAGAACAAAAAACACTTTTAAGAACTTCTAGCGCATTTGGAACGGATGTTTGTGCCACTATTCTAACTCTTTCTTTATTTCTGCTTAACTCGCCTTACCACTGTTTTTGAAATTATGACAATTCAATATAATTATTACTTCTGTATCCTTAACCATATCAAGTTGTGTGAAAAATAAAGATAAACTATATAATAATAAAAATTACTAAAGAATATAGATCATTAAATATATTTATTGACTTAGTAAAGTCTAGGCTGACCGCAGACCGCTACAGTAATATATTCGAGTGTATGACGTACCTATTCGATAAGATACATCGCTTCGATCTTCAATAAAGACTCTTGACCTAGTGTTAGGAGTTAAATTAAATTTAATATGTCTAAGCTGTGCCAATATTAGTGTACGAAGTGGCTTCTATTAGTAGATACTCTAATACCTACTCAGTGACTAGTGAATCACCCTCGCTTAGCTCGGGTTCATCAATAGTTACCCCCTTTAATAGTATAAGTTTTTAGTAAACTTTGATATTTTTGTTTTTTTTATTATTATTGAAACCTTCCGTGTGCCTTAAGGAACATACATGCCGAATTGATCGAGCCTTTCTCGAGTTTTACGTATAGCAACATTCATTTTTATTTATATAGATATTATAAGTAATAACTATGCATAATACTATAAGATTTTGATATATTTTTACACAAAACTGCCCTGGGTTTGAGGTAAAAGCTCTATAAAAGTTACTACTAAAAAAACATTTAAAAACTTTAACAAGTAAAACGTACGAAGGAAACATTCTCAAGAAACCTGTAATTCTAGGTCAGAAGTAATTTAGAGCGAGCTCAAGTGATGCTTGCTCCTAATTACTAACTTCTATTTTTTTTTAAAGACTCTCCAAAGCGATAAATACATATTACAATTACCTACCTCTTTAGCTTTATAGCAAAGAATACGTTTTAACTGCTACTTTAGATTTTCTGTAAATATTTTATGTAATAAAAAAGTATAATGTTTGACGACACGTTTGGCTCAGTTGGTAGTGACCCTACCTTCTGCGCCAGCGGTCGCGGGTTCGAGTCCCGCTGGAGACATTCATTTGTTGAGCACGAATATTTGTTCTCCAGTCATGGGTGTTAATATTAATATTATGTATGTATTTAAAAATGTATATGTGTAGTATATCAACTATCTGGTATCCGTAACACAAGCCTCGTAGCTTACCACGGTACTAGATGGCGCTGTTGTAGAAAATGTCCCAACATATTTATTTATTTATTTATATGTATATATACCTACATATGTATATGTGAGCCGGATAAACACCTACTTATTAATTTATCATACTAAATTTCATCATGATCTGATAAGTGGTCTTCTCATGATGCGGTGACAGACAAAAATTCTAAAAACTATAGTTTCGGTAGTATTCTATTTCAATAAGTTTTACCAAAAAATATTTGATGTACATTCGAATCGCTTAGAATTTTATTAAATGTATAGGTATAAATACTCGTATAAGACACTTTATAATTTAAGAAAATATAATTTAACTAAATACTGGTTTCATTTACAAGCTCATTATTATTAAAGCGGTTTTGTAGCTACCTATTAAATATAAATTCTGTACTTGGTACAGAAATGAAAGTCTCTCTACCCCTGCCTGTTCAGCGTAATTGAAAAATACTTTAACACAGCACTGACACTGACACTTAAATATTCTATAGTCTTGTAAGAAACGGGTCTTTACTAAATAATTCAATTCAAAAGTTGAAAGCAATTGTGTTTTATATTTTTAATCTTTGTCTAGACTAAGAAAATTTTCTTTATCTACAGTTCCAAGAAGCTACATAATAAAATTAATCTCTTCCCTTTTATAGTACTTTTAAAATACTTAGGGCCAGTTTCACCAGTTTCTGATAAAGTGTCAGTTAGTAATCTCTCACTTAACACTAACTAACAGATAACGGTTGCTGATATATTTTTTCTGTTTCACCATTAAACTACCTGATAAACTAACCGGCAGATATATTACAAGCCACTTGCTATTTTACATAACGGCAACGTCGCTTTTTTGCGTTACATTACACAGACGCATATGATCGCTATTTAAAATCTAGTTTAAAAACTAAAATATTTAAATTATTTTTTTATTTAAAATAAGATACATTTTACTTTTTAATGTTCTTGAATATAATTTTGTTATAATGTTATGAAAAGTAATTAAATCAATCAATCAATCAATCAAAATATTCTTTATTCAAATAGACTTTAACAAGCTCTTTTGAATCGTCATTTTTACATTATCAAAATTAAAAGACAGTCTGTAAGTCTGTGAGTAAATTACCACCGGCTCGGAAAGCTGTTCTGCTGAGAAGAACCGGCGAGAAACTCAACAGTTGCTCTTTTCAAAAAATTATTTGGTAACAATATTGTAATACAATTTATCTATTTATCCTACGTGAGACACAACCAGTCACTAATCCCACACATTTACATCTACCAGGTATTCCGCTATAGTGTAATAAGCTTTATTCATTAACGTATTTTTAATTTTTGATTTAAATTGCCTCAAAGGCAAGTTCATTATGGACTGTGGAATTTTATTATACATGCGTACACCTTGCCCCATAAACGATCTATTTACCTTTTGTAGGCGAAAACTGGGTGTTACAAGTTTATCCTTATTTCTTGTATTTATACCGTGTTTGTCGCTGTGCTTTGAATAGCAATTAATATTTTGACGAACAAACATAATGTTACAATATATATATTGCGAAGCAACCGTAAGTATTCCTATTTCTTTAAAAAGTCCGCGGAGAGTATCACGAGTGCTTATGTTATAAATAGCCCGAATGGCCCTTTTTTGTAGAATAAATATCGATTTAATGTCCGCTGCATTACCCCACAACAAAATACCATAAGATAAAATGCTATGGAAATAACTGAAGTAAACAAGTCTGGCAGTATCAATGTCCGTTAGCTGCTTGACTTTTCTAACAGCGAAAACAGCTGAGCTCAGTGTACTCGCAAGAGACGAGAGATGGGGACCCCATTGCAGACCCGAATCTAATGTCAATCCCAAGAAGACTGTGGAATCTACCGTATTTAATGTGTCATTATTGAGATACAAATTACAATACAATTACAAATCGATGGTAAATGTTATTATGATTACAAGTTTGCGTTCCAAATGTACTTGTAATTAGCGTAAAATGAACCCACGGATTTCATAATTATTTCGACTTTCGCGATTTTTTGTTGTATGTTATATTTAATAGACGTATATATGTATATATATATATATATATATATATATATATATATATATATATATATATCTTTATTTATTACTATCTACTTACCAGTCGGTTGTAGTATTTATATCATATTTTATTAACGTATGAGACGAATAAGACGGGAAAAGAAGACGTATAAGACGGAATCGAATTCTAAAATCTTCATCATCGAGCAATATAAAATAATTTGGTCTAGGGCGGATTACTCTATTCCTATGAGGTCGCGAAATATGTTCATAATATTCATCAAATTCGTCTTCTAAAAATTCAAACAAATCCATCTTGTGGCTGCAGACTACTATAAAGAGTATGATATTATTTATTACCAAAAATAAATGACAGATATTTTTATTCGCGCCCTCCATTCGAATCATTTTAGTTATCTACCAGATACCACCTTTAACGGCCACTTGATTCGGCTGATAAATTACCGGCCACTTTAACTGCCAGATACCACTATTCAAGACTTGTGAAACCAAAATTTGTAGTTCATCCGTCAGCTAAGTTCCGGATACGCTATCAGGGACTTTATCAGAGACTGGTGAAACTGGCCCTTAGAATTTATTTGCTTGTGAATAACATTTAACAATGTTTATATTACGATATCTTCTATCTTATATTATAAAGCTGAAGTCGAGTTTGTCTGTTTGTTTGGTTGAACGCGCTAATCTCAGGAACTACTGGTCTGAATAGAAAATTCATTTTGTGTTCCGTCGCCTACGCTAACCTAACCTAACCGTTTACGGTTAAAGTTATGCAAAAATCATGTAGGACAGTATTGTTCCCCTTTAAAAGTTCTATCAAAAAGTCAGCGATAGCATAATATCTATCTTTTAAGGTGGACTCGCTATAACCTTTTTATGTTAATCAAATTTGTTTTAAGATGATGCATTATTCGCAAAGGTGTTTTATAAACATAGTATTTATCCTTATCTAAATAAATAAGTTATTCATCACAAGTATTTAATTTTAAACGAAATTGCTCTTGACATTATTTGATTTCAATGAAAATGTTAAGAGATATATCATAGTTATTAAACATAATTCCGCAAAAAATTTGGTTTCCGAACGCGAGCAAAGCCGCGGGAAAGGCTAGTAAACATAAGTGAGAATGTTTACAATGTATCCTAATCACAATAGACGCCCTTTTCGACGTTCGCAACTTTAATCACAAGAGAAAATATGACCTACATTTATAATACGCGAGCTCCGAAGTTGAACGGCTATAGAATTTTATATGAAGCTGCAAAACAAAAGTTTAGCTTTATTTATAGGTACCTAAGCGTAGAATTATGTACATACATACCTACATGTCACGGCCTGAGGCATAATGTAATTACTATTTATTAACATCTAGAGAGAGTAATAGATACGATTCAATTGATAAAAATAAATGAAATTCAAAAGCTGTAAAATAATTATGCTTTTTATTTCTTTACAAAATTAGATTATAATATACTTCATACGTAAGACAATAAGATAATTATTGTATTACAATAGTGTCTTCCAATAATATTTTATGAGAGCAACTGTTGAGTTTCTGGCCGGCTCTTTTCAGCAGAACTCCCTTCCGACTCGGTGGCAGCTTCTACATGACAGACTTACATACTGACATTAAATTCAAATTCTATATTTTAATAATATACAGTAACAATTTAAAAACGCTTGTATAAGTCAATTTGAATAAAGTATATGTTAAATTAAATAGTTATTATTAAGTCACTTTGTAAATCAATATTACCTAAATTTTAACATTCACATGGATATAACGAATGTGGAAAACTCTGAAAAATAAATACAATAACACATCATAGACGATTTAGGAACTCGAAAGAATAACAACAAAATGAAAATATACGAGTATAAAGAATAAAACGAAAATCTAATAAGAAAAATAAGTATTTGTGTGGGATAAGTTCTTTGGCTTCGCCTCAAACAAACTGGATAGACTCGTAAAAGTCTCGAAGTAAAGATCTTTTTCAACAAAATGTACCGCCTACTACACGAAACCTAAGTCTGTCTTGAGCCCACCGAGACCTCTATTTATCAAAAAGACGAAGGACCGAATTGGCGTCGCAAATTGGAACCTTTGAATAAATGAAATTGAATTCATAACCTAAATATTTCAGCTAGAATGGACTTAGGTTGAAATAAATAGAGCAACAAGATGTTGTATTGAGCCAGTTTAAGGGAACTCACGTTCAAGTAATAGTTATTCAATAATGCCGTTACGCGATATACATTTTATATTGTTATGTAAATCTAACAACAACTTTCTTTTGTATACTAAAAAATACGTATATTTTACTTGTATTATTTATTCCATAACTACCTACTTTTATTCTGTTTTATACTTACTTTTATCTCACAACTGTTACAATAACCATAACTTATGCTAAAATTTATAGGGCGGAAAGCACGTAATAGTTAAAATCAATCTATATGAATACTTATTTTAACTTAAAATATTTGACACCATTTTTAAGGAAAAAATGCAAAAACTCAAAATTAAACTTGATTTGTGTGTCAACTGACCGAAACATAGAGAACAATAAAGTCCGACTGTATATTTCCACCTAACATATAAATTGTTTTGTTCTCACTTACGTAATTTCTTAGTTGAAATGGAAAAAAAGTCGTAGGCGCAAATACTTAATTCATTTTGTCTAATTTAAAAGATCTAAATTCTCTTTATTACTTAATTCTAAAAAAAATTAAGGCGAAAATGATGCGCATGCAAAAAAAATATATATTATTTGTAAGGACCGTTCATAATACTACATCACATTACTACATTACTATATTTTAATATTAATTAATATGAGTTATTAATTTTAATTAATTTACATGATACGGGGTTTCCACTCCACTAAGTACTTTGACTCCATCTCTCCATCTGCTAATGGACTAATGGATATACGAGTAGGTACATACTTATACCTGTATTTATACTTCGATATTCTATTGATTTAACACAGAATTACTTGTTAGTACTTCGTAGCTACGTAGTGCTACGTTTGCACTACGACTCAAATCTGCGTCGATTGATGACTCATACACAATAATAAGAAGATAAGTGCCAGTTATAACTAGAAAAATTATTGTTATTATATACCTAAATACGTTATTAATAAATATTAGGATTATGAAGCAACAGCAACGCGTCTTATATTACTGCTATATTATAAGTATAAAGTATACTTTATAAGCGAAGTAGTGTAGAGCGTGAGACGTGCAGCTGATTGTGTATACTCAATAATGCTATTAACGTAACTGATAAATAAAAGCTTTACTAAATCCTATTACAAATGATTGGGTTCAAAGTAGTTTTATGGTTTTCACAGTCACGGCAAAGGTCATATTAACATGTACATTGTTAAATGATTTGCTATAAGTAACTACTAACTACCCACAACTAGATCAGTAGATCAATAGTAACTGACAGGGACAGCACTCACGAATCGTAAAAGTAATTTTATTACATGTTGAAGAAACTTATACATTTTGTGCAATGAAGAAATATAAAATATCTAAAAGTTGCGAACAAAAATATTCTCAATACTGATTTCTTTTCACATAGTTGTGAATGAATTTTAATACGTACCTTAAATTTAGCCAAGAACTTGATACTCTAGAGTCTAGACTCTATTTTATGTATAGACTACTTTTTTGGCTATACTATATAGTTCCAATATTACATCTGTTTATAATCATGACTTTAGGATTCTATATCTATCACTATAAATTCGTTGTTTTTGCAAAAAAGATTAATAATATAGAGTTTTATTAATGCATATTACTTATATGGCAAAAAATGCTTGTAAGTTAAAGGAGGTAAAAGGTAATAACAGTAGAACTACCCAAGTTGTACATCGTATATAAGAAATTCAGAAAAATTGTCTTTTCATATAGTATCTTATTAATATTAGGCATGTTTGCATGAAAGGGCAGAACACATTTCTCTTTGACGTCTCATTTGATTTTGTATATAGAAACTGCTCTATTCAAAGTAGGGTTGTCAGTGAAAAATTTTTTTGAAAATATGTAACGAAATACGGTCATAAGAGTTTGAAAAAGAGTTTTGTTTATTATTTTTTGTAGACGATTAAGCCTTTATTCATAACTAGACGATTAGCGCGAACGTCAAAGCTATGGTTTATAGAACGATCGCGAACAGAATGGTAGACGTGGCGGAGGTTTTTTATATGTACTGTAATATGTAGTGAAGTGCCTACTCGTAGACAGCGCTTACTTGATTTGATTTGTATGTTTGGTTTACGAAGTTAAACTGTCATCTTTTCTGTAGAAATAAAATTGTATTGTAATGCAGTAAATCTATTACTAATATCAGCGTTTTAATCTATGACCCTTAAGGGATATAAATAAGCTTATGTCGAGACAACGCATATTGTTCAGACTCTCCACATTTTACAGTAGAGCAAACAGTGCAGTCAGCGTACTAAGATAGCAAGCCACACCATTAAAACCTATGAACCCCATACTATGTTATCAATAACTTGTCTATTAAAAATATTATATTACTTCCTACTCTACCTTTAATTCCTTATCTATAGTAAAATAGTTGATTTTGAAAACAAAGTAAAAACTTTGTTTGAACTTTAATCACAACCCTACCTCTAGCAGAATATCGTCAGTCATTTAAATATACCGTCTCGCTTTATCTCCGCATGAGAAGAGGAACAATGCCGATGTGAGTATCATATGGAAATATTCAGAGAATACCAATTTTTTTGAAAGCACCTGTATTAAATGAACCTACTTTTTTATACGTAGTTTGATGAAAAGTGTTTGGTATACGATATGTCTTTTTCTATATTTCATAAATGCCTACTGCGTATAAATTATAATCTTGTACTATGTATACGTAATTTTAATTTAACAACTAAAACGAAATTCTTAAGACATTTAAACCATCACTCAGACCGTTTGTGTTGGTAACAAATTTGAGTTATAATGAAACTCGTGAATTCGCGCGAATAGAAAGCTGCGAATTGGAAAATGAAACGCGAACGAAAATTCCGAAGACCAGCTCTAATACAATAGAAAGTGCCAGTATATTAAATGCAGTACTGACCCTTCTACGCACCGAAAGCCGTCAATTATAATAATAAATAATAAATATATATTCTCAAGATATAAATTATAAATTCTCATAAATTCTCAAGATATTATAAAGGTTTAGAACAAATTGTAGATTTTGCAAGCTTAAAAAATAATTCAATGTAAGTTATTTCTCAAAAACCAATCCTTTATAACGCATACATTTGAACTAAAAATGTAATCTAAAGGGAAAAGTAATAAGACGACTAAATATTTAGGTATCATTACAAATTTCTCTCAAAGCACAGGCAAGCTTTAGGTTACATAATACATTGGTATACCGATCGATCGTATACACAGAAATATAAGTTAGAACCTAATATTACTTATGTAGGTAGCTTGTAAACAAAGGATGGTCGATCGAGTTTTCCGTTCACCGCTACACGTTCCACAACACGTGATCTAATTCCATTTCAGAACACCTCAGGAAAGCTCTTATTATAACTTTAATAATGAAGTGAGGTATTGCATTTCATAACATCATTCTATTTAGAAAATAATGCTTTAAAAGTGTATTTTTTTCGTATTTCTTAACTGACATCGACCTACTTAAAGTAATTGAAATATTGTGTATTTCAACTTTAGTAGTTATTTTTATCAGTTTTTGTTGTTTCTATCTTCATAATTATTTTGTTTAACTTAATCTTATAAAGAAATTTAGATTTTAATATTAAATAATGTCTGTTTTTCATAGGCGGAATAATTCATTTTAACTTCACTACATGTTATTAACCAAAGTACTCCGCCGCGTCTGTCTGTCTGTCTGTTCTTGTTAAACTCAAAAACTACTGCACCGATTTTCATGCTGTTTTCACCAATGGATAGTGGTTCTCGAGGAAGGTATTAGTATATAACTTGTTTTTGTATACATTTGTATACATTTACTAGCGCCGCTTCGCTCGTGCTAATGTTTAGTGACAAGCGCGGAGGAAGAGCAAGTCGCTAGTTAAAAATGACATTAGTATTATTATTATAGAAAAAATTAACTTAAACATTTTAGAATGATGAAAACTTATTAAAATGTGAAAATACATATTATTATTAATTTCAGCATGAAATACTTTCATGTAAAAACTGAATCTTTAATTTGACATAAATAAAGAAAATAAAAAAAAAATATTTATTTAAATTTACATAATCCAATTAATATATTATACATATAAAAATGCATAAATGACGCCGTCAAATGTATTTTTCTCTACAAAGTGGTCTCCGGTTTCAAACGCGAGAGCACATTCACATCATAAAGCTGTAAAATAATTATGAGGGTTTTTCCATAGCGTGAATAACGTTTGGAAAGTGCTCGGAATTACTCTTTTATATTAATTTAAATTATATTTCTATGTTTTAACATAAGGACTCAAGCTTCATAATTTTTTAAATAAATTAATTCATAATGTGTTGTAGTAGTTGTAAAATGTTGTGGTTTTTAAATCGACAAGGAAGTAGGTATTCATGTAAAAAACAGTAACCATTTTTTTACATCGTATGTTGTAATTTTGACACTCCCGTCAGTCTAGGAGTCTAATTTTTATAAACAGGTACCTTTAAAAACTACCTAAAGTCCCAACACGCATAATGTTAATAGACAAACGGTTGGAAACAAAACTTAAGCATACTCGTATATGCTCAAAGTTTGTTGCTTTTTTCGTAGAAATCGTTTATTTTTAGATACATCTTGGAAAATCACCGTTCAATAAGTAAATCCCCTCGTCGTCTCCTCGACCCCTGTCAAATCAACGATCAATCTTTCCACGAGCTAAGTAGACTCTTAGCAAGCGTTCCTACTTATCAAGATTACTTCGGCAGGGAAACTTTAATATATTGCGACACTTGCAAAAGTTGGAATTACGTAATAGCATAAAACGCGTAGATATAAAGTAAATGGGTATTGAGGCATATTCGCTTACAACTTATTTATATTCCGTACTCACTGGGATTACAAATACGCTGTCGTCATATTGAACTGATATACCTACTAGTTATTTACATGATATTAAAACCATTTTTTACACTTTATGTCTCTATTTCTCTGTGAAAATCCCTAAAAGAGCTAAATCGATTTTAATAAGAGGATCTACACGAGAATGACGGCTTTTTATTTAATAGGGGAAGGAAATTACCATTTTATGAGATTTTACCGACGCGGTGTTATAGATCAAAGGGGAACAAGTTGTTGGCTAATATAAATGAGTAAAGTTTAGTTATATTTAACAAAATTGAAATAAATGTCAGATTTTTTATATACTTTAAACCTAAAGAATAAAACCGATAATAAAAATATGTATTAATAAATAATTTAGTAGCTTTGTCCATTTTTGTGCCCACTGTTGGGGTCTGTGCCGCTACCCTTTATTATTATATTATAGTCTTATCAAGTTAAGAATCATTTCATAGTGCTAAACAACGCTTCAGTAAACAGTAAAATAATACTTAGGATTGTTTTGCCAATCTCTAAGACCTTGTAACTCGATAGCTGAATCCGCGAACATACTTCAAGAACGAACAAACGAACTATAGATACTGAACAGTATTGTCGTCTTTTATTCGAATCAAATACACGAACAAATAAGATATGCGTATTTACTGATTTATACATTATTAGCATTTCCCGCGGCTTCGCACGCTTTCCAAAGACTGAAAACCCAATTCTTTCTGCGTCGCGCGGTACGGTACCTCGCAGAACTAACGCCCGCCCTTCCCGTTTTTGTAACATTTTTCATTGATGCTCCGCTCCTATTGGTCGTAGCGTGATAAAATATAGCCTATAGCCTTCCTCGATAAGCGGACTATCCAACAGAAAAAGATTTTCTTTATTCGGACCATTAGTTCCTGAGACTAGCGCGTTCAACCAAACAAACAAACAAACTCTTCTGCATTATAATATTAGTATAATAAATAAAATAAAGTATAATAAATAATAAATTCTACATCAACTTCAAGGAAATTTTACGTAATGTACATTATAATAAACTAACGAACCCGGCCACGAATGCACATAATAAAAATGTGCAATAAAAAGGGAAATAATCAGGATAGTTCCATTTATACTATCCATATTTAAAAATATGTAATACCAAGTAAGTAATAATAAATAAGTGTATATTTGCTTCGTATATATGGTTAAGTTTACTTGTAGTTTCCTTTATTGTAAATAAATAACAATAGTACTAAGTAGTAACATGACCAACATCGCGAGACGGAATTATTTGTGTCACGAAAATATTATCTCTTCTTTTAGGCTTAAAGAAAGAAAAATAGCTCAAAGTCAACTCAAACTAGGGGCGACGGGTAAGGACATTTGCGACTCATAAAATATTGTGTTTCACGAAGTTCAACGGCGGGTCATGACGCTACGTGCTTGGAGATTTTTTTTTATGAAGTTACAGATAAGATGTAGACAAATATTGTCTTTTATTTAAATAAAAAAAAACATGTACCTAAAGAAAGGTAACTTATCAAAGTAATGCCAATGCAGTTATAATTAATTGGGGGAGGGTTACACTCATTCATTGAACTATGAGCTCACAGAGCCATCTCAATATGTACGCAGGTGGTAAACTTCAATGTTTCAAACTTCCAAAGTTAAAAAACTGGAGAGGAGGAGGACCTCTGAGACGATGCACGGGGTAGTTCAACACCTCACTACCCCGTGCAGGAGACGAGGTCCGGACAGATCCAGCCAGCACTAGTGTGGGGCTGCGGAAGAATATGGATTCCCGCGGCCTCACGCTCACGTGCGAGGAGACACCGGGGTGGTTTTAGCCGGTAAGAGTCCGGCACTCCCCTCCGCCTATCCCCAGGCAGAGGTAGTCCATGAGGATTTCCCCCCGTTAAAAAAAAAGGATAATTTGTACATATTATGCGCTTTTATGGCTACTTTATAATTTATTTATTACTTTGTATGCAACTCTTTTTTTAATTTCAGAATTCAATCATCTATGCTAGAGTCCATTAGCAATCATAGTAATGGATGCATGCGCTCGGGAATAAATCCTTTAATCCTCTTATAGCAAATAAATTAATAGCGTCTACCTCTTGCGGCGTCCCATACGACGCAAATCGCAATCTACCATAATACTATCAATAGACATTAAAATTTATACGTAACATAGCATTATAAACTAAAAATCATACGTTATTAAGAGTCCTTAAACACGTAATAACTTTTAAAGATTAGTGATTCCTATACAAAATAAAAAAACTAGAAATAAAAATTTGCAAATTTATTTATATTTAACTAACGAAAATTAAAAAAACAACGATTTTCCCGCCTGTTTTTCGTTCTTTATTTTTTCCTTAAGGTTTCCGCTGACCAAAAGTTCTAACAAATCAAGAAGCAAATTAAATCAAATCGGTCCAGTCGTTTTTAATTTTAGCGAGACGACCAAACAGCCTTTGGTTTTTATAGGTAGGTACATATACCTATCGATTCTACTAGTCCTTAGCAGCTTAGAGTGAATATTCTTCAGAATATCGATTGAAGGTATGAAAATGATGTTATCTTATAATTGGATCGAAATAGGTCTTTGATTTATAAATCACAGGACAACTTCAATTAAAACAATTTCTTGTTTCAAATGTACTGGCAAATAAAGTAAATGGATTTTAACATAACCTTGTACAAATTGTACAAGTAAAATGAATAAAAACCCTACTAGCCTACAAGTAACTTACATTTAACCAAACATCCTACGCTTTTTTGTTTTAAGTAAAATGTTTTATATTGTTTACTGGCTGTAGCGCAAAAGAAATTCAAGCATGGGCGTAACCATAAATAGTAACTAATCAGTAAGTGTCGCTTTATAAAGGTGGGTATTTTCCTAAGTGTTTCTTCGAAGTCTCAAGAGAAAATGGATTACAAAATAATATGTTTGGTTTTGGACCAAACGCGCAATTCTAATATACAAAGGAACTTACGTAACACTTAACTATGGATAGTTATAATACTGATAAAACTCGTTATAATATGTAAAAAAATAAAATCGTTAGAAAGAATGATCTTATAACTTAAAAAATACTAAAAAGTATTTAAAAGTAGCTTTACTCTAGCGGAAAGCCTTTGAATAAAGTAATACCATACTTTATTAAAAGCACTTTATTTAATGGACTATGGGTGATCCCTCTTGTATTGAATGAGGGATGAGCTCAGCAGTGGAACGTTAAAAACGGCCAAATATTCTTTAGTCAGTTGCTTTATTTATCCGTTAATGAAAAACAAACAAAAACAAGTATTTAGTCAGATATACTTATTACTATTCCTCAGTAAGGATTCCATTTCCGTGCCGCTATTGTATAACTTAATGGAAAAACCTTGCTATTTAATTCCGATCAATACGATTGAATTTCAGTCTTTGCTACAAGGCATATTTTAAGCGCAATAACGAGATTTAATCCAAGATACGTTTCCAACGTATTTGCTTATATTTTCATATTTGTGGCGGTTGCGTAATGTAGGCACTTGAATTTCTGTGTAATTTAATAAAGCCGAATACTTGCTTTATACACTTACTCAGATACCTCTGTTTTTGATGTAACCATACTTATGAAATATAATATGCATATTTGAAAGCACTTGCGGAGTTGACCATTTACACTTTAGAATTAACTTCATCAGTTAAACTGCGTTGAAAGGCTATAAGTTAAAAATAGTTTTGATATTCGTCATTTCATGCGATAGACACGCCAAATATTTATATTGGAATTTTCAATTGGTCTAACAGTAAAATTTACAATATTTAATTATAAAATTAACATGTACCTAATAAAATGAATAAAAACACAAAAAATACGTTGTTTAATCATATTTTTTGTTTTTATAATAGACAACCAACAAGCACATAAATAACATTTATGAGTTTTAGCGAAACTAATATTTTTTTTATATAGGAGTATATAGATGTTAAGCAGTTTAATATTTAGAGTCTTAAGTAGAGACGTTAAATAGAACACGGCCTCGCGGTAAAGGGGAGTTAAGGTTGACTTATGCCTCAATTACCATTTAACGATCTCATCTAACAAAGCTTTTGAAACCCTAATAAAGAGTTGCGTATATATTTAACAACTTACTTTAAATCAAAGGTTTTATCCTATTTTGCTTAGGTTTGAATGGAAAATGTGACATTTGCGTACACTGTGCTCTATAGAAACACTTAAAGCTATCGCCATATCTATACATATTGATTTATTTATTTTGTGAATTAGAAAACAGACAGCATATATAAGCATAAAATGCAAAATACATCAGAATTAATACACTTAGCCAATAAAATTTCCACTTATACATAAATATAGCAGAGTAAACTTACTAACAGTAAAATAAAAACATATGAATAAAATATGTAGCTACAAAATAAAAAGAATAATATTTATCAGCTTCTAGTGTTTTTATATAATACATAATATAATGAAATTGTAACTGAATCAAATATGTACATTAAATATTTATTGGAAAATGGATGAAAATATTGTTTTTAAATTTTTGTCTGTCTGTCACCGCATAACGAGAAAACCACAGGAAGCATTTGGATGAAATTTGGTATGATGATTCGGGTCAATACATAAGATACTTTTTATTGCGGGAAAATATGTTATTTCTGTGAAATCTTAACTAACCGTTACCGGCTATAAATCATCGCACGGTATGTGAAATTTATTTTGTTTCCAGTCTTTGGAACGCGGGCGGATCCGCGGGAATGCTAGTACCCTATATAATTGTCAAGCTTTGATAGAAAACGTAAAAAATATTAAAAGTAAGTAATTTTATAAGGGATTCCGGCTATAATATAAAAAAAGTGATATTGATACAATTATAAATATAAAAAAATCTTTCACTAAATATTTTACTATGTTTAAATAATAATTCAATTTATAACTAGAGTGCTTAAAAACATTGTCAGAATGCTACTCTAGAAGCATAGTGTTAGATCATTAAAACGTTGCGTGAAAGAGAGTCGAAGGCCCGTAAGTTGAACTAATTACCTAATAATGTTACGCAATTTATCTAGAGATTTTATTTTTTCCTTATTTTTCTTGTAAAGTTTTACTTTCAACGGTAATTAAAATTTGCTTGTTAAGCATTATAATATACTTTGCAAATTTTAAATTAATTGGCGTTTTGTCTTCTGTGTTATTACTAAATCAAAAGTATATAATCAAAAACAAAACAGAAAGTGATCCTATTTATATATAATAAAACATGCACACTCTTTAAAAAAAACCTATAAAATGGCTCAGTGAACTTAATATTCTCCATATTATAATAGTTTTCCGCAGAAACAGCTGAATTTGGTATTTGACCTGGAGTAATACATCGGCTACTGTTCAGATTCTAATCTGTAACCTACTTTTTCTTACACTTTAGAACCTATAACCGACATTTAGACATCTAACAACCCTAACCCACTTAGTTATTAATATAATCCATATTACATTTTTAAACAATTAAGCTAAAGGTGATGACTACAGGCTCAGTGAACTTTATATCTATATCTATATATCGATATCTATACTTCTATACTAATGTTAATATTATAAAGAGGAAAGATTTGAATTGGCTCAAAAATTACTGGACCGATTTTAAAAATTCTATCACCATTATCACTGATTAATATAGGCTATTTTAATTTATTATTATTTATTATAATTGCAAGAAAAAAAAGGATCTAAAAACTACAATATTGTTACCAAAGGTGTAAAAAAATGCCTATAAAATCTTTCATCGCATGCGCTGCGAAAACTATTGATGATAGAACAAAATATGTTCCACAATATTAAACAACATAATATCTATATCTACGGGAAGGGCGGGCGTAATTTCTGCGAGGTATCATACCGCGCCACTCAGGAATAATTTGGTTCCCGGTCTGTAGAGCGCGTGCGAAGCCGCTGGAAAAGCTAGTGAGTAATATGTGTTGTAATGTAAAAATAAAACTTCTAACAAGGAGCTTAATTATTTATTGATAATATAGACAAGCGCCCCCTGGGAACATTGAAGCTGACCTCTGACCGAGGTTAAATGTCAAACTTCACTAAGGCTGTACCAAATACGCTCTTCATACAAACAATGACGCAGTATTAACAGTGTCATCCCTAGTCCCTGATATTGTGAGCTTAATTAAACAAAAAATATTAAAAAGCTCGCAGTTTTTCAACGAGATTTTAGATGTTAATCTAATACTTTTTGTTTGTGTTTAGTACCTAATAGAGTAGAGCTTTAACACATTATTTACAATACATATTTAATTATAATTATATACTAATACCACATTGATTTTATTACCATATTAATTTTAGTTGCTAGGAAGCTTTTTTTAATATTTGTTAAAATTTTACATTAAGTGTACAAGTTGTTTTCTTTGACAATTAAGATTTTTTTAAAGTGTATTTTCTACGTGCCAAGCATTAATTCTAAACACAGCTGTCTCTTGAATTGAAATTAAATACTATGTTAATTACCTTTATCAGTTTTTCAACATTTAACCTATTTTATACTTGTTTTGGTAGCGTAAATAGTGAATGGTAACCAAATAGTAAACATTTCCATAAATGGCTTAGGGATCTCTGACGTGGACCAAGCTGTTTTCGCGTTAACGAACTAAGCTAAGCTGATTAATTAAATTCAAACGTATTTAATGCTGGCTTTTTAATGGTTAAAAAGGGGCAAACGATTAAACGTTCCACTTGATTATACGTGGCTGTCGTCGCTCTTACACATCTGTAACATAAGAGGAGTCGTATGCGTTAAAGGTTGGCTTTGATAGACCTAAAGTCACGACGCTTGAAGAACCCCAATTGTGGAAAAACCTTAGGAGGATGATCACTCCACATTTTGCACATGTGGAGAAAAATTAGTGAAATGCACGTACATTAGTGGGATACCCATCAAGGCAGCATATATGGGATTATCGACAGTACGAACGGCTCGACGTTGGATAGAGTCAAATGGAAGAGGCTTTTACTAAGGAGCGTCAGCCCAGAACAGAACTCTACGAGAGGCTGTAACTGGAATTTAGCAAAAAGCTATGCTCCAACTTGAAATACTGTTTCATTTTGTATTTTCTGGAAGCCAGTATTTTAAGAATTTTATGACAAGGAACTTAGCTTATAATAAAATATATTTGATTTCTTTGCTACTTTCTTAAATTATTTTAATAACATAGTTATTTTTTATCCGTCCGGTCCATTAAGTACGAGTAAGAGATTAAAGTAACCTATCGTAGTCAGCTCCTAACGTACGCCTACTTCAAAATTTAATGCAATATATTATGTAGGCACTTCAGCTTATGTAAATTTTAACCTAATAAAATGAAAACATCTAAGCTCTTTAAAAGGAGATTAAAAAAAACTATATTTTATATTGCGCAATATAGTTTTATTAAACTGGTGGTGATCAGACACTTGTATAGACAGATTTAATTGATATGAAAATCAAAATACGGTCGAAAAATTAATATCTCTATCAGATAAGCTTAGCCTTAGTTATCACATTAGTAATATATAAATAATAGGTTGCTACATCGTATATTTGATCATATATTTAATTCACTTTAAGTAAGTGAAGCTTAGTTTTCCTCATAAGGTGCCGAATATCTACTCGTACCCATGAAATGACGTAAACTGACCACCCACTAACATCCATACATTATAGCAAATAATTGATGATTGATTAAACTTCTGACATTGATGGAAAATTATAGTAAATATGCAAATAAAAAGAATTTTATGGTAATACTCAAAATTTTGCAACATTTAAAAAAATAATTACTCAAAAAGCATTTTCATTATAATCCAACATTTATTGCTTGATATAGTAAGTATAGGCTAATCTATAGATATACTGCGTATAAGAAAGGTAACCGACAATTTAAGGTTTTATAAAAAAAATGTTTTGGTAAATGACTTTGATGATATCCTATCGAACATAACAAAAGATATAGGTGAGGTACATACATAAGTGACATGTAATCTATAGATTTTACTACAATTGCGCGTCATCATCGGTATGAAAACTAATAATAGATATTGTTAATAACTCGTTTAATTTAAATTATTCCATTATTAGACAGTTTTTATACTTGCCGCTATTGTATTTATGTAATATAAATATTAAATACTATTAATAATTATACATAATATATGATATCTTAATAAATGACTTACGGGACTCGATAGGAGATATATCAACGTCGTGCGACGTCAGCTTCTTCATGGTGATGGCTCCAGGAAGAACGCTACTTAACAACGACACCTTGACGCCTTAATTATAACGAGATAGTAATAACTGTGTTTTTGATTTTAACACGCAAAATAAGTTTAACCCAACAGGCTGTTGTCTGTATTCCGTACTGCACTATCGATTAAGTTCGAGGGTACCCGCGCAGGCGTGTTAAGAGAGACCCCGCGCATGCGCTTTTCCCGCCTTTTTAAAGGAAAGACGTCATTTGACAGAATTGACAGTGGTGTCTTCCGTTTTTTTTAAATTGAAAGATCGACGGAAACGATACCCATCTACTACTACTACCACAAGCCATAGATAAAAAAGAATTAAATTATCATTAATTAATTATGAGTAGTACTCATCGCCACTAAAATTGAAAAATTTTATTGAATGGTTCTAATCTTTACCGATATATACATCACAAATTGAAAATAATTTAATAATTAAAAATTAATTAATTATTTTAATTAAATAGTTTTAAATATATACTTTAAAATAATTATTAGATATGTAAGCGCAGGACGGCCAACATCAGAAGTAGTCATAGTAGTGGGCGTGATTATTAATGTCTTTCGAGGGAACACTGTACATTTAATCAATTTAACTTAACACACTCATAAATAAATACAATGTAAACATAATAAAACATTAAATGATCAATAATTATTTACAAATACGGATATAAGTAATTCGTCGATATTACGTGGTGCACGGGCGGTCCAAATCTGACATTCCCTTTTGTCTTTTTTTCAAATAGCCAATTTTTATTCTAATTCTAATTTAATGTCTTTTTAAAACATGCCAGTTTGTATCACCTTGCTGCCATCGATTCGACGCTTTACAAAAGTGCGCTGTCAAAGCTTGATTTCACACTCTAATCCGATAAGCATACCAAAACCTCCAGATGGCGCACTGAGTGCGCCGTCACGGCCGGACTGACATTCGACCGTCCTCGGGCGTTTGTTTATTGAAGCCAGGAAATCAGGAACGACGCCATTAATATGTGACCCGCTCGTCCATCCTGTCACTCAGGAACAATCTAACTAGCATTACTAAAATAAGTATGCTCTATCATATTTGTACCGTACGTAAATCCAAAATTATTATGAAAGCATGTATCCTTTCGACCATCTCAACTTATGGACCGGATGACATCTTTCCAAACCATGAGCGTGGACCGGACGAGTGTGTCCCTTCGACTATCCCAAAACTATGGGCATAGACTGGACGACACTGTCCCTTCGACCATCTCCAAACCATGAGCGTGGACCGGACGAGTGTGTCCCTTCGACTATCCCAAAACATGGGCATAGACCGGACGACACTGTCCCTTCGACCAGCTCCAAACCATGAGCGTGGACCGGACGAGTGTGTCCCTTCGACTATCCCAAAACATGGGCATAGACCGGACGACACTGTCCCTTCGACCAGCTCCAAACCATGAGCGTGGACCGGACGAGTGTGTCCCTTCGACTATCCCAAAACATGGGCATAGACCGGACGACACTGTCCCTTCGACCAGCTCCAAACCGTGGACCGGACGAGTGTGTCCCTTCGACTATCCCAAAACATGGGCATAGACCGGACGACACTGTCCCTTCGACCACCTCAAAACCATGGACCGGACGAGTGTGTCCCTTCGACTATCCCAAAACATGGGCATAGACCGGACGACACTGTCCCTTCGACCATCTTCACCGCTTAAACATAAATCGCGCAGATGTGTCCCTTCGACCAGCCTTGTAAGAAGGCGTGGACCGGACGACACCGACCTTTCAATTACTTTGTAACCGTACCGACTTATCACGAACAAACGTCCTCAGTGCGAATTCCAATCTCGTACTCGTATGTAAAGATTACACTCGATCGCATCTCTTCATCTTCTTTAATCGCCGTCACGGTTTCCTCATCAATGTCTTGTAAACAAACCGTCGTTTTTCTACGGTATTTTAAATTAATTCTCAATTTTTAGTAAATCTCTAAAGTTCATACATGTAGCTTCTTCTTCTTCATTTTTCTATCTCATTCCTAACTTTACTTGTGGTCGAGCTTACTTGTTCATCTGCGCTAGCATAATCTGTCTTGATTGTCTTCAATGTCAAAAACTATTTTGCTGAGTAGTTCTCGTTCCGCCTCATCACATAGCCGTACCACCTGAGCCTGCCCCCTTTGACTTTCTCTGTAACCGGAAACACTTTGAAAGATCCCTCACATATTCGTTTTGCACTCTATCTAGACGTGTCACGACGTCTACCCAGCAAAGCATCTTTATCTCCGCTGTATGGAGTTGCAGCTCATGCTTTTTAAAAGTTGCCCAGCATTCAAAGCCATACAATATGGTCGGTCTCACAACTGTATTATATAACTTGCTTTTAGTTTTGATAGGCATTTTAGGATCGCAGAGAATATCAGGCAGAGATCTTTACTTCATCATCGATGCGAGAATCAGCAGCTAGTATTGATCCAAGGTATTGGAAACCGGACAACTTCAGTAAAACAGTGCCTCTACTGTAATCTTAGTAAGTAGTCCATTATTAAATTATTGTTACGTACTACGGGTTCGGGATCGGAAATTAAAAGCGTTCTAGCACTAAAGATGTTTTATTTCTTCTACATAAACCTAACAAGATGTTCACTCACAAGCGCAGTTTGTACACAGCACTAGCTCAATTAAGTCTCCGAGCACTATAATCCACCACTTTTAATAATTCACTATACTCTTCTTCACTTTTCCACTATTTCGTTTCTCTTCGTAATTTTCACTTAACTCCGAACGTCAACTAATCTCTCAACACACTGCCGGCCTTTTTATATGTGTAAATTTAGAAGATTCTAGTATCGAAAATGCAAAATATTTCTAGTAACTTCCAAATCTTTCCTGGAAATGCTTTATCTCTATCTGCTGACACATTAAAATTTGCAATAAACTGTTCTTGTTATCTAATTGTCAAAAGTTTGAAATTGACATTTGCTGTTGTGAAGCATGGTACAAGCGTGCTATTATGACGGGTACGCACTCTACTCCGCGACATTACATAACATCAGGCTCAAAACGGATCCGTAATACTGTAACCCATACTAGAAATAGTTCACCCACACCTGCAGTGCTTCTAAGTTGTGTGCAAATGTCTTTATACATTTCTTGTATCAGAGAGATAAAGAGAGGCTCTAGAGAGGTACAATCATAGGTGGATATGTAGAAACATATTATAGCTATCATTCTTAAATAGTAAATAAAATAAAATCTCTTATACTTTCTATGTAACTTAGTTTGATTCCGCTCGCTATTTGTGATACGAAAAATAAACAAAGTCCTTTAGAAAATGCTTTACCTACTGGTAAACCCCGAGCATAACTAAACCGTATTGCATTTGATATTAAATAAATGCTACACTGTATACCATCGAAACTAAATCGGCTACTTTGCTTTTATAAGTATCAGATAGGAGTCACATCTACCTAACAATAGTTCCGTGCGTAATTAATAACAGCCGATTTCTTACTGTTAAGTGCTAACTAAATATTAATCAGTTCATTCTATATTTTTTAGTGAGTCAAAATTAACTTAATTATCATCTAACTTTTTTTATACTAACCTTCCTAGTAGGTTTGTCGTAAACATAACGTTTACTTAGTGAGTTCAGAAGATATTTTTTTATATTCTCTTTATTTAATTTTATATCAATCTAGGAGTAGTTGTTTTAAATTAGCTTTGCAAAGTTAGTCGTTATTCTAACATCAAATATGATATTATCGTTGCTTGACCCGGGACTCGAACCCTGGACTTCCCGAAATGCAATCGTGCATGCTAGCCGCTACACCGCCGAAGCGATAAATAGTCATATTTTGACACTTACTTATCATTACTGGCTCAGAAATAACATTATCACACATGCAAGCAAACTTTTCACAGTATTTGTAATTTTGATTTATACGCAAATTATCTTTTAAAAGGGAATAGACAGATTTACTATAAAATAAACAAAGAACATGCTCACCGAATGATGTTTCTAAAGTAACTCTCCACGTTCTCGATTAATCTCTATCTCGCAGCGCCGGCACTTATTCTCTTGTCTGGGAACGATTTTGCGACGTGCCCACTGGCCAGGCTTGCCACACGTAAGAAACATAGCATTTGTTATCATACCTTAATTATGACTTAAACTACTTACGCTTTTTTTAAAAACAATCTATTTTGACCGGTGATTTTTGTTTATGCCACTCCAATGAAATGTTCCATAAAATCTCATACCAAGGTCCAAGGCTTCTAACAATAAGGATGTTGGTGTCGAACTTTTAAGCGATAAGATTTCGAAATAATTGTACTCTAGTAATTATGTAATATTATCTGGTCAGTTCCCATCGTGTTAAGCTATCTTTATAACGTAGTACAAAACAAATTCAGTTTTCACTTCTTCAGACAATTCAGGCTTAGTTATTCTTTTAAACAAATTGTATAACCACGTCGTACCTTAGCCGCAGTTTTCCTAGCTCTGGCTTAAAATTGTCGTGTTTATTACGGTATCTGCCTGTGACATCCTTAGCTCTCAATAAAGCCTTCATACCCATTAAAACCTTCGTCAGAACATCAACCGATTTCATTGTTACATAGTATGGTTCATCTATCCCACTTCTGATGTAAGCGCAGGACGGCCAACATCAGAAGTAGTCATAGTAGTGGGCGTGATTATTAATGTCTTTCGAGGGAACACTGTACATTTAATCAATTTAACTTAACACACTCATAAATAAATACAATGTAAACATAATAAAACATTAAATGATCAATAATTATTTACAAATACGGATATAAGTAATTCGTCGATATTACGTGGTGCACGGGCGGTCCAAATCTGACATTCCCTTTTGTCTTTTTTTCAAATAGCCAATTTTTATTCTAATTCTAATTTAATGTCTTTTTAAAACATGCCAGTTTGTATCACCTTGCTGCCATCGATTCGACGCTTTACAAAAGTGCGCTGTCAAAGCTTGATTTCACACTCTAATCCGATAAGCATACCAAAACCTCCAGATGGCGCACTGAGTGCGCCGTCAGATATATTATGTACCTATACGTCACGGTTAAAAGAAGGCTTGAATAAAATTTAAGATAAATGATCCAAATAAAAAAAAATACAGTCTAAGACAAACTAATGTTAATTAGTTTAGTATTATAATGACTGGTATTACTTTTTACTGCGGAAAAATATCTTGTTTCTGAGACTATACTAGTAGCTGGCCATACACGTACAGATCTGCCACTAACCATTAAAACGTACGAGTATATCTATACTACGTATAGAGAGAGAGATTCAATGATTGCAAACAAAACATATTTGCTGTTGTTATAAATAATTTTATTGAAAATCGTAAATAAATTTACATATTATATTAAATATTACATCACGAGTACAAAGTGTATCGTAGTATTGGCGGTGACACTGCCTTTCAGATGAATGTATGTGAATGTGCTTAGTAGCCAGCAAGTTCGGCGAAGGTGGAGTCCATCTCGTCGGCCAAGCTCTTGTATCTGTCCTTGTTGATGCCCAACTCGTCTGTTCAACACATATTAATATTAATACGATTATATTTACTAATATGGCTCAATACTACGGTTAAAGCAATCTCAATAACGTTTATAATACAAATGGGAAAAAATCGACAGACAGTTGCCTTTAGTCTCGTCTAATGACCAAAATGGTATGATTTAGGCAACTTTCTTTGCAATATTTTTGGGATCTCTCTAGATGCAGGTTTTATTATCAAAGGTACAAAACAAAAACATTAATATTGATGAGTAGTATCAATCCGTGGTGTTGACCTCCCTATTAAAACGATCACAAAATTTGAAAAAGATATTAATTAGTTAAAATAAGTGCACATTTTTTAACAAATATAATTATGATACAGGCATGGAATAGCTTTAAGATATATTTTATAAAGATGATTTAAGAGATTAAAGAAAAAAGTACCTTGGAAGCACTGACCCACGACGGTAGCAGCAAAGCATAAGACGTTAATCACAACACAAAAAGCGGGGTAGAAACTACGATTTCTAAAGGATTGTCTAAGAAACAAGACCTACATTTTTTAGTTGATATAGTTATTGACGCTGACAATCCTCTAAACATCGAACAGAAGGTTAGGGTTTATTAGTTAGAAATAGAAATTTAAAGCGCTTGTAGACAAAGGTTAGAAGATAGAGGTCGTAAGATGATTAAATGACCTATCAACAGATCAGTCGCAGGTAACCTTAAATTGAAAAGATCAAATATTGTAGACTTAGGTATGTATATATGAGGATGGTTTGGATGTAATGGGTAATGTTGGGGCGGTCTCGTCTTAAACTATGTGCTAGGGTTAGATTAGTATCCGGTGAGCTCGGCGAATGTGCCGTCCAAGTCATCGCAAATCGCCTTGTATTTCTCCTTCTCGTTGAACAATAAGTCTGGAAAAGTTTGTTATTAGATAAAATTAGTGCTCCACACTCACCTGGAAATTTTATAAGAATTGAAGAAGGAAATATTATTTATTAGAATTGACTTATAAAAGCTTTGCGATGTTTTTAATATTTTTTATATTATTTTTCATTATTGTTAGAATTAGTGGTGAATTGTTGATTTTTAGTAAATTTGGAAAAACATTAGATATATATTTATAGAATTAAAATTTAGATTCACGATTATTAAGGCCAAATAAACAACACATTAAAGAAGATCCTGAAAAAAATTTAGTTTGAAATTTTGTTATTTAATTTCATATTTTTAATCTTAGATTAAAACGTGTGTTACAAAGAAAAACGTAAACACACGTCAAATTAGGCTTTATGTTAGTTATTTTGTTTAGTATGTTACCTTCGAGCCTGTCGACTTCCTTCTGCAGTTTCTTGACAGTCTTCTCGGCGTACTCGGCGCGAGCCTCGGCCTCCTTCAGCTTGGAGGTGAGGGTCTTCAGCTGCTTCTTGAATTCTTCTACACGCTGGTTGGCCTTCTCTTCAGATACTTCCAAAGATTTAAGGGAGTTACCTACGACCTATGATACAAATAATAAAAATTTAAATCTTTATTATCACATGTCTTCAAATGTTGATAAACAATGTAAAAAATAATATATTTTAATAAATCATATATCGTACCTTTAATTCCTCCTCAAGTTCTGAGATTTTGGCGTCACCAGATTTGACACGGTCCTCAGCAACTTCGAGTTCGTCTTCAACGAAGGCCAGTTTACGGGATACCTGAGATTTAAGTAGCAGTGTTAACACACAGTACAAAACAAATTTTTATTTTATTATTATTCTATGTCATATTCTGTTATTTTTAATTAATAAAAGAGTTTGTATACATTAAATACCAATAATAATTACCTCGTCAGATTTTCCGTCGGCGTCTTCAGCGAGCAAACGAGCTTCCTTCAGTTGGTTGGTGAGTTGGTCCATACGTTCTTCGTCTTGTTGTGCTCTGTTCTCCAATACTTTGCACATACTAAAAAATAAATTATATTATAAAAATCTTAAATGAAAAACATGTACTATTTTACAAGAAATATAAATATTTAAATTTAGTTTTGTATTGCAAACTTATACGGTAAAAATCTCAAGAATATACTTTATCTATGTAAATAAATATATTAAAGTAATTCATTATAAATACTACAAATTCTTCTATATTACCGGTTGTTCTCGTCAGCAGACTGTTGAGCTTCAAGCAGTTTCTGCTGGGCAGTGCCAGACCTTTCCTCGGATTTCTCGAGGTCCTCTTCAATCTGCTGTACCTTCCTGTTGAGTGAGGCCACCTCCGCCTCGGTAGCAGCCAACTGCTTCTCTTTCTCTTCTAAGTCTTTGTTAGCCTGTTCCAACTTGTTCTTGTTCAGGACAAGGTCTTCCTCAACTTGGGCAAGTTTTTTCTGGAGCTCACGGACTTCCTCGTTTACCTGTAATAAAAAATAGTACCTTGTATTTTGTACGTTATTTTAATAGAATAATTAGTTTTATTTTATAAGTAGAAAAAAGGTGTGCGTTTAATATGAACTAGACGTTTTGTTTTTTTGTCTTATTAAATCTTGTTTTTTTTATTCTGATATTCACTTACAAAGAATAAGAGCATCGAGTAAGAGGTAATAGTGATAAGTAAGACCACGTAGATAGACCAAGTAAGAGATAATAGACCTTTGCATACCTTCTCAGCACGGAGGTTGGCATCCCTGGCCTGCTGTTCGCAGGTATCTGCCTTGTCCATGGCATTGTCCTTCTCCAGCTTCATCGCCTGCATCTTCTTCTTAATCGCGTCCATGTTGGCGGCTTTGTGTTTTTACGGTCCGGTCAAATAAAATATGCCACTACTGGCCTGCAAATAAAAAATATCAATAATATTTTTTTAAAAGGTCGTCAAACGTATAATAAGTACATCCTATTAAAAATAACTATACAATAAAATATACATAATTAAGTACAAATTGTTGAATTTATTCGTCTTTATCTATCAGTATAGAAACTAATATACTAACGGTATTTACCAATATATCTTTATTACTTAGTTTAATTTAGTTTATTTTTGTTTTCAGTTTAATCTTTGTTTACTTAGTCACAATATAAAAATAAGCAAGCTGTAGTCTCCTATAATTGAAGGAGCACACATAATTATTGTGTTTTATAATAACTTTGTATTTTTTTTAAAGTAACGTGTGTATTCTTTGTTGGAGACTCTTATTAAAAAATAAATAAATAAATATCTAACTTTATAATACTATGTCGCTATGTTTCATTTATTTAATTGATTGACCATTTCCACGTAGTTTCCATTAACGTGGAAATATATAACGACTTTAATTTTCAAATGACGTGTATTGTATGTGTAGTGTGTGTTCTAGATTGCTTTACAACAAAACCTGCCGTTAGAATTTTTTCTTTAATAATTATTCTAGGCGACTTATCTTCAGTACCTACTAATACAAAATAAAATATTTCACTATATTTCTGTCCAATAGAATATTTGGCTAACGATTAGTGGTAGAAAGTTTGGAAGATTAGTACATAAGATTCGAGCAATTTAATTTTACATCGTGCCTCACTCTTGGCTGCGCGCCAGCTCTCGAATGCAGGCTACACGTTTAACTTTAACCGCCAGTTTAATGTTCATGATAGTAACCTGTAACCTATATTTCTTATATTTTTAGAAATCATAATGTTATAATTTCTTAACAATATGAATTGTTTAAAAATATTTAAAATTTTGCTTCAAAGACTTAAAATTGTAGAGCACAGTTAGAAAAAAAATACTGCTTTTATTTTAATTTAATCACACAATCCTAATTTTCATATATTTATTTTGATATACTATTTTATTTTTGGACTATTTGGAAGAAAATTTAACGTTACATTATTTTATATTTCCGTGGAATGGAATCAACACGTAAAAGTTCAGTAGGAGTATATTTTTACACAAATAACCTAAGAATTAGATCATTTCTCCAATTAGGTCATCTGTTAGATGTGCGGAATGTCTTAAAATCTTTATATATAAGTTACGGGCATCGTTAATCTCATTCGTAAAACTTATTAAAAAACCGGGCATTCTGTATCTGGAGATTGCGAAAATAACAAGCAGTGGTGTATTTTTGGCTGGCTGTCAAGTGTTACCGATATTGTTAGCCGAAATATTCTCGAGAACAGCTGGTACACGTCTTAAAAATTTATAGATTTAAGATATTCAAGCGATGGCATGTCTGTGTCCTTGATTTTCGAGTTTTTCTAGAAAATTGCTTATTTTCTCATTGTAAAAATATAGTCGATAAAATAAGTAGATAACAAGTAGGTACCTACCTAAAAATTAAAAAACTACTTTGAATACTTTACCAATAAGCTCATTTGATGAAGCTTTGCTCTATCATTGTCCGTCCGACGTTCGTATTATTGAAGTAGAAAAAAATGTTTTAAAGAAAGTGTTTAAAAAAAACAAGTGCTTTGCGTGTTTTAAGAGAGTTTACAAATAAGGTCATGTTTATAACTAATGACGTTCAAGGCCAAGGCTCGCGTTTTATATACGGCGGTGTAAGATGTTGATCTAAACCTTAAGTAATTTATATAATATAAATAAAATTGGAGTGTCTGGTTTTAATTTCAAATTAACAGTTTTTAACTAAATCCATATGAAGGTATATAAGGTACTAACATCAAAAAATCAATTTTTAAAATTTTTGTCTGTCTGCTTGTTCCGGATAACGTCTGAAACGGCGGGACCGATTTTGACATGACTTTCCCTCGCAGATAGCTAATGTTATAAGGTGTAACTTAGGCTACTTTTTAACCGACTTCAAAAGTAGGATAGGGTGTCTAATGTCTGCACGTTATTTTATAAAGAAAGTATTATAGAAATTCATATTAGTCAAAGGAAGTTAATTTTTAACTTGAATGCAGATCTATACTAATAAATTTTTTTATCTAACATTAAAACTTTTTTTATTTAAAAAATATTATTAAACACTATAAAAATAGTTGATAATTACCGAAGTCCGAATATAAGTACCTATATAGTTTTAGATATGCATTACTGAAATTTAAGGGTTTGAATAATTCTAATAAAATAAAGTTAATTTTTATTCAAAAAAAAATATGTCTGGTGTCTTGCATACATATGCAATATGCATAGTAATGCATACCTACATATTTGTGTGATATAATATAAAATATGTTTCCTGTATTGATTTTGACAGAATGCCAAGAGTATGTTAGCCGAGTTGTTTTAGCGAATCTAAAAATCCGTATTTAAGTGGAGAAGAAACACCTTTTCTAATAAAAATTATAAATAATACCTCTAAATTGAGTATGTATGAGACCCAAAGTAGTCTTGTTACTAATTCTTAACTCTGAGTTTTTTTTAATTCTTTAAAAGTTTAAAAAAAGCTTTTATTGTACATATAAAATTTAAGTATCAAATGTGACGAAAGTTGAAACGATTAAATTTCAAACTGTGTTTGTGTGAATCTATATATGTACCGATAGAATAATGTTACAGAATAGCGGTCAATGTGTGTGGGTGTTTTATGTGCGTACAACATAGCGTAGCATTCATTTCTAAATGTGGCTCGTAGACGTCGCTCCGAAATAAGACACCGATTAACTTTTAAGGCGTCCCAATTCTATGATAAACGGGGCACGTCTAAATAAAAATCAAGGCGAGTTTCCTCATATCGCTAAATAAATACTCGTCCGCAAATAGGTGCTACGGCACTATTTTCAGCGAGGACGCGCACGCGTTGAAACCCGAGTCAGAGCGAGCGCGTCTAAGCTTCACACATGTATAAAACTTAAAGCGAAACACTATGAATACACCACTACACTGCACTTTCACCCTTACAATTTTCGAAGATTTTGAATATTCGCCCTCCAGTAGGGTAGTTTCAGGCTATCGTGGGAACTCACCTAGCGGGCGGTTGACACGGCGGAGCGACACGCACTGCGCCCGCCCTGCGCTCGCGCCGCCCGCCCGCACTATTTTCGGTGCCAAAAATCCAAGATTCCGATCCGCCATAGTGCTTGCTCACTCCCACATATCAGTTTTGCTTTTGCGATATTCAATGGTTTGATTGTTCAAAGTTTGTATCAAAACTAAAAAATTAGGTATTAGGTGAATGTACTAGGCCAAGCTAATCTAGTACCTAATTAGCTCAAAAAGTCTTACTTCTTTCAGGACTGAATTGTGTCTATATAGTATGGCTTTTGTAATTTTATACTTTAAATAGCATTTCTAAAGAATGGAAAAAAGAAATAGATTTCATATACCTACCGTGTGATGTTTTATACCCGGTTTGAAACGGTTAGCTGAGATTTCTTAGAAATAAGATATTTTCCCGGAATAAAAAGTAAATATATTGACCCGGGTAACCAGCTATCATCACACCAAATTTCATCCAAATCCGTCCAGTGCTTTTCTCGTGATACGGTCACAGACAGACATACTGACAAAAATTCTTCTCCTATTTCTTGTCCTCTTCGATAATAATCTATCCAAAAAATATTTAATGTACAGATTTGACTCTGTTAGAATAATTTTATAATATGTATAGACTGAAAATAAAACAGCAAATTTTTAGTCGTATTTAATTTTTTCAGTTTCTATAGCAGCCAAATAAAATGTAAAATCACTTTAAAGTCCAGGAGAATCAAATGTAAAATTATTTTCCAATCCAATATTAATTTTATAACAATGCGCTACGTCAAATGTTTTGGAGTTGAATTACTTAATTATATTTTACAACAACGTTTTCTATAATTTTATAAAATTGTAGTTTTACGTAAAAATTACAATAAAAATGAAAATTACATAAATAATGTTATTGAAATATTTATACAGGATTTTTGAAAAATTAAAATCACTACCACCATTGTAAAAAGATATGCTACCACGAAGTAGTTATAAATGACAGTAAATTCTTCTAAGATAATTAAACTTGATATCTAGAACTTAGACGATCATCGGATTAAATAGCTGACATAATTAAATTGTATTAAGATTATTTTGCTTTGGCTGGCACCGACTCCAACAATAACTGAGTAATTAAAATTATTTTTTTTCTTTTTAGTTTCGATTTGTAGCGTTTTGAAGTCGGTTTTCATTTTTGTTAAAAAATAATTTATTTTAATTTTTTTTGTAGAAATTATTATGTTTCAATAAAATATTGGAAGGCTAACTAAACTACTGCTCCAATAAGTCAGCGAAGTTTTGAAATGAACGACAATAGTCAATCGAGATTTGTCCACGTCTATTTTTCCACGTAACTCGTAGACGTTAATAAGATTTACCTTCTATTATCAATCCACCTAATATCCTGAAGGAATACGACTATCAGTTCATAAGTACGTATAATATTAAAAGAATTTTCTTTCAACTCCTAACCGTTGAGGATATATACCTTACATCATCACAAATTCTTGAACAGCTTTAGAAAGTATATGAAAAAGGTAATCAGTGTATAAAATTTAAGGGTTGCCCTCGATTTCTCTAGGATCCCATCATCAGATGCTAACTTGGTGACAATGAGAACATCTTGAATGTATACCCCACCGAACAAAAAAGAAATTTTAAAAATCGGCCCACAATTCACGGAGAAATCGGTGAAAACACATAAAAAACATCTGTTGAGGAATTTTACCTTCCATCATCAGCTCATCCACATGAGATGATGATTTTCATTCGTAAAAGCTTTATCGGGTTTAGAAAATATATCAAAAACATAATAGGTGCCTGTAAATTTTGAGAGTTGCCTTCGATTTCCCTGGGATCCCATCATCAGATCCTGACTTGGTGACAATGGGACCACCTCGGAACTATACCCTACCAATCAAAAGAAAAATTTTTGAAATCGGCCCACAGACGGCGGAGTAATCGGTGAACATACATAAAAAAAATACATACAACGGAACATATAACCTCCTTTTTTGAAGTCGGTTAAAAAGCGCGAGATGGCATAATGGACCGTAATAAGGCAGGTCAGTAGTAAGTAGTTAAGCTTAAGATTAGCTAAGGATTAGGTTAGGTTAGATTTTAATTATTTTATATATTAAGTACTATCGTTCATAGGAATTCGTTAAACTATAGTTTTTTTTTATTTTGTTAAGATATGTTTTAATTTTCGATATACTTATAATTTGTTAAGATATATCTACAGCCCATTGTGTTTTTATTGTTTTTTGATACTATAAATATTACAACAATTTACCATGAGTCTTAGCAAATAAAGCTCCTTTTATCATCGACTAGCAACTCACCCTCGCTTCGCTCGAGTAGTCCCTAGATTTAGAAGCCGCAGGTTGCGCTAGAGAACGACTTTATCCATTGGTAAAAACAGCATGAAAATCGATGCAGTAGTTTTTGAGTTTATCGCGTCTGTCGCTACGCGATAAACGCGGAGGACTTTGTTAATTAAAAAATAGATATGTAGTGCTAATCATCATTGGATCAAGACTTGAAGAATAAATATGTTGGGACATTTTTTACAACAGCGCCACCTAGTTCCGCTTTCGTGGTAAGCTACGAGGTTTGTATTACAGATACCAGATAGTTGATATACTACACATATAAATTTTAAATACATACATAATATAAATATTTACACCCATGACTGGAAAACAAACATTCGTGCTCAACAAATGAATGCCCCCAGCGGGAGTCGAACCCGCGACTGTTGGAGCAGAAAGTCGGGTCACTGCCAACTGAGCCAAACGTGTGTTTGACATTGTGATGTGATTGACATTGATATATTTTTAAGTAATTTTAGATCCAGCTATATTAATCTACGCATCAATAATGTGTGCTCCATGGTGTCCTCATTTGACACCATGGAGCACACATTATTGTGCTCCATGGTGTCAAATGAGGATGCGTAGCCACCATACCGGCTATACCTACAAGTAAATACTAAACTTACCAGTTTTTATGATTTTTTTGTGTAATAATATTCTCCTATTTGATAAGGGTGGCCTTTTTCTTTTAGATTTACTTTTTTATGACTTGGCATTAAAAAATACTTACAACCCTTAATTTTCATCCCTCTACCACCAAACCCTATAGTGTAATATTGATTAGAACGCGGGCGGAGCCGCGGAAATTGCTAGTATCATATAGTATAGTGAGATATTTAACAAAATTGATTGGTTGATGAAAAGAGATTTATAGATGTAACGAAAAAATAAATAAATTGAAACGATTTATTTTTCATAAACTAATATTACCTATTTAAATTCATTGAGATACTGTTACGAAAAATAGACTGATTACATCAACTCGTGCCTCCATGACTAGATCAAGACTATTTATAAATCGTTTAAGCAACATTAGATTAGATCTATTTTTCTATTTTCTTAAATTGCATTATTTTTTATTATATGAAATCTATAATCAGTACTACATTATGAATAAAATTAAAGTATCTATTTTTTTTATTTTAAATCCAGCTTTTTACTAAATGCATATGAAAGAATATACGGTATGAACATCAAAAAATCATTTCTTAAAATTTTTGTCTGTCTGTTTGTTCCGGCTAATCTCTGTAACGGCTAAACCGATTTTCACAGGAGTTTCTTTGCAGTAAGCTAATGTTATACATTCTTATAAGGAGTAGCTTAGGTTACTTTAATTTTATTAGAAAATTATAAAATCTGTTTTAAACTTAGACACAGCGAAGTTGGAAGGTGTTTGCTAGTATATAATAATTGCTAGTATAAAATCATCAATCTATAGTTCAAATCAAAGTGTAGTGGTGAGAAAGTATTAAGTACGAAATAAAAAACAGTCTATTTATATATAAACGTATATTTATCTGAATGAAACAGTTACTCAAAGCCTTTGACACTCTTAGATAAGAAAAGCTAATGTAAGGAAACTAAGCAGTCGTACGCCTGACGGCTCGTAACAAGGAATGAGTGAAGGAAGCGTTTTACAAAATCGGCAATGCTTATAAATAGACGGATATGTAAAACATACAACTGCGTAAAAAAATATGATCTGTAGTACTTTTTTCGTATTTCTTGAGTGATTTTTTTTTCGACTATACAAAAATCACATTTGAATTTGTTCATAATAGATATCTATCTATTTAATGAAAGGCAATACTTTTCTATGTTTCCATCTATGAATGAACGTTTAGTACTTACAATGCACGTATAGTACTATGCCAGTTTAGGCAAAAAAAATTGGTGATTTTTGTTTAGTTCATAATTTGAGTCAGTCGATACTGTATTGCGAAAATATTTTTTTAACTTACTACAGAGTTGTATATCTTACAAAATAATCTATTACGATACTGACATAGAAAATCTACTCATGTTTATTGAAACAGTATTATTAAGTACAAAATTTCTCAAATCTAACATATACAGCACATTTTTTAAGTAAAACTAACCTTGATGTATTAAAATTAAATGGAATGTAAATGAAGTAACAAGTAAAAGCAATTTTTTTAAACATTAAATACAAACGGTAACGGCAGTGGTCTAATATTTTTTAAATAGAATTAGTATGTTATACATTTTCTTTTAAATAACTCTTAAATGCCAATCCTCACACTATTCGCTTTGCCTATTAAAAAAATGCGTCCGTGTCGCATTGAGCCAAAACTGTGAGCGAATCTCCTCCAAGCTTTCTTTCCTATAGCTAGTCGATGAGAATAGCTATGTAAGATACGGTGCAAAATATACAATAAGTCGTGTTCTGATGAATATTTTTCAAATATCATTAGTTTTATCTTATTTCTATTAATTGTAATTTTTTTCTGACATTTATTTAGTTTATATGCAAATATAAAAATTAAAAATGATACGTTATACTAGCGTTAATATTTCAAAAATAAGTTTTACTTCCATGGCATAAAATTTAAAGGCACGAAAGTGTGACAAGACCCAAAAAACGTCTTTATACAGTTTGTAACGAATAACTCAAGTTTTTTTTTTCTCGATATTTAAAGTAGTGATGTGAACCGGTTTTATAAAAAACCTAAAAAAACCGGTTTTTGTAAAAACCAATAAACACCGGTTTTTGTTTACGAAAACCGATTACTTTTAGATTCACTTGTAAGTGTTAAAGTATTATAGGATCAAAATGTGTTTCATCATTCATGTATCGGAACACCAAAGTCAGACCAAATTTACATTGTCTTTGATCGGGGAATCACCGCACCGCTTGCAGCCGTCAAGGCAATACCGTTGAGTTTTGACAAACTTCAGTCAGTTCCGTCGTTGTATTGAATGCGTATGGTTGTAAGTTTTAGTTTATTATCAGGTTGGACAATTGATAAACGTTCCGGAGGAAATCATCATCATCGAAAAGTAAGTAATTAATAATTGCTACAAGTACTACTTACTGTAATAGAAAACATTTTTTAATTTATGATATATTTATCAATGATTTTATTTGTACTGCAGGATGCCAAAAGTTAAAGGAAAATCCATCACACGAAACTATTTCGAAAAAATTGATAATGATACGTCCAAATGTAAGCTATGCGAAAAAAAAAAATTAAGGTCGGTGGTGGAACTTCTAATATGTTGAATCATTTAAAAAGGAACCATCCACAGGCTACAGTGGAAGTGCAGGGGAATGTTGTGGGCGAACAGCCCAGCCAGCTGCCATCTTAGGTCAAACCGACCAAGGATATTTTTCGAACTCTTCAAAAACTCCTCGTCTTCAAACTACATTAAAAGGGATCCTGGTCAGTAATAAGAAAGAAACTGATAAATATTTAACTATGATGATCGCTACGGACTTCCAGCCCTATTCAATTGTTGAAGACAGAGGATTTAAGAAGTTCATAGAAGTTTTGAACCCAAACTACCAATTACCAAGTAGACAAAAAATCAGGTATGAGTTAATGCCGCAACAGTACCAAAATGCAAAGGTAAAGCTTGCTACTGTACTTGAAAATGTTAAGCATGCCGCACTAACCGCTGTTTTGTGGTCTAACCAAAATATGGAATCTTTTATTACTGTTACAGTTCATTTTTTTTTAAAAGAAGATTTAAAAAGTTATGTTTTGACCACTTCTGATGTCCCCACTGCACACACAGCTGAAAATCTTGCCGAAATTATTACTAACTTGCTAGCAAAATGGAAACTATCTGATAAAATTACAGCCATTGTCACAGACAATGCTACAAATACGATTAAAATGTGCGAATTGCTAAGCATACGTCACATGCCATGTTTTGCGCATATACTTAATTTAACTGTGAATGATTCATTAGAGCTTCCTGAGGTAATGGAAATAATTAACAAATGTAAGGTTATTGTTAAGTTTTTTAAAAAATCGTCTGTAGGTTGGCAGGCGCTTAAAGCAGAACAGCAGGAAAGAAACTCAAATACTACTCCTTTAAAGTTGATACAAGAAGTACCTACACGATGGAACAGCAAATTTTACATTTACAGCAAATTCTTCAATTATCCGATGTTCTGGCATTAGTATGTAGAAAATTAATCCAGGCACCAGACTATTTAACTGCATATGAAGAAAAAGTGGGCAAGGAAATAATAAAAATTTTAGAAATATTCGAACAGGCTACCAAACTTGTTAGTGCTGATACATATCCGACCAGTTCATTAATCATACCAGTAATTTGTGGATTGTACGAGAATTTGACCACCATTGAGAATGCTCTGGAGACAGATATAGGCAAAATGTTTTGTTCGTCAGTAAGGCGAAATATGAGCAGTAGGCTTTTAGTATATGAGACAAGAACTGTTACGCTAATTTCAACATACTTACATCCGATATTAAGATCTGGTTTTAGGCATTCGGAAAATATGTTATCAGCAAAAGAAATAGTAAGAAAAGAATTGTCAAAATTAATAAAGGATTCGGAAACCAGTGCAACGACTTCAGAACAAGCCTCAGTGGAGACAGTAGTTGAAGAACAAAAAAAGCCAGGACTTTTAGACTGTTTAAAAACAAGGAAAACAACCACCCATCCAACTGCGTCCGCAGTTAACATACTGCGGATGTATTTGGAGACAGAGCCCCAGCATGTTGAAACTGAATTTGCAAAAGCGGCTGAAAGTGCTGGCACTTTTTGGAGTCACAATAAATATTTAGCACCATTGAACGTTTTGGCGTTAAAGTATTTATTGGTGCCGGCAACGTCTGTGCCTTCAGAAAGGATGTTCTCCAAATCGGGATACATCCTTTCACCCAGAAGAAGCAGATTGCAAGCGGGTGCTGTCGATCACATCTGTTTTCTTAATCAAAATCACGACTTATGCAATTAAATAACTAATTGCATTATCGTAATTTTGATTAACGTAGAAGTTATTTGTATCTTGTATACTTTATTTTAATTCACATCATTTATTAATCCCGAAGTTATTTTGATTTTAATATAGGAAACTTAAAAATGTTTGATGTTTTGTTATTTCTTATAAAGCCGATTTCACCAACGCCGAGTGACGTTTAGCTGAGGAATTAATTGGGCGTAATGACAGTTTTTGTATAGAGACTGCCGAAATTTCAAATTTACGCTTGGGTAAAACTTATTATACGTTGGTGAAATCGGCCCTTATAAAAGTGAGAAAAACCTAAAAAATACCTTAAAAAACCGGTTTTTTACTTAAAGTAATCAGTAAAAACCGGTTCTCAAATTTGTAATCGGTTTACAACTGTAATTTAAAGCGCTTAGTCAAAAGTTCTCTCAAAAGTTATATATTTGAAATTAAATATGGTTAAATAAAACTACCAGAAATACAAAGTTATCGAAAACGTTCGTAGTCATCATGTGCTATACGCAAATTATACAAAAGCAGTTTTCCACGCCATTTTTAATTTCTTCGGTGGCACTGTCGTATCGACACCACGCTTAAGACTAATAACCCGATAAGTCTGCAAATGTCTGGTCCACTTCCTCAGCGATAGCTTTATATTTACTTCTTTCTTCAACAACTTCATCTGTCAGAAATGTTAGTGGTTAGTAGAAAAGCAAACTATATAGTATTATCAGAGTATATAAATAAATCTATATGAAAAGATATCACTCATTATATCCCACTATGTAGCAATATACTCTATGTATCCCACTGAAACTAGTTTTACAGGATTGCCAAAACCATTATTTTTATGGCGAGAGGTTTCAAAATTGAATTTTGTGTTATATTAAGGCCCATTACAAGCAATTACCTGCAAAAAGTTTCCAAACTATTAGTCCGGGAGGTAGTGTCAAATTTGTCCGGAGCATTTTGGCATGGCTTTTGTTTTTTTGTATAGTCAGTTGTTCCAACGCTTATTAATAAATAAATTGTCAGTTGGCCCAAAACCGGGGCATAAGATGAGAAAATGCCAGGAAACTTGATAGTAAAAAAATGTTCTTGGACTATTTTGGCAAAGATAAAAAAGTATAAATAATTAGTTTATGAATTGTAGATCTCAAAAAAAAGTGTCAGCTGTATCATGTACGTGACAAAATATGTTAGCTGATCATGTGAACATGTCAAAAAATCTGAAAACCTTGCAGCATTTTGGCAAAGCTGAAAATTGTATATATTGAAGATTATAATTCAATAATCATAATAATTTATGTCAGCTGGAATTTTAACAAGGCACAACCTGTTAGCTTGACTTTCAAAGTTTGGTTATTAGGTATATCAGATCATTATGGCATGGTTTTTGGTTTTTTGTATAGTCAGTTGTTCCATCGCTTATTAATAAATGAGGTATCAGTTGGCCCAAAACCGGGGCATAAGATGAGAAAATGCCAGGAAACTTCAAAAAAAAAATTTTTTTTGGACTATTTTGGCAAAGATGAAAAAGTATAAATAATTAGTTAATGAATTGTAGATCTTAAAAAAAAGTGTCAGCTGTATCATGTACGTGACAAAATATGTTAGCTGATCATGTAAACATGTTAAAAAAGCAGAAAAACTTGTAGCATTTTGGCAAAGCTGAAAATTGTATATATTAAAGATTATAATTCAATAATCATAATAATTTATGTCAGCTGGAATTTTAACGAGGCACAACCTGTTAGCTTGACTTTCAAAGTTTGGCTATGAAGTATAATATCAGATCATTTTGGCATGACTTTTGTTTTTTTGTATAGTCAGTTGTTCCAACGCTTATTAATAAATGAGGTGTCAGTTGGCCCAAAATCGGGGCATAAGATGAGAAAATGCCAGGAAACTTGATAGTAAAAAAAATTTTTTTGGACTATTTTGGCAAAGATGAAAAAGTATAAATAATTAGTTAATGATTTGTAGATCTTAAAAAAAAGTGTCAGCTGTATCGTGTACGTGACAAAATATGTTAGCTGATCTGATATTATACTTCATAACCAAACTTTGAAAGTCGAGCTAACAGGTTGTGCCTCGTTAAAATTCCAGCTGACATAAATTACCATGATTATTGAATTGTAATCTTTAATATATACAATTTTCAGCTTTGCCAAAATGCTACAAGTTTTTCAGATTTTTTGACATGTTCACATGATCAGCTAACATATTTTGTCACGTACATGATACAGCTGACACTTTTTTTTAAGATCTACAATTCATAAACTAAATTATTTATACTTTTTCATCATTGCCAAAATTGTCCAAGAAAATTTTTTTTTTCATCTACGTTAATATTTTCTCTAGCCCAAAAGCCCCGTCGCGCCAGCTGACAATTATTTTTGTTCTCATACAAGTACTAACTATCAAAATAATTTCATAGAGTCCATGCCAAAATCACCGTAAAAATTTGACACTACCTCCCGGACTATATCTACTTATATTGTATACATATAATAAAATACTAATTAATATTTGGAACTTTGGAAAATCTTATTGAAATAATCAAAATCTAAAGGTTTTAAAATTGTTTGAAAATTGAGCACTACTCAGATTTTGATGAAATTTGGTATGATGATAGCTGGTTATCCAGATCCAGATATATGGAATAATTTTTAGTGCAGAAAAATCTAGGTAGGTAGTTACTGAGAAATCTAAAAGTGCTATTGTTAAAGTGTATTTAGGCTGCAGTAATGATAAAATACACAGTTATAATAATAGACTTAACGCCATTATCGAGACGGATGTTTGGATTTATTGGTATTACGATATTATAAATAGGTAATCCATTCTATAGAAGGAAATGGATGCGCCCTCCCTAGTTTAGCTCGAATTGACGATAGATGATTACTATAAAATACACTGTATCGGGTTGAATACATGAGTAATTGCAACAAGCGTAAACATCTTGAATATGAACCAGAAACTAATTTTAAAGTTATAAATGGAAAACAAAATTTTGTAGCATTGCTAATCCTACTTGGCTTACTTAGCAAATCGGCTAACTTTGTCTCAATATGGTTTTCAAAAGTTTCAATTTTTTTCAAAATCTTCAAAACTTCAATAATCATTATTATTTTAGAACTATAAATATCATTTGTTTTAAATAACGATATATTTTCAAAAAATCCATAATATTTTCCGAATCCGTAATATTATTGAAATAATAAAGATTGTGACCCTTACATAGAGAGGGTACCAATAAGTGCACTAAAACGGAGTTAGCCGCCTTGCACATTAAGGTACGGATTTTTTATTTTTTTTTTCTATATTTGTCGTAGCTTTCATAGGTTAAATCTTACCTTTATATCTGGGAGACCTCACGCTACAATTAAAAATAATTCATTTATATTTCATCTTCTTTAAAAACTTAGTGGTATTTTTGCGTATAGTGTGATGTGTTTAAAGCCGGCTAATTACGATACAATTTCAGATTTCAATCACTTTCTTTTGAAGTTCTGTGCATCTTATTATTTTAGATTGGGAGATAAAGTTCAGTAGGTACGTAGGCCGGTAATATGCAAATAATGATAAAAACGAGAGCTAAGCGTGAAAAGTCTAATGAATCAGATTTTAAAAAATCTATATTATCTATTTAGAGAAACAAATCTAATACTACATTTTTGATTCTTAATATTATTTTACTGAAAATTTGACCGTCAGACTAGTTATTAAAATAAGTCTTTTTTGTAATTTTTTACTCTATATTATTATATCTTAGCTCTCGTTACTGATTTATTGTTTAATTCTAAAAGTACTAGCAAAAAATATTTCAATTATATGATCACTAAGCTTTACAGGAAACTATTTTTCAACAAAAAGTACTTACTAGGCATGCTCATTCAAGTGCATTATCACCTTAGAAGGTAATAACTTGGTTTCTAATTTCCAGTCATTGCATAAATAATACTCTTGTGCAAATAATAAAAAATAGCGCAATGCAAAAGTAAAATATAAAAAGTAACCAAGTTTTCAAATTTATTTTCCACAGCTCCTCCCACAGTATAAAAATAAAACAATGCTTAAAATAAAAAATTATTTATTTTAAAATAATTGAAAATAAATACCGCCATAAAAGTAGGTGTAATACTTTAAATTAGGAGTATAAAATATAAAATAAGATACGTCTATACATATATTGTTAGCGGGCTGGTGGTCGCACCGGGTAGGAACAAGATTGTGGGAAAGACCAGCTTATTCCTTGAGAATGAGTTCCACGAAGGCGGTGTCCAAATCGTCTCCGATGTCCTTGTACTTCTCCTTTTCAGCGACAAGTTCGTCTGTGCATTTCCAATAGATACTTAATCATACATTTTTAAAGAAAATATATTAAAAAATCCATCCAGTAGGTATATTTGGTAAAATACACCTAGTAATTTTAGTCTCGATATCCAGAACATGATACTTTAAATGAGTCAAAAAGACAATTTGTAATACATTTTTTTTCACGAACTCCCTTTAAGTCAAGTTCGAAGAAGCACAGTTGTTTTAGCGGAAAATGTACGGTATAGAAAGTATTAAGAAATGCTTACATGTTGCGATCCTGGTTATTCCGAAGCCATGCGTCGTTTTCGCTACTTTGTAAGTTTTGCTTAAACGTTTTTTTAACAGTTTTATTTTAATTCATGCAGTTTGAGAATCGTTGGCAATGTCGGTAGTCGATTGATGGGAAATCGAAAGAGAAATTGTGGGGTACTTTTTTACTCATAAATGCACATGAAAAGCTTAAAAACAGACGTTAGGAGTTATTAGATGATCAATGGCAGCATGTGCAGCGTTCGCAGACTCGTCCAAGCTCGCGTGGTATTCCCAATTCCAAGAAGGCCACGTCCAACTCCTTGCCCATTTCATTTAACAGCTCCTTGCCGGCGATCAGATCGTCTGCGGAGACCGAGGGTCAGTCGCTTGGCGCTTCCATAAATTAGTTCGTTATAACATTCACATGCTCGTTAATTTAACACGACTTAGGGATATTGAAACGCTATTCCACCAGCTAAGACACGCTGTTTATTGTTACATTTATCTTATAGATACATAATATTTCCATCCGTGGGGTCATTGTACTAAGGGAGAAGTATGTTAAGGCACACGCAGTTAGAAAATTATATTAGGTTTTAGTTATTCAGCGGCTTCGGGGGCAGGTTCAGTAGCTTCAGGGGTAGGTTCAGCAGCTTCGGGAGCAGGTTCAGCAGCTTCGGGAGCAGGTTCAGCTGCAGGGGCCGAATCACCCTGTGCTGGTTCAGGTTCCGCAGGTGGAGGGGTGGGCTCCTTAGGTGGTGGTGGTGGTGGGGGAGTGGGTTCCTTAGGTGGAGGTGGAGGAGGAGTAGGTTCCTTTGGTGGGGGTGGGGGAGGGGTTGAATGCTCCTTAGGGTGTGGTGGAGGCGGGGCGTTCATTTTTTTCTCTAGAGCTTTCCTCGCATTTTCTATTTGTTTCTCCGTCGGCTCGACGCCGGGGATCAACTCCACGACTGTGTCATCGATGTCGTCGCCCATGTCATTCAACTGCTCCTTTGCGTTGATCAGGTCATCTGCGGCAGGTATGGCAGTCAGGAGACTCAAATTTTGTCATTTAATAGTGACCTTTTCATTATTGACTTTCATTGGTACATACAAAGTGTGTGTGGTCATGCGTTAACACGGCCGCATGCCTCAGTATTCATATATATAGGAATAGTGTTGCCAGGTATAATTTAAGAAATCGGATATTTTTAAATTCAAATATTATAATGCCAATGAATGCTTTTTATATATATTTTTAAAATTTTATTTTATGTACAAACCCGTTAATATCTGGTTATAATGTTCCATTTTTCTTCGCTGTAATTGTTTTTCTGGCAACACTGGTGTTATCTTCTGGACATCTCCATGCTTTTCTATTTTGCTAATAGGTCAAAATCGTCGTCCGGGTCTAAGTGCAGGTGATCATGCTTAACACGTTTACTAAACACAATCTCACGTTATTCTTGCGTAATTATAACGTGTTTTTCTGTCATTATTTTGGGTTCGTCAGATATCTTCAGAATAGGGCCACATCATGCTTTTTAGATTCAATATTCATGCCTATTGTTTTGTTTAGAGGTAAATCAGTCCACATATTATATCAAATGTTAGCAGTTCCATGCTACTATTTTGAGTAGGGTGTCCCTGTATCTCATGACCAATTCCTTTTAAAACACATACTTGGCCTTCTGTCTTTCAAGACACATGCGTTAACACTTAGATGAACTTCGTCAAAACAGAGGATTTTATATTCCGTGCTTCGATGAAATGTCGATATTTACAGTGATTCATATCCAGTTTTAGTTAACTTTATGAGCTGTTTTATTATTAGTTTGCATTAGACTGAACAATGATTTTCTAGATTATATTTTTATATTTGAATATGAAACATAAAAGTATCGTATACTTTTAAGTATAGCTGGTGGAATCATAGGTTTAGAAGGAAAATGAAGGGTTAAAGACGAATTAGTAAAAAACACAACAGGTTAAAAATAATAATATAATATATTTATAAACACTTGTGTTAGAATACTCTTAAAATCATTAATTTATTTCTCACGAACTTATTCATCAATTCATTAATCAATAACATTTAAAAAAGACGGATTACCCTCGATCGATTTTAAATTACAAAATTTAATTTGTAGTGTATTCCTTACGCGAACATCCCGAGAACATCTCTGGAGTTAAATTGCCAGCTTTATAAAAACGTTTCATAGTAGAATTGTTGCCATTACTAATAAATTACTTTATTAAATAGTATCGAGCAGAAATTATGACACGAGACTCGAAACAATATAGAATATCAAATTCATATCAAGCATATTCTCATAAATATCATAACTATACGTGTTACCATCACTCATTAAATAAAAATAACTAATCTCTTTCTTACTATTAAGTAAATAAAAGTTCATAATAAATCGCAAACAGTGCACTCCCCGATAATTCTACAGTAAATATTCACTTTCATTGGAATAGTTACAGGAATGTCGTTCCTTCGCATTTCTTTTTAAGTGCAAATAATTTGGAATATAAACGACTTGTTTGGTCCCAAAGTGGAATGTCGAAAAACCTTAACAATAATTAAACATACATACGATTATTTCCGACTAATAATATTTCAGTAAAAATGACTAAGAAAATTGAGGAAATACACTTATGTTATACGGGAGAAAAATATTAGTAATTGTGTAAGATATTAAGAAAAATTGCACTTGGCAGTGGTGTCGTAGCGAACACTCGATATTGACATTACATATAAAAAAAGCAGCTGGCAATAACTTTATGTCTAGTAACATCTAGTCACCCGCCCGCTTCACTATTCGTCTTGCAAATAAAATAAATGTATCAAAAAAATAATAAAAAAGCGAAGTTAATAAATAATGACACAAAAAGCGCGCCTAAACCAGTATTGTCGCATTGTCAGCTGTCAAAATTGACAAATGTCACTCAGAGAGCATCCTAGGGTTGCCAGGCCTTGAAAATTAATTTCTATCAAAATTTACACAAAATTGAAGAATTCTCAGATAATCATAAATTACACTTGAGTATTACAGTGTATGATTGAGGAATATGACATCAAGAAATAGTTTAAGATCCGGCAGCCCTAGTGATATGGACATTTGTTTCTCACGGCAGTGAGGCGGGCGGGGGAGGCGGCTGGGCGGGGAGGGGCGGTACAAGTGGGCTAGTTCACATGTTCTGTATGTCGTGGAGTGTGGCCTCCATCTCCTCTTGCAGTACTTTGCTCTTTTCGCGCTCGGCCACCAGATCGTCTGGAAGATGGTACGCGGCGACGTTCAGAACAACATGAATCGGTTCACACTCTCGATAGTGGTGGACAAAAACTATTTTAAATGTAATATATTTTATCGTGACAAAACATTTTTGGAACACCATTATCGAGAATGCTAACCAATCGGTTAAAACAAAAAAAAACAACATTTATCAAAAACCATGCAAAATTACAGAAATAAATCTACAACAAATCGAGCAGTCTAGCAGGACACATTTAAACTCCATGCCGACAATTAAAAAAAAATGACAACCGAAAAAATATATCACTGGACCAAAATCCTGATATATTTTCCCGGTTGTTTTAAAACATTAAAAACTAAATCTGTTACAATGAAAATAAGAAAAAAAAATAAGCTAGAATTATAGCGCAATGAAAGTAATAAGCTAACAAATCTATAGTACAGCATTGAAACTCAAAAACAGCTTAATGGCTGATGGCTTCAGTGCGTTCATGTCAAAGCTTTGGTTATTCAAATGTAATTTTGTTACAACTTGACTTTAGAGATAACTGTAATAATTCACTTAACCGACTGCTGTACTGGACAATACACTTATCTGAAGAACCTTGAAAACTTTATCATAAGATTATAATATTTGATTTCCTATAACTGAACTAATTAACGATTCTTTCATAGATCTTAATTGTCTTAATTTTAATATTTTCTACGATTAATATGGAAGTAATATTACCTTCAAGCCTGTCGACCTCCTTCTGGAGTTTCTGGACAGAGCGCTCAGCAAATTCAGCGCGAGCTTCAGCCTGTAATATTGTGAGACACTTTTTATTATAAGATCTTGAAGAAACAGCCTATTTTCTGAGTTATATTGATTATATAAAGCAAAATTTTACGATATATTTTTTTTTCAATTTTTAATATCAGAGTACTAAGAAGTAGTACATTCGTATAACAGAAAATAGACTGTTTTATATATTACGAAAATCCATGCAACATTTACTTTGTAATTGGTTAATTTAATTTAACTTTAATAAAAAATAGAGAATCAAACTTTTTTTAAATAATGAATATTTATTATTAATTTAAAAAAAAACAAATATTTACAAGTTTAGCACAAAAAGAAAAAATTCAAACACATTTAACACTAAACGGTAAAGCGACACAATCCCATGCAATTTACCCTTACCAAAAGCAGTGTGCTGTACTGAGGCTATAACTAAGTAAAAATGAACCTTCACCTCGAAATACATTTATCAAAAGGAATATAAGGAATGATACGATATATAAATAGAGGAAGCTTTGGTCACAGTACTATAATTATTAACAACAACAACAATATTTTTTATCTGTAACATGTCAATAAGGTAAAATAGTACTAGTTAATAAAGTGTACTTGGAGTTCAAATTGTAATTTATATCGATTTTTAACATATTCACATCGATTTTTTTCAATATACATCAACTTTTTTCTTAAGTATATTTCTTTTTTCTCTCATAAACGAAAATGGATTATTTTTGTTTAAAAACACATCAATTTTCTTGAATTTAAACAGACTGTCTTTGTAAAATTTCAATTGATTTGTATCAAAATAACATAGAATTAACAAATTCGAATCGATTTTAAAATGAACGTGACCAAAGCCTCTCGGAAGGGAGACTTACTTGCGTCAACTTCTGCGAGAGGCTGTGAATCTTATCCTCGACGTGTTCGCGCGACGCCATCGCCTGGCACAAGGACTCATTACACACAAGCCACCGGCATGCTGGCTGTGTTGTGACTTTACGCTACTCTCTACTGATCGATATTATTACTGTTTATGGAAACCCTTTTGTAGTGGTTTCAATATAGAAAGCTTCAACATATATGTTGGAGAAAGTTATTTTTGGGGTATTACATTTAAATAGTGCCCTTTAATGATATCAGTAATAGGGAGATAGTATTTTGAATTGTTTTTAAATAAACGGGGGTATATATGAAAGGGAACATTTTATAAATAGGAAATAAAAGCATTTAACCCAAATCTACGTGAAGCTTTAAAAATCAAAATCAAATATAAAACGGGAGCTACGTATAAACCCAAAAGCGTCACAATCACAACACAGCCGCAAAGTAATAAATAAATAATAAATAAAGAAGTAAATTAATACACAGGTATATAATGGGACAAAGACCGTATAGAGGATACATAGATGAAGCACCAACCTGTCAGCCACTCGACTAAACGACCTACACCAGTGACGTAAACCATTTTTGGTTTAATACCTTCTTTAAGATAATTTACGAATACTATTCGGTAGTTCTTTGTAAGCTATTTCCTACACCTAAAGGTTGCCTGGAAGAGATCGCTGTTTTAGCGATAAGGCCGCCTTTTGTACCATATTCTGTCTTATGTATATTTTCTTTTTCTTTTTTGGTGTACAATAAAGAGTTTATTATTATTGTTATTATTATTAAGAAGGTAGTAACAGCAAAAAGGATCTATTTCACCAAACACAGATGAGCATGAATCGAGACTAATACCGCAACCATATCTATCTACGAGGTCCGATGGTCTCGTCCGACTGTTACCTCTTTGAGTTGCGCGTCCAGAATGCTCACTTGGTCCTCCAACGACTCTTCTCTTTGCGTCGCCTGTGATTATGTTATGTTACACAAAAACAGCGAAAACGAAACTCCATGCAGTATCGTACAGTGCTGAAGCGACAGATTTGTCAGTTTTATGTTTACAACCTTTTCTACGATATTTTCAAGTTTTATAATTTTAAACATATTTACTTAAATTGTACATATTAGTACGCGGATTTATTTAGATTTTTGATTCCCGACGTTTCGAATTTTGATAGAAAAAGACTATTATTGTATATTTTTCTCACAAATCTGTCGCTTACAAAAATGTTAAGTTGTCACTGTGAGATACCTGTACGAAGATTAGAAACTAAAACTAAACAACGACATAACTGTTAAGGTAACACAACAACTAAAATGGTATCGAAAATTAAGGGGGGGAAACGGCAAAACTCGCACTACGTTTCATACTCGATTAACTATAAAAAAAACGTAAATGTGATACAATACGTAAAATATATAAATAGCTTTACAGTACATAATATTACATTTAAATAAAATAATAATAAACTTTTATAATAAAAAAATACCAAAATTTAGAATAAATATATTAAAAAAAGATAAATTAAATAATAAAAATAATTTCATAATAATAACATAATATGACAATTTATAATTTATTTTACAATTAATCGAGCATCTAGTGTCTAGAGGGAGTGCGCAAGCGTACAAACTCGCAATGAACCGATAGTGTTCACATCACACCTCCTTTAGGCGGGTGGTGAGGGTTTTGATTTGGTTTTTGTACTCCTCTTCACGTTGGTTGGCCTGTCAGAATTGTACGCATTATATTATCACTCCACCTGTCATTGCTTTATAATTTTGGCTCCATTTAGTAATAAATAAATCTTAATTTTAATTATCTTATAAATTAGAAATAATTTTATCAATTTTAGAAGCTAGAGCCAAAAATATAACGGATGTTAAATATTCGAATTACCTATTACATTTCCACAGAACATGAATCCTGGATAGAATTGCTGCAAAGTAAATTAAAGTATATCTCTGATAGACACGTTCTAATAACTACAATTTGATATATGAGTCTCTTAAGAACCATTTAGGCATTACAATACGGTCTTTAATGATAAACCTAAAATAAAACATTGTAGCAGACAGATGAAAAGGAAATTGGTTGGTGCATCATAACCGAGTTTCACTTTAATAAATTTTTCATATATTTATTTGAATTCATGATCATTAGCATTCCTAGCCTTGTTTGTCGAAACTAGCTCTTAAATTACTAGAGATAAAGTATATTTTCCAGCATACCTTCTCTTCGGAGACTTCCAGGGACTTCAGGTTGTTACCGACAACGCGAAGTTCCTCCTCAAGCTCAACGATTTTGCTGAAAGGAACACGTGAACACTTAATTTCATCCATAACAATCGTTAAATTATATAACTCCATCGATAGAAACATTAATTTTTATTTATATTTAACGAATAATAAACTTACTACTTTTTGAGATTTACATTTAAAATAGATATACCAGTACATAAGAACTATAAGAATTTTAATTTGTTCCTTATTTCAATAATAATAGCTCTGATACTGGCATATGACCATCAACAGATCAATGAATCATAGCTTGACCTAAATATTTGTCAAATTAAAAATAGTGCACTTATTAAGACTAAGCACAAACATGCTTGTGTTACATTGTAAGTACTCTTATTGATAGTTGTCGTAGAAAACTATATGAGTAGAGTATATTATTAAGAATTTAATGGCAACTATCAACAAATACGACTAAAAGAACAAGATAGAAGTACAAAACAAAGCGGTAGAAGACTAAACTAGTATTCAAATTTTGTATACAATTCCCACATTGAAAGCTCAATTTGGTTTCACTTTTGTTTTGTACATTGTCTTATTATTCTTTTAGTTTCAAACACATGCAAAATAAAAAAAGGCTAATGTTTATGATAAACGCAGTAAATCAAAATTAATAGTCTGGAAAGCAATTGTTATCTTTCCTCATCTAATGTTTATAGAATAGAGTCGACGACATTTTTATGGATATTAGGAGATTGTGCTATTTGGCAAGTGTTTTAACGACATACACTGGCGAAATTAATCAAAAAGTTGGTCTTTAATATTTTTTAAAAGTCAACAGACAGTGCGCATGTCGCGACGCTTCGAAGTTCGAAATATTGTAATGTCGTCTCGTCTATGTCTAAAAAAACATTATTAACGATTTACTGTCCCCAAAGTGGAAATAATTATCTAAGTAATTATATAAATAAATCTAAAAATAATTTTATTAATTTTTACAATATTCAAACAATACAATTCGACATACTCAAATTTTTATGGGGAAAGCATATCGTCAATTATTTTATTGCTTTACCAAGATTTCAACTCCTCTTTTTAAACAAAAGTCCATATAAAAGACTTAAAATGTTTTTTTAATATCACACGAAGTCATCTTGGTAAAGACAGTCTAATTCTTAAATAAGTGTGAAGGAGTGTGCATTTGTTTTTGATTCGAAATAGCCTTTGACGAGTTTGTGTCTATTGTCTTAACTGAAAATCTATACTCGTGTAAGAAGTTTGTACTATCATTATCTGATACGCGTTATGTTACTGTAACGATATATGAGGCTGTTTGCGCAAAAGTGACCTAACGTCAAGGTTTTAGGGAAAGATAAATACATAAAAGATGAAAATTATGATGCCATTAAATTTTTATATTAATTCTTAAATTTATATTCAGAATTTTCGTTTATGTTATAATATATAAAATGTACTTTCAAGTTTAAAAGACGATCGCGTCAATATCACTTGATAGGTGTTATTCAATTAATGACTTCAAAGCGTGCCAGTTGAGCACGGATTACTTCGCCAATGTCACGTAGAATTGCGAAGAAGAAGATAATATGAAGGAGATTGGTCGATAAAATAAAATCAATACAATATTTCCTATACCGAACGTTTCTAGTCTATCAAATGTCAGATTTAGACAAAATGTGTCTCTCCCGTGACCATGATTGCTGTAAAGCATTCGAAACGTCGGGAACCAAAAATCATATTAAATCCGCGACAAAATCCGAAAAGATAGTTTCATTTAAATGTGTGTATTTACTTTTTACGGTCATTTTTGCCCTAACAGCCTAACATATCCGGTATATCTTCCCCAATGTCAGTCAGTGTGTCCTGCCTTACCACTCGCTCTGCTCAGCGCGCTCCTCCGCCCGCTCGAGGTCCTGCTCCATCAGCACGAGCTTGCGCGCCACCTACCGCCGCCAGCGTTAGTACACGCACGCACACACCACCGCCGCTCCCCACTTGTATTGTATATAATTATATATATACGGTATATATAATTATATTGTAACGCGTGGTTTGTGCTTACTTTGTGTTTGTTCGTATCGACACGTGTCAGGTGCAAAGGAATTTAGGGAGTTCTTAGATTTGCGTATTTAAATCGGTTTTGCGTTTATTGCAGTGCTTTAAAGTGCTGTATTCGCGAATATATTTATTTGGGTTTGGGGTGTGGTGGTGAGGGTAAGGAGTTTAAGGTTTTTGTTAATATAGGATTTACATTTTTATTAAAATTCAACTTTAAACTTGTTCTTGGTCGTAAGGTTTTTGACAAAAACCTTCAAAACTTGTTCCGTTGGCGTCACTTATGTTAAAAAAATAAAGCGACTCGAATTAAAAATGTCAAATAATAAAAAAAAGGATAACACAAAGCGGGTAGTGGAGAGCGGCGTCGGAACGTAAGTAAAATATAAACGAGGGTTGTCCCAAAACATTTAAAACTATAATTTAGTTTCATAAAAATTTAACGTAATAAAATCTAAGTGCTATCTAGTGCGTTATTATAATCGTTATGTGATGTGTGCGCTTGCATATGTGCGGCACGCATATGGCCAGTAATTCTGGTGTAATGCGGTGCATATCTGAAAACGAAAATTGCCCTATACCACACATACTCCCGGCACGTACTAACCTACGCCCTACAGGCTAATAATATAATAATAATACACACACTAAATACAGAAATTTAGTCGACACACGGACATGATAGTTAAGATTGCGTAAGAAATATCCATGAAATGGGGCAACCCTTGTTTGTTTACAGCGGATAAATGATTCTTGCAACGAGACGACTCTTGCAAGTATCACAATCCGTCAGACTTAATTAATAGTAATGCGATAACAAATTAATTTAAAAGACAACACCTTAGTTAATCGTATGACTGATGCAAGAAATTAACGCAATTTCTCCATTTCACCTCCACAGACGACCTAGAATGGACATGCAAAACAGCGACAAACCGATGTTATTTATCGATATCGATAACTCGAATTACGGTGCAATGTTATAGGCAAATGAACAACCATGCAAAAAACGCGAAAACTTGTAAAACAAAGCCACAGGTTTACCGCACCACCGCTCAATGTTACATGATACACCGCAAAAGATTATATTTTTGTATTGAGCATCTTTGGGTATACAGTAATATTGATTAGAGAGGAAACCTGTGGCTAACTTATAAGACACCTACGATTCGCCGGATTCGGCGCGTTCTTCCGCACGCTCCAAGTCAGCTTCAACCATGGCCAGCTTACGAGCCACCTGAAGATATTACAATGATTTAAAACACCTTCTACAATATCGAAAAGTACAAAAGAAGCACTATTTGCTCTAAGCTAGCTAACATCATTTCATCGAGGGAATAATATTGCACCATATAATACTTGGGTCACTTTAAATAATTCCGTAATATTTAGATTTATATTATCATATGGAATAATAGTCTTTATATTATTAATAATAACGTTTCGGAGTGACTACTTAAATATATAACACTACTTAAATATACGAAAGTCACACAGGAAAGGCAAAAGAATTCATTTAACCGTTAAAATTGTCAAGTTTTATTGGTGGTACGAAGTTAAGCAACAGGATCCGTATATGGAAGTAATACTTATGTAACTACGTACACGAAGTATGGACTTGCCCTTTTAAGGAAAAGAAACGTACGGTCATGCACGATACGTCTCCATTTTAGGATCAACATTAAAAATTGACACAGGGTCATATGTCAGGGGAATTGGGACAGTATTATTAAAGCCATCTGTTTGACCACATGTCACGTTTTTTGGTTATTTGCGAAAGATTATTTGTAAAACAACTACATTTTACGTAAACAAGGTATCTTATCAGTGATAACGTCTTTAACTCTAGAAAACCTTATCTTTAACACCAGGTTATCAAAGCATAATTGAATCATTCTTCACAAATAAAACTTTAAAATATTTATTCAGCTTCATCATGGATAAAAGAATTCATTAGTTTTATTACAATAGCAGGGGAACACAACATATTCTTAGAATTTGTTAGTATTCGCAAGATCTTAATCTAAAAAGATCTTACAAATTTAAAAGTTACATATATAAATCGTATGAGAACGATTGAAAGAAAAATCACCAAACTAAAACAGTGAATAGCCGCTTAAAAGCGAAATATTTTCATAATATGTTAATAAAACAACAGAGCAAATATGTACAAATAAGTAACTGGTTATGTTAAGGAGGATGCAAAAACGACACAACAAAAGGACCTCATCGTATTTCTTGTCGGCTTCTTCAGCAAGGAATCTGGCTTCCTTCAACTGGTTCTCCAACGCATCCATACGTTCTTCATCAGCCAATGACCTGTTCTCCAGAACCTTCCTTGCGCTAAATCCCATAATAAATATCGATTAACGAATGAAGCAACTACTATTGATGTGGATGATTACGATTAACGAAATGGCTATGTCTGTAACGATGATGGTCAAGGGTAACCCGAGTTAGAAGACATGCAAAGATACACATTGGCAAGAAACGATTAAAGCGACACAAAATCCTAGAAACCCTAATGCTGTGGAAAAATACAATTAGCTCTTGAAGAAACAGCATTAATAAGAAAGTTATTAAATAAAAAAAAATATTTATACGATTATAATTTCACTAATAATAATTGATAACTTAATAATGCTGTTTCTCGTAGAAATATTCTCATAAACTAGACATTGAATTAATTAAACTATTGTAGTATAAATGTTATTTATTTGAAACCACAAACTAGTTTTAAGAAATTTCTTGTACTAATAAACCGATAAACTGTTTCTGGTTTCAAAATTCATTTTTACGATTACGTGTTGCCATACGTTAAGAAACGTGTTTAATCTTTGCAATATTTTGCTATCATATGGAATTAAAAAACTATTGATAGCATAAATCGCTGCGCAGATAACCATAACTGAGGATTTAATTAGGGTTGCCAATCTTTTGAAAAATTAATTAGACATTTTAAAAGTTAAGCGTTCCCATTAATTAAAAAATATGGTGTCCTGATAGTAATTTAAAGAAAATATCAACATAACACAACCACATCTGTTAAAACGCGTATAAAGCAGTAGCAGTTGGCAACCCTAACTATCTCCACACGGTACACACTCTCGCCGTAACGTATGGCATCACTTATTAATCACCTCTTCATATTTCTTGTCTGACTCCTCGGCGATGAGCTTGGCTTGCGCGAGTTGCGCCTCGAGTATCGCGACGCGGTCGTCCTCCATGTTGGTTCGGTTCTCCAACGCCTTGCGTATTCTGTGTTAGTGCGGGGCCAAACACATGCATGTTATCGATAGACTATTTATTTGTTTTATTGAATTCTTTCTTAGTTTCGTATTATTTATCATAAAAAATGTTAATCATATAAGTATTGAAAGAAATTAATAGAAAATTATACTCAGATAAGTTTATGAACATTTAACGAAACTTAAAAAAAATGTTTACACAAGAAAAGAAAATCAAAAGTTTTTTATTATAACAAATGGAATAAGAAATTTAAAACAACAAAAAGGAGGAAACAAAAAGCTAAAACACACGAGGTTACACTGTTCTAAACAAAACATTCATGCACAACTAGTTTAAGGAACTATGGATATGAAAATATAAACAAATAAAAATTATATAACATATACACATGATAAGTATTTAAAATAAAAAAATAAACAGTTATATGTATTGAACTATTATAATATAAAACCCTACTTTAAAAACTATTTTTACGTCAATATAAGCTACAATAATATGGAACATTGACACAGTACCAGGGGTGCTGAACTACATAGATTTGAACTTAAAAAAAAATACATATAATAAATATAAACACCAACGATTGGACTACAAATATTCGTGATCATCACACAAATGCGCTCAGCGGGACTCGAACCCGCACTCACACACAGTAAGGAGGGTCACTCTCACTACATCCTAAGCCAAAAGTGTAGATAAAAATCAACATATTATGAAAAAAAAGACATCAAAATAGAATCCTACAAATGCAAACCTCTTAGAGGAATCATTAATCCATACTATAATATCGAATCACAAGCTCATATTTCAATGTCAATAGACTTATGTGTCGCAAACCTATGGTCAGTGTATCATATACTATTTATTACCATACTAAGAATAGTGGACAATTACATACGTTATATTTTTTTAAAATTATATATGGTTGGTATTGATAATTACGAGTATTTTTATTTTATGTAAATAACTGAATATTTTTGCTATAACTTGCATCTCATGTATAATATTTAATCAAACAACTAAGTAGGTATGTGTATTGTACTGCGACTCACCGTTCCGATTCATCGGCAGCCTGGCTAGCCTCTGCGAGCTTAGCGGTGGCGGTGGCGAGACGTTCCTCAGACCTTTCCAAGTCTTCTTCGAGAAGCTGGATGCGTCGGTTAAGAGCAGCGACTTCGGATTCAGCCTGAAATATTTTATTATGTCAAAACAGAAAAAAATACATATTTTGTGATATTTTTCATCACATTGGCTGTTTCGTTACTTTTAATCTTTGGATCGCTATATAAAATAAAATCATACAAATTTCATCATGTACACGTTTAATAAACAAATGATTAATACTGCAGCCATACCAGTCTAGATTTCCTAACAAGTACCTAATTATACGACGGTGGCGAATACAAAAGGTGATAGACATCTCGTTACCGAATAAGCGTTAATAAATGTACTGATTTACATTTTTAATAGAGTAAATGCGCATGAATTTTCAACGTCAGTAAGCAAGAGTATTGTACAACTCAACTAGTGTCGAAGAACTATGTCTTGCATTCATAAAATTACGAGAGAATATGATATTATTTCTCCCAAGTGTTCTTTTTTAATTTCCGTTACAAAATATAAAGCTGCCTACTTCTTATCCAACAATAACGTGACCACAGCACGTTACTGATGTACCAAACATGTAATTTACCGTTGCTTATCCGATTTTTACCGTAGCGTCCCAAACTAAGAGATACAACACTCGGCGTATCTATATTGTCTCATGTTTTACGTATGTGTATCACATTAGTATAGCATTGTTAAACGTCGACATTATACGTGTTAAGAATTATCAAACGTTTGGAATATTTCGCTAGCAGTTCAATTTATATTCAAGTACTATGCACATGTTTATGACATCACTTTCGTCCTTGTTGCGAGGAAGCTCATTGGAGTCCCAGTTTCGCCTTTTTTCCTGTGTCATTACTGCGCGCTCTAATATTAGCGATGAGGAGATTTACGATGCTTGTTTTATTTCTTTGCCGCTACATATTCAACCACTCGATACATTTCACAATTAAATTAGCGACTACGTGTTGCTATTTAACGTAATCAATACAGAGAATTTAGTAATACGAAACTCAATTGTAGATATACCTATAGAAGCAATTTTTCTTCAATTGTGAAGTGGTAATCAAATAATATTCTATTCATAGCTGCTAGACTATTCACCTTGAACTCACCAGAATATATTCACCTTACCGTCTAAAGCTGTTCTGTATTGACAAAAGGCGACTAAACTACTTAATCATATTAGGGGTCGATAACCTTATTACTTTTAGTGGAAATTTCGAACGTAGGGAGAGATACAAGTAATTTTCCTACAGTAACTGATCCGCTTAACTTTAGAAGGCTTCTCTATAAGTTACACTTCAGTAAACAAGATAATGGATCAGTAGTATGTATGAGAGGGATTCGTACCTACATTGTTCAAACTTTTTTTGTATAGGACACTAACGTATAACAATTGATTGATCGAACAATGACCAACCCATGAAATACTATTTTTAAAAGGTCCTTTAAATGTGTACAGATACCTGATTTATTCTTCGTAAACGATTTCACTTTGAAGATATTTATGGCATTTTAAGTTGTCATAACTACTTTGCATAATTAGATATTATATCCGGTACCTAATAACCGTTCTCATTATATTCTCATTTATAAGTAATATATTAATTTAACTTTCTATTCTATTCTTGGAAAATAAATATTATTCAAATTGGACTTGTTTTCGTTAAACTAATATGCCTATTGTACGTGACTTTGAATAATTATATTTAAGTGTACTTATGCGGCCTCCGCGGCAATGCCGTTTTATTTTCCAGTGTTAGTACCTATACGCCTACGAAATAATGATAAGTATATCTTCTTAGTTCATCCATATAGGTACATACTTTAAAAATTAATTTAACCTTTATAACAGTTAATATATTTTAAAGCTTATCAAAATATAGAAGTAGGTTAGGTATTTAAAGGTATAACGTTACGCAGCTCATGTGTATTAGATTTATACTCAACACGATCTTGAGTGAATAATTTCTTATCGCTTTTTGATATACTAAAGCTGATAAGTGTTAATATTGTGTATATTATAGAGAAAATGAAACTGAATTACTATATTTCTTGAGAACCTTAAAATATTTGTTACTATTAAATATTTAATGGTATTCCGTATATAATCAGCATTATATTGAGCAAAATACGTTTGTGCATTGAAACCTTATAAATTACGTCATATGGCGATAACGGCAAGGAGTTGGACACGCCTGGCACAAGCCTGGTCCGCGACCTCCAACGCACCAAACCAGTTACGTATAACAGAATCTGGCACACTGTGTACCGCTAAATGATGTAAAGAACAAGCCATGAACTCTTTCATCTTGATATTTCCATTTGCAATTCACGTTTTTTCTCTGAATAATATTAGTTCTTGGAGAACAGACCACGGTAGCAACGTGAAAAAATACATTTGCCCTCTCACTCTAACGAGCTGTGCAAAGATGAATCGAAAAGAGAGGTGAATATGCGTACGTCGCCGGCACACCTAACTATGGCCGGACATTACTCACTATAGGTAGATAGTAATGTAACTTCTATAGGGCCACTGATAACTCGAAAGAGGACAACGGCATTTCTAACACAAATAGTGACACATTCAAACTAAGATTTCACAAAAAGCACTACACGTATAAATAGCACATATCTTACTTCTTCTCTCCGCATTATTTCAACTTGTAAACGTTTGTGGTACTCCTCACATTCGTCCTTATATTTCTCCATTTCCTCTTTTGTTTGACGCATTTTCTTCTTCAGTACGTCCAAAATGGTTCCTTGCTGCATGTTTGTCGTCATTTTGCTCACTTTTTGTTAATTCAAATATGCCTAAATGTTATAAACTATAGACACCTTCGCTCTACTCGCGAAAATGCCAACTGACTGCCCCGTTCGTTATTGCTCCGTATCGCGGAGATACCAAGGCCCGAATGAACACTGCCGGCGAATAAAATGGCCGCCACTAGGTAGACGCTGCAACTTTATTGTCACCTCACTAATGACGTGCCCTAAGTTATATTAGTAAAAGATAAAGATGAAGAAACGATTATCAGGATAAATTTAAATCGACAAAATTATATTGTTACTCAATCGAACATTATTTAACGAATGATTACTTTTGACAGTAAACTCAACGTGAATAGTAAACGTCACACACATTCGACCGCGCAGCAAACACTAGCACCACCTGTCATACGACTGTGGAAGTAACATCCTGTAGGGTCCAAAACAACCTTTCAAAAGGCAAATATCGAAAATGGGATAGGTGAAACGCTCCAAGAACCATGTACAAAGGTACGGAAGTTACGATAGATTGAATGGTTAAAATTGAATAACAATTGTGAGAGCAATAGTTTCGTAATAATAATTTCATCAAGCGTTGACCTATTATTAATTTGTCATTTATTATTCATTAATAAAATAAATGAAATTTATTATAATAACATATAAATATGTAGGTATTTAGCACGCAGAAATATTTAGTACAAAAATAATGCATATAAAAGTACGCGTCATTCAGCGCCATCTAGGAAAAACTAAGCGAACGAAGTAGTGGCATACAAACACACATAGTAACACGTAAAGTGTTTAACAAGTTTTAAAGCGACGGATAAATAAATGGTAAATGTTACGAATCACACGATATAGGCAGCCGAAATTCATGGATGACGCAATTTAGAAAGTATGCGTCTGCTTTAAATTCTTGTAAATTGAAATTGAAACTACAGATATTTAACCATTTTCAAAAAATATATTATATAGGTACCTGATTCTATAATAGGTACATGTTTTAGGTGGTAGGTTTATCTTTGGAATCAGTTTTTCAAATTATACAAGCACTAATTCTTGTAGGATATGTTCTTTTCTTCCATCAACTTTTCATTAATTATATTCCATTTTCCTAATAGATGTTATTGTTTACGGTTAAGTACCTATACAAAAGCTTCGTACACTTACGTAATCAATGGAAAAAACCTAGGCCATAAAGCATCGATGTGTTTGTAAAAGTCGCTATTATTTTTATCAAATGCGTGATATTGTAAATGAAAAAATATATATGAATTATGTATTTTCAAGCGCAAATTGTTTGTATCTAAATGATCTCATATTGCGTTTATAAACATACCTGGCCTGATTCATTCAGGCCTGCTATAGAGGAAGCATCAATTAACCTTGACTGCATTTCAACTTTGTACCATCTATATATTTTATAGCTAGGTCGATAATAATAATAATAGCAGCTTGAAATTAAGATCTACGAGTATATTCGAAGAAAATAAAGCAACTACACTTATATCTGCAAGCCAGCAATAAAATATTTCTATCGCACAATCTATACTAATACCTATTATAAAGAAGTAAAGTTTGTTTATTTGTTAAAGTGTAAGGGGTAATCTCGGGATCTACTGAACCGATTTTAAAAATTCTTTCACCAATAGAAAGCCACATTATTGCCGAGTGTCATAGGTTATATAAAAAACCGAAAAACAAAAATTTTTTTACATGGTAGTCCGTTTTGCAAAGTGAATCGGAGAAAAAACGGGCGAATGAAAGCGTTTCTTACGAACGATGCCTATGAAAGATATATTTTTGAGTTCTAGAGAAAAGATGTGGAGCTTAACACTCTGTACTAAAAAAGGATTATTAACATTATGCCCAACGAAGTGGGCACGGGCAGTATAAACTAGATCGCGTTATTTATATTTTTCTGCAATTTGTGGCTGCACTATTGGGATCTAGTTGCATGGTTATCACAAAAATACTTTATTGCAACTGATGGCCGAGCAATCTGTAGCTGGGCAATGTGTTGCAATATGTTTGCAATATTATGATGGCCCATGAAGCAGAGTCATAAACGATCTACAAACCGGCAATAATGGCTGACGAAATAACACTTGTCATAGCGGCTTATTTTTTTAAACAAAAAAATTAAAAGAAAAAGAAGAAAATGTGAAATCAACCTTATCTAAATAGACGTAAGGCTTTAGATAATTTAAGTCAAAAAATAATCCTTAATAAGAAATTATTTAGCTAGGTACTTTACTAGAATGATTTAGACTTCGAGTTTCTTACAAAATAGGAACAAAAGTTGAAGAAATGATGACATGACATGAGAACGACTGAGAACAACACTAACAAACAGGAGTCAACACGGGGCGTCCGCGTCACTTACAGCAAACTTCAGTCGCCTAGAAAAAGACACACTACGTCATAACAATAGAGAGCGACTTAATTAAACTAAAATAGGACTGGACAATATTGCAGAAAATCGATCACTCATCGATCGTCCAGCAATATATCAAAACAATATCGGCCATACGTGGCTATACCAAACATCTACCACTATGTTGCAGTCATACCTATATTGCAGAAAAATATTGCCCGTTGTAGTGGATACGAAAAGAGAAGATTAACAAGCCTCCCATCACAGCCAATAGGTTTTACATTTTGATTTGGTTTTTATGAAAACAAGATCTCAGGACATTAATTAATAATGTCGGTACAAATCAATTAAATTACGTTTCAGTCAGTAATTCGTTTTGATTTCATTTTTTTTTAATTAATATAATTAATAGAATTTATGGATAGTTTTGCGTAATCTTTGAACTGAGAATTTCGTAAGGCTGAACAAGCTACCTACATAACGACTTTCATTAAAAGTATTTATTGATTACGCATAATTTGTTTCAGCAGCAAAGCATCAAGTCATGATAGGTATCATTTGTTTCTTTAAATTTTTTTTAATACAAAAGCAACAGAAAATAAACATTCTATCATATTGAATTAACCTAGTAGAACATCACTAAAGAAGTATTAAGAATAATAATTTAGAAAGTACATGTACCACGAAAGCATTTCAATGTGTAAATCGAGTAGATAGGTATAATTCTTCATCTTTGTATCTAATTGTCTCGCCTTATCAGTAGGCTGGATATTTTGTACATATACTTGAAAGATAAGAAATAAATATCTGTTCATTTATTTTAGTTCATCTCGAAGTTGCCAATCTTAACACATACTTGATAATTTCTGAATGATATCGTTATATTGGTGAAACCTTATTTATGAATGTAGTAATTTTAATGTCTGTACATGATTTATTACTATATTTTATTTATAATAATATTTATAGATAAGATCGAAGTCAATACGACATCTAGCGGTGGCGATTGCAATCAAGAGCGTAAACAATTCAAACGAAATGTCAATGGCTCAGCTGATCGCCACGCGCGGATTTAGACTCGCTTCGTAGAACAGCTTCAAGACTTTTCCAACGGAACGCGATTAAAAATAGTTCTGTGCGCATTTGGCCCACGCCTGCTTAACTCACACATTCAAATAGAAGTCTAATAAATGTAGGACATTACCCTTTTCAATGCAGTATTCTTTATATTCTGCAGCTCATTCTTGATGATGGAAAATTTCATCATAGTATCTGAAGAGAAAATAGAACTGCCGAACGCTAAGCCTGGATAGTCCGCACACCTCCTTCGTCGCCTGTTCTCGCGTGCGGCCAGGACTTCAGTGCATTCACTAGGACACCTGAGTTTAGCAAGCTCGGCCGTCTCTGGATCATCATCGGATATGTCCGAGGCGAGCGCGGGCACCTCTGCTCCATCACCCGCCGATCTCTCCTCTCGAAAGGAGAAATCATCATCAGAGCTCGCATTGGAGTCCCGCCCTAATATAATATCAAATTCATCATCGATATTCGATTCGATTTTTGGATTCGAAAGTGCATCGTCACTATTTGTCCTTGTCAATTGAGATTCACTAGCACTATTTACACAAGGCACAACATCGTCTGTATTTAAGGTCGGTTTGGACGGATTGTTCGGAGAGGGGGCGGGTAGTCGTTCACCCCTCAGCCGTGGGTGGTGTTGATGCCCCCTGCGCCGCACGGGGGTGCGCCCGTAGGCGTGGGGCGCGGACGCGGACATTACTGCACTCCGCGCTCTAAAACCGGCCGATCTGCGCCCGCCGCCATGTTGACTGACTATCGCATTCGCTTTCAATAACAAACGTGGCGCTACCATCGCACGTGGAACGCCATCTTTTGTTTGTTTTACGAAACACTGTTTTACCGACGTAGCTATTTCGTGTATAATCTATGATTCGCGGCTATTTTTAAATCTGAGAGAGAATAATAAGTTATTTTTTTTTTATATTACGCTAATATTATTGTGAGTTGTGACCATTGTTGTTGTCAATGGATCAAAATAAAAAAGAATCAATTATTTACTCTGAATGATATATTATATATCATTACAATATGAAAAATAAAAAAAAACACAATATTATGAAAAATAAAAGATATAGTCTAAGCTATAAAGTATGTTTATATAATATAGCATATTACAATTGATATTATAACATAATTAATTGATATAACACTAAATATACTATAACGAATTATAAAAACTATGGATCTAAGCTATGTTAAAAGTCTAATTTTACCGAAACACCAGGCAACGAGCCCATATTAGGTGTCGGGCTAAAAATACACGGCGGACGGTACGCGATCGCATGCGGTAAGAATCCGAGCTGAAGCTGCATGACTTACGTAGCAGAGAATAGACGTGTACACTGTACACAGTACAATAATTATGAACATATATTTGATGATTATCATAAATCAAAATGTTTTTAATAAAAGACGCTTTAAATATTCGTTATTTTAGAGATGTCAACCCAATTGGACTTTTCTCTTTTGTTTTGATATACCTACTTATATGATAATATTTTTTTGAACTTATTCGTACGCAAAATTATGTTTTCATTGACCATTTTGAAAGCCTATGAGACAGTTACATAGTTTTGTCATCGAAATGCCCCCATATCTACGTGGGAAATATAAAGCAGACAAATATTAACAGCTGTTACTATTACGACCGCATTATTCGCATTGAGACAATATTACTCAACATTCACAAATACGTTACGTAGGTACAGTCTAAATATATATGTACCTATAGGTTTTAGTACTTTATGTAAGAACACACACGTCATGTAAGAAATTACACTAGTGACTTCCCCTGGTTTTACCTTGGATCTGTATACAAAAATTGTCAACTATCGACTCACCCTCGTTTCGCACGGGTTCGTGCCCAGATCTTAAGCTATTTTAAGCCGTTAATTATACATATAAACCTTCCTCTTAAATCACTCTATCTACTAAAAAAACCACATTAAAATCCGTTGCGTAGTTTTAAAGATCTGGGCAGACAGCGGGAAGCGACTTTGTTCAAAGCTATTTAGTTTATTGCTAAAGTGATATGTGAATACTTGTATTAGGACAGAAATGATCCATTTACCGATAGCCCATAACTCATCTCTATGCAGAACGTTGTAAAATATTGGGTCATTGCTCCTTTGCTGCTTGAAATGACCTTATTTCATATTATTGTAAGAACTGTATTATATTACCTTAAATTTTTAGAGTAAGTAATTAATTATTTTATTCTCCAAGGTAATTTATACGACGTATCTAATAACTAAATATATAGTCGCTATTATTTCGACAATTAACCTAAAAAGAAATACACACGTACATAACATACTGCGATAAATGATAATAGTAGGTATAAGTAATTGAACGGCATAAAGCAATTATGACCCTGTGCTAATTTCACGTTTTAGATATTCCGAATTATTAACATATAACCTCCTCCTTTTTTGAAGTAGGTTAATAAGTAGGTAATATTAGTTTTTGTAAGTGTTACATTCCTGAGACGCAATTAAAGATATTTTTGAAGTCACATTCCTATCAAAACTAGAGTCACAACAAAGTAAAGAAAACATTTATCTCCAAATACCTACCTCCCTAGTCCCTAGTCCCTACCCACGTGGTAGCCCAATGGTAACGCGCTCGCTGGGATAACCGGGTGATGCGGGTTCAAATCCGGGTCTCGCACCTCTGATATTTTCATGTGCGAATCTTTTCTAACATGATTACCACTTGTCTTACGGTGAAGGAAAACATAGTGAAGAAACCTGCAGGTCTAAAAAAACCTAGCAAGTTTTAAAGACATGTGAAGTCCGCCAACCCGCACTAGGCCAGCGTGCTGTATGGCCTATCATATTAACCACCTATTACACATATAAAATAGAATTCACGGAATACAGTCAAAAGATTTTTCTCTTGTGTATCGAGGTAAAAGAAAATGTTATTGTAAAATATTGTTATGTAGAAAAGTATAAGCAACTCACGTTCTGTAGTGCCTTCTCCTTCTCTTCCAGCTTGGCGTTGACCTGCATGAGGGCCTCTTGTGTCTGGTCAAGGTCGTTTTCAATGGTCTGGATCTTCTTCTGGAGCTGCCTGGCTTCTTCTTCAGCCTAGGTTAAGAAGAATAAATAATTACAGATATATAAATAAGTAAATTTATCGAAAATTATATCAATAAAAAAGTTTACTAAGTATGATTCTAATTTGTTCAATAAAAAAAAATTTAAAAATCGTAAACTTAATTTACCTATTCATGTTATTGCCTGTGTATAGTTTTTAAATATATCATCATTCAGTAAAGATTTTCACATTCTAGAATTTAGCATTCTACAATTGTTTACGCCAAGACAAAAAAATTATAGAAATAAAATATTCAACACAGAATATCGAATAATCAAAATATGTATGCTTTCTCATATTTTCTTACAATTAGTTTTCCTTTTTTTTTTTATTCTGAATTAGTGCCTGACTGCGTTCCACCTGATGGTAAGTGGCGTATAGGTTCCTGTACTACTACATATTTTGCTTTCTACTAATATTACTAATGTCGATATACATATAAGTCTTTTTTATTATCCATACAATGTGTTTGTTATCTATTAATATCTAATGGCGTTTGTAGAAAGCAATCTTACTTTGGACCTTAGTTTATTTAATGAACTACCTTTTCAGCGCGAAGGTTAGCGTCCTTGGCCTGCTGCTCGCACATGGCGGCGCGGTCAAGCGCGTTGTCCTTCTCCAGCTTCATCGCCTGCATTTTCTTCTTGATCGCGTCCATTGTGGCGGTTTTTTGTTTCTACTCCCCTTGATGAAAATCTATGAGAAAACATTCATAAGTAGTGCTTTCGAATTAGATTTCGAAAAAATATAATATAGTATATTATGGGTATATTAATCACATAAAACAGTAGGTAGTAAAATGCAATAATCTCGGTTTAGCCGTAATGGCGTTACTGACATACATGTTCATACATACACAGACACACATACAATACACATACATAATAATAGTCCGATAATAAAAAGGAAAACAGAAAGATAAAATGATTCTTACTTTGTCCAATAAACTAACTGACTGAAACGAAATTTAAACTGCCATTATAAAAAGCTGCCTTAATTAATACATCAAACAACTATGAAAGATAGTACAATCGAATAGCAATCGCAGCTGGGCTATTTATGGTACCGAGGGTGCATTGCTCTTGCGTATGGGGGTTCAACGTTTTTTATATAGGATTTTTGTTTCTATGCGTTACTGATATCAATGATGTTATTTTAGTAACAACATTTTGGTCGACACCAATACATACTTACACTTCTACAATTCATATTTTATACTTTAGATACAGGAATATCAATTTAATATGTTTTTTAAAGTCTTAGTGCTCAAAACTATGTAATTATCATATTTATTTCAAAGGTTAAAATCTCAAACTAAAAGTAAAAACCGTAACATGAAATATACTGCATATATTTAGAACAGCAAGATAATCGTTCGCGGTAATTTTGCGATAAAATTGAACGTTAGTCTATTACGCGCTCCCAGACCACTAGAGCCGATAATTAGTTATGTTAAACTAAGTTACTGGTTAGCAATAACTCTGTGGTTATAAAATGTATATTAAGTGCTTATAAATATTCTTATCGAGATTGAATTATTCTTAACTTCATGGTTATTTGTTGTTCATAAAACGATTATGATAAAAAAACTGCAATAAAAAACAATTAATCTTACATATTTAGTATTTTCAACTCTACTTCTAGTACCTACACAATACTACGAAGTTTAAATAAAACTAGGTCTTTGCCTGCGGTGTATTACTAAAACTAAAAACAAAAGTAGGAACCGGCTTATGTGTAAGTACTACTACGGCTAGACTATTTATTATTCGGAGGCTGCAAGACTGGATTCTAGAAAGCTCTCTTTCCGAAGTTCTTACATAGCACGCGTGCCTTGCCTCACAACACGTAAATTCCTTCCCATAGAAATAAATTCTTTGACCATCTTGTTAATGTTTTCTTGTTTAATTATTTATTGAAATATTATACTTAAATTGAGTTTTTAAGCGGCTGTTTGGGCGCATTACTTCGCCCAAGTAGCGTAAAAAATCACAAATTATTACTAACAATAATACACTTGTACTTGAAAATTACGTTAAGAAGGATGAAACAAAAAGTTTCCCGTTAGAAAATGAATATTAAAATAATTAACATGTACCTATAGTATACGTATTTTCTGAACTCTACCTAACACTCTACCAACGCTGGATCATTTATTAAATGTGTTGTCATTTAGACAGCTCACTCTTTAACTTAAATGCAAGTGAAACCTCAACTTAAACTAAATAGTAGTTTCTTCATGTACTTTCACATTTAAATCTTAAATACTACGAAAACCTATGCATCCATAGCATTAAAATATGATGCTATGAAATTGAAATGTCACTAAACGTCGTAAAGTTTGACCTGCGCCTCTGGGAGGCTGAGATGTGATTCAATGGAAAAGCATTCCTTTGTGTGAATCATATTTCGCAAAAATGCGAGTGCTGAATGCCATCCGCTTGACCGGTCCTACGAAGCAAATGTATGGCCCTTCGTCATGCTTACGTAGTAGGTAGGTACTACATGAGCGAGCTTTAAACTTTGAAAATTGAAAATATTACAGTGTTACACTTATTTGATATTTTTGGTAGAATACCAATAAAACATAATTCGGTAACTTAAAACAATTAATATATACAGTTTCACTACATATTATAAAACAAAGTCCTTCATCGCGTCTGTCTGTCTGTCTGTTGCTGTTCGCAATAAACTCAATAACTACTGAACCTATTTTCATGCTGTTTTCACCAATGTATAGAATGGTTCTCAAGGAAAGCTTAAGAATATAGCTTGTCAAATTTTTGTGTACATATACTAGCGGAACCCGCGGTTTCACTCACGCTAAATCTAGGGACGAATCACGAACCCCAGCGAAGCGATATTTGATATACCTACATATTAATAACTTTAGTCTCAATGTGATATATTCTCACCACAAACGAGTAGTATTTGAGATTATTTGGACCGTACGTTCTGTGTTTTATAATGTGTTTGAATAATCGTAGAATAAATTAGCTACATCGCAAATTAAAAAAAACATAGTCTTTAAATTTTTAACATTATTCAATAACTACTTAAATAAATATTGTACCACTAGTTCTACTGCATAATAAAATAATTTTATTAATATCTATTTGTTTTTAAATCTGCAACCGTGTCTTGTATTAAAAGATCAATGATAATACATAATATGATTACTTTTACTATTATTAATTTCGAATATTCAATTCAATATATTTAATTATTTAATTTGTTATTAAAATTTATATTACTACACAAACTCTATATTATCTCGTATGTACGAGTACATAATAAATATAGTTCTGATAGCTGCATGAACATAGAGTATGCACAAAATTCACGTCAACTCATTAAGATTTTAACTAAATTTAAGGTAAGTTTAACTTTACAATGGTCAAATTAAATTTGCAATGTTTCAAAAATATTTTCTGAATTATTCTATACGTTATTATTCTAAGGTTATAACTTATAAGTATATCTTTAATTAACAATTAATAAACACACATGACGCTAAGTTTGATTGATAGGTAATTAGAAAATATCGAAAAATAAAACGGTTGTTCGTCTTGTTCGATTGACGTTGCAGGTGTTAAAAAAATCTAACTAAATGATTGAACACATTAATGCAGATGAAGGTTATATGTCACAGAATTCTAATTTCGAGTAAATTGAGCTTAAAGTTCGTTAGTTATGTGGCGGTTTTAAGGTTCAAAACTGTTTATACACCCATATCTAATACCAACATCTACGCATAAAACAGTGAAAAATAAAAAAATGCGACAGATCACCTTCATCCATTTACGTCTACATTTATTTCTAACTAGAATTAAATATATGCAAATACATGCATTCTTAGCGTATCTTCTTTGTTTGTTGTACTTCCTGATTACAAAGATTGCATTTTAACGTTTATCTTTACTATGAGATAAACTTATTTGCGAACTTTTATATTTTCCTTAAGAGAGAAAATTTAAATTTTTAAATTTAATGGACCTTCCATGCTTAGTTAGCATATAAGATTATGCTCTTATTCAAACTCTCGCCAGTGAATAATTAATCATTACTTTCAGATATTCTCACAACAAGGTAAGTAGTCTTCGATAATATGTCATCAGTAATTAATTGTTTTGTAAAATTGTGGTACATTTTAAGCAATCCAAGAAACATTCTTAAAATTTCTAGTATGTAAATTAAATATTTCAAAACTTCCATCCCCAATATTTAAAATGGACCTTAAGGGTCTAGGCTGTATTATGTAAATATCTTCTGCTAAGTATATAAAAAAGCTTTTCATGTCGAAAAAAAAAATCCCGACTTAATTTTTTTTTATCGCGCCAAATTGTTGTATTATAAACAACTAATAATTTTTATTAAGAAAAATATTTTATTTCAGTAAAGTGTAATGTCGAAAATAAATATATAACGATAAACTAGGTAATAATTATGCAAATCCTCCAAGGACTATCAGTAAGGTAAACACAGTTGCCAAGTTGGCACGCTTTATAACCTTAATGAATGTATGCTAAATATTATTTACTTATTATTGTCTTGTTATTATATCCTCGTACATCATTCAAAATATAATAAATATACGAAGATTGAACCGCTAACATCTAATCTAGTATACCTAGTATGGTATAATAACATCAAAGTTTAGAAAATTCAAATTCTTATAATTTATTTAAACATTAAAAATTATTTTATAAATTAATAATTACTCGAACCTTTAAACGCGTATGGTGTACCTATGTGAATCTAGTGAATCTGTGCAACATAAGATCATTAAATTTTTGGCACATGCCTACAGTTAACATTTTATCACATAAAGTGTCGAAAGTTTATATTTAAACAGTGTGGGATAGACTTAACTCATTTCTAATATTGGTACAAGCCCCGGACTCTGACATACTTTAACAGTGGAAGGCGCTCTTAAAATATCTTTCATTTAATAAATACTATCAAACCTCCGCATAAATACAGACATGTAGGTAGGTACTAATTAATTTTTCTCTTTGTAAATGTACAATGCTATTTTTTGTCGTTTGACATTAGGTCATGACCATATTATCACACTGAGCTAAACAATAAATGTTAATTTGTTTGAGTTTCAATATTAAAATATAAAATTCAAAAATATAAAAAAGTGGTGTATTTATGAACTAGTGAAAAAAATTAACTTTAAATGTCGAAACATATAACTTGTTTAAATAAGAAGATGACGTTCATATTTTATTTAAATATTTAATATAGTTAAATATTTTAAACAATATTTAATAATTAATAGTTGAAAAACTGAAAAGGTTTGTAACTTGTAAGTCGTAACATTTTTCTAGCGCATGCGTAACACCGCTTCCCGCGCTCTCCTGCCATTGGTCACTGTCTGGCGTATTGCCAAAAACGCGGGAAAAGTCGGACAGGAATCGTCGCTATTGGCTATTAGATTTGAAACCGAGCACCGCGATATTTTAAAAATAGAAACAAGAAGTAAGAACACGATTTAGGCAGACACTTTTAACATTTTCTCACTTATCAAATACTTCAAAAATATTAATAATACGTCTTTTTTCGTAATTTAAATGTTTTAAATTACTGATCACTAGTATAATAAATGCATTAGTAACCATTTATTCAAAAATTACACCCATTTTCAAAAAAACAGTCTCACCGTTTAAAATCCGAGCGTTTTCAATAATGTAATGCAGTTAAATTCCATTTCAATCACTTACCAGACAAAATAAATGCACCTTAATATAAATTGCCACTAATCACTGTACACTACACTAGCAGGTAGTAGTGGTACTTACATGTCGAGTCGACGCGTGCTGTGGTGCGACTGGCGTGCGGCGGGCTGGCTCGCCCGGTGTCGCCTTACCGCCGCGAAAGGAGATGGAGCCCCGCTCCGAGAATACGCACGTCAGGCTTCCAATATTTGATAAATAAAATTATTCCAGGGATCTTTTTAATTATCATTAATTATAAGTGTATGTCATTCGATGCTTATAAAATCCATTAAACATATTTGTAACAGAGCGTCATAGTTGCATATGTAGCGACTAAGCTCTTTAAACGGAAATTTAAAAAAAAGTGTAGGTCATGTGCAATCAAATGTAAAAAAATAAGAAAATAGATGAAAAAAGGATACGTTTAAATAAAACATTATATTATTCGTAATAGTCTGTTTAGCTCTATCTTTATTTATTTACAATATTCATTTATACGCCTCCTAAATAAATTATAGCTTGGTACTTGTTTTCTAGATTATTTGTAGTGTAGACTTGTAGAGACTAGAGACAAACACGTTGCATTCGTTGCACACTGCATGTATAAATAGATATATTATTATTTCTCAGCATTGCTATACTTAGAATAATAAACTTATAATAATACCTATTTACTGTCCAGTTTTTTTTTGTCAGGCATTCAGAGTACCCAGACGGTTATCATTCCGCAACAAGGTATGATAATCGCCTCGACATAAGTTACGAGATTCTGTCACATTTTGCCCTTCCCTTTAACGACCTACTGACCAGAAAATATTTCAAATATGCATATTATAACCTAGGCCATAAAATATTAAATATAGTGTCTATAGTGAAACAAAATAATGTAGAGCAAGTAATCCACATAGTGACATACTAGGTAGTAGGTACCTACTCTCACAAGAATCTAAAATGATAGTCAAATAGATTTTTTTGGTTCAGCAAGTTAAGCCATGTAGGTACTTAAATAAATTAGTGATTTTTTATTTATTCAAATTAAAATAAAAACTTTCTTTTATGGTCAGTTCGGTCTATTGGGAAACTACGGACGAGTCAGCATCCGTACTTTTAAGAATATTTTTTATTCAGTTTATTCATACATTCTTAGCTAATGATAAATAGCAAATAATATAGCAAATTTATTTGATACTTAAATAAAATTATTTACTATTTATTAGACCTATTAGTGATAGAGCTAGAGCTTTGCAATAGGAGAACCTTCTCTTAGGTACATTGGCCCAAAAAATATACCTTTGTTTATTCTTAGTGTCGGCCCGTTGGAAAACTACAGGCGGTAAAATTATTCCTATAATTATTGATAGTCTTACATTTTCGAGCTTAAAAGAATAGAAAATTATTATATTCCTAACTTCTTTGATAATAAACACATCTGTATAGAAAAATGATAGGTTTATCAATTATTTACTTATTTGATGTATACAATATTCTATTTAATACCGCCCCAGACCTTATCAAAATAAAAAAATGTATTTTTTACTTACCCTACATTTAGCATAAGTATAGTAGGTATATTTTATTAATGTCATCATACAATTCAAAGAAGTATGTGTACGTGATCGTTTAATTGTGAAGCAAAATAATGAGAATGGGTAAATTATGACAAAATAAGTTACATTGAAACCGAAACATAACTTGATAAGATGAGTCATCAGACATACCTACTCGAGTTAAGGTAAATATTTGACCCAGATGTCACTTACGGCGCCATGCTTGACCTTGCCAGTGCTACTGTGCAGGTTACTTACCACTTCTATATTTGTATAAATAATTAAAATTTTATACAAGAATTTTAAACTAGATCCTTTTACTCCATAGCGCGTAGCGAATAGTATTTACGTTCACTTTTGACGAATTTAAGAATTTTGGAAATCGAAATACAATTATTATCACGATAATGAGTTTCAAACAAACTCGTTCGTTCTCGATCGTTTTTTAATTTTACTTGAAACCTATTGGCAAAAACGAGTTGCCAAAAATTTTCTGAAATTTAAAAGTATATCCCTTAATAATATTCCTGTAGTAGAAAATATCTTGATTACCAAGGAATATGTCGAATTAACAGTAAAATTTTACTAAGATGAAGACACTTAGTTAGAAACAGTTTGATAACTTACAACCTTAATTAATGTTATTGTTACATTATTGTTAGTGTGTAAATATACTCAACTCAACAACGACAATCTTTCTAACCCTGTTATTCCTTTCTAGCTGCCTGGAAGAAGAGAAGTCTGTTATAAAGTCCACCTTTTTTCTCAATTTTCTAAATGTTGTAGCCTGTAGGTATTGAAGTAGCTGCTCGTTACGTCAACATCACAGCTTCTACAAATTACATCACAGTAGGTATGTACGGTACTCATAAATAAATGTAAAAAAGTTCAATTTTTTATCATTTTTGTCGGTTTGTCTAAAACGGTTTGACAGATTTGATCAGGGCTTTCATTGGCCGATAGCTGTTTTTGTATGGAGAAGAACTCTAGCGAAGCGATAGTGATTCCCTAGTAAAGAACATAATACAGTTCTGTCGTTCCATTCCGTCTGTCGTTCGTCTGTCCGTTCCGTTCTGTCAATAGACAGAGCTATTACTTAGAACTTTCTACACATTACACGTTTGTTTAATTACAAATTGTAATACCATAATTAAAAATTAAAATTTGTTAAAAACCTCTTCATGACCTTAGTCACTTAGGTCAGCTCTACAAGAACACGTTCACGATACTATACCTACACATACGTTATACATACATGGCATACATATTGTAATGGTGCAACTTGGTTATGACGCGGTTTTGTTGAAAGAACTACTCTCTCCTTGTATCATCTACACATACCTATAACCTATACAGTAGTACCTTGGTTAAAATAATTATATTTGTATCTTATATTTTTTTATTAGTAGTAAAGATCAAATTACAATATGGCGTATACAGTATAAGCAAATAAAAGAAATCATAAAAGATATATAAATAAAAGTGTAACTTAATCAACTCTGTACAATAAAAGTTTTTTTCGCAAAATCTTACTGAAATAATTCAAAAGCCAAATTACTATTTTTCAAAAGTTCTGAGAGAGACAGAGGTCTATCTAATCTGTCTATCACCGCATCACAAGAAAACCATTGAATTCGATATAATTATAGCTGGATCTTATTATCTCTCTCTCTCTCTGATCTCAATATAAGATACTTTTAACTACGGAATCTAATTTAAAAAAATGTATATTAACCCTTAAACCGTACTTGGAGAGGAACCCGAGCGGAGCGAGGGTGAGTCGCTAGTACTTTATAAATACGCGATTGAGCAGGCATCATACAAGTGTAGGTATGTATTGTTTACTTAATCAAAAATCAATTTAATAACAAAAATGTCTTTGAGTACAAATTATTTCGAAGAACCTAACTGGACTTTTCTTTAAAGAATGTAATACACATGTAGTAAATATTCGTTAAGGAAGCGACTCAATGAATCACGTTAAAGATGAAAGCGTACAATGTGATTCATTTATTACCATACATGGCCATATAAGGAAAATGACCTCTAAGGCATTTATTCAAAACATGTTGTTCTTATCTAATACTCTTTATAAACATTCTTATGACTTTATATCTCTTCAAACGAAATGAACAAAACAATTAAAAAATATTAATGAATAACGTTTACGTTGGTACCACACATTTGAATAAGTTTAATTTTGATGCAAAATATTTATTAGTGGTTTTGACAAACTTCTTAAGGTAAATTTTATTAAGTACAAAGACGTCATTAAAAATATGAATAAGTGTCATGCTATAGGTAAAAATAACCATCTATCCATACGGAATCAGATATTTCTTACACTATTAAAGAGTCTGTGATCCCAGGAAACTTACAAAAACTTTCAACTGATAAATTTCAAAAATTGACTATAATGGCTAAAACTTTTCATTATAATTTTTAGTACTAAATACCTAATAAGCACTTTCTTAGATTTTCGCGAATATTTGACATTATAAATGAAACTACTTTTTCGCAAAATTAGCAATCATAGCCACGGGACGGTCTCTCCCGTGACCATGATTGCTGTAAAGCATTCGAAAAGTCGGGAATCAAAATCCAAATAAATCCGCGACAAAATACGAAAGGTCTACTTGGCATCATACTTGGTATCCCTTCTATATAATTAAAATCACTAATAGAGAAAGATTCAAAAAAACTATACTTAGCTTTTTTATTTTTGTATCATTACAACCATTTAAGAAATTGTCAATATAGTTACAATTTTGAAACTTTGAATTTTAATATGAGTAATTTAGATATAAATAGAAGGTTGAACAAAACAAAACAATAAATTAACCATTCCACAGATTCTAATGTACCCGTAACATAATAAAATAAGAAACGTAAACGTTTCTTAATCTATTAGGAAAGGAAGCACGATCCCATGAGCATATGGCCGAGCTATTTACAGCGCGACCGACCGCCTGAAATATCTGATGTCGTCATAACAACCCGACGTGTGGTAACGCTCGTAGTGCTTAAATGTTATCGGGTTAAAAAATATGTGTAATTGCATAATTTCTCTCACAAACACATTAAAAAATATACATGGCTCTACTATTTAGTTTTGATTTTAATTTTAACTTCCCATGACCATTGTTTTCTAAAAATTTAAATATTCATTAGACATCTATGTTAAAGACTAAAATAAAATAAGTATTTAACAAAAAAGCAATAGTTTCATGCTATGTAGAATATTTGCTTGTCTCTATGTTTCTATTCGTTTGTGATAAGCCACATAGTTGGATAATGGTTTATGAAATTGTAGTAGGTTATTTTATTCTGTAAAAGACTTCTTGGTCTGAAATTTTAAATATAAAATAACCTATCTGTGTAGAGTAAATTATGTTGATTTCATATAAAATATTAGGTATCTTTAAAAAACCTGAAAAATGTACATTACAAGTAATTCAATTAAGTAATTATTGCGTTACGCTATCGTTTTGTTTGAGACCTGTCGAGCGCCGACACCTAGTACTTCAGCCTTGCGTTTATAAAATGCCATGTTTGACTTGTTACTGAAGGCTAGAAAACCTAGATCTGACTCAGTCGAAAAGAACGTTCTCACACTTTGTTTATGTTTTATGGACTGGAAATTTGAGTCAATGATCTTATAGCAAAAAACCATTTAAAAACCTCAAAGTCTACGCAAATACGATGAGAAGCTGCCTTATTTAGATTTTGTATATTCTATATGAACGTTATCGACTACTGAATACTAACTCGTAGTAAGTACAATGATGTTACATCGCTATTTTAAGATTGGAAAATAGAAGTTAATACATACTTATAAATCTACATATGTGACTGGCAGTAGTAGCCCAGTAGTAACGCGCTTGCTCAAATAACCGAGTGAAGCAGGCTCAAATCTGAGTCTCGCACCTCTAATTATTTCTAACATGATTACCACTTGTCTCACGGTGAAGGAAAACATTGCGAGGAAACCTGCATATCTGAGAGAACCTAGCAAGTTTTCGGAAGACATGAAGTCTGCCAACCCGCACTAGGTCAGCGTGGTGGACTATGGTCTGATACCCGTTTAATTGAACGGAGACCCGTGCCCAGCAGTGTGACGCGGACGTAAAAAGGGCTGAAGTCAATAGACTACAAAATGTATGACTTGCCTCTATCTTTTCTTTTTTTTCTCTTTATTTATTATAGAGGGGTTTTTCTACATGTGAATGTCACCCTTATTGCTTACAAGTAACATATGGTATAAATGGACTAAACTACTTAATTCTAAGCTTTATTACTAATTTAACGAATTTATAAGGTATCTTGGCTGTCTTAGACAAAGAATAGGCTAACATACTACTACAATTTCCTACATTGTTTCTACATTGAAGTAATATCGATGAACTTTGAACTGTAACTCTACTATATTCATCTAAGACATGCACAGTCAACACATACGGCACAATTGGAAAAACTTACTTTGCCCATCATGTAACCAAAACAATTTAAAGGAATGCCCAGACCGAATACGAACTCTATCTTTTCTTAATCACACTAATATTCTGTTAAAAAGCAAGTCATATCATAAATAATAGTTGACTTAACTTGAAATCAATGTACATAAACAGGTATTGCTGGCATCTCAATGGTCATTAATAATAATAACTGCGACTAAGTTCGTATAAATATGGCATGTGCGACCAGGAGTTGTCGCTGCCAATAGTAATTCATACATTACTCCGATTCTCAAACTTGAATGTCATATATCTCTGAAACTGAATGTCCCTGCATATATAAATTTTCAGGGTTAGACCTGTAGCCTAGGTATATACACTTTTAAGCTACGGTCCAGTACCCTTAAGAGTAAGGATATGGGCGCCCTGTTGTAAAACAATGGATAATAATTAATATTGTTGACAATATAAAAGGTTTGCCTCAAAACCTGAGATCAAAATATAACCAGAACCCACTTTTTTTAGCCCACTTTTGTCATTTTGTTCTAGGACCCCATGAAATGAATGTATTTCTATGTATTTAAATATGAAATAAATGTATATTACCTACATGTAACATACCTAATTACAATAAACATACCAAATGTTAATAAAGTGCTAAAATTTTGTTCACTTAATACAAAGAAATGAATCTAGTAGATAGATACTGATACTACGACTAACTTCTACGATTACTTATACAGTATCCACAAATGCATTTTAATAAATTAAATTACATAATAATTGAATAGTACTGTATAACACTTTGATATTTACTGACTTGCAATCGCAGATGTTCGTAAGCCATAAGTGGCAATGTCGTAATAATGTCGGGCGCCGTCGGCCTGCAGCCTTGCGTATATCTGCCTTTAAAGGCAACCCTGATAACAAAGGCCTCACAGCTTTATAGCTTATTACTGAAATTTAATTAAACCTACTCTTACTTTAGTTAGTTTTTTGCGTAAACAACATTCGTAAATACATACATTATCCTTAATTTCTTAGCTCAAACTTTAAAAGTATTATATTTCTTAATTTCTTTATAAAAATACACCTATTAAGTCATGTATATTACCTACATTGGTTCCCTTAACAAAGCGTTAGGTACCTTGGTACCTTCTTCTTCTTCTACTAGGTGATAGTCTCTCTTACCCCTGATGTGAACCTTGTTGTATTGGTTATCATACTCCAGCCGGGTGTGCAGTCCAAAGATATTGCGGCGTTCGCTTCGATGGGCAATGCACCATGCGTGTTGCTCCTGGTACTTATCTGATTGATAAAAGAGACAGAGAGACAGAAGATGTAACGTTGGGTTTTAGAAAATAGTTCTGGTAAACGCCCCGTTACACAAACATTTCCATAAAAGGCGATAATCACAATGAAATAGAGCAATAATATTTATTATGTAGAGACTAGTGATTAGTGACCCGCCATCACCTTGTTCAGTTAGTCACTTAAACTATTAGATCTAGTATAATATTGTGATTTGAGCTGTTATACTAATAAATCAAGTGAGTGGTATCCTAATATCAAGGCCTATCCATCGGTTAAGCGATTTTTATAATTTATTTTGTACGTCTGTGCTCTCTACATTTTGGAATATAGCCTTTGTTAAAAAAATAAAAGCCAAAGTTACGCATTTATGTAGAGATGTAAAGTGAAGTTACGATTATTGATTGATTGCAGTTACAATCTACGTAGTATGTCAATCCAGTACCGGGTGCCGGTCTGTCGCGGCCTTGCCGATATCTGCCTTTAAAGGCAGGACCTCATGACAATTACCTCAGACGTACGGTTTAATCTTTATTATTACGTTAATGAGATACGTAAGCCTATACAATTACAATTTACGGCAAACTCTCTTGTTTCATTATCTCCAGCTCATTGATTTATTCGCTTATATTTCGATTTAAAAGGATCTTCGAATGTTTAATTTTTTTTTATTGTTCAACGCATTGTTGAATGTTGAAATACCTATCAATGAAGTATCTAATCTATGCGGCGCCATTCCAGACTAAAATCTGTATCTGTGCCAAATATCCAGATCCGTTCGGTAATTCTGGGCGTGTTTAAGTAACAAACATGCATCATTATAATATTTATGTGATTTATATTTATGCGATTACTTGCTACTGTGCTGAAGATTATGCTCGTAAGTCGTAGGTGCGATTCCGGCTTGAGGAAATAATTATTGTTATTTAATACGCCTGCTTATATTTGTAATTTATACATTGCATGTTACAATGTTATATTCCGCTTTTTCGTACAGTCAACTATTAAATTACAAAAATTTTATTGTACTTTTCGTATTGTTATAAATATAACTTTGGTACATACTCGTATATTAACGATTTTTATACCTATATAAACAATGAAAATCTGATGGAAATCTTATAGAAACATGAGCAATTTAACTGTGAAAAGTTACCTTACTAACAGAAAAATAATCTTTTCCATTTATGTTATTAGTAGGGTAACCCTGACTTTTGCGTATGCTATAAGATAAATCATACCGACTTTGCCATATGGCGAGCAACCTTGTTTCACTAAATACAGTGCATTAGGAACAGTTGGTCCAACGTAGCCGACTAAGCTAGGTCACAATGAGTGAAAACAGGGTCGTGCTGTAGATTTTGTGATTTTCATTAGACAAATTTCAAAAACGAAGACTGTATAATTTCATCACATCCGTCTGTTCGTATGAATAATGAAAGAGTATCTAATTTTATTCAAAGTCTAAATAAGATTATTCAATTAACGGAATAGGTAAAAAAGGCATCTATACTGTGATTCTATCATCTACTTTATAAATTTTATTTTTTTAATATTTTGGTGCCATGACTCCAAACGTCGTCTCCGCCATGTGCCGCTTGATGCGGCCAAATCTTTACCTACTAACATCATAGCACGACACGGCTCTGAGTGAAAACTTAATAAGTTTCTGAAAGCTCTACCATAATTATTTACGTTATACATTTTGATATACCATAACTAAAAAATTTTTCTAATAAGCAATTTACTAGACTATTGATTAGTTTTAAACTTTAACGTAGATTGAAAACTAAATTATTCTCACATTATATATTGATTATTAAAAAAATATTATAGGTATCACTAGTAAGAAAATTTAAAAGATAGCTAATATGGATTATGGAGTATGGGTTAGGCCGTTAGTGTAATGTGTAACCGTGTAAATAGACTCATACAGACTAGTGCAGTGGTGAACGTAATCTGGTTATCTTAAAGGGCTTCAGAACAACGAAGGCAATTAACAAATGATAAAACTCATGTCTTATTCTTATGAGAGGCGAAAGGAAATATAAAAACAAATAAACACATTTACTTTATTACTAATATTTGAATGAAAAGGATTACAAAATAAGTGTCAGATTATACAACACGATCGATTATACAAACATTTTTGTCCGTCTATCTGTTTGTTCCGGCGAATCTTTGAATCGGCTGGACAGATTTAGATTTTGCGACTTACGCTGGCTAATGGCTATAGCAATAAATAGCTGATGTTTATAAGAGCTTAAAACTTAAAACGCACCTAGAAACACATCCGAGCGAAGCGAGATTACAGTCGCTAATTTAATATAATGGTTTCCCAAATTTTTAAATACGCGTAACGCCATCTATTACTAAGTAAGAGAAACCATTATTTTTGAAGGAGAAAACCATATTCATTTAAAAATAAATTGTAACATAACCTTTACACACGAGCCGAGTCATTGCCCATTGGTCACTTTATACGTTCCCGTGACGTCAGCCTCGCCCGCGCCATTTTTAGGATTGCAAGCGTCACTGATAGAAATATTTACAAATTACAGGACGTAATAAACAGCGAATGTTTAAAAATGTTACGGATTTACCTTTTTTTAACATTTCATGAAATAATATAGACGATTTTTATCCAACCTTAGAATCTATTTCTATTTATTATACGGAAACTAGCAGACGTTACATTTACTTCGGCTAGTTAAGATTGACTTTACAAGTTTCGCTTTAAAATTCATTAATTTATTTATTTTTTCTTGTATTTAGAATAATAGTACCTAACTAGTAATTATAACTTATATTTAATACATAAGCGAACTACATATATCATCACAGTCAGTATAAGTATTACGAAAAAGCCACAGGACTTATTTTGATGAAATTTGGTATGATAGCTAGTTATCCCAGTCAACATATAGAAGAAATTTAACTGCGAGAAAATATCACATCTCTGAGAAACATATACTTACCAACAACTGTACTACATATATGTATACCTACATTATACATAGTACATACATCGCCACTACGGAATAATCTTTGATAATAATATTTTCTGTGATCGCCACAACTTCTATTGTTGCTAGGATATTAACTTTACTTCCGCTTCATCAAACATTTAAATGAGTGAAAAAGTAAAAATATAAAGAAGGCATAAAACAGCCACGAATAAAAAAGAATCAAGTTTTTCCTTGCGCTTACACATGACTCATTGAATAGGTACATAATTCGGTCAACTCGTCGCGTCGCAGACCACGGTGACCCTGTCCTGCAACATTCTTACAAATGCACTTTTAATTAATTTATGATTTAAGTATCTGTTTAATATGTTTTATAAATGCTATAACTTTAAGCAAATTGGCCCACTTATTATTATAAAATCGCTATTAAACGATTTTCTTTCCAGTCTTTAATTAATATGAGGTTTAAGTATTAAAAAAACTTGTATTTTACATAACATAATAAAATTCTGAGTCCAATCTACACATTGAATATTTTTTAGAATATAATTTCCTATAATCACTGTCAAAACATCCCTAATAATAATTGGTCCCTAAATATATTTAGGGGCGACTCGAACTGAACTAGTTTTATCTATACATATAAATAAAATTGGAGTGTCTCTTTTTAATTTCAAATTAACAGCTTTTCACTAAATGCATACGAAAGTATATACGATAGTAGCAACAAAAAAACAATTTTTAAAATTTTTGTGCCTGTCTGTTTGATCCAGGTAATCTCTGAAACGGCTGAACTATTTTTGACAGGACTTTTACTCACAGATAGCTAATGTTATAAGGCGTAACTTAGGCTACTCTTTATAATTTAGAACTCTTATGTATTTTAACTAGCAGAACCCTTGGCTGGAACCTAGGGAAGAACCCGAGCGAAGCGAGGGTGAGTCGCTAGTAACAAATATATACATAAAAAGAAATATAAGGACCGAAAAAATACAGAATGTCGTTAATTAACTTGTAACATCGTAAAATTTAAGTTTAGATTTTAATCTTTGTAATAAATGTTTCTATTTCGTTCTCTATTTAAATATTTAGTTAAAGACTATAAATTATCTGTAATGTTAACTAAAGTTTTTTTTAATTATTATGATATATTTATCTATGTAAGATATATATTAAACATGGTTTTCTTTATTTTAAGAAGGTCTTGCATGTAATAAATGAAACAAAACAGTAACGATTTGAAATTCACGATGCATTTATTACTTAAATCAATATAATTATCATTACTTTACGTCTTATTAAACTTAACTACTGAACTTTTCTATGATATTCTGGCGTAGCATTTCCATAGTCCTGCAAGTTAAACAGAGTCGACCTGTTTGTCACCATATATTTTAGAAAGTCTTGAATGTGAGATAGAACATGTTGTAGAGACTTCTCATCTAAGGCAGTGTATGCCAGCATCGGACCCAATTTGGCAAAAAGCCGCAGTAAATGTATAGATCCATATATTTGAGACATGGGAGTATCTGGGTACTCTTGCAATATTTCACTGTACTGAGGTCTTTCAAATTTGTAAAGAAGTTGAGAGCCGAGGGTAGCATTGAAATATTCCTTTATACCTTCCGTTATATCAACTAAGACAGATTCTTTAGCTTGGTTATGTGATTTGCTTGATTTCTTAAATGCCAAATAGTTGTCAACAATTTGTGATACAGTTAGCTTTGCAGGCAAAATGGCTAATTTTTGCTGTCTGGTAATCACGTCCCAGTCATCCACAAGCCACACTTTTAGTTCTTCAGGTATTTTAATCTTCACTTCTACTTTTGATAAGTATTGTTCTTCAGATTCAATAGACAGATCAAGCCTACCACGTTTTTTCCTAAAAGATAAATACAAATAACGAATTACTAAAAATAAATATTAATATTTGGAATTGTCACTGTAATTGAAAGCGGCAAAACAGAAGATTTATTTAATATTAAAAAAAATTAACATCAAATAAATTATAATACAAGAAAAAAGATTTATTTAAAAATAATATTCCTTTGAAAATTATTATCATGTGAGCTTATTGAGTCATTTATTTTTATATTTTAGAATATATTTTATAATAAAATAATATTTCTAGAGAAATATCATACTTAGGTTGATCCGAGCCGGAGTCAGCTGGAGTATCTTTACTCTGAGACTTTGTTGCTTTTGCAGGTGCTGGTGTAGTTTCAGCATCTTTACCTGCAATATACAATATAACATTAAAATATATTTTTTAATTTTATATGAACATTGAACATTTTATGTTTTTCGTGGCCTATTACGCAATCAACATTTGATGATGATGTGTGTAGAGTGATGTATATCTTGTGAATGCTTTCTATCAGAATTTAAGCTGATAAAACAACATAGTCTAATTAATTTCTTGACATACCTGCTGGTGTAGATGCTCTCGATTCTTCTCTAGCAGGAGTTGAACTTGCTGCAGCTTCAGACTTTCGTCCTTTTGCTGGTGCTACAAATCAAAGAAGAATGATACTTGAGCGCATTATGTAAAACATAAACATTGATTATGTATTTCAATTATACTAATTAAACTATTCCACCCATGACAATAAGTTTTGACAAGTGCTATTAAAAAAAAAGTAAAAATATATGAATTTGAAACATATTTAATCTGTCTACATTCTATCCTTTTTCACTCCAATATGTTATAAAAAATGTAATAATCAAAAGAAATATTGAGATTCATCATAGTATTTACAAGTACCTAATCAGCTTGTATAACAATTTAATATTACATTTTTTTCTGAACCTATATTATTTGGACAATAAATTGCAGTTATACATACTCTTTTTAGTTTTTGCTGGTTGAGCAGAATGAGCTCTTTGTACTTCCTTCTGCCTTTGTACATTTGCTTCATTGTATTTAAGAACTCTGCTTTCAGGTACCCATTCATCCCAACTGTAAATATATAAAATAATGATTATTTACATAATTTTACAATATTGATATGAACTCTTGTCACTTTGTTGTGTGTATGTTATGTGTTTAAATATCATGTTTAAGGTATATGATTTTTACTATTTCTCAGTGAAAAATCATATAAATGAAGATGATAACTAAACACCTGAAAGATTCCTTATGCAGCTTTAACACTAAGTTTCAGGGGTTTCGAGGTACATAAAGTAACTTCTTTCTTACTTCTTATTCCAGCCAGCATAATGAATCAGGTATCGAACATGTTTGTCTTTTGTAACAGAACTTTTAAGACATTTGGCTTCGTAAATGAGCGGCCCATGGAAGCAAAGTACTTTTTCGCCTGGAAACAATAATAAGTCATTAAAATAAAAGTAATGTGTATAATGTATGATATGAAAACGCACATAAATTTACCTTCTGCAAATTTTAGCTTTGGTGCCATGTTTTCAATTTCATATAAAATATAGTTTATTTACGTTTACTTCTTCCATTCATTGAATATTGATTATTGATTGTTTCATGTTTGACAATTGTGTTGACAATAATTAAGAGGGCCCTTCCCGGTCGTACTAACTTCGACGCGAGCGTGCTCGAAAAGCTTGTTGTTTCATCCAGCGCAATGTTAGAATAAGAGGAAAAGCGAAAAGAGAGAGATAGCGCCTGAGCGCTCGGTTGACGTTCGATTACTTTCGCCGCTCACTCGCGGGTGGCCGCCGCGCGCGCCGGTCGGCCCTAGGATGAGTCATGCCATTCATAGGCCATTCATGATAATTACATCGCGCGCGTGCCTATCTTTTCTCCCTGTCTACTATGACTTCGCCCGTGCATAGCCGTAGTTTTGTAAATTTCTCTGCATGCAGGTACATAAGTACCTACATTTAGTAAATATTTTAGTATGTTATTTTTTGTCTAGTACGGACGTAGCGCTTGCCCTCGGAGATATTATATCATTGTGTGTGTTATATTTTTACTAATCTAGGTACCTACCTACTGTACGCGCGCTATTTTTACAACATGGAAATGATTTATAACATACTTATATTTCGTATTTTATGTACACGTATAATACCTCAAGGGCCAAAAAAAAGTCAGACATTCTCTCTAACAAAAAACTGTGCCTCAATTTCCAGTATAACTTGGCCTCGCTTTTTATCAATTTCCCGTACAATGAGAGATCTGCATAAACTGGTTTTGTATAGGTCGACTGGTCGTCGTACGAACGCACACAGTAGTCGGCCGTTACACGCGCAACTGAACTTTTTCTGTTCATCAATGATATACCTAAACAGACCATGAAAAAGTAAAGGTAAATAATTTATTCTGCTTATGGAGTACCTAGCAGTACAAGCAGAATAAATTCTTTATCTATCCAGTCTGTCTGTATTGAGAATGCTCAAATAAGGTAACGTACATACTTGTATACAATGTACGTACCGTTTCAATGACAACATATGTATGTTTATGTAGATACTAATTTGTACCGTGGTACAGGCAGTTGATCAAATACAGTTGGTTATTTTTTTTTTACTCTAAAGTATTTTGTTACACTTTATAAAAAAATATAAAATAAACTGGCTGTCGAGATGATTATTGACAGAATAGATTGAAATTTAGTAAAAATAAAACCGGCTAAGTGCGAGTCGAAGGGTTTCGAATCATTAGTATCTATAAAAACGGCAAAAAAATCACGTTTGTTGTACGGGAACAAATAAAGGAATACTTCAAGCGTGTACCTGTCGCCCTTATCAATATCGAGCGAAAAAAATCCCGTTTGTTGTATGTTTGCCCCCCTTTATTTGTTTTATTCTGTTTTTTTTGGTATTTATTGTTATTACCCGACTGCGAAAGAAGGAGGGTTATGTTTTTCGAGTGTACGTATGTATGTATATTTCTTTGGCATGCTCTAGAGCCTAAACGGCTTGTTGCGGCCTAAACGGCGGCGACTATGCGACGCAAGAGAGTGGTAATGTGTTTATCAGTCTATGTATGTATGTATATATGTTTCTTTGAAGCACTATACAGACCAAACACCTGGGCCGATTTTTATGATTCACTCGTCAATCGATTCCTCTTAGTCCGGCGAGTGTCACGAAAGACATGACGTTAGTGAAAATTCAATATGGCGACTACTGGACGCCATGTTGTGAAAATGGAAAAAATGAAAGTCAACAAACTACGTCTTTTCTCTCAACGTTTTTCGATTCGACTGATCGTTTAGGATCTATATCGATTTAAAAAAACTAAAAAGCTGTAAATAAAAAAAATAATTATAAAAATAAAAAACCTATCTGCATAAAAGTTAGGTACCTACCTAAAAAGATGAAAATAAGTTGACAAAGGAATATAAGTAGTATTGTGCAGTCGGAGACATACCTACACGTTTCACCCTTGTCGCGAAATGTACATTTGTGTACCTAGGTAGGTATGTCTCCGACTGCATAATACTACCTATATTCCTTTGTCAACTTGTTTTCATCTTTTTAGTTACCTAGCTTTTATTCAGTCGGGTTTTTGTATTTTTATAATGTGAGTGGTGTCAATAGATTCGTTTTAGTCGTGATAGTGACACTGGGTACATCAAAATAAAAAAAAAATCAATGAAGCGCGAAAATGTATAAAAATTAAATGTTTTCAAAATACATCGAGTGTAGTTATTTTCCAGAAATGAGATATTTTCCTACCGTAAAAAGTATCCTATATGTTGACCCTGATAACTAGCTATCATCATACCAAATTTCATCAAAATTTGTCCATTGGTTTTCTCGTGATGCGGTCACAGACAGACAGACAAACATTCTAAAAACTATAGATTCGGCCTCTGTATCGTAATAAGTAATAACTATTTAAATTAGAATTTTCAAAATTATTCAAGATTTCACTAAGTTAGAATTTTATTATAGGTATAGATATAACTTATTATAGGTATGTTTTATTGGAGTTTGGAATAGGAGATGCTAATAATAGTGAAATATACCTGAAGTAAACAATTTTTTTTACCATTCCATCGAGTATGATATAAAATAATTATTATATAGATACATGTGTATGTATACACATGTTATACATGTATGCATGTATAGACAAAACTACATTACTATTACATTGGAAAAAGAAATACTAAAAAAAACTGATAAGATTGAAATAAAAAATATTATTTAAAATTTAATATATTTTATTTTGTTTAGCGGCAACAGAAATACATCATCTGTAAAAATTATAAATGTCTAACTATCATGGTTCACGAGGTACAGCCTGGTGACAGACGGATAGCGGAGTCTTAGTATTAGGGTCCCGTTTTTTACCCCTTGGGTACGGAACCCTCAAAATATTATATCCAATAGAATCTTCAATCATCGAATCTATCTCTCATTGGCATTTTGCGTGGGAAACGTGGGTCAATTAGCTCTGTAAAATGAATCATAATTAGGTAGGTATTCACTGTATCAGTCACCATAATAATCATAAAATAAGGTACATACCTATTATGTATATATTTTACTTTACTTTCCGCCTTGCCTAAGCCGTAATACATCATTATTCTCAACGTTTTCTTTGTTTTCGTTTATAAACCTGGAAAATAAAATATTATTTATTCATATGTTCATTATTTATATATAATAATTGAATAAGAGTTCTAAATGTCGTGGTATTTTGTCAGAATGCAAAAGAATATTTTGAAGTGAGTAATAATAGTAAGTTAGTACGAAAATTTTCGACATTTTTCTCGTGCAGACATTATAACCTTAGCAGTTTTTATTTACACTAAACACGAAAAAGGCTCAAAAGGGGTTCTGATGATGTTATCATATAGGTATTATAGGTATATATGACAGCTTGGTTTAGCAACGCCTCGACATCCGAGATGACTTATGTAGGCTATGGTATATATATCTAATACATAGACATACACTACACCTAATATGAACATCTTTTCCAATCTCCTTAGTGTCTTCTCCATTCTACGTGACATTGGCGAAGTAATCTGTGCTCAACTGGCACGCTTAGAAGCCATAACAAGAAAATTGAATTGAACATCTTTTAATTTTTTTTTATTTAATTATGTACCACACAAAAAATATATACATATAAAAATAGAAATTAGATACATTGTGTACAAAGGATGACTTATCTGATATCTCTTTCATAGGTCTCTAACAGAAACCCTTTAGTGTAAGAAAAGAAAGTATATTTAGCAAAAATTTGGGTGCGGTGTAGGTACCTATAAACTACAAAGAATAATTATTATATAATAAATAAAAAAGTGCAAAAATAAATATATAATATTAATATATACATACATACATACATTTACATAAGAAATACATTATATAATAAGAAAATAATGTGGGAACTATGGGATCAACCTTCACGTCGCAAAAAAAAACAGCTGTTGTAACATGTAGGTATATTCACAGAACTCGATAAAATATACCTACTTTATAGTGAATTAGCAATTGTCGCAGCTTCGCCCGCGTTTCAAAGACAGGAAACCAAATTCTTAGAATTTATTTTTAAGAAATTAGATATTTTTCCGCAGTAAAAAGTATCTTATATTATGTTGACCCGGATACCCAGCTATAACTACACCAAATTACATCAAAATCCGTCCAGTGGTTTTCTCGTGATGCGGTCACAGACAGACAGACAGACATTCTATAAACTTTAGAATCGACCTCTGTATCGTAAATAATTAATTACTATTTCAATTAGATTTTCCAAAAAATATTCATTGTACAGATTCGACTAAGTTAGAATTTTATTATATTATGTATAGATTTTTTCGCGATTTTATGACGTTTGTTTTATCCAATACTCATTTACAGTAAAAGAAGCTCATAATGATGATTGCAAATAAAAAAAGTGCAAAAATAAATACATACATAATACATATAATATATACATACAGCTACAAACAAACTTACATACATTTACATATGTAGGTACATTATTTAGTAAGGAAATTATGTGAAACTATGGGGTCAACCTTGAATTTGCAAAAAAAAACAGCTGTTGTAACATGTAGTTATGTTCACAGAACTCGATAAAATGTACTTTATAGTAAACTATAGTAAATATTATAAACGAAAGTCTATAGTAAACTAGCAATTCCCGCGGCTTCGCCCGCGTTTAAAAGACCGGAAACCAAATTCTTAGATTTTATTTTATTTCTCAGAAATGAGATATTTTTCTGCAGTAAAAAGTATCCTATATGTTGACCCGGATACCCAGCTATAACTACACATAATTACATCAAAATCAGTCCAATGGTTTTCTCGTGATGCGAACACAGACAGACAGACAATCTAAAAACTTTAGAATCGACCTCTGTATGGTAAATAGTGACTATTTCAATTAGATTTTCCAAAAAATATTCAATACACAGATTCGACTAAGTTAGAAGTTTATAATAGGTAATAATATATATTTTTTCGCGATTTCATGATGTTTGTTTTATCCAATACTCATTCATAGTAAAAGTAGCTCAATACTCTTACTATTACTACATACTTATTTATACTGTACTAAAACTAAGATTGGTTTATGAAAATAGCCCCGCGTCCCGTTTGCAATAATTGAAAAATAGCTACCTACTTTATAAAAAAATCTAGGTACTTACCCATTTTACAAAATGACGTTTTACTTCTTCTCAATAGTAGGTTGCGTGTTCAAATCACGTCGGGGTCACCAGTCACCACTTTACAAGTTGAGGATGTTATCACTCAATTAGAAATAAAAGAGTTGAATGTAAAAAAAAAGTGTGTGTGTGTACTTACACGCGTTAGAAGTTATACTTCTTTGGCATCATTAAATAATACATACTCATTTTCGCAATTAGAACCCCGAGAAACCTCGAAAATGACTTACATGTCATTGTTGAAAAAAAACCGGATGTCCGCCATCTTGGATTTGAAAATGGACCTCATTTTCGCAATTAGCACCCCGTGAAACCTCGAAAATGACACCCATGTAATTGTTTAAAAAAAAACCGGATGTCCGCCATCTTGGATTTGAAAATGGACCTCATTATCGTAATCAGCACCCTGAGAAACCTCGAAAATGACACCCATGTCATTGTTTAAAAAAAACCGGATGTCCGCCATCTTGGATTTGAAAGTGAACCTCATTTTCGCAATTAGCACCCCGTGAAACCTCGAAAATGACACCCATGTCATTGTTGAAAAAAACCGGATGTCCGCCATCTTGGATTTGAAAATGGACCTCATTTTCGCAATTAGCACCCCGTGAAACCTCGAAAATGACACCCATGTCATTGTTGAAAAAAACCGGATGTCCGCCATCTTGGATTTGAAAATGGACCTCATTTTCGCAATTAGCACCCCGTGAAACCTCGAAAATGACACCCATGTCATTGTTGAAAAAAACCGGATGTCCGCCATCTTGGATTTGAAAATTTACCTCATTTTCGCAATTAGCACCCCGAGAAATTTTATTGTTGAAAATAAATATCGTGAATATAGTTGCAAGTCCTCTAAACTGTTGACTGTTAGCTAACTTCTCCCGTGAGAATTTTGTGTCCGCGCATCGAAAAATTTCACTCTCATACATTTTTCATAACGCGCCTAAAGAAGTATAACTTCAATAAACAATAAATTATAAAACGCAACAGCATTGACGAGTACCTACTACGCGCAGTCAACAGAGGCCCCGCCGAGCCCGACCCGAACGCGACCGAGCAGCGCTTCTGCCGCCGCCCCGATCCCGCACGAGTCGCCCCGCGCGTAACTCATAACAATCGCATGAGAAGGCGATAACATTGAACGAAAAATAGTGTGCGGCAATTTCATAAAAATTGTTCCGGGATATTCGTGTGTTTCAGTAAGCCTTACAAGTTTGTGAAATAAAAGTTTGTCGTTTAGATTGTTCATTAAATTTGCAAGGTTTCTGTGCCAATATTTTCTTTACTTTTAAAATTTACGAATACATTATGAACGCCTAAAGTTCAGGTTAAATTTGTTCAAAAAAGCAGATTTTTGGAGGTTTATACTGAATTTGTTTCTCCAAATTTTGATTTCTTGTTGTGATGGAAACATAGATATAGTGCACAAGATACCTATTAGTTAAAAGTTTCAAAGAAAGATCTATTACAACGCCATAATCACGAACGTGCGTTTGTATGAAAAGTAAGTCGGGTTGGGCCCTCTTAACATTAGACAGTTGACAGTAACCTGAAAGCACGGCATCGAGAGATGTACGTCGGCTTATCGTGATAATAGTTTCTATTTACGACCGTGGCATGACGAAAGGCTGGGGTGCTGTGCAATTAAGATAAAATATTATTCTGCCTTTTTTAATCCCACGTAGGTAATGCAAAAGCGTACTAAGCCCCCATCACATTACTCGAATTTATTTCGTATCTCATAAATACCATTAAATTATCACTTAAACGGCCGCGGCGTGCGCAGCGCACTGCGCAGGTCCAGTCTATAACAACGCCGTACAGCGGCGTAGACGCGAAGCTTGGAAACTTGTCATCCAAATTGTACAAATCTTTTACTACCTACTGAAAGAAATTGAGCTAGTTGTTAGACCGGGCGTACTATGAACTCTTATAGCATGAATACTATAATCAATCTCTAGTTTATGATTATCCTAAAATAAAATTTAGATGAAACATATGTCAAGGTAAACTATTCGTAACGTGATTGGTCGAAAGTGAAAAAATATATGCAAACGACACAAAAATATACATTAAAATAAATATATGGGAAATGACACGCGTACGCAGGCGCGCGAAACATGTTCGCTAGTTTTAGTTTAAAAGAGGATTCCTCGTACCATAGATTGCAATGTAGCCCATATTGCAATCTATGGTACGGGGAATCCCCTCTGCAATCCGCAAAAAAATCTCTCACAGGTATTATAATTAAATAGACCCATCGCTTCATGTGATGGCGCTTCAAATGCCATCTATACACAGAGCAAAGAATTATGATTTCTACGTGACATTGGCGAAATAATCTGTGCTCAACTGGCACGCTTTGAAGCCATTAACAAGAGAATTGAATTGAAGAATTATGATTAATGATAATATGAAATGAATGTCACAAACTGTGGCATGTTCCAAAAAGTTTAGATACCTATCGGTACAATTCTTTATCTCAAATTATAAACAAACAATTCAATTATAATAATTTATCTAAGTTTTTGGTATTTTTAAGGTAGGGCATTGTGATTTCAAGGTAGGGCATTGCCCCACAATGCCCCCCCTAGCTACGGCCCTGTAGGAGCACCCTCTGTTTGATGTGCTCGCCTGTCAAACGGCTTCTATTGTCGGGTACTATTAGATTCACGATATTAAAAAAAAATTATTCATCGTTTTTTTTAATTTTCTACATAATATGATTTTTTTTGTAATTGATTTGTTGAAAAAAAATCGGAAAATTGTTAATTGTCTGTTACCTTCAGGGTGATATACGTCTAGGGAATGCAATCTCGATCTCGCGAGATCTCGGCCTTTTTTAGCGAGATTGATCTCGAACGAAAAAACGACGAGATCTCGCGAGATTAACGAGATTGCGCTCGAGCATAAAAACGTCCTATTCGAACGTCCTATTTTTTTTAATTGATAATGATATCTCAGTTTAATAGTCAATGTTTTGTTTGTTATTAAAGAACTGTTTTATTACTAAAATATTTTTGTTTTTTGATATTAGAATAGAAGACTAGTTGTTTTTTTTTTCATTCGTTATTTGATAGATATGTACGTCAAAGTTTACTACTTAGAAATTTATTAAAAAATTATAGACAGATACAGTTCGCGTCACGTAAAAAGAACGCTGGAAGAAAGTGGTGGGGGGTGTGTTTGCGCATCGGTAAATTCGTATACGAAATTCCTAAGCCTATTCTTTTATTTTTGATCTAACCATTCGCTCACGATGTATATTGATTATTGATAGGTACATTGAAAAATATATTAGATAGAATGTCATTAAATAAAATTCTATTAATTAATAAAATATGTTTGATTAAGTGTATAATGTTTAATCTACTTACAAAAAATTGGATTAATTGATTTAATATATTTTTTTAATTATTTAACTGCATTATTATCAGACTCTCTCTTTATAAAACAATATACGTCAAAAATATTTTTTCACTATTTTTTATATAAAATCATTTCATAATTAATAACTTTTGTGTGCGTGATGGTATTTTAAACTGACAAACCAATGGCGAGCCGGAAAGCATGCGGCGCGTGCCTTGACGTCCCGCGCCCCGCGTCTTACCACCAAATTGGCCGATAAATCGCCTCTGCGCAACTTGACAGCCAGCGTTCTTTTTACATGACGCGAATTATACGTCAAACAATGTTTGTTGCATAAAAGTCTATTCAAAAAATTCGTGAAAATAAATGTTATCTTATAATACTCACAATTTTTTTTATTTTTTTCCTAATCAATTTAAATTTTGTGATAATTTTCAAAAAAAACACAAAACTGCCAATCTCGCGAGATCTCGAAATTGGCGAGATCTCGCGAGATTGGGTTCATAAAGATCTCGCTTGAGCCCTAATCTCGCGAGATTTGCATTCCCTATATACGTCTCACACTGATGGTTTAGCATAAAGCATTAGTATTTTCGTGCACGCAGCCATGTCTGTTATTTTTCTGTCATCTTACTGTTATTTTTATGTGATCTGTGCTGTTATATTGCATTTCATAAAGATTGTGGTGGGATTTCTTACGAAGAGCATGCAAGGCATAGAGTATATTGCTATATATATAATATGCAAGGAGTATTTAATAACATTAAACACAAAACCAAAGATGCGTTAAAAAAATTCAAATTGATTCGAATTCGATACCAACGAAATATATTTTTGTATATCGATATTTTTTGCCCATGCCTAATTTGTTATTGCAATTCCTTTACAGTTTACATTCTCTTTGGTTATTGCTGCAACTTCTTTCTAGACTGGCACGCTTTGAAGCCATCAACAACAGAATTGAATTGACCGTGGCTGCACATCAAATATTATGATACAATCTATAATATATTTAAAAAATATTGAATGAAGTAGAAATTAAGTATTTGATAATTACTACTACATACTATTTACCTATAATAATAAATGCCATTTATGTCTTATAGTCCCGTCGTAAACTTTATTCAAGTCCTGAATTCCCAGTATTATGGTCGGTACCTACCTACATTATGCTGTGAAGCATTTCTCTTAATTACTCTTAAAGTCTTGACCTATTATTTATATTGCGTCATGCACACACCCACTTTTGGGTCATAGTAATAAAAATAAACTCTAAAATTTTCCTTATAAGACACAAAATACATTTGTGAATTTCGTATGGCGTAACATTTTAACATACAATAATATGATAAGCGCTATAATCAGCGTCACTACGTTGTACATTCTATTTCTCGTCATAGAAACCTGAAAGTTTACTTATTATCGGTATTCGTAGAGACTACTGACTAGAGGCTCGTCCAGTGTCGCGACAACCGTTGGGCGCGCTTGTCGCTGTAGTTTTACCTGCCTTATTATTTTTCATCGCCAAAATGTCACAGCATGGACCAGCTTTTGATGTGAACGCAATGACCTTAACCAGATGGGTTTTGTCTCAGCAGAAAACGGCACCACTAGCTACTGGAGACTTGACGCAACTCCTCAACTCTATACAAACAGCAGTCAAGGCCATACAAACAGCTGTAAGAAAAGCCGGCATAGCTAAATTGTTAGTTTTGTATACTTTCTAATTTTATATAAGTAGATCACTTTACACCACATTAAACTAAATCATTTATTAAATTCGTATCCATATTTTAATGGCTGCAATCGTGAATACATATTATGGTATCATTGTTCGCTGAAAATAAATAACTAGTCAGGTTAACATATTTTTTTCTTCATTGTTTTACAGGCATGGAATCTCAGGAGATACAAATGTTCAAGGCGAAGAAGTCAAGAAACTAGATATTCTCTCAAATGAACTATTCATCAATATGCTCAAATCATCTTATACTACTTGCCTGCTCGTCTCCGAAGAAAACCCTAATGTTTTACAGGTAATAATGATCAATAAAAAATGTTTTACAGATTTGTGTAACAATATGTACAAGGACAAGTCTATAGTCAAGTCTATACATAATATACCTTATTAATAATATATACTATATAGAGCCATACATCTAAATAGCTTTAACTACCTACATAAAAAATATAAAAAAAATAATGAAAAAGAAATATTAATATATATTTTTTGCCTTTCCCTATTGGGGATAAATTTAAAAAACAACAACAATTAATATATATTTTACATGGGTACACAATATATTAAGTCCAACATCTTTTTAAGTATATTAAAATTTATAAATAACTGAAATTAGGTTGCTTATTTTAATTTTAAGCATTTATGACTCGTTAATTTTTATTATTTCTATATTAAGAGGACAATAACTCTACAACTGTAATACTACTTGACAATTGACGAGCAAAAGACTATATCCGTTCATCCATTCACAAATGTTATAATGCACCAATAAATTGGACATTTTATGGGATTTGGAAATAAAAATTCCTGACAGTCCCTACTACATACGTTAAAATATTCCGTTATTTAAAATACAATAAAACAATATTATTGATAATAATATGACTAAGAGTTTTAAAAGATTTAATTGATGCAATACATGAATTACTTGCGAGACTTACGCTTTCACCTATTTGAACTTTGTATCCGGCATTCTTTAGACTTTAGAGCGATTAATAACTTCGACTCTAAGCCTTGTTACTTAGAGATAATTTTTGGCTACAAAATATTCTTGTTCATCTGTTTTATCATTATTTACCAAGGTTATGAACTTGTATCTTAATTTATCAACCTTTTTGATAACCTGCTTATTATTAGAGTTGAAACACACCCACAAAATTAAAATTTCATGATGTTACGCACGAAAATAATAATTATTATCAAAAACTTGTTTTGATCGTTAACACCACTGTATAAAATACTGATAATAATAAGGTAAATATATTTTTTACGTACTTACAATAGAATAAATTATTAATGATATTTTAAATAATTTTATATAAGACTTATCTACCTTATTTTTATTACAAAATCACACCTTTACGATATTAATATTCAGATTATATTTATCATCAAAGTGATAACAGTGATGCCAACCAATAGCTTACATCCTTGTGTTTACAAAATATATACAATATACATGCCTAATTTTCACTACAAAATTTAATTTAAATTCCAGGTGGAAACAGAAAGACGAGGGAAGTACATAGTATGTTTCGATCCCCTCGACGGCTCGTCAAACATTGACTGCCTTGTATCAGTCGGCTCCATTTTCGCCATCTACAAGTTAGTTTTTTTAATATAATTAGCAATTTAATATTAATATTTTAGTATATAAAAGAAAACAACGATGTAATGAAAGCATAATTCATAATATGATAATATAGTTTTTCCGAATGAGAAGAAGGAATCAGTACAAACGCTAGCTTACAACACAAATCAATTGAAGTGGGTTCAAATTCCTGGGTCTCACACCTCTTATATTGCGCAAATCATATCTCGACACGATTGAGAGTAGGTCTAGGGGTTATTTTGGGGATTTTGGCGAATGGTTGAACAAAAGTAATAATAGAATATCTTTTCAGAAAAACAACAGATGGGGAACCGTCAGAATCAGATGCCCTGCGACCCGGCAACGAGCTGGTCGCCGCGGGCTACGCGCTATACGGCTCTGCCACCATGCTCGTCATATCATTGGGGAAGGACAAAGGGGTCAATGGGTTCATGTACGACCCTTCCATAGGAGAGTTTATCTTAACTGACCCGAACATGAAGATACCGGATAAGGGCAAGATATATTCTATCAATGAAGGTAAGCTTTTTTAACAGTCTTTTAGTAGAAATTTACATATCGTTTATTTTTTATTATTTTTCTCCATTTGAAATAAATAACACACACTGAATCACAAATATTATATAGGGTTCTCATAACTAATATTGGCAATGTGTTGCAATATGTCTGCAATTTACTAATCTTTTCTATTGATTAAACTTCAGTCGCGTAGAAAAGGACACACTATGCCATAACTTAATAGAGAGCATAATAGAGAGCGACCGACAACAACAATAGGCCGGGCAATACTGCAGGACATCCATCGCTCAGCGATCGTCCGGCAATATCGGCCATACTAAACATGATTGCCGATATGGCATATTGCAGCCACATATTGCAGAAAAATACTGCCCGTTTAGAAGCTCGTTCTAAAGACCGGAAACCAAATTTTTTTGAGTCGCGCGGTACGGTACCTCGCGGAACTAACGACCATCCTTCCCGTTTTTGCAACATTTTTCATTGATGCTCCGCTCTTAATGGTCTTAACATGATGTTGTATAGCCTATAGCCTTCCTCGATAAACGGACTATCCAACTCAAAAAGAACTTTTCAATTCGGACCAGTATTTTCTGAGATTAGCGCATTCAACCAAATTAATAAAAAATATCGATATTGAAAAGGATGTCGCTAAAACAACACTAAATACCTAGTTTTTGCCACCCTGAATTGGCGCGTAAATTTGACGTATTCCCCCTTTAAGTTTTAACCCTTTTAGTAATTAGTCAATTATATAGATAGCAAGTACTATATGTTCAATAATTTGCACAGGATACACAGCTGAATGGTCAGAAGGCTTGAAAAATTACATAGAAGAGAAGAAAAATCCAAAAACAGGCAAAGCGTACGGCGCGAGATACGTTGGCTCGATGGTGGCCGATGTGCACAGGACTATCAAATATGGCGGCATTTTCTTGTACCCTGCTACTAAATCCGCACCGAAGGGAAAGGTATGTTATACATAGAATAACATATAATTTAATATATGAATATTATCAAAAATAAGTATTACGTGTTTTATCTTTTGGAATAATTTTTAAAGATAAAATTAAACGAAAGGTCATTGAACTTAAAATTTAGGGTCATTGACACCAAATTCTCAATGTGAATCAAATGTTATGAATGTTAAGCAGGCGTCTGATTGTCGTGTTTAATATTAAAATTAAATATATGTAGATGGTTTTTCTTGACACTGGCAAAGAAATTACTCTAATAAAATAATCTTTAAACACTCCTATAAATTATAATAATCTGAACAATTTTATAAACATGAAGATTTTGAAAATTCGTGAATGAATTGTAACTCTTTCACACAAAATTAAATCATTATATATAAATCATTAAAGTACACGGGTAGAGCCGCGAAAAAATGCTTATATTAATGCCATATCCTATATGATTCCAGTTGCGTCTCCTATACGAGTGTAACCCGATGGCATTTATAGTGACGGAGGCGGGCGGGCTTGCTTCAAGCGGAACCAAACCCATACTCGACATTCAGCCTACATCCATACACGAGCGCGCTCCCTGCTACCTCGGCTCGAGACTGGATGTTGAAGAGTTGCTCAATTTCCTTCAGTAATTTAAGTACTATTAGTAGACTAGTCCATAGTGTTGTGTTACAAAGGGGATTAGACAGCTGAAAGAAGTGGTTGGCACCCGACTACTTATTTTTATATTACAGTTAATAACTTTAACCTCACTTTTTTAACTATTCATGAGATAGCAACTAGTGTTTAAAGTTTAAAGGTTTAAATTATTCCACAAAAATAATATATTTTTACTTCATTTGTATTTGACAGCATTTCCTTTAAAATCCTACAAGTAAAAAAAAAAGAATTAAATCAAAATCTATTGGTGATCGGCTACTCTAGAGACTTCTATATTGTTATACTATTGTGTATATAAAAATGAAATGTAAACTGATAGCAGATTATTATTAAAGAACATAGAAATTTTCCCTTATGACTGGGCTAGACTGTTATAAATATTATATATTTTTTATATTATACATATATGTATTTAACATTTGGTACAAAAAATAAAACAATATTTACAAATTACCTAAACTTTTATTTATATAAAACTAAGGCGTCACTTAAGTTCACTTTTTATTATGGAGTGTAAAGATAAGGAGTACTTTCTGATATGGAAGCAAAGTTGAAACAAATAAGCGGTAAATAACAGATGAAAAACCCACCAGAATGGTGTTAGTGTAGCAAAAGGGTATGATATGAATATAGCAGCGGTAAACTGAATGAAGTGTGATTAATCCACTAGCTACAGTGGCGCCACCAGAAATAATATTTTAAAATTTACTCTGATGCTAATGAGCGCCGCCTTAATTTAACGCATTTCAACTGACACTTGTCATAGACAGAGATTCCTCCTCATCTCTACCCTTCATACTTTTTATGATAAGTCATAGACAAAACCATTATTATTTTTGTTGTATATAGAATAAATATTGTTTAATCTGTGACTCACGTCAGTCTATATATAGTCAATGCCACTTAACCATAGATAAAATTACGAGGCTTAGGTAGTCAATTTTTGCATATATTTATTTGAGGTCTATCCTATGTAAAATGATGTAAATAAATAGAAGAGATTACGCAGTGAGGGCTACGAACTGGTGGAAAACGTCTAATATATGGTGGTCCAAATCCTGCGTGAAGAGCAATGTCTCCAGGGTGCTGCTATATTTCTGAACTTGTTCGTGATGCTGGAAATATATAAAAAAACATTTGTATAATTCAAAGATTTAAAAACTAAATGATTATAATAGCTATTAATAAATTTAATGAAATTGTTATTTTAACAAGTTTGTAGAGGTTTGAATCAAATTATTATGTGATTTGAAGGAAATAAGGATCTTTCTTGTTTTATGTTGTACTATCTTTAGGGTAAATTATAAAACAAACTGTTAGTAATGTAACAATCCACAACTGTATCTACTACAATTTGAAGTCATAGTAGTAAGAGTAGTAGGGTACAGTTCTTGAGGCGTAAGCTAAAGCTGAGCATTTGTGTGCGTGTAGTGTACGGATAGGTACGGCTGGAGGTACCGGTTTTAACTGGTTTTTGATGCGCGGCTATTGGCTTTTACACTCACTCACACTAATGCAAAGCTGAGCTTACGCGTCGAGTACTGTACCGTAACGAAAAAAAAGTAAAATTGAGCTGTCCTTTGGAGAGGGCTCCTTAAACATCAAAAACTAACATTTTTTCATGAGCCTCAAAAAAAAATAGTCGGTTTTTTTGCGCCACCCTACATATATAAGTTTAAATCATACGCAATAGCCCTCATCGTGGCAGTAGTAAGAATAGTAGAGTGAGGGTACTTAACAGTAGGAAGACCCTTATCATCGCAGTAGTAAGAGTAGTAGGGTACATACCAGTAGGAAGACCTGTGCGCCTTATTATCGCAGTAGCAAGAGTAGTAGGGTACGTACCAGCAGGAAGACCTGCGCGAGTCGCGCTCGCGTGGCGCGGTACCAGTGCGTGTGGGGGTCGCGCGCGTCCGTGTCGGCGCGCACGAGGTGCTCCGACAGGATCATGATGAACCGCTGGAACACGATCAGGAACAGCCGCTTCTGATCCGTGTGCGCCAGCTCTAGACGCTCCTCCATGCGCTCCACCGCCTGACACGATGTTAACACTCATGATCAATTACTTTAGCGTCTTAGTGTAGTATTGTAAAACAGAAATAAAATTATTATCTATATAAATAAATACTCAAAAACGGGTCAACCAATTCGGCAACTTTTTTTAATATTTTCGTTATAACATGAGGAAAGTCTTGGTTTATTTATAAAAATGGAAAAATTGCGAGGGGAAAATATTATAAAACGGCACAATTTTTTTATGATACAAAGGGCGCAAACAGGCAGGAGGCTCACCTGATGGGAAGTGATCACCTCCGCCCATGGACGGCCCTTGCAGATGCGTTGCCAGCCTATCAGGAAAGGGAGGGAGGAGGTAGGAGGGAGAGAGGAGGGATGGGGAGTGGGCCTCCCGGACTCTCACTCACCGGACGAAACGCGACAGCATAGCTGCCACTTCACGCCGGTCTTCTGTGAGAGAGTGGTACTATACGGGGCGTGCCAGCCCATTCGGCTGCTACCCGAAGGTAACAAGCATAGCACTACCACTATAGATATTTTTTCAACTTTTTTAAACTAATTTAAAGACAAACGTCTTTACGATATAACCGTCAGACGTTTGACAGGATGAAAGTTAAAATTTGACAATCAAAATCCATCCCCATTGTAGAATATAGGGGATGATTGAATTTTCATATACTGAAGTCGATCGTCGAGTATCGAATTTTTGTGTATAAAAAAATAAAGAAAAAAAACAAAAAGTCAAACCTCTTCAGTTGGTTTGTTGTGATCTTTCTTCTTTTTGTTACCGCTTTCATCTTCAGATTCAGAACTGCTCGAGTCAGCTCTGGCCAGGGCCTCTCTTGCTTCTTGTAACTCTTTACCTGAGAATGAAAAAGAAGCCAATATAAAATCATTAATTTTGTTAAGATATATCAAGATAATATCTCCAACACTTGTAAATAATTTCCAAAACAGTCTCTCCTGAGTACCTGACCATGATTTTTATAGTATAAAGCATTTGAAACGCCGGGAAGCAAAAAGACAAATATTTATTTTGATTTTTGTTTAAAATATTGAAACTATTTTTTTTTAAATATAACGATAAAACTACTCACTAAGCTTGGACACATGTTTATTCATCTTATCGATGGTCAAATGCAAGACTTCCCACAGACAGCCGTGAGTGAAGTACGGCGCCATTTCCTTAGAGAACAGCCAAGTAGCGACGGCGCTGCACTCGACTATTTGCGTTTTCAGCATCTTGTCAACCAAAACGCAGACCATTTGGCTGTGTCTCTGCCAGACTTCCCATACGTTACGGAGTACACAGATTTGGGCTTCTTCAGACTCCGCTAGTATCTGTTGAGGAGAAATAAGACCTTGTTGTACTATATAGAACTTATGAAATTAATTGATTAAATAAAAACAAAAATATTTCTTCACCAGCAACAAATTATAAGTGTTAATATCGAAACCGCAACAAAAACACTATAATTTTTATACCTAAGTATTGGCATTGTCAATATTGTGGACATTCCTTTAATAAAACAAGTAAGAATTATACTAAAGAATATTTAATTAATAATAATTTTACTTAAACGTGATAACGCTACAAAAAAGATAATAATGAACTAGATGAATGAATTCTTACAGATTGAGATATACATAAATCTATTAAATCTATATGAATAAATAAATAAATAAATATTATATTATACTTCTATTTTATAATTACGTTAGCAATACAATACATACCTTAAAAACGTAATGGAATTTCGATATAGCGGCGAAACTGTGGGAAATACTTTTGCTGCCCAAATTGAGGAGGGTTTGAACGAAAACGTCTATTTTCAAGGGATTGTAGGCGGTGTGGGCGGCCGCGGCGTCCCCCTCGCGCAGGGGGTTGGGCAGTTCACGCAATACGTTTAAGGCTTCCTCTGGCGTGCACTTGTTGCGGACACATGTCACTAACTGGTAAGCAGCTTCGGTTCCTGGCAAGGATGCTGTGGACCGGAAACAAAAAAGTGATCTGAATTAAAAAAAAAAGTCAATCGGATTGGCGTAGAGTATTGTAATAGTTAATTAAATCTGAAATAACTTACATTGCTTCCGATTTTAACTATCATAACAGAAACGAAACATAACTGTCACAGATTTTGTGTAGTAAAAATGTCGTGTAGTGTAGTAAATGATGTTTATTATATTTTTAGACAAACTAGATCTTTACATAATAGCCATAATCATATATTTAAACTACTAGGGGTAAAATATGTCTATAAAAATATCGCTTAGGTTTTAATTTTTTATATTTTTAGACCGTTAATTACATTTCTGCTTAACTTATCTATCATATGCTGATTAAGGTAACTCGCATGTCATACAATTGAGATAATTTATTCAGCAACCCCAAAACAATAGCAAGCCTGCTTGCACATTTCCACGCCGACACAATATTAAACAATTCATTTAATACACGCGTTTTAATTTGTAAGTTCACATCATGTGTATAATATGCAATAACATATTGTGAAGCACTATTAAATGGCTTATTATTACTCAAATGTTTGAAAATAAAAAAATACAACAATAGAAAAGATATATTTATATACATCGTAAGTATATAATGTGTGCATTATTAGTGCAAATTATTTTTAGAGAAGGTTTTATTAAATATGGACTGACAATATCTTAATTACAAATCTCATTCCCTTTAAAAGTTAAGACATTTTTATATTTACAACTTAATTTAAAGTACTAACTAGAAATATTCAGAAAACTCTCTTTGCGCATCTATCAAGGCAATCATATGAAAAATCGTAGCGAAATCACCCCGACGAAGCACTTTCCATCTCGCGTCGCGTGCCGGCGCGATGTTTCAGCTACTTTAATGTGGTTTCAAATCATTCGAATTGTCTTCATTATTATAATCGCATTCATAATTTCCTCGATGTAATATATTCGTTTATAAATTTTACATTCAAATTGATATTACGCAATTATTTATGTATTAAGAAAATTTCAATATCATATCACGCTGAAGCCAAAGCTTTTCACTGCAACTTATTCTATTTACTAGGGAATCACCCTCGCTCCACGCGGACTCTTCATCTAGATGCGTTTTAACAGTTTTAAATACTACAGATTTCTCAGAGACGTGATATTTTCACGGAATAAAAAGTATCCTATAGTTGGTCTAAATAACTAGCTATGTTTATACCCATCAAAATATATCTGGTAGTTTTCTCGTGATTCGGTCACTGTCAGACGGACAGACGTATAGATTTGGTCTTCTATAATGTCTATCGACAATAATAAATATTTCAATAAGATTTTCCAAAAATATTTAAAATTATTATCATACGTATAGATTTAAAGTAACGTTAAAGGTCGCGAATTATGCAAAATTGTTAAATTGATAATATAGGACGTAGGACTAACGTAATTTTATACCATAATAGGTATATAGGTTTCGGAAAGCGGTTGCAATTTCCTCCATCGGTATATGGTGTTACAACACCTAAAGTATTGTCTGTAGATTCGTAGATCGCTATACTGTTAGATGGTATCACTCATTTCCTAACAAGGATGGCACTTATGGGCCTATTTACGAGATATTACAATATATTATTAAAAAAATAAGCACGCTTATAATTATATAACAAGAAAAATATAGTTCTAGCCAAAAACTTGTACCTTTCCTTCATAGGATTAACGATTCCTGTCGCTCTCATCGTCAGTTCAACAGACGAATTCGATTACATAGACACGCGATAATATTTATGTATGATATAACTTTTTAATTTTTTCCTACATATACAAGAAAAGCCTAGCTATTTTCCGCATCGAGTGGGGTTGGTTACCACGCTTGGAACACGTAGGAGCCGTCAGTCCACGCTAACCGGTGCTGTTGCGCCGCACGCGTCAAAACTAGTGGTAAATATCGATCGTGCAGTGAAGTGATCGAAGATGCGGTCCACATTGCTGTGCGTTTTCTTTACACTAATTGTAAGTATAATCAGCTAAATTATACGTCTCGAGCGCTTTCCATTATATATCATGTTGAAAACAGACATTTCTAATGCTATTTACAAATAGAGATTGAATTAGTTATTATGCAGCAAAAATATTTATACACATGCATTATTTTATGTTTTAATTATTAATTTTGATAATTTAGTCACTCAAAAAATTAAATAAACAAAGTGTAAGAATTAGAATATAAACTAGAAATTAATTGCAAAAAATGTGTTTATTATTACTCCTTCACGATAAAACAGCTGGGCTGATTAGGATGGAATTTAGTAGATGGAATAATTCAATCTCAATAATTTATGAAAACTACGAAATTCATCCATGTTAGACTACAGGCCCGTGTTGAAAAAATTATGGGTCATTTGAACCACCAGGTGACCTATCTAGAACGATATAAGAGCATAAAATAATAAGATTCAGCACTATGCCGTCACTTGTAAGCTGTCCATCTGAGTGCAGGTGAGAATTCAAAAGTACAGGTAGAGTGAGTACATTTTGGTCATATATTTTTGTACGGCATTCTTACCATCGATAGATCCGGAATATCGATAACATCGATAGTTGCGGAATAATGGATTAGAAGCAGTATTGAAATAGTATGAAACTGATGCCGTACAAAATGACCAAATTTAGCCTGGAAATTGTCGGAAAATAAAAAAGAATTCCGACTTTGTGGCGCACCATTTTTTTACGGCACTACGCGTTTTCTTATTATTTTTCATGGATCTATCGATGGTAAGAATGCCGTACAAAAATATATGACCAAAATGTACTCACTCTACCTGTACTTTTGAATTCTCACCTGCACTCAGTTGGACAGCTTACAAGTGACGGCATAGTGCTGAATCTTATTATTTTATGCTCTTATATCGTTCTAGATAGGTCACCTGGTGGTTCAAATGACCCATATTTTTTTCAACACGGGCCTGTAGTCTATGTATCTAGTTATTATTAACTTTATTTCTAATACATACATTTTCTAATAAATAGTGCAGAAATGAAGCTATCGACATAGAGCACGCCCTTATATTACAATAAAGCTGATCACACGTGAAGATCAATATCACGGAGCACCGACCTCGATGTATTGTCTCTGGACGAGATTTTCCCAGCTATGTGGGCCATTAGACTAAGTTATCGTTCTATCTACGCACCCACGATTCAAATTTGTATTCATAAATTAAAAAAAAAACATATTTTATGCACAAAAGAGGTGATTTTGTTACGATTCTATTTGAATTGAAAAAAATTACAATATTCAATATTCTCTTTTAAGTAGGTGCATAATACTTTAATTTCAATTAATTCGATATACAAATATTTTTATGTACTAAATATTTTGATATAAAAGTATTTAATAGGCACATTTCATTATGTCTATGGCTAGGTATTAGTTTGCTACAACGCTTTATTTTATTTTCAGTCTTTTTTTTATCTTAATCAGAATGGGATCAATGTTACATTGGTCAATACAACAATTCGAAAAATATTCAAAATAGCATTGCCCTTGAAATAAAAATCGAATGTAAATTGCAAGTAATATTACAAGCTCCACGGCTCTTACACATCTAGGTGCAGATTGTATCTTAGTTGATAACAATATGTAGCACCGTAAGATGTTGCTTGCTAACACTTGTGCTTTCATTAATCATTATAACTATTTTCCTCTATACATAGTAAGCCTTAAAAAATATTGTCGTTAACGTCATAATCTAAATTATTATCAACGATTTATCTATTTTCAACTAGAGGATACATTTCATCGTTAATTGCTTTAGTCGGAAAAATTAAAACTATATATGTCCATTGGGAAATCGCGTCGCGAGGGTTGGATCGTCAAGCACGCAACGTTCGCGGCACGCCACATGAGCGCGCACTTTCCCGCCAACCGCCATTTTACTTTCGAACGCATATTTAAATATTTTTTCAGCAATTATAATCGCGCATTAATACTTTATTAATTCGATTTGTGTAAATATTTATTTGCTATTATTACTTTTCCAGATACAAAGAAAGGAGGTCCACGCACAAGGCGATGACTTCAGACCAACGCCGATTCCGCTGACCGAGTGGCATCATGACAGAAGGGACAACCATGCGGGAACTTTACACGAAACCTTCAGAACGGCATCGCCCCCCTCGGTAGCCGCAGTGCCAGCCCACTACTGGGAAGATGCTTTGAGACATAGCGTATATTTAACACTAGTAAGAGACAAAATCGACCAACTCATTGCCAAGGGTGACGTCATATCTCCAAATAGTAAACCGGATGGTTACGATTCGAAAGAGATCGATGATCACGATTTGTGGGATAAAATTAAATCTGCACCTTTTGATAGATTAAAAGAAGAAGAACCGGCTTCATTCGGAGATGTCACAATTATGGCAAAAGGCCGCCTCCTAGAGCGCAACGGAGGTTTCCTCTTTGCTGAAGATGAAAGGACAAAAGAAAAATGCAGTCACGATGATTGCATGCAAGATGTCAAAGCATTTTGGTCCGTGAAACGAGTGCGACAAAGAGATCACGAAATATCTCCAGGAAAATATCATTACGAGCTAACATTCTCTGTAATATCACAAATACCTAAAAAACAAAGAAAACCTTATGAAAGTCCTATTCGGACATTTACTGTTAAGGAAAGCTCCCCAGAAGAAATTTTTGAAAAACCTCAAGAGTACCGAAGATTTCCACCAGTCCAAGCCCATGTTCCTAGACCAGAACGTTCACTTTGGGTTCACAAGAATATAGCACCATCTAAATTTGTGGGGAGGAAACAGTATGTTTCAAGCTTAGACAGAATATTTTCATCGTTATTTTCAGATGATGATGATCAATCCTACGAATCACCGCCGACAAAGTATAAACAAAGTCCATATTCTTCTTCGTCTGGATCGCAATATTCAAAGATTGGGCATGTGGGAACACCTGTTGATTATCATCAGCAAATTCCCTATCCATATAGACCACCACCTGCTAGGCACTCTCGTCCACCACTGCAAGCACCGCCATTAAATCCTAATCAATATCAATATCAAGATATTGGTTCTGTAACTACGCCAAATAGTATACCATACAGTCAATATTCGTATGACCATAGACATGAATCCAGCCAAACGGTAAAGACAACACGTCCAGCAGTTTTGCCAACACCATTACCACCTGATCAATCTGCCGAAAGCATGAATCCTATGTCTATGGAAAACTCAAATAACACATTTAAGCCTGAAGGAATGAAGTTTCATAAAACTTATAATAAGTATAAAAATGCTCCAGTAAAAGTTAATTACTTCTCAGATCATGTAAGGCCACCAGTATACAACGCACCACCTGGCGTATTCGTTACAATGGATAAAAAACCTTTTAAACCAATGCCACCTATGAAGCTTGTTCATTCCAAACATAAAACAAATAGACCAATTGACTTTAGACCAAGCCCCCAAATTACGGATCACTCTAATGATGAAGATTTTTTCTCAGAGACCGATTTTAGACCAATGACAATAAATCTTTCCGATAACACTTCTTCCGAGAAGAGTGAAAATGATTATCACAGTAAAAAAGCCGAAAACAAGGTTCGAAAACAATCTTCTATACACAAAAAGCCTCCGAAAAAGCACGATTCTCCCAAGACTCAACGAATTACGACAGCGATTCCAGATATAATAACTGCTCAATCTACATATGAGGAAGACATTGAAAACTTAGCTTGGGCGAATATTTTGGGGTCTTTTGCAAAAACGACACCAATGGAAGCTCAAACACAACAGATATCTACGTTAGACACAACAACTCCTATGACCACTTCTACCACAGTAACACAAACAACTCCAGAGAAAATAGTATCAACGACCACAGAAGCGGTAATTGAAACTACTGTAATGACCACTGTTAAGCCTAAAAGACGTACACGACCTCCGCCAAAGTTCGTTAAAAATGATAAAATAAAGAAACATAAAAGAATAACGACAACAACCACATCTACAACGTCAACTATAGCGCCAGAAAGTACCATAAAAAGAAGGCCATTACAAGATTTGACACCCCAAGCAAGTTCTGCACCAACGGGTACTACAAAGCCGACATTAACTTCAACATCTACAACAACTACCACTACAACCACAACAACTACAAGGCCACCAACAACGAAAACTACTACAACACAACCCCCTAGTACAACAACCACCACCAAACCAATTGTTTCGAATCAAGCCAAAAATAAAAATCGTTTCCGTCAATCAACACTAATGTTAAAAGGAACTTCAGTCAAACATGACAAATGGAGTACAAATACAGTGCAGAAAAATCAAACCACATCGTCCCCTACTTCATCATATTTACACAGACGAAAGGGGTCTAACTTCCAAGGCTATATTTCTTCTACAACTCCTAAATTTATCGATGAAGAAAAAGAAAAAGTAAAAGAAAGCCACGCAGATCACAAGCTAAGTGCTTTAAATTCGGAAACACATTCTAAGAATGTCGAAACTTCATCACAGACCAATAATAATGAGGATACTGTAAATCAATATAAAAGTAATGACGTGTTACCATTGGAGAAATCGCAGCAAAATCAGGAAAATGATGAAGAAGAATCCAAAGATCACTCTGAATATATATTTCAAACTTCTACAACAGCAAGTGACAAGCCTGAAGAGCACGCAACGCCAAAAACAAAGAGTAAGTGCAAAAAGAAAAAACAAATAACAACAACCACGGAAGATTCTACTGATATAGATTTGGAGATATCTACGTCTACAGCTCTCCCTGCTACTTATGCTACCACTTCAAGTGTAAAAGATACGACAACAACCGAAAGCGATATACTACAGGAACTTTTCAATTACAGCTTAATTGAAAACGAAAAGTATTCTAAAACCGAAATGCAACAAGAGGAAAGTACTAAGCAAGAGAGTTATTTAAAAATGGACGATGACATTGAAGACTTCTTAGGTTTACTTCAAGGAAAAAATGACCATAGGGAATCGTCAGATAATGACTACTCTGAGGATGATGATAGTGATGAAGATGATGATGAAGACGAAAATGACAACGAGAATGATAGTAAAAACGATCATGATGATAATGACGATAGTAGCAGTGAAGAAGAAGACTATGAAGAAAGCAAAATACCTTCAATAGATGACGATATAGAATTTAATTCCGATGAAGACAAAAGAAAAACGAGAGACTTACATTACGAAAGCGATCCAAAAGACCGCCCTTACAGCTTTTTAGAATTAATGGCCATGTCATAGACTGAACTCTTACTTAGAACATTTAATTGCAGCTTTAAAATAAGTATGAAATAGACAAATATAGAGGCATTTAAGCATTTCTACTCTGTCATGCCACAATAGCAGCTGCTCTTGCTATGTAAATATTTATTTGTAGATAAGTGTAGGATAATAACATTTTTGTACACAAGTTAATAAATTTTAAATATTATGTGTTTTTGATTTTTTAGAATATGTGAGATATTCCAAAAACAATTTTGCTAACATATTAATTAAATTTAAAAAAGATTGAATAGGTTTTGTAACATACTATTAGAATTGCCAATTATTTAAAAAAAAGTTCATACCTGCACCTTCCATAGAGTATTTGTAGATAGGCTCTGGCTTTAGAGGCACAAATACAGATAATGGTTCTGGTGTCATATCCTTAATCCGTTGATGATAGGACAACCTGCATAAAATAATTCAAATAATTTTATCTATACACATAATAAAATTCTAATTTAGTGAAATAATGTACATTGAATATTTTTTCCAAAATTTTATTGATATTTATTTCTAAAAAAACAAGCTTATTTATTACAGAATTTATAGTTTTTAGAATCCATCTTTTTGGGAACAGGAAAACCACTGGACAGATTTTGATATGATGATAATTTTGCTTTATTCTGACTTTTGAGAAATGTGTACTAACTGTTAAAGTATATCTAAAAACTAACCCAAGTAGATAAAGGGTACTATATAGACATAAACATTTTTTGTCTTAGTTGTCTAATAATATAAAAAAAATATACCTCAAACACTTCCCAAGCACTTCTCTTATAAATCTAGGCTTAGGATGATCAGCATCCAACTGGGCACATGCTTCCCAATCCTCCCAAGACCATCTGTACTGGAAGTTGCTTAAATGATATGAGAACCAGTTCACCAATCTGTAACAAAATTTAAGTTTTATTTACAGAAATTCATTTTGTTACTATTAGAAACTTTAATTTTAGTTTATTTCTTTCATGACTTGGAAAGTTGCAAAGACATTAACACTCTAGGTCTTTTACCTCTTTTGCATTAGATTCATTCCAACAATTGTTCTTTGTGAGTTCATTAATATTTACATCTACAACTACTCTCTTACATCTCCTCTAGTAGCAAGTGTTGAAAATTATTAGTAATTGATCACTAATTATTTTCTCATTAGTTAATAATAAAAAAACATTACCAACCTGTCAAAACAAGCAATATTCATAGTATCAATTCTCATAAAGAGAATCTCGGTTGCTTGAGCCAATACTTGAGGCATTGTTGATGGCTGCAGCTTACACAGTTCAATGAGAATGGATCCATAGCATATTTCTAGATACCTTGGTGTAGGTAAGTTGAATAACTCAGCAAAAATAACTTCTACAACACAATACTCTAATGGGATTTTTGCCTTATATGGAAAGCATAACAATTGGGCAGCACATTCCTTTCTTTCCAAGTGATAAGCTTCGATTATATTATGTAGATGTTCCTCAATGAGGAATCGTTCTATAGAGTGAGCTCCAGGTAAAACAGGGCCATCAGGGCAGTCAGTGTAATCAAACATTCGGAATATAACTCTTGGCATTGGGTAGGTATCACCATCATTGTGTGGTGGCGGCTGAAAATAAGAAGTTTTTATTTCTGTTTTTTAATAAAATTGACTATATATTATAAATATAATCAATAAAGAAGTTACTAAAACTACAAGAAAAACCATGAAGGCATGTAAATCATAGAGCAAAATAAATACCTGTATAGCTGGCAATGTGTGTTGTAAAGCTTCACACAGTATGGAGTCAAAAGCAAGGTAAGGCCTAGGTATATGTTTTTCTGACCAATTGTCTTGTCTCAATTTTTTTATCTGTGCCCAAAGACAATCTAAATATTCCTCTTGTAAATGAGGAGAGTCTGCTGTCCATACCTTCAATGCTGGCCAGTGCTTCTTACTGCGCTTGTTCAAAAACACCTCAATTGTAACAAGTAAGTGATCTAATTGTGATTCTTTCTTTTCATACAGTTCTCTTCCTACCCATGGCAATGTTGATAGAACAGCAAATACAAACCAATCCCTCCTTACCTGAGGAACGGCATCCTCATTAGCACAATCTACTAATGTTTCTAATAGGGTTAGTAAAGATGATGCTGCTAGAACATGACAATTCACTAAATCAGATATAAATCTCAAACAATAGCGAGCAGCATTCCATTTTCCTGTTTTTAAATTTTCCTTAAATGTTTTAACAATGTAGTCAACAAATTCTCCCCCAAAATTGTAATTTTTAGCGTTTAACAATCCAACTAGTGTTGCATATATTGTACATTTTTCTGGCATGCGTATAGCGCATTCTGTAAGTATACGTAAAATTTTAACTCGAAATGTACTCAAATCTGCTTCCAGTACACTTGCTAAGCCCTCTAAATTGCTCTCCAAACTTGAGCTACTTTTCTCTCCAACTCTTAAAATGAGTGATTCTAGTCTATCCTCAATTTCTTGATTTTCCGATACACGACGTCTTTTTCTATGTAGGCGCTCTGAAATTATATATAATGATCAATTTATCTGTAAATATTTTAACCTATACTAACGTAACTTTCAATTATGCTACCATATCCATCTTCTTCTTCATGAGCTCGTCTACGACTCATAGTTTCCAAGGAAGTAATCGTGCTTAATTATATCACGTCAGTAAAAACAATATTCCTCTAAAAAAGAGGAATTAAAACTGCTAATAGAATAGAAGCAAATATCACAAAATTGACGCTTTAGTTATTTGACAGCAAATGACACAACAGCAAATAGATACCATAGATAATAATTATACGATCTTGGAATGTATATACTATACAGGCTGCGTTCCACTAAGCGCCCACAACGACCAAAATGCTCCTTTAGTCGTTCCACATAACGACCGCGGTCGTTGTGGTCGCGGCGAAAACGTCACTTATGACGTCATGTAAAGATGTGTAACTCAGCTCAGAGCCGGTTCAAATATTCAGCTCACAGCAACTTGAGCCGTGAGCTGCGACTCAGTTGCCAGATAAACGGTTCACAGCTCACCAAACAGCTCACTTGAGTCACTATTACCTAGTATAGTATTATGTGATCTGTGCTATTAGCATAGAGTATATTGCTACATATATCGAACCGCGCTAGCAATAGTCAATTAATATCCAAAATATTAGCTACTTACCATAATAAATTACGTATATTTGTAATATTAATACATACGACATACGATTATGCATACGATTTATTAAAACTGAAAATAATTTATTCAAATAGACTTTTACAAGCACTTTTGAATCGTTAATAATTTTACATTTTAAATTTAATTAAATGTCAGTGTAGTCAGTTTGTATTGTAATAATATACTTATAAAATAATATTAAATTCTAGCTTTAATATAAATAACTAGCTTTCGCCCGCGTCTTCGCTTGCGTGGTACAGGCTCCTATGGTAATATATATAAATATTATAATATAAAACTATGGTACCTACGTTAATTAAAGTAACGTTAAAAAAGTAAAACAAACTCACTTTAGCATTTAATAATTATATATAAATTATAATAATAAATATAAATATGCATGAAATTAACATTCCCCTATAATTGTGTAAAAACGAAAATATATCACTATTCACTATAATAACTTCGAAACGCTGCTTTATTACATATTTTATAATTGAGTTACATCATACATGTCATTTGTTTGAACCGCGTCATAACTGAGCTGTAGATCTATAAGTAGTCAAAAGTACCCAATAACAATTGAGCTGAACTGTGAGCCGGTTCGCAGCTCCAGCTCAAGCATATGACTCATGAGCTGAACCGCAGCTCATAAAAAGTCATTGAGTTACACATGCCTGTGACGTCATGACTTACGCTCACGCGAAGCTCGCGACGACCCATCTAAAAAGGTGGGTCGTCGTGATCGTTGAGAAAATTAGCGGCGTTTTTAAAAATCAAAAATGGCTACCGTGTTTACGTTATTTCATGCGGAAAGAAATATTTTAGTAAAAGTGAATGTTTCTGCAGCGGATGCTAAATATACCACTAATATTGAATATAAAAAATTAAATTATATTTTTTTCAATATTTAATCGATTTAAACAATAATTAATTAAGTTTATTTTCAAGGCTTAGATTATATAAGCCTTATCATATTATTAAACAATATAACCTAACCTCTTAAATCTTTTGAATTCTTTTTTTAACTCGCCGTTTGTATTATTTACCTTCACGTTCAAAACGCTCTATAATCCATTCCACTTGAGTTTACGACAATAACGCCATAGAGTATATTGCGCTCACAAGCAAGTGGAACGGGAAAAACTACGGTCGTGAGAGTGATCGTTGTGAACGCTTAGTGGAACGTAGCATTAGTCATCTATCATAGAATACTCTATATTGCTATTCATCTATGCATCAAACACAATTAGGCATGTGTAACTCAATGACTTTTTATGAGCTGCGGTTCAGCTCATGAGTCATATGCTTGAGCCGGAGCTGCGAACCGGCTCACAGTTCAGCTCAATTGTTATTGGGTACTTTTGACTACTTATAGATCATTAGATCTACAGCTCAGTTATGACGCGGTTCAAACAAATGACATGTATGATGTAACTCAATTATAAAATATGTAATAAAGCAGCGTTTCGAAGTTATTATAGTGAATAGTGATATATTTTCGTTTTTACACAATTATAGGGGAATGTTAATTTCATGCATATTTATATTTATTATTATAATTTATATATAATTATTAAATGCTAAAGTGAGTTTGTTTTACTTTTTTAACGTTACTTTAATTAACGTAGGTACCATAGTTTTATATTATAATATTTATATATATTACCATAGGAGCCTGTACCACGCAAGCGAAGAAGCGGGCGAAAGCTAGTTATTTATATTAAATATTTAAAGCTAGAATTTAATATTATTTTATAAGTATATTATTACAATACAAACTGACTACACTGACATTTAATTAAATTTAAAATGTAAAATTATTAACGATTCAAAAGTGCTTGTAAAAGTCTATTTGAATAAATTATTTTCAGTTTTAATAAATCGTATGCATAATCGTATGTCGTATGTATTAATATTACAAATATACGTAATTTATTATGGTAAGTAGCTAATATTTTGGATATTAATTGACTATTGCTAGCGCGGTTCGATATATGTAGCAATATACTCTATGCTAATAGCACAGATCACATAATACTATACTAGGTAATAGTGACTCAAGTGAGCTGTTTGGTGAGCTGTGAACCGTTTATCTGGCAACTGAGTCGCAGCTCACGGCTCAAGTTGCTGTGAGCTGAATATTTGAACCGGCTCTGAGCTGAGTTACACATCTTTAAACACAATATACTCTATGATCAAACATGAAACACAGAAACATGTATAATGTTTACTAAAATGTTCCTCGATGTTTACTAAATAATAAATTCAGTTTCATATTGTGTTATACAATATACTATCAAAATATAATATATTTTCTCTAAGCATTCCCGAAAACTATAAGTTTTGTTTTTATAAACATTAACATTTAACTCGGATCAAACTATAGCGAAGAAAATATAATCATTTTTAAGCTACATACTCGTTTACATTTTGAATTTTTAAAAGCATACGTATAATATTAATTATATAAAGTAAATACTTATGTAAGTAGAATGTCTTGTAATTATGCAGAAGGTTTATCACCATACGAACATAAAGGTGTTCTTGGAGTTCCAGAAGTAAGTTTCTTATAAAGTTATATTGACTGGTAATGCCAGACATTAATATATTTTAACAAATTCTTTAACCTAATAATATAAATACATATAGTATTGTAATGTTATATATTAGGAGAATGAAATGGTTCTTGAAATATATATTTTTTCATACTTTCTTGAATCTTGAAAAGTAACACTCATTACATTTTATTTCAGAAATTTGATTCTATACATAAACTGGACGAAAAATGTAATATACTAGCTAAGATAATAAGTGATAGTAAACATATAGTTGTGCATACAGGAGCTGGTATAAGTACTTCAGCAGGGATACCTGATTTTAGGTAATATTATTTATATTTAGTCATGTTGTTCTTTCTATTAATCTTTTTAAACATTTCTATGTTACTTTTTTTACTATTTGGTTATACTAAGCAATAAATTTTTTTGGTTTTTATATTCTAGGGGCCCGAATGGTGTATGGACTTTGGAAAAGGAAGGAAAAAAGCCCAATATCAATGTATCCTTTGCAGATGCTAAACCAACAAAAACTCACATGATACTCAAAAAACTTGTAGAATGCAAGAAGGTGAAATATATTGTTAGCCAAAATATAGATGGATTGCATTTAAAATCAGGGTTACAAAGAAAGTATTTAGCTGAATTACATGGAAATATGTTCATTGATGAGTGTAATCTGTGTAAGAGGTAATTTTATTTTTATCTTTGCAGACAAAATATTATATTATTTTTTAATGAAATCCCTTTAGAATATTGATTTGAATTGATAATATTATGTATAAACAAGGACTTTTTTGAATAGTTGTTTTAAGTAGTGTTTGTATACTTTAAAGTTTTTCTTTTAATACTTATTTTTAGAAAAGAACTAAAATACTACTAAAAATACTAAAAACTTTAAGAAAAGTAATATTAAAAAAAATGTCTTTATTGAAAAACAAATACATTGGTACAATCTTACACAGCCCTAGCTCCTGAACTAGAAACCTGTGTTTCAGGAGCTAGTACCTTCCCATATCAAAGAATTCGCTTTCAATGTAACAAAAAAAAAGAGAAAGAAACAAAAAATAAAATAAAAAAGGTTGTGTGTGTGTGAGCGCGCGCGCGCGCGCGAGTGCGCTATTATTTATTCATTACTATAAGGTTTTCAGTTTCTTTGTATGTTAGATTAATAAGCCATTCTTTAAATATGGTATTATGAGTATGTATTTAATTGATTATTATTTTTAATCTATTTCATTTAGTTGTTGTCGGCACCACTGTTTATATGATAGGTACCTTTTAGCTGCAATAGTTAACATGGCTTGATTTTATACATTCCAATGTGCAAATTCAGGAAATAAATAGTTCCATTTCAAATTTAGTTTCATTAAAGTGGTAGTGCCATGCTTGTTACTTTATAGCGTATAGTACCACTCTCTCACAGAAGACCGGCGTGAAGTGGCAGCTATGCTGTCGCGTTTCGTCTGGTGAGTAAGAGTCCGGGAGGCCCACTCTCCTTCCCTCCCTCTTCCCTTCATCCTCCGTCTTCGTTCCCTCCTCCCTCTTCCCTCCCTTTCTTCTTGCAAGCCTGGCAAGTCCATGGGCGGAGGTGATCACTTCCCATCAGGTGAGCCTCCTGCCCGTTTGCCCCCTTTTTACCATAAAAAAAATATAAATATTATATTACAATGTAATACATATTATTATAGTGAAATAATTATGTATATTGTACAGGCAATATGTCCGAAGCCAGCCAGTGGAAACTGTAGGTAAGAAATGCAGTGGTGTGCCGTGTGCGTCCGCGCTCATCGGCGCAAGACCCTGCCGGGGCCGGTTGTATGACGGAGTGCTGGACTGGGAACACAGCTTGCCAGAAAATGATCTGCTTATGGCTGAATGGCATTCAAGGTATCTCAATATTAGTTTTTTTTCTGCAGTAATGATATTGATGTGATACTTAGCCGGTTAACATGGATATAATATGTTATATTATTTTAGATCCGGAGGTCCTGAGTTCGAGTCACAGGTGGAACCAAGAAAGTTTCTTTTTTTTGTCATAAATAATAATTAATGACCTTTCAGTGGCCGTGTCCTGTCATCATTTCACCCACTTTTAGAGACACGCGTTGTGTTTTACACGCACTAAACTTATAATATTGTGTTAGATTGGTCTGCAACACACAGTTGGCTAATGCTTATAGCTAAACTTAGTGAAGTCATCCATCAGTAGTAGTCAGCCATCGTAACCGAAATCGGACGGATCGGAATTATGAATTAAATGTACATAAGTATTATTTATTTTCAGTATTGCTGACTTAAGTATATGTTTGGGCACAACTCTTCAAATAATACCTAGTGGAAACTTGCCTTTAGAAACTGTTAAGTATGGGGGAAAGCTAGTCATATGCAATCTACAGCCTACGAAACATGTAAGTGATTTACACTATCTATACAATTATTAAAATACAAACTAAGTGGAATCCTTACATTAAATATCGAAATTATAAAATTTTTGTCTGCCTGTCTGTGACCGCATCACGATAAAGCACTCAACAGATTTTAAATTTGGTAATTTTCATTATTATTATTTTTTTATTTAGTATTAAATGTAATTAATGTCTAAATCACGCCTTCCAATCAGTCTTTTAGCCGGCATTGAATTAAAGTTAATAATATTGTATTTGCTGTAATTTGCAGCAACAATAAACCAGAGACAGAGGAATTTTCAAATATTTTTTTTTATTATATTATAATATGTAGTTGGTCACGAATGTGTTATTTAAATTTAAATAATATTTTTATTTTTTCTAAATAATATTTTCTTTTATCAATCTTATTTTTTGCGACTATTTTTATTTTCAGGATAACAAAGCAGACTTAGTATTAAATTATTATGTTGATGAAGTATTGGAAAAGGTTATGGGCATCTTAGGAATAGAAATACCAGATTACAATGATGCAGATAATTTGACGAAATTAGCCGAAAATACTTTGATTGACTGGACTATTAGTAGAAAAGATGTATTGGCGTTGGAAAAAATATTTAAAGCCAAGTGTAAGGGAGTGAAGAAAAAGCGAATAGTAACAAAAAGTAAAAGAAACTCTATCGATAATAATGTAGCAAATGAAAATCTGAATTGTGATGATAAATCGAAAATTATCAAACTAGAAATAAAAGAGGAAAATCAATGTGTCAATGGAAAAATCAAAATAAATGAAAGATTACAATAAACTAGTTGAGATTTTAATATTTTTTTTCTTTTAAAACTCTACCAGTTGACCAAACTATAATTCGCGTCATGTAAAAAAAACGCTGGCTGTCAGGTTGCGCAGAGGCGATTTATCGGCCAATTTGGTGGTAAGACGCGGGGCGCGAGACGTCAAGGCACGCGTCGCATGCTTTCCGGCTCGCTATTGGTTTGTCAGTTTAAAATACCATCGCGCACACAAAAGTTATTAATTACGAAATGATTTTATATAAAAAATAGTGAAAAAATATGTTTGACGTATATTGTTTTATAAATAGAGATTCTGATAATAATTCAGTTAATAATTTAAAAAAATATATTATACGAAATAATTTAATTTTTTGTAAGAAGATTAAACATTCTACACTGAATCAAACATATTTTATTAATTAATAGAATTCTATTTATTGACATTCTATCTAATATATTTTTCAAAGTACGTACCAATAATCAATATACATCGTGAGAGAAAGGCTAGTTCAAACATAAAAGAATAGGCTTAGGAATTTCGTATGCGAATGTACCGATGCGCAAACACACCCCCCACCACTTTCTTCCAGCGTTCTTTTTACATGACGCGAACTGCACGTCCAGTAGTTTTGCGACGTTACAAGTACCACAAATGTTTACGAGATGGCGTTGTCCAAAAATCACAACAAGATAAAGTCTAAATAATTTTATTTGCATTTTATTAATTAAGTATTATTGTATGTGTTAGTATGTAGTGTTTAAAATAAACTAGTTTTTAATGTAACATTACAAGTAAGGTTTAAGCAAAATTTAAATTAAACTCATTAATTGAATAAATAAAATCTTTATTAACTTGTACATAATATATCTTAATATTTTATCTTTTTGGTATTATGTTGGAATGTTTTCAAATAATAACATCTAAGTATGCGCTTTAAATAAAAATGACTAGGAGTAAAAATTAAAAAAGTGAATGTATTAAAATTATTACTAGGAGTAAAAGTTAAAAAAGCTAGTGTATGAATATCCATAGAGCATATAAAAAAAGATAAATAATCAATATTAAAAATAAATTACATGTCATGGCTGCTTTTTTAGATAGAAAACAAATTTAGAAAAACATAAATAATAAGTAGAAATAGTTGATGCAAAATACTTTAAAAAAAACTTCATTTCATCATTTTTTCATCAAAAAATTGTATTACACATACTTGACTCAAATCACTCATTCTGACATTATTACATCGTCCTTTAATAAATAAGTATAAAAATAGCCTATTTATATAATTATTTAATTTAACAATTTTTATATTTAATTAAACAATTTAAACCACGCACGCCAAACTAAACATTTGCTCGCGTCGCATATGAGCACTTCATTGGCAATAAGGCACTTACAGCAATGTACATCTAAGTATTTATTTACAATTCTGAAAACAAGAGAACAAGACATACGATATTGGTTATATCCTAATGTGCATTGATGTTAGATAGTGGCTAAATAATGTTAGTACAGACACTTGTATAGTACTTACAGGGATGCCAACAAAATTTTTAGGGAATCGTACCAAGCACTAAGAAATATTTAAAGATAATCTCGAGAAAAACAATAGTATGGTTTGAAATTTTAAGAAAAGTATGTAATTGGTATAAAAATGAATGATTTAATACAATCATGGTCACGGATAAAGGTTTTAAGACTTACGTTAAGCTTTTACGGACAGTGTCTATCCTACCTGTGGGTAGATATGACACAAAATCTACTTAATTTATTTTATCATATAAATACCAAGGAAGACAGCCTCAAGTTATAAACAAATACATAAATAAATTCTTCAATAAAAAATCCTTGTAAATTGAAAGGCTAACATAGTCACTAATGGTAGCACTAAGTTGTCCACTTGGTCCGTCTTGGCTTCAACCAAGCCCGATACTGTGGCGGCGAATATTGTTCTTAATAGAGCATATTTCGCATTTAATACACCTGAAATTAATACAGTACATTAGACTAAATAGTTATCTCTTAATATATTTTCAATAAATATTAAATTTATATAAATTATTGTAATCATTAATAAATACAACGTAACAGAGAAGAATTATTTGTTTTTGTGTACTGAATGAATGAAAGAATTTATTTTCTATTAGAACTAAATGACTTTATATGAAATAAAAATAGCCTAAGCTCCATATAACAGCAGCTACCTGCCAGTAAAAATTGATCATACTAAAACAAAACATAACTATTGGAGTAGATGCAAAGATGTATCTCTTTTGCAACTTATTCCTAAGAAGAAACAAATTGATAAATAGAAAGAAAAAACTTACCAAACAACTGCAAAGCATACACTGTCCCTATTTGTGAAAGAATATTGAACGCAGTCCCTTCAAACGTTCTGTTACTACCTGCAAATAAATCAAAAGCAATCTAATCTAACCTTTAGTGTTATTAATGGAACATTGAAATTTGAACTGATAACTGATAGATGAAGCGAGTAAATGATTTATTTGATACTAGAACTTCGACGACACTTTGGTAGTGACCCTACCTTCTGCGCCAGCGGTTGCGGGTTCGAGTCCCGCTGGGGGCATTCACTTGTTGAGCATGAATGTTTGTTCTCCAGTCATGGGTGTTAATATTTATATTATGTATGTATTTCAAAAATTTATATTGTGTAGTATATCAACTATCTGGTATCCGTAACACAAGCCTCGTAGCTTACCACGGAATTAGATGGCGCTGTTGTGAAATGTCCCAACAAAAAAAAAGAAAGGGCTCACCTGACCATTTGTTGAAGCCATACTTAGAGCCAAACCAGCTAGCAGCAGTATCTCCTACACCAATTGACAAAACTCCACTTAGTAACTCTAATTCTCTATCTACTTTATTTGGGACTACCAATAAGGGGAAGGCCAAGCCTAAATAGAGATAGAGTGGTGTCATTGCAAATATACCACAATCCTGAAAACAAAAAAAGTTAAATTTTTGTAATTTTGTTAAAGTTTATCGCCGTCCATTGCTGGTCGAAAGCAGCTGCTGTTGCTAGGTTCTCTCACACATGCAGGTTTCCTCACGATGTTTTCTTTCACCGTTAGACAAGTGGTAATCATGTTAGAAATTATTCTGGGATTTGAACCAGTTTCGCCCGGATTCCCAGAAGCGCAACTCTGGTGACTAATCACTGGGCCACTGCCTTAAATATAAAATAATCGATACATTTATAAATAAATATACAATAATGTTTGTTTGTTTTTCTTTTCAACTGAAGCAAAGCAACAACCTTTATTACACAAAATTTGTATTGTTAATACTTAGAAATATGATTTTTTTAAACAATTAATTACCTTTTCATCTGAATAAACTAAAAATGCTGATTGTAATGCTGATGAGATTGGTTCTATACCAGATTTTCTTAAAGCCTGTAACAAAAACATGATAATATCATAATAACTATTTAGTATTTATTTCATATACATATTTTGTTTATTTACTTCTCATTAAGGACATTAAGCATATAATAATTAAAAATATCTTTGTTCATATTTATTTATATTTAGTTTCAAAGGTTATTTAGTACATTTCAATTTACTAAAATACTATAAGGTTTATTTTTAATTATATAATATAAATAATATTCTGTTCAACCATATCTAAACAATGCACATTTACAAATTACATATATAAAACAATAGATTTTTTAAATTACAAATGAAGAAATGGTTCAAATTTGATTGTGCTAACTTTCTTTTTATATTGTGTTTTATTTGTATGTACAATGTTTCGAATTTTTTTTTTAAAAAGTACCATATTCTTACTTCAACAAAAATCAGGACTCCTAAGCAAATTCCCGCAGCTAATGTCATTAAATTAACATCAAAAATAATCCCAGACATAAACACAAGGGAAGCTAGGACATGAAAAGTTTTCCTTGTCACAGTACTCGCTTTGAGTGCTACTTTAGTATGCATACATAACACACATACTGCAATAACTACTAAAATCAGCCAGAATGCGATAATTTCTGCCTGGAATAAAAAAAAATTAAAGAATTAGTGTGAGCTGAACCTTAATTCTTTATATAAAATTAAAGTAGACTAAGTTACTCTTTATAAAATAAGCTATCTCCAATTAAAATCAGTCTATTTTTTGTATAAGTACCACAAATAATAATAAATAATAATAAAAAAGCTGTTATATTTATATTACAAATGGACACTTATATTTTAATAGTATGTGAAATAACATTTCAAATATGACACCAAGATGTGATATTTTTCTAACATATATTTTCTCTTGTTAATGTTACAGTGACAAGTAAAAAACAATTTATTAAACAGTTTTATTACCCGTTTATTCTCCAGAAATATATAAGACAATATAATGATTAAACATTTAGACCCAAGGATGGAATGTAGTATAAGTAATACAAATATTACTGCTGAGCCTACTATATATGCAAGGGCTTTCAAGTTCCTCTGAGAATCTGACAGGATACATAATGCTGTAACAATTAATCCCACTGTTGATAACACTGTCTGAAAATAGGTTAGGACAATTCATAAACAATATTTTAAATACTATTATTCAAAAAGCACTATGAATAACTTGATATGCAATACATTTCAAAATTAAATAAGTATGGAGAATTAACCTTATAAAATAATAATTGTGACAGTAAATTTATTTAGAAGACATTAACAACATATTAATTAAAACAAACTTTCATTAAAGAATTGAAAATAAATCACCACTAATTGGAATTAATATTACACTTACATAAACTATCACTCCTATAAGCTCTGTTTCTTTATCAGCACTATGCAGTCCAAAGAAGAACTTCACAATACACATTGCGCAGAATAAAACTACAGATTGAGCCATTATCATTGCTTCTCCTATTGTAAATGTGTTATGAAATTTGATTATACTTAACCGGAGCATCCAAGCAAATAGCATTGTAGATGAAATGGACAATACTAAGGAAAACTGCAACCCTAAAAATGAAGTATATTTATATATTCATTACAAATTTATTTGTTCATTATTACATTGATTTACCTTAATAATAAAATATTTTATATCATTATATAAAATTGTAACTCAATTTCAAAAAATGAAATAATAATAACACATCATTTCTAAACCAGATTTAATGTTTATATTAATTACCTTAACAAATTTATAGAAATCATACCTTGTTGCAAAAAAATATGTGTTATCACAGTTGTTAATAAGCCAGATCCTACACAAGCTGAAAATGATGTTGTTTTAAAAACATCACTTGATGTGGTAACAAAATTAAAGAACAGCATACAATAACACAATAATCCTATTGAAGATAATGATATGAATTTATATAGAAGTGATACAATATCCAAACAAGAGTATGTGATTAAAATTGTTGGTAATAAAAATGGGCACCATATTCCATTGCTGTGCGATGGCCTAAAAATAAAATACTTATGTCTATATTATGCATATTAATTTATATCTTTATTGGGAATATTTTAAAATTTTATCTCTTACCTCGTTTTTATATCTGCTTCTTGTAAATGCATGGAAATTTGTTTTTCTAAATTCTCCAGGTGCTCTTTATATTTTAGTTTTATATTATCGTAAACTAATTTAATACTTTTAGTGTTAACAGACATTTTTTTAAGTTTATTTACAATTATAAACACTTATTATTAATCTAAGTTCACAAGTTATTAATTAATTAAAACAAATAAGTTGTAGTTAGTATTACTACTAAGTGCAAACCATGTGCAAACTGCAAAGCAAAGAGCATAGAGAAAAGTAATATTATACATAGAGAAAAGTAATATTATACTTTTAATAGAGAGCCCTCTCTACCGTTTTTTTTGCCAACACTAAACTAGCGCCATCTGTAATTTTTCACCCCATGGCCTATACTAGTCCTTCTGATATCATAAAAAATATATTTAAAATTAAAGTCGATCGATTCTAAATGTGTAAATATAGTGATGATATTATTATATCTATTAACATTAAAATAATAAAAGCAAGAAAAATATATACTTAATTAACATCACCATATTTACAAATTTAAAATCGATCTACTTAAATAATTAAGTAGGGTTGAAGACTGTCGTTCTATGTAATAAATAATACAAGAAAATGTTATTTTTAAACTTTATTTTGTATATTTTTAGTGTAATACAGTTATTGTATAACACAGCTCGCCGCGCGTGGCATTACGTAGAGCGTAGACATGAAGATCGTAGATATAAAATCTTACCTCTGGTCATACAGACACCCAAAGACACAACGGCTTAAGCTAGGCGTAATTGCTTAAACTAGACAACACAAAATAAAGCGACTTTTAGACTGCTTATTTAAAATAGTGTCAATATCATATAACTAAATTAAACCCAACTAAATTTTAAGATATTTAATATTTTTATTAAGCGTCAAAATAATAAAATTTAAAGAAGTTTAAAATGTCAAAAAAACAAAACAATGTTGCAAGCTATCCAATTCACGCATTTGTATAAATTTATTATTTGTTTGAAATGGTGGTTCACTAAAAAGTTATAATGAAATATATCGATTCAAATATTTAAATTGTTATTTTAAGCAATGAACAGTATTATTTTTATGTGACATTATGCTTATTTTTCTCAAAATTTAATAATTTTTTGCATGCAAATTTGTTTGGTATGCGTGTACTGGACTGCTGGATTGACGATTGCGACCGTAGCGACATCTCTTACACCGACTTATAGTCGCTGATAAATTTAAGCAAAAGTTTTGGGTGACACGCAATAGATGACACTACCAATTTTTTATCTGTTGTCGATGTTCTAAGTTTCCAGCCCCTGGCAAAGAGTAAATCAAAAAGTATAATATTACTTTTCTCTATGGAGTAAATTATATACTAGGAAACTGCAAAGTTCAATATTTACGTTTTCGGTTTTGAAATTGGAATTGGGATACACAAACACACATTTTAATATTGTTGTTTTTAAAATTTATCCCCAATAGGGGAAGGCACACATTTTAAAATATTTATCAATGACAAACAAATAACATTTCAACCGAATACTTCAGTCTTCTTGACAGCTTCGTACCGCGTACCAAGAGAATGTTAAATCCATCGTCCTGTTAATGTTAATTGTTTGTTAATGTTTGTGTACAGTCCCTTATGTAGATTTTTATGTAAATATATTAAAGGTAATAATATCAAATTGTAATTATTATAACACATTTAATTAAATTCTTTTAACATCTGTTTTTATGTATATTTATTTAATATTACATGTACTTTATTGTGACGTCTTGTTTGTTGTAGGTACAGATTATATAATAAAATTCCTCATCAATTTAACAAATAAGTTCCTCAGTGTGAATATCTCTTTTTAAACCGAGCAATTCTCAATCTTCACTGTGTCTTTTCCATTCTACTCGACATTGGCGAAGTAATTTGTGCCCAAATGGCACGCCTAAAAGCCACAGAATCAGCGTTAGCAACTTGAAGTGGACTAACTATCGTACCAGGGGCGTAAAATTATCGTACATGGATCGAAATTATCGTATTTTTTAGGATAATGTCTATTATAGATAAATAAATCATATAAATTGTAATATTGATATGCATGCAAGTACTCTATAGTTTATCTTTTTTAAACCACCGCTGTCAAATCAACAGAACACTCAAACCCAAATGTTTTACACGTGGTATACAGACCTGCGTACGATAATAATATGCTATCGTACATCGTACGTAGGCACAAAACTATCGTACGGTTCCGAACGCTGCATAGAATAAAGAACATGAGAATGTTAAATAACGCGTACGTTTATAACTCTATATGCTCATTTAATACGCAACAAATTTTATTAGATAATTTTTATATTAATTATGTTTTAAATGTAGTTTAATTTTACTTTTTATATATTCTTCTTATAGCTTATTCATAGTAAATTATAATTTATAATTTTATTTTATTCATATTATTTTTAATTTTATTGTGATAATGTCACTCGCGCCGGCCGGCATCACAGATTAAGTATTAGTTACTACGGCCGGCATTTTGACTCATTCTCATAGAGTAAAGCTCATTCTCATTCAGTCAATCGTTATTCGTTTCTTTAATCCTTTGAGGGTATTATATCTATGCTTTAATCTTTATTATTGTATTTCAATTCAACTGTCAAGTGTCATTTGTCAACATTGGTTTTGTTTCAATTTTCAACAATTTCAAGTCAAGTGATGATAAATGATTTGTGATTATAAAGATTACGTATTTATAGATTCATTACATTCATAAGTCAGTGAATTAGTGGCGATTTCACGGAGGAATCGCGATTTAGTTGAATTTAAAAACTAATTTAGTATTTTGTAAAAATTCAAAATGCTGCGGAATTTATCAAAAATTGTTCAATCACAAAAAGCTAAATTTGCAACAGCTGCAGCAGCGGCACCGAATCCTAACCCGGAAATTTTATATACCGGGGTAAGTTTATTTAGCTTATTAATAAAAAAAAACAACTTTTGAATATTGAAATTATTGTATTAATGCACGCATTATTTATAGAAAAAGATTTAAATGGATTATTTTGAATAAACTTAATATAAATTTATGCTGTATATTTATTTAAAATTGAATGTCTATCAGTTAAAATAGAACAAAGCCGGTTGTGTACTTTCGGCTCATCGTCACACCATACGTTTCATGTTGTTGACACTTGACCTTGATCCTTGGATGCCGTCTTCCCATAAAACTTTATGGCTCTTACTGCTAGTGCTTACACATGAAAACGACAATCGTATGACTCTTAATTTTAAAATTTCCTTTTAAAGCTAAATGCTTTAATAAAGTGATATTTTTTAAAAGAAACTAAATAAAATTAAAATACCTACTACTTCGTCCCTCGGTACTTCCTGCCAAACTTTTTGTAGCACCAAAATCCGTCACGTAATTAAAATAAAAAAATCTCGAAAATAGAAGTAACCCAAGTTACTCCTTATAACATTAGCTATCTGCGAGTGAAAGTCCCCTCAAAATCGGTCCAGCCACTTCAGAGAATAGCCGGAACAAACAGATAGACCAACAGACAAAAATTTTAAAAATAGATTTTTTGATGTAAGTACCGTATATACTTTCATATATTATATTAAATATCAAAATTAATTGCAAATTCCCTAGTCTTGATTTGACGGCAGTTTAAATTAAATTAAACAATATGTTAAAGTTTAAAATAGCATATCTAATTAGATAGCGTCTTGATATTTTTACATCAAAGATCATTGGACTTGGTATTAAGGGCTTTCGAAAACTTGATGTTATCAGAACCTGATAACACCATTGTTAGCAATTCATCTTTATTAAGTACCTCAGGGCTGTCGAAAGCATTGCCCGCGGGCCGCATGTGGCCCTCTGCATATATTTCCGCAGTCCGCGACATGTTTTCAAACTACCTCAATCACGCAAATCTTCCCGTCTTCACGGACAGATAAGTCTTACAAATAATGCGTTTAGCAACAACTAGGTACCTTGAAAGTTGTAACAACTAATATTGAAAGAACTGTAAAAACTAAACTCATAAGAATTAAATAAACTAATATTTATTGTAGTATTTGAATTTCTTCTCGAAACAACAATTAGTTTATTTTTCTCTGAGGCCCTTCAATGTGTGTTTATTTGTTATAGCCCTAGAGTGATCTACATAACTGGATAAAGGAAAACAATTAAATATCATTTGGCCAGTATGAAAAGCTTGCAAAATAATTTTGCGATCAACATGAGTACTATTTTAAGTAATTACGACGTACAATATATACCTATTTGCACGTTATAAATTAAATTATAATTACCTTTAACCTTGGCCAAGATTTCTTCGATAGAAGAATGAAGATCGAAGATCTTTATTATTTGAAATTAGTTCATATGCCACATAATATATTATCGCAATTCAATTTATAACTAAAACACTATTTTATAAATTTAAAGAAATTAACCATGGTAGCATTTATTTTTTACCTTATGTAATGGATCTAATGATTTCATAATACGAGTAATATTATTCATTCGTAAAAATATAGTCATTTTTTGAAGAATTTAGTAAAATTAATAACTAAACTTACTAAAATGTCGCATATTGTATCAAAAGGTTAAGGTCAATGATTAAATTTAAAAGCTATTCATTACCATATTTTGGACGGTTTCATCTTATCTCGCCCGAGCCTGATTAGAGCAATATTAAAGTAGCACCTACTGTGTGAAAAGATGTCAAAAATATCGCTACTGGCCTTGATGTGATATCAAGGTTGTAACAACAATGAGAACATGGGGAACATCAAGGGTTTGAAGTGTTTATGTGCGACTTTTACATAAACTCTTTATTTTGTGCTCGTACCAGTATACGCAGTATATCAATACTAATATTATAAGGCTGAAGAGTCGCGCTAATCTCAGAAACTACTGGTCCGAATTGAAAAATTATTTTTGGGTTGGATAGTCCGTTTATCGAGGAAGGTTATAGGCTATAATATATATGTATTATATCACGCTACGACCACTAGGAGCGGATCATCAATGAAAAATGTTGCAAAAACGAGAAGGGCGGGCGTTAGTTCTGCGAGGTATCATACTGCGCGATTTAGAAAGAATTTGGTTTCCGGTCTTTAGAACGCGTGCGAAGCCGTGGGAAATGCTAGTTAGATATAATAATTAATGTTAAAAGTATTAAAAACATTAATTTCTTGGTTTCTTGGCTGATGAAAAAGTCTGTCTGTTCGCGATAAACTCAAAAACTACTGCACCTCTAGGACGGTTTATAAGTATATAATTTTTAAGTTTTTGTATACATTTACTAATCGAAATAAATCTAGGGACGAACCCGAGTGAGGGTTAGTTGCTAGTATTATATATAAATTATTAAAAATACTATATACCAAGTTGCTTGTTTGTTATTTCAATTAGAAAATGTATTCTATATTCTAAAGACAGGCGAAATATTTTATGAGTTTTTTGACCGGTTTTTATAAATTTTTACCAAGATCCTACCAAATTTTTAAAGTCATGGCCTTGACTTTAAAAACTTACCTTTCGATCAGCTGCTTATTGGTATGCTACATACACGCAAACACACTTTTTTTAAAAATATAGTGAGAACTTATATGTTACGAACTTTATTATATTTATTAGCGACTGACAAAAGGAGCTATTACATAATATATCTAACAGCTGCTATTTGCTAGTAAAAGTCCCGTTAAAATCCAGCCGTTTGAGAGATTAACCGAAACAAAGAGACAGACAAAAATGTAAAAAAATGAGTTTTACTTATAAGTATCGTATTTAATACACATTCGGTAAATATCGGTTTTAACACTTTTCATGTACGATATTCTGATAAGCAGTATATTATAGTTATTATCCGTGAAATCTCAAGTACCTATTTTATCAAGAAGCTGATAGTATCTCTGTATAAGAAAGTAGTAATAAATAGAATATATTTGTAAAGTGAACTGATCGTTTCAATACTACTCATATTACATCTGATTATTATATGATACAGTATTTACCGCGGCTTCGTCGACGTTCTAAAGTAAACCTAATCCTCTTACATATATTAATAAATTACTTTCACTGCTCAATATTGAACTAAATCGCAATGCCTCGCTTGTCACCTAGGAAAATAAAATTTCATAGAAATCGGTCAAGCCAATTCGGAGGAGTCCCATAACAAACACTGTGACATGAGATTTTTAGATCTTATATGCCATATATTTGGCATGTTTCCGATATTCACGAATTCATTTTGAATAATATCATCGTGTCTATCTTTATTATCATATTTTATGAGGTTATTGAAACTGTGTTTATACAATACAAAACAACAAAACAATGAGATAGGGGTGGCACTCCATAATAACTGAGGGTGAAAAATAAGTCTTATAATAAAAATATACGGGGGGGGGGGGGGGGGGGGGGTATTGTTTGTTTACACCATACGTCGCCGGTGATTTAAGTTAATTTCTAAAGAAATAATGTAAAAGTCTTATGTATTTGCATTAATTATATAAGAATAGTAGCAATTAATTTTTATTGTTTTGTTCGCAGATTTTTATCAACAATGAATGGAGGAAGTCTGTCGATGGGCAAACATTTCCCACAGAGAACCCTGCCACCGGGGAAGTGATCGCAGATATCCAGCAAGCGGGTAAAGCTGACGTGGACCTGGCCGTTCAGGCTGCCAAGGATGCTTTTAAGTTAGTAATTAATCATAACAATTTTCTATCTCTTGAAAAAAGAGGTCTAAAAAGAGGGAAGCAAGAAAATAATTGAAATAGAAATGCATAGATACAAAAATAATCAAGGTAGAGCCGTCTTCGTAACCCTTCCTTTTGCTTTACCGTAGTCGGGTAAAAATGCTAGCTTTCCGATGCCATTTCATCTTTGTTCTCTCACGTTTTATACTTACACTGAAGAACAACTGACGATGACTAGCATGACACCAAAGTCTTGTGAAAAAAAAACTTTTAAGTTTTGTACACTCAAAGGTTTGTACAGTTAATTTTAATTCAATCGAAACATGATGATTATAATACTATATGGATCTTTATATTTTTTCTGATTGGTAACAGCTTCTTTATATCAGTTGTATTATTTTGAATTGAACCATAAGTTGTACTTGTTCTTCTTTTTAAAATAATCCCACTCTACATGGGGTCGGCAAAACATGTTTTCTTATCCTATTTTATCTATATTTATATACAAGTGGCACCGACTGGTGAAGTAGTAACGAGTTATGCCGGATCCAAGACTCGACGAGCCGTCACAAATTCAAACAATAATAGAGATAACTTGCTTCGTTTTTGTAGATACGCAGTTCTGGATGCAATAAATTAACATTAGGTATTTTGTTATAATTAGCAAATCACATAAAAACGTAAAATGCGATGTCAGTAAAAACTTACTTACAAAATATTATGTATACATATCCATTATATATAGGCAGCTATGTACGTATAAATAATAAATATATTAAAGTTGTTTAACCATTGTTTTAACAGTCTAACTCATATTTAATATCTAAGCTATGTAATTGAACTGTCTTCTCGTCAGGTTAGGATCGGTATGGAGAAAAATGGATGCTTCAGAGCGCGGCTACCTGCTTAATAAGTTAGCTAATTTGCTCGAAAGGGATAGAGCTTATGTAGCGGTAAGTAAATGTCTCGCCTAGCAGTCTTGACATTATCATTAATGCTTACATCATGGAAATCGTTCATGATGTCGTTAAATTATTAGTTATAAGGCTCAAAATAATTTTGTCATAATTATTGTCAAAGAAATTATTTTCTTTTTAGCATACATCACTTTTATAACGTTATATTAACGAATATTTATGTAGGTATATATTGATAGACGCCAGACGGTAGACCTTGTATTACATCATACATGTAATCTATACTATACTAATATTATAAACGCGAAAGTTTGTAAGTATGTAAGTATGGATGTATGGATGTATGGATGTATGGATGTTTGTTACTCTTTCACGTAATAACTACTGAATGGATTTTAATGAAACTTTACAATAATATAGCTTATACATCAGAATATCACATAGGCTACAATTTATAAAGATATTGTGTGAATTGTCCAAAATATGACGATAAGTATCAAGTAAGTAGTAAAAAATCTACCATCTGCGAGCTATTCTGGCGTGCGCTGCCAAAACCGCTAGAGTTATACATATGTAATGTATGATGGAAATGTTTATCTTAACAAGCGACTCACCCTCACTTCGCTCGGGATCGTCCCTAGATTTAGCGCGAGCGAAGCCGCGGGTTCCACTAGTCGAACATAAATATGTACATTACTCTTAGGACGAACGATTTATCAAACAGATAAATAACAAATTTATATGTAATTAAGAAAGTTACTTGAAGGTTGTTTATAAAACAATGTTTATTGGTATATTAGCACATCATGTGTTAGATATAATTGTCATTTATCATATGACCGATATTTTGCTAGAACTGCGAGAACTTTGCTCAAACGCAAAACACGATGACGATGCATATAATTACTAACAAATAACATTATATAATTGTTGTAGGTAATTTAAAAGTATAATACTAGAATTATTATGTATACATAAAATTAAATGCCTCGCAGAATATATTGCGAAATATGTTGTGGGGCTTTACACTGATACTCTTAGTTCACCCTGATTTTTTAGTATTGTTTGGATAAGCATTTAAAATACTGAAACGCAAAATACTGCTTATGGGTTCTGGATTATGGTTTATAGAGTAGGATGATTAGATGATAGAAGTAGAACTACTTTTTCATGTCATTCAAAGCAGATTTAAGGTTCTATTTCATGAGAAATATTTGAGAGATTATTTAAGGATATTAGATAGAAAATGACACATTACAATAAAATTACTAACTTATGCACGTTTTTCTTTATGTTGTGTAATTAGCATTAAAATAATGATTTTATAATAAATGTATAAATATTGAAACACTCAACATCAATCATATGATTTTTTATCTATGTTATTATATAATGTCTCCATATTTATTAAACAATTACCTATTTACTAGTATTTAAATCAAATATTTTAAACAGAGTCTAGAAACTCTAGACAACGGTAAGCCATTCCTCGCGTCGTACCACGTAGATGTACTGAGTGCTATCAAGAACCTGAGGTACTATGCGGGGTGGGCGGACAAGAACCATGGCATGGTGTTGCCAGCTGATGGCAAATACTTTGCCTACACCCGCCATGAACCCGTCGGTGAGTAAGCCTTCTTTTTTAGCGACGAATTCTTGTTTTTTTCGAATGCGTAATGGTAGTTTCTATATTATGTGTAGAGAGAGAGAGAAAGAGAGATTTCATCTAAATCTTCATAATGTACAAATGACGATTCTAAAGAGCTTGTTAAAGTCTATTAATAAAGAATATTTTTATTTGAATTGAATCCGTTCAGCTAATTTAGCGCGAAGGAGTAGCAAACAAATTATTATCATAATTAATACTTAAAATTATTCGTAACAATGCCGGCAAATTGTGAAGATGGTGTAAACTCACTTGGCCAGCGTGGTGAACTATGGCCTGATTCCCTTCGTATTGAAAATTGACCCTTGCCCAGTAGTGAGTAAACAATAAATAATTTAAGAAAATAAATAGAAGCTATAAAGCTGAATTGAATATGTAAGGTGTGTGCGGTCAAATAATCCCGTGGAACTTCCCGCTGCTGATGGCGGCGTGGAAGCTGGGCCCGGCGCTGGCGGCGGGCTGCAGCGTGGTGGTGAAGCCGGCCGAGCAGACGCCGCTCACCGCGCTCTACCTCGCGCAGCTCGCCAAGGTGACATTGACTTGGGATTTTGTCGCGGATTTATTTGTATTTTTGGTTCCCAAAAATATGCCTTTGATGCCATTTTGAGTTTTTGTAAATTGTGGGTAGGCACTGTCTGTAACAAGCAACAATATAACTCCCTGAGACGTCAAATACCTTAGCCTCTCCCGTGACCATGATTGCTGTAAAGCATTCGAAAGTCGGGAACCAAAACTAAGAAGTATTGTTATAACACTAGTTAGTAACAATGAAAGATACTGTGGTAGCTCAATGGTTACGCGCTCGCTTTGATATCCGAGGGATGCTAATTCTAATAGGGGCCTTGCATCTCTGATAATTTCAAGTGTGAATCATTTGTAATATGATTACTACTTGTTTTACGCTGGAGGAAATCATCAATCGTGAGGAAATCTGCACGTCTGATAGAACCTCGCAAGTGGGAGCCTTACACATTAAAAGAAATAGGTCTCTGTACGTAGGTTTGTGTGTTATATTTAGAAATTCTCATCAAATTTAGATGTCGTTCTTGTTGTTATAATAATCCCTAGAAAGATTTAAGTGTACGAAAATTGTTCTAGCTCTCATAGGAGCATTGACAATATTTGTGATTCGAGTCGGCAATTTTTTTGCATAATATTTGAAATAATAAATATTTTTACTTACATAACTGACCTCTTTGAATCTAATATTAGCTTTAAATTCACTTTGAAATTTTGAGTCTTAGGACATAATGATAAAAAATTGTGAGATGTTAAGTAATTCTAGAGACTAGAGTAGACTCTTTAGTATTATTTTTACAAAAAAAACAGCTGATGGTCTAGTATTGTACATACTTGTGTCGCAGGAAGCGGGCTTCCCGCCAGGCGTGATCAACATGTTACCAGGCTACGGCGACGCGGGCGCCGCCATCGTCGAACACCCCGCCGTCGACAAGGTCGCCTTCACTGGTAAGCAGTAAGCACTAAATAATCTAGATAGTTCTAGCCTGTGTATTTGTGACCACTAATTTACTAGGGACCAGCAAGGGAGTAGGTAAGTACTAATACCTACCTAAATACCTAGATATGTAAAACTAACTTGTGTAGGTATACTTACATAACTAGACATGTAAAAGTATTACCAGTTCAGGTATACAGTTCTCGAGGCATAAGGTCAGCTTTGCATTTGTGTGAGTGCAGTGTAGGAGATAGGCACGACTATGAAGGCGTAGCGCGTTGCGACATTGGTTTAAACCCGTTTTAACTGGTTTTTGATGCGCGGCTATTGGCTTTTAGCTATCACTCACTCTTTTAGCATCACAAATGCAAAGCTGAGCTTATGCCTCGAGAACTGTACTTCTTTTAGGGGTTAAAACCTAGGTACGTTTTCACTATTAGTATAGATTTCTTAGAAATGAGATATCTTTCTTAGGAAGTTAGGAATGACATTTTATGTGTGTACCTGGATAACTGACTATCATCATTACAAACTGTTTAGTGATTTTCTCGTGATGCGGTCAGAGAAAGGCAAAGAAACTAAAAATCTAAAATCTATAGATTAGGCTTCTGTATGACTATTTCAATAACATTTAAAAATAATAATGTAAAAATTTGACTCGGATAAATATTTTTGTATATTTAAAACTAGCATTTCCCGCTGCTACGCCCGCGTTCTAAAGACCGGAAAACATTTTTTTTTTCTGAGTCACCCGGTATGGTACCTCACAGAACTAATGCCCGCCCTTCCGTTTTTGCAACGTTGCAGCATGATGTAATATAGCCTTCCTCGATAAACCAACTATCCAACACAAAAAGAATTTTTCAATTCGAACCAGTAGTATCTGTGATTAGCGCGTTCAACCAAACAAACAAACTCTTCAGCTTTATAATATTAGTATAGATTAATATGCATTAAATTATATCTTCACACGAAGATGTTTTCCTTTTTATTTTTTATTTTTAAAATAATCATAAAATTATTAAGTATAGGTATTTTATATTTCGTTTAAGTGTTATAAAACGCTATCGGAAACATAAAGAGTGTTATGTACAAAACGCACGTACACTGATCTTGATTATAATCTATTTATAGCGGCTGCTATTCGCGTGGCAAACCGCTTACATAACTTGATTAGGGAGTGAATGAACTATACAAGATATTCATCTCCGTTTTGTAACTTTTGTACTAGCTGTTTACGTTTAAAGTATCCGTATCGGTATAGGTTTAGTGTTATTTATGTCTTTTTTCTATATTATTATATTTTCCTGATCTATAATATCTTGTACGCAATGGCTATTCACAATGGTCGGGAGAACATTATATATTTACTGACTGACTATACTAAAAACTACTCTGGTACGAAAAAGCTGAAGTTTTGACAATCTATATCTAGATACAATAATGATTGATCAGATGGATAATTATTTTTATCGAGAGAAGATATGAAAATTTGAAATAAATATTGACAATTTTTAGTAAATTAGTGTAAAAAATATTGTAACATACTATAACATGGTGTAATAATCCATAGTCAATGCTCTCCAAGAAAAGAAAGAAGATGCACATCAGACTGTCTTACTTACTTTTATATGATAGTCGGGAAACAGTTTGAGGGTTGACAAATATAGTAACTTTGTCACTTATGGTTAAAGTTTAAACAATGAAAAATGATATTTTTGACAAACTTTGACAGCAATTCTTTTAAAATCAACGTGCTTACTGTATTTATATACTATAGTATAATTCGCGTCATGTAAAAAGAACGCTGGCTGTCAAGTTGCGCAGAGGCGATTTATCGGCCAATTTGGTGGTAAGACGCGGGGTGAGGGACGTCAAGGCACGCGCCGCATGCTTTCCGGCTCGCTATTGGCTTGTCAGTTCAAAATACCATCGCGCACACAAAAGTTATTAATTACGAAATGGTTTTACATAAAAAAATATTTATGACGTATATTGTTTTATAACGAGAGAGTTTGATAATAATGCAGTTAATAATTTGAAAAAAATATTTGAAACGAAATAATTTAATTTTTTGTAGGTAGATTAAGCATTCTACACTGAATCAAACATATTTTATAAATTAATAGAATTATATTTAATAACATTCTATCAAATATATATTTTAAATGTACCTGCCAATAACCAATATATACGTCGCGAGCGAAAGACTAGTTCAAAAAAAAAGAAAAGGCTTAGTAATTTCGTATGCGAATGTACCCATGCGCAAACGCACCCCCCACCACCTTCTTCCAGCGTTCTTTTTACGTGACGCGAACTGTACCTTACTTCTTCTAATAATAATTTCTTAGGTTTACGCGAATATTTGACATTATAAATGAATTTATCTTTTTGGACTTTGTACCAGAGTTATTTATATTTTTGCTTCGAATGCTTTACAGCACACATGGTCACGGGAGAGACGAAGGTATTTGACATCTCTCATACTTGTTACAGACAGTACCTAACCCTAATTTACAAAAATTTCTAAAACGTACCAAAGTTATATATTACTCTTTCTATATTTTCATTGCATCCTTATGTTTTATTAGGTTCTACAGAAGTGGGTAAGTTGATCCAGCGCGGGGCGGCGGGCAGCGTGAAGCGCGTGACGCTGGAGCTGGGCGGCAAGTCGCCCAACATAGTGTTGGCGGACGCGGACCTCGACTACGCAGTGGAGCAGGCGCATATGGCGCTGTTCTTCAACATGGGGCAGGTTTGCACGGCTGGTATGTTTAATATTTAATATTTATAAATTTTTATTATGGTTTAAGTTATACGAATTGTGATTTTTTTAAATAGATTGAAAATAAGTATTTACTATAAAAAAAATAATAGTGCGTGTGTAGAAATTACACATGTCAGAAGTAAAACTTTATTGGCAAACTAATTTTTAAATCTCGTTTATATTTATACTAAATAACCCCGTCTAAGCTCGTTGAGAGAGGGAGATGGCGCGAAGGTCACACCCACGAGTTAGACAGAGTTAGAAATGTCACTGACTCGCGGTGGGCGAGATCTAACTAAGGCTAACTCTCCCCGTCTTTCAGCGCATGGTACTATGGACTTATTTTTTGTTTCATCGAGTTTGAAATCACAACGATTCTAAAGAAGTTTCACTTCAAAAAGTAGTGTATGTGCTTAATGCATCATATAAGTATAACTCATTCAATGGCTCTGGAACATACGATATACGTACGTAAGCGACAAGTCCGCTCTCGTCAAAACTTTTATTTAAACTTTTATACCGGCCTATTAATTATATTTTTTAATGTCAACCAAAGAAAGTGTAATAAAAATGTCAATATATGTTTATTTCCGTTGGTTATATAAAAGTAAATATGATGTATACAGGGTCCCGCACGTACGTACAGGACTCTATCTACGAGGAGTTCGTGTCGCGGTCGGCGGAGCGCGCGCGCCGCCGCGTCGTCGGCGACCCCTTCCGCCCCGACACCGAGCAGGGCCCGCAGGTGTGTGCTAGTTTACACTGTAGCAACGTAATTACTATAAAATATTAGTATTTAATTATATCTAAATAAACTACATAAATAAACTACATCTATATAAACAGAATGATAGAGGTCTACAGTTGTGCGCGCATCACGGAAAAACTACTGGATAGATTTCAATGAGAGTTTTAATTTTTTAGACACTTGGCCCTTATGAAAAAAAAAATGATTGCGATATCTTCATTTAATAAAAAGTTATTAAAGTTTAAAGAAACAACGATTTGTATATGCACTGCGTGTTCAGTGATGTATGTTTCCTTCTCGCGGAGTAGTGGGGCAAGCGGCGTAGCGCGCATGCGGAAAACTTTGTTAATATTTCAAGCAACGCGGACGAAGTCGCGGGTATCAGCTAGTAAATAAATATAGAAGTATTATATTTAAATATGTTTATTTATTTATGTAGTTTATTTATATATTATGTTATTTAGATGTAATTAAATACTAATGTTTTATTGTAATTAGGTTGTTTATAAGACATAGAGGTTTTTTTAACTAGATATTCTGAAGTTGAAAGATAACCCGAAGTTAGGAATGTTCTCTATTCTAAAGGGCTATTTAATTGTCATTTAAACTGTAGTATTCATAATCCTACGATATACGTAAGCGACACATCCGCTCTCGTTGTTGGATTTTGCTAAGTTCGGCAGGTCAATCGCCCTTCTACCTGCTTACATACACCGTGAACATGATAAAATGTAAATAAGTATTACTATAGTTATACTATAGACCGGATCTATAGTTTTTAGAATATCTGTTTATCTGTGACCACATCAAAATATTAATTAATTATTAAAAATCATTGAACATATTTTAGTAAATTTGGTATGATATGATAACTGGTTATCCGAGTCAATATATACGTTACTATAAAAGCATAAAGGTAACTTTTTACTTCTTGAAAATATTATTTTATTTCGTGATAATCTTGTCTATGATGATTGTATATAATAATAATAAAATCGTTTATTTCCATGAAGAAGAACCAGGAACAGTAAAAAGAATTTAACTTAATTTAAGAATTTAAGAATTATACTAGGTGGCTTAAATAACTCAATGGCAAAGGGTAATAACTAATCTAATATATCAGATCGACGGCGAGCAACACAAGAAGATCCTACAGCTGATCGAGAGCGGCAAGCAGCAGGGCGCGCGGCTCGTGGCGGGCGGCGGCGCGCTGCCCGGCGCCGGCCACTACGTGCAGCCCACCGTCTTCGCGGACGTGCAAGACCACATGGACATCGCGCGCAAGGAGGTACACACGCACACACACACATACACACACGCACACGCACACACACACACATACACACATGCATATATACGCACACACACATGCATATACACGCACACACACGTGCATATACACGCAGCCCACCGTCTTCACAGACGTGCAGGGCCATATATGGACATCGCGCGCAAGGAGGTACACACGCACACATACACATACGCACATATGTAATGTATGATGGAAATATTTATCTTAAACAAGCGACTCATCCTCACTTCGCTCGGGTTCGTCCCTAGATTTAGCGTGAGCGTAGCTGTTTTTTTGTTTCTCTAGTTAATTATATTTTTTGATATCAACCAAAGAAAGTGTAATAAAAATTTCAATGTTTTTATTTCTATTGTTATTTTATCACACACGCACGCACACATACATACATACACACATATACACGCACACTGAAGAACACATATAACAATTCACACATACACATACACACACATACATATACACGCACACTGAGGAACTCATAAAACACACACACGCACAGGTAAACTTGCTTGCTCGTTACTTGTAAATGCGAACACACGAAAAATATTATACAGGTACGTGAGCACATATACTTACTCACACATGCATTAATACCATGGACGTATTACCTAAGGACCAGTCATAAAATACAAATGCATGAAAACACTTTCAACCATTTGAAGTATAACGCACACAAAGAATTGACACAATACATCAAAATTCACTCTAATGCTAGTGCTTGAACGTAGTCGATAAAATACATACATCAATGACATTTTAAATATTAATAATAAATATTGTTTGATTTTTCGCCGACAATCAAACCCAGAACGTTCGAATGGGAAAGAAAAGGCGTATCATAAATAAGCTGTAAGGCAAAGAAAATAAAGGGAGAATAAAGGTGGGGTAAGCTTCCGGTATTTATATTTTAATTATACTAAAATAAGCAGGACATTGTTATGAACTTTTTACTCAATTATAGTTATTATAGACTTCAAATTTTTTGTTAAGAATTTCTTTTCTCTTTCGAGAAGGATCCCTAGGAAATCTAAAATTTTGTGTAATTTATGTGTTAAAATAAAATAAAAATTAAGTACACATACTAATTATAATTTTTGCATTTATAATGTTTTTATTTAATTATAAAAATATTATTATAAATTTATTGTCATCAGATTGTAGGATACTGCGATAAAAGTATTTTATGTTATTGTACTGTACAAATAACATCCATTATTCGCTTAGTTATTTCGTCAAATATCGATATATTTTTCGACATTGTCAAGCTCTAGTCGATGTTAAATGGACTTACTCGACGGTTCTGTCATTTGTTTTGAACGGTATAATCCAGCCATTTTATGATGGTTGTCAGATGTCAACAATACATACATAGATATATCGACTATATTTAACATAGTTGAATAATACGAAATTTTATTTTACATTTACTTAAATTTTGTGATAAATAACATTAAATGTAATAAAATATATTACTTACAAGTGAAAAGAAATAGTGCTGCTTCCGCTGCTTTAGTTTTTACACCATCTAATAGAACATTTAGTCATTTTTGGGAGATGTTTTGTTGACAAGTAAGTGCTTGAGACTGACGTAAAATCAAACGGCCAGGCCTAAAATATCCTGATTACTGTCAAGGCCGGTAAAGGTACGTCAGCTTATGTGTCTCGTCCTTAGTTAATACGTCTATGATTAATACCATCAAACGCACATATTATTATATGTGTATATTCTGTAAATTAATTTGTGTATTAGAGTATTGAGTAAGCAAAAATATTTCAGAATAGAGACCTGAATTGAACTGATACATTTTGAGGTCTTTTCAATTTTTATTTTATTAAATAACTATTTTATTAAACAACATATTATGTACTATTAAAAAATAGATTTGTTATTTCGCTATAAAATCATCATAAAAATATTATGGATTTATGTAATTACCTACTTAAATATTATTGTGAATGGATTTTGTAATTGTTGAAATGTTTATTGCTTTTAATTATTTTTTATTTCTTTTTGTATATTAAAAGCATATTTAAATTCTTTCTGGATTTCGTTGAAATTTGGTATGATAATAACTGGTTATCAAAATAGTGGAACTTTAGTGCTCCTGCAATAATTATCTCATCAATGAAAAATCCATACTAACATTTAAAACGTACCTACAGATTAGAGATATTAGTAACAACAAACACTCACATTATCTTATAACGTGCCTCAACATCACTGTCTTTATATCACAAGTGCGGAACTTTGGAAAAACCTTAACACTTCTTCACATATAACATTATAATTATATTATTTCATTATAATTTCTTAATTTTTGATTATTATGGTATTTATTTTTCTCTCCCTGTTATTGTAACATCGCAAACTTTTATCCGTTAAGCATTATAATAAAATGAATACCAATAATGGCAGATTTTCGGGCCGGTGCAACAAATCATCAAGTTCTCTGAAATAGACGAGGTGCTAGAGCGCGCCAACGACACGGAGTACGGACTCGCCGCCGCCGTCTTCACGAAGGACCTCGACAAGGCCAACTATCTCATACAGGTAGGTTTTTATTACATGTTATTTTTATATATCAGTTAGGGGCCATTTATTACGTAAGACAATTTAGGGGGGAGGGGGGTCGACCATGTCTTATGTTTTCTTACAAGGGGGTGGGAGGGAGTCTCGATAGTTCTTACGTAAGATCAAAAAAATGCGCAAAGTTAAAATTATACTTTGAAAAAGCGCGGGCAACCGAGCGAAAGGTACTGTACCTTTAAAATTGCAAATAAACATTTTTAAAATTGTTACTTTCAAAAATAAACATTAAAATAAACCAAAAGCGAATTCATTTTTCTTTTAGACTCTTACGTAATAAATGTTAAACAGGCGGGAGGGGGTCGGCCTTTTCTTATTTTTTCTTATCATAGGGGGGGAGGGTATCAAAAACTAGCGAAAACAGTCTCACGTAATAAATGAATGGCCCCTTACATAATGATCATCATCAAATCAATTTATTTTATTCAGCATAAAAATTGTTGCAATTTCTTACTCATGAGAGTCTACCACCAGTTCGGAAAGAAACCTCTGACCTGAGAAGAACTAGCGAAAGAAACTCAGTGGGACTAATATTATTTTTTTATCTCTCTTTTTCAAATTTAATAACAAATTAATTCCAAGGCATACTGTCTTCTAAAAAATCGTTAGTTTCGAATTAATCATTCATCACATCATCTGATGATTATCATCATTATTTATCATGATCATGGTTATCATTAGTATAATATAATAATATCAGCTGAAACCATATGTTACTGACATATTGTTTTATAATGCATATGGTTTAATAATGCAACTGGTATTTTAAACCTGATGGATTTGTTTGTTCATGATAGTTTTGGTTAAAGAGAAACCTACAATAATATTTACGACACCTTTAGGAACAATATAATCACTGTAAGCAAAATATGTAGTATGTAAGAATGTTGATGGATAGAATAACTAGATGGCGCTGTGTATAATGTCGAATAATATTATATAGCAGAAGAGTTTGTTTGTTTGTTTGGTTGAACGCGCTAATATCAGGAACTACTGGTTCGATTTGAAAAATTCTTTTTGTGTTGGATAGTACGTTTATCGAGGAAGGCTATAGGCTATATTATATCACGCTACGGCCAATAGGAGCGGAGCATAAATGATAAATGTTGCTAAAACGGGAAGGGCGGGCGTTAGTTCTGCGATCTATCATACCGTGCGACTCAGAAAGAAATTGGTTTCCGGTCTTTAAAAGTCGTGCGAAGCCGCGGGAAATGCTAGTTTATTATAAAGTTTTATCTTAAAAATATAGGAATCTACAACATTTGAATGTATTGTGTCAGGGTCTGCGAGCGGGCACGGTGTGGGTGAACGACTACAACGTGTTCGGCAACCAGGTGCCCTTCGGCGGGTTCAAGCAGTCCGGCGTCGGTCGCGAGAACGGGCCCTACGGCATCCGCAACTACACAGAAGTCAAGGCCGTATACGTCAAACTCACTGAAAAGAACTCCTAATTGATATATTATTACGATTATATATTTGATATTTACGATTATTTACAGCCTAATATATATAATAAAGTAAAATAAATAAACTAACACAGACCCTTAGTACGAGTTTTGATACATTTGTTTTTAAAGGTAAAATCAGTTTAATGTTAAGTATAATTCAGTCTTTTTTAACTACCCACTGTTGTGCTTAGCCCCAAGTGCAGGTTGGGGGACTAAGCTGATCTTCATAATGTTTTTTTCGACCAAATAATCGATTGAAAATCGATAGAAGTATATTGTGTACTCAATTGTCGTAAATTCGTACTAAGTGACATGATCAGTAAACCTTTTATATGTTCTATCGTTAGTACTAACTGTACTATTTTTATTTACATATATTATGTATTATAGGATTCCCAAAATATATTGTACATTGTCTAATAAGTATGTTTTGCTCTTATAAAATTGTACTCATTTAATTAAAAATTAAGTTATGTTCCAAATATATTATTTTGAATATGGGGAATAATGCATTTTTAAAAAAAAGATTACTCTTCTGTATATTTTTTTAATACAAAACATTACTTTGTAATGTATGAAGTCTTCCTATAAGCTTTAGGGTTTAGCTTTTAAGGGTAGAAATTAAAACTCGACGCCATGATGCTTATAAATAATAAAACTTTTTTATCAGTAACGGATTTTATTTTTAACAATTATATCTAAAATCAACACCTAAGTAACGATGTCTAAATACTTTTCAAATCACTAAATACTTAAAACTTTTACAAAATATTATAAAGTAATGAAAATATGTAATTTTAGTAAACTTTGGTCCATGCAGCGATGTATGAGAAAAAACAATACTAGGATACAATAATATTTAAATTAACTGTGATAATAGAAATAGACAATATTATAATATAAAACTGTGAAAAACTATTCTAAAATCACAACAGTGGAATGTTTAGTGCTACTTAATCTAAAATCACATAGCCTTTCACTATTATCTATTTCTAAAAAATTAAAATGGAAAATCTTAAAAGAAAACCTATTAAAACGTTAAATATCTTTGGGTTTTCTAAATGCGAGTGGACGGTCGAGCGATATGGCGATATGATCTATTAAATTAACAAAAAATAAAGAAAATTTTGTACTTTTAATGGAAGACCTGCCCCGAATCAGCATTTAATGCTATATATTAAAAAATAGTAAAAAAAATATAGAATTCAATAATAACTTTCACTCTGATGTAATTTTAATATAGAAATTGTATTCAAATCGTTCTGGATCAACAGAATCAGTATTTGTCGACATCTTCGTTTATTACGGAGAGATTTTCTTCGGAGATTTTTTCGAGACATCCGCCGGTGAGAAGACTGGAGGTGTTCGCGATGTCTCTCTCTATCTCGCGCTCTAACATCTCGAAGTCGTCGGTTTCGACTTGGCACTTCAAGCATTCGTCGGAGGAGGAGTCCTGGTAACACATCACGTTCTCAATGTTTAGCTCCACTTCGTCGCTTTTGTCATCCTTCATGAAGAGAGAGGGACTGCTATTGCTCAGGACGCGCGTTTCTTTGTTGATGTTTTTGATAAATATTTCCGATTTGGGTCGAGCTTTGAGCTTGTCGTTCAGTTTTTTGAGTGCTGCTACAGGGTTGTTCCGCTTTTCTTTTGGAAAGATGCGCTGGATTCTCTCCTCTACTAGGGATATGCTTCGTTTGAAGACAACCGTGTCTTTTGGCCGATCAGAGCTATCTACAGCGTCACGGGATTCGGTGTCAGAGTTATCGCATCTGAAGTAAATAGTGTCACAGCCATTTTCCTGCTTGACCTTGATGAGACAGCAATCGTCTTCCTTCTCGCAAAGTATCTCGTGCAGAGAGCCGTGTAAGGGGATCAGTTTGACTTTGCCACCAAAGTTCTCTTGCATAGTGGATAAGTCGTCGTCTATGTACAAGTCTTCGGTGCTTCGAGCTTCCTGTGAACAAGTATCATGAAATAATTTATAAATATTATTACAGGGAAACCCGGCTTCGCGTTGCGGATGCTTATAAACTTACAAGTATATATTTTTTTATTTAGACGTAGAATTTTTTGTTTCTCTTTAGCTGCTTACTTAAAGCTACAGAATGTTTAAATATTGATAAAAATGTATAATCTTAAATAAAACTCCATTGCACTCTAAAGCGGCTGGACCGATTTGAACAATTACTTTTTCGTTTAATTGGGGATTGTAATGGTTTAAATATAATAAAGTTAAGATAAAGAAGTTGCAAATCGAAAATTTCTGAACTGTTTACTTTGTATGGGAACTACTAACCGTTGAAACGTACTAAGGGAGTATGAGTAAAGCGAAGGTCACGTAATTAATATTATTACCATACGTCGGACACAGAACTTATATTATTATGCTTAACTTATATAATCAATGTTTAAAATGTAAATTGTAACCTCACCTGAATCGCACTGAAAGCTTGACACCTTTTTAATGAGTTAATATGAAGATCTTCTCCCGTCAAAGTGTCTTCCACTGAAATATTCAGCTTTTCCTTGCCAAAGTTAGAGTCAGAAATAGTCACGTTTACACAGTTATCAAGAACTTGTAAATTATTTTCACCAGAGCGACTAAAAGTTATTTGTAACAACGGTTTGTTATTTCCATTGATTTTAAGCCTTGAAAATGATCTGACGGAATCTTTTTTAGTACAGGGGTCGGTTGGCTCGCCATTTTTTAGAGACTCGACGATATTTGCCACGCCTTTGTTTAATAACTCGTCGGATTTATGTAAACTGCTTGTAGAGTCTGAAATGTTGTCTGTCATCTCAGTGACTAAATGGTGGAACTCTTTGCGAATGAGATCTTTTATGAATTCTTCAATACTTAACGTGTCCGTCGATCTGTCGATTTTTGTGTCTGTCATTACTAAATTTTCAGTAATTGTCCTAAAACAAAAAAAGAACATTAACATTACATAAAATATGTAAAACATTATTACATGTAGGTACAAAAAAGCCAACGTCACGCGGTGTTCCCAGGCGGTCACCCATCCAAGTACTGACCGCGCCCGACGTTGCTTAACTTCGGTGATCGGACGAGAACCGGTGTGTTCAACGTGGTATGGACGTTGGCGATAGAACGTATGAAACAGTCGTCCGCCTCAGAGAGTACTGGTAGCTTCAGTAGAGAGAGACAACCAACAAAATGAGAAACAAACAAAAAGCCAACGTCACGCGGTGTTCCCAGGCGGTCACCCATCCAAGTACTGACCGCGCCCGACGTTGCTTAACTTCGGTGATCGGACGAGAACCGGTGTGTTCAACGTGGTATGGACGTTGGCGATAGAACGTATGAAACAGTCGTGCGCCTCAGAGAGTACTGGTAGCTTCAATAGAGAGAGACAACCAACAAAATGAGAAACAAACAAAAAGCCAACGTCACGCGGTGTTCCCAGGCGGTCACCCATCCAAGTACTGACCGCGCCCGACGTTGCTTAACTTCGGTGATCGGACGAGAACCGGTGTGTTCAACGTGGTATGGACGTTGGCGATAGAACGTATGAAACAGTCGTGCGCCTCAGAGAGTACTGGTAGCTTCAGTAGAGAGAGACAACCAACAAAATGAGAAACAAACAAAAAGCCAACGTCACGCGGTGTTCCCAGGCGGTCACCCATCCAAGTACTGACCGCGCCCGACGTTGCTTAACTTCGGTGATCGGACGAGAACCGGTGTGTTCAACGTGGTATGGACGTTGGCGATAGAACGTATGAAACAGTCGTGCGCCTCAGAGAGTACTGGTAGCTTCAGTAGAGAGAGACAACCAACAAAATGAGAAACAAACAAAAAGCCAACGTCACGCGGTGTTCCCAGGCGGTCACCCATCCAAGTACTGACCGCGCCCGACGTTGCTTAACTTCGGTGATCGGACGAGAACCGGTGTGTTCAACGTGGTATGGACGTTGGCGATAGAACGTATGAAACAGTCGTGCGCCTCAGAGAGTACTGGTAGCTTCAGTAGAGAGAGACAACCAACAAAATGAGAAACAAACAAAAAGCCAACGTCACGCGGTGTTCCCAGGCGGTCACCCATCCAAGTACTGACCGCGCCCGACGTTGCTTAACTTCGGTGATCGGACGAGAACCGGTGTGTTCAACGTGGTATGGACGTTGGCGATAGAACGTATGAAACAGTCGTGCGCCTCAGAGAGTACTGGTAGCTTCAGTAGAGAGAGACAACCAACAAAATGAGAAACAAACAAAAAGCCAACGTCACGCGGTGTTCCCAGGCGGTCACCCATCCAAGTACTGACCGCGCCCGACGTTGCTTAACTTCGGTGATCGGACGAGAACCGGTGTGTTCAACGTGGTATGGACGTTGGCGATAGAACGTATGAAACAGTCGTGCGCCTCAGAGAGTACTGGTAGCTTCAGTAGAGAGAGACAACCAACAAAATGAGAAACAAACAAAAACCCAACGTCACGCGGTGTTCCCAGGCGGTCACCCATCCAAGTACTGACCGCGCCCGACGTTGCTTAACTTCGGTGATCGGACGAGAACCGGTGTGTTCAACGTGGTATGGACGTTGGCGATAGAACGTATGAAACAGTCGTGCGCCTCAGAGAGTACTGGTAGCTTCAGTAGAGAGAGACAACCAACAAAATGAGAAACAAACAAAAAGCCAACGTCACGCGGTGTTCCCAGGCGGTCACCCATCCAAGTACTGACCGCGCCCGACGTTGCTTAACTTCGGTGATCGGACGAGAACCGGTGTGTTCAACGTGGTATGGACGTTGGCGATAGAACGTATGAAACAGTCGTGCGCCTCAGAGAGTACTGGTAGCTTCAGTAGAGAGATTCTATTCAAAATTCATCAACTAATTCATACTAAATAGACATTCATTGTAAGTAAAGTAACCAAATGTTCATAAATTAAAATAAGACATTCCAAAAAAAATTCTTGAGGATTTAATAAATCATAAATATTTGAATTTGTTATCTATTATTTTCTTAGTTTTAACTAAGGATAAATAAAAATTTACAAAAATAATGTTATGTAATGTTAACCTAATTAAATATTTAAAAAAATGTAATATTTATATACACTAACGAATTACCCTTTCTTCGCTCGGGTTCTTCCCTAGATCTAGCGCGAGCGAAACCGCGGGTTAAACCTCTAACGTATTATATGTATAAACCTCTATTAAACAAAACCGTCGCATCAAAATCCGTTGCGTAGTTTTAAAGATCTAAGCATACATAGGGATAGACAGACAGCGGGAAGCGACTTTGTTATATACTATGTAGTAATAGCACATACCCCTTTTCTGAAGCTTTTTTCCAAGTACCATCTTGTGGATGAAAATTCATGCTCTTCGAGATAGCTTCTCGCGCTTGGCAAAATTGATCCCAATGTCCACCTGCGATGTAAAGAGAATTTCATTTCTTACTACTTATTACAAATATTAAGCCAACATAATTTAATATACCTACTAATACAAATGTCAATTAGTCGAATCTGTTTATTACATAATTTTTCGAATATCTTATAATCAATACGTCGATTTTATATTTTTTAGAAGTTTTATAAATTAAGTACAATAGAAAATGTTTCATTTTTCTTTATTTTTTTAATACTTATACTATTACCCTAAAAATGTAAATATAAAACGTTTAAACCCATCAACTTCACAAAAAAGAGTAAAAGTAACGAAATCTTTGATTTATTTCCTTACTTTAGATAGTTTTTTTATTATGACTTTAACAGTTCAACGGATTTAGATGAAACTTTGTTTATACGGAAAAGATCGTGTTTCCATAATATTATATTTTAATGTTGCTTCAATAACTTCATATTAATAGATAGTGCTTTTTGAGGCCTTAACAATAAGAATTAGTGTCCGTGTGAGACAATGGTAAATATGAAAGAAAATGCATATGGCCTAAATACATACAAGCTAAAAATAAGAAAATATATGTACTTTACACTCATGAAGCCACAAAAATCAGTCAATAATAAAAACAGCATTATATTTAAGTAAAATAATTTTATTTTATGAAGCATAGTAATTTATATGAAAATGCACACCACCATCACCAACAACATACACATGCAAAGTATTAAAAAATATTGTTTACATAAAAAAATGGGTAATTCTTAGAAAATAAAATTCTCATGTTGTATTTTTATTTCAAAATATAAGATAAGAAACTAACTAAACTTCTATTCTTATAATGTTAAGAAAGAACAAGATTGTAAAATTTATCTAATATTAAGTAAAAATTAAGAACTTATCTTTTACATAGTAGTTTAGTACTATTAAAAAAATATTTTTTATACTATTAATTAAAAAAATATGGTTAATATTCAGGCAACCTTTTTTTTAAATAAAGGTGTTACAAAATTTAAAAAAAATCAAATAAAATTCTTATGTAATTTTTTGCTATGAATTATTTAAAACATGTTCAGAATAAATTATTGTAGCGTATGTTATACACAATGTTATATTTCGGTCGTAGTACCATCAACATGTAATAGATGGCGCTATGGCTAATAAACTGGATAAATAATTTTCCGAATAATTAAGCTAAAAATATAATATAATGTGTGAAATACTTATGCAATTGTTAATAAAATAAAGCTCTCAGTAATTATTAATACTAATCACATTTATTTTTCTCACTATGGCATAATATTATGCTGTGAGTTTTCTTCTTTTTTCTTGGCACTATCTTAAAAACAAAATTTAAATTAAACCCTTTAATACAAACAAGGTGTTGTTAGAGACTACTTAAACCAACCAAAACAGCCCAAATATCAAAGTGTTATATTTTGTATGTATTGAAAAAAATATCTACAGTTTTTAATCTTTAGTCCCATAGAGCCAAGTTAGTACTAATTACGAACACAATATTTGCTTACTCATTAACAAATGTTGTTACTAAGTAAATAAAAATAAAGGAATATGTGAATGAATGAAGATAGATAATATGTCGCATTCGAATTTTCGCTGTATTATGCATATAGTAGAGGAGACGTGGAAGATCGACCTTCACCGATCTGATAACCAGATGAGACATATTTTTTATCGAATATAATTTATAAACAAATATGCCTATAATTACTTGCCTATCTGAAAGTGCTCATGGCTATTTTTAGCTAGGCAACAGTGCTTTAAATATGATTTTTTGCAGGCAATTCTATATGACTGATTTTGTAATAAAATGATCTAAAATTTGATATAACTTTCGATAAGTTAGCAGAACGATGGAGTCACCTATATTGACTTACCTGTTCACATCGGCTTGCCAGGTAGCTATACACAAAAATGAGTAGGAAGCCTACTGAGGCATATTCTGTGTGTTAAAAACTAACAGTGAAATAAAATTCATTTGGTTATCAAAAGAATGAAAGTGATGAAAAAAAAATCGATTAAAGTTAATTTAATTAAAAATAGCCATGAGCACTTTCAGATAGGCAAGTAATTATAGGCATATTTGTTTATAAATTATATTTGAAAAAAAAATTGTCTCATCTGGTTATCAGGTCGGTGAAGGTCGATCTTCCACCGGCTCTTAGACCAATATTGGTGGTATGGGTGTATAACGGCCATATTTACTTGTACAATAGTTCTCGCCACTGACAGTTATTTTATATACATGCACTTATACATTACACAAGGCAGTGGTAGCCCAGCGGTAACGCGCTCGCTTGAATAACCGAGTGATGCGGGTTCAAATCCGGGTCTCGCACCTCTGATATTTTCATGTGCGAATCATTTTCTAGTATGATTACCACTTGTGTTACGGTGAAGGAAAACACCGAGAGGATACTTGCGTGTCTTAGAAAAACAAGTTTTTCGAAAGACATGTGAAGTCCGCCAACACGCACTAGGCCAGCGCGGTGGACTAAGGCCTGATCCCCCTCGTACTGAGGGAGGCTCGTGCCCAGCAGTGGGACGTTAAAAAAAAGGGCTGATGATAATACATTACACAAACTATAAAGTCATTTTTCTCGACATTAGAATGTTGCAACATATCACTTTCATCCATTCGTCTTCAAATACTAACCGAGTACACCACGCGGCTGCATCGTGTCCACGCAGTGCGACGCCGGCTTCACCGCTGGCACTCTCTTGCTGTACACATACAGTTAATATATATAAATAAATAACTAAGTATGTTGGGACATTATTACACACAGCACCATCTAGTTCGGTAAGCTACGAGGCTTGTGTTACGGATACCAGATAGGTGATACATATCTAACTTTAAATATACATATCTATACATATAAATAAAATTGGAGTGTCTGTTCCTAATTTCAAATTAACAGCTTTTCACTAAATGCATATGAAAGTATATACGATACTAGCTACAAAACCCAATTTTTTAAATTTTTGTCTTTCTGTTTGTTCCAGGTAATCTCTGAAACAGCTGGACCGATTTTGACGGGACTTTCACTCGCAGACAGTAGAATGTTATAAGGCGTAACTAAGACTACTTTTTGACGGACTTTAAAAAAGGAGGAGGTAGAATTTTTAATTATTTTAACTAACGGAACCCGTAGTATCGCTGACGCTAAATTAAATTGAATTGTCTATCTCAAGTATATAAATTTAGGAAACATAGTTATTTATGTTTCCATTCAGTTATTTATAGAATTTCACAAGTTTTCACTATTTGTCCAGGGTAATTTTTGGAACGGCTTTACTGATTGTAATAGGACTTTCACTGAAAGACAGATTTTCTGTTGGCTATTCTAATTACTGTCATATACCACCATGCCTGCATGTTTTAACTGCTAGTGTGGTTAGCATGTACGGTCATACATCGAGAGGTCCTGAGTTCGAGTCCCAGGTCGGGCCAAGTTTAATTATCGAGTCTTTCTGTTTAGTAAGCCTCAGTAACCCCTGTCACCACCGTGCCTTGGAGAGCACGTAAAGACGTCGGTCCTGCGCCGCCGCTCTCACTGGTCGTGTCTCATGTCGTCCCACCGGAGTATGAGAGTGATAGGAACAGAGAGTGCACTTGTGTCTGCACTATAATATCTCCTGCGCAGTTGGCCAGTCTCAATGAGATTAACCGTCGTGGCCGGAATCGATCGGAGAACATTATTACTATATCACCATGACTTTTAACCATAAGTTATAAGTACTTTTTGAATACCAATACAATTTCAAATTCAAAATACAACTCACCGGTTATTCTCAGGCAGTGACGATGCACGACCAGTTTTCTTATTAGCCTCGTATATCCATTTCTCGTGTATGGCCACTAGAGGTTTCACATTGACACTGGACAATGCTTCATCTCCTACCGCACAACCGTTTGTTTTCATACAATTGAGAGACAGTGATCGTTCTAGAGGCGGCTCTATGGCCGTAAAATCTTGTGGTGGGTCGCTTACTCTGGGAAAAATGTTAAGTTTTGTGTTTTAAGCTTATATTAATATGCTAAACGCCTCTTTGGTTTAGTGGTGCAGTTCCAGAGGTCCCAGGATTACTATCCTTGGAGTTGAGAAATTTGTAGCTTTTTAAACCTTTGTGCCAGGAGAGATTGTAAATCCGTCTGTCCTGTCCTCTTACAGGTCACTTCGAAGTATCGTTTTCCTTTTCTCTGACTAAAGATTACGATGAATAGAGAGTGCACTTGTACACTATAATACCTAGTGTTACCTAATGTCATAAGTAATCAATGAAATTGGCACAATTCGGTCAAGAGGACACCAAATGCAATAAATTCGATAGATTTGATTAAAATATATACATGTTGTATAAAAAGTCTATGTGCTAAATTCAATCGAATACGACAGTTCAAATCAAACAGGTTATAATTATTATTATTCTAATAGTAATTATATTTTTATTCTAATTATTATTATTCTAATTATTATTTTTCTAATTATTATTATTCTAATTATTATGTTTTGACAATTTTGTTCTCCTAGATGACGGTCGTTATAACCAATTATTGCGGGCACATAGCCAAGCAAAAACTGGGTGAATAAGGATAAATATTGATAGTTTAAAATATATATCAATGACTTAATATATAAATAGAATATTATAAATAAGTAATTATGAGAAATATATAACTAATAGTTAAATTCTTTTATTAAACCGTTGGAAAATCTTCCGTCTATAGGGATAGGAATTTTCTAACGATTTGGCAAGTATTTAATATTGCGGCTTTCTGAAGAAGTATATAAATTGAACGGTGGAGGCCTAAGGTTTCCAGGCTTGTATGTTAGGTATGTGGTATAACACCTGTAGTTGAAAGGACTATTGGTATTGTGGTTACTGTTTGCACTTTCCATTGACTTCTAAGTTCTATGGATAGGTCTGTATATTTAGCTATTTTACTAGTTATTCTAATTATTATTATTCTAATAATTATTATATTAACAGGAACATAAATTAATAAATATGTATAACAAGCCTTCTTAGCTGCAAGCTAATGTAGATTCTAGTTGTAGCACTTACCTCCTTAAGCCTGTATAACTATTACGAACAGTATCTACACTTTCATATGAGAGCTCCTCATTCCTTTCTGACTGATTTGTAGACAATATTTCTGATTTATCCTTCTCCAAAGACGGATATGTTGAAGAAACTATTACGGTGTCGGATCGCTTTGTGTCAGTATCTGGAAAAAGCAAAAGTAGTAAAACCAAACAAATTACGTGTACCTTTAATTATAACTGGTCATGGGTTCGAGTCCCATTGGGGCATTCATTTGTTGAGTATGAATGTTTGTACTCCAGTCATGGGTGTTTTTATTCAGAAATTTATATGTATTAAAAGTAATATAATCAACTATCTGGTATCCGTAACACAAGCCTCGTAGCTTACCACGGAACTAGTAATTACCTTCAGTACTAGGCGCGAGTGGGGAACTTTTTGAACTGTCAGTATTGCTTCTAGTTACATTCAGGTCACCAGACAACCACGCGTTCTTCCTCAATTTATTACTTCTGGCAATAGGTGTTGTCGGCAAACTATAGTTTTTTATATCAAAATTGTACGACGATCGTTCATTACTAACTTTCTCCTTCAATAAACCTTTTATGGAATCTAAATTAAACTCTGGCACTTTTATATGTAACGGTTTATACGACTTCGGAGTAAAACTTCTACTGAGTTTAGCGGTTGGTCGCTCGGCGCTTTGATCCTTAACACTATCGTCATTAAAGCCATAATTATATAATCTAGTATCTGGACTTAGGATACTACAATATTCGGTGGAATCACTCTTATGTAAAGTCCCGGGGGTTTCTATATCTTTTATTCTGGCGCGTAATTTTGCCATTGGAGTGGAACAGGCGCTTAACGCGTCATTTTCTTTTATATTATTATATATATTTGGGTGATCATCTTCATCATCAGAAATAAAGCATTTCTCAGTATATGATGTGACTAAATGTGTTTTGCGGATTGTTTCGTATAATGGACTGTCTATTTTTCTGTTTTTTTCGCTTTCGGTGAGATTTTCTTGAGTATGTATGATGGCTTTGTGTTCTATATTCTTAGGGCTTAAGCATTCGGAGTCAGTGGGAGAGGAATCCCAGGTTTGGGTACTGAAACTTGATTTCTTTTTGGATAGTCGCACTGGTATTATTATGTATTCGATTTCGTCTAGGTTTCGCTGAAAATAATAATTGAGCATGAATATTGTCCATTCACATAATATGTTAGTAATTGATAATTTGTATTTAGTATTTTCCAAACCAAATAGACGTATCCTTAAAAAGAAATAGGTAATACTGATAGCTTCAGTAGCAGTAATCAAAAAAGGAGAAACAAAAAGCCAACGTCACGCGGTGTTCCCAGGCGGTCACCAATCCAAGTACTGACCGCGCCCGACGTTGCTTAACTTCGGTGATCGGACGAGGACCGGTGTGTTCAACGTGGTATGGACGTTGGCGATAGAACGTATGAAACAGTCGTGCGCCTCAGAGAGTACTGGTAGCTTCAGTAGAGAGAGACAACCAACAAAATGAGAAACAAACAAAAAGCCAACGTCACGCGGTGTTCCCAGGCGGTCACCCATCCAAGTACTGACCGCGCCCGACGTTGCTTAACTTCGGTGATCGGACGAGAACCGGTGTGTTCAACGTGGTATGGACGTTGGCGATAGAACGTATGAAACAGTCGTGCGCCTCAGAGAGTACTGGTAGCTTCAGTAGAGAGAGACAACCAACAAAATGAGAAACAAACAAAAAGCCAACGTCACGCGGTGTTCCCAGGCGGTCACCCATCCAAGTACTGACCGCGCCCGACGTTGCTTAACTTCGGTGATCGGACGAGAACCGGTGTGTTCAACGTGGTATGGACGTTGGCGATAGAACGTATGAAACAGTCGTGCGCCTCAGAGAGTACTGGTAGCTTCAGTAGAGAGAGACAACCAACAAAATGAGAAACAAACAAAAAGCCAACGTCACGCGGTGTTCCCAGGCGGTCACCCATCCAAGTACTGACCGCGCCCGACGTTGCTTAACTTCGGTGATCGGACGAGAACCGGTGTGTTCAACGTGGTATGGACGTTGGCGATAGAACGTATGAAACAGTCGTGCGCCTCAGAGAGTACTGGTAGCTTCAGTAGAGAGAGACAACCAACAAAATGAGAAACAAACAAAAAGCCAACGTCACGCGGTGTTCCCAGGCGGTCACCCATCCAAGTACTGACCGCGCCCGACGTTGCTTAACTTCGGTGATCGGACGAGAACCGGTGTGTTCAACGTGGTATGGACGTTGGCGATAGAACGTATGAAACAGTCGTGCGCCTCAGAGAGTACTGGTAGCTTCAGTAGAGAGAGACAACCAACAAAATGAGAAACAAACAAAAAGCCAACGTCACGCGGTGTTCCCAGGCGGTCACCCATCCAAGTACTGACCGCGCCCGACGTTGCTTAACTTCGGTGATCGGACGAGAACCGGTGTGTTCAACGTGGTATGGACGTTGGCGATAGAACGTATGAAACAGTCGTGCGCCTCAGAGAGTACTGGTAGCTTCAGTAGAGAGAGACAACCAACAAAATGAGAAACAAACAAAAAGCCAACGTCACGCGGTGTTCCCAGGCGGTCACCCATCCAAGTACTGACCGCGCCCGACGTTGCTTAAGAGGGCCCTTCCCGGTCGTACTAACTTCGACGCGAGCGTGCTCGAAAAGCTTGTTGTTTCATCCAGCGCAATGTTAGAATAAGAGGAAAAGCGAAAAGAGAGAGATAGCGCCTGAGCGCTCGGTTGGCGTTCGATTACTTTCGCCGCTCACTCGCGGGTGGCCGCCGCGCGCGCCGGTCGGCCCTAGGATGAGTCATGCCATTCATAGGCCATTCATGATAATTACATCGCGCGCGTGCCTATCTTTTCTCCCTGTCTACTATGACTTCGCCCGTGCATAGCCGTAGTTTTGTAAATTTCTCTGCATACAGGTACATAAGTACCTACATTTAGTAAATATTTTAGTATGTTATTTTTTGTCTAGTACGGACGTAGCGCTTGCCCTCGGAGATATTATATCATTGTGTGGGTTATATTTTTACTAATCTAGGTACCTACCTACTGTACGCGCGCTATTTTTACAACATGGAAATGATTTATAACATACTTATATTTCGTATTTTATGTACACGTATAATACCTCAAGGGCCAAAAAAAAGTCAGACATTCTCTCTAACAAAAAACTGTGCCTCAATTTCCAGTATAACTTGGCCTCGCTTTTTATCAATTTCCCGTACAATGAGAGATCTGCATAAACTGGTTTTGTATAGGTCGACTGGTCGTCGTACGAACGCACACAGTAGTCGGCCGTTACACGCGCAACGGCGCAACTGAACTTTTTCTGTTCATCAATGATATACCTAAACAGACCATGAAAAAGTAAAGGTAAATAATTTATTCTGCTTATGGAGTACCTAGCAGTACAAGCAGAATAAATTCTTTATCTATCCAGTCTGTCTGTATTGAGAATGCTGAAATAAGGTAACGTACATACTTGTATACAATGTACGTACCGTTTCAATGACAACATATGTATGTTTATGTAGATACTAATTTGTACCGTGGTACAGGCAGTTGATCAAATACAGTTGGTTATTTATTTATTACTCTAAAGTATTTTGTTACACTTTATAAAAAAATATAAAATAAACTGGCTTTCGAGATGATTATTGACAGAATAGATTGAAATTTAGTAAAAATAAAACCGGCTAAGTGCGAGTCGAAGGGTTTCGAATCATTAGTATCTATAAAAACAGCAAAAAAATCACGTTTGTTGTACGGGAACAAATAAAGGAATACTTCAAGCGTGTACCTGTCGCCCTTATCAATATCGAGCGAAAAAAATCACGTTTGTTGTATGTTTGCCCCCCTTTATTTGTTTTATTCTGTTTTTTTGGTATTTATTGTTATTACCCGACTGCGAAAGAAGGAGGGTTATGTTTTTCGAGTGTACGTATGTATGTATATTTCTTTGGCATGCTCTAGAGCCTAAACGGCTTGTTGCGGCCTAAACGGCGGCGACTATGCGACGCAAGAGAGTGGTAATGTGTTTATCAGTCTATGTATGTATGTATATATGTTTCTTTGAAGCACTATACAGACCAAACACCTGGGCCGATTTTTATGATTCACTCGTCAATCGATTCCTCTTAGTCCGGCGAGTGTCACGAAAGACATGACGTTAGTGAAAATTCAATATGGCGACTACTGGACGCCATGTTGTGAAAATGGAAAAAATGAAAGTCAACAAACTACGTCTTTTCTCTCAAGTCTCAACGTTTTTCGATTCGACTGATCGTTTAGGATCTATATCGATTTAAAAAAACTAAAAAGCTGTAAATAAAAAAAATAATTATAAAAATAAAAAACCTATCTGCATAAATGTTAGGTACCTACCTAAAAAGATGAAAATAAGTTGACAAAGGAATATAAGTAACTAGTATTGTGCAGTCGGAGACATACACGTTTCACCCTTGTCGCGAGATGTACATTTGTGTACCTAGGTAGGTATGTCTCCGACTGCATAATACTACCTATATTCCTTTGTCAACTTGTTTTCATCTTTTTAGTTACCTAGCTTTTATTCAGTCGGGTTTTTGTATTTTTATAATGTGAGTGGTGTCAATAGATTCGTTTTAGTCGTGATAGTGACACTGGGTACATTAAAATAAAAAAAAAATCAATGAAGCGCGAAAATGTATAAAAATTAAATGTTTTCAAAATACATCGAGTGTAATTTTCCAGAAATGAGATATTTTCCTACCGTAAAAAGTATCCTATATGTTGACCCTGATAACTAGCTATAATCATACCAAATTTCATCAAAATTTGTCCATTGGTTTTCTCGTGATGCGGTCACAGACAGACAGACAGACAAACATTCAAAAAACTATAGATTCGTCCTCTGTATCGTAATAAGTAATAACTATTTCAATAAGAATTTTCAAAATTATTCAAGATTCCACTAAGTTAGAATTTTATTATAGGTATAGATATAACTTATTATAGGTATGTTTTATTGGAGTTTGGAATAGGAGATGCTAATAATAGTGAAATATACCTGAAGTAAACAATTTTTTTTACCATTCCATCGAGTATGATATAAAATAATTATTATATAGATACATGTGTATGTATACACATGTTATACATGTATGCATGTATAGACAAAACTACATTACTATTACATTGGAAAAAGAAATACTAAAAAAACTGATAAGATTGAAATAAAAAATATTATTTAAAATTTAAATATTTTATTTTGTTTAGCGGCAACAGAAATACATCATCTGTAAAAATTATAAATGTCTAACTATCATGGTTCACGAGGTACAGCCTGGTGACAGACGGATAGCGGAGTCTTAGTATTAGGGTCCCGTTTTTTACCCCTTGGGTACGGAACCCTCAAAATATTATATCCAATAGAATCTTCAATCATCGAATCTATCTCTCATTGGCATTTTGCGTGGGAAACGTGGGTCAATTAGCTCTGTAAAATGAATCATAATTAGGTAGGTAGTCACTGTATCAGTCACCATAATAATCATAAAATGAGGTACATACCTATTATGTATATATTTTACTTTACTTTCCGCCTTGCCTAAGCCGTAATAGGTACATCATTATTCTCAACGTTTTCTTTGTTTTCGTTTATAAACCTGGAAAATAAAATATTATTTATTCATATGTTCATTATTTATATATAATAATTGAATAAGAGTTCTAAATGTCGTGGTATTTTGTCAGAATGCAAAAGAATATTTTGAAGTGAGTAATAATTGTAAGTTAGTACGAAAATTTTCGACATTTTTCTGGTGCAGACATTATAACCTTAGCAGTTTTTATTTACACTAAACACGAAAAAGGCTCAAAAGGGGTTCTGATGATGTTATCATATAGGTATTATAGGTATATATGACAGCTTGGTTTAGCAACGCCTCGACATCCGAGATGACTTATGTAGGCTATGCCCTATGGTATATATATCTAATACATAGACATACACTACACCTAATATGAACATCTTTTCCAATCTCCTTAGTGTCTTCTCCATTCTACGTGACATTGGCGAAGTAATCTGTGCTCAACTGGCACGCTTAGAAGCCATAACAAGAGAATTGAATTGAACATCTTTTAATTTTTTTTATTTAATTATGTACCACACAAAAAATATATACATATAAAAATAGAAATTAGATACATTGTGTACTAAGGATGACTTACCTGATATCTCTTTCATAGGTCTCTAACAGAAACCCTTTAGTGTAAGAAAAGAAAGTATATTTAGCAAAAATTTGGGTGCGGTGTAGGTACCTATAAACTACAAAGAATAATTATTATATAATAAATAAAAAAGTGCAAAAATAAATATATAATATTAATATATACATACATACATACATTTACATAAGAAATACATTATATAATAAGAAAATAATGTGGGAACTATGGGATCAACCTTCACGTCGCAAAAAAAAACAGCTGTTGTAACATGTAGGTATATTCACAGAACTCGATAAAATACCTATACCTACTTTATAGTGAATTAGCAATTGTCGCAGCTTCGCCCGCGTTTCAAAGACAGGAAACTAAGAATTTGCTTAGAATTTATTTTTAAGAAATTAGATATTTTTCTGCAGTAAAAAGTATCCTATATTATGTTGACCCGGATACCCAGCTATAACTACACCAAATTACATCAAAATCCGTCCAGTGGTTTTCTCGTGATGCGGTCACAGACAGACAGACAGACATTCTATAAACTTTAGAATCGACCTCTGTATCGTAAATAATTAATTACTATTTCAATTAGATTTTCCAAAAAATATTCATTGTACAGATTCGACTAAGTTAGAATTTTATTATATAATGTATAGATTTTTTCGCGATTTTATGACGTTTGTTTTATCCAATACTCATTTACAGTAAAAGTAGCTCATAATGATGATTGCAAATAAAAAAAGTGCAAAAATAAATACATACATAATACATATAATATATACATACAGCTACAAACAAACTTACATACATTTACATATGTAGGTACATTATTTAGTAAGGAAATTATGTGAAACTATGGGGTCAACCTTGAATTTGCAAAAAAAAAAACAGCTGTTGTAACATGTAGTTATGTTCACAGAACTCGATAAAATGTACTTTATAGTAAACTATAGTAAATATTATAAACGAAAGTCTATAGTAAACTAGCAATTCCCGCGGCTTCGCCCGCGTTTAAAAGACCGGAAACCAAATTCTTAGATTTTATTTTATTTCTCAGAAATGAGATATTTTTCTGCAGTAAAAAGTATCCTATATGTTGACCCGGATACCCAGCTATAACTACACATAATTACATCAAAATCAGTCCAATGGTTTGCTCGTGATGCGAACACAGACAGACAGACAATCTAAAAACTTTAGAATCGACCTCTGTATGGTAAATAGTGACTATTTCAATTAGATTTTCCAAAAAATATTCAATACACAGATTCGACTAAGTTAGAAGTTTATAATAGGTAATAGGTATTATGTACATATATATATTTTTTCGCGATTTCATGATGTTTGTTTTATCCAATACTCATTCATAGTAAAAGTAGCTCAATACTCTTACTATTACTACATACTTATTTATACTGTACTAAAACTAAGATTGGTTTATGTAAATAGCCCCGCGTCCCGTTTGCAATAATTGAAAAATAGCTACCTACTTTATAAAAAAATCTAGGTACTTACCCATTTTACAAAATGACGTTTTACTTCTTCTCAATAGTAGGTTGCGTGTTCAAATCACGTCGGGGTCACCAGTCACCACTTTACAAGTTGAGGATGTTATCACTCAATTAGAAATAAAAGAGTTGAATGTAAAAAAAAAGTGTGTGTGTGTACTTACACGCGTTAGAAGTTATACTTCTTTGGCATCATTAAATAATACATACTCATTTTCGCAATTAGAACCCCGAGAAACCTCGAAAATGACGCCCATGTAATTGTTTAAAAAAAACCGGATGTCCGCTATCTTGGATTTGAAAATGAACCTCATTTTCGCAATTAGCACCCCGTGAAACCTCGAAAATGACACCCATGTCATTGTTGAAAAAAACCGGATGTCCGCCATCTTGGATTTGAAAATGGACCTCATTTTCGCAATTAGCACCCCGTGAAACCTCGAAAATGACACCCATGTCATTGTTGAAAAAAACCGGATGTCCGCCATCTTGGATTTGAAAATGGACCTCATTTTCGCAATTAGCACCCCGTGAAACCTCGAAAATGACACCCATGTCATTGTTGAAAAAAACCGGATGTCCGCCATCTTGGATTTGAAAATTTACCTCATTTTCGCAATTAGCACCCCGAGAAATTTTATTGTTGAAAATAAATATCGTGAATATAGTTGCAAGTCCTCTAAACTGTTGACTGTTAGCTAAACTTCTCCCGTGAGAATTTTGTGTCCGCGCATCGAAAAATTTCACTCTCATACATTTTTCATAACGCGCCTAAAGAAGTATAACTTCAATAAACAATAAATTATAAAACGCAACAGCATTGACGAGTACCTACTACGCGCAGTCAACAGAGGCCCCGCCGAGCCCGACCCGAACGCGACCGAGCAGCGCTTCTGCCGCCGCCCCGCGAGTCGCCCCCCTAACTCATAACAATCGCATGAGAAGGCGATAACATTGAACGAAAAATAGTGTGCGGCAATTTCATAAAAAATGTTCCGGGATATTCGTGTGTTTCAGTAAGCCTTACAAGTTTGTGAAATAAAAGTTTGTCGTTTAGATTGTTCATTAAATTTTCAAGGTTTCTGTGCCAATATTTTCTTTACTTTTAAAATTTACGAATACATTATGAACGCCTAAAGTTCAGGTTAAATTTGTTCAAAAAAGCAGATTTTTGGAGGTTTATACTGAACTTGTTTCTCCAAATTTTGATTTCTTGTTATGATGGAAACATAGATATAGTGCACAAGATACCTATTAGTTAAAAGTTTCAAAGAAAGATCTATTACAACGCCATAATCACGAACGTGCGTTTGTATGAAAAGTAAGTCGGGTTGGGCCCTCTTAACTTCGGTGATCGGACGAGAACCGGTGTGTTCAACGTGGTATGGACGTTGGCGATAGAACGTATGAAACAGTCGTGCGCCTCAGAGAGTACTGGTAGCTTCAGTAGAGAGAGACAACCAACAAAATGAGAAACAAACAAAAAGCCAACGTCACGCGGTGTTCCCAGGCGGTCACCCATCCAAGTACTGACCGCGCCCGACGTTGCTTAACTTCGGTGATCGGACGAGAACCGGTGTGTTCAACGTGGTATGGACGTTGGCGAACAAATCATTGAAAAAAGTATTCTTAATTTGAAATCTAGAGTAATCACTTACTATTGAAAATATATTACAAATTACAATTTCTTAAAACCAATACAAAATTGTGGAATTAAACATTAATAAACAACAATATGATATGAGTGTAATATGATAAGGTTTAAGACACAATTGAAACCCGCTTCACTTTATTTCCGAGTAAGCGTGCTACTATTACATATAAATAAAATAGAACTATCACCTGTACAGCCAACAGCGTGGTTTGCAACGAGGCCAGGTCAATACGGCTGTCCCTTTGCAGTGTGAGTCCACTTTGCAATACTGCCAAGAGACTGCCCGGGTAAGTTCCGTCTTGGGGAAGACTTATACCTGTGTTCCATAGTGTGTAGAACTCCTTCAACTTATTGTAGGAAAATGATTTCCATGGAAGACTTGCTGAAATTGATTTGAAAATTATATCAAATAAAATTAAATTATATTAAAAATATAAGACTATTTTTTTAATTTGTATAGTTTCCCATAAACCATCAAGTTTCTATACATACAGTTGTCTTTACAGTGTATAAGCAAGTTAGTGAAAGTATATTAATTGAAGAGTATATTGGTACAGATTAATACACAAAAAATTTACGAATAAAGTTATTAAACTGTTGGTAGTAAAATACGAAAGTACTACAACGGGTCCTTGTATATACCACAACCTTTTTTACGAGTATATATAGACACAATGATTTACTCATACCTACACTAAGAAACCTAGTCACTGTTAACAAGCCTTGTGGCCCAAATAAAAAAATATGTCTAATAAAAGAAATTTGAAAAGTGGATGAGGTCTACTTCTCAACAAAAATGTTTTTTTAAACAATTGCATTCATAAAGTAAAACAAAATATATATTTTTAAATAGGATCAAAATCCACAAAATACAAACCATTGCAACATTCCCAAAGTATAACACACAATGAATACACATCACTTTTAGAACACAGGTACACTAGCCCGTCTACATCTGGTACAAAGAGTTCAGGCGCTTGCCATCTGTAGTGTTCTGATTCAGAGTACGCCTTATAATGCTTGGCTACTGCGTTACTGCTGAGGTAGGCTTCGGAGGAACGTTGGGAAAGAAGTGGTGCTGATTCAGATGTGGTATCGCGGGTTTCTGAAAATAACCGTTAAGATTTAAAATATATGAAATGAGGTTTATTTAATTCAATTCAATTGAACGATAGAAGAAATCTAAGAAATAACATGATATTTAAGCCTGTGTCCACAGCTAAATATAATACCTGTAATTTTTATCATTTAATGTGTCCTATATAATGTACTTGTAAGTTATATATTTATGACAAATCTAACTATTTTGCATGCTTACTTACTTTAATTTTACCTTGACTTTTGGATATAATGATTTTTCTATTCTACTTTTTATACTCCTATTTATAATATTTTGCCTTTCCCGCGGCTTCGCTCGCGTTCTAAAGGTTTATAATCAAAAGAAATATTTTTCTCCTGTTTTTGCAACATTTTCTATTGATGCTCCGCTCCAATAGAAAATGTTGTGTTGTGATGTAATATTAATACTATAGCCTTCCTCGATAAACGGACTATCCAACACAAAAAGATTTTTTTGATTCGGACCAGTAGTTCCTGAGATTAGCGCTTTCAACCAAACAAACAAACAAACTCTTCAGCTTTATAATATTAGTATTAGTATAAATTATAAAGTACTAATACCCACCAGTCATATTAACGTATTGTGGTTCTGGCGAATACATATCATACTGCTTCATCTCCCTCTCTTTTTTCTGAGGAAGTTTCACGCAGGGGCCCAAGTCTGCCAACTTGGCGGTATCCTGGGCAGTGATGACGATGCTCATACTTGACAACTCTGTGTGCAAGTAGCCTTGCATTCGGAGAAATACTAGAGCATTTGCTATATCTAACGCATAGTGCACTGATGTTTGCGCGCTGAGGATTCGACCCTGGAATAAAAAAAAATTGTTTTTTTCTGAATAGAGTGATTCTTGTATCAGGTTAAAAAAAGATTAATGAGAAAGCGCGGTAAATAAAATAGATATTTCAAAAGCAAAGCATTAGAGAAGAGAGAAATGAATGCTGAAAGTGTCAATATGTTGAGTACGCATCGCTTTCGTAAGAAAATACTTAAGAATATGAGCAGCTTCTTGATTGTGTAGTCTAAACCATTTACCTAGTAGATAATAGAAACATGTGTAATTTCTTTACGGATAATCTGGAAAGAATTGAACGAAAAAATTTTTCATTCGTGCCTACGTAATACGTAGATGAAATACGAAAAAAAATTTCATCTCAAGGTCGAAGGTCGTATGATATTTCCAAATTACTAGCAGAAACAGGGATAGGTTTGTTTCGTGTTTCGAAGTTTCGGGATTTTTTGTAAAATTGTCTTGTGTTCTCCCGAGACTTTTGGGACGACACTCGAGACATTTGTTTATTTAAAAGACTAAAACTGTACTAATTACTTTTGCGTATAAACTGTTTTGTAGAAATTTTGAAAATATACCTTGTAAACAAACGAGCGTGCTAAAAATAATAGACGTGGAACCAAGTACCAGTAGCTTTAATGTACACAACAATAACAAAGTCAACGAGTCGTTTCAAACAAATTAACAAACAAAAAAACGAAGAAAATGTATGTAACTATAATTCTTACAAAAAATCAAGAGCAACATATTTTAAAAAGCAGTTGCTGTTTTTTTCTAGCATTTATAAGTTTGTTTTATAATCATAAGGTTTAAGTGCCAAAAAATGAATAAGTATGTGATATTCTACATATATTACACATACGAATTGTTTAGACGTACCTATAATGAACGTAATAGATGTTTGTTAAGTGTTTATTTTTACTAAAACTGCTTTTTATATTAATAAATCTCGCTAAAATTAACTCGATTCTGATTTTATTCTAGAGTCCCGAAGTCGAGACGTACCGGGACTTGGAAAGGGGGTTGTACCGTTTCCCGGTACATAGAAAATGTCGAGACTTTAAAAACCCTAAACCGATTTTGATTAAAACTCTTTTTGTACAAGAATTGTTACCTATTTATTTACGTACCTGCACATGGAGTATGCCAAATAATGTATCAATACATCTCTCACAAATGATGTGAATATTGTTCTGCACGTCTGGATACAGTCCCATGAGTAATATTATGTTTGGATGGCGACATTTTCTAAAATATTAGAAAATATCATTATAACAATTTGTTTAAATTTAAATGAGGTGTAACTCTCACTATTTACTAGGCAAAAATCTTTTACGCTTGTTTTTTGTAACCTGTACTGACCTAACTTGTTTGAATATTCCCGTAGAATCAAAACATAAAATTAAAAAAAACATTTCCTAGAAAATTGCGCTTATATTATGGTATTAGCCGGAATTATTCTTTAGGAGACTCTTTAGACATAGTATAACAAAAAACTATCTGAAAAATTTTATATAATGCTCAAATATTTCGAAAATACTTTGAAAATGTAGTAGGTACACATAGACAATAGTAATTAACCATAATGCGCAAACTGCATTACATACGTTAAGAATTTTAAAAGTCGACAAGTTTAGTAATTATTTAATTACCTTAATATATTTATCTCCATGTTCTGTTTCTTCCTGACATGTTCGATGGTGACTCCAACCAGCTTCTTGATTTGCACGGGCACTACGCCCCACTTACCGTGACTCCAGGCTTTGTTTTTATCTATTGTTACATTCAAGTTACAAGCGCTTGCTATTGGCAAACCGAATGTGCTTGTGTCGCTCTATATATAAAAAAACGTTATATTAATTTCAGATTTTATTTTCTTGTTCTTTTCTTGTTATTATTTTTTTAATTAAACCTACCCCATTCTTAATTAATTGAAATATTTAAATTGCCAACCAAACATTTCTTACAGATAATGATTTGCGTTTACTTCGATAAACCTATCATGCCAATATACGCTGATATGTAAAGTGCTTATTTCTAAGTTTATATTTATTCCAAATAAAACAATAATATTAATTTATGGTATTTATGTACCATGGTGATATTACTAGTAAACTAATTTAGAATTAAAATTATAATTAAATAAAGATAGTTGTCTTGTATTCCTAAATAAAAAATATACTCACTTTACTATCGTCTGATTTGCTTGTATTAATAGACGGAGCCTGCAACTGTTCATCGGCCCACTGGTCAAAATGTTTTAATTCGCTCATCACTTCCCACAACTTTTCTTCGCAACTGTCATTTTTCTGACTCTCTGTACTTGAGCTAGACGTTTTGACATCTCCAGCTGCATTTAAGCCATCTAACTCATCCTCTTCAATTTTGACACCGTCTAAGAACTTTTTAGTATCGAAAGCTAATGAATTGTTTTTATATAAAAATGGCGGTGACGGAGGTTGGTCATCTTTGAAGTCTATTTGTCGTTGGACAAAGAAGTCTTGCGAGCACTTATGTGAATTTTTGCTTGGTCTACGCGGTTCAGAATACGATGTCCCGAACATATTACCGGGCATGAAGACTTGATTTTGGAATAGAAACTGTATGTTCGGGACGCCGTCGTAACCTTTTTCTTCAGAATGAGTGCTACGAGCTCGTTTGTGCGATTTTTTCTTGTACTTAATAGCTGACTTTTTTTCATAATTAAACGTATTGTCTGGGTCCCCGGTACAGTCTGTGCAAGATACTGGTAAAGAGTGGCGTCCACATTTCTTCTTAATGGGAGATTCCCGTAGTTCTCTGCTACCTGAAGATCTACGAGCTTGAAACTCGGCGAGGTCCCGTTTATATTCTTCGGTTCGTATTGTGCCTATTTGTATAGGGGGTTCCTCTAGACTGGGCGATGGACTTATATGACTCGTTGTAACGGACACACGTTCCCTAAAAGTAGATCAGAATTAGAGCTTAAAAATAATGTAATTAAAATAAATGTTTTTGTTGGTAGTAGACGCAGACGCAGTATTCAATTCAACAGCTGTGCTGATTGGGCTTATTTTTTTTAAATTGATTTTAGTTTGATTAGATGCGCGGAAAATTAGAAGTGCCTTTGCTAATGAATTTTTTATGGCTAAGAAGATCATTGGTTAGTTGTCGATACAGTTCTAGTTTATACTTCAGTTGTAAGTACATCGTAAACAGCCCACACACCATACTGCATATATTTTTTGTAATATAACTTTATTGCATAGAAAGTCTGTTTCTCAACCTGTACAAAGTATCTAATTCCCATGTTTAATTATGTTCTCCTAAACTGTAACGCATGCACCTGACATACTTGTGCACGCCGCGGCCGGCTCGGCGAGTTGAGCGGAACGGATCGACAATACACACACAAGATGACGCCACCGATGAGTTACGACACGAAATTTTATAGCCAGTGAATGCTGAATGCATGCCAATATTACCATTTCAAATATTATTTCTACAAAAGTAACACTCAATAAAAAACAATGGTTAATAGTGAAACTGCATAAAATTTTATATTTACTGATTCAGAAAGTTAAAATTAGTATTCTATGAAGTACACAAATTCCTATGTATATTATTATGTTATAAATATTAAATAGGTAAAAGATACATAATATTAAAAGAAGAATAAAGTAGATATAATAGATGTTTTTGAAACTGTGCCATTTTAGCATCTGAAATCTAAACAGATGTAGATAACCTACCATTTCATTACGCTTTCTAAATAGAAAATTTTACTTAGGCATAAATAGGTAATTCAATTACGGAATTCGAAACTACGAGTGAATAAGTAACACATCAGTAAGGCACATTCTAGTTCTTGTATTGTGTACTTGTATTATTTAATATTTATAGGTGTAAAAGGTCCAAAAAACAATAAAATGACAACAAGTAAACAAGTCTTTAAAGGTGTTAATTATTAATTAACTTAAATACTCGTTTACATTTACGATTACATTTTATGTACCTACAATTTACATACATAAAAATAGTATATACTTATTTAGATACACATAATAAAAATTGTTATATTAGTTTTTGGGGAAATATTTACTCTAAAATTAAGTATGTTTGTTTGTACCAACATATTTAAAACATCGGATTGAATTAAATACACTGATCAACCAGAAAAAATCTTTTTATTATATACTGGCAAAAAACCCTCGCTTCGCTCAAGTTTCCCTAGGTACAGAAGCGGTACCCTTATTCTTTTTCTAAAATTAAAATTAAGACGCCTAACTTATTCTTTTTTATATCAGCTATCTGCCAGTGAAAGGCCCATCAAAATCTATCCAATCGTTTTAGAGATCAGCGGGAACAAACAGACAGACAAACATTTACAAAAAATGATTTTTTGATGTAACACTTTGGTATAAAAATACCATAATATACATTCATAATTATGCATTTAGTGAAAAGCTAGCAGAGTTTGAAATTACAAACAGAAACTTTTTTATTTTAAATGTGTACAGATAATATGCATTTACTAAAAAGGTTTTGTTACAAACGTGTTGCTCAATGTAATAATTCATCTGTATAGATTAGATGAAAACTTCAACGAAATCCGAAATCATCATTAAACAATTAAAATGCCGTGGGATAACGACAGGTCGCAACGACTAACTGGTTTTTGCGGCATAGTTCAGTTACGTTAACTTGCATAGCGGTGATTATCTCTGAACTAGCTCGCTTGAACTACAATAGTACTTCAACCGTGAATGTGACTAAGCTGCGACATTACTTTTACTTATAAATGTGCCGGTAGAGAACCATTGACATAAATACAAAATAGCGTATTTATTTTTATAACTATTTTTTATGTAATATACATACATAATTTCTGGCCACAATTCTTGCACACAATGGAAAAAGTAAAAGATATAATGTAGAACACACCACAGTACCATCTAGTTTCATGGTAAGGCAAGAGGCTTGGGCCATTGAAAACAGATAGGTATGTAAATGTAAATACATACATATTTCATATAATAAATATAAATGCATCCGAGCTAATCACACAAATTAATGCCTCCAGCGGGACTCGAACCGCTGACTGCGACCCCGTCACAACAAGTAGGGTCACGACTCACGACAAACTGAGCCAAACGTATCGTCATGTGTACTTACACTCGTATTTGACGACACGTTATATCTTCGCTATCAATAAAAAGACAGGCAATAAGTTTTCATTAACGTCATTCCACTCGATTATATCAATCGATATCTATAAAACAATAAAAATTACATTTTACGTGTCTTCCAACGATCGGTCTGGTAATAAAATAAAAAACAACAGAAGTTATGAAGCACCGATTATAGTCAGTTACGCGCTATGTGTTCGAAGATTAGCTATGATCATGCCCATGACTAAGCGAGTCACGATATAGTGAAGCGAGACTTTTCGTGAATTTTGGTAGTCAATAGCGAAATTATCAGTCTGTACGAAATGAAGGCCACACATATTTTTTTGCTCTCCATTTGTATAGGAATATTATGTATTTTAAAGATTCAATTTAAACCTGCATTGAAAATAGCAAATGTGTAAAATGTATCGTCATAGTAAAAATTCTATTCTCCTGTCAAAAAATATGTATTATAATATTGTTTAATAGTGTTATGGCAATGGTAATTAAAATGATAAAAATCTTAATGGAAAATATTAATTAACCATTTTGTTAGGTACCACAATATCCGTTAAGTATAATAATATAATTTTGCCGTAACGTTGTTAACCACAGGAAAAATTAACATTATTTTTAAATCGGAATGCAGATCCAAAAATATTATTAATTTGCTGATAAAAGATAACTTAGATTAGCTGTTTCGTAAGTACCTCCTACATCTTATTTACGAAATATTTGCGCCGCTTCGGTTATTCAAAATCGCATCACAATACCGTGGATATAATTAAGATATTAGATTAGAGAAAGCCGCGAGATAAATAGCTTACTGATAAGTACAAAATACATTATAAGTTCGATATTACACTTATGTAATCCATGATTAAAATAGAAAGCATCTTTGATAGCTACCTACCTAATTCTTCTGTCACGAAGATAAACTTACATAAATAAGCAACTGTCTAACCATCAATTTTCATTATTTTTGAAACCAATAAGAGTAATACGATGCAACAATAGGTAAATAGTTCGGTGAAAGTAAATGTCGATACTGTTTTAAACAATGCTTCATTGAATGATCTTGCATCGAGCCTTTTCTAAAGTTTCAATATAGCTGGAGATCTATCATTGGTTGTTATTAAAAAATGGAAAATAAAATAAAAATATTGATATTTTCTATTTTAATTAATAATTATGTGTAGCTTAAGCTGCATACTAAATTAAGTACGATATTCTCTGATTATAGTCATATTTGTAAAATAATAAATTTAAGATCAGTGGCGGATGAGTGATGACCCACGTTCGAATCCGCAGATACTAAGAGAACCTTCGCTTCACTACATAGTATAAAACAAAGTCGCCTTTTCTGTCCCTATATCCCTATATCCCTATGTGCGCTTAAATCTTTAAAACTACGCAACGGATTTTGATGCGGTTTTTTTTAATAGATAGAGTGATTCAAGAGGAAGGTTTATATGCATAACTAGCAGATCCCGCGGCTTTACCTGTGCTAAATCTAGGGAAGAGCCCGAGCGAAGCGAGGGCGAGTCGCTAGTTTATAATAAACGACAGTTCTCTGAAAAATTAGTATTTAACCTTCATAGACATTAGACAACCCCTGTACTATTATGTGAAAAATGGTGAAAACCTTATGAAAATCCGTACATCCGTTTGTAAGACTAGCACGAACAAATAAAATTCAGCGTAACCACGAGTTAAAATTCTAATGTTTATGTTGATTTATTTACGAATATAATGTTAAAATGCATTAAATTTTTAGCTTTATGATAGCCTAGCTATATTTAGTGCGAGCGATGCCGCGAGTTCCGCTAGTTAAACTAAATGAAATTCCTAAAAAAAAGTAGCCTAAGTGACTGTTTATAATATTAGCTATCTGCTTGTGAAACTCCTGTCAAAGTTCAGTCCAGTCGTTTCAGAGATTAGCCGGAACAAACTAACAGACAGACAAAAATTAAAAAAATGTTAGTACCGTATTACATTCATTTTCAATTCAATTTTATTTATATTTATATTTTTATTTATTTTTAGGTACTATCTGTATTTTCTATACATACAATATTGTATCAGTCAAAACTATAAAATTAAGGCATTTATTTCTTTCACACGATAAACAAGTCAGCAGAGGTAGGGTAAACATACCGGTTATCGACCGTTTAAGCGACTTGTTGACTTCGGAGTTGATTTTTATCATAATGTTGTACTCCAAGATTTTTCAAAAAAATATCATTTCATCCTACAATAGTCTAGTTTCATTAAACCTAGCGCCTATAGATGTATCAGTGATACATAATTTAATAAAAATATATATTCGTAAAAATAGCAAATATACCGGTTATCGGCCTTTTCACTCAGTTATCGTCCAATAGTGCACTGGTTATCGGCCACCTATTTTACGGTAGAAAAACGACTCTTGTGTAATAGCCTGTAAGGTTTATAATAGTATAATAATAATACAATTAATAAATTCACAAAAGCTGTATATTTTTACTCTCTTTTACGACTTAAAAATAAAATTAAGTAACGGTATTAAGGTCAAGATCACAAGAACCACATTTAACACGGGCTGGAGTTTCTTCTACTTTTTTTTTAATTCTCTTCTTTGATGGTTGGTGGTGGTGAATTAGTTGTTCTTTTCTCTTTAGCTCTTTCGAGCTTTCTTTTCTTAATTTAGTTTTCTTTGTCCTCTTTCGCTATATCTCTTTTTTCATAATATTGTTGCCAACCTAAGACTTGTGAAAATTGAATGTCACTAAATGGTGATATTGAGATGTCATGGAACTGAAGATAGCAGCCGGCTAGCGGCCGGCCGCCTGACGATTTACGCGAAGGGCCGCAACGGTACCGCGCGTCGTAAACACATTTTGTTATACTATAAATTCGCTACAAATGCTATTAATTATTACTTTTTGATAATTTTAAATAGATATAGTAGTAATGTACAGTTTTTTCTTAAAATATTAAGCAATTATTAATTATATTAATACTCGTGTCCGTTCTTAGCGTAAAGGGTATTTTCATTATAAAAACTATATAAAGCAAACTGTGAGCAACTTGATTTTTTTATATATTATTTTGCTTATATATACTAACTAAATAACGTTAAAATTAGACAGGATCAAATCATACTTTATTTAGATTTTTTTTTTAAATATTACTTCATAGCGCATCTCATACTAAGATTCAGACGTCTAAAAATAATACAAGGCAAACTCGAATCTGGATGATATTTTTAATAAACATTCTTCTTATATCACTAAACCAGAAATAATTAAAATCTCGTAGGATCAAGACATAGAATAGTAGTAAAAAAACTTGTAAATATGCTCATAATAGCCCGCCCGCGGTACCAGAATGTATGAAAACTTCAAGTCCAAGAAAACTATAGAAAACAAACTGGGAGGTCTTTGATTTTTTTATATATTATTATGCTTATATATACTAACCAAATAACGTTAAAATTAGACAGGATCAAATCATACTTTATTTGTAAAAAATGTTTAAAGATTACTTCTTACGGCATCTCGTACTAAGATACAGACGTCTAAAAATAATACAACGCAAACTCAAATCTTGTTCTTATTTTTTCCATACATTCTTCTAATATCACTAAATAAGAAATAATTAAAATCTCACAGGATCAAGACATAGAATAGTAGTAAAAAACTTGTAAATATGCTCATATTAGCCCGCCCGCGGTACTAGAATGTATGAAAACTTCAAGTCTAAGAAAACGATAGAAAGCAAACTGGGAGGTCTTTGATTTTTTTATATATTATTATGCTTGTATATACTAACCAAATAACGTTAAAATTAGACAGGATCAAATCATACTTTATTTGTAAAAAAATTTTAATGATTACTTCTTACGGCATCTCGTACTAAGATACAGACGTCTAAAAATAATACAACGCAAACTCAAATCTTGTTCTTATTTTTACTATACATTCTTCTAATATCACTTAACAAGAAATAATTAAAATCTCGCAGGATCAAGACATAGAATAGTAGTAAAAAAAACTTGTAAATATGCTCATATTAGCCCGCCCGCAGTACTAGAATGTATGAAAACTTCAAGTCCAAGAAAACGATAGAAAGCAAACTGGGAGGTTTTTGATTTTTTTATATATTATTATGCTTATATATACTAACCAAATGACGTTAAAATTAGACAGGATCAAATCATACTTTATTTGTAAAAAATTTTTAAAGATTACTTCTTACGGCATCTCGTACTAACATTCAGACGTCTAAAAATATTACAACGCAAACTCAAATCTTGTTCTTATTTTTACTATACATTCTTCTAATATCACTAAACAAGAAATAATTAAAATCTCGCAGGATCAAGACACAGAATAGTTGTAAAAAACTTGTAAATATTCTCATATTTGCCCGCCAGCAGTACTAGAATGTATGAAAACTTCAAGTCCAAGAAAACTATAGAAAGCAAACTGGGAGGTCTTTGATTTTTTTATATATTATTATGCTTATATATACTAACCAAATGACGTTAAAATTAGACAGGATCAAATCATACTTTATTTGTAAAAAATTTTTAAAGATTACTTCTTACGGCATCTCGTACTAACATTCAGACGTCTAAAAATATTACAACGCAAACTCAAATCTTGTTCTTATTTTTACTATACATTCTTCTAATATCACTAAACAAGAAATAATTAAAATCTCGCAGGATCAAGACACAGAATAGTTGTAAAAAACTTGTAAATATTCTCATATTTGCCCGCCAGCAGTACTAGAATGTATGAAAACTTCAAGTCCAAGAAAACTATAGAAAGCAAACTGGGAGGTCTTTGATTTTTTTATATATTATTATGCTTATATATACTAACCAAATGACGTTAAAATTAGACAGGATCAAATCATACTTTATTTGTAAAAATTTTTAATGATTACTTCTTACGGCATCTCGTACTAAGATACAGACGTCTAAAAATAATACAACGCAAACTCAAATCTTGTTCTTATTTTTACTATACATTCTTCTAATATTACTTAACAAGAAATAATTAAAATCTCGCAGGATCAAGACATAGAATAGTAGTAAAAAAAACTTGTAAATATGCTCATATTAGCCCGCCCGCGGTACTAGAATGTATGAAAACTTCAAGTCCAAGAAAACGATAGAAAGCAAACTGGAAGGTCTTTGATTTTTTTATATATTATTATGCTTATATATACTAACTAAATAACGTTAAAATTAGACAGGATCAAATCATACTTTTTTTGTAAAAAAAAATTATATATTCCTTCATACCGCATGTCATGCTAAGTTTCAGATGTCTAAAAATAATACAACGCAAACTCGAATCTGGATGATATTTTTAATAAACATTCTTCTTATATCACTAAAACAAGAAATAATTAAAATCTCGTAGGATCAAGACATAGAATAGTAGTAAAAAAACTTGTAAATATGCTCATAATAGCCCGCCCGCGGTACCAGAATGTATGAAAACTTCAAGTCCAAGAAAAGTATAGAAAGCAAACTGGGAGGTCTTTGATTTTTTTATATATTATTATGCTTATATATACTAACTAAATAACGTTAAAATTAGACAGGATCAAATCATACTTTATTTGTAAAAAATGTTTAAAGATTACTTCTTACGGCATCTCGTACTAAGATACAGACGTCTAAAAATAATACAACGCAAACTCAAATCTTGTTCTTATTTTTACTATACATTCTTCTAATATCACTTAACAAGAAATAATTAAAATCTCGCAGGATCAAGACACAGAATAGTTGTAAAAAACTTGTAAATATTCTCATATTTGCCCGCCCGTACTAGAATATATGAAAACTTCAAGTCCAAGAAAACGATAGAAAGCAAACTGGGAGGTCTTTGATTTTTTTATATATTATTATGCTTATATATACTAACCAAATAACGTTAAAATTAGACAGGATCAAATCATACTTTATTTGTAAAAAATGTTTAAAGATTACTTCTTACGGCATCTCGTACTAAGATACAGACGTCTAAAAATAATACAACGCAAACTCAAATCTTGTTCTTATTTTTTCTATACATTCTTGTAATATCACTAAATAAGAAATAATTAAAATCTCACAGGATCAAGACATAGAATAGTAGTAAAAAAAACTTGTAAATATGCTCATATTAGCCCGCCCGCAGTACTAGAATGTATGAAAACTTCAAGTCCAAGAAAACGATAGAAAGCAAACTGGGAGGTTTTTGATTTTTTTATATATTATTATGCTTATATATACTAACCAAATAACGTTAAAATTAGACAGGATCAAATCATACTTTATTTGTAAAAAATGTTTAAAGATTACTTCTTACGGCATCTCGTACTAAGATACAGACGTCTAAAAATAATACAACGCAAACTCAAATCTTGTTCTTATTTTTACTATACATTCTTCTAATATCACTAAACAAGAAATAATTAAAATCTCACAGGATCAAGACATAGAATAGTAGTAAAAAACTTGTAAATATGCTCATATTAGCCCGCCCGCGGTACTAGAATGTATGAAAACTTCAAGTCTAAGAAAACGATAGAAAGCAAACTGGGAGGTCTTTGATTTTTTTATATATTATTATGCTTATATATACTAACCAAATAACGTTAAAATTAGACAGGATCAAATCATACTTTATTTGTAAAAAAATTTTAATGATTACTTCTTACGGCATCTCGTACTAAGATACAGACGTCTAAAAATAATACAACGCAAACTCAAATCTTGTTCTAATTTTTACTATACATTCTTCTAATATCACTAAACAAGAAATAATTAAAATCTCACAGGATCAAGACATAGAATAGTAGTAAAAAACTTGTAAATATGCTCATATTAGCCCGCCCGCGGTACTAGAATGTATGAAAACTTCAAGTCCAAGAAAACGATAGAAAGCAAACTGGGAGGTCTTTGATTTTTTTATATATTATTATGCTTATATATACTAACTAAATAATGTTAAAATTAAACAGGATCAAATCATACTTTATTTGGAAAAATTTTTTAAATAATCCTTCATAGCGCATCTCATATTAAGATTCAGACGTCTAAAAATAATACAACGCAAACTCAAATCTTGTTCTTATTTTTACTATACATTCTTCTAATATCACTTAACAAGAAATAATTAAAATCTCGCAGGATCAAGACATAGAATAGTAGTAAAAAAAACTTGTAAATATGCTCATATTAGCCCGCCCGCAGTACTAGAATGTATGAAAACTTCAAGTCCAAGAAAACGATAGAAAGCAAACTGGGAGGTCTTTGATTTTTTTATATATTATTATGCTTATATATACTAACCAAATAACGTTAAAATTAGACAGGATCAAATCATACTTTATTTGTAAAAAATGTTTAAAGATTACTTCTTACGGCATCTCGTACTAAGATACAGACGTCTAAAAATAATACAACGCAAACTCAAATCTTGTTCTTATTTTTTCTATACATTCTTGTAATATCACTAAATAAGAAATAATTAAAATCTCACAGGATCAAGACATAGAATAGTAGTAAAAAAAACTTGTAAATATGCTCATATTAGCCCGCCCGCAGTACTAGAATGTATGAAAACTTCAAGTCCAAGAAAACGATAGAAAGCAAACTGGGAGGTTTTTGATTTTTTTATATATTATTATGCTTATATATACTAACCAAATAACGTTAAAATTAGACAGGATCAAATCATACTTTATTTGTAAAAAATGTTTAAAGATTACTTCTTACGGCATCTCGTACTAAGATACAGACGTCTAAAAATAATACAACGCAAACTCAAATCTTGTTCTTATTTTTACTATACATTCTTCTAATATCACTTAACAAAAAATAATTAAAATCTCGCAGGATCAAGACACAGAATAGTTGTAAAAAACTTGTAAATATTCTCATATTTGCCCGCCCGTACTAGAATATATGAAAACTTCAAGTCCAAGAAAACGATAGAAAGCAAACTGGGAGGTCTTTGATTTTTTTATATATTATTATGCTTATATATACTAACCAAATAACGTTAAAATTAGACAGGATCAAATCATACTTTATTTGTAAAAAATGTTTAAAGATTACTTCTTACGGCATCTCGTACTAAGATACAGACATCTAAAAATAATACAACGCAAACTCAAATCTTGTTCTTATTTTCACTATACATTCCTCTGATATCACTAAACAAGAAATAATTAAAATCTCGCAGGATCAAGACATAGAATAGTAGTAAAAAAACTTGCAAATATGCTCATATTAGCCCGCCCGCGATACTAGAATGTATGAAAACTTCAAGTCCAAGAAAACGATAGAAAGCAAACTGGGAAGTCTTTGATTTTTTTATATATTATTATGCTTATATATACTAACTAAATAACGTTAAAATTAGACAGGATCAAATCACTTTATTTGTAATTGTACACACAGACACTTTATTTGAAATTGAAGTTTTCATACAGTCGTAGTACCGCGGGCGGGCTATTATGAGCATATTTACAAGTTTTTTTACTACTATTCTATGTCTTGATCCTGCGAGATTTTAATTATTTCTTGTTTAGTGATATTAGAAGAATGTATAGTAAAAATAAGAACAAGATTTGAGTTTGCGTTGTATTATTTTTAGACGTCTGAATGTTAGTACGAGATGCCGTAAGAAGTAATCTTTAAACATTTTTTACAAATAAAGTATGATTTGATCCTGTCTAATTTTAACGTTATTTGGTTAGTATATATAAGTATAATAATATATAAAAAAATGAAAGACCTCCCAGTTTGCTTTCTATCGTTTTATTGGACTTGAAGTTTTCATACATTGTAGTACTGCGGGCGGGCAAATATGAGAATATTTACAAGTTTTTTACAACTATTCTGTGTCTTGATCCTGCGAGATTTTAATTATTTCTTGTTTAGTGATATTAGAAGAATGTATAGTAAAAATAAGAACAAGATTTGAGTTTGCGTTGTATTATTTTTAGACGTCTGAATGTTAGTACGAGATGCCGTAAGAAGTAATCTTTAAAAATTTTTTACAAAAAAAGTATGATTTGATCCTGTCTAATTTTAACGTTATTTGGTTAGTATATATAAGCATAATAATATATAAAAAAATCAAAAACCTCCCAGTTTGCTTTCTATCGTTTTCTTGGACTTGAAGTTTTCATACATTCTAGTACTGCGGGCGGGCTAATATGAGCATATTTACAAGTTTTTTTTACTACTATTCTATGTCTTGATCCTGCGAGATTTTTATTATTTCTTGTTAAGTGATATTAGAAGAATGTATAGTAAAAATAAGAACAAGATTTGAGTTTGCGTTGTATTATTTTTAGACGTCTGAATCTTAATATGAGATGCGCTATGAAGGATTATTTAAAAAATTTTTCCAAATAAAGTATGATTTGATCCTCTCTAATTTTAACATTATTTAGTTAGTATATATAAGCACAATAATATATAAAAAAATCAAAGATCTCCCAGTTTGCTTTCTATCGTTTACTTGGACTTGAAGTTTTCATATATTCTAGTACGGGCGGGCAAATATGAGAATATTTACAAGCATTTTACTACTATTCTATGTCTTGATCCTGCGAGATTTTAATTATTTCTTGTTAAGTGATATTAGAAGAATGTATAGTAAAAATAAGAACAATATTTGAGTTTGCGTTGTATTATTTTTAGACGTCTGTATCTTAGTACGAGATGCCGTAAGAAGTAATCATTAAAATTTTTTTACAAATAAAGTATGATTTGATCCTGTCTAATTTTAACGTTATTTGGTTAGTATGTATAAGCATAATAATATATAAAAAAATCAAAGACCTCCCAGTTTGCTTTCTATCGTTTTCTTGGACTTGAAGTTTTCATACATTCTAGTACTGCGGGCGGGCTAATATGAGCATATTTACAAGTTTTTTTTACTACTATTCTATGTCTTGATCCTGTGAGATTTTAATTATTTCTTATTTAGTGATATTACAAGAATGTATAGAAAAAATAAGAACAAGATTTGAGTTTGCGTTGTATTATTTTTAGACGTCTGTATCTTAGTACGAGATGCCGTAAGAAGTAATCTTTAAACATTTTTTACAAATAAAGTATGATTTGATCCTGTCTAATTTTAACGTTATTTGGTTAGTATATATAAGCATAATAATATATAAAAAAATCAAAGACCTCCCAGTTTGCTTTCTATCGTTTTCTTGGACTTGAAGTTTTCATATATTCTAGTACGGGCGGGCAAATATGAGAATATTTACAAGTTTTTTACAACTATTCTGTGTCTTGATCCTGCGAGATTTTAATTATTTCTTGTTAAGTGATATTAGAAGAATGTATAGTAAAAATAAGAACAAGATTTGAGTTTGCGTTGTATTATTTTTAGACGTCTGTATCTTAGTACGAGATGCCGTAAGAAGTAATCTTTAAACATTTTTTACAAATAAAGTATGATTTGATCCTGTCTAATTTTAACGTTATTTAGTTAGTATATATAAGCATAATAATATATAAAAAAATCAAAGACCTCCCAGTTTGCTTTCTATAGTTTTCTTGGACTTGAAGTTTTCATACATTCTGGTACCGCGGGCGGGCTATTATGAGCATATTTACAAGTTTTTTTACTACTATTCTATGTCTTGATCCTACGAGATTTTAATTATTTCTGGTTTAGTGATATAAGAAGAATGTTTATTAAAAATATCATCCAGATTCGAGTTTGCGTTGTATTATTTTTAGACATCTGAAACTTAGCATGACATGCGGTATGAAGGAATATATAATTTTTTTTTACAAATAAAGTATGATTTGATCCTGTCTAATTTTAACGTTATATAGTTAGTATATATAAGCATAATAATATATAAAAAAATCAAAGACCTCCCAGTTTGCTTTCTATCGTTTTCTTGGACTTGAAGTTTTCATACATTCTCGTACCGCGGGCGGGCTAATATGAGCATATTTACAAGTTTTTTTTACTACTATTCTATATGTTGATCCTGCGAGATTTTAATTATTTCTTGTTTAGTGATATTAGAAGAATGTATAGTAAAAATTAGAACAAGATTTGAGTTTGCGTTGTATTATTTTTAGACGTGTGTATCTTAGTACGAGATGCCGTAAGAAGTAATCATTAAAAATTTTTTACAAATAAAGTATGATTTGATCCTGTCTAATTTTAACGTTATTTGGTTAGTATATACAAGCATAATAATATATAAAAAAATCAAAGACCTCCCAGTTTGCTTTCTATCGTTTTCTTGGACTTGAAGTTTTCATACATTCTCGTACCGCGGGCGGGCTAATAGGAGCATATTTACAAGTTTTTTTTACTACTATTCTATGTGTTGATCCTGCGAGATTTTAATTATTTCTTGTTTAGTGATATTAGAAGAATGTATAGTGAAAATTAGAACAAGATTTGAGTTTGCGTTGTATTATTTTTAGACGTCTGAAACTTAGCATGAGATGCGGTATGAAGGAATATTTAAAATTTTTTTACAAATAAAGTATGATTTGATCCTGTCTAATTTTAACGTTATTTAGTTAGTATATATAAGCATAATAATATATAAAAAATCAAAGACCTCCCAGTTTGCTTTCTATCGTTTTCTTGGACTTGAAGTTTTCATACATTCTAGTACTGCGGGCGGGCAAATATGAGAATATTTACAAGTTTTTTACAACTATTCTGTGTCTTGATCCTGCGAGATTTTAATTATTTCTTGTTTAGTGTTTTTAGAAGAATGTATAGTAAAAATTACAACAAGATTTGAGTTTGCGTTGTATTATTTTTAGACGTCTGAATGTTAGTATGAGATGCGCTATGAAGTAATATTTAAAAATTTTTTTGCAAATAAAGTATGATTTGATCCTGTCTAATTTTAACGTTATTTGGTTAGTATATATAAGCATAATAATATATAAAAAAATCAAGTTGCTCACAGTTTGCTTTATATAGTTTTTATAATGAAATTACCCTTTACGCTAAGAACGGACACGAGTATTAATAAAATAAAAAAATGTTTAATATTTTAAGAAAAAACTGTACATTACTACTATATCTATTTAAAATTATCAAAAAGTAATAATTAATAGCATTTGTAGCGAATTTATAGTATAACAAAAGGTATTTACGACGCGCGGTACCGTTGCGGCCCTTCGCGTAAATCGTCAGGCGGCCGGCCGCTAGCCGGCTGCTATCTTCAGTTCCATTGAGATGTCGATAAGAGATATATAAGAAAAACTATGGAATCTTAATAGAGCTGTGCGAAGTGTTAAATTTTCGCCCTGGCGTTTTCATACGCTTGTTAGAAGGACTTTTAAATTCAAAGGAAAGTTTAGGGGTTGAAGCGGCAAGGCTCTTAATTTTTTTTCTTTACTGATAGGTGCCATCTGATAAAAAAACAAGCACAATTCTAACACCAAGCACAGCAACCAAAATGTATCCATTATCATTAAAACATATAAGCTTATTTACAAGCTTGAATAAGTTCGCCTTTACAAAATAAAAACAGATATATCCCAAGGGAACTATATATTTTTCCGGGATAAAAATTAGCATGTGCTATTCCAGAGTATACTCTATCTCTGTACCAAATTTTGTGCTTGAATAACAAACATTCAAACATACATCTTAACTTTCACTTTTATAATATTAGTAAGATTATAAGGAAGTTTTCAAACGGTCGGGGACAGGTTTTGTTTTTACTGGTCATCGGCCGTTAAATATTCGCTATTTTGGAAGGCCATATCTTTGAAAATATAAGGTATACAGGCGGTCGTAATCTAGTTGTAAATTCACAAAACTCTAGCTGTTCACAAATATAGTGCAATGTATGTTGGTGAATTTAAGGTTTCCGCAATAAAGGCAAAGAAAAACGACGCGAATAAACCGGTTTTGCGACGGTCGGAAAGTAGATTTTGTAATTAATCGTTAACGTATTGTCCGACCACCAAAAATATCATAAATTATAAAAAGTTTGACGAGTTTAGGCACTTGAATATTGAAATTAAACATGCCTAATACACACAAACTAAATCAATGACCAATAAAGTAAGAGTAACACTTAAAAACTTACCTTTGAAAATCAATCCACCTACTATTTTTTTTGCTAAATTTTACACGCGTTCATACACCAAATTTTGAAAGAGCGACTGAGTGCTCAATTTGAAAACTTCGAGGTCATGCCGTTAAAATATAAACTGTGAAGTTCGCCCGGATCGAATGGAGCGAAATTAGAAAAGATCGGTCTATAACACTGTCTATTATTTAAAATAACATGCGAAGTGGTCGAAAAGGGGTAGTGGTCGGTAAACCGGTATGTTTACCCTATATTTACAACAACTATTTACAGACAAAAAATTGTAAATAATTTATTTTCGAGCAACGTTCAACTTGAAAGACGTCTTAGAAATGATAGAACTTTATATTCATTAAATTAATTTCACTGTCAACTTTTACAGTAAAATAAAACTAAATATGATACTTAAATGAAATCAAATAGATAGATTTTAGTGAATTTCTAAAGTAAAAGTACGATCTACTTCTTTCAGCAATAAATTCATCTCTGACGCATACCTCGATACTCGATACTGTAAGATATAATGTAAAATCACATAAAAATTAACATTTATCTTGTATCACGTGTAAGTATGCTGAATAATACATAATGAGATTGAATAAATTACTGGAATTGCTTTAATAAAGAAGACGTAATAAAGTAAGTTGTAACAGTACTGCAGGGGTACATATAAATGGTTTCCCAGTGGTAACGCGCTCGCTTAGATAACCGAGTGATGGGAGTTCGAATCTGGGTCTTGCACCTCTGAAGGTTTCAAATGATTTCTAACAGCATTACCACTTGTCTTACGGTAAAGAAGAGTATCTTGAGGAAACCTGCATGTCTGAGAAAACCTAGTAAGAATAATATTTAGTCTATTTTTAGGTACGTTTGAACATCTAAAGAAATCAAATTGAATTTAATCAAGGACTCTATGCGTCGTAATAAAATCTGCTTTCCAGTCGAGGACGCAGAACTTTTAAATTGTATAAATAATAGAAGCTAGCACTTTTGACCAACTTTAAAAAAGGAAGGAGATATTTGTTTCATGTTTCCATGTGGCATGATATTTCGGGGTGTACAATGAATATTTCTTATATTCATTAATAAATCAATCATTTGCTTTATACTCTGTATAGATTAAGCACGTCGAATTGTTTTCAATTTTTAATTAAAATAAATTATAATATTTCGTTTTATAAATATGACACACGAAATAAATTTAAACTTTTAAAGAGAAACAAATACTGACTAAATTTTTAAATATATTCTATTTAATTTAGACAACGCATAAAATAAAATAAAAATAAACAACTTCGATAACTACGATACCCGTTTGATGAAGGTACTGTGTACTAATCGATGCACTTACTTAGGTTTCTTTACTCGTAATGGTGACGAAATTGCACAAACCCTTTTAAATTCCAGGTAATGATTAAAAGCACTAAATTAAAACCACGACCACCTATCAGGCTTCAATGATCAATATGATCATTCAAATTGCGTTTTTTTTCCGTTCACAATGACTGGAATGTGACCGCTTTAGATGTATTTGATGAAAAGGTTTAGCATATGATTGTTAAACTTTAGGTGGAGACCTCATAACAATACTACACAAGTCTATACAAACAAACACGGCAGATAGATTAAATACAGTAATAGCCGCCATTCTATTCATAATTTAGACATAATTATGATGTAACGCTATGTACGTATTAAATATGTATTAACGACTTCCTACATAGTATACTAAATCTTAACTATTCTAGAAATTTTAATATAAAAATATCCAAATTAAGCAATCAGCTTCCTGTTTCCCATGGGTTACAAAAAGCCAGAGTCTTATTCATGTACTAAATGTAATAGTAAATCTTGTAAGTATTTCTTATTAGTTTGTTTCTTAGTTAGAAGTTGGACTTTAATGAAATTTAATACAAAAAATTAATAGGTTCTCTATAGGTTCTCTCGCAGGTTGTCTTAAAATATTTTTCACCGTAAGCCAAGACTGTGGTAATCGTGTTGCTGGAAATAATTCGCACATGAAAATATTAGGGTTCAATAATAAATATCTCAGTTTTAATGAAGAATTCGACTGGAATCCATATAAATAAGGTTTACTACGTACCAGTTAGAGTAAGCGATTTATAAGGTGAGAACTGTACTTAAAATATTAATTTTGCTACCAGTTGTTTCCAAGTTTAATTTGAAGCGTTAATACAAACTCTGAGGCCTGAAGGCACCTTATTAAAAAAGAATTGAGGCTCTAAAATATACCTAAAGACCCTTTTACACTATTCAGTATTAAGACAGTCTTATTAAAACAAGCACGCTATCACACTGCCCGAAATACCGCATGCAAAGTCATTTGCAAGGCGTACGTAGACGGTAACATTTTCGGCAGTCGTGGTATCATGGGAAGCTATATTACACTACGCTAAATTTTGTAAGACTGTCTTGATAGTGTAATAAACTATTAAGTATTGAAAAAAATTTTACTAACACTTTCCTAAAAGGATTATAGAACAAGAAAGTTGAGCGAGTGAAGACTCAACTATGAAAAATGACCGACTCTTAATTTTACTACTTAATACTTATATATTTTAATAATAAACTTGTAATAAATAACAGTACTTATAGCTCAATTTAATCGATGTTTAAATCACGCAACTAACAAATAATAAATTGTTATGTACCTACATGCAAATACGAAAAAAAGTAGTAAGTTAATTAAATGACTTTGTCGTGAATGCGTTTTCGATGTTACCAGTTGGTAACCAGCTTTTTGTCTGTTTATGGTATTAGCTAAGATAATAAATATAAAGCTTTAGGATTTTAGATTCGTGATTCGTGACTCATAGAAAGTAAACGTGACGATGGAAAAAGGATGTTGATCGGAGATATCCACCTAGTTCTCATTTGAATGGACTTTTACCTACTTGGATATAGGTATTTCATCTACAATTCGTGAATTGTAATAATATTTCAAATCAAAACATATTCTTATTTAAATGTATTTATATGCTTTAATTTAAAAAACTATATTTGAAAAATATAGGACACTACTTTCAGTGGCAATACTCAGACGAGGAGCGTACTAGAAGTGGACTTCTTTTATTGGCTGCCTTGGCAGACCTGCTTGGGCTTTAGTGGGTAGTACTGGCTTGCAGGTGAGTGTGAGTCCCACTCCCACATGATCATCTGTTTTCTACCGGTGGTATGCGTCTATGCATTTCCCAAGGACAAAAAAAGGTTTTATACTGGAAGGGCAGGATTGGTATTTTACGTTTAATAAATGATAATAGTAAGACTGGTTTAAGCGATTTTAACTGAATTTTGACTACTTAAAGAATTCAGTCGATACCTTTTGTACTACCTTTCATAGTAGAAAAAAGGAGAGGGTGTCTACGGGATTATTACGGGATACCCCGTATGGCCGTATATATTTACTTGTAAGTTCAATTAAAACTAAGGGAGGACCGCTCGTTTCTATTTTACATAGTTTATCCCACTAGGCAAAATGCAAATTAATTACATTCTCGGTAGTGAGTGTTTTGATTTACCTACCTAACACAAACATTAAATACGTTTGAGAAATACAGACGTAAAGGAAACCTATCTAATAGTAACTGTTTATCGTGAGAACTTCTAAGTTCTAAATCTCTGCTTTCATATTTATGATCCAAATATATTATCGAATCTAGGTTACTTCCAAAATTATATTAAAATAATAAGAGAAGATTTTTATATGTGTATGAATAAATTAAAATATGCAATTTTATAATTCGATGAATACCTAGGTAGTTACAATGTTTGTGTAAATTTTATAAAACCCATTTGTTTTCACTTATACCTATATTTAAATCTAAGTTTTAATTATATTACGGCGTATCACTGTAGTAGGTATATCACTCACTAAGAAATAGTGTACATAAATTAGGTATTCGACAGTTATTATTTGTAGTAGTGCAATGAACTCAAACGAATAAACAAAATATTAAATATCATTGTTTTTTTTATCTTATAAGTACCTATATTAGGTATCTAACATAATTACGTAGCGACAAGAGACCGAAAAAACACACAAGGAAACTACTTAATATGTATTGAGAGATTTTAGGTGAATATTTTTGGTTTATGATTAATCTTTATCTCTTGTACCTACTTATCTTTCTAGGGAATAACTATATTGAATTTCTTTATATTATCAAATTAAACACTCTAATCTCTATATATACCTACGATACTTACATACATCACCAATATTCAAAAGTACGTAAAAGATAAAGTAGGTACCCTAAGAGTAAGTTACCGACTAAGTTTTAGAATAGGTACTTACGAATTATTACGATTCATATTTTTATATACTTAATTATTTTTATATACTATAAAAATACAAATATTTAGTATTATATAAATCACAAAAAGGCTCAATCGCAATAAACTAATAATTCTGAATGTAATTTTATGTTAAATTGAAATTGGATAAAAACGGTAGGTAGGTAAATAGGTACATACCGGCGTAACCACTTAAAAACTCCCATTTCTTGCGTCGTAGCCACTTTTTTTTATATATCAATTGCACATTCATCTAAGAAATGACTTACGACACTAATGAAAGTACTTTTTAAATAGAAAATCCGGCAACACGAGGAGCACGCGGAACATTACCGGCGATGATTCGATCGTAACAAAAAACGTCTAACAACAATGACCACCAATATATTGTGCGGTCGCCGGTCAGACAAAACATCACGAGCAGTACGGCAATCGCAATGAACGCAGTTGTATTTAGTTTTTTCTACAAATTACTTTTCGTCGCGCTCCGGTGATCCACTTCATCCACGCCGGTTGAACCTCGCGCGTCACTCCACAGTTCTAGTCTACTGTCTACACTTTACTGCACCAGTTAACGAGTCGGTAAGTGAGAAAGATCAAAGAACCCGACATAGCACTTTATTTTACTAAAATGTTAAATTTAGGGTAGTTTAAAACTGGAAATAAAAATTAGAAAATATACACTTTGTTTACCGTTTATCGTTTGACATATTTCTTATGCACCCATTCTTTTGGATTTTATATTCGTATAAAAATTTCTTCATTATATCGTTAAATTCAAATCTATCGAGCACACATTCATATATTTTATTTACAATTCAATATTAAACTCATAAATTATAATATCATAAAATAAATAAAAGCAGTTCGGTATTTATTCTCTATTTACTAATGACAACAACAATTAAAATATTGTTTATATTCCATTTAAATTGTAAAAACTTGAAAATCTATATAATAATTGTTAATCATATTTTAATGTAAATTTAAATTAATAACATAATTTTGTACTTATTTATTTATTCTTGAAAATAGCAAATATTAATTATAAATATTATAATTTCTTTTTCGTTTTTATATTGTTAGCCATAAAGATTAAAGAATATAATTAGAGATATAATATCACAGAGCAGATGAATATAGATAATTAATTCCGTGTATTATACATATATATAATATTATTGTTCCGAGATAGAAATGTTTAGTGCATTTCTATCTCGGAACAATGAAAACTCATGGAAGCCGGGCTAAAATAAGAAATGAAATGCATAACATAAAGTAACTTAAATATATACTAAGATGCATAATGCATGTTTATCTTTTTTTTACTTACGATGGTAATAGTGCGTAGGAAAGAGACATATAATGTTTTGTTTCTGTTTTGTTGTTTATGCAGGTTGTCACAAGTTAATTTTTTGATAGTGATGAGTTTATTATCGACATTGTCGTAAAAATCTACCTATGACATCTATATGTAACAGTTAGGTCCCGTTATAGTTGGAACTAGTTTTTACTAGGTAGTAGACTTTAGTAGGTTTTCTCGATTCGTAGGTTAATATCAGGCCAAACTAATTATTTACTATTTTACTAATTATTATCGACAATCATTTTTACATCACTAGACAAGTATCAAAAAAACATAATACTGAAAAATTAGTTGATAGCTTACTTAAAGTTTTTTACGTCTTAGATAGAACTCAAAGAGTAATATAAAGTAAAAAGAAAATAGAACTTTTGTATTTGTCAGCATTGAAAGATGACCATTTGACATTTCTCATTTTTTGCCTTGTGAGAGTTGTGACACGTTCCAAAATAATAAAGACAAACAGCAATGTTTTGTTTCACTCACACATTATGGCATGCTAACGATGCTAACTGAACTAAATGAGTAAACTATAGATAACTCGGTTTTTATTTTAGCCTGGCTTCCATGCTTTGTAATTGTTCCGAGATTTCTATAGATGGTTAAAGGTTGTCAGCTTTGGAAAAGGTAGGACCACACTAATAATTAAACGAGTATACGGTACCCTGAGCTTAATAAAATGTGTTATTTTCAAAGTAAATTATAAATTAATTATTATTTTTTATATTATTGCTTTATTATTCATCCATCATCATTATTAGTAGAAATAAATGCGACTTTATCAAGTATTTATATCACATTCGGTAAGGTGTAAGGTTTTTATTATAAATTTAAAAAACAATTTTTAATAAAATAAGCGTATGTGAAGTGAATAATACGTAGAATATTTTATATTTATAACAAACATATAAAAATATCATAAATAATTTTGTAAAATTTTTTGTATATGGCAATTTTTTACTTTTCAAACTCAAACGTCAATTCTAGCGAATATTTTGAAATTCGAAACTTTTGTTTACGTTGTTTTTAAAAACTGTTTTAGGATTATAAGAAATTTTTAAATAAAATATTCATGGATGAATTACGTGGACCTACGATTCAAGTAGTCCTTCATATTAAAGAAGGTAAACTGAGTACCTATTAATTATGAGTTTATTCTTAAATATTCTAAATATGATGTTAATATTTTGTGTCTTCTAGGCCTTGGTTTTGGTTTTCTCAAGAACCCATTCATAGTTAGTGGTTCTTTAAATGGTTATATGCTAGAGACGGATCCTGTGGTACCTACACATGCACCAGTATTTGACGCTGAACTTGTTTGGGAAGCAGATAAAAGGCGATTTAGAAGGTACATTCTGATTTTAAGCAGTGTTATGTCTGATTAGGGATTCACACAATGTTTGCTTGTTATGTTATTATCAATAAATTCTAAAAGCTTAAAATATTAAAAGATACCATTTTTTATTTTATTAAAAGGCTGATGTTTTAGATATTGTTACTTTTCTTTTTTTAATTCTTAAAATCTGCTTTAATAAGTCTTCACAAACGTTTTAAATGTTTTTATTTGTCTTAAATATTATACCATATTATTTTTATGCAAAGCCTACGAGTTCAAAATGTACCAGTAAAAATTGAAGTTTATACAACTGGAACCCAGGGGAGAAAAGACAAGATAGGATATTTATTACTTAGCTTACTTGGAGCTCAACCTTGTCCATCTAATAAAATTGTTGATGTGAGTAATATCTTTGTATTTAACATTTCAATAATCATGAAAATTTTAATATTTTTCTTGATTTTTTTTATTTCAGATAAAGCATTCTTGGCACAAACTCCTGGGAGTAAAATCAGAGGGCAAATGTTGTCATCCCCAAATTCTTTTAAGCCTTTCTGTAGAAGATAGAGTCAGTACACCAACACCCGTTAGTACAAAACATTTTAATTACTAATACATCTTAAGATAAACTGATCTTAAGTTTTTCAAATTGTGTTATTTCAATAAAAAATTTAAAAATAGTTTTGGCTATTGGGTGATGATATACTTTTTAACTGTGTTATATCGAAAAAATAATTTAGTAGTTATGGTTATTCATTGTAAAGAATTGTGATCTAATTGGGAAAATGGTTTATTTTACAGAGAAATGAATTAAGAATATTTCACAGCAATGAAGTTGCAATTCCATCAACTTGTTCCAATAAAACTGTACCTACACCTACAAATAGATCAATGCTACTGACAATAAGTAAGTTTTTAATTCGTTAATAGTTCTTAGACTACTAATACAATGTACATTGCTTCTTCTTCAACAAAATGGGATAAACTAAGATGATAATAAAATACAAAGGTTTAATTGTAAGGTGAGCAAGATAAGTCTTCAAGTATTAAGCCATAAATGTTGGTATAAACATTTTATATTGTTTATATTATTATTTATTTGTATAGAAGTAAGTTTCAATATGGATAACCAAAAAGATTTTCACTTTTCAATATTCAACTTGGCAGACCACACAGCAGTGGGAGTACCCTACAGTCCATCTGTTATCAGTGAAGTTACCAGGAGCAACCCGCATAAAACACCGCCTACAAACTTTACATTTTATTACATATTTAGTGTATAGTTTTTGTTTGTATTATTGTAATTTCTGATTATTTCAGATGACTATATATCAGAAAGTAAGAAGACAGTATCTTCACCAGATCTCCAACCAAAGCTGATATGTGATGAAGGTCTTATACAGATTGGTGATGGAAATCAATTATTTGTGCTGGCTTTAGTTATAGGGGATGTAGAAAATGTAGACTTGGTCAGTTATATTTTTTCTTATGTAAAATAGGAATGATTAATGTTGAAGAATGTTGAAAATGTTATAGTTAAGGAATCATATAAATATTAAATAGTAATAAACAAAATGATAGTTATCTATGATCTAGTGTATGTTATAAAAAAATATAATAATTATACAAGTTTGAAAAATGCAGCACCATCTATGCAAATACAGTGTAAAAGACAAGAACTAAAGGGATAAGGCTTATGTTAAATTATGCAAATTTCTATTTATAAAATATAGTAATTCTAATTCAGAGAAAAGTACTATTTTATAACAGTGTAGTGAAAATTAATATTTTACAGTTGCTGCCACCAGATGGACACAAAGATGCAAATTGCTGTGTAACATATTCCGTGTTCACTCACACTATTATGACTGACAGGTATTAACTTTATCTAATTTTACTTGTTCGTACTTCATACTAAATATCCGTTTTTATACTTGTAATTATTATTGTAGTACCAACAAATGTAAAAAAATATATTCGTTAAAGTATTTTGTACTATTAAATTTTAATAGAGATAGCTTTGTAAGGCCTAGTATTATTAGGTAACTCTACTATATAAAATATATAGTCGCTCTTCCATAAGTATGTATGTGTACTTTTTATTTCACATCTAAGTTTGCCTTTTAGATGAAAATGCAATAAAAAGTGGGCAAACAAGAATTTCATATATTTATTTATAATTATATATATTAACTAGCAGTACCCGCGGCTTCGCGCGCGTTTTTTTAATCGCTACTAATCTTTATTCGATCACTCGCAATCAGATGATCTGTAGATTGCCTGAAAATTCTCAAAAATTACTCCAGCTATTTCAGAACCCATCGTTAATATACTCCTGAGCGGCGCGGCTACCTCTCCCGCTCTTGGCTCCCCGTCCCTCTCCACGTTACCCGCTGTGCTGCGCGTTATTTTATTATTATTATTTTTAAATTCGTAATATCATTTGAATGGAGTGTCCGATTTGTAATATCGTAAAAGTTATCTACTAACTCAGTGCGAAAATAGAAACTTGTAGCACAAAAAATGAAGGTATCTCAAAAACTTATGAAGCCTTAACACCATCTTAATCCGGCTCTATAGAAAAAAAAACATTTTTAGCGTACTTTTACCAACAATTAACCACCTTCGTACCAAATATAAAGTTCGTAGCACAAAAGATGAAGACTTTCATACAAACTTGCTATGGCCCTAAGACCTCCTCGATTCGACCCGTCGCAAAATTTGTTCTTTGCGGACGTCACCTAACATTAACTACTTCCATGCTAAAATTAAAGTTTGTAACACAAAAAGTGAAGGACTATTATACAAAATAATGAGAGCTTGTCGCAAAATTCGTTCTTACCGGATGTCTACTGACCACTCATTATCTTCCCGCCAGATTTCAAGTTAGTAGCACAAAAGATAAAGGACTTACATAGAAACTTGCTACAGCCCTTAGAACTCATTAATCCGGCCCTGTAGCAAAATCCGTTATTAGCGGACTTAACTACAAAAACTACTTTCCTGCCAAAAAGTCTGTAGCGCAAAAAATTAAGAAATTTAATACAAACTTGCGAGAGCCCTTGGACCTTCTTAATCCGGCCTCGTCGCCAAATTTGTTCTTAGCGGACGTTTACTAACAATTAACTACCTCTCTGCCATTTTTAAAGTTTGTAGCAGAAAAGATAGAGGAACATCATACAAACTTGCGAAACTCCCTAAACCACCTTAATCCGGCCCTGTTAAAAACCCTTTCTAAATTCTTAGAGGTCTTCTACTTACAATAACTACCTCTCCACAAAATTTAAAGTTTTTTTAAAAGGTGAAGGACTTTCATACAAACTTGCGACAGCCCTTGCACTTTTCACTCCGGCCCTGTCGCCAAATCGTTCTTTGCGGATGTCTACTGATTATTAACTACCTCCAAGCTAAATTTTAAGTTTGTATTAAATTTTATGTTTGTGGCATACAAAAATTTAAAACTTTCATACAAACAAATAAGAGCCCTTAGACCACATAAATCCGTCCCTGTTCCAAAATACATTTTTAATGGATGTCTACTAACTATTAACTTCCTCCCTGTCAAATTTAAAGTATGTAGCACAAAAACTGAAGAATTTTCATACAAACTTGTGAGAGCCCTTAGACCTTCTTAATCAGGCCCTGATGCAAAATATGTTTTTAGCGAACAATCACAAACTATAAATTACCTCCCTATCAAATTTAAAGCTTGTAGCACAAAAAATTATTTCATACAAACTTGCGAGAGCCCTTGGACCTTCTTAATCCGGCACCTTCTTAATCCGGCCCTGTCGCCAAATTTGTTCTTAGCGGACGTTTACTAACAAGTAACTACCTCTCCGCCAATTTTAAAGTTTGTAGCAGAAAAGATAGAGGAACATCATACAAACTTGCGAGACTCCCTAAACCACCTTAATCCGGCCCTGTTAAAAACCCTTTCTAAATTCTTAGAGGTCTTCTACTTACAATAACTACATCTCCACAAAATTTAAAGTTTGTAGTAGGTACATAAGGTGAAGGACTTTCATACAAACTTGCGACAGCCCTTGCACTTTTCACTTTTTCTCCTTAATCAGGCCCTAATGCAAAATATGTTTTTAGCGAACGATCACAAACTATAAATTACCTCCCTATCAAATTTAAAGTTTGTAGCACAAAAAATTAAGGCATTTCATACAAACTGGCGAGAGCCCTTAGACCTCCTTAATTCGGCCCTGTCACAAAATTCGTTCATTGCGGGCATTTACTAACTATTAACTATCTACCTGTCAAGTTTAAGGTTTGTAGCACAAAAAAAGAAGAAATTTCATACAAACATTGCTTTAGCACTTCTAATTTTTATCATTCAAAGACCAAATATTATTATCTACATAAACTGTAGTTAGTGATGAAATAATTTATTTTTATAAGGATTGATAGCATGAGTAAAATAAACGCGTTTAAATGTAGTCCAAAAAAAATTCAATATTTTTAAATAAAAAATGGTTGTTGTGCCTCACTCGACATAGATAGGTATAGTGTGTCGCGGACTTTTTTGTAGATATTTATAAGATCTACAATTAATTAGAACATTTTAAGGTCCTATCTTTTATAGTTTAGGCAGTGTAAGCAAAATAAGTAACTTTTCTGGTTGATTTTTTACACCTTGTGTCCGAAAAACTCAAATATTTTACGGAACCCTATTTTTTTTCAAAATAAAATATAGCCTATGTTACTCGTGGATAATGTAGCTTTCGAATGGTGAAAGAATGTTTGAAATCGGTCCAGTAGTTTTTGAGCCTATTCATTACAAACAAACAAACAAACAAACAAACAAACATACAAACAAAGTTTTCCTCTTTATAATATTATATTAGTATAGATTTATTTTTATATATATTTTTTATGCAGAGTGAACATAGCAGCGGGCAGCACGCACATGAACCAGCGCACGTCGCTGCGCTTGCGAACTTCACTTCGCACGCTGGCGCGCTACTTCGCGGAGTGCCCGCGCCTCGTGGCCGCGCTGCGCGTGCGCGACGCCGACGCCGGTCAGTGTGCATGCGCCTTTATATTTGTTCTATAGTCACGTACAGTTCTCGAGACATACGCTCAGCTTTGCATTTGTGTGAGTGCAGTGTACGGATAGGCACGACTATGAAGGCGTAGCGCGTTGCGAGATTGGTTTAAACCCGTTTTAACTGGTTTTTGATGCGCGGCTATTGGCTTTTAGCTATCACTCACACAAATGCAAAGCTGAGCTTATGCCTCGAGAACTGTACATCTATGTGTATGGCCTTATATATCAAAAAATCAAAATATGTTATTCAGCATAAAATTATTACAATTTTTTACTAATAAGAAATATAAGAAACTCAGCGGGAGTAATATTTGTTTTTATTTGTAGATATTAATTTTTTTTCAATCGATTTGAATCAATTAGCGATCACATCATCGTCTTCTAAGGAATCGTTAATCGAATAATATCCTTTAGTACACTAACATTCTTTCAGATTTTTTTTAAAATTCGGCAATAGAAGCTTTTAAACCTTTTCTGGGATCCTGATATGTACAAGTATATCTAATATTCTAACTTAGTAAAAACCGAACATTTTTTTGGAAATTTTATTGTAATGCTCATTATTAACGATACAGAGGCTGAATATATAATTTTTCAAATTTTTGTCTGTCTGTTTGTCTTTTAGAATGATGATATATGAAATTTAGAATTATGATAGCTGCTTTTTATTGCGGAAAATAATGTGAACCTAAATAGGAATCTTTAATTTACATAGTATAATAATTCAAGTTATTACTTAAATATATAAACACATCATTTACGACACACACACATAATAGACGACACGTTTGGCGCAGTTTGTAGTTACCCTACGTTCTTGCGCCAGCGGTCGCGGGTTCTAGTCATACTGGGGGCATTCATTTGTTAAAATCGGATGTTTGTACCCCAGTCACGGGTGTTTATATTTATAATATGTATGTATTTACTATTTAACCTTATATAATGTGTAGTATATCAACTTTCTGGTATCCGTAACACAAGCTTCCTTCGTAGCTTACCACGGAACTAGATGGCGCTGTGTGTAATAATGTCCCACCATATAATTTTCAGGTATATGCAGCCTTGATCTCTGTAAACTCGTCCCAACAGATGATATAAACCATTTTGTAAATAATTTCTGCAATAATGATAAAGCATTAACAATACAAGAGCGGTGTTACATGCTGCCATTTCACAACACGGCTACTGGTAATAGAAGATGTTATATGGATGTAGAGTTGAGTTTGAAATATATTGGTGTTCACAATAATGTGCAGGTACTTTTAATTTATTTCTGATTTGTTTAAATATTTAGAATTAATATTTCGCTCTTATATTTGAAATGGCACTTTATAATAGTTTTCGGCTTTGCAAGTGTTATAATTCTAGTGTGACCGAAAACCAAATTCTTTCTCAGTCGCGCGATATGATATCTCGCAGAACTAATGCCCGCCCTTCCCGTTTTTGCAACATTTTTCATTGATGCGCCGCTCCTTTTAGTCGTAGCGTGATATAATATAGCCTTCCTCGATAAACTATCCAACTACTACTATCCATAATCCAACACAAAAGGATTTTTTCAAATCGAACCAGTAGTTCTTGAGATTGACAAGTTTAACCAAAAAAACTCTTCAGTTTTATAATATTAGTGTAGATTAACATTTAATTGTTTTGAAACCTAGTGAAATAGTGTATCTATTATACAATATCTTACACTTCTATTAATTTAATAAATAAATATGTTAAGACATTATGACACACAGTGCCATCTAATTCCTTGGTAAGCTAATGAGGCTCGTGTTACGCATACCAGAATCCAGATAGCTGATAAACTACACATAAAATATAACTTTAACTGCATGCAATACATGTTATAAATATAAACAACCATGATTGGAGTACAAAAATTAGTGAAAAAGAAACCTAAGAAAAAATTATAATTATTCATATATTAATAGTTTGCATATATTTTTTATAAAAAAAAATATTATTGCACTTATTTTTGTATGTTTTGTATTTCAGAAACCAGTAATTTTGACAGCTAGAAGTGCGACGCAACTGGAAAGTGATAGGAAAGATGAAGTAATAAACAGCGAAAGATTAGATTTTAAGAGTGGGAGTTGTACTAACTTAGACCGAGATATAGGTGGTGTGGCATACACCAACATTGCTCCAGGCAATACAAATAGGTATGTATAGGATATTATTCAAGCTATTGTGTTATATTTAGGCATGTCTTATTATTTACACATTCTTTAAATTTTTTTTTACAACATTTATCTATATTTTCTTATAATAGCAAAAAATCATGATAGTAATATATGGTCTCTCTAAGTAACAGGCTACTTGATATTTTTAAAAACTAATGTTACATGTTAAATATTTACTAAGAATGTATTTGTGTATGTATATATTATGTAGTAAATACATTGACATATCTACATATTTATTTCTTTATTATATGAGAAGGTCTACTAGAATCCTATAGTGTATAGTCAATTTTTAGTTGAAACTTTTTAATTTTTTAACAATGTCAAACGGGTAAGTTAGTATTATCATTAATTATAATATTTCAGATACACAAATGCGTCTGGTGACGCTCTTCTCCAAACCAATGAGTTAGCCGAACTTATAAGGAGAATGTGTGATTCTTTCACATTGAGTCAAGAGAAATTACTCGCTAAACAACGCACTAGCGACGCTCAAATACAATGTGGGCATGATAATAAGGAAAATATTGATAATGTTTGTGAACCAGTTGTTGAAAGGCTTGTATATTTATTTTATTTTTAAGAGTAATAGGTAATGTTTTTAAGTGAATAGGGTTACTGTTATTTTTATTCAATCTGTCGCCAACGTCCATACTCATTTTGTTGGTTGTCTCTCTCTACTGAAGCTACCAGTACTCTGAGGCGCACGACTGTTTCATACGTTCTATCGTCAACGTCCATACCACGTTGAACACACCGGTTCTCGTCCGATCACCGAAGTTAAGCAACGTCGGGCGCGGTCAGTACTTGGATGGGTGACCGCCTGGGAACACCGCGTGACGTTGGCTTTTTGTTTGTTTCTCATTTTGTTGGTTGTCTCTCTCTACTGATGCTACCAGTACTCTCTGAGGCGCACGACTGTTTCATACGTTCTATCGCCAACGTCCATACCACGTTGAACACACCGGTTCTCGTCCGATCACCGAAGTTTAGCAACGTCGGGCGCGGTCAGTACTTGGATGGGTGACCGCCTGGGAACACCGCGTGACGTTGGCTTTTTTGTTATTTTTGTTGGAGCGTGTTATCACAATATTATATTACCGCAATGATTATATTTATCGTGTTCGTAAAATCTTAATATATATAAATCTCGTGTCACAATGTTTGTCCTCAATGGACTCCTAAACCACTTAACCGATTATAATAAAATTCGCACACCATGTGCAGTTCGATCCAACTTGAGAGATCAAGATCAATCACAATTATCTGTTAATTCAAATGATTCTAACAGATGTCGATACCTTTCGACTGGGTTGAGTAAGTAATCAGTAAAAGCGCTGCTATGGTAAATCTACGAACGTGTCATATAAGCTACATTTTAACAGCATAATTACCACGTGAATTGAAATTATTATAAAGTTAAGTATTATTAAAAAGTTAACGCGGGCGAAGCCGCGGGTACTGCTAGTATGAGTATAAAATAATAAATTCAAAATTTTATAGAGATCCTGAAAAGTTAGAAAGCAGCAAGAGTGAGACAGGCATACTAAACGATAAAGGTAAATAATTTATTTGTTAAGTACTGTAATGATTTCGAAATTACATTGACTAATAAAATATTTAACATTTTACAATTTTTTATAGCCATTTAAACTTTTTAAATGAGTTTCATTTACAACTATTTTTAGCTAGTTTTATTGTACAATGTGTATTTTTTATCTCTTATGTTATTTTTATTTAAAATAGATTGTAATTTGTATAGAATAAAAAATCAAGAAAGAAAGATTTAATTTTTCAAAATAGTTGATTAAGTTTATATTATTATTTTACTCTGTAGATTTTGATTAATTAAATTTAAACATGTTTATTTCTATAACAGATGGTGAGAAAAAAATTATATCAGCAGCCGAGCGTAATATTATTATGCAAAAATATGTAGAAGAACTGGAAGACTGGAAAGAGAGACAGCAAGAACTGTTCAAGATACAGGTATAAAAAGTTGACTTTTTCAAGTCAAGTTATAGTACAATGCATTGCTATAACATTAATTATTTATTTATAACTAACTTATTTGGAACTAGCGGCCCTGGCTCCTATAAGATTCGTCACTACGTATTGATTAGTATAATATTAAACTTTCCGAGAGAGAGGGAGAGAGAGAGAGAGAGAGATTTCCCCGCAGTAAAAAAAATATCGTACATGTTTGTTGTCCTTGATAACCAGGTATCATCATACCGTATTTTATAGATATATAAGAATTTCCATAAATGTTTAATGTATAGAATCAACGCAGGATTTTATTATGTTACAAAACCGAAAGGGTAAACGGAACTCTATTACTAAAACTCAGCCATGTGTTTGTCTGTCACCAGGCTATATCTCATGAACGTGAAACAAATACTAAAAAACAATAAAATAAATATTTAAGTGGAGCCTCATTAACAATACAACAAACATGATTTTTTGGCTCGCTTTTGTTTGATATTGATAATGGCAACACGTACACGCTTGAAATATTCACGGAATAATTATTTATATATTCACGTTAAGAATAAATAATAATTAAATTAAATTTAAAAAAAAAAATAAGGGTTAGTAATAATCCCATATAACAGGCATGATTTTTTGCAGTTGATAGAAAATGGTACAGAATCCTTCATGCGTCAGTCCGACTCGCACTTGGCCAGTTTTTATAACTCAAGAAGATCAGTAATCAGTTATTTACAACCATTACAGCTGAAACGTAAAGAAGAGTATCATCTGGATCTTTTAGCCGACGAATGGTTCAAGCGGCGGAACGAATTGGAAAGCAAACTGAACAAAGGTATAGAGCAGTGTCGCACGCTGGCGGCGGACTTGAGCAGGGCTACTGATGACTTCAGGCTTCGGGGATATAGGAATACTGAGAGGGAAAAAAAGGTACTATAATTATATATATATTTTTCATTAGTATCACTACATACCTATTATAAACGGCCCGTCTGTATGTCTGTTTGTTCGCGATAAACTCAAAAATTACTGCACCTATTTTCAAGCTGTTTTCACCATTGGAAAGAGTGGAGCTTGAGGAAGGTTTTAGTAGGTATATAATTTGTCAACTTTTTGTATACATTTACTAGCGGAACCCACGGCTACGCTCACGCTAAGAAGTTGCTAGTATTTACAATATTTTTATAAAAAAAATTATAAAAGTTTTTTTTTGATAATTACCAAAACCATATTATTTGTTGAAATTTTGTTATGTTTGCTTTAAGTCAAAAATGAATGAACGGTTAGTTACTAAATTTTGCATTAAGCACATTTAGTATAACCACAGGACAATGGAAAAAGCAGTAGCTAGTTTCTTTTAGTTCTCAAAATAAATAAATGAATGAATGGAATGATTGAATGAATGAGTTAATAAAATACGGTCGGCTCGCTGGGCGTAAGTTAAAATAAATTAAACGGTTTTCATTATTTTCTAAAACTAATATTGCCTAAGTTAGTATTTATAACATAACATTAGCTATCTGCAAGTGAAAGTCCCTAAAAAAAATCGGTCCAGCTGTTTCAGAGATTAGCCGAAACAAACAGACAGAGAGACAAAAATTTTAAATATTTCAAGTACTGATATTTATATTTTTAACAGTTATTGGAAGCAAAGAAAGCTTTAGAAACTCATTATACAGCAAAATATCAAGAGCTAAGAGAAGCGTCACAGAAAATGGAAGATGATATGAACCACCGTTTGAAAATGAAAGACATGACTATTGAGGAATTGCAACAGAAAATATTGTCACTGGAAAAACAGAATGATGTAATTAAGGTAGGTTTTTCTTAAAATTACTTTTTAATATTTTATTAATAAAAGAATAATTTGCTTAACTTGTTTATATTTTTTATTGATACTAGAGGACCCGACAGACGTTGTCCTGTACACATAGAAGTTTTTTTTATAAACTTGCTCCCGGTGAAATGTTTTAGTATGCATGCGCAAAACAACGTTGCCTAGCAACGACTTATTAATAATTGAATATGTCATTTATTGTGCAAATGTATAAATTACTAATAAAATTAAAAAATACATTTTGTAGTGGACCGAATTGTGAATCTAAACCATTCTCGAATACACTCGAACACACACAAAAGATTTCATCAAAATCGGTCCAGCCGTTTAGGAGGAGTTCAGTGACATACACACTCACAGAAGAATTATATATATAAAGATCAATCATCGAATATTATTAATATGCAAGTATAGTAATTTTAATATCGTCCATTTCAATGTTTAATGTATTTTCAGAACAACATGAAGAACTTAGAGAAAGATGCTGAAAATAAATACTCTGGTCTTACTAAAGATCAGACGGCCAGTCTCATCCAGGAATTGGTAAGACTTCTATGTAATTTAGACATTTTAATTATTTATTTAATTTACTTAACCAAAGTACCAGTGCAAGTGGTAGCTATTAATTTATCCATACTATGTAATTACAATGTATTATTGGATTGTTTAATAAATAAATTTGTCTATGACAACCCACAGCGCAGCCTGGAAGAGAAGCTAGACAGCGCGTCGCAGTCCAAGGCGTTTTTCAAGGAACAGTGGGCGCGCGCCGTACGCGAGCTGCACCGCGCGAGGCGTGCGGCGCGCGCCGGCGACCTCGCGCGACTGCGGCGCCAGCGCACGGCGCTCGACAGGTACAGCTCGCGCCAAACTTTGTGGCCGTCCCGAACTAGGCTCATTGCATTGCGCAGAACACAAAATCAGGTATTAGCGGGACGCACAAGAGCTTGGGGGCAGGGCCACACCCCGCGCGCCCGCACCGCTCACCCGCGACGCGCGCTGGCACCCACGCCTTAGTGTGAGTGCTACGTCCGTACACGAATCACGCACTTGTGAGCTCTGAGAGTACTGTAGCGTTCAAAATTCGTTCGATCGTTTCGTTAATTTGTTATTATAGTTTTTAGTTATTGTTACTTGTTGTTATTGTTACTCGTTGTTATTTATTTATATTAATGTTTTTTATTTACATTTATCCTATTATTACCTAACCTATATGTTTTACAAATAACCATACATTGTATATTAAATTAAATAAAATAACCTATGAAATAAACACGAACTTTATAATCAACAAATAAAAATAAATTGACATAATATAATAAGTATTAAAAATGTTAGAAAACGAAAATTGTTTGGTTGATTACGTATTGCCCACTCGACTGTACCATGCGCAAGTTCGGACTCGCGACTATACTCAAGGCGGTCACAAAGTTTGGCGCGGGCTGTAGCTCGCCGTCCTTCTCTTTCTTCATACGTCTGAACAGCCGAGCATTATCTTCGCCCGCCCTCGCGCGTCTGCAAAGTTGTATAGTAAAACCTTCTTCGAGATCCACTCTATCCATTGGTGAAAACAGCATGAAAATGGGTGCAACAGTTTTTGAGTTTATTGCGAACAGACTGACAGACGCAGCGCAGGACTTTGTTTTATAATATCTAGTAATAGTAGTAGTTACAATATTCTCTTTGAGTCATCTAATGGCTTTTTAGTCATCGATACTAGTCAATCTTTAATCCGTTATCCTACTACCATAATAAAATTAAATACGACAGTCGGAATTCGGAAACGCCTAGCCAGCATCTACCTAATTGTACATGGAGTACCGCAGAAAAATAAATCATTATGTAATATGCTTTTTTCTATTGTTTTAGTTTGGATCCAATAGAAGACGAAGATGAGAGTAATAACGAAAGTCATATAGATATAAACAAGCTTAAAGATGATTTTTATGTAGACATTCTGACCAAGACTCCATCAGCCCTCGATACACATACAATAATAAGTATGTATGAAAATAATAAAAAGTCTTTTGTTTTATATATTCTTTATTACTCTTAAAAATTTAAATTGTAATGCAAATACAAATTTAGTTTATCTCTATAAGAGATTTCTTCCAGCCATATAGTGTTTTCATAACACTATTTCTCACTAACAGGCTAAAATAGTGCAATTTGAGTGATACGAGTATATATTATGGTATACAAGGAATTAAACAAAAAAACTACTTAAATATAACAATACCATACAATATAAGCTATATACCATAAAATATACATATTTACATAAATACAAACAAACACACATACATACATATAATTCGCGTCATGTAAAAAGAACGCTGGCTGTCAAGTTGCGCAGAGGCGATTTATCGGCCAACTTGGTGGTAAGACGCGGGGCGCGGGACGTCGAGGCACGCGCCGCATGCTTTCCGGCTCGCTATTGGTTCGTCAGTTCAAAATACTATCGCGCACACAAAAGTTATTAATTACGAAATAGTTTTATATAAAAAATAGAGAAAAAATATTTATGACGTATATTGTTTTATAAAGAGAGAGTCTGATATAATGCAGTGAATAATTTAAAAAAAATATATTAAAGGAATTTATCAATTTTTTTTGTAAGTAGATAAACATTCTACATTGAATCAAACATATTTTATTAATTAATAGAATTCTATTTAATAACATTCTGTCTAATATATTTTTAAATGTACCTGCCAATAACTAATATACGTCGCGAGCGAAAGACTAGTTCAAAAAAAATAATAGTTTTAGTAATTTCGTATGCGAATGTACCCATGCGCAAACACACCCCCCACCACCTTCTTCCAGCGTTCTTTTTACGTGACGCGAACTGTACATATATAAATACATACATATATACTGTTTTATTGTCATTTGTCATATTATATTATGTGATATTAGTTTTAAGATTATTTTAAATAACAGCTAAAATCTTTTCAGGTCCTGAAGAAATGGATTTATACAATGATATAGTGTAAGTATTTCTTTTTATCACTGACATATTAGTATTCAGTTAAAATAAAGGAAATTACAAGTAAATTTAACTGTATATACAAAGCAAATGTACACTTAATTATTACTGTACAAGTCGTGTCCGCGTGGAATAGTGGCAAGAATGCTGGCCGCATTCCTCTGCTGAATGGCAATGCCTTTTAAAAAGTTATTAGCGCTTTTACTCTAAAATTAACTTATAACTTAATTAGATAAAATTAATATTATGCATAATATATATATTCTAAATTTTCAGGAATATGAAGAATCCATCCAACGATAAGCTAACAGAGTTAATATCGCAAAGGGATAATTTGATTCAAAAAGAAAATCCAGATGAGGAAACAATTAAAAAACTTAACCAAGAAATCAGAAATATGTTAATTAATTGTGGCTCTTGATATAAAGTATATACCGCACTAGCATTTCCCGCGGCTCCGTTCGCTTTCTAAAGATCGGATACAAATTAGATGTCACATACCGTGTTATGTTTTATAGCCGTTTGTAACGGTTAGTTGAGATTTCTCAGAAATCAAATATGTTCCCGCAATAAAAAGTATCCTATGTATTAACCCGGGTAACCAGCTATCATCAACCCAAATTTCATTCAAATCCTTCCAGTGGTTTTCTCGTGATGCGGTCAAAGACAGACAGACAGATAAAAATTCTAAAATCTATTGTTTTTGTCCTCCATGTCGATAATAATGTCTTTTTCAATTAGATTTTCCAAAAAATATATAATGTTTAGATTTGACTCGGTTAGAATTTTATTATATACAAGTATAGATAATAATCATGAAATAAAATATAAACTTTGGTTTATTAGCTAATTAAATTATTATTTTATAGTCTTTGTTTTTAATTTGTATTTTTCGCCTTATTTCACTCATAGTTATTATGATTTTATTTACTCTAATTGCCAACGTCCATACCACGTTGAACACACCGGTTCTCGTCCGATCACCGAAGTTAAGCAACGTCGGGCGCGGTCAGTACTTGGATGGGTGACCGCCTGGGAACACCGCGTGACGTTGGCTTTTTGTTTGTTTCTCATTTTGTTGGTTGTCTCTCTCTACTGAAGCTACCAGTACTCTCTGAGGCGCACGACTGTTTCATACGTTCTATCGCCAACGTCCATACCACGTTGAACACACCGGTTCTCGTCCGATCACCGAAGTTAAGCAACGTCGGGCGCGGTCAGTACTTGGATGGGTGACCGCCTGGGAACACCGCGTGACGTTGGCTATTTTGCATATTTTTAGTGCATATTATCAGATATGATTAATTAATAATTCACATCCGCATTATTCATTCTTCGTGTTATTAAAATATGATATATTGTATGTATATAAAAAAGAATCTCTATTTCCTTAGCCACGGCACACGCGTACTGAAATACGCGGCTGGACCGATTTCTCTCTTTCTTCTGTTTGTTGGTTCTTATGAAAGAAAATAATAAGAAAGTTGCGCGGAAAATTTGAAAATTTAAAAAATATGTAGTATAGCTCTTTGTTTACACAATTTATAAATGTAATAAAGGTTCGATCTTTCGACATAATGTTTTGATTTCTTTCTATTAGGGTAGTAACTTGGCCATCGGAGACTTACTCGTTATCGTTGTGCATATAACGCATTATTACGAGTACATGTCAAACATTTTTTTTACTTGTTATATGATGTTATAAATCATAAAAATCGTTCCAAGGTATAACCTTACTAATTACTATACATATCTCTACACAGTATAAAATAAAGTCGCCTAGCTGTCTGTCCCTAGATCTTAGATTTTTAAAACTACGCAACGGATTTTGATGCGGTTTTTTTAAATAGTGATTCAAGAGGAAGATTTATATTATTTATAACTAGCCTTTCCTGTGGCTCCGCAGTCCGCTCGCGTTCTAAAGACTGAAAATCAAACGATATATTTTTCTTCCGGTTTTGCAACAATTTTCACTGTTGCTCCGTTCCTATTTATCGCAATGTGATGTAAATAGCCTATAGCCTTCCTCGATCAACGGATGGATAGACAAAATAAGAATTTTTTAATTCAGACCAGTAGTTCTTGAGATTAGCGCGTTCAACCAAACAAACAAACAAACTCTTCAGCTTAATAAAATTCATAATATAGTAGAGAAACACCGATAATTTATTAGAGGTTTCTAATGTGATGTCGTAAATAAACATTTTTTTGCGCTTACGTTGCAAACGCAGGCTAAACTCTACGAGATAGATCTAATTAATGTACTACAGTTTAAAAGTATAATATTACTTTTCTCTATGACTACAGTATTAAAAAGCTTTACAATAAAGTCTGCGATGGCATATATGTCAATCTCTTAGGGATAACCCATAATAACCATTTAATTTTATCCTTTACTTCTTACGAGAAATAATGGGTTATTTATTAAGCGATTTAAGCTATACAGCATTAATCCTTATCCAATTAAGTAAATAATTTAAATGAATATTTTTGAAAATATTGCAGATTTAAAATGGAGGGCTAACTCGCCAGTTCGCTTCGCTCAGGCTCTTCCCTAGATTTAGCGCGGGCGAAGCCGTGGGTTTAGCTAATATGATATAAAAAGGTAATTAACATTAGAATTGGGTAATTTTATTCATAACTATAATTCCCGCGGCTCTGCCCGCATTCTAATCACTATAAAAAAATGGGACTGGTGGTAGAAGGATGGATGAAGGGTTATAAATACTTTTGATGCCAAATCATAAAAAAATATTAGGTCTAGCCGTTTCGGAGAATTCGATAACAAACATTGTGACACGTGATTTTTATATACTAGACTAGATTGAAATGCATTAATTTTTAACAGTCATTCCTCTACTTATAAAATAGAAATATTTAATAATGTAACAATATAATAAAAGGCAAAGAATAAAATAGCGCTTATTCTTCGGGTTAAAGAACAAATACGCAAACTGTAACGCCCGCGCACTAGGCAGCCAGGCTGCGGCAGCCAGTATGCAGCAGCCAGTCGAATAGGATGTTGTATCATGTAAGGGAGCCCGAACACCATAGAGTATATTGCTACATATATCCGCGTACTAAGCAGCCACGAACTCCCGGCTGCGGCAGGCAATACAACGTGACTGATTGCTGATTTCACAGCCGCCCATTACGTGCAGCCAGAGCGATGTATGTGGCTGCCGACTGCCGTCAGGCTCCGGCCTCCGCGCACTTGTTGTACCTAACAGCCAGACGCAAAGATTATAAACTGGCCAGACGTATTTTGTGTTCCAATTTTTGGTTATTTTTTTTAATCCGGTCTGGGTAGGTATGTACGAACATCTTGTAAATAGGTATAGAATAAGCCTTTTGAGTGCTATTCTAGAAAAAGAGGATGAATCCAATGTCTTTTCAACCGATTTCAAAAAGGAGGAGATTCTCAATTAGTCTGTATTTTTTTTATTTGCGTTTTTCTCGAAATTAATTGTGCTAAAATTAAGTAATTTCTAATTCATTTGAACTTATAGAAGCATTTGGGATAGCATGAAGCAGTATTCTTTTACACAATTGCATTTTTCATATACAAAATTGCTTAGAAAGCGACACTTAAAATTGAAAATAGAAAATTTGAAAGTGAAATGTTTATTATATACTTAATTTTACGCTTACAATAATTTATACAACTTGGTATTCTTTACCGCTCACTTCATTCCAATTTCTAGCTCCATCATGATGGCAACTCTATTAAATAATGAATTATGAATTTGACAATTGACATATGATTTGTAACTTTGTGCAGAAAGAAAAGAAGAGTACAGTGACGTATTCTATTTATTCATTGATCATACGGATCACTTCGATTTGTGAAGGAAATTATACAATTAAATGTAGTTAATAGAATAATTACTATCGCAAACATACAGCGTATCAGCAACATTCGTGTTGTTTCGTTTCCGTAGATATTATTGAAGCGAAGACAGTGTTTTGGTTTTCTATATCTTTACATGTTTCCCTGTTTAACAAACAATGGCAAAAACTAAGGTCACAGGAGCTACCAGCAGGCTAAAACAGGATTATCTCCGATTGAAAAATGACCCTGTGCCCTACGTTACTGCAGAACCCGTTCCTTCGAACATACTGGAATGGCACTACGTTGTTAAAGGCCCCGAGAAGAGTCCTTACGAAGGTGGATACTATCATGGTAAAATAATATTCCCAAGAGAATTTCCTTTCAAGCCTCCATCGATTTACATGATTACGCCGAACGGACGTTTTAAGACAAATACAAAATTGTGTCTTAGTATCACTGATTTTCATCCTGACACATGGAATCCTGCATGGTCCATTTCTACAATTTTAACTGGTTTGCTCAGTTTTATGTTAGAGAAAACCCCAACCTTGGGATCCATTGTCACATCTGACTATCACAAACGATGCTTAGCAGCAGAATCTCTTGAAACTAATCTTAAAAACAAGATGTTTTGCGAGTTATTCCCTGAGTATGTGGAAGAAATAGAAAAAACATTAAAGGAGAGGGAGGAAGCAATCCTTCAATCTGACAATACTAATAATAATAGTGATGGTGTAGTAATGTCTGAACAACAGTCTAATTTGTATTATCTTGTGACAAACCTTTTAGTGTTTGCTGGTTTCCTTTTTCTTACATATATGGTTAAATTTGTCCTATTTTCTATTTCTAATGATTAAATTATTATAAAGCTTGCTTTATTTAAAATGTATATAGTGTAATTTATTATGTACATATGTTCTTTAAAGAACTTTTATAATTAAAAACATGCTCTTAGATCTTATATTATGTAGATTGCATAAATTGATATAACATAAAACCTAATTATAGCCCATAAATCTGAGCAATAAACATAAATAAGTATGAGTAGGTACAATGAAACTCATAACTGATATTGTTAAATACTACATGATAATTAGTAAAATATAAATTTACTTAAATTTAGATTGTTGTTCACATGCACTTTTATTACTTTATTTTCTATAATTTAGGTTTACTTTAGAAAATATAATTTTTAAGGTCTCATTTTCCATATCTAACTAATTGTATTATTATTATATCTTCTTTTTTCTATGTTATTTATTTGTTAAGAAACTGTGATAACACTGATAGACATGTTGGTGAAGTAAATTGTGCCTAACTGGCCCTAGGAGTAGGCATTGGACAAAATAATTGAGTTAAACAAAAAAAATTATAAAAGTTGAATGAAATTGAATGGATTTGTTTTTTTATTTAGAACTAGTCTGTTACTAATCTGCATTTTTAAAAAGCCAGTCCCCCTCAATTTTTTAACAAAGATATTAAATATATAACATAACTTTCGGATATATCCAATAATTTCAAAATTGTGAGTAAAAAAGTGTAAAAATCATTAAGCTGTTAATTTTTTAAGTCTATTATTTTTGGCATCCTGGATATCGGCATAAACAATAACAGAGGTGATTCAACAAATCTATGATGAGGTTTAAATGCGGACAGGTACTAACTAGTAGTGTGTATACCCAGGCATTAATAATGACTAAAATCACCTTAACATATTTAGAACCATTGCCTAATTTTACTGTTCTATTGATAGCTTGGTTTTATACTAACTAGTAATAAACATTTCCTTTCACAAGTTTTAACTGTTGTGATGATGTTTATTAATTTCTTGCAAAAATCAACAATATAATAGGAATAGCATTTAATGTGTAAATACTAATATTTGTCATTGTTTTAAAAATATCTTTATATAGTGATATTTATATTTACCTTCACCTGAAATTGTAATTTCTATATGTTGGCTAGTAGTGAAGAAAAATTCATAAAAGTATATCTATAATAATTGTTTTCAAAAGCACAGAAATTGTTAGCTCTATAAATATTAAAGTCATTAATTAAAATGCTTTATTAATTAGTTATTTGCAATGTGAAAAATTATCCAAGAATTATTTTTCAGGTTTTGATTAATAAAAGTCTTCTTGAAATGCTTTTTTTTATTTTTTATCATACAATACATATATTATAACAACAGAATTTCTTAGTTTTGCCTGTGACATGTGCAAATTAAAAATTATATTGATTTTAGTGATTTCCTTCATATTTAACTTATTTACACTACCTTCATAATTGAAACTATTATGCAACATTGAATCGAAAATAAATGACCTCTCTCCTAATGTAACATGTTTAGACTGTAAAGAACATTAATCTTATACAATGTGATATTCTTCTCCTTAACATCTAATATTCACTAATATTATAAGGGAAGCCTGCACCACACCTCTAATCTAAAGACGAATATTTTAACAATAATTTAAAAATTTACAATCGAGCAATGACAAGAAACTAACACACTATATTACACATTTAAATACTACATTTAATATTCATACACTGATCATATTCATATAGATGATTTTGAGTAAAAATTGATACAGTCAAACACATGAATACAATTTGGAAATTGTACAAAGCAACATTTCTATTATAAAACATGTTACAATGATTGTAATGTATAGTAAGTTAGTAGATACAACATTCATAGAATCATTAATAGAATAGAATACAATTAATTATTTAGCAATTTAGCAAATAATATAAATATAAAAAAATATAGGATATATTTCCTAAGTTCAAGCTTGTCTATTGATATTTTATCAGACACAAAATTGTAGAAGATTATAGACATATTCATATCATAATTATAAATAAAAATGTTCAATAAGTCAGTCCTTATTATCCTCATCATCTTCATCCCAGTCACTAACTAAGCTTTTAATTTTATCGTTATTGCTTAAATCGTCTTTCTCCTCTTCTTTAGTAGTTTCAGAATCATTATTTTCAATTATTGGAGTTGACTCTTCAATTTTACTTTCATTAACTTTAGAATCTTCTTCCTGTGAATCATTGTCATCCCAATCATGGAGTAGTGACGAAATTTTAGGATTAGAAGTTATTGGAGTTTCAACATTTGGTTCTTCAATTCCTGGTTCTTCTGCAGTAACAGTCACATTGACATCTGGTATAGAATTAACATTCTCTGTATTAGCTATTATTTCCCTGGGTGCATGTTTTTGTATTTCATGTTGAATATTTTCAATAGATTCCTCTACTTCTATTAATTTATCATCATTCATAAGTTCAGTTTTTACATGCTCATCATTAGGCATTTCAGCTATATTTTCATTTCCACATTCAGAATTCACGTTTTCACCATTAGGCACAGATCCAGCTGCTATCTCACTTTCATCCTCAGACCATTCAGATGCAAGAGATTGTATCTGTTCATTTGTAACTGTTTTTAATGTAATGTTTTCAGAATGTATAGTTTCAGTATTAGGGATTTCAGGCATATCTGGTTGAATTTTATTATTAATTGTATTTGGATCTACACCAATATCTCTTGCTATATTTTCTATCGTTTCGGCTACCTCCATTTCTTCACTAATTTGTTCATGTGTATGGACTTCAATGTTTTGTATTTCATTAACTACATCTGCAACAATGGGTACATCTTGAGAAACAATGTGAGCATCTGAACTTGTTAGTAGAGTGTCTGTATTCTCTGGACTTATTTCTACGTTTGACGTATCAACATGTATATGTGCATTTTCTATAACAGATTTTATATTATCCATGCCAGCAGTGTGCTGAATTTCCAGTTCTGGAACAATTACATTAATGACTGGTTCAGGATTTGTTGTATCTTGTGGATTTGCATTAACCATATCTAAGTCTGAATGGTGTGACATTGACGGTTGCTCTTCTACTGCAGGTGTATCAATCAAGTCTGTTATAACAGTAGTTTGAACATGATGTACAGATTGAACATCAGGCTCGCTGATTGGTTGTTGGTGAATGTTATTATCCTCAAGTAATTGTTGATCAAGAACTATATCAGCTTTAGTTTCACAAGGTGATTGAATGCTCTGTTCAATATTATTTACAACAACATCAGATTGATGATGTTCTTGTGATTCAATTACATTAGTATCCATATGTACGGGTTCATTTGATGTTAAGGTAATACCAGGATATACATTTAAGTTACTTGAAATAGTTTCACATGGTACTGTCACTGATTCAGCTACTGTCATAGTTTGTAAATCTGCTACAGATGTTATAGGTAGTTTGCTAATAGTTGCCTGTATATTACTTGGCCAAGACTCTCCTGTTGTTTGTGTGGTTGCAACTGTAGAGCATGTTGTTACTGTTTCGAAAGCTTGGGTTAACATCCCAGATGATTGCACAAATTCCACTCCAACTTCTTGTGTAGCTATAAATTGGTATTGCTTATTTGGATCTTCTACTGGGTGACTGTATACAACCACTATATTATTATCCCCCGAAACTGTTTCAGAAACATTAATAGAGAAGTCATCTGGAATTATCATCATCTCATTGGTTTGAGTATTGTTTAAATTAAAAGTACCAGCTTCCATAGTACTATTGTCTGCAGCTGCTAATACTGTCAAAGTTTTGCTTGAATCTGTATCATCAAATATAACAGATTGATTAGAATTGATCAATGTTTTGTATTCTTCTTCATTGGAAACAACTATCTGTAAAGGTTGGTTGAGATTTGTTGATTTTTTAATGAACATTTTAGTTTCAGGAATTTGATTGTGAACATTATGGAATTCCATTGATGTGGTTGGTAAAAGTGTTCCTATTGACTCTTCTTTATTTTCTGTGTTTGAGGACTTTGGAAACAGTTGGTAATCACGGACAATGTATTCATTGTTATCTATTACCACAATTTCCTCTTGGTTAACATTATTACTTGGTGATAAGCATATTTCTTGTATAAATTCATTTCGCTTAGTGGGAGTATTTAAAGCCTTTGTTTTTTGTTGTGGTTTAACTATTGAAGGTAAAGTTTGTTGTTGGGTAATGAAACCAGGATTTAATATTTTATGTTTAGATGCAGGCATTACCACTCGTGGCTTTTTAGATACAACATGGATATTGCCATCTGGTCTCCTTTCAAGTTGGTATTGTACATCGTCACACTCATAAGTCACAGGTACTTCCAATTTAATGAAATTTGTAATATCATTTGATTTAGATTTATATGTTTTTTCCTCTTCTTCTGCATTTTCTTCTTCAGAATCATATATAAGGCCATCATTCTTAGCGGCTTCTTTGTGATTAGTTTTCAGATGAGCATATAAGTTGTTCTGACGTAGAAATACTCTAAGGCAGTACATACATACAAAGTTGTTCTTTTTCTCATAGCTAGCATGTTTATTGTTTGGTTTTTGCACACCATCCATTAATGATGCAGCAAATGCTGCATTACAAATATTTCGTTTATAGTTACTTATATCTGTATGGGTTATTTTATGTTTTACCAGCAATGCTTCATTTAGAGCAATATAATCACAGTAATTACATTTAGGGAAATTGTAATGGGACGGAGGTTCAACTCCATGTTTAGTTAATTGATGATGTACTAAGTAATTTCTTTTTTGTGATTTTAAGCCACAATATTCACAAATATTAGGTACTGGTTTCTCATTATGTACTTCTACAAGATGTTTGCGGAAATTATAGTATTTAGTAAAGTGTAAGGCTTTACCTGGAGTACCACAAATGAGACAAATCCACGGACCTTTAACATTCTCTGCACCCAAAGCAATAAGGCGAGCAGCTTCTTTAGAATCAATCACATCAGTCTCATATGTGAAGTCCCGAGTTTCATTTTTAGTCTTTTCTTTTTCTTCAATTTTTGAAGTATTAGTACGAGACTTTTTAGATTTGTTAGCAGCCGTATTTAAAATTTTTAACTTTATTTGCTTATTACTTTTTACTAAATGTGGATATTTTTTAAGAACTTCACTTATTATTTTTGCATGATCTAAGTTGCCACTTTCTTTATTTTTTGTCTCAATTGTTATGTTGGAAACATCATTTTCAATAATTTGGTCAAAAAGTTGGTTTGTATCTTTAATCTCTTCTTTATTACTTGGGGATTGCTGGAAGGGATCATTCTCTTCATTTACCATGTCAGAGGATTCATCTAAAAATATATTGCTATTGACAGAGATCTTCTTGCATTCAACTATATCATTGTTATGCATAAATCTGCTTGTACTTGATCCTTCTTCAAACAAATTTATCCTCTTTGACCTATATTGTTTTGTTGTTTCAGGATGAACCATCAGAGGCTTCGATGTATAAGAAATGCTGGTGAAGGAGTTCTCATAAATGTTGTCTTCCTCTAATTCTTCAGGTAATTCATATCTAGTTGGGCGGGCACCTTTAGTTAATTGATTATTCTTATCATAGAATACAGGAAATAGCACTTGTGATTCTCCTAAATCTTGAGAGGTATTCTTAGAATTTGATGGTGTTTCAATTTTATGCATTGTGTTAGGTTTTTTGCTTTTTGGTGTTTCTGTATTACTAAATGCACTAGAAAAGGTGCGTTTGCTGGTAGCATTACTGGAACTAGGAGGTGTAGATTTTGATTGTTTTACATATCTTTTACCATAATAATTATTGGCTGTTGTTCTTGGTGTTGGTGGTGGTTGTTGCACAAGACTGCGGTGTGAAGCAAGTAACTTAGTGAGCACTGGCATATTCATAATTAAAGAGGTTTGATACAACTTTTCTAGTAAATCTACTTTATATTCAAGTTGTCCTGTGTACATAAAATTTACAATCGGAACCACAACATCTGCTTGTAAGTCGTCCGGCATAACCAAGCAATCCTCGTACATTTCGCATGTTCGTTCTAGTAACTCAAAATATTCCGTGCAGGCACTCAGAACGAGTCTATGAACTTTTAATTGGGCATTATCTTGAAACTGAAGAGTCAGGTCACAATAATCCGTTCGGTTGAAGAAATGTTTCAATCTCTGGAGGAAATAAATTCCCCAGTTGTCCACTTTCACTTGCTTTGTTTCAGACATTGTTTGTATTAAATTTTAACTCATGTCTGGACCACAAGTTGTGCTGAAATAAAAAAGTATTGAAAGAATATATATAATTTGTATTATATTGCCCTATATTGCGGTCAAAATACTCTTAATCGATCGTTACTGTGATGGTTTGATGCTCTGCAATTTGACAAAATAGAAATGAAACTTTCATATGTATTTTAATACTTTCTCTAAATATTATTCGAATTTTGCGCTAAACAATTTCAATGTTTATTTCATGAACAACTTACCAATTAGAATACAAGTACTATGATTTCAATATCTTGCCTACATCACAAAATTACTGCACTTGCAGACCAAATTTACTTGCAGTTGTCAACATAAACGTAAGATGGCGGTGTATAGGTTTATTGTCCCGCGTTAGACCGACGCCTACTTGTAAGTCAATAGAGTGTCTAATAATTGAAATTTTTAAAAAAAAAGTTCTTAAAATTAAACAAATATATTGATATTTTGATAAACATAGAAATAAAATATTATTGACAAAATAATATGAATTTTTAATTATGAATTTTGTTTGTAGTTTTGAATTTGATTCGAGGTGTCGCCCTCTGCGTTGTCTTGCTATTGATTAGGTGCGCGGTACGCCGCTTATTTAGGACATGGAAGTGGAACTGCGAAGTGACGCATCAACTATCGAAACGACGCTTGGCCTTTTTAATAATATGATATCTATTATCGGACAATAGATGGCTCTCTGTCCTACTTTTTTGGATTTTATTTACTTTAATATGTGTGATTGAGGGCATTAATTTTAATGAAATGCTTATTACTGTACTTTATAAAGTTGGAAATTCTAAACGAATTATTAATAAAATCCGTATGTCTAGACTCTAGGATCATAAATGACATAATATGTACAGAAAACTAGATATTACGATTGCCAATAATATAATTATTACGTAGGTAACATACCTAATATCTACTAGTATAATTATGATGGTATTATTAGTATAAAAAAATAATCATGCTCAAATGAAGGTTAGCACATCATGGTATATCTTAATACATTTAAAATTACCTATGTACAATGATGCTGTTATTTATTTTATTGATATTTATTTTATACGAAACGCGTGGCGCAGTTTGTAGTGATCCTACTTGCTGCGCCAGTGGTCGCGGGTTCGAGTCCCGCTGGGGGCATACATTTGTTGAGCACGAATGTTTGTTCTCCAGTCATGGATGTTTATATTTATAATATGTATGCATTTAAACTTATATAAGTGTAGTATATCAACCATCTAGTATCCATAACACAAGGCTCGTCTTACCGTGGAACTAGATAGTGCTGTGTGTAAATGTCCCAACATATTTATTTAAATAATATTTCATTATATTATCTATTGTCTTCTACTTTTTGCTCTTAATTTACAAAAGCAATAAAATCGTTTTACAAATAATACAGATTTTGGGTATCGTAAAACGTTAAAAATATTCTAAGCGAGAGGAAACGAAGCAGTGTAATCGCGAATCAAAGTACTATAACTTTATTGACTAATAATGAAAATCCTGAATTCGGATGAGTTTGTAGTGGAGACACAGATGGCGTCTTTATTTTAATAAATTGATTATCACAGTAAATACTTTTAAATTTTCTAAAATTTCTTTGATTAAGTGCTATAAGAATTAAAAATAGTTAGCATGATTATATGTACATAATTATGAAATTAAATAGTTCGAAGATTTACGGACTAAAGACATGTATTATCTACTAGTGACTCACCCTCGCTTGGCTCGGTTTCGTCCCTAGGTATCCTTTAGTATAAGTTTTGTACAAACTTTGATTTTTTAAATTTTTTTTTAGTATTAAAACCTTCCGTGGACTTTAAGGAACATACAAAAAAATAAATTAGCCGAATTGGTCCAGCCATTCTTGAGTTAAGCGCTTATCAACATTAATTTTTATTTAGGTAAGTATAGATTCAGCCTAAGTTAAAATATCTCGAACAATAAAATTGAATACAGTATTATGCCAATATCCCGTACCGCAAGTTAAACTCGGCATACGATGAATAACAATGCGAATTAAGTAAAGGAAAGTGTAATATTTCGGTCATCAGTACCATATTAATATAATATACCACGATGTATCCTGTTATTTACTTAGACACCTCATGTGACATCATCATAAGTACCAGACAATCATAAATCATAATTTATTGAGTAACTAGCGATTCGCCCTCACTTCACTCGAGCTCTTCCCTAGATTTAGCACAGGCAAAGCCGCGGAATCTGCTAGTTATACATATAAACCTTCCTCTTGAAACACTCTATCTATTAAAAAAAACCGCATCAAAATCTGTTGCGTAGTTTTAAAGATTTAAGCATACATAGGGATATAGGGACAGAGAAAGCGACTTTGTTTTATACTATGTAGTGATAGTGATAGTGATGACGTTCTTTGCTCTCCTTTGCACTCTTAGGGGCACTAAATATGTCAAGGTCGTTCCTTAAAGTTTGTGGTTCCGTCGTAGCCAGACTACGTACAGGTACTCACTACCATTATCCATTACTCTAATTTTATGAGAGTAAAGTAGGCCAGTAATATGTTATTATAATAAGTAGTAATATACATAGCTGGGCATTAACTCGTTAATCCGTTAATCGTTAATTAACGAAGTTAACATTTTGATTAACGATTAACTTTTAAGTTAACCTAGAAAAAATTTAACGGACTCTGTTGGGAACCGGTCCTGGCTTCCTGGCCGAGAGAGGGGATGAGCGCACTGCGTCGACCGGCATGGAGGCAGCGCAGCCGACACTCGCTCTCACGACGTCCACCGCAAACGGGCGCTTCTTTTTATTACGTTTACGGCATTAAACCAATACATTATTACAGTCCACTTTTATTTTAACGTCCGAAGGACTCTAACATTGGTCCTTCGAGAGTCTCTAACAGACTCGTTAACTTCCGTTACATATTCTCAAGTCCGTTAATCGTTAATTCAGTAGTCAGTACCTATTCTTTACCAAGCACCGCGTAAAGTTTGGTAGGTAAGGTTGTCGGTGCGTGTTCACGTGCCGGGCGCCCGGTAAGCATTTGCGTCAGTCTGAAAGTCATGACACCGTGTAGGCTTCTTGACCCAGTGAAACAGGACGAACGGCATCCACTTTCGCCAGGCCAGCCTCTGGGTTTCCAAGTAACTCCCTCCATCGCGGATCATGGCCTCGTCAGCTAGATGGGAGGGACCCCACATTGGAAGTTTACCGCGCGCACGCTCACACGCCCGAAACTGGTACACTTTGGCGAGTACCTCTGCCTGCGCCTGGAGTACCCAGGGTGAAACACCCGCCAGAAGGACACCGTGCGTCATCCCCGTATCGTCTTCACCGCCAGGACCCGCTGCGTACTGCACAATTGGACCACGTTCGGGACGGAGAGGGCGTCGATCCAGCGTGGGCTCCATACAGTGCCATGGACCTTACAATTTCAAAACCGGCAAAGAGATTCAATGCCCCGGACATTCGGCAAAAGCCTGCGAAAGTCGAGACGGCTTCCATCAGTATCGAGGTGAACTGGGAGAAATGAAAAAGGAACGCCCAGCGTCCGTCCAGGGCCAGAGAGAGGTGCCTCATGATAGCGAAGTGGCTCTTGTTGAGTCTCAAACGGCTGGGTATTGAAGGCATTGAACTGAGCCTCTGAAAAGCCCAGTCCCGCCTCCTCGAAATGTCCTTTTAAGTTCCAGAACCCAAATCAAAAGATTTTATAAGTAGATCATTATTGTTGCACTAATATAATAATTCAATTTTAATCACGTGTTAACGGATTAACGATTAACGTTAACTTGCGTTAAATCTTTCGAAATGTAACGCTTTAACGTTTAACGAAGTTAACTTTTTTAATTAACGGATTAACGATTAACGAGTTAATTATTTGTTTAACGGTGCCCAGCTATGGTAATATACTTATCCATAAGTCAAGGTATGGATTTTGTAAGAAATATGTGTGCACACTGTGCAAGTCTTTCTTTGATGAATTGCATTATGTACAATTAAAAATTTTGATAGCGCGGCGGTTTCGCGGTAGTAACTTCCTTCCTAAGTTTAAGACGCTTCTCGACTTTTTGTTCTTAATTTTTGCCTGGTTTCAGCATGAATTTGGCTTGAAGACAGAACAATACAAAAATAATTGTTATTATAATTTAAACATAATACGATTTTGTCAATTTCCTGCCATTTATATTATGTATTTCACAATTATTACTGTAAATAAACTTGATTGTAATTTTTGGTATAGGTAGGTAGTAATTTTGTTGTAGGCAGCAAGGCTTTTTACCATAGGTACCTACTTTAATCAAAAAATATATAAATAACGATATTTCTCATACCTACATAGTATTTCCGTGTATAGAAAGAGTAACTAAATTATTGATGAAAAAATATGATTGCGTAAACTGAAAAATTGTGAACTTAAATTTTCCAACTTAAAAACACTCGACAGATTTAAATAAAATAAAAAACTAAAAAAAGGTTTATAATGTTAATGTACCATTTGTCACTCTTACAGATGAGGCGAATCTGACGAACTCTCAAGCTAAAATCCCTCAAGCTTTTCAAGCAAGGCTACATATTTTAGGCTATGGAGCATGCCAAAGAAATATACATACAAACATACATACACTCGAAAGACATAACCCTCCTTCTGCCGCAGTCTTGTAAAAATAATATTTAGACAATATGTGTTAATGGAACTAGAAAATTTTTTTTTGTTAAATCTATATCAACTTAACTAGGGACGAAGTGATAGTGTACAAAATATAATAATATATATTACATCTACTTTAAATTAGTACAATAATAATACACTACAATAATATTCTTGAAAACTAACAATTTCAGCCATTTATCCCCGGATAAGGCTTTTAGCGATTACGATAACTTAAAGACAGCCTCCTCGTTAATCCGGTTGACCACTCTGCTTCTTAACTAGACAAAAAAAGAAGTATGCGAGTGAATCCGATTTGCTACTCCCGCCCCGCCCAGCTCACGCTCCGCCCACTAAGCTGGGCGGATTTCGCGATCACGCTAATTTTTCTTCAGTGTGCATTCAGCTTTACAACGGACGTGACGGGTGAAGATTCGCGTGCAATTTTCATCTTTCTCCGACGTAAAGGTAGGTAATATTTATTTATTATCTTTATAGATGTTATTTTAAGTTAAACTTATATATTCATTTTAACCTTAGTCTTATATTTATTTATTTAGTTTATCGGGCCACGGATAGTTGAATTGAGTCTAACGCGTTTTCTTTATTATTTGCAAAATGTGTATTATTTAAATAATTATAGTGTGATTTTAATTATATTAATTATTTCATTATTTTATTACTTAAATACGTATATATCGGTATAATTTATCCACTATTCGTTATTAGATTAAAATGAATTACAGTTTTGAAAATACTTATAACAAAATTAATTTGTAAAGTTTGGTAGACAAATAAATAAAAAAAGAAATATGAAAAAATATATGCAAAAGAGAATATAAATAACTAACTAACTAGTTATTCCATAGGTAGGTATATCATTGCTTAATTTTAATATCAGCTATTCCATTGTTATAGAGTAAAAAGCTTAGAATATAGGAAAAAGTAAAACTTTTATAAGTTGGCTTCGCAATTTCGCTCGGACATTATATTTTTTATTTTCACTCTGAGGCGTAATGGCCGGCGGAGTTTCCCGCTAAAAGAACTGTGAAAAAGGGAGGGAAATGCACAATTAAATTATTAAGTGACAGCTGCCCGCGGGCGCGCCAGGAGCGAGCGGGTGCAGCACTCGGGTTTCACTGACTAAAGATTTATACAGTTTTTTTTATATTATTACAATATTTTAGTTGAATATTTGAGTTTGCACGTTATTGTATTTTATAATTCAATTTCAATATACTAGGAACTATCTTTATTTATATACAAGTATCTCTATCTACTATGTTTTGGAGATGCATTGATATAAATGAAACTTTTTTGGAAAAATGGAAAGTTTATGTAAAAAATAAAAATCACTTTATTTTTCTTAAGTTATAAGACTAAATTCTATCTTTGCATTTATAATACTAGCTTACCTAAGTACATACAATCGCTTCAAATCGCACACGGCTTCACAAAAGCTAAAGTTTTTTGTATACAAATAAAAGTTATACGATATATTAGTATGATAAAATATTATACATATTGTAAAAAATACTCAATACTGGCTTTTTTTAACAATATAATTTTTTTGCAAAAATTTTTTCTCTCCTCCATTACAAAGATAAAATCTCTATAGAAATCTCAAAAATTAGACGTCGCTGTAGGTATGTAAATGAAGCGCAGGAGTGAAATGCTAATTTCCGTGGGAGCTCGTCAAACTTTTTAATCTCATGTGACACCTCCACCCCCACCCTCTGTCAGGGGATGATTGAAACGGCTCATTTGTATTTTTATTACTTTTTAATTTTCTCCTATTTTCTCGAGTGCCTTGTTTTGGACTTGTTTCACAGTTCTTTCTTAAAACTTCTGTTACAGAATTGAGAAAACATTTTGTATTACTTTTTTACATAAAATAATATAAAAAAGACCTTTATTTTAACATAATATTTTTTTATAAGTAGTATTTTGAATTGAATATAGTTTATCCATCAAACTTTTTTAATATTTCAGGATGTATTATTCAATTCAATTATTTCCTTTAATGGCTTCCATAAGCGCCAGTTGGGCACAGTTGACTTCGCCAATGTCGCGTAGAATAGGATGTATTATTATCTATTATTCATTTGGTGTGTAATGGATTGTAGATTGTGGTATTTACTTTTAAATTATAATACTTACTATACTATATACACATATCAGTTCACATACTACTAGGTACACTTTAACGATTAGATGGTATAGATTTCTCAGATATTAGAAATTTTCCCACATAAAGACGTATGCTATATGTTGCTCAAAGTTAAAATATTTTATTCAGCGTTCTATTACATATACTTATTACAAATCTTTTACTAGTCATCACCATGACCATGTATTATAATTAAATCTGTCCATTGGTTTTCTCGCAATGCGGTCATAGATGAACAGACAGCCAAAAGTTCTAAAACCTATTGATTAGTCCTCTGTATTGAAAAATGACTATTGCAATTAGATTTACCAAAAAAATATTTATTGTACAGATTTGACTAAGTTAGAATACGTATGGTACACCTAGATAATGAGCGAACTGATTTCTAAGACTAAAATATTAATCTTGCCTCTGCAAATACATGTAAAATTTAAAGACTCTATAATATTCGATATTTTCCGGCGAGATTCGACCCGATATTTTTGGCGGTACGCCTACCCCATTGGAAATAATTCGAGGTTACGTACTAATATCATTACAACATACGAGGGGATCGCCCCACGTTTTTAACACTTTTGTCCTAACCACTAATTTGATCCGATAAATGCTATGTCTATTATAGTGTAGAGGTGTCGAATTTTTTGACGTTGTTATATTCTTTGGTTAGAACGAGGCGTGTTAGTCATTATATTAAATTATACCTGCTATAAAGTTCGATTGAAAAACATGCTCTCAATTTTCATCATAGAGATCGTATAAAAAAAATTAACTTAAATGATAACCTAAATCTACTGTGACATGCATTTTGACACATATCTACTCGCGTCTTTGATTCCGCCAAAGCTAAACCGCTATTGATAATCGTCTTAATAATTATTATACAGACGTGTTGATGAAATATTAATCAATTCTTTAGTTCCGTTTTTAGGAGTGCCAGTTAGGCACAACTTATGTACCTCGCTAATGTGGTTAAGCAGATTGTATACAGAATAACCGATCTTAACATTCTTGTTTTATTAATTCCAATTTGAAAATGTCAAAGTCGTCACTTCCTTTAAATAATTCGTCGCACCGTGGTACGCGATTTGTCGCGGCGTAAAAATGTCAACCTTTAGATGACTTTTACAAAATAAGAAATATGATATGACTTATTTTGTGTATTCTTCTAATCTAATTCTAATAATTATATATGTATACATATATAATTATTTATTTAAAATTTCTTTTGTTGAGGTATATTTTTGCTAGTAGGTAGTTATTTCAGTAATAGGTTAATAGGTACATCAGTAGAGAAACTACATTTTTACGAAAATAATACTTTTTCTTCTTAAGGGCATACCTACTAATGCAGTGTAAATTACTAATGTCATATTTGTTCTAAAAGGAAAACCTTATTTATTTAATTAATAATAGCTTTGTAATTTAGAGGATCTTTAAAGAAAGATCTTTACAAATTAAGGTAAAATTTTATAGGCATGTGAACGAACTTCCTATATCAGTGATAATCTTTATCAAATCAAAGCCGTAATAATTTGAACTTAGAAGTAGATCGGTGGGTTCCAGATTTATTTTGGTGTTATCAAATATGTTCGATCTAAGTAAATCGAAAAGTACTTGTGCTAAACTTGTGTGTAACTTGCATTTCTGAAAGAACCAAACAAATGCACTAGAATATTATTAAAGTATTTTCAAGTTCCTAATATGATAATGGTATCCAAGGATAACGCTTCATAATATGCAAGATTATAATAGTCCCACTACTGGGCACGTGCCAATACCAGAGGGATCAGCCATAGTCCACCACGCCAAACGCGTTGGCGGACTACACAAATGACTTTCGAAAACTTGTTAGGAACTTGAAAGAAAAACATGCATTTTCTCAATGCAGGTTTCCTCACTGTATTGTTATTGAAAACTTAGTGAAATATTTGAAATGAAATACTTATATTTTAGATTTAGATCGAGACACACATCTTTTCTTTATTTTTATATCATAGATTAAAAACCACAGACAACACATTATCGTTACACATCACTCACGATGTTTTTCTTTACTGTAAGACTATTGGTAATGATGTTGGAAATGATTCACGCATGAAAATATCAGAGGCGCGAGACCCGGATTTGAACTCGCTTCATTCGTTTACCCAAGCGAGCCCGTTGCCATTAGACTACCGCAGCCTTTTAGGATGTACCTATAGTTAAAAATATATCGAGACCGTTTTAAAAGTAACCTTGGAGTTTAAAAAAATACAGGAAATATGACTTCACTGGTACCTACCTACCTTACGTATCAATGCAACGAAATTACCAAATTAATTTAACACGGTTTCTACTAACCAGGTTTTTATATATTAACTGAACATAAAATTGTGAGCCAACTTTACTCTTACAGACTTTTAAACTACGGAGAGAAAAATATTAAAATATTGATAATAGAGTAACTTTTCTTTCTAAATACCGTAGGTTATTTTTAAGGTAGAAGAAGGAGCAGAAGGAGGTTTGTTAATACATATAACGACCGCGACGGAAAAATTTATTTTCTTTTTATGTAGTTATAATGTATCTTTGTGACGTACTATAAAATATCAATAGATACATTTTTATATATTAACTTTTGTTAGTCAGTAGTTGAGTCCTCGGTAGGCTCACACTTCGATTCAATGAGGTTATAAAAGCATCATTGCTTCGATTCGATTCGATTGTGTCGTTAGAATCTTAGTAATAATTATCGTTACACGTATTTCACTTTTACTAATACCTATTGACATGAATATAACAAATCACAACAAGCCAGATTGTGGTCAAGATAACATATAATATACTAATAAAATAATGGAGCCAATTAAAGCTGGGATCCATTTTACGGTGAGTGTGTTACTTACGGAGTTAAATGTTGCTCTCAGTTTTATGCCAAAACAGTCTCTGGTTTTTACGTTTTTAACACCACCAGCCAAGACCTTATGACTTAAATTAAACTGTCTGAGCTTCTGTCCGTTCGATAGTCCTATTTTTTCCGAGTCCTATAACTTTTTAACCGCGGCTTTACTCCAAAATGACTTGTTCCGACTAACACCTATAAGATTATATTTTATAGGTACTTAATTTGGTTAAGAAAGGCTTAAATGTAATAAGAATTAGAGGTTTTCGAAAAGGTTGTCATATTGAAAAGTTTCATAACGCATAAAATAAGATAGATAAATAATTGTCACTGCGCGGTAACTGTGGTAAATCTGTATAGGATATAGAGTTACGCCAAGTGATTGACATCGCGTTAGGGTTAAAACGTTAGGGGATATATTTTAAACAATATAATATTACTTTACAACTCTTAAATAAAATGAATATATGTGCCTGTTTGTCACAAGTTATGTTTCGTGGAGTGGCAAAGGTTTCCAATATAATTTTATTTACACTTAAGTGAAGCCACATCCAATTCGTAGTATTTGACAATTACATTCTTAAAACGTTAATTATTATAAAACCAAAATTCGTTTCTAGGTGAGTTTTAACGGTTAGTATAGACTTGTTGTAGATAATATAGTTTTCTATAGTAATTATTTTTTAACAAAAATGAAAACCGACTTCAAAACGTTACAAATCGAAACCAAAAAGAAAAAATATAATTTTAATTACTTAGTTATTGTTGGAGTCAGCCAAGAAGGACAGTTTTATCCTGCCTTTGCAATGAACTTTCCAACGGATATTTTGATTATATTATTTACAAATTGATACATTAATTAAATTGTATTCAACCGACAAATAAATGAAAAACAATTAGGCAATAATGAAACGCGCCGTTGATGAGCTTTAATTAGCAATTCTATTAATTCGTTCTGATTCCGGCTTCAAAATGTCTTTTGGAACAAATCTGGTGGCTTTGTTTAAGTGGGCTTATTAGAATATTTGAATTAACAGACAAAAGCAAAATATTTTTTTAATTCAGATCTCGGAACACATATTGTTCCGAGATTTCAGATTTCAGATAGATAAGCACATGACACATACAACAGGCATCACTTCTACTTAAAAGTTAGGTAAATATTTCCGATTCTAATTCTCATCATCTTAATTCTTAATACAGTTCTGAACAAGATTTGGTATTTTATTTTCTTAGATCGGATCAGTGATCCTGAAACGAGCTATCTACGTCTGACTTGGTTAACGTCTACAGATTTCTTATTACATCTATAATGCAGAATGGATAAAATACTCGTCCTTAAGATAAAAACATCACTATGCCACCGGTTATTTATATATCCTATCACTAGGTTCTGTGAAACCACAATTTTATTTCATATATCATATAATAGTCCAAGCAGAAGATAACGGTGAATAATTCAATAGAATTAACCTTAGAGAATAGATAAGTTTGCTTACCTCTTTATTTTTCAATGCCTTGTTTTCTTAAATAAGTTATTAACTAATTTGACAATCATAAAACGGATCCCACTCAAGTAACCGGATCCATCCCAATATAAAATGTTGGAGACCGACCGCCATATTGTTTTGTAAGGATTAATGGCAGCGTTTCCTGTCGTCTCAACGTGGAAAGAATGGCGCTAATTAATCAAAAGTCGCCATCCGCTGATTTCCATGGAGATTTCACCAAGTTTTACCTCCCGCAGAGTTTGGCTAATGGCTTCTTTTGTAGTCAAACAATTATTGCCGGATTGAATTTTGTTTGCTCGACTTTTCGTAACCACAGACTAGCTAGATATTGAGTCCATTTTCATATAAATTACTATTGTGAATTCAGCATCCATAGTATAGAAAGATAATATCGTTGATTTACCTATCTAATTTAAGCTTTCAAAAATTATTTAATCAGATGGGTAAAGTTATTTTATGGTTTCCTACTTCAATTAGTACTAAACTTAATATTACACTTAAAACTACTTCTCTCGTCTCTATAATAAATAGCTTTTGATAGCCATCTACAAATTATTAATAAAAAATTACTTTACATTAAAAGGTAAAAAAAATGTTGGCAAACTAAACTAAAATAACTAAAGTTAACCTGTTTTATGCTGCAATTTTGAGATAGTACTTTAAAACAGATCACCCCAGTTGTTTGCTGTAATCCCGCTGAGATTACTGTTTTCTCCGTTATTGAAACTCGCTCTTTTTGTTCTTTTAATCCCCATATTGAAGGGTTGCTATGGTTGTACATATCTCGTATAGTGTACGAAACAATTATGCAAAGCCGCCTGACTCATACAGGTTTACAAAAAAACTATGATTATTTTTCGCAATCTTTTATTTCGCATTACCCTAAATAAAAGAAAATTTAAAGTTTAAAATACTAATAAACATTAGCAAACCCGGCCCGCTTCACTGGGCGTTTAAAATAAATTCGGAACAAACAGACAGACAGACAAATTTAAAAAAAATACTTTTTGATGTAAGTATATTTTCAAATGCATTTAGTGAAAAGCTGTTAATTTGAATATAATTATATATATTTGAAAATATGTTTAACATTGAAATGGATTTTTATTAGTCCTGTGAAACTCGCGTAATTATTCCATATTTTAAATTTACCGTAGCGTTACTGCGTGTTCAAAGAAAACATTAAAACCAATAAAATCTTACATAAATCTTTGATCATTATGCAAAGAAACACGGCGATATTGCCTCGGCATATGTTTGTAGCGATATTAAAAGCCGAGATTTATGCGCTCAAACTTTTTAATATTTATGGCGAGCAATAAATTCTTGACGACGACGACTTTCGTGGGGAAGGGTTTATTATTTTCTTGTAAGGGGAATCAACAAGTACTCAAATTGTAAAGTGAAACGAAAACTTTCTTCAGCTACCATCCCTGGCTATCGGTTACAAGCTTGAATTAATTAAAAAAAATGCCAAGTGAGTTTTCTGAAGCATCTAAAAAAGTTATTTATGATACACTTTATCATCTATCATACGTTGATACCATATCTAAGCTAAATAATTGCGATATGAACTTCGACTATAATTCTATAACACAAACAAAAAAAAATCCTTTACTAATGAACTAAAAGTTCGACTTCCATACGAGCCAAGAAAATTGAATTATTTTTTTCAAAATCCCAATATCAGATATGTTACAGCATTTACAGCAATGGAAATTGTTTTCAAATCTATACCACCCAACTAACCCTTTCTTGGTGTGCTGTCTTATAAACCTGAATTACATTTATCATTCGTAGCTGTGGGCTCTGTTTTCTTAAGAGGGTCCTCATTACATTAATATCAGCCGTCTGCCGCTGACTCGATCGTTATTAGCCGAGACAATGGGAGGATTAAGATTTACTTAGATATTTGGATATGAGATTTGAAGGCTCCGGTCTGTCATTGTGCTTTGTTTGAGCTTGGATTTGAGTGGTTGAGAAGTACAGTCGACGTCATGTTTTAGTCGTGATTTTGAATTATTTATTTATATTTGTTCTTATACTTCTAATCATATGTACGGTGTATACAAAGAACCTAAGTATATTTAGTAATAAACTGAAACATATTCTTATATGTATAAAAATCATTTTTTGTTTTATTGGGGACAACAAAAGAAAAAAAGGAAAAACCAAAAATTTTGAACTGTTTATTTCGTATCAAGATCTAGTATGCTAATGGTAACTTTTGTATGTCATTAAGAAAGACTTGCAGGAGTATAAACTATTTAGTATAGTTTCTGACTGTATAATACTATGTTATTTTGCAAACTTGTTATTGTATTTTAATTTTTTTATACCTAAAACGGACCTAGAGACGCACTTGATAGAAGCGAGGGTAAGTCCCTAGTTGCATATAAATGTAAATAGATCATATTACTTCACATTGTTTGTGCTAAGCTATTAAACTTGAATATTTGGCACTTTCTATTAATTATAAAAAAAAACAAACGATAAAATATTGGCAAATACACACTGATTAATAAAAAGTGTGAAAACTGATTTGATTTATTAAAATAAGCGACACGCCTATTTCTTATTTGTAACACGAACAGTAGATGTCTTAATGATCCCATAATCTGGCACCATCGTGTCCCCATACAAGCGTTTGATGTGACACGACTGTCGAGAGATATTTATGCACGCGAGGTGCTTCGGGGCGACGAGTGTGATGGATACTTCAGTTCAATTCTCGCTATAATTGCAGATCATTTGAATTTATAGTTTGAGTGCGAAATGGAATATGGCGTACATTTAAATTATATATATACATACATATGCTACACTCTACAGTCTCCACTCTTGTCTACGAGCTTGCGAAATGATTATAAATTATTTATAATATACTGCTATATGCTATACTATAGCTATTAGAATTTTAAACTATTAGATTTTAAATTGGATATTTGAATAAGACTTTTTAGTTATGCTTAATCGATTTAGAAATCTTGACTTTAAAGACGAAATAGATAGAATTTAATCGTTTTAAGCATGTAAACTATACAGCGTCACATACTGTTGAGATACATACTTATGCCAGATAAACTAGTTAAGCTAGCTTATCTGGCACAAGTTTCTTTAGTCTCTTTAGTCTTTAGTCTTAGTTTCTTTAGTCCCAAAATAACATCGCCGAAAAATCGGTACCATCGTAAAAATAGTATTTTACTCTTTTCCTTAAGTGATTTAATATACCACAACTACCTTCATGTATTTTATCGATTATAGATAATGTACTGTCAATGCACTGTACTATCGGTACTTAAAATATATCGCAGACTTATTTGCAGTAGAGTATTTAATTAGATTTCGTTTCTATTCAGCGTCGATGGAGGCTTCGTCTGACAATAGTGTCCAAGCGCTTATCCGCAGGACAAACAAAAGTCCTCAGCACGTCGCGGCGTCCATTCACATTTCACTGTAGTAACTCTCAGTAATGTATAACGAGAAGGATACAAAAATATCAATAGATGAACATTTATTATACATTTGGCTATTGTTTAATATTTTTATTACGACAAATTCACCATAATTTGATTATTGAATATAATTCCCTAAGCCAGAATATTTTCCTTATGAGAGATCAACTTCTTAAGTTCTATTGAGCAACATTTTTACTTAACAAGAAATAAAGAATTGTTGAAGTGAAAGATTTCTGTGGCTATTTTTGTTTATCGCAGTTCTTATAATTTTCATGGAGATTATTGACCGCTTCAAGGTAATTAAAGTTTTTTATATTAATTATGTTCGTTACTTGGCTTGCATGTATCTACATTTCTATTAGGTTTACAGCTGCCTTATACTTAATACTAATAGGAAAGCGCATAGAATAAAAGCACGGAATAGGTAATCTATCATCTTTTCTGTGAATAAAAGGGTTAAGAAAAGAGTTCTTTGACTTTCGTTATCAGCTCTTACTATCGCCCCGTTTACAATGCATCCTTGCATACTCCTGTGCTAAAAAGCTTATGTGTTATTCCAGGTCATTGTCCATATATACCTACAATAAATTTCCTAAAAACTGGACTGGTTTTACAGCGTAAAAGAGGAACATTCATTCACACAAACATTCGCATTTATAAAAGTAGTCAGATAAAAAACCATTCAAACATAAAACTATTAGAATCTCGACTGTGTCCATGCGCTCATCCAGTAGATGGATGAACAATAGTCGTCGCTCGGAAGCCGCCGCTATTGTCACGCGATTCGAACGAAGCACACAACAGTAGTATGAACATGGCCCTTTTTAGAATACTGACATTTTTTATATCTATTTAATACTTTAGCTCTACGTGTTACAACATAAGTCAGATAATCTATGGAAGAACCCGAGCGGAGCGAGGGTGAATTGCTAGTTTTTACACTATGGTAAAGTTTGTAAGTCTGCATTACAGGTAATTTCTGAAACTTTTAAGCTGAAGCTTTTCTTACCTTCGAAGTTGACTAGTCGAGACGATAGGATTTTTCGATTTCGATGAAAATGTGTGTATTGTAAGAAATCACAATAACTTTAATTGAAGTCAAAAACGTTCGTTATTGACTCTTGTATTGATATTTATTGTTCAATGTTAAAGTTTCACCATTCACTTCATATAAGTATACTTTGATTAGAAACAGCGGTATTATAAGTCCTTAAAATGAATCTATTACTCCTTAATCCTTAGGAATTATGATTAAATATAAATATAATAGATGTCTTTACTATTCGTATTACGATTCTTAAATTAAAATGAAATTCGTAACTATAGCTAGCTAGCTAGCTAGTACGTGCTAACGTAACGAAGTCGTGCAGGTAAGACCCTTTCAGATTGGGAAGAATTAATTTAGTCGTCACTGTTTGCTCTACAGATTTAGCGACTTCAGCAAATATACCAAAAGTCTGCATGCCGCTTTCTATTACGACATTGATTATAAGTCGACGAGTCGAACTTTTTTGAAAAAAAAATTGGAAATAGTAATACGTGAAAACCACTAAACAGATTTTAGTTAGATGATAGCTGATTATTCGGATTCATTTCTGAGAAATATTTAAATAAATAAAATAAAATAGCCTTTATTACTAAAATAAATGGACATTTTACATTCTCACTGTCATTTATAAATTACCTAGATCCGGTTTTTGTACTAATTATCAAAATATTTATTAATTGGTAAAACATAAGCATTGGTCTAGACGTGACGAACCCAAGCGGAGCGAAGGTGAGTCGCTAGATATTAAATAATATTTTATCTATATTTTTGTATTGGTTTTTCTTTTTATGAAACTATTATTAAACAAAGTAATAATAAATCTTAGATATAAGTAGATTTAGTACGACTATAAATTCTGCTATTTTAATTTGTAACAAAAAGGTACATTGCTACACATACTACGTGGAAAGAAAACGCAAGTTTTAAATAGCCCTTGTACTATGCTATACATTTTCTAGCGTATTACCTCTCCTTCTTTGCATACATACACGCTATGGGAATATCGTATATCAGGTACCTAATAGACGTTACAAGCAAACCCACTCACTTTGCATAGTTTACATAATATGTTAGTGCTGAATTCGTGTGGTGAAGTATCGAATTTTAGATTTTGAACCTACTTCCAACCGGATTAGAATCTAAATTGCAATTTATCCATCTTTAGTCAGCTTTGAAAGCTCTCCCTTTTGGGAAATTTGGTCTCTGTTCACTTTTATTAAGAGAGCTTTTCATTTGGAAGCTGTTTTTGTTACGTTTTATGTTATTTCTTTGAGTGACGTGTATTTGTATTTGAACACGATTTGCGTTTCCGAGACTTGAATGGCAAATATTGGAAGATTTGATAAAACTGTGGTTCTGGTAATACTTACGTAAAAAATAAAACACATGTATTATTGTGCTCTTAGGGGTCGTCCATAAATCACGTGATGTTTGAATGGGGGGGAGGGGGTTCGGAAAAAATCACTAAATATCACCAGGAGGGAGGGGGGGTGTAGTGAGTTATCACATGATTTTTTTTACTCACCGTTGGGATTATCCCGCGCGCCGCGACAATCACCGAACTTTTATAACAATAAGCCTAGTCACCTCCAAAACTTCTCTAAAAAGACCTGTACGGGAACTACTATTGCAAGAAATGGCACTATTAAAAGCTATGCTATGCTTTAAAAAATCGTGTATTATAAATTCTTCATAACAGATGATGAGACCAATAGGATGGGCCAAACATTCCCCCAGACACAGGAAGCGTCGCTATTAGTAAGAATGGAAGTGTAATAATGAACCGATTGGTCTTAATTGCTTTGGATTGCTTATAAAAAGTATTGACATACTTCCATTAGTATTATGTATAAAAATTAAGACATACATAAATTATAAGTAACGTTACATTGTTATAGTAGTAGTTATAAGATACAGACGGACGAATTATAAATTTTTAATGATATTCTCAAAAACTTTTACTATATTTACATATGTGAATATCAGCACTGAAAGTTTAAGAAAAGTGAATGCTATTTTGACTTAACTTTAGCACCGGGTGATGTACCCAGTGCTCAAAGTTAATTGACCGTCGGCCGAAACTAGAGGGTATGCATACAGTCAATACCCAATACATAAACCACCTAATCCCATTGATTTTGTTAATGAGAAAAAAGAAAATTCTGGCAGGATTTTAGTCGAGTCGTAAGGATTCTGTAGGTGCTAGTGCACAAAAAAACTACGGAAAAGGAGCAGTAGCCAGTAAGTATATTATGCGTCACTCCCAGTCACATAGGCTAGACTCATACTTCCGCATAACTCTTATGGAACCCAACTTGATGGATAAGGAAGGACAACAGATCTTGAAAAAATTTACTCTTAAAAAAGGCTGCAGAAGTCCACACAGAAGTGTGAAATAATAAGGTTATCGACAGCCATGACGTCTTAGTAGAGTATGTCGTATGTCGAGTAGAATGACAGTGCTTTATTCTATGACTTACCTTCTCCGCAGTAGTATAGCCAGGGCCGTTTTTACCCGGGGGTGCAAGCGCCGAATATTTAGATATTTTATTGGCTCCAAGAAAAACTAACATTTAAAAATAGATTTCATGTTGACGGGGAGGATTTATATGTATAATGAATTGGAATTGTTGCCAATGTTTTTTCCCAATGCCTCAACAAGTACTCCCATTGATATTTTAAGCTATGTATACTCTAATAATTTAATCTCCTCATTTCCTAATATCTCAACATCTCTACGTATATATTTAACACTGCCTGTTACAGTAGCTGAAGGTGAACGATCCTTTTTAAAATTAAAATTAATAAAAAATTATCTTCGGTCAACCATGACCAAAGACAGACTGACAAAGTTAGCTGTTATAAGTATAGAATCCAAAATTGATATAAAAATAAATGATTTAATTAAAATCGAGGGCGCAGTCTGAGCCCCGCACCCCGGCGCCGAATAGACTTAAGACAGCACTGAGTATAGCGAGCATGTGTGAGAGAGCCAGTATTTGCTTCAGGTACAATAGTAAAATTTCACGATTATTATTTTGTCATTTATTCTTCTTAATTAGAATTTTAACATTTTTATCACGGTGCTTAATTTACCAAATCCTGTTAACCTTTATTTAAAAATAATATTCAGATTTTTTAAGGTAATTTGTAAAAAAATACACGTGATTTTGAGGGGGGGTAATCTTAAACCTCACCACGTATCACCATGGGGGAGGGGGGGTCTAAAAAGATGCTTAAAAACATCACGTGATTTATGGACGACCCCTTATTCTCGATATCACTTTCCATTAACTAAAGTAAAAGTGAAATAATATTAATTCTTAAAACTGCGAAAGTAAAATGCTTATAGCTTTTTTGTTTTTAATATATTTTGTATTTACGTAATGTTTTTACATTTTAGGTTGAAATATATTATTTTTGTTACGAGTTAGTTCATTGTTTGCTACGTTGTAGCGCGGTAGCTTCCGTAGCAATGTTACCTGGGCTCTACGACTCTACGACACAAAGACACCGCGTAGCATTGCCATGAATAACAAAATATATGAAGCTACGAAATTATACTATGTGGATACGCTATTATTGTAAAAAAATATATTTTGATAAAGAATAGTATAACGGGTCTACAACAGTGTAGTATAGTTGTTATTAGATATTTATTTTTAAAAAAATAAATTAAGTCATATATACACAGAAATATTCGAAATATGTAAACTATAATTATTAATGTAATATTTTTTTATTACTGTATTTATTCTATATAATACTACCACTTTTTCTTAAATCATTTCGGTAATTAACTTCAAAAGTGTTTATAAAATAACATCTGGAAAGGCAAAGTTTTCGTATCTGAATGTAAAAGCTTTGATGGAAGCAGACGACAGTTTGCTATTGTGCGGCGCTACGATAACGCTTTTATTAGTCTCCACCATGCTACTACATTTCTATGAGCGGAAAATAAAATAAAACCTCCCCATTTTTGTAAAACTTCTGTGTTACATTACATTATATATACATTATATTTTGAAATTCAACATATTATGCAAAAAAAAACCTAAAACCAATGCCAAATCTTTTTTTAATTGTGATAATCATATTTTAATAACTAACCAGATTATTATTTAATTTTATAATTATTGAATTGATTTATTAAGCTAACGAGCTCTGACATGTTGTCATTTCATAATACTGTTCAAACAACACATATTTGATGTCACCATTTAATAGTAATTATGGCTTCCTCACAGATTCGTCTTTGATTTAGTAACTCATGTTATAAGCATAGTGTAATATATAATTAGAGATTTGTCACATAGAGAACGTACCCGCGATAACGTATTAATTATTAATTTAATGTTTTCTTAAGATAGTCTTTTTTAATGTTACTGAAATATTGAAACTGAAAATTGAATAACATTATTTACCATGTAAAAATTCTATTTTTTTACAATGTTTAAAATATAATATGGTAAGTTAAAGTAAATTAACATTTGAAATAATAATACAACAATATTTCATTATTATATTTACTGTAACATAATATACTATACCTATTACACAATCTTTTTTCTAAAAAATTCGAAATACAAATTCAATGGAAATGTCCATAAAAGAGATCTACAAACTCGAGTTTATTAATTTTGCAATATCAGGGAACATTGGTTCAATCATTCATTCAAGCATCATTACATTCTCATTCGTTCGTTCGTGCGTTCGATCCTCTTCATTTGGAGTAGTCGTTATCGTGATGTAGATACATATTTAGGAAATTGCCTACATTCATGCTTAATCAAATGCTCTCAGAATGATTCCACTTTTACATACTTTAAGAATTTGAGTGTTCTGATAATTTACATTACGAATAAAGGTATAATAATTTTTACTAGCTTTTTTATTACAAATGAGATTTTCTTCTTTTCTTGTGAAAAAAATGCTGTAAAGTTTAATAAATATCGACATTGTAAGTTGAGTCTGGCCGTCAATAGAATTCAATTTAACTATATCTTAAAATATTTTTTTTCGTAATTATAAAATTATATAAGTAAATTTATGCAAAATGTTTATAAATATGAAATAATAGTTTTACATAGTATTAAAAATCACAGAAGAATGGTTTCCATTAAGTCTGAAGTACATAAAACCATCCATTAAAAGTTTTAAAGCAAAAAGTAAACCACGGTGGTGCATTCCGGCTTCCGTCAGTAATTAACAGTGCGCTCGGTTTTGTTTTATTTCGCAGCGTGAGACGGATCTCTAAAAATGGCTCCCTGCATGTTAAAATGGAATTTACGTACGTATAACTCTATAAATTTATGTCATATTTGACAATATTTCCTGTGAAAGTGTATCAGTAATCGTTGGCAAAGTTTTTTGCTAATCGTTGAATGAAAAACGCTAACGTAAAGTATTATACTTATTTACATTTGTAAATTATTAACTATTGTGTATTTCCACAAATATAGATCCGACACTACACTACGTATGTTGTTTTTTAACAAAGACAATATTTTCTCATAAAACCTAATAAAAATGACTTCTATTTAACATTATTATTATTATAAAAAATAAATTAAAAAAGAATAAAACCGTACATTAATGTAACTTAAGAACCCGTTCACTTCATGCACAAAAGCTTTAATACCGACGTAGTAGTAGGCATAAATCATATCTTTTCAACGTCTCAGACTAGAGTACACTCGGGCGTATAATCGGGTACGTTTTAAAGCTGTCACCAGCTTAGCACCCACCCCCTCCCCCTGGCACTTTACGTGCGTTTTGACGCGATTATCGTGACCTGATGAATCTGCGTACTGTATTATTTGTAATATTTTTTATTAAAAACGTAGAAGAGCAATGGTAGCCCAGTGGTAACAAGTTCACTTGGCAAACAGTTTCAAGCGGATCAAATCTTGGATCTCGCACCTCTGATATTTTCATTCGCAAATCATTTCCTATATGATTATACAACTTGTCTTGGAGTGAAGAAAACCATCGTGAGGAAACCTGCAAGTTCGGAAACCGAGCAAGTTTTTGAAAGACCGTGTGCAGTTCGCACTTAGATAACGTAGAATGTAGTGGGCTGTGGCCTAATTTCCCTTGCACCGAAAAGGGCAACTCGGTGCTCAACAGTGGGTCATTAAAAACGCTGAATATACACGTAACGTATAAGCAAACACATTTGCATTTTACTTAGACATTTCAAATATTTGATAATTATTTGTGATTTTAAATCTGTGCACGATTCTCAACGAAGTAAATTCTCGTCAATAATCGAGTTCGTTTTAACGTCACCAGCTTAGCGCCCAACTCCCCCATGGCACTTTACTTGCGTTTTGACGCGATTATCATACCCCGCCGTATCTGCGCGCAATATTGTTTGTGGTTAGCGAAGTAAGAAACACTGGATACCCTATCCATAATAATTAAGTATACTTTTTATTTAGACGATAAAAATACCTATAAATATACCTACGTGAATAAATGTTTTTAGTAAGTTGCTTAATAGCCTCTAGAGGCTAATCGTAATTCTATAATTAATATCTGAAATTTTATTCAATAAAAGCATGATCTAAGTTAGCAAAGTTAAATATTTTGAACAATAGCATATTAGTGATTGATACAACCTTCTTCTTCGATTTAAAAAAATGAGGTAGTCTATTTAACTTTCACTTGTGGATGTAACCTATATTAACTATTAACATGGCGTTAAAGAGAAAAGATGTTATAATGTTAGTCATTTAGTGCGCAAGTTTTCATTAATTTTTTTAATGATTTTTAAATAGTTGCAGATCAGTTTTTAGGTCAATTTAAAAATTTTACTCATACGATTCTCATCTTCCCGAGCAAAATGAGAATTAAATAATAAAGTGCCACATCCACTGGCCTGTTTCCTTTCTTTTGTACATCAGTGACACCATTCAACATCCCGCTACCGGCGAGGTTTTTGAATTTGCTTCCTTTGTGACGGTTTTAATATGGAAATTAATGTTCGTTGCCGTGTGCCGCTACACCTTGCCAATCAAATTATTTAAAGCTAAAAACTAAACCCTCATCGCTCTCCCGTCAGTATGACGAAAAACGTAATATTTTTAACCCTTATTTTTATAATCTATTATTTTTTGCATAAGTCCGTGGTGATGGATTTAGCTTTAGCTTTACTTACTTTTAATTGTATCATAAGATTTCAATGAAGTCTTATTATTTCGTGACTATATTTTGTTTTTGTTTGTCCATCAAGTGGGATAAGCAATGAAATAATTTTATACTTATTTTATTACTTGCATCTTTGTATCCAGGCGAACCAACTGTTTTATATTTAAACCTTTAAATATAAACAGCAATAAACTCGAAATGTATATGTGGGTAGGTGTAAAATGTCGCGGGATTTACTTAACCGCACGGTGCGATGTACTCGGGGCCGCGGGGGAGGCTCGCTCACAGCCGTCATGTTTACCCATCGTCGCGTACGTAAGATTCCATCCCGCTTCACGCTCCGTATCAACTGTTTGAATAGAGATACGCCACTCTGAATTTATTGTGAACATCTCCCCCCGCACCCTCTAGCCATTGTCACAAATCCGATGTATCGCTTTCACTGCGAACTCGCTCAATGATATGGTAATGTGACATTTAATTCCAATTATTGAGGGATCCTTTATTAATATAGATATAGGCACGATCTTTTGTTGGAAATTCAATTGTGCGATTCCAGATCTGTCGTGGATAGGTTTCGTATTCACAATCGGGAAACGTGATTGTTTTATCTTTCGGATGGATTTTGATATTTATCTGCCTTTTGTTTTTCTTAGTGTAATAATAACATGCATTTTATATTGGTTTATTCAATCGTTCCTATAAATAACTTTTTTTGCTGCAATATTTTTTAAAATGGGTCCCTACCTGATATAGCGATATGAGAACTAAGTAGTACAATCACTAATCAGTGTGATAGATTCCACAATACTATACTAGTAAAGAAACTACTGTAACATTTTATTGTCAGTATATCTAGATTTGATGCACATTTTTTTTTCAAAAAAGACAGGAAATTTAAAAAACGATGCGAGCGACTGAATCCGACGAGTTATTAGAATGCGGATGTATCTTCATTCGAATATTGGCAATAAAACAGCGCTGAGCTGAAAAATCGATGTCGACAGACGAACCGACAAGTAGATACACTGGGAACGTGATATAGATGTTTTCGTGTTTGTGGAGCAAATAGAATATAGACAAGAAAGGATGGAAATAATGTCTGTTTTGCATGTTCGTATGAGTATCTTTTGTTTACAAGAAAATGGATGATTGTGTTTTCTTTATATGTTAGGATGATATAATTTAATCGGCAAAAGCGTGTGAAGTGCCTAAGAAAATTATTCGAATCCATCAATAAAATTTTGTTTACTATATTCTTTATTGCATTACATAGAAAAATATACATTGAGAATGACGTGGACAAAGGTGGACTTATCTCTATTAGACATTTCTTCCAGTCAACCCATGTGCGTAGGATTAATTAGGTAGGTCTATATTTATTATTGAGGCTGATGACATTAATATATGTAAAATATAGTTTTAAGAAATTTATTAACAATTTCTTTTAAATACACACAGACCACGGTAACAAGGCAGCATTTTATTAAGTGATTTTCACCTATTGTTTGCTTTTGGTTCGATGCGTATAATTAGAACCGTAGTATCCTGCACCATACATTTTGATAGAGAAAAGTGTAAGAATGCTTGTGACTATGTTGATTAGTAGGTACTGTGAATTCGAATTACCTCTTATCTTTTATGATGTGTGATAATGTATTTTAAAAATTGACTTTAACTACCTTTATTATATTTCTGGTTTTTCTCTGGGTCCCAAACTCTACATTCCCAACGCTCAAGCTACAAAGTAAAGTGCATTTTCAGAGCGTCAGATACTGTTAAGCTCGGCTTTGATAAATTTAATAATAATAATAATAATAAAACTTTATTTGGTAAACACAAATGGTAATACATATAATATTAAAAATATAAACAGTGTGTGTGTAACAGTGTGTTTCCCAAAAAGGTGGGACCTCAGCTATAGTCAGGGCTAAAAGCCCTGACACTGGTTTTCAGGACCACCGTTGCATTTTCCATTTTGGCGGTGACAGTATAGAGAAATAAGAATATTAATAAAAATTAAAAAAAAAAAATTAATGCGAAATAAATAATAATTGAGGTATTAAATATAAGTATATTATGTAATTTAAACAACATTATACACAAATACACATTGATGAGGCAGTTTATATATATACATATATTGATTACTAGTGGAACCCGCGGCTTCGCTCGCGCTAAATCTAGGGACTAACCCGAGCGAAGTGGGGGTGAGTCGCTTGTTTAAGATAAACATTTCCATCATACATAACATATGTGTAACTCTAGCGGTTTTGGCAGCGCACGCCGGAATAGCTCGCAGGTGGTAGATTTTTTACTACTTACTTGACACTTATCGTCACATTTGTGACAATTCACACAATATCTTTATAAAGTGTTTTTCCATTCAGTAGTTTTTACGTCAAAGAGTAACAAACATCCATACATCCATACTTACAAACTTTCGCGTTTATAATATTAGTATAGTATGGATATTAATATATAAATACACTAAAGAATACAATAAATTATAGTATGTGGCATATAAATTTAACTATGGCATATACATATTTACAAATACATTATACATGTGTATATATGTATATACACACATAAAATAATGGCACACAGTACATAGCACAGGTGACCCAAACACGAATGCTGCTAAAATGATGATGAATATGTGTACTTTATAACGATTATAATGATCTGACTTAATTTTAAATATTTTGTTGTTCTAAAAGTAATTTTTTTTTATACTGTTTTTTAAAATTTGAGTTGGAGATATGAATATTTGCTATTTGTCATTTGCAAATAACAACATCTAATTTGAAATCATTGTACTGATTTATGTACCTACACAATTTTCATATAGTAATATTTTATGTTTGTTTCAGAAATAGAAAAAGATGAGCTCAGTCCAGGAAGAAAAGTCTGCAGATGGCTCCACTAAAACACATGTACGTGAATTGAGAAACGCCGAACTGGTTTCCCGTCTGCTAGCTGCTACTCCGCCGTATCTTTATAGCGCTTTGCCACTTCAACCCCATGCATTTTTCTTTAGTGAAATGTTAAGATCGTTCGTTAACGCTCGTCATGGTTGCCGACCACCACACTATCATCGTCGTTTTAAACGGCGTTCACATAAGTATTTTGCTGAAAACGAACATGACTGGAGACGTGAATGGCCTAAGCAAGATGAAGAAAAGAAGGAACCAGAAATGCGACCAGAAGTTCCTCTTGAGTTGACCGTAGAAAAGCAGCCAAGGGTGTGTGATCAATCACCGAGAAGATTGTCTCCAAAAGCAGAACCTCCTAAGCCGAGCAGTCCTGGACCACCTGGGAGACAGTCAACATTTGTAGATGTTGGTACTGAAGAGTTGCCCAAACCAGCGCCATGTGTCGGAAGAACTCCGGTTGAAGCTACCTCTGTACCTCCTGCAAACCTAATTCTCCCTCCTCCTCCACCGATGTGGTATCCACCACTGTATAATCCACAATTTGGGGTGGATCCACTTAACTTTTTCATTGACTTACGTGTGTCTGGTCACATTTACGATCGGAAGAGACCTGGACCTGAAACAATGGATCCCAATATTGGTTTAGACGTACGATCTGATGAGTCCAATTTAGATAAGAGATTGGGAAAAGATTTTGGGCAAAAACCTCGTCATTTATCAGCTTTTTCGGTACCAGTTCGATCGAGTCAAACACAAGTTGAGGGATCGGAAAAATATTTTGAAAGGAGCAATAGGTATTTAGGAAAACCGAATGGCACTTCATATATTATGAGGAATTTGAAAAGCGTTTATGACAATTTGCATTCGATTGAACGTAAGGAGGATTCAAAAGATAAGATTGAAGACACAAAAGGTGAATCAGATTTAGAAGATGACATAATGGATTAAAGCGTCATGGGCTTTATATTAATAATGTACCTATATTATATTAAATCACCTTAGTATAATTATTGAAATATAAAAAAAAAACAATATAAAGAATTGTCAGAAATATTTAAGCACTATCGTTATATTTTAAAATATTTTTGTGTTGTGATGAAAAATATTTATTAAAGTTCTACTATGATGTCACAAATTTAATATGATAGGTATAATATATAAAAATAATTCGTAGGTGAAGTTCAATATTGTTTTTTTATTTATTATTAAAAGCAGTAGACCTTATACGAAAATGTTTTCACATTGATCTAAGAATATAATTACAACAATTTACTAATTATTATTAGTTTCTGCCCATGTAAGATTCTTTTCCTAGATTTTTGGTCACCTGAATAGTCATCATTTCATGCGTAATGAAATCAAAAAATTTAAATGTCTTCACAATTTCTGTTTAATATATACCTATTACCTACCTAATTAATACTAGCTTTATAATGAATAAATAGTTTAACTGTTGCATTAAACATTTTTTCAGTCATATAGGCATTGGGCACCATAACTTTTTAAAATTACTTTATTATAAAATGTAAGCTGTTAAATTTCAGTAATTAAAATTTAAAAAATAAAATAAAAAAAGTCATGTAGGTATTTCTAATGTAATAAAATTTAATAAATTAAGTGGTAAGTTTTTGTCTCCAGCATTATAAAAACAAATAAAATTTTAGAAACTCAATTCGTTTTTCTCATACCTTTCTCTTGAAATATTATAGCGATAAATATTAAATGTATATTGATAAAAATAACAATAGTAGCAGGATACTGCTTATTAACCTAAATAAAAAGTACTTAGATACCTTAGCAGCTTATAGTATAAACAAGTGACTCTCTGGGCGGGTTTGTTCCTATCACTACATAGTATAAAACAAAGTCGCCTTTTCTGTCCCTATATCCCTATGTGCGCTTAAATCTTTAAAACTACGCAACGGATTTTGATGCGGTTTTTTTTAATAGATAGAGTGATTCAAGAGGAAGGTTTATATGCATAACTAGCAGATCCCGCGGCTTTACCTGTGCTAAATCTAGGGAAGAGCCCGAGCGAAGCGAGGGCGAGTCGCTAGTATATTATAAAATTTAGCAAAGATTTCTCAGAAGTCAAATATTTTCCTTTAAAAATTAAAAATATGTTGACCCGGATAACCAGCCATACGAAATTTCATCAAAATCTGTTAGGTAACTAATTTTCTCGTAATGCGGTCACAGACACACAGACAGCCTTAGTCTGTCTGTCTGTCTGTGTCCCGAATCTTTTATTCTTGGGGCTAATTGAAAAAAAAATTGTTGTCTTTGATCTTCTCTTCAAACTCTTTTACTTTGTTTATATGTAATCTAATATATTATAGTAAACACTTTAAAATTTAGCATACATTCCTCGATCAACTAAAATTATTCAATGCGCAAAAGTAAAAGCGCCACCTATGATCATGATATATGTACTACAAACCCACGAAATAGAAAAAACGTTTTTTCTATTTCGTGTACAAACCCATCATCTAATTGTTGCATTTTCAATTATCTGTAGAATTACGCAATGCAATAAAAATACATTATTTCTTTTCATCATACTATACCGTTTTTTGGATTTGGATTTCTTGGTCATATTTTGGATCTTTTGTTATTTTAACACAACCAAAGAGTAATATAAAAGTAAAAAGAAAAAGAGCGCCCACTCGCGGCAATTTTTTGAACGCCAATTTGAAGCGCCCTCTGAATGTTGGAACAGGAACTAGTCTAAAGTATAATATAGCTATACGTATATAACGACTTTGTTTTTGATATCTGAATAGAGCGCATTCCCCAGGAACTATTCTAACTTGGTAAGTTAGAATAGTTCCTGGGAAATACGCTTTATTTAATAAGGGTAGTATGGGTGAAAAATAAAACGATACAATTTGTAATACATATTTATTTTTTATTTTTTATTTTACGTATTCTTATAAAGTTAGCCGGATTAAAACGCTTAAAATATTTTCTGGTATTTATATAAATCAAATATAAAGAAAAATGTTATCTTCTATGATAGCTCGTATTTGTTGATCAGACAGTTTGATGTAAAATTGAAATTAATTTTACAGAATTTTATTATTTTTAACATCTATAAACATTTAACATGGGACGTCATTAAGTAGTTACATTTACATTCTCTTTGGTCATTATTTGAGGCCACAGACAATTAAACCTTGTTTGTGTTTGAGGCATAGATGACTAATATTCGAGGAAAATATAGTTCAAATAAATGTCAATAGATGACGTTACTAGTATCAATTTGTTGTTAAAGTTGTGTTCAGGGGTGGTACCAAAGAGTAATATAAAAGTAAAAAGAAAAAGAGCGCCCACTCGCGGCAATTTTTTGAACGCCAATTTGAAGCGCCCTCTGAATGTTGGAACAGGAACTAGTCTAAAGTATAATATAGCTATACGTATATAACGACTTTGTTTTTGATATCTGAATAGAGCGCATTCCCCAGGAACTATTCTAACTTGGTAAGTTAGAATAGTTCCTGGGAAATACGCTTTATTTAATAAGGGTAGTATGGGTGAAAAATAAAACGATACAATTTGTAATACATATTTATTTTTTATTTTTATAATTTTTATATTTATTATAATAGTTTTGGGCTGCAATTTTTAATTCATCCTCACCGTCGTATGTGATTTTGCCACTTAAAATTCTGTTTAAACTCCTACACCAACTATAGATTAAAACATTTAATGTAGTGTCAACGAAAAAGTCCTTTAATTTTCTTTTATGTATATCACATTTGAAAGGAGATTCGGTAAATATTTCGACAAATGAAATTATAGTGCCTTTTACATTTGTTTTCGGTACATTTTTCTTTAGACAAGAAACGGCTATGCTTTGTATGTCTTTAAAATATTTTTCTATTATAACATTTGGGTAGCACAGCCATTTCTTGTCTACAAAATATTCTTTTCTTTGAAGGTACGCATTATTTTTCACATTTTGTGATCTGTTGTCTATCAACTCTTCCCTGCAATATTTACAAACTTTTACAATACATTTAAAACATTTCTTCAGGACCCATCCACAAACATAGTTCCCTTGACCTGCGTCACTATCTAAGCTGGTTCCAACATCTTCATTGTAATTTATTTTTACTTCCATTTGACTATTATTAGGAACATCAGGATAAGCAAACTCTCCCCTTAAAAAAAAATCTAATGTTTCTAAACATTCATTTTTGTCAGCTTCGCAATTTGCTCTACGGGAATGGGGCGCACTAAAGCCATTTAACAATAAAGCTTTATATGCCCTTCAAAAGCCACTGTGTTTGGGGAGACGTTTCTGCCGCTAAAACTCCTGATGTTCCCAAAAAAATTTTCTATAGGGTCCTGATTAAAATTTCTAGTTAACATTGCATCTAATTTATATCTTTTAAACAACAGTTTCCATACATTTTCCATACCTTCAATTGTTTTAATTAGATTGATTACTGAAGGCACAATAATTTCAGTTTCTGTCGAGCTATCTTTTTTTACAAATCTTACTGTTTTTAAAATAGTTTTGGCTTTTTGCCACAATTGGTGGTGAGGCGAATTATATTTTATTGGACCCTTATAAATTTTTCCATCGGGAATAAATAAATTACTTATATTTAAGGAATCAAATAAATTATTAATTAATATAGTAAAATCAATTAGATTTTTGCACTCTTCAGGGAGATCGCCCCTAGTCGTTAAATGTTCCGTTACTACGGCTACACTATGGCTAAATAGCTGCGTCGCCAATTTGACTCACATTTTATTAATTTTTTCAGGAACAATGTGTTCCTCTGTAATTTTGTGTAATTATCTTAATTCTCCTAATGATTTGTCTGCCGCATACACCATTTGATAGTATTCCCATTTAATTCTTTTTTTTACATCATTTGATGTATATGTAATATTTTTTGTAATTAAGTTATTTCGAAGGCCCTTTATCAGGTGAGGGGTATCATACAAGGGAATTATATTTTTTCCACAGACCCTAAAAATTTCGTGGCGCCACTCCTTATTTTTGCGCAGAAAGAGCGCTTTCGTTTCGTTTACTAGTTCACTTATAGCTCCTACATTAACGGTGCTTTGATCACACACTGTATTAACAACAATAAGTCCAGTTTGCATAATATGTGAAATCACATCTTTTATTATATTTTTTAATTCAATTTTTTGTAAGCTATTGGTGTAGTAATAGGCTAATGGCTGCTTGAAATTTCGTTTAATACCCTTCACCATAAATACGAGCACATGGTTCGAAAATAAATTATCCTTGTTAGTGGCAAAGCCCTCAAATGAATCTTTTCTAGCATTATATGATACAAATGGTGTAAGCGACATTTCGTCAAAGATCAGACTGCATAGTCGATCGGCCTCATCTTTGCCTTCTAAACTATTTTTCAATTTCTGAAATATTATAGGGTTAATACCTGGACCTATTTTAATTTTATTTAATAGCTCCTTCATGGTTTTCGATGATGGCAACGTAAAATAACTACTTAATAATCGGTAGCATTTTGGACTTTTTTTATACAAAGAAAGGGATAACACCTTCTGTTCAATCGTGAATCGTCTACCTTTAGACTTCTTTTTAGTTTGCAATTGCATGTGAGTAAAAATTTTCGCAGCTTGTGTCATATGTTTTGTCACAAAATTGAAAGCAACATTGTCCGCTAACTTTGTGGCACTAGCTAATCTTTCTTTATATGTACGCGACTTGCGGCGTAATTGGGAAATAGTATCCCGCAGATTCTTCAACTTTTGTTGGTAGATTCCACCTTGGCGAAAAATAGTTTCTGAAAAAAAGAAAACAATATATTTTAAAAAGGAATTTAAAAAACCAACAATGCCGATTTGTATTAATAAGATCTAAAAAAAAATAACACACAATCACATACGAGCTTTTGTATGGAAATCAGGGCAGAAAAGCGGAAAGGGCCCTCTTAAGTAGTATGTATACTTAATCCAGCTGACGTATTTTTACTGTTTGAAAGGTTTTTGATGACTATAGTATAGATATATGAAGTTGATGCTAATGGCATACATTTAGGTTTTTATTTTTCACCCAATAATACATTATGAAAACTATGGTAGATGCTACACAAAAAAAATGTAAAGGACTGCCATAGAAATCTATTTCATTGGCGATGGTAAAAAAAGCTAACTGGTATAGACTAGCGATCATGCGCATATTGACCATTCTTCGGTCATATAGACTACCATTTTATATTATTGCTTTGATAAAACTTACTTTTAATACTACTATGTTTGGGTTTTTTCACAAAGTAATTGTGATCTTGTAGCACAATGGATGCAGAAGCCTTGGCTCCTATTTCTCTGTCATCAGCTGAAAGAATTATAAAATTTTAGAAATACAGACTTTCAAAGTTAAATCAAATATTTTATCGACTTTCTATTCCCAAGTAATTCACTACCATAAATTCAATGCAGAAATGTTCTGCCAAAATTTTTTACACTAAAACTTTGACTAAAACTATTACTTAAGTTAATTTTAGAGAACTTCTTTTTAGGAAAACGAATTTTCTCTTTTAAGAGATAGTATATTAAATGTACATTCTATTGTTACTGCTAGTCAGCTAATATCAGGTACCCAAGTAAGAGGTTAATGAAATATTAATTTGTCATAAAATATAATTTTTTATTAAATATTTACCAATACTAATGGCTGCAGTAGAGGTTGATGTAGATGGTTGCTCAAACCATATATTTGGAGATTGAGGAATAACATCTGAAAAATAAAGATGAAAAAAATTTAATGATGTATTTGAATATCGTGATACTATGGGATAATAAAATAAGGATCATGGGTGAAACCGCTAGTGGTCTCTATACAAGTATAGAGAGTTGTCTCAAGAGGCAACTTAAGAAAATAATTTTGTAAACTGCCTATACTTATCCTAAAAAGTACCAATTTTTTTTACATATCTATATATATATATATATATATAATGAAAATGGTCTTCGTTTGAGGCTCAATCACGCCTAAACCACTGATCGTATCGACATGAAACTACCACCATTCGATGCGAAATTTTTCCTAGATGGTTTATGGCTATCTATTTTTTGAATTCCAACATTCCTTCATTTTTTTATTGCTGTTTTACTTTTATGAACATTTATCCCGCTAATAAAAACAAAAGATAAGCATTTTCTCTTGATTCTTTTGTTTTCATGGATTTCAACAGAGTATATTAAACGGATTATGGTTTTTTTACATTCAGCTAAGAATCTACTCACGGTACGGTTTTGCTATGTAGAGGTCAGCTATGAATAGATTTTAAGAAATCCATCCCCCAAAGGAGATTGCGGGGGCGATAACAATGAACAATTCCTGTTTTTAAACTATAGCTCCTATAGACTTCAAATTTGGTAGGAATCTTCTGTAAGAGGTGTAAAAATAGGCTATGAACGAATTTTACGATAGCTCACCCCGCAGGGGGTTGCGGGGGTGGGTATTAACAATTAATATTTTTAATTTTCCAGCTAAAGCTCCTACAAAAGCTCCAAATTTTGTAGGAATTTTCTATAAGTGATGTAAAAATGATTTATGAACAAATTTTACGATATCCCACCCCAAAGAAGATTGCGGGGGCGTTAACAATGAAAATTTTTAATTTCCAAGCGATAGCTCCTATAGACTCCAAATTTAGTGAGAGTGTTCTATATGTAATATAAAAATGATCTTAGAGCGGATTTTACAATGAATCACCTCCAATAAGGTTCGCAGGGGTGGGTGTTAACAATAAAAAAATTTCAATTTCGAAATATAGCTTCTAAAAATTCTAAATATGGTAGGAATCTTTTATTATTCACATAAAGATCATCTCAAAATGGATTTCAATATAGTCTACTTCCGACAGGAATTGCGGGGGTGGGTGTTAAAATCTAAAATTTTAATTTCCAACCTGTAACTTCTACAGACTCCAAATTTGGTGGGGATCTTCGTGTATGTAGGGTATTATATATTTGTGTATTTCCTTACAACAATCGTCTTTTTGGCAGCGGAGAAAAAGTCATTGAGAGGTTTCCAAAACTTAACTTTACATGTAGCTATCCAATCAACGGACTAAGAATTTTACATTCATTTTACTTTTGCAGACTACATATCCGACGAATTCTTTTATTGCGGGATCGCGGAAATGTAACAGATTATAATGAATGCATTTTCTAAGCACTTGAGATGTGGAAAAGAAATTTAGTTACTTATTCCAATAGAATTCATAACAAACATGAACAATTAATTTTCTATAAAAAATTGATGTCACGGAGAAAATTTTAGTTAACAGAAAATTCGTCGTACTTGAACCTAGACAGATTTTAACTTCACATATGAGACTTGCAATGACTTTAACTTAAACGATTTTAACGACTTTAACTTTAACTTAAATGATTGCACATTGAAAGTTACAATGAATATTAGTGAGAAAAATCACCTGGATGGAAGATACAGGCTCAATCGATGGAATTTGGAATTTGTGTAAGTCTAAACAATATCGATGCTTACAGTTCTATCCGCGGGGCGCTATTTATGTTCATACAAAAATAAAAAAAAGGAGAATAATAAAAATATGGAAAAAAAATAAAAATGAAACATAAAATGTAATTTATTTCCTTTTTCAATTCGCCCAGCGAAGCGGGCGGGAAAAGGCTAGTTTCTTATATAAATGGATGCTTTTTATAGTTGCATTGTGTTGATAGTGACATTTACTCATGAAATAGTACCACTTTTGTATCACAATAAGTTGGCCCATGTAAAGTAAATATTTCACTTTGTCAATATTATTGCTACCTATACACAAAAATAAGAATATGAATAATGCAAAGATTAATAAATATTTACCTAAACTTTGAGCCGTAGACCCAGCAGGTACTCTGCCAGAAGCAGGTTCACTGGCAAATGAAGGCGGAGTTGCAATAGCAATATCTCTATTATTACTGTTACCTGAAATTCATGTTAAATTATATAAATGTTATATTAAACTAGTTATGTAACAAGTAAAACTCCAGCATTGTAAAATGAAAATGAAAATATTTTTATTCAATATGAGCTATCAAACTATTAATTCTATGCATGTAATGTAATTATTGTTATGTGACAATTTTTTTTATAAATTAATATTAATCTGCTCAATATACAAAAACAGCTTTCTGTGTGTTACATGTATTGAGTATTTTACAAAATATCATTTCAGATTTTCATCAACCAAGGAATTTTTATACATAAAGGCAATGTATATCTACCAACATATGTTTATGATATTTTACAGATTATGTGAAAACATTACATTATTAGTGTATTTTTTTTATAAAATCATTTATCAATAATGTTATGTATAACACATATTACATAATCGACTGTATTAGGTAACTCACCAGGCAAATGTAATAAAGGCACTGCTACATTGCTCAGACGATTGTAACGAGTTTTGTGTTCAGGTAAAAAGTGAATATCACATATCCTCTTGAGCTCGTAAACTTCATTTTCAGACAGCATTCCAATTTCTTTGCCAACAATTGCAGCCCAAGTTTTGAAGCGCTCTGGATACTTATCAGATTTTGGAAACCGGTGCAAAACACCTGTAAATGAAATAATAATGAGTTACAAAAGTATAACAACAATTTTGTTCACTAGTTAATAAGAATGTACCTGATAAATAATAAGAACCATTCTGCAACATTTGAAATGTTGCAATATGGTAGAGGAGACGTGGAAGATCGACCTTCACCGATCTGATAACCAGATGAGACATATTTTTTATCGAATATAATTTATAAACAAATATGCCTATAATTACTTGCCTATCTGAAAGTGCTCATGGCTATTTTTAGCTAGGCAACAGTGCTTTAAGTATGATTTTTTGCAGGCAATTCTATATGACTGATTTTGTAATAAAATGATCTAAAATTTGATATAACTTTCGATAAGTTAGCAGAACGATGGAGTCACCTATATTGACTTACCTGTTCACATCGGCTTGCCAGGTAGCTATACACAAAAATGAGTAGGAAGCCTACTGAGGCATATTCTGTGTGTTAAAAACTAACAGTGAAATAAAATTCATTTGGTTATCAAAAGAATGAAAGTGATGAAAAAAAATCGATTAAAGTTAATTTAATTAAAAATAGCCATGAGCACTTTCAGATAGGCAAGTAATTATAGGTATATTTGTTTATAAATTATATTTGATAAAAAATATGTCTCATCTGGTTATCAGATCGGTGAAGGTCGATCTTCCACCGGCTCTTAGACCAATAGTGCATATTCGACCTAGCGTGTAATTTTTTGGAGAAATATCTCAGGGCCGATTGATAAATTCTTATTATGTAGTCCAAATGAGTACATCTAAGTGTAAATATCTACTTACTTTGAACTAGTACAACACTTTCAAACGAACATTGAATAACACTTAGTGCACACTTAGTATTGTATAATATTAGCGTTTTATTCAATAATATTTTTAAAAAGTAGGCAGTTTTCTAGAAATAAAAAAGGATTTAATAGTTTATATACTTTTTTTGCTAGGTAGGGTACTTACCAGGTTTGTTACATCCGAAAACACATGAGTGAGGCATTACAATTCCCATCCAAATGAACAGTTCAAAAATAAAACAAAGCGTCTTTATCGCAACACACACAATACAAAAAAGCGTCTATATCGCAAACAAGTCTTCAAGTTGTGGAATCAGTGGACTCGACACAACTTTGGAAGCAAAGCGTCTTTATCACAACACACACAATACAAAAAAGCGTCTATATCGCAAACAAGTCTTCAAGATGTGGAATCAGTGGACTCGACACAACTTTGGAAGAGTTTGAAGTGAATGGAGTGAATAAACACAGAACACAATTATTACTCCTAGATATTAGAGTACCTATAATACAATAATAATTTTGAATTTACCGTTTCATTTTGACAACAAATCTGAACTCTGAAGGTAGAGACATCTATTGACACCTATGTACATTTTTTTACGAAAAATTTCCGTTCCAACATAGAGATGTCGCTAGCTTCTTCGTACAATATTGTTGTTCTAAGAGTACCACCCCTGAACACAACTTTAACAACAAATTGATACTAGTAACGTCATCTATTGACATTTATTTGAACTATATTTTCCTCGAATATTAGTCATCTATGCCTCAAACACAAACAAGGTTTAATTGTCTGTGGCCTCAAATAATGACCAAAGAGAATGTAAATGTAACTACTTAATGACGTCCCATGTTAAATGTTTATAGATGTTAAAAATAATAAAATTCTGTAAAATTAATTTCAATTTTACATCAAACTGTCTGATCAACAAATACGAGCTATCATAGAAGATAACATTTTTCTTTATATTTGATTTATATAAATACCAGAAAATAGTTTAAGCGTTTTAATCCGGCTAACTTTATAAGAATACGTTGATAAAAAAGTGGATATGAAATAATTGCATATTTTAATTTTACCAAAAATAAGACATAATTGACAAAAACTATATGTGAAATATAATACCTACAGAAAAATTCAATCCTAACTGGACATTATCGAAGCAACAAATAGAAGATCAGAGTTTCCACTGACAAAACTTTCGCTAAAGTAAAACGTAATTATCGTTAGTTTTGCAAACAATTCAATTCAATTTTTATTCTTGTTATTTTATATATTATTACTAGAGATGCGCCGAGTAGCACTTTTGCCGAGTAACGAGTACCGAGTTTTACTCGGTTCAATTTTTTTCCAACCGAGTACTCGGCCGAGTAACTCGGTTCAATCAAATTCCAGTTTCGGGCGCGAGCGGCCGGCTCGCGTTTATACACCCTGTCCTCCTGTAGTCCACCCAAGTCCTGTAGAAAAAAGTTAAATGGCAAAGTTGTAGGTAATAAAAAGATCTAAAACTTTTGTATTTACACTTTTTTCACATAACCTCAAAATTTATGTGAAAAATTCAAAAAAAAACAAGTTGTTGGTTTTTTTATTTTTATCTTTTACAAAAAAAGTTCTTTTTTGACGATTTTGATCCAGAGCTGGCACGATTAGCAAGAGTGTTTCTATGTGCACCTGTGCAAGCACCGTGTATAGCGAGCGTTTATTTTCGGAGGCCGGTAACGTCTACGAAGAAAAAAGGAATAGGCTGTTACCAGAAAACGTGCAGAGAGCCTTGTGTTACTGCATCGTAATTCACCTTTATTAAATTTTAAGTATTTATTTTTTTCATTAACGTTCTCCTAATTTTGTCTCATTACTACTCATTATCATAATTGAGGTTGTCAAAGATTTCCTTAATTTTTGATTATATAATACAGTTCGCGTCACGTAAAAAGAACGCTGGAAGAAAGTGGTGGGGGGTGTGTTTGCGCATCGGTACATTCGCACACGAAATTACTAAGCCTATTCATTTATTTTTGAACTAACCTTTCGCTCGTGATGTATATTGGTTATTCGTAGATACGTTGAAAAATATATTATATAGAATGTCATTAAACAGAATTTTATAAATTAATAAAATATGTTTGATTCATTGCAGAATTTTTAATACACTTACAAAATATTTAATTAATTCGTTTTTATATATATTTTTTATTGTTAACTGCATTGTTATCAGACTCTATAGTTGTAACCTCATGATGACGCTTGACGCTAGCTTTCAGCGTCAAACTATAGATTTTTGTTGTTTTTAAAATTTATCCCAATAGGGACAGGCAAAGGACTATAGTCCATACAGCCTGATGTTATTATATTAGTTTGAATGATTCTAGTTCTACGTACAAAGAAATACGACTGTTCAGTTCACGCACATGATACACAGTGTTTACAAGAAAATTGAAGAGTTATTTCCAGATATTTTGTAGAAATTTTGCGAACGAATACTTAGTATTATTCCAGTGCAAATCGATGCGCTTAATTTTTTTTTTACTGTTTTTTATACGTAGACGTACGGACAAAAATAGGTATTGCGAGTGTAACTTTATATTAGATATTATAGATTTTTCTGTACGACTTTTTAGGACCTACAGGCTACAGCATCCTACTACACTGTTTTGTTGTGTCTCTTTCAGATTTTCCCACCGCTAGCTTTCTAAGAACGACTCAAGAAAACCAATCATTTTGATTTCATGTAGAAATGAAATATTTTTCTGCAATAAAAAGTATTCTAAATGTTGACACGAGTAATTAGTACAGAAAATTAGGTTAAAATCGGTCCAGTATTTTTTGTGTTAAACGATTACACAAAAACAGACATATAGACAAAAAATTTATAACTATTGTTTTAGGGTCTATAAAAAATAAAAATACTATACGTAATAGTATTTTTTTTTACTACAAAGTACGAACGACGTGACGTCATCATCATACGGATCATACGACATACGCAACACGACTTGATGCGATGTTCTAAGTATCGTATCAAAAGTAACGAGTAACGTAACGATACGAAAGTAACGAATACTGATTATTATAGTAACGAATACATACGGGTACGCTATGTTTCGTTACTTGTACACCACTAATATCGATTACTTTCGAGTTCGATTATATAGATTCTAAATTTCTGTTTAATCCTTAAAATAAAAAGCTAATTCGAGTTTAGCTTTTTACGATTTGACGCTACTAAGTTTTTTCCAGGTGGCAGCACAGCCTAAATTAACCACGTGACACAATTTGACGCTCATAACCAGCGTCAAGCGTCAGCATGAGGTTACACCCTATCTTTATAAAACAATATTATTCAAAAATATTATTTTTCTATTTTTGATATAAAATCATTTCGTAACTAATAACGTTTGTGTGCGCGATGGTATTTTGAACTGACAAACCAATAGCGAGCCGGAAAGTATGCGGCGCGTGCCTCGACGTCCCGCGCCCCGCGTCTTACCACCAAATTGGCCGATAAATCGCCTCGGCGCAACTTGACAGCCAGCGTTCTTTTTACATGACGCGAATTATACTGTTGTTTTAATTATATCTACCTAAATAAATATATTGCTGTACTTACACCGAGTATATACTCGGCATTAAAACCGATTTATTCGGCCGAGTACGAGTATCAAAATAACAGCCGAGTACGCCGAGTACCGAGTATTAACCGAGTACTCGGCCCATCTCTAATTATTACATATTTATAAAGCAGTACAGTGAGCATGTACTTAAATCAAGTGAAATAATTTATATATAGAATGACTACAATATTTATCGTTAAATTTTTATTATGTAATATTGTGTATCCATGAGTGAATTATTAAATAATATTCTTAATATTTTAATAATTATTATTTTGCGTATTTTTTATCTAAATAATAAAAATCAGGTAACCATAAATTCATCAATGACATGTATAATTTACAAATAATCATTAAACATTAATGCTGGCAACTTCGGTCTTCGACTCAATATTATTGAATATTGTGGCACTGGCAACCCTCGTTAGTCACCACGCGATTTGGTTGATTTTCGTTTCTGGAAATTCTCTGAGCTTAGACATTTCAATTTAAATTTATTTACCCAAAATGTACGGACAACAACCAATTATAGTACTGAGTGAGTAAATTTCACGATATAGTTGTTTTATTCTGTATTATTGACATATTATATTAATGTGAAATTATTTATAGGCCAAAACACAAAACGTGAGTCCGGCCGGAAAGTTCAATTGGAGAATATTAACGCCGGAAAGGTGAATATTTGTTAAATTTGCTATAAAGGACAAAATTTACGAGTGCTTTCATTGATTCGTGCTATAAGGAGTTTAATGTTACGTTTATTTTAGACGATAGCAGACGTTATCCGAACATGCCTCGGACCACAGGCTATGTTGAAAATGTTAATGGATCCCATGGGTGGGATTGTAATGACAAATGATGGAAATGCTATACTCAGAGAGATCACTGTACAGCACCCAGCCGCTAAAACCATGATAGAAATTGCAAGAACTCAAGATGAAGAGGTTAGAATTTTTGTGTTATTTATAAGCATTTGATCTTGTCAGTTGTACTACAATATTTATTTCAAAAACATAAATAAAAGTTTTTTGAAGTTGATTTTCTCTTATACACAAATTTGTAGAGGCTTTTATTGATATCTTAAAATGAATGAAAACACAAACAATACTATGTGGTGTGGTACCAAAATGTGAAACCACTGATGTGAAACTGCTCATTTTATATAAGTTTGTGTGTTATTTCAGGTAGGAGATGGCACAACATCTGTGATTGTCTTAGCTGGGGAAATGCTGGCTGTGGCTGAATCTTTCCTTGCACAAAATATCCACCCAACAGTCATTATTAGAGAGTACAGAAAGGCTTTAGAAGATGCTGTCAAGCTGTTACAAGACAAGATATCCATACCTATAGATCTGAATGACAGAGAAAAAGTCAAAGAAGTTGTAAGTATTGAACATATTTAACCTTTCGTAAAGAAAGTGAGATATATCAATAAGAGGTATTATAACTATTTGTATTTTAAAAAGAACAAAACAATTTAGGGAATTTAATTATACCACCTTACAAACAGGTGATTATTTAGGACTCACTAGCTCCAAAAGCCAATCTAGAATACTATTTACTGTCAACTAAACACAACAGAATCCTCCCCGTTCTAAAGGTTGTCACAGGATTGCATATTCCGTCAATCACAACACTTCAAATGTGTCTCTAAATTTTACTACATGTGAAAAGTACCAAAACAATCCGCATGTTATGCTGAAGTAGACCATCTTTCAGTAGTGTGTCTATCTCAAATGCACTGGGTTGAGTGATGGCCAAAACCAGTTAAGAAAAAAATACTATTAATAGTTCTGATATAAAAATATATTGCTCTGATGTTTAGGTTTAAATCATTTATTTTGTTCATCTTATAAACTTATTGTTGTTAATTTCAGATTCGTTCTTGTGTAGGAACAAAGTATATTGGGCGCTGGGCAGACCTAGCTGTGGATATTGCTTTGGATGCTGTCAGTACAGTCACCATAAATGAAAATGGAAGAGTTGAGGTTGATATTAAGAAGTAAGTTCAATTTTTTTTAATCTTGTATCCAATAAAGGAAAAATATTTTTTCATATAATTGTTTTTTTAAATAAAATGTAGATTTTCATTCTTAACATTTTTTTAATCTTAAAGGAAAATTTATTTTTTCATAATACTTTTTAAAATAAAACTTTAAAATTATACTTTCTAAAGGAACATAAAGATTTTTATATAAACATTTTCTTTTTCATATTCATTTATATCTTGTCAAAATGTGTTCTTAGCTATGCCAAAATTGAAAAGATCCCTGGTGGTACAGTAGAAGAGTCGAAAGTCTTGAATGGAGTCATGTTCAACAAAGATGTCACCCATCCCAAGATGAGACGGTTCATTGAAAACCCACGCATTATGTTACTAGATTGTCCTCTAGAGTATAAGAAGGGTGAAAGTCAGACCAATATTGAAATTGTTGGAGAACAGGTTAGTTTTATTAGCACATTTGAGTACATTTTTTAAAAAACCAGTTCATTTTATGATTATTTAAAAAGTGAATGTGTGATTGAATATGTTGCATTTTCGAATATTCTCTTTTTCATGCATAGATTTATTTATTTATTTATTTATTTCATTAATATTTAATACATGTATGACAGAAACAACAACGATAATAACTGCATTAGTATAAAACTGTGTCGCATTTATTAACGCCCTTAAAGTATTATAATAGTTGTTGGTCTTACATGTTGGGTCACGCAAAATAATAGACATCAAGTTGCAAATACCAGTCCTTTCATACCATACCGTACGATGGTCTTATGGGTGTTCTTTTTTTATTCCTTGAATAGTCATATTTATGACTATTATAGTTCAGTTCACAACTTGACAGCCATTTTATATACATACATGCACTTCATACACAAATTTTGATTTGAATTTTTGCGACATATCACCTTCATCGATTCATGTCTTCAATTATATATTTTTTTCATATAAATAAATTTATTTAACTTAATTTTGTAATATCAAATACAATCTTACAAAATATCTGCTAAAAGTAAATACTGCTCACTGATTTTCTTCCCAAAAAATATTAATCAGTAATGTAAAGGAACTATTCCTTACAATATATTTTGCTTCTTATAGAATACATAAATTAACAGAATAAAATAATTTTAATTTGCAGGACTTTACAAAACTCCTACAATTAGAAGAGGAGTTTGTGCTGCGTCAGTGTGAGGACATCATTGCTCTGAAGCCAGATGTAGTAGTGACGGAGAAGGGTGTGTCAGATCTGGCCCAACACTATCTAGTTAAAGCAGGCATCACAGCTATTCGCAGGTTTATAAATCTTATTTTTCTGTATTTTAGACTAGTGTCATGGAGGTTTTAAGGAAGGGCTTGGTCTATTAAGAATCAGTTTAAACATTTTTTTTCTAAAGACAGTGCTGGCCAGTGTTAACATGCTCTCTTGGATAAACGAGTGATGAGATTCCAATCCAGATTTCCCACCTATGGTATTATTATGTTGAAATAATTTCTTACATGCTTATTACTTTGTATTACGTTGAAGGAAAACATTGTGAGGAAACCTATATGTCATAGAAAAGTTTGCAAGTTTTTGGAAGACATTCGCAGTCCACTAATCCACACTATGTAGGAAAATGCATTTTTGCATACCACCTGGTGCTTATGTGCATCTCACCGGCTTGAAAGAAGCCAGTACTAGCCATTAAAACTCAACAAAATCTTCCTCCTTCTAAATAGGTGGTCATAGGATCGCTTACACATTCAACCACTCTACCCCGAAGTCCCAGCGGGTCTGCCGAAGCAGACCGGACAGCCAAGGGGTTGCTTTACAGTCCATTCTGATATCTAAATAGATAATAAATAAATATGTTTAGGACATTATTACACACAGCGCCATCTAGTTCCGTGGTAAGCTACGAAGCTTGTGTTATGGATATCAGATAGTTGATATACTACATATTATATAAGTTTAAATACATACATATAATAAATATAAACACTCATGACTGGAGTATAAACATCCGAGTTTTTAACAAATGAATGCCCCCAGCGGGACTCGAACCCGCGGCCGCTGGCGCAAGGAAGTAGGGTCACTACAAACTGCGCCAAACGTGTCTTCACGTACCAGAGGGGTTAGACAAGTGGCATAAACGCTAGTAGAATAGAATAATCAATGTATAGAATTGACATAAGCTTACGACTAGTGATTAGATTCATCGTATCGAATTTGTAATTGGTAGCCAAATGTTGATATAATCTATTCGATGAAACGAAACGTCAGATTAGTACATAATTCCCCACACAGATTCAGATTGAAGCCAAGTGGCACTTTTGACAAACGAATTCTGCTGTTAGCGTACATCACTCGTCGAACGCTAAATGCGTTTATCGAAATAGAATCGACACTGAGCGTTTGCCATTTGTCTAGAGGTGCAGGTTACTATAATTCAACGTCAACCATTTTCCTTTGTAACAGATTGCGTAAGACGGACAACAACCGTCTGGCACGCGCGTGTGGGGCCACCATCGTCAACCGTACAGAGGAGTTGAAGGAGTCCGACATCGGCACTCAGGCCGGACGCTTCGAGGTCAAGAAGATTGGCGACGAATACTTCACATTCGTCACTGAATGCAAGAATCCTAAGGTATTCAAGATTCAAGGTTTATTACTAAGTTAGAATTTTATTATATTATGTACTAGCGACTCGCCCTCGCTTCGCTTGGGCTTTTTCCTAGATTTAGCACAGGCAAAGCCGCGGGATCCGCTAGTTATGCATATAAACCTTCCTCTTGAATCAATCTATCTATTAAAAAAAACCGCATGAAAATCCGTTGCGTAGTTTTAAAGATTTAAGCATACATAGGGATATAGACAGAGACAGACAGAGAAAGCGATTTTGTTTTATACTATGTAGTGATAGATGGATTTGCTATAATATGACTAGTCCACAATGTAAGTCATTCGTTATTATAAGTACCAGGCACTTATCTATACTAATATAATATAAATCTGAAGAGTTTTTTTGTTTGGTTGGTTGAACGCGCTAATCTCAGGAACTTTTGGTTCGATTTGAAACATTCTTTTTGCGTTGGATAGTCCGTTTATCGCGGAAGGCTATAGCACGCTACGACCAATAGAAGCGGATCATCAATGAAAAATCTTCTTTAGAACGCGTGCGTAGCCGCGGGAAATAATTATTAAAAAATAAGTGAGAATTTTGATTACTTATTTATAAACCAAGGGCAGATGATACCTAAAGGAATTTCATTTTGGATATCCCTCATACATTTTTACTTTTAAACAAAAAAAGTATCTCAGTCATACTTTTTTAATTATTATAAATGTGTGTATATATTTTTATAATTCAGGCATGCACAATCCTCCTCCGCGGTGCTTCCAAGGATATTTTGAACGAGATCGAGAGGAACCTCCAGGATGCCCTTCACGTTGCTAAGAACTTGGTTAGTTTAAATGTTTATTATTGATTTTGTTAGTTTAATTTTATTTTTGATTATAATAATATAATTTTATATTATGTATGTTCTTTAATTGTAGTTGTGATGTATAAGAAGATTATCATTTTCCTCTAACCAACTCCACGTTGTTATTTAAGATTGCATTACAGAAAATATTCATATTATGAGCATAGTAGGTAATCTATATTACAGTGGTAGCCCAGTGATGTCGCGCTTGCTTGAGTAACCCGAGTGATGTAAGTTCAAATCCAGGTCTCACAGATCTTTCTCAGATATTTTCATGTGCAAATATAATTTCTAATATGATTATTACACTTACGGTTAAGGTAAACATGAGGAAAACTGCAAGTCTGAGAGAACCTTGCAAGTTCTCGAAAGACATGTGAAATTCGCCACCGCGCGCTTGAACAGAGTGGTAGACTATGGCTTGATCCCCCTCTTGTTGGCTGTGTCCAGTGTGACGTTAAAATGAGCTGATTACAATACATCAATCTAAACTAAGAGTTTGTTTGTATGTTTGCTTGAACGCGCTAATATCAGAAACTACTGGTCCGTATTGAAAAAATCTTTTTGTGTTGGATAGTCCGTTTATCGAGGAAGGCCATAGACTATATTACATGACAATACGACCAATAGGAGCGGAGGATCAATGAAAAATGTTGCAAAAACGGGAGAAAAATATTTCTCTTGATTTTCAGCCTTTAGAACGCGAGCGGAGCCGCGGGAAAGGCTAGTTTATAATTGTTGGATAAAGATAGAAAGGGTGGATTGGACTACCTGGTTCGCCGATGTCCCGCGTGGGTTCTTATGTCGCGATTGTACACCAAACACTTTCACACAACACTGGGTGATTTGCTTATAGTTTGTAATTATTAAATAAGATAGTTCAATGCGTTTCGCATGATAACTTTGACGCGTAGTCTAGACTTTTGATAGGGAGCATGCGGAGCTCGTCCTATCGCCGTCGCGGTTGCAGTCTTTTCGTATTACCGCCCACCGCCAGGTAATTGGATGTTTTTTAGGAAGTATAGGAAATGACGGAAGATATTATGTATAGTGATGTCAAGTAAAGAATGTGTACCTAACACTAATATTAATATGTTTCACAGGTGCTGAACCCCCGTCTGGTAGCAGGCGGTGGTGCAGTGGAAATGGCGCTGTCGGGTGCACTCGCGGCCAACGCCCCGCGCGCTACGCCCTACCGCGCTGTAGCGACGGCACTAGGTATGGATGAATTTTATAATTAAATAATACTAGCAAACCACTGTATCACTACATATTATAAAACAAAATCCTCCGCCGCGTCTGTCTATCTGTTCGCGATAAACTTAAAAACTACTGCGCCGATTTTCATGCTGTTTTCACCAAAGGATAGAGTGGTTCTCGAGGAAGGTTTAAGTATATAATTGGTAAAGTTTTTGTATTTTTTTTTATACATTATAGGCGAACGCTTGACCACAATCACATCTGATGGAGAGTAAAGATGTGGCCAAGGAGGGACGCGCATGCCTAGAAAATACCTATTCACTTTTTTTTAAAGGTACCCATTTACTAGCGGCACCCGCGGCTTAGTTAGCGCTAAATCTATCGATTATTTCCGCATGCGCGCTACGCCGCTTGCCCCACTACTACGCGAGAAGGAAACATACATCACTGAACACGCAGTGCATATACAAATCGTTGTTTCTTGAAACTTTAATAACTTTTTATTAAATGAGGATATCGCAATCATTTTTTTTTGATAAGGACCAAGTGTCTAGGAAATAAAACTTAGAAAGCTTCATTGAAATCTATCCAGTAGTTTTTCCGTGATGCGCGCACAACTGCAGACCTCTATCATTTTATTTATATAGATAGTTGTAATCGTAATTTCCCCACAGAGATAATCCCGCGTACGCTAGCCCAGAACTGTGGGGCAAACACCATTCGTACGTTGACTGCCCTACGTGCGCGTCACGCTGCCGGCGCGCTCCATACCGCCGGCATCGACGGCGAGACCGGCGAGATTGTGGACATGGCCGCCAAGGGGATATGGGAGCCGCTCGCTGTTAAACTGCAGGTGGGTTTTGTTAGTGGAGTGGACATGGCGTAACTGATTAGTGAAACCGGCGAGATTGTTGACATGGCCGCCAAGGGGATATGGGAGCCGCTCGCTGTTAAACTGCAGGTGGGTTTTGTTAGTGGAGTGGACATGGCGTAAACGGGCAGGAGGTTCACCTGATGGGAAGTGATCACCTCCGCCCATGGACATCTGTAAGGGAGGGAAGAGGAGGGAGGCAAGAGGGAGATAAGAAGGAGGTAGGACGGAGGGAGGAGGGGGATGGGGAGTGGGTTTTGTTCATATGATGATTATTTAGTGAGACACATGGCTAATGGGATTTGGAAATTAGTGAGACTGAAGCTATGAATAAAGCTTAAACTTATGAAATAGAGTATGGAATGTAGAATTACACGCGCAGCACTATACAATGAATTACACATCATTTCTGTAATTATTTGTTATGGCCCAATGAAAAGGCTCAATAAAAAGCAAATTTTTCTTTATAATTTTAAAATGTCTTAATTAGTATAAGTTGTTTTACAATTACCAAAACTGCATTCTTGAGAAAACCTACCAAATATTCCTTGTAAAGTCCCCAAACTCCGACTCGGACTGCGAGGACTATATATATAGCTTGAATATTAAATATACTTATATGTAAGTATAATTATATTACAATTTTTTAACAACAATTAAATTTTTTCAGGTGTACAAAACAGCAGTGGAAACAGCAATCTTGCTCTTAAGAATTGATGATATTGTGTCTGGTTCCAAGAAGAAGAACAATGAGCCGACCGCGCCCGCGCAGGCCGCCATGCAGGAATAATAATAATTATGCTTTAAACAGATGAATTTATATGACTTTTTTTATTTTTAAAGGAACTCTACTACAGTTCTCGAGGGATAAGCTCAGCTTTGCATTTGTGTGAGTGCAGTGTACGGATAGGCACGACCGAAAGCGTAGCGCGTTGCGAGTTGGTTTAAACCTGTTTGAACTGGTTTTTGATGCGCTGCTATTGGCTTTTAGCTATCACTCACACAAATGCAAAGCTGAGCTTACGCCTAAAGAACTGTAAGTGGTTAAACTTGTACTATTAATGTAGCATTTGGTTTGTAATTGCTCAGTTTGCTTCTTAATTTTACACACTTTTCAAGTATTTAAAGTTATATGTTGATAATCAACAAAAAGGTTTTTTAGAGATTAAAAATGTAATTATTTTAATAATCACAGATAAGAAATAAGTTTCTTCTGTCATTTTCGTTTCGATTGGTAGTAAAAAAACTACTTTAATATGTAAGTTTGGAAAATTTCATATAATAATTGAAAAAACTTAGTAAACATTATTTAATAGATTGATTTGTCATATAAATTTGTCCACACTTTTTAATATTAATATTATAAGGGCCTTGGCTGAATGCGATAGACCTTACGCTAGGAGTGAATGATAAACATTCGTGATACTTTTACACCACACTTATTATTTTAATAAAAATAAAAGTATGTTCAAATTATTTTGATCATTTTATTTTTTCCTGGATTCAGGCTTATAGTTCATGTGACAGCTGTCATTTTTCAAAAGTTTGACAGAAGTTAGTTTTGGTTTTTCACATAATACGTAATTATTGCCTATGATCAAATTTTTTTCAGCCAAAGCGCATGAACTAAATACTTAATATTTTATTAAGACTAGCTTTTTAAATTAGTGCTAACACAATGCCTTATGTTCAATAATATTTAGTTATAGTTTTCGTTATTTATGGTCGCACTGTGTTGTCGCTTCAAGCGCGTTGTACGGAAATGCTATTTTAATGAAACAATTATAGTATTAAAATATATATTATTAAAATATTATTTTGTTTTATTTATTTGTTTTTACTTTTCTCTAAGTAGTAATGACTTGGTTTTTTACAAGTCAATTCTATCGTTAAATATACATTTTACTTCGAACAGCACAGTATACAACAAGTATTGGTCGTGTAAACAAACTTATAGTAGCCAATGGGTAATCAAATTAAGAGTCTGAATCTGTATGTGAAATATTTTTTGGAAAATCTTATTAAAATAGACATTATTATCGATACATATGCTGGATTAATAGTTTTTAGAATTTTGGTTAGTCTGTCTGTCTGTGACAGCATCACGAGAAAAGCACTTGCAAGATTTTGATGAAATTTGAAAAATAACTGATTTTAGAGAAATATAATTAACCGTTAAAGCGTTTTAGTGACAATCGTTATATTATACACTAAAGAAATGTCGAAAGAAATATACGAATAATATCCTGAATGAAAATTTAGGCTTTGTTTAACAATTTTATTTAGTTGGGCCTCCAAAATTTAATTTAAAATGATGACCTTAGAGATATTATTTCATAATCAGTCATCTTATTTTTAAGGTTATATATAGTCATAATGTTAAAATGTATATTTCATGTGAATGTGAACACTACGCTCGGCTCCGGCGAGTTTACATCGCTACATTACCATATGAAAATCTATACCGTTATTTGCATATATCCATTGTATTTTATATTTTTTAACGGTCTTGTGCCTCTGGTTCTATGTACGACAAATATTAAGGTTCCGGGTTCAAATCCTGGATCGTTTCTGTGAAGAAATTCTTCTGAAGTTAGGAAGATAGAAGATTCCTCTGTACATTACAATACTCTGTACATACATTATAATGTGAAAATGCACTATAATTTAATATGAATAGTCGGTCAACATTATTTTATATTTTTAAATAAATTTTCCTGTTTTCCAGTTATGCTTCTTTAGGAAATATGATATCCCACTAGAGTCTAGAGCTTTGTATGGTCCCTAGGCCCTAATGGTACTAGTTAGAATTCGAATATGGTGGTAAAGAGTTTTGAGTTTATGAGTGAGGCTATTAATAAATTATTAACTAATATATAATATGTGTATCTATCGCATATTTAAGAAATGTGGACACGGGCCTTCCTTCAATACGAGGAGGCCAGGCGATAGTCCAACACGCTAACCTAGTGCAGGTTGGCATCATGTTGGAAATGATTCACACATAAACTTATCAGAAGTGTTAGGAAAACTACTTTACACGGTTTCTCAAGCTAGCTTGTTACCACTGGCTTGTTATTGCACTATCTACTGAAGAACGGTTTAACTTTTTTGAAGAAGTTTTTATTTACAATGAATGTACTTTTCCGACAAAACTTGGAAATTTGGTGCAATTTACACCTAATTTTGTATAGTATTAATGTAAATTGTACTTGTTGTTGAATAGCACACTACACAACATATTTGAAAAATAACTACATCAAATTAATGAATTATATCATAATAATCCAAGCAAATCGGGAATCGAACCTACGAGAAGGACCTTTGGAGGTTGTCCACTTTCTTCTTTCAACATACAACTATATTAACAAACTGGTTAGTCTACCAGATATATTTAATAATGTCAGTCCACTTGACGACATAAAATAAAATCAATGGAAACGCGTGCCGATTGTGACAAACAAAACGTTCAAAGAGCGTGACGGATCAGTGACCGCTGACTGCAGACCCTTGCTCCTGCGCATAGTTCCGATATAGCCACTGTGCTTCTGTGCTTCGACAACGGCGGACTATGTGCGGGTAAGTGCTTTATTTTGTTAATTAAATTAATTAATACATTATATAGAAACTTAACCTCGTTCTCATCGTCCTTGTCCCTATGTGCCAAATGGCCAGTCTTATTCCAGGACGTCATCAAATCAAAATATTTAATTCAGCATTAAAAATTGTTACAATTTCTTATTGAACATCATGTGTCTATAACAAGTTCGGAAAGAAGAAACCTCTGGCCTGACAAGAACTGGCGAAAGAAACTCAGCGGGACTAATATTATTTTTTATCTGTAAACGACATTTCATCCAAATCTGCTCAACAGCCTCACCGTGGTAGATCAATAAATATTAACAAATATAAACTTTCATAAATATAAAAGTAGTGCGACTGCTACGTTTCTGTGTAGCCATTTGTTTACCCATTGTGATTGTAGAGTCTATATAATTTTTCGCATTATTATTATTACGGAAGTCTGAAGAAAGTTTTTCAACCTATTTTAAAAGTATATAGGAGCTTAGGTATTTTCTTAATATTCATAAATTAGTCTATAATTTTTCTAGCTAGTCCCTATTTCTTTTAGTGAAAACTGTATGTAAAATTGTTTAGTAGTTTATGAAATCAGTGCGAACAAAAACAAACTCAGCGTGACGGGACTTTTAACATTATGAAGTTAAGAACGGTTTTAAATTTTTCGGTTTTTCACTATAATTGTAGTTAAATGTCACGAAATTAAATGTGTCCAAAAAATCTTCATACTGATATGATTCATGTCGCTATGCAATATTTACTCTTAATATTTGGAAAAGTTATGAACGAATAAAGTTTTTAAAGGCAAACTTTACTTTATAATATTTAATCCTTTTTTATATTTCTAAATTATTAATATAATGTAATATCTAAATATCTCTATCTGTACTAAAAATGAAATACCTACTGTTCGTATGTGCACATTATTTGAAAATGACTAGATAGATTTAGCTTCTTTTGTCTAAGAAATATTATTGGAGGTAAAATTGAAAAAAAAAATGCCCGCAATTCGGGATAAACTTAAAGTGCTATAGTATTCAGTCCTTTTTAACGTCCCACTGCTGGCACGAGCCTCCTTTTCATAAGATCAGGCCATGGTCCACCAGCACTAGCCTAGTGCGGATTGATGGATTTCGAAAACTTGCTAGTTTCTTGCTTCACAGACATTTAGGTTTCCTCATGATATTTTCCTTCACCGTAAAGCAAGTGGTAATCACGTCAGAAAAGATTCGCATATGAAAATATCAGAGGTGCGAGATTCGGATTTGAACCCGTAATATCCTGTTGTCAAAGCGAGCGCGTTATTACCTGGCTACGACTCTCGTTGAAGTTAAAGATAATAAATTGTAAGATTTGTGACACAACAACTTCTGCTACCACTTAAAAATGTATATAGAAAAGTAAAGAAAAATGTTATAACTATAGGTATATAGAATTTATAATTTTATTCGTGTATTTTTACGCTTCCTCTTCACTTAATTTTCGTGACTTTTGTAGGTACTAATTGTAGGATTAAGGATTTCTTTTTGTGTTAGTTATTTTGTGTGATATTCTGATATAAAACTTAGCGAATAATATATTGTAATTGATTAAAGTTAGTAGTCTCCAAAAATAGCATTGTACTTGCAGTTTTCATGAATGAACTTACAACTAGGTCAGCGTTCTATGCACGGCGTAGCGATTCAATACCTAGATAACGGACATTCGACATTTCATCAAAATAATACAAGTTATATGGACCAGAACGGGTGTAGTGAACTTCATTTGGCGTGGGAACTGGGAAGTATTTATAAAGCAATGCTTGCAATATTTTTTTTATTTAAAAGCATTTCTTTTGAGTCTCCTATAGCTAACAATTAAATCAAATTCTTGGTATTCATTTTTTTAATAGATTTCAAATTATTAAACATATTGTAAGTTGAAAAGGAAATATTTTTTACAAATATTTATATGATGTTGTATATCATTTTACTTATAATGATATTGCTTTTGAGACGCGGTAGGCGATAAATAAAGTTTAAATAGTAAAAAGATTATAGTTAATCGTACGTTCATGGCATATTAGTAAATAGTAAAAATATAATTAATTGTGCGTTTATATAAATACTTTTAGGTAAAAGTTGTCGAGGTCAAAACACTGATTTTATATAATTTAGGCAGATAATATTCACGGTTAGGTGGACATTTGGAGACTTCCGTCGATTTCATCGCGTTTCCGCCCGCCATTGCGTCTGGCCAACACAATATCATGTACAAATTGTACGGTATTATGAAATTCTATGAAATAGATTCTATTTAAATTAAAATTAACTTACTATAGGATAAATTATACGTATCATATATTACTGAAGGTGTATGTTACGCGATATGATCGCTAATTATTTTACACTTATTTCTATAACTCTTTCTTTTCATAATGGGTTGGACTTGAAACGATCCATATAAGAAACCCATATAAGTAAAAAAAATCTTCACCTCTGATGGAGTTGAGGATTTTTCCTCAATCCCATCAGAGTTAGTGTGTCTGTGAACTAAAAAAAGTGATTATTCAATTTCAGTTCACTCGCTTCAAAATGAAAGTATACATATTGGTTATCTGGTCTGCGGTGCTTCTACATTCGGTGCTGACATTTGATATTCAACACAATTTTACCGAGGAGCCTAATGTATGTATCTATTATACTTACACCAATACAATTATAACTAAATTAGTACTGTATGGTAATTTTTAATACAAATAAATTGTTTATATCTTTCAGGATGACTCCGAAGATGTTTCTAGAGGTCGCCGAGATGTAATCGAAGAAGAAAAATTCCGCAATGTCAGAACGGATAATAGGAAAGATTTTAATCAGCACACTCCATGGCTGCCGGGGCCTCTGCCTCCAGAAGATCCTACTACAAAAATATCTATCGCTAACGAAGCCAGAGAACCGGTTCAAATATATCAAACTACAGAAAGTATAACTGATAAGCCGACAGGACGAGGAGCAAGAGCTTCTAATGAAAACTGGATCAAACTACCGTTTCCGGGCCACGATAACCAGCGAGACGATATCTTAACACCGCCGCAACCGTCGGGCGAGCTCATCAATTCTCGAATGCCTCACGTCAATTTCGTGACCCAGAATAAAATGCTCGAAGCTTCCGAGTCGAGAAATGATAAAGAATCGGTACAAAGACCAACAAGGACCGATGATTTAAGAACTGAATTCGTAAGACCCGAAGAAGACAGAAACCAGTACAAGCCCGTGTATCCGAGGCAGGCCCTTTATTACCCGGAAGACAACAGGCGGCCGTACTACGATGATCGATATTATGGTGCTGACGATTTATACAGGCGTGATCCTTACTATGATTTATATGATAGTAAAAGGTATTATCCCGGGTACGGACCGAGAGTGGACAGATATGATGAAGCGTACGATAATTATGTTCCTCGGAAGCCCAAGAGGATTATTTATTATGCTCATCTACCCGAAGTAGTTCGGACGCCGCCAAGTGTTGATTTAAGATATCGATACTCAGTCGACCCTTACAGACGCTTCGACGACGACTACTCAGCGCGTGTCGGCAGGTACGACTATAGATTTAGAAACAGGTACCCTTACAGCCCTGTCCGGAAGGATGACAGAAGGTTTGGATATAGAGATTTAGCTACTTCTAGTACTAGTAACAAGGATAAAAAAGTGGATGAGAAAGTGACACCAACTCCTGTTATGCCGCAAAAGGAAGATAAGAAACCAATGACAAATAATAATAGGAGTGGAAATAGGATGATAAACAGCCATCAGTACCACGACATTGGCGACAACTCTTATAAAGACCTAAGTCGTAAGGCGTTTAAAGATCAAAACAATTCGGGCGATAGCTACCTCAGATATGAAGAGCCATTGTTTCACACTTCCATAGAAGACCCATATCAAAGAAAATATTAGTTTTAAATATAAACAATATGTTGTTCAGGTGTTTTTCACAAAAAGTTTGAAAAACATCGACGACATTCTAAATATTGGTTGAAATAATCGGTCTATTAGATTTTCGGAGGTCGTTACTTTGCAAACTGTCCATGTAAAATGCTAATAAATGTAATAACGAATGGTTTTGTTTAATTACACCGAGGGCGAAGAGAAGAGTTCGCGACAAATTGTACAAGTAATAAATCGAGCGTTTAAATTAAAACACGGCGAGGGTGAAGATGAATTTCATTAAGAATTAATTAATGTCATTCTTAAAGCATTTTGTTTTTCCACGGGAATAAAAAACATCTGTCGGGAAGTTAGAGGCGACGCGTTGTCTTGAGGTAATTAAGCAATAAATTTTGCGGCCGGCAACATCTCGAGGTGGGGGCCAATTACGCTACGCATTTAAGAAAATGGATGTTTGCCACTCACAGGCGCCTTATTATGTGACTAATGTGCGTTTTTACTATTCAGCGTTTTAGACGCAGTTGTTTTGAAAATTCCATTATGGTACGAAAAAATTGAATGTCTTCATTTTTACCGACTTTAAAACTAAATAGGTCCTTAATTCAAGTGTATGTGTTTTGTGTTTGTTACGCGATATCTTCACCAATTGGACATCATGATATTTTTGAAACATATTTTTCAAGAAAATATAAGAGTAGCCCCTTATTATTTATTTTTTAAATATGTAAGATGAGCTTATTTAATGAATTACAATATTATATTTATTAAATTCTTTTTAAATTTTAGAAATATTAATCAGTAACTTCATAGCTAGTGATTCTATTTTAATTATATTTATTTATTTTAATTACATTTATTGCTAATAAACATACCATAATAGGCCCTCTCTGTCCAACCCAATGCAAATTATAATAATTATAACTTAGGGCTTAGAAAAAATCCTGCGACATGACAGCATGTAATCAAGAGAATAGATAAGTTTTGGGTTTTTAAGCGGCCGGAGCAGACGCGTTCGCGGATTAATCTTAAGATAAATTACGAGCAATTAAATGTTTTGGGGATAGCTACACTTTTAAATCGTTTAAACACAAGATGTTGCTGTCACTTGCTGGGGATCTAATAGGAATTTGCATTTCGATTATAATTATTTTATATCAACTAAGTATGATTTACGTTAAAATATTTGAGTTCTTAGGTTATTGAGGATGAAGAGTGATAAAAAGGTAGTATTGTTTTAAAAAAAAAAACTTGATTTCTTTAAATATAGAAGATTTATATTTTAAATTTATGTAATTTAGAGATTAGTAATTTAGTAGACACATCAAAAACGGATTCAGTTTAGTTATATATACTTTAGTACCCATTTGTATATAAATAAATAATACCTACCCTTATAATAGTAGGAGAAAAAATGGTAAACTTTTCACATTGTCTAAGAGTGAAATACATATTATATATTTATGATATGGACGACTATCTATGTGATTCTTGAGGAACATCATTTATTGGTATAATCTTATATAGAGCTAGTCTCATTTAATTTAATATTATTAAGAGAATCATAACATAAATAAACAATAAGGAATGATACAACACTGTAAACAAACCTTCCTGAGGAGCCATTCGCACAATTGGGCCTTGATAAGTTGAATTATTTATAGAGTCGCATCACTGGAGTGACCATGAGGTTGTTAGAATACATTGAAAGTTGTAATAAGTATTATTTGATGAAATAAATTTAACTGTTTCTTTGTTTAAACAATATTATTATTACACGTATTTGACGATTTGTCGAAGTTAAAATCGAATTTAGTAATTTTGAGAAATATCAAGTGCCTAAAACATGGGAATAAGTACAGTTTACTGTAACAGTAAACTGTACTTTTTAGTAGTTTTAGTTTTATATAAAATAAGATAATTAATATTAATAATAAATAAAAAAGAGTTTGTAAATCAGATATCAAAGCACTGTCCAGTATTTTACTTTAATGTGTATCTACGAAGAAGGGTTGTGACAGATGCTGGCGGTCATACAACGTGAACAAACAGCAACCTGTCTCGGGGCTAAATTCATTACGTCTGAAACGCCCGGAACTCCTCAAATCTAATCTTAAGACGAGCTCCGCTAATTGGGATGCCGATATAAACTATGTACCAACTACGAACATATAGCTTATATAAATATGTACGCTTGTGATATAAAATAGACGGAGGAGTTGGACGCTTGAGAATTGACTTTTTGTAATATTGATACAGTCTATGGTACATAGGTATTAATATTTTTAAAAGTTAGTTACGTAGTCTATGTGTATTTGTTTTTTTTATTTTTATGTGTGTCATTATAGATAAAAAATGCACGAACTTTTTAAATTTGTGGCATGCCGTGGTTTCTTTTCACTGAATTGAATGTTTGTGACTTTAAAAAAAATGTTTAACAAATATGAAATAACCTTAACAAAACCCTTCGACAAAATTCCAAAAATTTTTTTTAATTTCTAACAGTTGTGAATCAAATTAAATTTTAACGCCAAAACAAACGAGTTAGGTAATGTAACGTGATCCCGCACTGCGACATGAGAAGACCTTCGAACTATTAACATGTCAATAACAATTTGCCGAATTGCTTTCATGTTGTTAGATATGAGTCGGTAAGGGGTTGCGATAGGGCTGCCTTTGACTCACAATTTTATTTATTGGGCTAAATTTAATAATACTTAGATGACTGTATCGAATTACGTATTAGGAGCATCTTACTTGATGTAATTTGAATTAGTTAACGTATTGTATGTTCTTTATATTTGGGTATTTGCGTTAATAGAAAATGTATAGTATGGTAAGGTAAGGTATTTAGTATGTTACGCCGTATTTTTAGACAATTGTAAATCAAATATAATAATATTTTTTTGCGAAGTAGCTTCTTTACCACGGTGGTATTAAAATAAAAAAAAACACTTAATAATTTTCCCTAAAAAAATGTTCTTAATTGAGTGATAAAAATTACAAATCCCTAAGATTATAAAACACACCCCTATCACATATTGAAGATGAACTTGAAGTTTAAACAGAGTCAAGGGTCGCGCCGTCCCGGGACTTCAGAAATTGATAATTTTCACTCGGACCGTAACATCGCAGTCATTACATTAGTTATTCATTACTAGATATGAGACGGGTCGTTTCAATTAATATTTATGCCCATTGTCCCTTCTTGTCGTGTTTAAAATTAATTTGGGATTAGCTTTACGGTTATGTGAAATAATAATCGTTGTTCGAAATTAGTATACTGTATAGTTCTATACTAACATAAGTAGAGTAGATAGTAATAGAATTAATAATTATCTACAATATGATACTCACTTAGATTTAGCGCGAGTGAAACCGCGGATTCCGCTTAGTGTATTATACGTATAAACCTTCCTCTCGAATCACTCTATCTATTAAATAAATCGCATCAAAATCCGTCGTGTAGTTTCAAAGATCTAAGCATACATGGAGACAGACAAACAACGGGAAGCAACTTTGGTTTATATACCACGTAGTGACTATGTTGTATACAGTAAAATTAAAACCTTTATTGACTTTATTCACTTAAAATATCAGCTCTATGTAGGCACTAAATATGTCGCTAAGGCCAGCTAAGTTTATCTACTTGCTCGTATACATAAAAGTAATACAAGCCGGCGCGTGAGAAAGTGTAGTGCCGATAGGAATAATGTCGCGGAGGTAGAATCTACACTAAACCGTATCTGACTAAAGAAAATAATTCTCATATTCAACTATCTTTAAAGCTTAATTTAACAGTTATATACCATATATTGTTATGTACTATATTACATACATAGCTGACACATTATACAAAATAATATAATCGTGAACTGCAATGCCTAAGGTAAGCTGATTCTACATAAATAATATGTATTTGTCGCCATACAATAAACTAAAACAATATAATTTACTGCCATTGTCCGTACAAAAAACAAACCAACTCATGTAACATAAATTAAGAAGCCAGTAAATCATTAAATATTATTTATGCAATAGCCTGCTAATAAAATAAATCAACAAACTTGGTAATGACAAACCAATGTGTCACCTTTAAGTCGCGGCATAAATCAATTATGGCGACAACAATGTATCCGATTCCTTTCTTAGAAGATCTCGAGCCTCTCATTCCTCGACTAACTCGCTCATTTTACTTTATGTGACACTTTATTAGATATTTTATAAGGCATCTTGTTGAACAAAGGTGTTATTCTCTTTCTGAGAAGAATTTTGTCATCAGCCTTCGTTTATAAAGAAATACGCGTATACATTGTAAGTTATTTTGAATATGGAGATTGTAAAATTCTTCAAGAACTGATTATGGAATGTTAAGAAATTTTAACCAAACAAAGATTTGCCGTCGTAAAATATTGATTCCGTGAACGCTTAATGCTTGATAGCTCTACATTATACATACATACTTAGTTGTTAGTGGTATATTTTAAGCTAATTAAAAGCTTAAGAAGATAGTCTCGCTAAAATAAATAGTAGTAAAAAAGTAATTTTTAGTAATATAATTTTGCATAATACGCAGTAAGCTATATATGTAGCTTGGCATATTTTTTATTAATTACCGACTACTTTACTAATATATTTGATACTTTACATTATAAACATAATATGTATGTACATATGTGTATTGTTCTATGTACGTATGTGTTTATTACTCCTTCACGTAGATTAAACTAGATGGATTTAAAAAAATAATAATAACATGGAGTAACAGATAGGGTTAAGATGCAAATTATATTAAACCAAAATATAACTTAAGTATAATAAAAATGTTTTAAAAATTTAAATAATAATCTGGTACTGGAAGGTTTATCTTTTTTCAATATCGGTATAAACTGTGCGATACTACGGCAGAGGTTTGCATCGGAGATGTCGCGCGATACGCTGATATACGCCGCCGGCAGAGACAAAGAGCGCACCATTAACTGATATGACAACACTATAAAGTAAGCACTCGCAAGTTGGCGACGTGTGAGATGAAATAAGTATGCTCTACTTATTTATTTATTTATTTAAATACTACTTAATATTAAAATTTTAAAATCGAAGATTTTATTAATACGATATCTTATTTCACTTAGTATTATAAAAAAGTTTTATATTAGGTACCTAATGTATTCAGTTTTTAGCTTATAACTTATGATATTTTATAAAAAATAAAAAAATACATATTTTTTATATTATTATTTATGTAATGACTTTAATATTAAAATCTTATGCTTAAAAACATTATCATTAAAGCTCATTGCATTTTAACCAGATGTGTAGTATAATTTCGCAACTCGTCCGATAATCTACTTATAATTAAATATTAAAGGAACATGTTCTGATGACATAAGTAGGATAGATCATGCACTTCACTACATTATTTTTATAGTCTCGTAAAGCACCTTTTCCGTCGTTGCAATTATATTGCAATATTTTGCACTACACACACATTAGAGGCGATCATTCCGCATTATATTATATCATCCCCGTACCTTCCCGTTCAGCGGAACATGCCTTGCCGTGTCGATGAGGCCAGTAACCATAAATACTCAACTCTCTCATAACATATCAATTGTCTTTATAGCCAGTATTTTTATTATTTATGCTTCATATTATCTTGTCAAGAGATCTCTATTTTTCTCAGAAAGCGAGCGCGCAATTTCGTGGACAAAGCGCGGTGTTATAAACTTTACTATAAATTGGCTATGTAATTTGAAAAGCTACACTTTGTAGTATGTTTTAGTAGCCTGGAAATATTGGGTCGTAGAGTTTAATGAGGTAGCTATAAATTGCTTTATATTATGACTATTAATATGTGACACCATCACGGACGCGTAGATTAAGTAATGTAGCTTGGAATAAGCTGCTAGGCTTAAAATCAACCTTTAACTTATACCAGGTGTAGAAAATTCTTATCTTTATTCAATTACCATAATCCATACCATAGTCCATACCATTATGGTACTCAATCATGTTTTATACATGATCTAAATACGTTAGTTTTAATGAAATGTACCTATAGGTACACTATGCGACATGTAACGTGCTTAGAGGTAGAAGATGACATAAATATACTAGATTTAGAGCTTTTTAAAACATAGCAACACATTAGTTCACGATTTAAGAAAAATGTGATAACAAAGCTTAATGTTACACTCAATAATGATTTAGTCGAACTATAGAACTCGAGCTTGATCAGTGGAAACTAACTGACCCCTCCAGTCTGCACCGACATGATAAGTACAATGCACAAGTACATTTACATCGTTGCGACAAAATCAGTAAAAATAAATATTTACGTAATTCAAAGTAACTGGTGGGTTTAAAAATTCTTAAAATAATTAATTTACAAAGTACTAAAACTAACTTGTTTTGCTTACGTAGCTTTTTAGGTGAAATAACACATTGAGTAGCTAATATTATGTGAAATTAGAAAAGGAAAATGTGTTTTCTTTTCAAAGAACTCTGCACACTTTGCAAGTTAGCGAAGTTAGCAGGTGGGCTCGACGTGAATACCTATGTGGAAACTCTACGGCTCCCCAGTGGGTCGTGTGTCAAAACTCACAACGAATAATTAGACTCGGCATAAAATATTATTCTTTATACTTCTTGGGATATGTCTCGTGGAAAAATTGTGGAAAATCTAAATAATTATAAGGCTTCTACGTCCTTATAAAATGTATGTCCCATGTAGTATGCGATGAGACGGTACTTAAAATACAAATGTTATGTTTGTTTATTTGTCATTATTTATTTAATTAATATGGTAAAGAAAAGTATCTGAAAGATTGATTTTTGAAGTGTATTATTATATAACTAAATATTCACATGAAAATAAGGATATTCAGGATAGATTTTAACTTAGATAAATTTGACTCTTACAAAAGTATAAGTTGGAAAGATTGGGCTATGATGATCAAAACACATATTAAGCTCTTAAGGAAAATGGTCTTTATTCCATTCTCTTAAAGCTTAGATGTAACACAAAGGAATTAGGTGTAGGGTGGCAATAAATTACGTGTTAGAAACTAGAAGTATTGGTATCGGTCGCGACTGATAAAAGTCCTCTTTTGCTCCACCGGCTTGTGATTCTATAGTGAGGTACATAGTATCTATCAACGAGAATCGATAAAGAAAAAATAATATGTAAAAGTCAATTAAATGTGATAATTTATTTAATAGTTCTATTGGTTGGATTGGTTGGAGTGCTAAATGTAGAAATACCTTTTTATTACTTTTGTTTTGATTAGAACATAATTTTATATTATTCTCAAACTTAAAAGAATATTTTTTTACAAACTCTTATTTAGATTCAATTCAAAACACTACTTAACACTAAACCTAAAAAAATTACAATATGAAAAAGTTACGTAAAATATGTAAGAAACTACTTAGAGTATTGAGATAAGGATGAGGCTGTTATAATAATTATGTATGTCGTGTGTTTTTTTAAACTTTCGTACAAAAACACATAAACAAAAAGACTACACGACCACATCACTATTAACGCTGGACTTAACGTTCAACGCACGTCTTGATCAGCTGCGGGCTTTTGTCTGTTTTCTTTTTAATTACCTCCAATAAATACCCTCAGAGGCTCAGGAGGGTCACTCGTGTCTTCGAATCGATTTAGTGAGGTTAAAATGATGTATAGGGAGTGTTTTGCTAACTATAATAATACTATTTTAACAGAGTTGTATTTGCTATAATAAGCTTGAATACTTGTATAAGAAGGGTTACGAGCACAGTAGGAACGTTATACAGTTGTATAAACAATTTTCATAAACGTTAAAGGGTTGGTTAATATGAAAAATAGCGAATTTCTTTGAATGGTATATAATATTTTAAAATATCGCATAACACAATTTTTTTGAAATCGTCTTTATATATCGATACAAAGAAAAGCATCACGAGAAAACTACTGGAAAGATTTGATGAAATTTGATGATAGCTAGGTATCTCAGTCAACATATAGAATACTTTTTACTGCAGAAGGATATAAAATAAAAATCTTAGTGCTAGATATTTTTTTTGACTTTTAAATTTAAATATATATACCTAAATGAAATAACAAAAAGATAATTTAAATACAGCATACACATTATGATAATAATATAATAATATACCTTACATTATAATACCTTAAGAAATTTACTAGATTAAAAACAATGTAGTAACAAATCGTCCCACCTGTTATAATGAAAGCTTACTATTCCTAAATCGACAGACATTTTAAGTCCCTTTCCAAATACGTTTTCCTATCACGAATACCGGAACAGAAATTAGAGGTGATAAATTCTCCACACATTTTCCTTCCGTACAGCCGTTACAAGGGCAATAAAAAGGCACGACCGAATGTAAATCTCATAAAGCACTAAGTTGCGGTCGTATCGGCCGTTACAAAAAAATAAAGTGTCCCATCAAAAGGGCAGGGTGTTTGTGTTTTATTGATATTTTAGCGTTGGAATGATTTCGGTAGCGACTGCAGTACGGCTCTCCCGGGACGCGACCGCTAGTATTGATGGCTACTTACGGTGACGGATCCTGTATTGCGGAAAAATGTACCGACTCAACTTCAAAAATAAATAAAGTACATATATAAATATCAAATTTGTATTTGAGATATAATATTTGTAAACTATTTTACATAACTATAATCTATACTAATATTTTAAAATGTTTGTTTGTTAGTTTGTTTGTTTGGTTGAACGCGCTAATCTCAGAATCTACTGGTCCGATTTGAAAAAATATTTTTGTTTTGGATAGTCCGTTTATCAAGGCAGACTATAGGCTATATTACATCGCACTACGACCAATAGGACCGGAGCATCAATGAAAAATGTTGCAAAAACGGGAAGGGCGGGCGTTAGTTCTGCGAGATACCGTACCGCGCGACTCAATAGGAATTTCAGTCTTTTGAACGCGTGCGAAGCCGCGGTAAATGCTAGTCTATTTATTTGACACACTTTTATATACTCGTGTATAATTTTCATACGTTATTTAAAAGTGCAACAAAAGCTATCTACTTTACATAATATTTGTGATACTGTAACTATAAGAAATACCGAAAAACTAAATTGTATAAGTAATTTATTTGCAATATTGCTGTTAAGGTATAAATTTGGATATAAACAAAGTTAAATTATACAAAAATGGTTTTATTAATTAAAATCGAAGTCAAGTACGTCCCTGTGTCAGGACATATCAGTGATCGGTGAGTGCTATACCACGGAATCACCTGTACATCAGATCCCATGAAACTTGTACGGTAATGTTCCACATTACGGGCCCACTGAGGTCTGGGGTATGATTCGACTTTTACTACCCTCGGTCTGAAGTGGCAATTTATTACTCTAGCTTTTTTGTAAGGTTAAGATATTTTATATAGGAATGGAGATTGAGATTAAATTTTTGTATTAATGTTGTCAAAATGGGCAAAAAATTGAGCTGTGTTTTAATTAATTTCCGTTGCACTGTCCTTTTTAACTACTGGCTTGTACATCAATGCGATGGAGATCGGTCTAAATCAATTACTCTTCTTCTCACAGGTTCTATTAGAAATGCAGGTTTTTTAACTGTGATTATTTTTACCGCAGGACAATTGGTATTGAAAACTATTTAAACATGAAAATATCAAATGTGGGAGAACCGGGATTTGAACCTTCTTGACTTCATATTTCAAGCAAGCACGTTATCACTGGTCCAATATAGCATCAATATTCTGAGGATCGATTAAGCTACAAGTCGAAATTAATATTTTATGTATCTTTATAGTGTTTATGTAAATTTTACATTCAATATTATAAATATGAATTGGTTTAATTTTTTAATGACTACCAATATTTATCAAGTTTTAGAACCACAGATTAAACATTACAATGTTGAGGGATTCAAAATTCTTATGGGCAGAGCAGGACAACACCTTGTCAATAAAATAATATTAAGACGCAACAAATTAATAACAGGATTCGATAATAAGGCAATGAATTTAAAGATAGATATTGTTTTTCACTAGAGGCAAACCCAAGCGAAGTGAGGGTGAGCCGCTAGTTTATAATACTAGCCTTTCCCGCGCCTTTCCGTCTCGCTTGCGATTTAAAGGTTGGAAACCAAATACTTCGCAGAGATACAAACAAACAAACATACAAAATCTTTAGCTTTATAATATTAGTATATATAGATAAAAAAGAAATTAAATGTATTATTTCGAAAATTAAGTCATGTCCATCAATCATAGCTTAAACACCTTTGTCAACACTTTTAAGAACTCAAAACGAGTTCTATCGTCAACTTACTCCTAACTGTACACATCGCACACCACCTATAAAGAAAGCCTGCGACAGCCATATATTGCGGAACAATGCTTCACAATACTTTAGCGAGAGATAAAAAATCCTCGCGACATGAGCTTCGGAGATAGCCTTTCGATCGTAAATCGTAATTCGATAACACGGCCTCTGCCTTTGTCACCTACATACCGCGATAAACAGTTTCGCAGCAGGTCTGGTAGTGCGGTACATAGGCTTATTTCATACACGTAATATTAAGTTGAAAATTTAAAGTTCACATTTGATATAAAGTACGTATTATAATGATTTTTTTCAATAGCTACACTTTTTTGAACTTGGTCGTTTTTATATTAAGACCTTTGTCATATCAGCTTAGAGAAAAAAAAATATTGTCTTCGATATAGATTTAGAAGAAAAAAAAAAGTTTTATACCAGTTTTTATTTACGAAGGTATTTCAAAAATTTCATTTTTCTTCAGTACTGTATAAAAATGGTTATAATAAAAGTTTATATGAAAATTAAATGTGTAGGTTATATATTAAATTAAAACGCTCTTTTTACCTATTACATCTATTTATTGTTTTTTACCTTTACTTCTTGTAATTTAGCGAAACCTATACAATAGGAAGTTTATTGGCTCAAGAGTCAGTGTCACCGAGCGAGGCGGGAGATAAGGCGTTGTCGTGCTATCGCGGCCTGAGTGGGCATCCTTGTAGACAGTGCTTTACCGGCGCCCGCGCACCGATTTATGCGAGCACCCGTCTGAATAGATTAGCTTGATAGATGTATGTTACTTGCCTTAAGTATCGTCATGTAGGGCTATAATTATAGATAGCAAACTTGGTGGTTTTTTATGCTACAATATTTTATAGGTTCAGAGAGCTTGTTTTTCTAAAAACGCTTGAAATTGGTTCAAGTACAGCTCATTTATCTATTTAATGGTCACAAGTATTTATTTTGTATGTAAAATACAAATTTTATAATGAATTATAATTTTAGTCGAAAATTTGATTTTACTTCAACAAGTGGATTGTTTTGCCAATGTAGGAGGTCACGGGTTCAATTCTGATTTACAATACTGTAGTATAAGATACAAAATTACGTTTTTGTTTTTACATAAACAAAAACTGTGGTATCTACATTCATCAATCAATAAGAAAAATACATATAATAAAATAACTGATTTATTGAAATATTCATTATTATCGGTTGACCGAGGTTTTACAATATTTGTCGATCTTTCTGTCTCTTTGCTGTCTGTCGATCTAGGAACAAGAGAACCAAATCTCTGAATCTGAAGTCTGAACCATATCTGTTAAAAGGTACCGACCTATAATATATAATTTAGCACTTATCTTAGAATCTGATTTTTTGTGACAATAAAAAAGATTACTTAGTTATGTTAAGGAATTTTCATTCCAACGTAATATTACTTGGCCGAAATTTTTGAACAGAAAACAAAGCGACGTAATTAGTCAATAGGGAAGGTGCGGGCAACTCCTAACAAGTTATTTGGCAGTGCCATTTCCTCCGTGTTTATTATCCCCGCTGTCCCATACTAATTTATTGGACCCTTAACGCCCTTTGCTCTTAGATGGATTACCTAATTTAACATTAAGGTGCGTTCCGAGTTGCGATGGACACTCATAATTTTTGTTTTCCACCATCTTACTTACAGTTCGCGTGTGCTCAAACGTCGTGTGTGTTGAATGAAAACAACTACACATTTATTTTTAACAAGATTTGTAGTCAGTGAAAATGGATGAAAATGTAGATCGAAGATGCGAAGATTAAAATTATTTGTAAATCTGTTTATATTTTTTATAGGAGACAGGTATACTATGATGAATACGATAAATTCTTACTTATTTAATTTTGATAGAAATAAATTGTAGCAAAATATGTAAATTTAGAATAAGTTTTATTAGTTTTGTGTTTAGAATAAGATATTGTATTTTTTTTACATATTGTATTTTATCTGGTGGATGCCATTTAATTAGGTAGAGTAGAGAGTATGGTGAGTGTAAATAACTCGACAGCCAAATCCGCAACCATTTCCCATACAGTATAATCGCGGATTTAGCTGTCGAATGTTTTATAAAACCTTTTACAAAATGGCACTACAGATTACTGACGTGAGAATAATTATTTGATTGTTTATAGTCAGGAGACAAAGGACGTGTGTAATTACTCGGAAGCGTACCTGCTCCGCGGGGGCTATACGGGAATATAACGAATTAACTTTATGACTTGTAGGATACATATTTTATAAAATATATATAAGATTTTAAATGGAGATTGGAGTGCTTATTCAATTATGTTTTGATGTTTAGCATAAATTTTGATAATTCAAAGGTAATTGATAATTGTTGACGCATTAATAGGTACAATGCTTTGAATAAGACTTATAAAATATTTGTATCATGCTTATTATGTATAGGGGTGTGTTTCATTGTAATTATTAAAAATGCGGTGAGAATTCTCTCAAATTTTAAACTATGCATATAAATAAATAATACAGAAAATAATGTAATAATAATAAAATCTCTAGAAAAGTATTTTTTCTAATTAAAAGTATATTTCTTTTAATTTATGTGACATCTTAGAAAACTGTCTCTTTTAACTTTTACATAATCTATTTCAACATTCAACTCTATATATTTAATAGCCATTGTCCACTCAGAACTTACATTTATGGCTACGAAGGACACAAGGGTGAGACACGTAACGACATCTCACATTAATTATCTTTGCTCGCACTGATTCAACACAAACGAATCTTTTGTTTTGATCATTTCTCTCCGATATTACATTACGAGTGTGGATATAATTTAATATTTATTATTCTATATATTGTAGGTACTTTTGTGATGCAAAGACGAAAATGCAATTAATACATAAGAGATAAATGAATGTAAATTATTAAACATTTCTGGGACTTAACAAATACGATATCAGTAGATTAGTTGTACATATAAATAAAATCAAAGTGTCTATTTTTAATTTTAAATTACTAAATGCTTATAAAAGTATAATATATGGTACCTACATATAAATATAATATTTTTTTGTCTTTTTGTTTGTCTGTCTGTTTGTTCAGGCTAATCTCTGAAACGGCTGGACCGTTTTTAAGGGGTCTTTCACTCGCAAATAGCTAATGTTAAAAGTAGTAAATAAGTCTACTTTTATTTTATATAAAAAATTATAAAAATCATATAATTTATTTTAACTTACGGCCAGGTTTTGCTAGTCTATAATAAAACAGTTTTCTTTTAAGAATAAAATTAACATTATTTCGAATATCACAAGTTTAACTGTTGCAGAGGTAATAAACTATAGGCTAGTGATGGGCTAGTGTGGATGTACGGTGACGAGTGCCGCATTAATAACATGACCACAACTGGACTGTTACAGACATGAGTAATTATTAATTTGTTCTTCAGGGGTGAGCTAAATTAAATGTAAAGCTTAAATTTACTTAAGAAATTACACTTTTTATTTATTTTTACTGAGAGCCTAAAATTGAAAATAGTTACTAGACTAATCGTAATTTGATATTATTTTATTGATTTTCTTATTTCTAATAAATTGATTTAAATTGTAGGTAAATATGAACCACTTTTCAAATTTCTGCATAACATAATTGAGTTATAACACAACATTTTTTAATATCCGCAAATTTATAAAGTTTCAACCCTATGGAATATTTAATGCTCTTGGTGTCAAGAGTGACCGTACATAAATTATTTGTTTAAATTTAGAACGGGATCGGCTAAACGTTCCGGGTCCTCAATAAGTAATACTCGACCAAATAAGTGTGACCTACAAGTGTTGCCTTGCAAATATTTATTTATTGAATTGCTGAAAAACTAAAATAGTCACATCATATATATTATAATGATATATACATTAAAATTTAATATATCTAAGCTTTACTAGCTGAATAACACTCAATTTCATTGCACCGTATTTCAGTTATTTTGTAAGATATTCTTCATAAACTTCGCGCTTCCAATATTACTGTTTACTACATTCATAAGTATTTCATTAGTGCACTATACTAGTATACTGTAAAAAGATTTTAAATAAATATATATTGAACTCAATATAAGTATCTAGAAAGTATTCTTTATGGTAGTCTACTGTTAACAAAAGCGAAGCGAGTTCGTAGAATACAGAGTCCAACTTAAATTGGTACGTTTATAATGGCGATTGGACGGTCCAGAGATAAATGTTTATGAGTTTGTCACTTCGAGCATTTGGGGGACATACAACCTTTGTTACTCGACACTGAGGGCTAAATGAGTTTTGCATTGAGTTTAATGAACTGCTAGATTGATGGGCCTCCAAAGTAATATCGCTTAAAAGGAGAACGGTTGATAAATAAATGACCGGTACATACTTTACATCCATATATAATAGATTTTTTTATTTTTGAGGAATTGTAAAACTAAATATTACTTAGTTAAAAACTTTAAATACTGAATTGATCATAAGTTTCGTAAGTCGTTAAACAATTTATGTATTACACTTTTTACGAGTTCTTATAAGTTATACAGAATAAAAAGAAAATTCTATTGTCTATAATACATCCATGATTTTTGGTTCACATCTTCATTAAAGGTAACTACGGGTATATTACGTTTGTATGTATTGTATTTTCTCGGAGACGAGAAGATGGAACAATAAAATGCTGCCATAAACTAGTTGTTGTGAGGCTACCAAATGACATTACTGTGACGTGCTCTCAAGGTAGGGGCCAGGAAGCGGGAGGATTGGATTTTAACTAACTTTAGCATCAAGATTTTAACTTCACAGAGTTATTAAGAATTTCTCTTTAAGCTCAAATCCGAATCGGGTGTAAAACATTATTATTGGGTTGTTCGAACCAAGTATCACATGACAATAACCCGTATCAGATAAGCAAATTGCGGGCCAGGCTGGGACTACGACATGACTTCTTCATTTGTCAGACCTGTAAATTAAACTATAGGTAGCATTTTTATTCACCACTTTAATTTATATAATTAAAAAATTGTTCAAATCGCTTATAAATAAATAAATCTTTTTCTTTTATTCATGTTATTTTCATGGCCGTACACACCCGAAGACTATTGGCGAAGCGTCGTTACCGCGCGGCAATCATTCTCTCGTGAGCTTCCAACTATCGCACGTAATTAACCAATGTCCAGACTTTTCTTTATTTCTGATTGTCCTGGAAGAGATATTGTTATAGAAAATACATTTATTCGTCTCAATTAAGATGTGAGGCTGTATGATACGAGTCTGTTTGTATTTATATTGATAAATAAACTCATAGGCAAACTTAATATTATGTATTTGATTAAATTACTTAGATTAATTAATTTTTGCTAATATAATCTTTAGAAAATTTGCCATTAATTATTTTACGCCAACCTGATATTCTAATATTTAATGCATATCACAGGAAAATTTTTAGCCAGTCTTTTTACGGCCCATCTCATCAATCCGTTGCCTTTCTTCCGCTGTGTGAAAAAAAACCCATAGCACTCTCACTTTTATAGAGTACAGTAAGGTTTGAGATATAAACTATGATACGAGTATAAGAAAAATAGTTCACTTCTAGTTAGTAGTATTCCGTCGGTCGCGCCCTGCCAATACGCGTAGTTCATTAGCCGCACTCGCAAACGATGGGGACAAGGGTCGCTATTTCGTGTTTTGTGACCCATGTGACGTAGTGTCTCATTCCGACCAAATGAGAAATTAACGGCTTCTTGTTGTGGATGCTTTATTAGGAGTTATTCTTAGTGTGATAGAACTGTTCGTGAGGAAAATTTACTTTATTTATTGAAGAAATTTAGTTTTATACTATAAGTGATTAATTATTGTATTTAATGTATTTAAACTTATATATGTAGTATATATATCAACTATCTGGTTTCCGTAACACAAGCCTCGTAACTTACCACGGAACTAGATGGCGCTGTGTATAATAATGTCCCAACATATTTATTTATTTATCCCAACATAATTGTTTAGCACGATTGTTAGAAGTGAAATCACATTCAGTTTCCATAATGATGCATGACCTGAGTTTCATACTTGATGGGGTTCGAATGGGTTAATGAATTACATATTCTTAAATATGATCGTCTTAGATGGTTTAGATACAGCCGATCTTACAGCTACCTATCCTGATTTTAACAAAAACATAATTTATTTCCCTTTTACTTCATTAACTTAACTGATTTAGTATTATGATATAAATGCAAAAGAATTCAATCGAGTATGTACCCAAATGTGTATATTATGTCCTTATTACACTTTGTTTTTCAATATTAACCATTTCTTAATGGTGACTCAAACGTAGATAAATCTTTAGCGAATTAGCCAGACGATTTATCTCACGCATGTGTGATGCACGCTCGGTTTATTTGTATCCGGGGGAAGCGGAAATGACGCGGCCGCCATCAGCGGATGTCGCGACGCTAGCGCTGGATTAGTGACGTACGAGCGGCTTGGAAAATAGTTTATTGGATGTTTTCTTTGGTAAGAAAATGTTTATCTTTACTTTTAAATAATTCTTTTAGTAAAGGGCTATCGCGAAAGTTGAATAACTCACGGAATGGATGGTGCAATCGAATTTATTTGTCATTTTCATATTGATAGAGCAACTCGGGGAACTGTTGTGAGATGACTCATTGAAGCTTTACATATTTTCCATAGTTCCTAAGCATTAGCTGGACCGCAAATATAACCAGCTAACTATGCAAAGATGGATTGTCGCTAATTATTAATTACCAATAATTAAAAACCAAAAATAACTCCGAGTTCCCTTTCGCGCTTTTTACGCAAGACTACCAAACTTTCCAAACTACCAACCTTTTTGTGTCTATCCCTTTTTTGTAATACAAGTAATAAATAAACAAATGTCATATCAAGGATTTTTATTTTTCTATAGCAGACATTTCATTAAAATAATAATGACTTTTTTGATACTACCTCCTGTATTAAATATAAATAAACTTGCTCAAGTCAAATAAATACATCTTTTTTTATTTTATGCATAATCTGCATAAATATGACAATTTAAAAAAAAACTCGTGTTCCTTTATTTAGATATTTGTATGATCCAAATTCTTTGTACAGTCTCCATCTCTTCTGGAAAAAAATGTATTTCAAAACTAAATTTTTATTCTTCTTAATTTTATACTAAATCTTTTAGTACGATCTACATATATGGCAATAAGACAATAGAAATATTTCGTGTGGCTTAGTTGGTAGTGATCCTACTTTCTGCGCCAGCGGTCGCGGGTTTGAGTCCCGCTGGGGGCATTCATTCGTTGAGCACGAATGTTTGTACACCAGTCATGGGTGATTATATTTATAATATGTATGTATATATTTAAAATTTATTTATGTGTAATATACCAAATATCTGGTATCTGTAACACAAGCCTCGTAGCTTACCACGGAACTGATGGATGGATGATGGTCGGAAGATGGCGCTGTTGTAATTATGTCCCAACATATTTATTATTTATTAATATTATAAGTGGCTTGTTCATAATATATCAATCCACACGCACTGAAAACTCTAACATTGATTGTTGAACGTTACAAGCACTATTTTTTTATATTTTTACATATTTACTACAAAGTTAATCAATTTTATAGATATCACAATTCAAGTTTTACAACTACCTATATTAAATATCCTGTCAATACGTGGTAGACAAAAAAGACAACCTTTAAGTTTTAGTTCAGCATTTATGATATCAAAAACAATAATTATATTCGACATAATTGAATAAATACTTTTTGTTCTGTAGAAAAATTTCTAAATACTTTTCATCGGAGATCGTCATTTTATAAAACATCGTTATTAATTTATGCAAAGCGGCCATAAAGAATGCCCACAAACAAAGAACAAAGACGAGAACTCAGTTGCGATATTAGCGGATGAAATATTAGATGGAAAGTTTTCTGCGCATTCCGCGGGCAAACTCTACGACATTTGCGGGATGCTGACTTTGACAGGGGAATGAAGTCCTTTAATGTTTTTATACGCGATCTTGCAATTAATGTCACCGTATTTGAAGCTGTACCTAAAGCGAAATATAAAAGATCATTATTAATAATTAATAATGTAAAATACTGGAATTATAATAAAAATATATAAAATTAACAGTTTTACAAGAAGCAAATTTTTATATTATCCTACTATAAGACACTTTTTTATTTTTTCTTAATTCTTTTTTTTGAGGTTTCTTCTTCCCGAACTGGTGGTAGACTCCGACGTTCATTAAGAAATTTGAGAATGGTTTAGATTCATAATTCAATCCACTACCAATTGTATCAAAAAATGTATTTTTTTGAATTAAATTACATATTCAAGTATAAATAAGTCGTTATAATTATTCAGTTTTAAATTATTAATTAAGTTAATAAAGCTTATATAGAAGATATAATTTAAATAGAAGATATATTATTTATTATAACTAAAATACAATGATCTAAGATCTTATAAATCACAGAATAAAATAACATTGAAATACAGCGTTCTTAACGCGAGTGCTAAGGTGAGTTAAGGTAAGCGAATATTAGATATTAGGACGACCAGGAAACACGACCTCCTGTCGCGATGATGAATCCGTACCGCGGATTCGCACTGCCTTTACTGTTCACCCTCACTTGCAAACCAAATTAAAATTTATCTCTCAAATATTGTGAATCTAGAAAATTTTTAACCTTATACCTACAGGAATAAGAATTACCAGTTATTTTACAACGGTAAATTAGTTCATAAATAATTTTAGTATTTTAATATTGCGGACACATAGTGGCACAGCTTCTTCTATTTCGTGTCGTTTTTAAATTAATTTATGATGTCGATATAAAGCTTTAGGTGTTATAGTAAAAACGTGGTAAATGTGCATAATCATAGCAAAAAAGTGATGTTTGTTATGATTGATACTATGAAAATATCTAGAAAAATTTTTAACAAAGATATTCAGAAATAACACATGTAGCAGTGTATATTAAATTATTTCGACAAATTTTGAGAAACTATAGGACGCAGCTTGGATTCAGTGTACGGATTCAATATACGGTAATATGTAAATGCATACATATCGATATAATCATATAGATGGTATTAAAGTAACAAAAGATATTAATTTTAAAAATGATAAATAGGTAGGTTCACGTTTTCATCCAACTTAATAGTTAAAATGTATAGGTACTAATCCACTTTTATTTTAATTTAAATAATATAGAAAAAATGGTCAAAAACTTGTTATAATCAATCGGTTTTTCTTAAGTAAAGAGAAATCTTTATATAAATATTTTGTATCTCTAAAGTCATAGATAAAATAACTTATTTTCAAAAATATATTTCCCCTCACATCCGTCCCCGTAATTCTTAACTCGTATCACTTACGCACACGATTTACGACGAGTATCTCGACCGTAGCTAATGTAGCGTGTGTGACGTCCCTCGACATGAGATTCAATTGAAAATTTCCGCATTTTCCGTGACCACTGGACTTCTTTAAGTGATGTTTACAATAGCTTCCACTAGATTAGTTGAGGGTTGCAGGAATAAGATTTTTTATACGATCTACAGAGCGTTTTTTAAGGAATTATAATTTATATAGTAAATGAATTTTAGTGACTTATGTAGGTATATGTTTTGCAGAATAAAGTGGTTGATTATTTATAGAAAAAGAATAGATGATCTTTATAATAAAATTAGTATATAGATAAAATTATTAGCAGAAATGATGATATTGGTATGTTATAGGTTCCTAGTCATGATAAGTTTTATAATAGATTTAGCGCGAGTGAAGCCGCGGGTTCTGCTAGTATTAAATATAGCCTATGTTCATCAGGGATAATGTAGGATTCTAATGGTAAAAGAATTTTTTGAATCGGTCCAGTAGTAGTATCGAAGCCTATTCAATTCAAACAAACAAACAATCAAATCTTTCCTCTTTATAATATTAGTGTAGACAATAATATTCACATATTTTTCAATAGTAAGGTAAGTATTTAAATATTTACCATTGAACGAACGAACATTTCTTACAAGTCGTTTTGCTATTCCTTTCTTGTCAAACTCACCCTACATTTTCCCCACAGTACTCTTAAAATGTATGTCACGCTTCGAAAAGGTTACATTTCACACTAAAAGAGGGGATCAAATAGATCGCCTATTTTAACCAGCCTTCAATCTTTTCCAAATTAACATTAAAGTGCATATGTAATGCATAAAATACGCTTTTTAATAAAGTTGATGTTACGTAAAACGTATATGACATTCATTCATTACGAAAAATCATATGATCGAATGAACAAGATACAGAGAATAAAAAGGGCAATTTTGATTTTGCAAAAAGCTAAAAACGATGCCCTCTCCAATTTCACAGAGAGCTCTCACAAAAGATCACCTACATTAACTATGAATGGACAAAAACAAGCTCGCCATGGACACGAATGGAAATTAAAAAGAAAAAACATTCGAGAAACGGAAATACGAATTCAATTTAAGTACATTTTAAATTTCGAACCCCAAGCTTTGACCGGGCGAAATGAAAGGACGGCGTGTTCGAAATACGAATGCTTTTTGATCTCACTCGTGCCCTTAACGGATGAATTTGCGCGGTGACTAAATGGATTATTTTCTTCGTGCGTACTTTATACAAAGCAATTTGTCCCAATACAGTTATTTACAGAAAAACCACTGTTTTCCCTTAATAGAAATATAAAAAAAAATGATATTAGATAGAGGCGCGAAGTTACCACACTTATACATTAACCATTTTATATTGAACTCCTTCTTACCATTTTTCAAATATTGTTATTAGAAAAGTAAGGCTCTACTTATTCAGGTGAGTAATAAAAGAAAGAAACGTTGACAAGCGCCAGTACGATTGGATTATGAGGGTTGACTTTATGATTGTTGGCAATTTCGAAATTGACTTCGGCAATCTGTTTATGGGAATGCTAACTTTTTGTTAGCGTCGTGTGTCAATTTTTCTTCCTCTATCGGATTTAACTGAGAAGCGCCATTTTGGAGATTAGAAAATGAGGTTTTATTGTGAAACATTCACAATTTGTGGGACGTGATACAAATTCAATTTGGTAATTGTTTACAATCCTAACCCTTGTTTAGAGCGGAAATGTGGGTACGAAGATATTGAAATTAGGCTTGGTGTGGCAAGCACTTGCCTTGAATTGTCCTTTTTAAAGTTTTTGGTAAGGATGGTCTATAGCATACGACTGGCGGGTAGCTGTCGCAATTTCTTTGGTTTTTGGTTTTACGTTAAATATGCATAATTTTATAATGTAGAAATATAGGATAATTAAAATTATTAAACATATTAAAATTATTAAACATATTTGGAAATCTTTTAAGAAAATATGAGAAAGACATACAACAGACAAGTTTTCCTTATATATTTTTAACACTATCACATCGAAAATTATTTGTATATAAAAATCACAGAAGGCATGATCTGGGTTACTACAATTTCTTTAGACCTTTACCACTGAACTTTACATCCAATACAAAACAAACATGCTATCATAACAAAGCATGAAAATTATTGTATTAACTTAAATAAAATACGATTCGTAAGACTCAAGATTTCATTTACAAATTATCTCGACATGTCAACTAAACGAGGCGAGGGCGTGAACGTTGATTGCACATTTTCCGTCCGCCGCCCTCTGGCAGGCGATTTATCATCCGCATATGAAACTTGCTGATAGAAACCAACAGAAATATAGTACGAATAAAACAATAGCTGAAGTGTGAATTCAATGACGTAAGTAACAGATTGCTTTCTATGTACATGTATGATGGATTCTGTTTAGAAACAGGGACTTCGGAGTGTAATAGAGAATTTAAAAGTATTTAAGGGACAATTATTTTTGTTATGCAGTTTTACTTTCAAACGGCTGGGCAGATTCAGATAAAACTTAGAACACGGATAGATATATACTAGATATAGATAGATACTATTAATTTTAGCAAAATATACACTATTATTTGGCATCTCATGTGTTTCTAGTATACCTATGATATTTTAAAAGGTTAGTGACTCACACTGGCTTTGCTTCGGGTTCGTCCCTAATTTATTTATTTATTTATTTATTTGGATTACCAACAGAAATTACAATAATTTTCATGACAATAATTTACATAATAAATTACAAGTATAATTGTATTTCTTTTTATAGGTAATCACAGCATGCAATATTATTTTAAAAATTCAGGGATAAAAAGATTTAAAAGTTGATTTTATTTACATAATATTTGTAAATTGATATTAATAATAATTAAAAAGAAATAGAATTATTTAACATTAATAGAGAGAGCAATATAATGTACTACTTAAGTTATAATTTATCTGTATAAATAAAATGATAGACGTTCTTTACACCTACAAATGAGATATAATAAAATACAAAGCAAATCCAATCCACTGAAACTGTATACAAGGCAATACTTAAAGGCCTATAAATGTATTTATGCATATGCAGAACTGTAGTTAAATTACATTAACTATTAATAAAATTGTTATTTAGGATATTAAATGTTTAACTGAATTAGATAAATATTTTTCGTATAACATTTTATTTTCTTTCAAGCACATATAAGTATATAAAAATGATAAGTTTCCGCAAGTTATTGTACAAACTTATCTCTTGCATAATGGATATGCCCTGATAGGTTTCGTAAGTGATTGATAGAGGCCACAGTGAGCACTCAAGCTAATGTTATGTTATTAAACACTAAGTTTTTGCTTTTAATATGGTTTTTACGTTTTAAACTTATTAATTTATAAAAAACATATCTTTTTATTTATTAATATTTTTTTATTTAAGCGGTATTCTGTATTGATGATACTTCTGTAGAGAAAAAAGAAAACAAAAGCTTATCAAGTATTTATTCAACAGATTATAATATGAATAAATCAATAAAAGAGATTGATTATTATTAATTAAAAAATACCTCACATTTTGGGTTGCCATATTTAATATTTATAAATATTTATAAATACTCGTATTTGCTGTAAAGCACTCGAAATGGAACAAAAGAATAAAATTAAATCACAAATAATTTTTTTTTAAAATAAATATTTTTAAAATAAAATAACTATTATATCCGAATACAATGTAGTTAACGAGAATGCTCCCTATCAAAAGTATATATCCATTAAAATAAATCAGTAGTCATGCGATGACGGATCGGCGAGCTTTGTTGTGCTAATGCGCGAACATTGTCGACTGAAAAGTTTCTATTTTTGAAAGTATACACCAATTTACTTTTAATACCTTTGGGAGTCTGTTTCTATTATTGATTAAATCATTTATATTTTAATGTATAATTAGATTAAGCTCAGTTGTACCTACCTACTTTTGATATAGTAACACTCTTTACTTACTTTTACTTCTAATACTTTCTTCATATTAATGATAATATTATAACAATAAGAAAAAAAGAAATCGAAGTCATAGAATTGGGTTAATTCTATATTATCATAATTCATAATACCTATAAGTTGTATTATTTGAGAATGTTGATTTTTTAGATTTTAAGGAGGTATACTAAATATACTGTATAAATACCAATTAATTTAACACACAAAACACTAAATATGTAATGTATTATATAATAACATTAGTTAATTCAACACCGATGTCAAAAGTGAATCAATAAAAATAATGGAAAACATCTGTTAACCCCATCCCAGTAGCATTACCATAACATTTATGGGAAGAAAGGAAAATAATAGCACTTGTGCGACTGGGGTCAATTTTTGTCCCCCGATGAAATGCGACAATCTAAATGACGTGTAACATATACGTGACCGACGTGACCCTTGGCAGTGGATACATAGAGTACGATAGAATGGAAACAAAAAGCATTAAGTTTTCAATGATAATATTGTCATCATTATTTTTACATTAGGTATAATTCGAAAGAATAAGCCTAATAAATACAAAAAAAAAGAAAACTAAGGTAGTTTTTTATCCGTTGCTATTTTATTATTGATTTACGAGTAGGTAATATAGGTATTTCAGGAAGCTTCGACCTTCGTTCTTATCGCTATTGTATTATTTTAAAAATTTAGTTACTATGTGTAATTCAGTTAACAATTTAATTTCATATGATTTTCCAGGACGGGAACTCAAGAGTTTGCTAGTTATGTTCTGCAATAATTTATAATATACCTACAATCTTGGGCAATTCGTATTAAATCAGTAAAACACTAAGGTTTTTAAATTTACTGACAGTTCAGAAATAAACAGTGCAACCGTATGTATTATCCACAAGGGACAATCAGTCCCTCAAACAAGGGTTCTATAGTGGAATTGGAATTCCTAGTAGACTTGAGTTACGAGAGATTGTAATAGTTTACTTCATGACTTCTTGTATATAGCAATTTATAATTTTCACAACGAAAATAGATTTTTAACATTGATATGTTGGTTAGGTGTAATTTACACTAGGGAGACTAATATCTCACGGAAAGCGCCTAACTTGATTTGTAAGCATATTCAAAGAACGCTATTGATACTTATGAGTGTGGTCTGGTATAACACAGGTTTAGAAGAAAAATCACTACTCTACTATATAGATAACTTATAATAACGAGAGTATAGCATTAGCATATGAAATTAGCCTCCAAATAATGATAAAGAAATGACTTAACCCTAAAATTTCGCTTAAAAGATCTTCAAATCTGATCATTATTCTAATATCTAAGTCAGTGAGTGTTGCATGCATTTGCAGTTTACGTCAATAATATTACAATACGATGCCATTTTGGTCCTTATACTGAATAGAAATAAGGATTTCGGATAATGCTTACAAATTGTATTGTAGCATTAAGCCGTGACGCCAAATATCAGCTTGTGGACCGGATGACCTATTAAAATAATCGCGGCAATTCAATAAACAACCACTATATGTTGTTGGTAACATTTAGGGGAAATGTAGTATTTTGAGGCATCTTGATAGTTTTACTGTGTTCAATTTTTTTTATAATATCATATAAAGTTTGATAATGATATTTTCCTCAAATAAAGAAATAATTATTCATCATTTTTCGGTAGCTGAAAGTGTATTGTACATGTCCCATTTAAAAAATGTTAAATAGAACCTTTATTATAGTCTATATCTTACCCAATCTAGTGAGGGTAAATATTTTGACATCATTGTTTTTAATGAAATCAGGTTTTTTTTAATAGAAGCTCTATACTCGGAATTTTAATTCGATTCCAGATTTGACAGTTGCAGTGTTGCAACGTTATGACAAGTACTAAATAGTGACGTTGTGAAATTATTCGATACGGAAATGGAATATTTCCGGATCGATTCCTCTCGTTTATAGTAGTATATCTAAACAACTAATACTTTAATAGAAACTAAGTATATCAGGAAATTAAATATTTCTGAACGGATAATTAAATTAAACTTTAACAAAAACCCAACAAAATAACAAAATATCGATGCGCAATGAAACAATATTCGTGCAGTCAGACTGGGATAATGAACTATGAAACCGAATGACAAAATAAACAAAATGGCGATAGCTGCACGAGCACGCACTGGTTGCCAATACAGAAAACTATCTATCTAGTCTCTTTTATTATAAGTTATGTTTTTAATATAAAAAACAAAAATATTAACTTTTTATAAAATAAAGCAATGGTTACTAATTAATAAATAATTATTACGAATAATTATGTATTTAATTAAATAAAAATCAATAATTTAGTCTTTAATTGGCACACTAATATTATGATTACATAAACATAAATCGCGATTGTTTATCGATTTTTGTGGTCATCACTACACTCTTATATGTGGTATCATTATTTCACAAAATGACATTAGCTAATGTCAAATGTGGAATCGAATTATAATTCCGGGTATAGTGGAGAGATTTCTAAAATTATTAGTGAAACTATCTGTTCGGATTTGATCGTGGATTTATTTTGATTTTTGGTTCCAGACCAATAATTTTTTGACGTTTCAATAAAATCCGAAAAGATAGTTTTATTTATAATTTAATATATCCGCGTAAATCTATGAAAGTATTATATTTCTTATATTAAAAAAGTATTTATTGTTTAGAATTCTACTCAACAGGTTATTATTACTCATAGTTTCAAGTGTAGCCGTGGGCGTAGCTAAGGTAAAAAGTATCAAAGCATGTAGGTCGCAGTAATGACATGTTCAACTGAATTCGCGGGCTACCTGTTTTACGCCGTAGGATACGTTTTATTTTGTCTGGACTTAGGGCATGATTTGCACGCTAGCTCGCATTAAGTCAACCTTAAAATATTAAATTACAAAGTTTTCCTTATGTAAGATATGTATTTAATATTTTGTATCTAAAGGATCGAAGAACTTAGTTTACTAAAACAGTTATTAGGTGTAACTTATGGATTGAGTGAATTCATAAAAATAAAAATATATGTGTACAAAAAAACCAATCGTATAGATTCCTACTTTTCTTATTGAAATTGATAAAATAATTAATAATAATAATATTCTCCGACCGATTCCGGCCACGGCGGCTAAACTCATTGAGACTGCGCAGGAGATATTATAGTGCACAAGTGTACGTGCAGACTGCAGACTCAAGTCTATTACACTAGTATTTCTATCACTCTCATACTCCGCTGGGACGACTGTTCCACGACCACGACACTTCACGACCAGTGAGAGCTGAGGCACAGGACCGACGACTTTACGTGCACTCCGAGGCACGGGGGTGACACACCGTCAACTTCCCAACTCCGGGCGGTTACTGAGGTTTACTAAACAGAAAGACTCAATAACTAAATTTAAACCGGACTGGAAGTCGAACCCAGGACCTCTCGATGTTTGACCGTACATACACCACCGAGGCAGTTTCACACACCCATTCAGATGAAACTAACATGAAAATCTAAGTTTAAATTATGTTAAAACATGATGTAATAGATAAAAATGATGTAATAGATACATATATCAATTTCTATCTATAACTATATAGATAGAAATTGATATATGTACCAACACGTACAACGTACATAAAACTCAAAGTATGTAAAATAAACCTTGCCTTGTCTTTGCCTTTTCGATTCGATCTGCGAATCTTAATCGTGAACACAGATTTTAAAATCCCTTTAAACTTACTTAGCTAACCTAAAGTATCTGTGTTTCGTAACAGATGCTTGATACATTACTTTGAAACTAAAAATGTAAATAAATATTGTATGGGCATAGAAGATCCGACCGTTTTATCAGAATAATTAAAGGACGAAAGCTAATAAAAGAAAATTGCTAAATAATGTGACAATAAAGCTTGTTCGCAGTAAGTCACTTAACGTCTCCGGAGACAGCAGTTAAATGAGGACTCCAGTAACTGTAAACAAACGACGGCTTGTAAATCATTCACGAAAGGCGCTAAGAATTAATATCAGTTCTCTTCGTCTCCGGAATATCACTGCGCGATTGCATCATAGATTAACTTTCAGATACGGCATGGAAAAAGTTTAAATTAGTTTTCTTTAATATACGCTTACATCTGTTTAGTGTTTTTTAAAACAATAAAAGAAAAAAATCTATCAAATCAAAACTCATATTATTATCTTAATTTAATGAAGTAATAATTGTAGTTTTCATACTACTTTAAAATCGACAGTTCTTTCTGACCGATTTTGGCCTTAGTGGACAATCTCACAATCTTACTTAACCAGCCAGATGCGTAGAAGATCTTATATTTTAGAAGTGTATGCGGCGATACTAGTGCACTCTCTACTAATTTTCCTCTCAAAATCCATCGACACGGCCGCTGTGAATTAAGACGAAGAACCGCTGTCTTTACATGCTGCAAAAGAATGCGACACCGCTATCTTCTGGGCTACTACTGAGAATGACTTTAAACAATCGAACCCAGGACCTCTGGAACTGCAATCGTGCATACTAGTCATTAGACCACCGGGACAAAAATAGTACAATATTCTAAAATAAACCAATGAACAAGTTTTATTTGTTATATAAAGTTGTTTCATTTGTTGCCTACTCTATGTCAATCTCTCAAGAGAACCTAATTTGGCTCGCGACAACCGAGCGATTAAATTTTAATATTTGAAAAGAGTAGATCCGAGACGATTGCAAGGGTGTCGTTTTTACGTTTGTATTTCGTTGCAATTCATTTTTATGTGGATAATTTACAATAGAATAGAACTGTGGTATAAGACTGTTCATTTTAAAAAATTTGAATAAACTTTATAATAGTAGTAGTTCAGCTCTTTTAGCATCCAGCAGGCCTGCTGGATGCTAAAACTGCTACGGACTTCTCGTAGGCTAAGTTTTCTCACTTTACTGGACTTAATGGAGTATAGTTTATTCTTTCAGTTTCAGACATACAGGATACCTAAAGTTGTCTTCCTCTACCATATAAAGGTTTAAAATCACTTCACTAGGTTGGAAAAGCGAGTGCACTACTACTGGGTTGTCATTGGCTATTATAAATTTAGCGTGAGTGAAGCCGCGGGTACCGCTAGCAGTAACGCTTAGTTCCATAATATGTAGTGATATGCTGATAATATTAAAATGAAATTAGCAGACGATTTAACTATTGTGTAGTTTTTAATAATATTTGCAATCCTGAATTCATCGTTTTTATTTATTTCCCGCTTAGTTAAAAAAGTTGAAAGTGAAGCTTTATATAATATCAAATTGTTATTAATTCCTTCCCTACCTTTTCATTTTATTCTTTAAGGGCTCTTAATTTATTTCATGTAGGTAGTGTACACCTAATACTAAGATTCCTATGTATCTGAGTGTCATAATTTTTTTACAATTAATCAATGTAGGTCACTAAAAGATGGTGTATACTAAAAGGTGGAGAGATGTTTAAAAATTTCTAAATATAAAAATATTATTACACAATCTGTTTAATATGGTTTAAAAATAGTTTACATGTAAGTACAATTTTGACGACCTAGATATTGTTAGATAATTAATCATTCTTTATATAATAAATAAAATACAAAGATGCTCTTTGATCTTTTCAATATCCACTATGAAGAGTAATCCACAAAGCTTTGTTGTTTTTCAAAGTGTATCTTAAAAATATGTATGTTAAGAGAAATTTGATTGAGTTCGTGTATAAATTTGTGTGTGCCACTTCTTATTTTTAGGCTAATGTAATTAAATATGGATATTAAATCATTTATAATAGAGTTTACCGAGTTAAAATAAAAAAAAACAATATTTAATTTTATATGATTTTACTGAAGTGCATCAGTGGTGGCTAGCATGTACGGTCATATATCGAGTGGTCCTGGATTCGAGTCCCGGGTTGGGCCAAGTTAGTTATTGAGTCTTTCGGTGTAGTAAGCCTCAGTAGCAGAGTTGGGAAGTTGGCGGAGGCCGAATCTAATAATTTGGAATTGTGTATGTCTGTCTGGGAACGCATCATCTGAAAAACAATGAACAGATTTTGTTGAAATTTCGTATAATAATAACTGGTTATCCGGGTCAACATTTAGGATATAGATCCGCTAAGAAATATTTATTTTATGTGAGGTATATTATTATTTTTAAACGGCGAAAATAGTGTTAAAATATACATTTTTATTGCAGTATTATTTTAACTTAATATTTATTATCAATTATTCAATGTAACTCGTATTAGGGTATTTTAATAATTTTGTTTTTTAAGAGGCGAAGGGGTTTCAGGCATTATTAGATCAAAACAGATCCCAAGTATAACGAGATTGGTTTCTAATTATCTAATAATATTATAAAGATAAATATAGCCTATACAGGACGACATGCTTTAAAATCTGTCCGCCATGTCTCTCCCGATCGATACACCTACTGCTAAGTTAAAATTTGAATTTTATAAAATATGTTTTAAGTTAATTTATTTTATAATGGAGAATATAATACATAATAAGTTAGGTATATTTAAAACAAAATATTACAACACATCTTAATAAATAAATAACTTACTAAAATGAAGTAGAAAAATAATCCTTTATTCCAGTATAGAATTATTCTTTAAGTGAGACTTAAGCCTTCGTTCTTCGACTTCGTGTCAGGATAGTAACATAGATAAACGTTGAGTTATGATTTTTTTTTTATTTCGGTCGAATAAAATCATCGAAAATCTATTATAGGCCATAAATTAATATTCATATTTCATAACCGCTTGGTACTGTGTTAAGATATCTAGGGTGATTGTTGTTATGTTTTTCTATACATATCAATGCAAATTATCTTTAAAATATACTTAATTATCAAGTAGGTATATCATGATGGCAATGATCAAGTTGATATTAAAATATAATACTATTAACTACATTTATTTCTTCATAGTATATCTTAGGAACGCTACGCTTTGTCTGTGTTGCAAGGTTCACAGATTTGACCCAGCCATGTCGTCGGTCGCTCGGATCGATACAGCCTCTGCACTTGAGCTTTTTGTCCCCCCTCCACTGTCCCCCCAGTGTCCCCCCGCCGGGGTATTACGGTTTTTACGTTGCTATGTGTGTGTTAGTGTTTTGAGTTAGGTTCCATTTGGAATTGCGACTCGAGGTTATTTTACTGCTTTTGTTTGTATAGAACTACTTTTATATTAGTCACTTTATAAGGCATACTTTTGATTGTAAATATATGGTGATGAAAGGGTGTACATCTTAATATCATATTGTATATACTTTTAACATAGCTTTTTCCACAAAGCTGCTACGCTTTTCCTTAAACCGCCCACATTAAATTATTATATATTCAGACCACTTGAAACTACGTGTCCAATTACGTTGCTATAAAAAATCGAGAACGTATTGTGATTGGTGTAAAATGTCGCATTGGGCGTGGCTTAAGGCTTTGTCGCCAATGGGCGTGGTCTAGATGTCACTGTGTCGCAGTAAAAAGCCTCCAAGGGCGGATAGAAATGTAAGATTCAGTTATACGTATAAGCTTATATAAGTTGTAAACGCTCTATGTGGTGTATTTTTCATTTTCCTTTACGAATTAGCTTTCATATATTAACTTATACCTACCTATTAATATTATAATAATAATTTCAAGTTACTATACTAGCATCAATGAAACCCTCTTCTTAACTTTACTTTTAGTAAGACAAAGAAAAATATTTTAAAAACTATATAGGTACATATTATATAGTACGTATTACGATAAAATATTGTTGTAAAAGCTTCATAACTGTCTACACTGAAAATGTTTTATAAACATTTTGGAAAGACAAAAGAAAACAGTAAGAAATTCACTAATTTTATTATTCATTATGCTACATGCAAACGTTTCATCTGCCAACATTTATTTTCATAAGGCAAGTCCATATTCTCGTAATATCGTTGTCTTCGTCCCCGCCGCCCTCCCAGTCGGGAGGGACATTCTCCTTTACAACGGCCTTTGTTGAACTCGAGAAAAACTGCTTGGCTTATCGACTTTTATGGACAGGGTATTTAGGTCAAATTCAGAACAAAAAATTTCTTATGTCTTTTTCTTATGTTGTTGTTTCATTTATTTTAATTTTTTTGTTATAGTCATGTTTTTTCTTTTTATATTTTTTTCAAAGGCTTTTATGTTGAGTTTGATTTGATTAACTGTTTGGTTGCTTATTGGCAAATATTCGGTTGAATAAGGATACAACAATAGATAACTAATGTCAATTATGTATGTAATATGATTAGTATTTTGATTTACTTATTAAGGCATAACGTACAACCAAAAACATATGAATTATTAGCGCTTTGCTACGCCTGGGTCGGTCTTATGTCTCCTCCGAATGTGTCACCTTGAAGGTCTAACTCTAATTATTGTGTATATTTTTAAGCTCAAGATCAAGCGGCATGGTTATGCAGTATGCACTATTGACGCCTCTGCCTCACTTATGGGCTTATATAGGAGAATAAGTAATAAAGTACCTAATTTTCACTAAAGTGAACAGGTAAAGTTCACTACAATACAGTTCTAAAACCTCAGAAATTTAAACCGTATACGCGACATTAAACATTTAAGACAATTCTAATCTTGTTAGTTTCAATATTGTTTTCTTTATTACCTTTAAAAATCGTAATTTTTAAATGCAATTCATCAAATTAAAAATAGCAGTTATTAAATAATGGCAAGCTTTTATCAAGAAAATGAACTTCAGAGAATAACTTTAGAAATACCATCACAGCACCGTATCATTGTTTAGCAGCAACATCTCAATTTAATGGCAATATTCTACTTAACCCTTAAAAGTACGCGGGCGCGCGCCTATTCATTTAAACACGCCCCGAACCATTGAGCCACCTACACTTAAATTGTATATTTTTGCATTATGTAAGCAGCGTATTTCTTTTTGATAAAAACATCCATTCACTGACGATACATTTATTAAAACGTATACATGTCGAGACTTTATTCAAAGCTGAGTGGGTCGTTGTAGCTCAATCTCAATTAAAGTGCTCTGTCGGTGCGGCTTGAAAGAGCCCTATTCAGGGAGATTTCAAACAAATTCTTGTATAGAAGAGATAAAAACTAAGACGGCTCAACGCTTATTCAGCTTTTTGTATATTTTTGATAAAATTTTAATTTTTAATTTCATTTCACTGCAACCTAGTTCGGAATTTCGAAGGGTTATGGTTTCGTATTTGTATTGGAGTGATGTAAATTTAAAATGCCTTTTTTACGTCATATGTAAATTGTTACACCATTTCTGAACGATCCAACTATATACTATATATGAAATCATTGAAATTATGCATGGTTATAACGTATTAGGCAATGGCATATAATAAGCGATGTTGCTCGCAGCTCTTCTTGGAAAGCTTGTGACCGTCCGCGTTGATTCTAGGTCTGCGTCGTATCATGAGCGTGACAAATCCCTATATTACATCTTCTCTACGTTTATCTCGTCAACTTTCACTACAAGGTATTACGTATGCTAATTTACTGAGGTTTGCTTTGGAACTTGTTTCAAAGTTTTGCTGATTTATTGTACACGTTAAATCATTTAAATGTTCTTTACTTATTTAAAATTATTAGGATATCTATTTAAAGAAGGTTATGAAGTCTTTTTTAAGTTAAATAAGTATGTTTCTTAATTAAGTTGTAGTAATATTTATATAGCTTATGGCCATGAGGTACCTTTGAAAATTATATTTCGTAATTACAGACAGACTAAAAGTAAATATTTTCTATTATTTAGTTTGATGTAACATATTGGTATAGCTGGTATGGTTATGTAACAATACTTCAATTCTCAAAATAAGGTATAGTTAATGTTGTGACAATATAAGAGAACCATAATATTTTGAACTTTCTTTTTATTTATAATACCTAAATAATGATCAGTATACCTAACTAGGTATACTGATTTTAGTATAATCCTGCTAGTTATTTTAAGCTAGACAAGAAGCCTCTGGAGTTCAGTAACTAAAAATTAATACTCTAAAATACTACTGAAATATCTTAATAGAAACATGAATTTTAATAAAGCAAAAGGCTTGCGACCCTTGACTCCAAGACGTCTATAACACGAAGATGCAGATCAATACACAGTATCCTTCCAACATTGTTCGCTAATTGGCGAAGAAAAATTAATTTCAAAAGGGTTCCCCGTTCGAAACGAGCCCCAGCGGGCCGTTATTAGGGGTAACAGAAAGAGTGAACCGTAGAGCACACTCGAATAATTGAACATTGTACACAAAAATATGCAAATTAGTTTTAGCCCCGTGAAAATTAACTTTTTCATTATGAATTATGTCCTTGATGGTGTCTTCTAGATGTCTTCAGGGAGTTTTTCCAGATTTTATAGCCATCTCTTATAGGCCTCGTGGTAATTTAAAATATTTACCATAAAAACTGAAAGCTAATAAAGGGTTAACAGTTTTAAAAAAGTATGGTTTTTTAGAGTAAAATTGAGCAATAATATTTTTTATAGTCTTATTATTATTATATACGGTATTTTAAATTAGTATTATATTGTTGTAAAGATTATATTTTCATTTAGTAATAAAAGCATTTAAGAAATATGCGTTTTGCTTAAGACTCATTGCTCTACAATGACAAATATAGTGCGAAATAATAATTTAATGATTTTGTCGCCCACAAAATTTTCTCACGCTCTGACTCATGGCTTGATTCTCTGTCCGAATATGCACATCCTTCGTATAAATCATAGTACTCAAGTCTCAGATACTCGCCATGCATTAATCGTGGCAATTTTGCAAGTGGGCGGGGGATAAACTTTGGTTTGTTCTTAAATGGCATCAATCTAAAATTTAAATTATTTGGTATTTAAAAAAAAAACATACTTGTATGAGGCAAGTAGCCATTGCGAGTCTATCTTGATAAGTGATAAGTAACTATAAGTATGTATGCATGTATGTAAAAGTAAAAATCGTTGATTTGTAATGGAACGCTGAACTTAGTTAGAGACCCAGGGATGGGTATAGAAATTGACATGAGAAATGAATTTTAAATTGACAAATAAAATTTTAAATTATTGATTTGATCCACTATAAGTATACTCATATTATGTACCGCGTATGTAAAAATATAACATTATAATAACAATAATTTTACTTTTTGTTTGTTAGAGAACAAATTGTTCTCGATTAATTTAAAAGCACCATTATAGAACAGACTATGTGAATATATCGCATCACTAAATGGTTCATAATTGTACCCTACGACAAGATCCTACGACTCGAAATGTATGGGACCGTTCAAAGCGTTATTTATGACGTGGAAGCGATGAGTGAATGAATGGCTTACATACAATTGAGCTGTTAACACTTAAGATGGAAAGTCTGATTCAAAACTCCTTGTGGTTTATTGTCTGTATGTAATGGATTGATTGTTTATGTTTGTTTACATACTAATTTTTGTCTTTGAGACTGTATGTATTTAAAAGAAGTTTAGATATTTTCTCTTTTTTCTTGATTTATACAAATGAAATTATAAGATTTTTAAGTAAAATGAGTATCCTACAATTTTATGCATCTATAAATATCCATACAGATAAATCAAATTGAATTGTCTGTTTGTAGTTTAAAAATAACAGCTTTTCACTAAACGTATGTAATTAAATATGTAGGTATAATAAAAAAATCTAAAATACGTACGTACGTCGCGTCGTACTGATAAAACTAAAATTGTCCTACTTAATTAAGGATGGGAGTCTGATATAAGGACTGAAAAATACCACATATTTGTTTTTTATTTAAATTATAAATTTGTAAACATACAAAATAAAAGAATACATCAAATGAATAAATTCCAACTGTAAAAATATAATTGATTTGGACCCTATCGATAACAATGACTATTTCAATAAGATTTTCTAAAAAAATATATAATGTATAGTTTTGATTGAGTAATAATTTTACTATAGGTACCAATGTAACAGGTAGGAATTAACAGAATGTACAACGTAAAGAAAGGAATTTAAATGAATACGAAAATGTAGAGGTCTGCGTTAATATGGGGCTTTGTTTGAACTTCGACGCTGACTCTAAACATGTGAAAGGATGCACACGCTTCGGTTGTAATCCAGCCAATACAACGTCGAGATAAATAAAACGGACAGGGTACTTAGGCTTTAGATATTGTTAGAAAACTAGTGATTTACCCTGACATGTCTCGTCCTAGTAATAGCGTAGCCTATGTATTTATACTTTTTCTGATCATTTAATGATGTGATCGTGAATTTAAGATAGTCTTCATTCCTCAATGAAAATTTTTAACTTATCATCTATAACTATAGATACATGTGAAAAGATAAGTTGATATATGCATTATGGTAAGCACCTACTTACATTTAGGATTTCGTAGTAATATTTTACATAGTGTGTTTAGAGTTTAGTAGCTAAATGTAGAAAGACATTTTTATAATTTCCTCATTTTGATCTGTCCGTATGTTATAGACTCGGGCACTATTGGAGCTAGGAGATTTTGTTCTAAGTAGTTGTATTTCTAAGTACATATTTTATTTTACGAATAGTAATTTAAAAAAATACGCGTGTTCAAACATAAGTGCTCAGTAGCCTGTACTATGGATCTCTCATCATGGGAGTCAGAATCGAGCTTTTTTCCATTTTTTTAATATTAGCAATAAATTCATTGAAAGTGAATTAAAACATATAGATAACTATAACATTCTTTGGTATGATTCTTTAAAGTTAAGCTAATGAAAGCGTAGCGTAACCAACTTACGAGTACTAATAATAATTATTAATGCGAATGTTACAGGCAGACAAATGTGAGTGAAGTATAATATAAAATATATTATGAGCAAAAACAAGTTTTTAGTACCTAATAAATAGATAATATTAACAAGCATGTCCACATGAGTTTAATTTCGCAGTTCTTAAAAATCGATAGCGAGCGATGCGATGGTTAGTGGAGCGATTTTAGAAACAACTAGTAAGTTCAGTCACCTTAAATGATATTAGCTCGTAGTTTCACCTTTTAATGATTACTTGAAAATGTTGTAAGCTATTTCAAAAATCTAAATATGTCGTTACTTAAGATTTTTCTGATGTAAAATTATATTATTACCTTTTTTTTTAAACAATAGATTTTTCATACTGAAGACAAAAAGTTTATATTTTAAAGTTTCTGCTTCGGTGGTAAAGTGGCTAGCATTTACAGTCATACATCGAGAGGTCCTGGGTTCGAATCCCAGGTCGGGCCAAGTTTAGATATTGTGTGTGTCACGCCCGTGCATCGGAGAACACGTAAAGCCGTCGGTCCTGCGCCTTAGCTCTCACTGGTCGTGGCGAGTAGTCGTCCCACCAGAGTATGAGAGTGATAGGAATAGAGAGTGCACTTGTGTCTGCGCGTACACTTGTGCACTATAATATCTCCTGCGCAGTTGGCCAGTCTCAATGAGATTGGCCGCCATGGCCGGAATCAGTCGGAGAACATTACATTGTAAAGTGTAAAGTGATGATGAAGTACAATACGCATATGAATGACTAAAAGAAGAGGGTTAAAACGTTTTGACAATATTTATGCTAGCTATAATTTTTATAATTTTTGTCTATCTGTCTAGGACCACATAACGAAATTTCACTGGATAGATGATGATAAAATGAACTCTACGAAAACTATCAGAGCGAGGGCGAGTCGCTAGTGAATAAAATAAACTTATACGTTTGGAATTCATTAGCTTCATCACTAATTATATAAAAAACAGATCCTATGAAACTATGTTAGAAATTATGTAGATTCCAACATTTCGTATCAACATCGTCCGTATGCGTTTATTTAGTAGGGGAAAACAGCTAAATGTAACTTGTAATTTTCACTGAAATAAAAACGACTGGTCACTAATAGGAAAAGTCTCCGCCACCATTAAGCACTGCCCCGTGGGAATGAATCACATGTTTTATTCACCTTACTTTTACCGTTCACTTATCTTAAGAATGATAGAGTATGTGGACTCATTTATATGAATAATTAGATTTCAAGCGCAAAATTTATTTCATTTTAAAGGTGGTGTATGTATAATGGTGTCCATATAAAAAAATTGTACTGACCATAGGTATTTATTTATGAAATAACTCTAAAAAAATTAAAAAGTTATTATGAGCTTTAATTTCAATAACGCCAACAAAAATAGGTGTGGTACATTTTCTTATAATAAAAACATAATTTATAACATTTTTGTCTGTACCAGTTAAAATGAACAACAAGAAGGAACAAACCCGAGCAAAACAAGGGTGAGTTAGCAGTAGTTTACAGCTTTATTTTGCTCTTTGTGTTAAATATACATATTATATAAAAATTTTCTTTATGATAGTATACGACATTATATGACTATAAAAGGTATTATGTATAATTAAAGCATTGCATTCAGCATTTTTCTACCATATAATACTTAAATCGACGAAACATTTGACTTAGTTTGTAGTGATCCTTCTGGTTGTGCTAGCGGTCGCAGGTTCGAGCCCATTCATTTGACGAGCTCGAATGTTTGCACTCGAGTTATGGGTGCTTATATTTATAATACGTATTGGTCTAAGAGCCGGTGGAAGATCGACCTTCACCGATCTGATAACCAGATGAGACATATTTTTTATCAAATATAATTTATAAACAAATATGCCTATAATTACTTGCCTATCTGAAAGTGCTCATGGCTATTTTTAATTAAATTAATTTTAATCAATTTTTTTTTCATCACTTTCATTCTTTTGATAACCAAATGAATTTTATTTCACTGTTAGTTTTTAACACACAGAATATGCCTCAGTAGGCTTCCTACCCATTTTTGTGTATAGCTACCTGGCAAGCCGATGTGAACAGGTAAGTCAATATAGGTGACTCCATCGTTCTGCTAACTTATCGAAAGTTATATCAAATTTTAGATCATTTTATTACAAAATCAGTCATATAGAATTGCCTGCAAAAAATCATACTTAAAGCACTGTTGCCTAGCTAAAAATAGCCATGAGCACTTTCAGATAGGCAAGTAATTATAGGCATATTTGTTTATAAATTATATTCGATAAAAAATATGTCTCATCTGGTTATCAGATCGGTGAAGGTCGATCTTCCACGTCTCCTCTACTATATGTATTTAAAGTTATATATGTAGTGTATCAACTATATTAAAAAATACTATTTGTTTACTTTGTTAATGAGTTTACAAAATCTGTCCTCGATTTAACATTCACCACTATTAATAGATCTGAGGGTAAATAAACAGTAATCACGAGACGTTATTACGCTGGACAAACACTGCCCAACCCTTTGACACGGTTTAAATAAACACCAGAATTATTCCCATTTAATGCTCTTTGAGTTACGAAAATTGAAACGGATTTTAAATAACGTTCCTTATCAAACGCTGATATTTTTTTAAGCTTTGACCTAAAGCAAGGATTTGAATTTATTTTCAGGCTTAAAGATAATATTTATTCAAGAAATGGAACGTCGCAAATGATTTAAGTTTTCAATTAAACTGATACAGTTCAAATATATATTTAAGCTTCTTCATATAAAATTGTATCTTTTTTAGGATACGTTTGTCTTTCATTAATTTATATAATGTTTTTAAATAAGTTATTATATTTAATTTTCAAACTATTAAACCGCAATTAGGTGTTAAAAGTTTTTGTACCACAATTTTAGTAAGCAAATGCAAAGTTTTATAAGTTCATCAAAAAATTGCAAACTAAGTAAAATTTACCGTTTCAAGTTAAACGTCACCAAAGCATACAAACGTAGAGACGATGGATCTCTTTTTAGAGACTTATTGAAACGTTTATGCTAATATTTAGTCGAAAAACGGTCTACTTTTTGTATGTAGGTACATCATTTTTATAGAAGAAATAAACTTAATTTACTTAAAATAGAAGCTTTCCCTACTTTTACTACTTTTATATACTTCTATAGTTAATAATACACGAATATCACTTTCAACATATATTTTAATACGACTCGTTATTCAAATTCCATAGCAATTCATTATTAGTGTAATTCTCACCGCGGTCACAATTTACGTTGAGCATAAAAAAACAATTTCGGTGAACGCCACAAAGCAGGTCTAACATAGGGTCGTAATATCAATTTGCCTCTCATCCATATATTCATGATGCGTCGGCAGGTCATATAATTTATATCAGAAAGGAAACAATAGTATTCACGAACGATTTGGTTAGGAAATTCAGCGTTCTGGCTAGCGGCATTATGCATGCCAGTTATATGCCACTCTGGGGGGCAGTTACTTATGCCAGCGTCTTTTTAACCGCATAACTTAGAGGTGAGTGGAACAGGGTTGTAACTTGTAGCTTGGAAAGGAAGAACTAGGTTTATTTATCTGTTGTGCTAATTTCGTTTAGAAATTTTAGTTTTTGTCGGGCTACTATACGTTATTTGATTTAATTATTCAATGTAATTAAATTGGTATGAGAAGGGCGTTTTGGAAATACGAGTATACTTAACCAATATCTAGTATGGAGGAGATACTATCTGGTATAAGAGAAAATCATTAAATCTGACTGCATGTTGCACTGCATGACTGCAATTGAAAATAAAGACCTACAAGATGACCATATATGTAGATAAAAATATATAATTATGGTATTCTAATAGTTGTTAGTACTAATAATAATTTTATAATATGATTAGAGATTTAATTTTTTGAAATATATTTAACACGTATACATACAGTATAATTTCACGTTTTCTAACATTTTGATCAAATGATGTATTTATTATGTTAATAATTCAATATTTACTTCACTTTATTATATTTTTTTTCACTAAATATATTTCTTATGATGTCAATTTATTGTAAGTTGCACTATTGTTCTTATCAACATTTTCCAAAATATTTTTGCGACATAGATTCTGTCAGGTCGTTATTGCGCCTCACGTGCTACGTGTTATGTGCGACAATATGCACAACCTTTATTTATTTTCATGAAAAACAAATCCTTTGTGGCCTTTTCTCACAAAAGCATAAGTATTAGTTATTGATTAAAAAAATGTCGAATTCCTGTACAGTGTTATAAGCAATACGAAGTTTGATTTGAAAAAAAAGACTTTTATCGATTTTGTACTTTAATTTGTTACTGAAATGAAATTTAAAGGTAAATTAAGCTGTACCTACTGGTTAAAAAAAATAAACATTGATACATCAAACGTTTTACATACTGTACCTACTGACTTCATTTCTTCAATACTATAGTACGAAATATAAACGTATCTTATAAAAGTATACCTTTTACCTAAATTATAGAAGATTTATTTCTCTCCTTTCCCAATACCCGTGATCTGCATATATTTTAGTTAGTTCGTCTCGGGAGGCGTCTAATTCGGCGGATTCGACCTCGGCATATATAAGGTTGAATCGACCACAAAACCGATAGTTTAAGAATACTCGGACGAATAAATTAAACAGCACTAGCTGCCGTGCAGATTTCCCTAATGGTTGCCTCCTATGGATACAGTGACTGAAGCATCTTGAGACTTGCTCATTTGTGAGCAATAAATTTAATTTCTTATCACATCTTATTTCATAGATATGACATGACCTGTGTAACGTATGTGCTGCTTATGCATACATAATCATTAAAAAAAATACGCTTTAAATTATACAAAATAAACCTCGTAAAAATGGAGATACCCTACTTTATTCCTGTCCTTTAAACACTTTCAGTGCCTGCTCACTAGTTCAACAATTTTTTGAACACATTAAAATTGATTAAACTAAATCAATTTTTAATAATATGAACTATTTAAATGTCCCTTAAATTATAAGCGCACTGCGCCAGTATCAAAATCGTTAATTCTTCTTAACAAGACAGGTTGCGTCCGCATCCAAAGACAAGACGCATGGCCGGTACAGATCGCCTCCTCTGGGGAACCTTATTCGACCACTAGCAATATATTTATACGTATAAATATCGTATATCGTAAAATTTTATGTTTTTGTTTAGTTATGGTATTGAGTATACAAGCATTACCTACATTATATTAGGATGACATTAATGAATCTTTATACATATGTAAGGTAAGAAAAAAAATTGTATCCCACTTGATTTTTCAATATTGTAGAGCACATACTCGTATTTCAATGATAGTATTTTTTATTTTATTATTGTCGATGTCCAAGATAATACCAACATCTACGCAGGAAGTAAGGTACCGTTATTTTTCTTTAGTGTTGCCATATTATAGTTGTAGTCCAAACATTTCATAGTACTTTTAAGTGTTCACAGTACACTTTTTTTTAAATATCCCATATAAAACTATACTCTATAAAGCTAAATCTTTTTGAAAACAAATAGAGTATAAATCATAAGAAAACCATCGACACTAATTAAAAAATCTACTAAAAAGTATAAGGAAAGAAATAACCCCCTAATAGCTTTTATGGGCTAACACACCACGTCGTTCCATTTACCAAATTGAGTGAAATATACGTCCCTAAACACCGCGAGAGACATTAAAAAACGCCTTCCAAACTTTTAATATTCTAATAAGACTTTGATTTAATTTCCTTTTATCGTTATTTATGTAAGAATGAACGGTAAAAAGGCGATAAGTCCGTGTTATTATTTTTTCGTTGTAGAAAACTAAGTTCCCCTCACAAATCGCTACCAAACCCATATCATGGAGGGTTAACTTTGCCACAGACTAATATTCTGTCTAAAATTTGTTACCAGTATATTGAAAAATAATTATAATTTACCTACTAAATATAACCTATTTCATAATTTTAGCTTATATTTTCTTTGCAATATATACGTATTAATCCTTAAAAAAATTTTTTGATATTTATTTTCCATATGAGGGTGACAAGTTATAGGGGTGCTTAGAACAACTTGTTGAGTCGTTTTGTTACAAAACGCGACATATCCGGCTTTTTGTGAACATGTCCAACGACAATAGCATTTTGTCAGCGATTAAAGGTTTCAATTTTCAAAAGGAAATTGGTAAAAATGCGGGTGTGGATTTCATTTGGTCATGACAGTTATAATGAATGTGGAATTTGTGAACTTATTTTTTTAACTTATTTTTAGAAGTTATTTTTTTAAGAACACTATAAAGGCTACAGTCATAGGATAGTGGTGAAGCGTTCGCCTCGATAACCGAGTGATTCGGGTTCAAATCCGGGTCGGCTAGGAGAACCTCGCAAGTTCTCATAAGAGATAGTAAATAAATAAATAAATAGGTTTTGTTTCTTTAATTTACAATCTTTTATTAAATATCTCCATTAAATTCTAAAATGTTCTTCATTATTATAATTAGTGAGAGTATATTCTATAATGGCAAAACTTAATTACTTGAATTAGTAATGATTTACAATTTTTAACTTATATCTAAGCGAACTTAAAAATGTAATATATTCCATACTAATGACTTTAATCAGTAACTAAATTAATCATCAATATTTTTAGTTTCATTTCCTTTGATAAATCAATTAATGTTGTGAAATGAAAGTGTTTCGAGAGCCATTACCCATGGCATCGTGCCACCGACGCGTTTGCGAAACATTCTATCATAATCGAAGGTATCTGCATTAGGGGAGATTACTTACAAAAATACTATAGTTATGTGATAAAAGTTATGAGATGAAGCGAACGTAAATCTATTATTTCTTGTGATCATTTTTTATTATTTGTGGTAAAAAAATTTTGTAAGGTAAATTACATGTAAAGCAAAAAATATTATTCGAAGATTGAAAGCTCGAATTTCTAGAGCTTTTACAGCGATTTGTAGAAATCTATTTATAAAGTAAGGCTTTAGGCTACTTTATTGCACACTTTTAGGACTGGACCAAGCAGGACCTACTCATAAAAATGCAGTCGTAGGTAGTCGTTAATAGTAGTATAATTAGAAGTGATATGGATCGATAGCAGGGATGAATGATGGATATTTCAATAACAAGTATCTTTGATTACTTACACGTTACTTCGTTTTCTTGAATAATTAATATTATTATTATTTTATTAAAAAATATAGTTAACCCAGAAAAACTACACATTAAAGAAAATCATCAGTTTTTTATGTTTTCAAACAAGTTCAAGCTTTAGAGTATGATTTTCTTAAATTATTAACTGCACTATCTAAAGCAAAGATAAGTTTTAACTTGTACCAATCATAATCCCATAACGGACGAGGGGATACCCTTAATGCGTTTGCATAATGGTGGCCATTAAAACATTTATAACGAGTCAGTTACTGCCCTTGTACAAAGACATTGGCTTAGACAACTTTATCTAGCATTCCTAATTAATTTTTCAATGGCTAAAAATTAAAATGTTGCATTTCGATTATTATATTGTAATATTAATCTAATTTTGTGACCTATGCTCTTTCTGTACTTTTATATGTTTTCTCAACATAGTTTGCTTAAGCATCTATTACATTCTTTATTTGCAAATGCACTGAGTGACCATAGTTAGGTATAATAATAATAAATATGTTGGGACATTATTACACTCAGCGCCATCTATTTCCGTGGTAAGCTGAGAGGCTTGAATTACAGATACCAGATAGTTGATATACTACACATATATAACTTTCAAATACATACATATTATGAAAATAAACACCCACGACTGGGATACAAACATTCCTGCTTAACAAATGAAGCCCCCAGCGGGACTCGAACCCACGACCGCTGGCATCGTTATATTTAGTATAGGTAGGTTATATTTAGTATATGTAGTATATTAATATAGTGTATAGAGAGTAAAAGAAAATAAAATATTTTTTTTTAGAAATAAATGTAAAAACAGAAAGATAAGTATTTTAGCGTTCAATATAGAAATTACATTATTAATAGCAAGATTGTCATTATTATTGGCTGGTATAATATATGTGTAATAGATGCGTGTATCCGAACGTTACACAAGTACCTACAGACGTTTGTAAATGGCTATAATATATAATACTTTGATACATTTGTCTAGTATTCTTAAATAAATAATTACAAGCTATCACTAGTTTGTTCAACTGGGGCTCTCTTAAAGAGAGTCTCTTTGGAAAAGGCCGCGAGCCACGTGCCACCACGAAATCAATCGTCATCACTGAAAAGAAAATCTTAAGGATTAATATTATTCATTAGTACAAATAAATATAATTGAAATGTCTGTTTTTAACTTAAAATTAACAGCTTTTACTTACATTATAAAATCAATTTTTAAAATTTATGTCCGTCTGTCTTGAAAGGGCTGGACCATGGACTACTTTTTAACCGACTTCAAAAAGGAGGTGGTAGAAATTTTATTTATTTTAACTTGCAGAACTCGTGACTTCGCTGATGATAAACCTACGGACGAACCCGAGCGAAGCGAGAGTGAGTCGCTGGTATTAAATATAGTAAATAACTAGTTTATATTCAATTAACTGCTTGCGAGTCGCTCATAATACGAGAGAGGAGACTATGTATTTGACACGACTTTAGTTCATTTCCATTCTATTTATAAAGCAAAAGAAAAATCCCTTGACAAGATTCATCAAGAAAGCACTGAGTATTCTTGATGTTTATAAATTATATGAGCGTGACTCTACGAATACGTCATTCACAGTCGACTGTGTTCACTTTACGACTTAACGAGTGTCACTAGGAAACACTTCTAACAAATTAAACTCGTGTCGACTCACTTTATTAATGATGAGAGTGACTTGTGTACTGCTAATTGTTCTTGCAGTAGAAAATAGCTTGAAAGCTTACTATTAAATTTGAAACTTATTATACTTATTTGAAAACCTTACTATTATATTTATGAAGACTTTGCGAGTTCCTATGTGCCTTATACAACCTATATCTTATTTTTTGTCATCTATACTAATATTATAAAGTTGAAGAGTTTGTTTCTTTTGTTTGTTTGGTTGATCGCGCTAATCTCAGAAACTACTAGTCTGAATTCAAAAATTATTTTTGTGTTGAATCCGTCTATCGAGAAAGGCTAGGCTATATTACAGTACGCTACGGCTAATAGAAGCGTGGCATCAATGAAAGATGTTGCAAAAACGGGAAGGCGGGAGTTAGTTCTGCGAAGTATCATACTGCATGACGTGAAGAATTTACTAAATTTTATCCAAATATGTTTAGCTTTTCACTGCAATTGCCTTTTTTGTTCAGTGTGAACAACCAGTAATACGTTATAACTCATACGTCTATATCTTATTGTTTGAATTGTACTGCTCCGTACATATTTGTGTTAAGTTACAAATTTCTTTTAATGTAAACGGCTTGGGGAAAATTGTCGTTTCCATTAATTAATATAATCTTGCTTTTTTTGGTGTAAGCATCAGTAAAAAAAAGTTTTGTTTTCAGGAATCAAAACAGGCCAACGACACGCGGTGTTCCCAGGCGGTCACCCATCCAATCGGTGATCGGACGAGAACCGGTGTGTTCAACGTGGTATGGACGTTGGCGATAGAACGTATGAAACAGTCGTGCGCCTCAGAGAGTACTGGTAGCTTCAGTAGAGAGAGACAACCAACAAAATGAGAAACAAACAAAAAGCCAACGTCACGCGGTGTTCCCAGGCGGTCACCCATCCAAGTACTGACCGCGCCCGACGTTGCTTAACTTCGGTGATCGGACGAGAACCGGTGTGTTCAACGTGGTATGGACGTTGGCGATAGAACGTATGAACGTATTCGTGCGCTTAGCGAGTACTAGTAGGTGGTGGTGGTAGTGGAAGCAGTTCACATCGATGATCGGATTCGGACGAGAACTTTAGATTTTCCTATAGTCCAATCAACAAGTTATATGTTAGGTTATTTAGTTTTATGTTAACTAGTATAATTTATACTATAGCTACAAAGATGAACGTCGGGAACTTCTGGATCTTTTGTTTACTCATAAACTACTGAACAGCTTTATTGACTATCCCAAATGTTAAATAAATTTAGCCTAAGAGTTCCAGTAAGAATTCCACGCAAACCTATTACTCCACTTTGTCCTCCACTTCGTCGTACTATCCTTGGTGCCAATTCACCAGTCCCACGGTTATGTAAAATCCTAAATTCTTATAGCACAGGCGTAGACATATTTGCTAATTCCTTGGCCAAATTCCGAAAATCCATTTGCACCAAAATTGGCAGTCTTAAATAATGTTTAAATTGTTAAATTAATGTATCTATATACCTATTCATTGATTAAAAAAAATGTTTACTTCTAAATATACTTTGTTTAATATTTTATAAAACTTAATTTCTGTGCATGCTGTGTTTATTTTTAAGTTATCACTACATTTAGTTCCTAGTTCTTAGTTCTACTTTTTTTAATATATTTGTGTGTATTAATAATTGTAAGTGATTGTAAGTAAGCCTAATAAATAAATAAAAATAAATAAACTAATAATTAACTTATTTTTATGTTTCTACGTACAAAGTATACCATGTATTCTGATATTTTCCCAAATTTTATCCAAATCAGCTTAGTCGCAAAGAAAACCAAACAGAAAACCTATCACATCTTAAGCTTCCTGCATCTATATATAGTTTATATTTTATGTTATGTTTATATTTTCATGATGTTTTCACCAGTCGACAGAGTGGTTCTCGAGCAAGGTTTAAGTTATTGTATACATTTCAGCGGCTTTGTCACGATAATTCTAGGGACAAGCCCAAGCTAAGCGAGGGCGAATCGCTAGTCTATATAATAAAATATAACAAAATATTATAAAATAAATAAACCTACATTCCGTGTAAGTATATAAACGATGATTTATTTACCTTCTATTTTATCTACATACATAATTGGTATGAGTAGAAGTAACGCAGATCGCGTGCCTGACTCGTGTTGCGCAAGTCACATGCTTGGCTGAGCAAGCGGGCCGCACCTGAATCACTTCCCGTGTACACATACGTCCTCGCGAGGTGGTATGTTCCACTTAAGTATATATATATACCGGAATTTGTATAAATTTAACATAAAACCTACAGTAAACAAAAAAACCCTAAAAGTTACCCAACTTTTGTAAATTCACCCATATGTATGAATAGGCGAAGACAAAGAGTTAAGTACGTTTTTCTGTCTGTTTGTCAACCATTATTTACTTTTGTTTATCATTTGCCATTGACGAGCTTTAGCGTTATCAATCAAACTTTACATATTTTTTGATTATAGTCCTCGCGAGGTGGTATGTTCCACTTAAGTATATCTGTATGAATAGGTGAAGACAAAGAGTTTAGTATGTTTTCTGTATGTTTGTCAACCATTATTTTCTTTTGTTTACCATTTGCCATCGACGAGCTTTAGCGTTGTCAATCAAACTTATCTATTTTATATTCTCGAATTTTTAACACTGAATGGTTATGAGTTATGGAAAATGAAAAAAAAGTTTATACAATATGCGCTACAAATAGTGGTAATGCTAGTGTAGATAGGTAATGGGTCTCCTGTTTATCCATCAAAACGATGTTAGAAAAAATATTAATTGCAAATACTTAAAAATTATGAAGAGCTTAAAGAGATTATAAATGAAACTATCTTTTCGGATTCGACAAAATCCGAACAAAACATAAACAAAACAAAGCTTATCCTCCTTTCCCTGAGCAAGAGGTTGCAAATTAACCATATTATAATAACAATTTATGAAAATAAATACAATTTAGTTTTTTTATTAACTTTGTAGTTAAGTAGAACAAACCGTAACCGCGACGAAAATCGCCATGTATCATTGCTTTTACTTGTTGCATCCGTAGAGGCGTTACACGGTTCGATTCTCGCGTCGGCATCAAATTACTGAGTTAATTCATATCATCAGTACAAATCTTAACCTTATCCACTTAAAATAGGGTCGCAATTATAATTTATTTAATTTTGTACATTTAAAGTTTCTTAAGGTTTCTTTTTATATTTTATAATAACGTTAAGTTAGTTATGTCCTGTAATTATTTGGAGGTCTGAGGATGTGATTTCCATTGGCATAGTTACATCGCGTGATATATGCATATCGTCCGTGATAAGTTAATGATTTGAATGTTTTTGTCGGTGCTGAATTAGTGCACACTCAGTTTTTACAATGACCTACTTAGTGATGACCAGTAAGTTTAGTTGATGCATATCTTAATAAATTCTTTTGAATTAGATACTTTAAGTAGGTAATTCGAATTCTAGTAATGGTAGATTTTGTTGGTTCAAAACTCTTTATAATAAGGCGAGATTTTACTTAGAAGCTGATGTAGTATCAATTTTTATTGAGGTTTAAGAAGGAAATGTAGTAAGAATTTCAAGAATAGTCACTCTAGTCTAGTCCATTTTGTCATATTGATTGACCCTTTTTAATCATAGTATAAAGCTTAACGCTAACATATGTGTTTTTTATTTAACGATAAGATTTTTTAACGGTAAGCTTTATTTAACAGTAAATTATGATTTTTTATTTTATATTTGTGTTTATTCAATAAGCACCTATGATATATAACCAACGTTTCAACAACTAATTCTGAAAATTAGTCATATCACGATGTGTCATGTAAATTATTAGTGTATTGTTTATTTGAATAACAGCTAACAACAACATAAAGTATATCACTTTATTTAAAACATGTTTCGGTAATATTATCGCAACAAATTTAATATTTACATCATTTCTGTGTTTTAATAGTTTGATTTGCATAGTTTACTTCAAGAGCCCGAGTAGGTACTATATGAAATGTACCCAATTAGTTTTCATTTACATTAATACGAATAATTTTCGTGTCGAGGTTAAAATAATTTAAGTTTTTTTTGTTGTTTTGGCGATAAATAACGATCTTTTTTATAGCAAATGTTTAATGTATTATAATGTCTTTAGAAAATTCAGTTATAACTTATACATGTGAGGTTATATGAATAAAATAAGTTGTTAGCCTTACAGATAAGGTTTTTTTAACAATCAAATTAAAATAAATGTAAGAAATTTACCATTAACAGATGTGTCGCTTTTGTTTATTAAGTTTGAAAGTTGAAATCTCAACTGGATTGAGAAGGGATCTAGGATGAAGAAAAATATGGGTAGGTACGTACTCAATTTTGTTTGTTTTTTGTTTATTTTACTACTTTTTCGTCAATTGATATAGGTACCTTCAAGTTAAATACGAGTTTAGTATTTGATACTTTTTATTTTACTAATTTTAAAGTTAGTATTTATAGTTGTTTTTATTTTAAAGCAGTAATTATAATAAATATTCAGGAATATGGGAAACTTGTTTTCCAACTAAATACCTACTTATCTTTTACGGAAAGTCTAATTTCACGCTTTCCATTAGCCGTATTCAGTCTATAGTTGTGTATTGTCTTTATCATTAAAATACTGCTTGTCGGCGTATAGTAATTAATATGAATGAGTAATTAATTACTTAAAGTTCGTGAAATCTGTGAAGTCATTACAAGGTTCGATTCTAATAATTCGATAATATTTCTGAATTTTCAGGAGAACTTACCTGAAAATGTTAAATATTCTCAAAATTATTATTATTTTGTTTGTTTGTATATATGTACATACATAATAACTCAAAGTTCAAGTGTTGATGTGTTGATTTTCACGTTACCAGTTCTTTGTTACAATTCAGTGAATTAGAAGTGCGTGACTCCGCTGGTGTTTAAATATTATAAGCAAGGACGTAAAGCATAATTTGTGTGAAGGATAAATCGCTTTTGTTTTTAATTTGACTATATTATTCGATTATAATCGTATTGTGGACTGTTATTGTAGACCTTTGTTATTACAGGAAACTTTAAATTCTAAAGGGCATAATTGACTTTAGAGATTCTTAAAAAGGGTTTTTATTTTTAAAGTAAACCTTTAGTTTTTATTCTTCTGCAAGTAATAATAATTCGGTCCTTCTATTTACTATGGGCGATGCAAATGTTGTACTACTATGTACTTTATTAGCCTAAGTACTTACAATACCATCAGTTAGTAATTAAAGTAATAATTGGGTAATAACAAAATTATGTTACCTACAGTCTTTTTGAATGTCCCACACATTGCTGGATATAAGCCTCCCTTCAATACTGGGCTTGTTGTCTTTTGAAAACTTGCTTAGTTCTCTCAGATATTCAAGTATCTACACGATTAAAAAAGGCGGTAATCATATTGGGAACGATTCGCACATAATATCAGATGTGCGTGACCCCAGATATGAACCCGGTTTACTCGGTTTCCCAAGCAAAACGAAATTATATTATATGTATATTAACCTAAAAGAAAATATTCCTAGTTTTAATAATAAATACAAGATTAAGTTGTAATTTCTCGCATCGAAGGCGCCTAATTCTGTAACAAAAAATGAAAGTTCGTTTGTTTGTAAGCCGCATCTATTCGCAGCGATACTCTCCACTCAGTGTCGGTGTCGTGCGCAAGTGGGGCCAGAAATATTTTTAATCCAAACAAATATGCGGCCGCGTTCAAAATAAATATTTCGGACGCAATGTAAGGGAGTATGTAGGATGTGTGATGCCAGAAAGGTTAAAATTTGACAAAAAGTACTGATATAGAGTTAGGAAATACAATAAACTAAATTTTAAACATTTACATTGTAGATACAATTATTTAAATATTTAAATACTAACGACTTACCCACACTTTGCTCGGGTAAGTCATTGCTTTAGCTACTACTTACACGTACAATCTTTCACAAAAGATAGTGCGATAGCTAATTTTTACTTAAATTGGTTTAGCTGTAAGAGTGTGAGCAGTAACAAACTCATAAATAAAGTTTTCCATTTATTAATTCGTAAAGACAGCAATTAATTAATAACATTGTATCAGCTATCGAAATGAAAAAGTTCACGTAGAAAAAAGATATTCATTGTCGTTCTAAGCTCTAGCTTATGAGTAACTTGTAAATTACCAATATTATTAGTATGTTTTATATTTAGCTTGAAGCTTACAATGTAATAGCATAATTAAGTTTAAACTTAAGCACAAGGTCATCTAACTAAGAATTATTTACGTAACTTGCTTATAAGTAGGTATATTGACTAAATTATAACTATTCGATGTAATAATATCATAGTATATATTTATAAATTTTCGTGATTTTTTATAAATAAAAAAGCAAGTGTAAAGTGATCTCAATCCGATATAAAAATCAACGTTGACCAGAGCCGGATCACTTAGGACAAAAAGAGCGCGTGTTTATGGTTCGGGCCGCGATACGGACAGTATAATATGGGTGACTGTAGTAACGTCCAAGGAATGAAAAAATAGCGTTTTTATCTCATACGTTTAAAACAGTTTTTGTCAGTATATATGTTAGGTAGGATTTTTAAAGTATTGAAGTGTCAAGAAGTATTAAATTTTTTTATAGATGACTAAGTTATCTGAATATATTAGATTTGTTTCTGTAATTGTTAACATTATATACACACAAGTTATACATAATAATATACATACAAGTTGTTGTAATAAATAATATAAATATGTTTCATACTTGACTTATAGACCAGTGTCGATAATTTTTGAAACAAAAAAAAATTACAGTAGTATGAAACCCATTGGAAAAGGAAGATAATATTATAAAAATGAAAGGAAAAATAAATTAGGGGCGATTTGAGTTCGGGAAGGGGAAGAGGGGGAGCATTTAAGGGGAAAAAACGGGTTTTCTCGATTTCCGGCAACTTTCACTTTTTATTATTTTTAAAGGCTTCTACCCTGGTCTATTAATGCAAAAAAGTTTACTATTTTAAACATTTAGTAACTTATGCTATTGAAGTAATATTAAATATATAATAAATTTCTCTTAAGCATTAAGCTTCTAAGATTTTGAAGTTGATTAGATTCTTTCTCATATACCTAATTTAGAAATAAAATTTGATTTTAGTTAAAATAACTTATGTATCTAGTTAAAGCCGTTTTAAAAGTATACTACTTTAATACTTAAGTAAAATTATAAAATTTGAGTATGACTTTTTTTGGTATACCGCTCTAAGTATATACTTTACGCCGTGCAATAAATGAGAGATGTTTACACCACGCGAGGCAACGATAGTCGAGTAATTGTAACTGTTTCCAGGGATCGAAAATAATCAAGAACGTTTATAAGGTGCGATACGACATCAAACAGTGTATCGCTGCCTACGAGTTTATAGGAAAGAAAATAGCGTTTGATCGGCTTTTTTAGTTGATGTATCGTAAGACTATGCAAAAGAGCGTTGAAATATTTTTTAAATAAATTCATTTAAGCAAAATCGTGTAATTTTTGTATACAAAAGGTACTTTTAATTCTGAAATCGATAAGAAGTCATCTTTAACTATCTAAATAAAATTTAAAGCCAAAAGGCTTTATGTGAAGTACCTAATTATTTTCTCTTTATAAAAGATCGTATTAAGTTTTTAAGGAAAAATGGATTTGTAAAGTTGCCCGGGAAGTAAGGAAATCTGGGAAACTTTAACTAGCTAAATCTTTTTTCTATAGGATGTTATATAAAATCCAAGATCGAAAGGTACGACTAGGTTTATAAGATCTACTGTTTCATATACTCGTAAGTTTAAGGAATTAATGGTACATTTTGTTTGACATTCGCCTCATGTATTTATATTAGCGACTAACTTACTTAGCTTAAAGCTATTTTATTGATCAAACTGAAACTATTAAGATGAATTTATTATTTTGATTCATAGAACTTAAAATATAGAGTTACATCCTTCACTAAAAATAAAACAGGAACATCCGGTTACCCAGAACAAAGTATTCAATAAACGTGTATGTAAACGGATGATGGCACTAACATTGACCATAAGAAAATAATCGAAGCAACGCCGCCGTTTTGTCTGTGGTGGTTAGCTTAATGGCTTTTTAAAAGCTCGCATTTTCTTGTCGTAAAGTACGTTTGAAGTGATTTAAATATACATTACCATGGCAACGTATGAACTTATTGAAAATGGTTTGAGATGAAATGTAAGATACACAATTTTTCCCATAACAAGTATCTTTGATTACTTACTGGGAAGTCTCAGCATAAATAATTGTTACCTACTACAATTACATGAATAAAGGTATTTATCATTAATCATATTATTTGAGAGTATTAGTATACATTTAAAAAAATAAAAAATACAATAAAATTTCAATATTCTATCATTACTTTTCAATCGCTACCATAGATGGCGTTACTTGTATCGTCGTTGCATTTCGTCTTTTTAAATAGGTAGTCTTCATACTTGTATTCCACATAATAAATACTTTCTTCGATTTACGCGAATGTTTGAGATTATAAATAAAACTATTACTATTTAGGATTTAATTTGGTTTTTCATGTATTAGGTACAGCAATCACGTTTACAGGAGTCTCATATATCAAAATGAATTCGCGAAAAAATACTTAGTTTTATTTATAAGATTTATAAATAAAATATATGACTATTATAAGATTTTTGCTTTCCCTATTTTAAAATGCAATCTAAAATAAAGTACACATTTAGGATAAGTCTCTATTTATGTTAAGGGTTTTTTGTGATAAATGAATGAATTGAATAAATTGAATAAATAGTGAATTTTGTTAGGTTTAGGTAAAATACAAATTACTATTACTATATACATTATATTTCCAAGGTAAAGTCTTACCCGAGGTATATTATTAGGTGCTAAAGGATACATCATAGAAATCAACTCTATCTACAATATCGGCGTTCTTAGTTTACTATCGTCTCTATCTTTACGAAAAAGACAACTGCCATATTGTTTTATTTAATGATATTTGAGTATTGAAGTTACATCATAATCATAGAACCATTTTAGTTTTTGCAAACCTATGACGTACATAATTTTAACTCGAAATCATAATTATTATGTTTCGCGCGATAAACATCTCCTCGCTGTCTGAGATTATTAATGAAATATAAGTACTATACAACCGTGTTTTCGGTTGAATTAGACATATTCATTAATAATTTAATAAGTACCTGCATCTTATTTAACGTTTATTTATATTTTGTTAAATTATTTTTTGAAATAATTATAATTTCAAGACAATAATTAATTATTATCTACTCGTACTTCAAACAAGATAATCTTTTACTTCGTTTACGTCTACGACTTAATTTTCGGAAGAACTCACCATAATTCGCTATTAAAATAAATATTTTCTGTATTCTGTTTTATGTTGTCTATGTTAGAACTAATTGTACTCAAAACATATAGGATTAATTGAAATACCACTATTTTTGAATCTAGATATTGCGGTAGAGATTTAACCACTTAATTTCATGGATTGCCTCGATTTGTTTGAAGCGTATCTGTACATAACGAGGTGTTTTGTGCGATGCACGCGAGATACGCAGCGTATGCACTTACCGTGTATAGAGTTACGTAACGACATGTGATGCTTTACTTCTCGTGTTTACAGTATTCGCATCGAGAGCGAGTGTCGCTTGTCCCCACTGCGCATCGATCTGCTCCGCCCAGCGCTCGCTCCTCCCACCTGTCCCCCCACACCCCCCACCGGCCGTGCCCCCCCGCCGAGCCACCGGCCTTTGTCGCGCGCCGCCCGCGCGGTCACCTGTGTCGCACGTCCTCAGTCGCAAAGCGGCCGCGTCGCGCGCCACCCGCTTCGTATTACGCGCTATATTATGACAGTGACGTGATGGAGGGCAAAGAGTTCGGTGCGGTTCCCGGCTTACCCGCCGGTTTGGACTATTTTATGATGCCCCGTGTCAGTCAGCCCGCGCCACAGTTTGACTTTAGAAAATTAGGCGCCAGCTTTAGCGGCCGGGATGAAGAAAAATGTGAAGAGCGACGGTCGCCCGAGTATATGCCGGAACGTCGCGATCCACCGCCTGCGCCTTGGCCTCTCGGGCTAGGGGTTCAATTTGTCAACCCAGCTACGGGAAAGAAAAGAGTGCAGTGTAATGTTTGTCTTAAGACTTTTTGCGATAAAGGCGCGCTAAAAATACATTTTTCCGCCGTGCACCTAAGGGAGATGCACAAGTGTACAGTGGAGGGGTGTACTATGATGTTTAGTTCGCGGCGTTCGCGCAACCGCCACAGCGCTAATCCGAACCCGAAGTTGCATTCTCCTCATGTGAGACGTAAGATTTCTGCTCACGATGGCAGGTCTGCGCAGCCGTTCCCGCTCTTGCCGGCGCTTGCTCGTCTACCATTACCACCGCCTGCGCTTCTTCCGCCTGAATTAGCCGCTCGTCTTCCACCTTCTTTATCTGCACCTCCTCCTAATCATCTACCTCCTCGTGTACCACTCGACGATCTCCGTAACTTCAGTGAAATTGAAAAAATGTATAGAAAAATACCATCTCCTGAAAATCAATCCCGCCATGCATTAGACCTTGTAAAGCCTATGTTACATGAAGAAGAATCAAGCAACTACAGTGAAAATAATGAAGATGTTTCAGATTGTGAAAATAAAGAACAAATTGAAAGATTTGAACCTCAAGAGCAACAAAGATCGAACTACATTGATGAGCCGGAAGATTTAAGTTTAAATAAAAAGAAAGATGATGACATTAAACCTTCAAGTACGCAGTCAAACACTAGTGCAAGGACTGATAGTACCTCTGCGGATGATAAGTCGCCTTTGGTTCCTAACAAACGTAAGAGAAAAAGTGGGAATCCTACGAGATGCTCACAAAATAATGAGTATATTGTTTCTGATGAAGAGTATAATAGTGATTTATTCAGAAATTTGCCTACCCCTAGTTCTAGTCGAACAGATGAAGAACCTTTGTCCCTAAAAAAACAAAAACCTGAGAAATGGGAGCCATTTCATAAAAGCGAGGAAGCAATTGTGGACGCGGAATCAGTAACAAGGGTAAAGGCAGAAAGTGAATCGGATGATGAATCTAGTGCGCCTAGCGTTGTTCGAGAAGGATTGAGATTACGATCAGATCTTTATACACCGAGTGACAGCGGAAGTGATTTGCATACATTAGAAGAGCGGCTGGCTCGGGCTCGATCGCCGTCAGCGAGCAGTGACAGGACAGACGAACGACCTGAAATGAATGATATCGAAATTCCTATAGATGATGAAAACCCAGACCGATGTACAGCATGCGGAAAAATATTTCAGAACCACTTTACATTGCGAATGCATTATAGAAACGACCACTTAAAATTGCTTCATCCCTGTGATGTAAATGGTTGTGATGCGGCCTTTCCCTCACGGAGGAGCCGGGACAGGCACAGCTTAAACGTAGACATGCATCGACGGCTATTGTCAACAGGTTCACCCGAAAATCAAGAACAGAAACCATCTTTTGAAGTTAACGCAGAATTACTTAACAAATTATACGCCGATATAAAGGGCCTTGCGTCAACACTTGAAAGCTTGAGATACGGCGGCGACGAGTCTTCCCAACTTCCTACTTATGTGACTGAAACAATGAAGTTCTATAGTAGGAACTTAACTGCCCTACAAGCCGGTATGTTTCCACAATTCGGCGATAGAGGGTTTCTTCCGAGCCCGTTTCTGATGGGCAGTGGGGCGCCTCAGCCTGGTGGCCTATACGCACCAACAGGGGCGCAGTCTGCTCGCGAGTCCCTATCACCTTTGTCTGCATCATCGCCCCCCGTGATATCACCAGGGCGGCTAGACGCAGCGCACGCGCGGCCTCGGGACGATGCTAAGCTGCTTTTTCGCGAGACCTCAGAATCCTACAAGAAAATGACTTCTCTATGCGAGCGACAAGACCAGCTCTACCAGCACCACGTTCCGGTGTCATGACGCACCCCGTACAACCCTCGTGCATCTTGGTGATACCTCACTTCTTAGAGCTCGCGACGCACAGACTCTGTATATTTAATTGTTAATATCTTTATTGTGTTAATTCTATCATATTTCGTTTTGTATTTTCTTGTGATATTTAGACAAATATATCGTAATTATCAATCCCACGAACTGTAAGTTAATCGGGATATTACCGCTTGGGTATTATGTTGGCGTATGTGAAGCGAAGTGCAATAGACTCCAATATTATAAATATTAATGGACTCGGCGGAGTACGATATAGTATCGTGTAGAGTATTCGTAATCGATGTTGAAAGTAAACGTTATAATGATCAGCTTCATTTATTGTTCTGGCGCAATAAACTCATTGAGGAAAACTACAATTGTTTTTATTTCTACTACGACGGTGAGTATGCCGAATTAAAGAGGTAAATTGGTTACGGTTTTAATAACAATGTTCATGGTAGGAGCTTGTGGGGGTATCTAAGTGAAAAGAATAATTTTATCATTTTTGCTTGTCAATAGTAACGCTTTTTAATTCTTGATTATTTAACAATTTTAAATTGTATCTTAATTAATTAAATTAAAAATCTAAAGATATATTTTTAAAAATATGGTTTAAATCAAGTAGGTATCATTTATCTTTATTTATTAATTTAAAAATTCAAAAGCCATAATGGACTGTCACAAAAAGTACAAATAAAATTACAAATGTTAATTAGTAATTAAATTCATGAGTTTCTTAGCTCAATGCAAATGTCGTATGAGACGCGCAAAACAACATTATAATAATTTACTTTGCCAAAATCACACTTAATTATTACAGAATCCAGCAGTTGACGTCAAACTTTTTATAGTTAAGTAGGAAATGACGTAAATATCACTAAAAAGATGTGCCTTATCTCCTAAAACAATCGCCTCTATACACACATATGTACATAATTGTACGTAATTAATGCTTATTCTAAATAATAACAGGCAATAAAATGCATTTTTTCACCTTCGTTATGAGTCTCTTTATTTGTTAATAATGTAACATATACAATAAAAGTTCAATGTACGTAAATAACTAGTAAAAAATGTTAATTAGTCACTAGTATAACATAAAAATAATTAGAATAACTAAAGACAAAGAAGAAATAAATAAAGAAAATTAAACAGCATTTTCAATACCTTGCAATCTTATTTTACTCGCCATCACTTATTACCTAACTCTTTTTCTAAAATAAAAGTAACCTAATAACCAATAACCTAAGTTGCTCCTTATAACGTCAGTTGTCTGCCAGTGAAATTATCATGAAAATCAATCTAGCCGTTTCCGAGATTAGCCAAAAAAGATAGACAGCAATTTTTTATTATTATGAACTTATTATTACCGTATGTTGTCATTTTTACATTAGTAACTTAATTCTAGATTTTGGACTTTATTAATTGTTGTTATAACTAAGTTATTTCATTATAGATATACTTAACTACAAAAAGTTGGAGCATATTAAGTTTAATACCAATAGTAGTCACTGTGTTGTGAACACAGTTTGATTATAGGGTGGCGAATAAAACTTATTCATTATATCTTGGGCCAAGTCAATGCTAGCACCTACTCATAATAAAATGAATGATGCTACACATATTTATCTTTTCGTATAGTAGCTACTATTTATAAAAATAAAGTCTCTCCTATTTAAATATAATGAAAATTGTTTTATTCTTTGTCCACCATCACGCAAAAATTACTGGACATATTTTTCTTTCATCTTTTTTTTGACCACTCTATTTCACTTTTTCCTCTTTCATAAATATTTTTCCCCACAGTAAAAACAAGAGATTATTTCAGTCATTTATTTTTTTATTTAATTTTTTTATTAAAATCAGCGAAAAGCCTAAATAAACTCACTCTTTCTCTCTTTGATCTCTCTCTGAAGACCAAAAGCAACATTTACGTATCCCGAGCAAAGCGGGTGATGGCTAGTAATAGGTATTATAAGTATTTTAACTACTAGAGTAAATTTAAAGTACAAGTAAAACAGTAACTAGTAAGTATTAGAATCAAACTTAATATATATCTCAAGATATAATCTCAATTTGACAAGCTCGGTCGTAATTCCATTGTTTTTTTCTATTGTCTTAATTAATATAATTACGGAGGAAATATTATTATAAGACGCTAAACTAAACGTTACTACTACGACATTTTCGTTAAAATTTTCTTTAAATGAACAGTAAGTGACTTTTTCTAGATTTCTTTGTATTTTTTTTTTACTATGAAATTTAAAGAATTTCGTCCTTATAGTATAATTTATACATGAAAAACTATAATCTAAACAAAAACAATATATCTTTAGGATCAGACATATCGTACCAACCAATTTTTAAAATAAGTAACTTAAAAATTTATAAAATTATCTATTTTTTTATTCTTATTTTATTTACGGACTTTTTAAGCATAATGTTATAATATCAGCCCCATCGTTCCCCTAAAAATAAAAAATAAATAAATAAAAATTAATATTAAATCTAAAACTTTAAAATTCCTATGTTGGTTAATAATTTTGTTAGCTCTACCTAAAGATCTCTAACTTGCCCATTACTGACCCAAGGTCCTACATCTTTAGTCATTTTTAATAACATACAGCGAGATTGACAAAACGTTTTGAAGGAATTAAAGAGTCGACTAATGATAAGCTTTTATTTTTTGTCTTACAATTGCTTCAAATAACCTTGCGGTTAAGAGCTTGTCTTGAGGTGTAATTATGTACTATACAAATAATAAACACTTTGCTAACTTAATTTTGGTCGGAAAAAATGTCTTCTATAACAATTGACGTCACGATTTTTTACCTGAAATAATAAATTTTGTATTTTGATATACTATAAAGATGTAAAATTATTATAAAGTTGTCAACTAAGAGACTTTTTTATAAGTGGATTTATGCATATAAAATTTACTCCCTGTCTCAGTTATAGAGGTAACTATGATGATAAATCGAAAGAACAAATCCCAGATATAGAGGCTTAGCTTGTCCCACTAACAGAGGTAATTCAGTGCCAAAGTGTTCGGACCTCAGCATGAGTTCCGGTTATGGAGGTTTCTCACTTATCCAGGTCCCACTTAACCAGGTTTCACTGTAGTTCATTTATTTTTTAAATGTATTTAGAAATACAATGGTTAATTGGTATCATATATCGTTATATCATAAATATTCTTATTAAATACTAGTCGAACTACTATTATACATGCGAAAATTTGTATGTGAGTAGTTTGTTACACCTTCAGTCAGAAACGGCTGAACCGATCTGAATAAAATTTAGTTCACAGATAGACTTTGACATGGAGTAGCGCGTAAGCTATTAAGTCGGAAACATACAGGAGTAAGCATCAAAAATCACGCTCGAGCGAAGCTAGGGTAAAAGGCTAGTTATAATATAATAATAAATATCAGAAGTGATTCTGAATGCAACGCTTCTAAATGTTAGACAGACATGGCTTGGGGCGTTTTATTCGGGGTTCATTAATTAAGGGTTGACAAACTATGCGGTAAATCCCTTTCATCCCTTGTTTAATGTTTGATTTAGTTATTTCATACTGTTAGGTTCATTACTATATTAGCAAATATTTGTTATAATGTATGAATCTATAAGGACGCTCTATGGAAACTATGGTTTTATTATTTTATATCAAGTACCTATGAAACATCACTAGATGGCGTTAGCTTGACGAATATTAATAGAGTTGGTGAGGTTGGTTAAGTGTTAATAGGATCGGTATTTTATTTGTTATACCTACTTGCTATTTATTACGAATTCTAAGTATACTTACTACATAACACAAAGATTTTTTTATGAACTAGTAAGCGGAATATCAAATATTTCTTTAATAGTACTATTACATATATGTACCTATACGTATAATTTCTAGTCAAAATTTTATAGCCGCTATGATGAAAGTGCAGATAATTAATTTCAGAAATAATTAAATAATATGTCTATACTAATATTATAAAGAAGTAAAGTTTGTATGTTTGTTAAATTGTAAGGGGTAATCTCGGGATCTACTGAACCGATTTTAAAAATTCTTTCACCAATAGAAAGCCACATTATTGCAGAGTGTCATAGGTTATATAGAACACCGAAAAATAAAAAGGCTTTTACATGGTAGTCCGTTTTGCAAAGTGAATCGGAGAAAAAACGGTCGAATGAAAGCGTTTCTTACGAACGCTTCCTTAACTATGAAAGATATATTTTTGAGTTCTCGAGAAAAGATGTGGAGCTTGAAAATGCCTACAAAAAAGTCAACGACAGCATATGTCTTACTTTTATATTTAAGTTACAAAAAGTAGTTTTTTTAATATTAGTATAGATAATTTAATTTTTAATTTTTAATATTAATAAAATAATTTAAATTATTTAAACCCTCTGTACTTAAAAAGGATTATTAACATTATGCCCAACAAAGTGGGCACGGGTCAGTTAGTAGATATATAAATAGATACTTGAAATTGGTAGTTTTGTTTTAACTTTTCTTTGTCGACGTGCTTTGCTATAATTAATTATTACCTGAATAATGTTTTATTTTTAAAATGTAAAAAAAATTTAGCCCTCATAGCTATCCCTATTTTGTTGTCGGAACAGGTTGTCAAAATCTTTATCCAGCCAAAGTCTTCGAGAAAGAATGAAATAGGCGAATTCAAATATATAGGTACTCCATTTTAAAAAGAAAAAATGTAGAATTATAGTATGTCCATATTATTTAGCATAATTATAAAGTTTTACTAAAAACCATATTGAGCATAAAACTAACTAAGCTCTAATAAATGACTGTAAATTGTGAACCTACTTAATATTATTACAGTATTATTTCTATAATAAGTGGGATTAAAATGTCTAAAATACTAATTAAGCGTGATCAAAATTAACAATTAAGTTTCCGAGTCGACAAAGTGCTGTTAATTAACTTGACAAAATGTACAAAGGCGGTTGTTGCCGCGGGCGGTGAGTCTAAGACATTATAATTTGGGTTGCCATAATATTTAGATTCAGCTATATAATACTTAATTGTATCATTATTTTATTATACAAGTGTCATACTTGGTCCCTTGTAAATCTGACTTTCTTGGTTAGTCTAATAAATACCTACTACAATATATCCACAAAATAATTTAGATTTTCAAGTAACCAAGAAATTGGTCGAATCGATGTAAGATATTAAATTTTATTTTTTGTATACTAACCAGAATTATTGAGTTGTGATCTGTCTGTCTGTCGACTGTAATCAGTTTACTCAATTTCGATTTTTTATATTTTAATACTGTTTATATGATATAAATTATTTTAAACAAAAATGAAAACCGACCTCAAAACGTTACAAACAGAAAATAAAAAGAAAAAAAGAATAATTTTAAATAATTAGTTATTGTATCTATTTATTTATTTTTGTATCATGCTACTAGCGGTTGCCTGTAAGAGATCACTTTTAGTGGTAAGGCCGCCTTTGCACATTTCTTTAAATGTGTTTGTTTCTGTATGTATCACTTTTTTATTATTGTGTGCAATAAAGTGTTTAAATAAATATTTTTGGAGTTGGTGCCAGCCAAGAAGGACAGTTTAATCGTGCCTTTGCAATGAACTTTCGAACGGATATTTTGATTATATTTACAAATTGATGCATTAATCAAATCTATTAAGATTATTCTGCTTTGTCTGGCACCGACTCCAACAATAACTAATTAATTAATATTATTATTTTTTCTTTTTAGTTTAGGTTTGTAACGTTTTGAAGTCGGTTGAAAATACATAAGTACATATGCTTGAAGATAGTGACACAATAGCAATGAATTTAGCTATGTTTGCTGACTGACTCTACTAATCTCATATTTATTCGTAATCAAACTAAATTTACGTAAGATAGATTGTTTACATAGAAATGTATGTGGCAATTTTCATTTTGAGCGCTGAGTAATTTTTTTTCCGTGAATTGGCTCCCTCTTATTACTGAGTACTGTTTAATTCGGTACATAAATAACGCAGTAACAGCAAACATTGCAGTTTTGATGTTTTGATTATAATAAATTGTGAATAAATTGTGATGAAAATAAAATTTAAACTGTACCTATAAAGCTTAAGTTTCTGCACATAAGCATAATTTAAACTTTTAACATTAGTGTGATTAACATTTTTGTGGACATAGTTTTTCTTTTATATTATGATTATTATGATTGAGCTTCGACTACAATTGTCAAACGCTAATTCCAGGGTTCTAGAAAAGGCTTAGGTAAATAATTTTCTATTAGGTTGAAAGTAATCTATTGTATTCAGTGATTTCACTGGTAGGTTCGGACTTCCCTTCTATACGAGGGAATCAGGCTATAGCCCACCACGCTGACCAAGTTTGGGTTGGTGGACTTCACTCAGAAATGCAGGTTTCCTCACGGTGTTTTCCGTCACAGTAAGACAAGTAGTAATCATATTAGAAACGATTCGCACATTAAAATATCAGTGGTGCGAGTCCTGGTATTTGAAACTTCATCACTCGGTTTCCCGCGAACGCGTGCCACTGGGCTACCACTACCTCGTAAAGTAATCAATTGCTCATTAATTTTACAAGTAATTTAGTCAATACATTGAAGAAAAGTATTAGTAAATTTTACTATTCAAACAAACAAATCGCGCTCCAATTCAAAGTGAGGTCATGCGTATTGATTATATTAATAAGCAAAGTTAAATGGGACCATATCTTGATTTTTCAGGGTTATTTTGTTATGGTTTTACATATTAATGTCCGAAAAAAATTCTCTTGTTAAATATAATTGTAATGCGTTTATTTAAAAATACAAAGAAGTTAAAAGATAAGATTAATACTTTCTTAAGTTTACGCGAATGTTTGACATTATAAATGAAACTATCTTTTCGGATTTTGTCGCGCATTTATTATGATCTTTGGTTTCCGACGTTTCGAATGTAAAAAATTGTGGGTAGGCACTGTCTGTAACAAGTATATAACCCCCTGAGACGTCTAATACCTTAGTCTCTCCCGTGACCATGATTGCTGTAAAGCATTCGAAACGTCGGGAACCAAAAATCATAATAAATCCGCGACAAAATCCGAAAAGATAGTTTCATTTATAAGATAAGATTAAGTTCGAAAACTGAAATTTTTAATTTTAAGTTTTTAAATTTGATATACTTGGTTATTAAGTACAAGCATTTTCCCGCGACTGCACTCGTATGGAATGTAATTCTTTAATTGTATACTGGTTTGAGAACCAACTTCTTGTACTTATACCTTAGTACATATTAGTAGGTACCTATACTTAGTTGTAATTTTCAAAAAAATTGAAGGTATGCATTTACATTTGAGAAAATAGAGTTGTATTGTGTATAGTGCCCTCTCGAAAGGAAAATTAAAATTAAAATTTGTAACATGATTTCAATATAGGCTGTCATAACATAACCATTTGAATTGCCCAAAATTTTATTCTCTCGTCTGACCCACCTGACACACTGGTATACTAATATTTGAGAGAGAAAAGAGCTTGTTTGTTTGTATGTTGCTTTGGTTGAACGCGCTAATTTCAGGAACTACTGGTTCAATTTGAAAAACTCTTTTTGTGTTGGATACCTAGTCCATTTTACATGACGCTACTACTAATAGGAGTGGAGCATCAATGAAAAATGTTGCAAAAACGGGAAGGGCGGCGACAGTTCTGCGAGATACCATACCGCGCGACTCAGAAAAAAATTGGTTTCCCGTCTTTAGAACGCGTGCTAAGGGGTCGTCCATAAATCACGTGATGTTTTTAAGCAACTTTTTAGACCCCCCCTCCCCCATGGTGATACGTGGTGAGGTTTAAGATTACCCCCCCCCCCACTCAAAATCACGTGTATTTTTTTCAAAGTACCTTAAAAAATCTGAATATTATTTTTAAATAAAGGTTAACAGGTATAATCTTATATAATTTTGGTAAATTAAGCACCGTGATAAAAATGTAAAAATTTTTACTATTGTACCTGAAGCAAATACTGGCTCACACATGGTCGCTATACTACTGCGGAGAAGGTAAGTCATAGAATAAAGCACTGTCATTCTACTCGACATACGACATACTCTACTAAGACGTCATGGATGTCGATAACCTTATTATTTCACACTTCTGCAGCCTTTTTTAAAAGTAATTTTTTTTAAGATCTGTAATTGTCCTTCCTTGTCCATCAAGCTGGGTTCCATAAGAGTCATGCGGAAGTATGAGTCTAGCCTATGTGACTAAGAGTGACGCATAATATACTTACTGGCTACTGCTCCTTTTTCCGTAGTTTTTTGTGCACTAGCACCTACAGAATCCTTGCGACTTGACTAAAATCCTGCCAGAATTTTCTTTTTTCTCATTAACAAAATCAATGGGATTAGGTGGTTTATGTATGGTCTTTGACTGTATGCATACCCTCTAAGTTTTGGCCGACGGTCAATTAACTTTGAGCACTGGGTAAATCACCCGGTGCTAAAGTTAAGTCAAAATAGTATTCACTTTTCTTAATAGTAGAGGAGACCGTGGGAGATCGACCTTCACCGATCTGATAACCAGATGAGACATATTTTTTATCGAATATAATTTATAAACAAATATGCCTATAATTACTTGCCTATCTGGAAGTGCTCATGGCTATTTTTAGCTAGGCAACAGTGCTTTAAGTATAATTTTTTGCAGGCAAGTCTATATGACTGATTTTGTAATAAAATGATCTAAAATTTGATATAACTTTCGATAAGTTAGCAGAACGATGGAGTCACCTATATTGACTTACCTGTTCACATCGGCTTGCCAAATTACACAAAAATGAGTAGGCAAGCCTACTGAGGCATATTCTGTGTGTTAAAAACTAACAGTGAAATAAAATTCATTTGGCTATCATCATCATTCATTCTTTTAGGAAAGTGATGAAAAAAAAATCGATTAAAGTTAATTTAATTAAAAATAGCCATGAGTACTTTCAGATAGGCAAGTAATTGTAGGCATATTTGTTTATATATTATACTTGATAAAAAATATGTCTCATCTGGTTATCAGATCGGTGAAGGTCGATCTCCCACCGGCTCTTAGACCATAAACTTTCAGTGCTGATATTCACATATGTAAATATATTAAAAGGTTTTGAGAATATCATTAAAATGTATAATTCATCCGTCTGTAACTTATAACTACTACTATAAAAATGTAACGTTACTTATAGTTTATGTATGTCTTAATTTTTATACATGATATTAATGGAAGTATGTCAATACTTTTTATAAGTAATCCAAAGCAATTAAGACCAGTCGGTTCATTATTACACTTCCATTCTTACTAATAGCGACGCTTCGTGTGTCTGGGGGAATGTTGGCCCATCCTATTGGTCTCATCATCTGTTATGAAGAATTTATATTACACGATTTTTTAAAGCATAGCATAGCTTTTAATAGTGCCATTTCTTGCAATAGTAGTTCCCGTACAGGTCTTTTCAGAGAAGTTTTGGAGGTGACTAGGCTTATTATTATAAAAGTTCGGCGATTGTCGCGGCGCGCGGGATAATCCCAACGGTGAGTAAAAAAAAATCACGTGATAACTCACTACACCCCCCCTCCCTCCTGGTGATATTTCGTGATTTTTTCCGAACCCCCTCCCCCCCCATTCAAACATCACGTGATTTATGGACGACCCCTAAGCCGTGGGAAATGCTAATCTGCTATAAACCATTTAAGACACCGGAAATAAAAATCTAAGTAAACTGCGAGAGTATTATTACCGAACGTTAAGATAGAATGTTTAGAATACCTCTTTCATTCTAAGCCGGTAAAACAAGCCATCGCCGTTCTTAGAGCGTTTATATAGTTTATTATAGCAGATTTAATTACGTCATTATCAAAATGAGCAACATATACATAATTAATATTAGAAAATCTTAAGGAAGCGGCGTTGTTCGAGTCAACACCGGCCTCGGGGTGTACTTTAATCCCCTGTCTCTTACAAACTTGTCTGAATGAAGCTTGCTATTGGAAGTGTCTTGTGCGTTGGATATTCTTCTACAGTCATTTATAAAGACATTTTTTATTTTACTTTCAAAAAGAGTGGCAAAATAAAAATAAAAAATGTTATTTTTAATTTTTCCAATGTACTATGCTATTAGGGATTTAGAATTAGAGTCGATTTTTTAATAAAATTTAATTAAATTGTTAGTTATCCTGGTATTCGCATAGCAAATAGGTACATTTTTATTATAGGTACTATTTCTTTCGTAACAGTAGTAGTAGACAGAAATAAATAAATAAATAAATAAAGTAATACGTTGGGACATTATTGCACACAGCGCCATCCAGTTCCGTGGTAAGACACGAAGCTTGTGTTACGGATACCAGATAGTTGATATACTACATATATAAGTTTAGATAAATACATAATATAAATATAAACACCCATGCGACTGCTGGCGCAAGCTGCGCCAAACGTGTCGTCAAAAATAATATTTAAGAAAGTTCTTTTCAGAAGCGGTAGATTACATAGTGTTTTCAAAATAAGTATAATGTAATTACATAATTAGAGGCGATGCCACTTCCAAAATCCGTATTCTAATAGAATTGCTTAGTGGGAATAGCTAATGATTCTTTTAATCTGTTTAAAAATGCTCAAAGGAGTTCAAACGATAGGTAAAGCGAAATTATAAGGGCCGCGGGCGCGATACGTTTTTTCAAGTCATTTCATGTTTAAATATTGTAATTTTCTTGTTAACTTTGTAAAGTTTACAGTAAGGCTCTCCAGTTTTAAAGTTATTTTAATTACATATTTTTAGTACTGGTAGATTAACCGTGTCTAGACAAACAATATAGTTATATTTGAATATACTAGTGTTCGCCTAATGGTTGGAATTAAGCCGTAATCGTAGTTGTAATTTTAAAATAGAATTTACCTATCGATAAAAAACAGCTGTTTCTAAAAAAATGTGGTGATAACTCTAAAACTTAACAAAAAAAGTGAGCATCAGAAGAGTAAAAGTTATAGAAATAACTGGTAACAGTCTATTATATTAATAATTAATGTATTTGTGTAACCTTAGTTTCAATTGTATCTCTAGTAATAAAAAAGTTAACCAGATACTTTAAAAGAGAGATTAATCTTCTACATATGTACCTATGTACATCTATCTAAATTAATATTGTCGCGGAATATAGTGCGAACTCGTCATAAAAGCACGCTTGTACCATGTAAAGTAAAAGTATCCGAGGTACTTCGGGCCTACCATGATGGTTCTTCTGGTGGACATCTAGGGGTAAAAAGAACGTTAACCAAGATCAAGGAGCGATTTTACTGGTTGCATTGTCGAGATGATGTCGAGGACTGGTGTCGGAAATGTGTACAATGTGCCTCTGTCAAAGGCCCGCAAACCAGAAGCCGGGGAGCAATGAAATTATACAACGTTGGGGCACCTTGGGAGAGAATCGCCTTAGACGTAGCAGGACCATTTCCGATTACTAACTCTGGGAACCGATATATTCTAGTTGTGATGGACTATTTCACAAAATGGCCTGAAGCATTCGCCATACCAAATCAAGAAGCTGTTACTGTTGCAAATAAATTGGTTAAAGATGTATTTTGCAGATTTGGTATCCCATTAGAAATACACAGTGATCAAGGAAGAAACTTCGAATCACAGGTGTTTCAAGAACTCTGTAAGATCATGGGAGTGCACAAAACTAGAACTACGCCTGGTCACCCACAGTCCGATGGAATGGTGGAGAGATTTAATCAAACTTTAGAACGACATCTAGCCAAGGTTGTAGATAAACATCAAAAGGATTGGGACGAGTATTTATCATTGTTCCTGCTATCTTACCGGACTGCTGTACACGAAAGCATTGCAATGACACCTGCCTTTGCCAATTTCGGAAGGGAATTACGGTTACCAGCGGATCTGTTAAGTGGTTGCCCGCCGGATACTCCAAGTTGCATCACCGAATATGCCAGTGAATTAAGAGCGAAGATGATTGGTGTTCATGAGCAGATACGAGATGCAGGGCTACAAGCAAGTGAACGCATGAAAACTCGTTATGACCGGAAGGCGACAGGAACGAACTTCGAGGAGGGCTCATTGGTATGGCTGCATAACCCGGTGAGACGAAAGGGTAAATCGCCAAAGCTACAACCCAGTTGGGAGGGGCCTTACAAGGTTATAACGAAAATTAACGATGTCACTTTCCGAATTCAACGTACACCTAGAAGCCCGGCTAAAATCGTGCATGTGGACCGATTAGCCAAGTATCACGGCAACAACGATGCTCGAGACGAGCATGTCTTAGGAGGGGATAGTGTCGCGGAATATAGTGCGAACTCGTCATAAAAGCACGCTTATACCATGCCTTACAACAGTAAATGTCAATTTATAACTTTTGACAATTAGATAACAAGAACAGTTTATTGCAAATTTTAATGTGTCAGAGAGAGAGAGAGAGAGCATTTTCAAGAAAGATTTGGAAGTTACTAGAAACATTTTAAACTTTCGATGCTAGAATGTTCTATATTTACGCATATAAAAAGGCCGGCAGTGTGTCGAGAGATCAGTTGATGTTCGGAGCTAAGTGAAGATTGCGAAGAGATACGAAATAGCGAAAAAGTGAAGAAGAGTATAGTGAATTGTTAAAAGTGGTGATTTATAGAGCTCAGAGACTCAATTAAACTAGTGCTGTGTACAAACTGTGCGTGTGTATAAAGTGTAAATAAAACATCTTAAGTGCGAGAACGATTTTAATTTCCGATCCCGAACCCGTAGTACGTAACAATATTATAAGTTAAGAAGATAACTTTAAAGTTATTTCATATTTTACTACGTCATTTTTTCATATAAAAAGTATCGAAAACTTTTCTGTATCATTTAAGCCAAGCGCTCCTGACTCTTATCATGCAAATTATAGTGAGATCTGTGACGGGTGGGGTGTTGTGGGTCCTGAATAATTCACATGTTGTGATCAAAGACAATCGCGACGTCAAGCTCGAGTCATGGTTTTTACGTCAGAGGATTTACGCGTATTTTCCTTTGTTAGTAAGAATTTGACGTCTTGAGCTTAGGAAATTTATATGTATAGAAATGAATATTTTAATACTAGTCTTAATAGGTATTTCCACTTGTAAGGATAGATTGCTATATTATAGAAATATATTTGCTTAGCGTATTTTTATATACCTACACCAAAGTCATATGATTTAACTTTCAGGTTCAGGTATAGCGTAGTTGACAAACTTTGCAACTTCTTTTTTGAAAATTCTTTCATTAAAAGCCCCGCTACCCTCTAGTGCCAAATAACTTTATCTTTCCTATATTATATTTCCTCTGTGAATAGTCGTAGCATGATGTTACATAGTCTTTAGCTTTCTGAATGATTGGCACGTTCAAATAAACAAACATACAAATACTTTTGTTTGTTTTTTAATATTTAAGCATATATTTCTTCGTTGAATAGTATATATGTTATATAATATGTTGGGACATTTACACACAGCACTATCTAGTTCCACGGTAAGGTACGAGCCTTGTCTTATGGCTACTAGATGGTTGATATACTACACAGATATAAGTTTAAATACATACATATTATAAATATAAGCACCCATGACTGGAGTACAAACATTCGTGCTCAACAAATGTATGTCCCCAGCGGGACTCGAACCCGCGACCGTTTGCGCAGCAAGTAGTGTCACTACAAACTGCGCCACGCGTGTCGTCAAAGTATAAAATGTGTAATGTTGAAGGCTAATCTAGGACACGAGGCATTTATAGAGCCTAAACAAAGTGAAATACAACGAATGTACACTGTTTTGAAGCACTTAAAAACAGATGCCAAAATCATAGCATCTAGTTACTTATTCTCCACACAATCTTTTATCATGCCACTTAAAGTGATATTCAGGAGGCAAATGTCGCCAATAAAATTCAGATAGCCATAAAACCATAGCAGTGGCATGGGTACAGCAAGGGGTGAAACCCCTGTTCGTAATGTGTGGTGATGATTTGTTTTATGCCTTTTATGGTTATTGTTATGGGATATGTTAAGTACTTTTTAAATATTTTCATTGTTTTGATGGGAGATAGTTACGAGTCTGCATACGGGTTGGGTATTTAAACTTTTATGTTGTAGGTGACTTTATTAAGATATTATAAACTTTTAAGAAGGGTAAGCTATAATTGGAGTTAATGCCTATTAGAGTTTAAAATGTGAGAAATTTTGACTTAAACAAAATCATTTAGAATTATTTATTTTAGCCTTAGGATTTAGATACACATACGTATATATAAACTTTCGCATACACAAACGCACAAAATAGTAAAAAGTACCTTTTCTCGAATAAAAAAAATAATTATTATGATATTAGATTTTTCCTAAATAAAATAATTATCGAAATGAGGCAAATCATATAACCTATCCATTTTTTAAGCTTATACTTAAGTATCACAAAATATTACAACTTCATACATAGAAAAAAACCCTTCAAACGCGAATAGATACGAGTATATTCTCAAGAGATAAATTTTCAAATGAAATTTCAAACGACAAAGGATATTCATATATCCAAATAAAGGGATTTTTGCTTGTCGATCACTTTCATTCGAGGACAAAAAATGGCAGAGTGCTGTAGCATAGAGCGCACTTGTCAAAAACGTAACTTGCGAACGTCGGGCCTGTCTCGCTGTTTAGCATTTGAATGCTTGTAATATGACAAGTGAAAACCCTAAGCGAATATTTGTCAGCCAAATAACGTTGTATGGACGGGAATGGTTGAGTAATTTGTTAAAAGGCTTTTATTTTAGAATTGTCTATATTTAATGTAGAGTTTATTGTTATTTATTATTCTTGTACTTAATAAGATTTTGTAGGTATTAGTTACCAAAAATATCATTATAAAATAATTATTCCTAATACTAAAAACTTGTTTTTGCGGAACAAGTATAACAAGCTTTGTGCTTCAGATTTAAAGGACAATGGATATTTACAACATGAGGCACCTAAATATAGATGAAATTTTAAGGTAAATCTACCTTTACAACATACAAATACGATTTTTCTGGTCATTGATTATGGTCCTAGATATGTCAAAAATCAATTTTTAAAATTTTTGTCCATCGCGCTGTTTGTTCTAGCTAATCTCTGAAACGGCTTGACCGATTTAGACTGGACTTTCACTCGCAGAAAGCTAATGTTATAAGGAGTAACTTAAGCTATACTTTTATTTTATTAAAAAAACATAAAAACAGTTTACTTTATTTTAATGTACGTTTAGCGAAGCGGGCTGGGTTTTCTAGTCAATACATATAATAGATAGAGCATATATAAATTTATAATGTACCTCTCCATTTATTATATAAGTAACAGAAAAAGCTTAATCTATAGAGTATTAAATAAAACAACAGTAAAAAAGTACCCATCATTAAATGACGGTCCTTTGTATGATCGCGATCTGTCACGCCGCGCCCGCGTGTCCAGATAGCATCTCACTTTGACAGGCGACGTGATACCGTGACGTGCTTGTGACTATTATTATATTTCTAACCTAGAGGCTATAGCGTATTCGATATTTTTTAGTAAAAAATGTGTATTACATCCTTTATATGGCGGGTCGTGGACCTTTTGATTTAGAAGTTCTAAAATAGTTAAACTTTAAGCTCTCTTAAATCTTTTCACATTTTTTACGTCTATTATAATTACTAAAGCGAAATAACACTATGATTAATAAGCGAATCTATGAAAATGCTACAATTTTGTGCAGATTTTTATAGAGAATAAACTAAAAATGAATTATGAAAATTCATCCCCTGAAGAATAAGAGGTAAAAGCGTCATACTTTCTCAGATATACGCAAATATTTGACATAATAATAAAACCTATATATGGTATAAGCGATGAAATTTATTATTTGTCTATATATACACGGGCAGTATCGGGGGCAAATCACTACATATTATAAAACAAAGTCGCTTTCTCTGTCCCTATATCCCTATGTATCCTTAAATCTTTAAAACTACGCAACGGATTTTGATGTGTTTTTTTAATGGATAGAGTGATTCAAGAGGAAGGTTTATATATGCTAACTAGCGGATCCCGCGGCTTTGCCTGTGCTAAATCTAGGGAAGAGCCCGAGCGAGGGCGAGTCGCTAGTACTAGTATAATTTATGACCATGGCTTTATACACCTGCCAGGTAATTTTCCTTCTCATTCAAAATTCCGCATCTAATTTTGAGTATCTGTAATCGATAACTATTTTAAAGCACAAGCGCACACTTGTAGGGGCGGGAGGACCGAGTATCTCACCGCAGTCGCAACAGAAATAGCGCTTGACGCTTGTATCCGCGGTGGCGCCTGTTCACTGTCAACTTTATAGATAAGCTCTATGTAGAGATTACTAAAATATATATATTTTTATTATAATTAATAATTTTTGGTTCCCGGCGTTTTGAATGCTATACAGCAATCATGGTCTCTCCCGTGACCGTGTCAAATATTCGCGTAAACCTAAGAAAGTATTAATATTTTTTATTATAAAGATTTTTTTTGTGATTAATATAATAAAGATACTTATACTAACTACGACTTACTTTTTTACATGACAGATTAATTATTTAGTGAGTACCTAATATTTTCAATACTTGCATTAGATATTATTGTTACGTCTTAACTTGTCTATAATAGTGAATTTATAGTTGAACAAACTGTTTGTAGTAATTAGGTATAGTTTTTAACATGGTTAGCAGATACATCCTTTCACTTTCCTTCTGTTTAGTAAGACTCAATAACAGCCTTCAGTTGGGAAGTTAGCGGTGTCTAACTTGTGTGACTCGGAGAGCACAATCCGCGGTGAAGGTTCGGCTCTTAAACCCTTTTTGGACACCTTGAGTAGTCTTACTGATGTAGTATGAGAGTGACAGAAATATAAGAGTGCACTTGTGTCTGTGCGTAGTTACACCTGTCTCATTAGGTTGTTGTTGTGGCCATAATCGGTTGGGAGAATATTATTCTTATATTGTTGCAGCTTCTTTATAGTAAAAACTAATACACATATTCAGGTTTAGGTATTTTTAATTATAATTTCAGTTTTATTAAGTTTGAATAAAATAAATACAGCTATAATACTAACTGATAACCTTTGCATATCTTAAACATAGAAAATTTATGCCTATGACATAGATTCAGCAAACACGTATTTAATAATTACGTTCAATTTAATAAGCAATGTAAAATAACAAGCTACAAATTATTATCATAAACTTCAATACAATAATAAAAAATTACAATATAAATATTAATAAACAGTAAATAATAAAGCCTCTGGAGTCATAAACTGGTCTATGTCGTTAAGGAGGGCGCGTTAAAATTGAAAATAAATTCAATATCAATTTGAGCGCGCGCCAAGTGTATCGGTGTCGGTACGTGACGCTTGTGCACTTGACGTCGCCATCGCTCCCAATAAAATCGATATTGTGGCCCAAACAAATAAATCACTAATGTTCAAAAACGATTTTGTGGCCGGGTGACGCCTAAACGTATATATTATATTCTGTGCCTAAACTAATAAATCACTATTGTCCAAAAATTACTCTACTGGTTATTTTTCTTTACTAAGTAGCTACTTTTGTTTATAACTAGCCTTTAGCTCCACTCGCGTTCTAAAGGCTGAAAATCAAAAGATATTTTTTTTCTCCCGTTTTTACGACATTTTACAATAATGCTCCGCTCCTATTTGTCGTAACGTGATGTAATATATAATGCCTTCATGGATAAACGGATTATCCAACAAAAAAATAATTTTTCAATTTGGACCAGTAGTTCCAGAGATTAAGGCGTTTAACCAAACAAACTCTTCAGCTTTATAATATTAGTATATAAAATGGGATCAGACGGCGCCATACATAGATAGTTTAAAAAATGCAGACGTTACGGAAGATGACGAGTACTTTATTATAACGTGTAACCAATGCTAAGAGTAAAATGGAGCACTCAGAGCTGAGAAATATATTAATAGGCTATTTTTAGTTGAAGAAAAATAATCGTCGGTATCGACACATCGGAACACAATCACGACGTGTTTTTAGACATTTCATAGAACATTTATACTCGTAACACTCTCATTTCAAACAAACACCAATCGGAATACTTTTTTATTTTGTACAAATACATTTTTTTTGGATTGTAATGTCTGACGACATTAACGTTGAAATTGCTTAACAAATTTGGAAATCCAAAGGCTAACGTTCAAAGCAAAAAAAGGGTAAGTCGCTAACTTATTTATCAATAAATATTATATAGGTACCGTACGTACCGTACCGTACTTCATTATTATATTACCTGCTAGCGTCTTACCCTCGCTTCGCTTTTATTTTGTAGTACAAAGATCGGAAAAATTAAATTTCATAAAAGTATAAATAATAATTTTATAACATTAGCTATCTGCAAATGAAAATCCAGTCAAAATCGGTCCAGCTATTTCCGAGATTAGTACAAACAGGGAAAATTAAAAAAAAAAAGATTTTTTGATGTAGATTAGTATGCATTTAGTTAAAAGCTGTTAATTTAAAATTACAAACAGACACTCCAATTTTTTTATATGTCTAGATTGATAGAAACTGTAAAGAAAGAATATTCATAGTTATTTTTAAATAAAATACAATTTATATTCCCACATTCACCACCCAATTAGTTCTCAATTTTGCTGTCAATTTACAATAATATTTAACACCAGGAAAACACTAATAAGACTAATTGGTACAAGTTTAAGAGCAGATATGGCTATAATTATTTATTTGATATGCTCTATATGCCAGATACTTAAGTGCAATTAGATCGGAGCTCGTAAAGTTAAAGTCAATTATTGTTAGATAATTTTTATCAAAGTAAACCATAAAAAATGGGTGCTTAAAATGTTTAATATGTCAGCAGTTTTTTTAAGTTTTCCCTATTTTAAGACTTAAGTCATCCCTGACACATAATCAACCAAACATATAAAGTATTATTAAAATCAGTGGCATTTTTATGTGCGAATCATTTTTATCATGATAACCACTTGTCTTAAGATGAAGGAAAACATTGTGACCAAACTTACATGTCTGAGAAAACCTAGTAAGTTTTCGAAAGACATGTGAAGTCCGCCAACTCGCACTAGGCCAGCGCGGTGTACTATGGCCTGATCCCCGTCGTACTGAGGGAGGCCCGTGCCCAGCAGTGGGGCGTTAAAAAGGGCTGAAGACAAATATAAATAATAAATATAGCAGTAGTAAGATCATATACATTTCGAAGTCGTTACAAAGCAGTATGAAGTAACCAACTAAAAACTCTCTTATACTTATTAAATAGAACACTTACAGAGTGGCAATATATAAATAATTTATTTTTGGCGGTAATAGCTAACAAGAAAAACAAATTGCTATCGACATGTCGGCGCTCAAATTATCTCCGTCTTGTTATTTTAGCCGTGATTGACGATAATCGGCGTTATGTATGACTCTACAGAAGGTTACTGCTGTTGCGGATGACGGTTTGAGTATTTTAAGATACATAGGTGTTTTATTGTAATAGAACATATGTTGTCTAAATTATCATTCTGTTCTTAGGTACTTCCTTAGTTACTTCTCTACTAATGCAAAACATTGGTTCATCCTTCCTTAATGTTCCGTAATGTCCTTAATGCATTAAGGAATAACTGGGTGTATGCGCAGAGTAGTTTTTGAAATCTAAAAATGTATATTTTTAGATTATTTTTTGGAACGTTTTTACAACAGGGCCATCTAGTTCCATGGTAAGCTACAAAGCTTGTATTACGGATACCAGATATTTGATATACTACACTTATAAATTTTTAAATACATACATATTGTAAATATTAACACAAGATATATTATAGTTCAATTGTTTGAACGCAGTCCTCACATTTACAAGATATTTTTATTTTAGTATCTATTTACCAAGGAAGGTTGCTGGTTAAATAATATAACCCTTGAAAGGGTTTTTTACGTAAATTAACTTGCGAGGAAAACCGTATGGTAAAGTTAGTAAGAAAACATAAAACACTTTATCAACATGGCATAGACATGTTAGACAAATAAGAATAATTTCGGCCAATCTAAGCAAGTGAAGGGGTAAGGGGGTAGATGGACAAGATAAATAAATCAGCACCCCAACTACTGAATAAAATACCTGTCTTTGATACATCTCCATATTATCGCGATCCATTGCGGCTTCCTTTTTATTATAGTAGGGTTACTATGAAATGTTCATTTAGAATTTATTTTATATTTGGAATTTTTTTTTATATTAAAATAAAAAAATATATACTCGTATATATCCTGATAGGCTTTATTGAAATTTAATTAATTGCTGATAAAAATTTCTTTCTTCAGTCACTAGCGACTTACCCTTGATCCAAACATTCATTAGACAGGTAAAAACTATTGATTCTAGAAACTATACATTCAGCCTGCATCAATAATAATGATTATTTCAATAACGTATCTTACGTGCCCTGTCTATCGTGTCCTCCAAAAGAATTGCGTATGTATAATAACTATATATGCAATTATTTTTGAGAATACTTTTAAGACATTACTAGTGAATGTAGATTTTTTGTTGATTTTGTATAATAAGTCATTTTTTGAGGTTAAAATATAATCGTTTATATCTGATATCAATTCTATCTAAAAATTTAGATTTTGTTTTTAAAGGCCATTATTTAGTAGTTGCAGTATACTAAGCAAAAGCTGGACATGTAAGAAAGTGTTAAATCTCAAGGGCTTTCGATTACGCGACGGACGGACACCGCATTATTTATGTACGGGCTCGGACGTATCACCCTAAACTTTGTTGCATATGGTATCGTGAAAAATCCTTTTTCTCAGATTTTCAATTGATTTTTATCAATCTTAATCAAAGACCCGAAAAAATAAACAAGAAAGTAAAGCTATGTATACTTTTGAGTGTTATAGAGATAAAATGATTAATGGTCGAACTAAGATTTTGCGTTGATTTTGTTGATATTTAATATGCAGTTTTTTTTACTTACAAATTTAGTACATATTTAGATTATAAGATTTATAAGTGAAGGATTTCTATGTTATGGAATTGAAAAACAATATTAAAATTTACCTTACCTTAAAATATAATCCATTTTTTTAAACTAAAACTAAACAAAAATGAATATATATTTAAATCATTTGTTATCAACTATTGATAGTTACATCAATAGTAGCTTACGAAATAGATTTCGTGAGAACAGTTGCTAAGGCTATTAAAGGTGTGCAACAATATGCCTACAGATAAAATTCACCATGTACCTACTCATACGTATGCCATAGCTTCAATGTGACAGGTAATAATGCTTAATGCAATCCTCTATTTGGTATTTGCTATATTCGGCCTCGAGTCTGACTGTTTCCACGTTTATTGTAAATACGATATTCTTTATCGTCGCAAAACAAATTTATGAATACTAAAATAAAATTTGTTTCTTTTCTCTAATTTTGGAGATATGAAAAATGCATTTACATTTTACCTGATGCGAGATTCAAACCTAGTACATACAGTATTGTCATCGAAAGTAATATCATCCACACTAGAAGTGAATTATAAAATAAAAATGTAGTAATTAAATTAATTTTGTTGATCTATAAAAATTTATTAGGTTTTATACGATAGAGTATAAAAGAATAAATATACAAATAAAATTTATTGAAGATATATTTCGCTGGAAAAATATACAAAAATTCATTGAAAATATGTTACAATGGACACAAATTGGCGATTAGTCACAACATAAACGTTCATTTACGCAAAAATCATTATCAGATGTTCGGCACGACCCGATTACCATACGGGACCACAGTCATTGGACATGATATCACGAAAATGAGTAATCCCGGTAATTATTACCAACGATTACCGGTAATAAGTACATCATCGCGTGAGAATTGAGATCGCAGCAACTGAATCCTCACGATTATCATTACTCAAAGAGATTTTAAGATTACGCGCCGTACCCTTGGTTCCGATATCTAGATACGATGTGAATGGATATGATACTATCGTAAAACCTGTTTATTTACAATATTACGTAGTTATTCTCAGATGCATAACATCATATTATTATAAAAAAGTGAATTTTCTTCGACCGGATATAATTAAATAGCATATACCATATATGCTGTTATTATTGTTGATATGGTTAAGTTGATTATATATAATAAAATTTTCCTATTACAAGGGTATGTAGCACCTGTTTTCTGCGTAAAGTAGAAGTGCAACAGTACTAAAAAATGTCACTTACATAATTCGTCATACAGAGTCTTGACCTCTTGACATAGTACTCGATTTATATCCATTTAGATATAGTGGTATTTGAATCACTACATAGTATAAAACAAAATCGCTTGCTATGTATGCTTAGATCTTTAAAACTACGCAACGGATTTTGATGCGGTTTTTTTAATAGATATAGTCATCAAGGGGAAGGTTTATATGTATAACTTCGCTAGCTCTAAATCTAGCTCGCTAGTATTCCATTTCAGCTACTTAAACTTGTAGAGAAAGAAGCCTAAATAACTCTCAGATTCATAAATAATTTCTATGTACAAACAACACTAAACTAACGAACATCCAAAAACTTGTTAGGAGCGTACTTAAATCATATTGAGTAAACAATTTCGCAAACTATTCATACGTACATACAAATCTAGGTATTTATTATAATATTATAATCAAACGCATTGTATCGGACAGGTGTTTAATTACCTTCATGACTCGGTATGTTCTTAGCTATAACAATGTCACGTTTATTCGTCGTTTTAAAGTATTTATTATTTTATTGCCTATTACCTGTAATGGCTTCCTATCAATTAAACTTGGCACTTGCAAGTAGTAAAATTCGTGAATACCGATTTGCTAACAATTTAAGAGCATAAGTAATATTAAAATTGTTTCCTAAAAACTGTGTAGTCTCTCCCGTGACCATGATTGCTGTAACGCATTTTTAAGAAACATCGGTATCAAAACATCTAAATAAGAAATTGAAAAAATCTGAAAATATAGTTTTATTTTAAAATGTGGAATATTCATGTTAATCTAGGAAGGTATTTTTTTCTATTATTTGCTGTTTTATCTTCTTCTTTCTTCTTCAGCCCTTTTTAACGTCCCACTGCTGGGCACGGGCCTCCCTCAATACGAGGGGGAGCTGTTTTATCTAAAGTTACTTTTATATTAGGAAAAAGAATAATTATTGATTTGACTTTAAAAATAAAAAGTATTCCTTATGTAATGTTTTGAATTATAAATATAAACAACCATGACTAGAGTAAAAACGTTCGTGCTAAACAAATGAATGCCCCCAGCGGGGCTCGAACCCGCGACCGCTGGCGCAGAAAGTAGCCAACTGCCAACTGAGCCAAACGTGTCCTCAAAAAACAAAATCAAGTCCCCCCCATTTTTCCGGGATAAAAAGTAGCCTGTATTTTGTCCAGATATGTTGGATCGATCTGTTGTGATTGAGTAACAAATATCCATCCATCCTCGAACTTTCGCATCTATAATATTAGCGAATCTAAGCTCTTTAAATCACAGCTTAATAATGGCAAATTTTGTAATACCGCTACTATTGAGTCATGCTTTTTAAACATAAAGAAAAAGAAACTAGCAATTCCGAGGCTCTGCAAGCATTCTAATCACTGTTTAAAATAGGAATTGGTGGTAGAAGGAAAAAAATTAGGCTTATAAGTATTTCTTGGTGCCAAATCATAAAAAAAATTGGTCTAATTTTAATAAAATGTCTGGAGAGGGCCACCCTTATCACTTAGTTGAATAAAAAATAGTCTACGAGCTATTCTCAGAACTACCAAATATACCCAACAAAAATTCATAAAAATTGGTCCAGCCGTCTCGGAGGACGTCTCTCGCCGTCCAGGAGTTCGATAACAAACACTGTGACACGAGATTTTTATATATTAGAGAATATAATTATATTTATCGGATTATGTCGTCATTTAAAGTAATAATTTAATTTAAAATTAATTCTACGATTCGATAAGCGCTTCTATAAGTTAAAGTTTGTAGTATTCTTGTATTACTAGTCACGAATGTGTTTATAAAATGTGTTATTCAAATGTTATTGATCTTTATGTAAGTTTGAATTTTATTTACATACAAAATCGCTTTATTTGACATCTCTATTAAACTGTTTTCTTATATAATGATGTTTATTAGTAAAATGGCTTTTTAAATATATATTTTTTATAAATAGAATGCTTTAAAATATCGTGCAAAAGAATATACTTACAGTTATTTTTATTAATTTTCTATAAATTACCTTTTGCTCTTTAAAGAGAGTAAAATCGAGTATAGCATAAACTGTAAAACATGCTGCATGCATTTTGCTATGTTTTAGCATTTTTAAATAATATTTTGTTATATATATCAACGTACTCTAAAAAAATATAAATATGTTGGAACATTATTGCACCCAGCGCCATCAGCTACGAATGAAGCTTGTGTTACGGATACCAGATAGTTGATATACTACATAACTACTACAAACATAATATTATAAATATAAACACCCATGACTGGAGTACAAACATCCGAGTTTAACAAATGAATGCCCTCAGCGAGACTCGAACCTGCGACCGCTGGCGCAAGAAAGTAGGATCACTACAAACTGCGCTAAATTATTTAAGTGACTATTTTCCAAAAACTTTTGTTTGTTCTCAACAACTAGTTTAATTTTAACTACAATAAAATCACATCTTAACTTGTTATTAACTTTAATCTTCAATTGAGTATCCAAAAGATAATTCCCACTTAAAATCTCATCAAAAAAGTTGACCGAGAACAACTTTCGTATCATCTATCAATCTAACGTGGCACGGCCAGCGGGTGTCCGCTATTGTATTAAATTCTTAATTTTTGATACTGTGTCAAAAACAACGACTTCTTTATATATATCTTTTTGAATAAAAATGAACTGTAGGGTAATAAATATTTATTAGGGAAAAATAAATAAATAAAAATATTATCATTAGGTACATGTAAGCATATAATAGATAAAATAATAAATTTTCAGAAGTATTTAATATTAATTCAATACTTGTATTCGGCTCTATTCAGAAAGCTATTTCCTATATGCTGGATACGGGTCTCCCTTCAATACCATATTTAAATCTAGTCCTTACTTTTTTAAATTTAGTAGTAGTAGTTTTAGTTTGTTTGCCTTTCTTAATTTTTTGGTTTCCAAGGGTGTATTATCCAAATCAGGCGATGGATTAACATCAGTCGATATAAGCTCATAAAACCTACGTATTTTTCGACTCTCTAAAACAGAACTATAGTCTTTAATTTTACTTGTAAAATAAAATATAAAGGTATTTTATATCTTTTCAATTTGAAATAATCTTAACTTGGAATTGTAAGATAGTAATTACAAGTCTAGAAGATGGACAGTATCAAAACAAATTATTCATTGCTATACGTATCGAACAAAAAACAATTATGTCCACGACATCTGATGGCGGTGTTAGTCAATTTTATCGAATCGATTTTATCGAATGACATCGATATTTTATCTGTAACTAATTCTCAAATAGCTGTGATTAGTTTTGTGCGATGTACGAACATGACGAAATATAAAATTGAAATTATTTACAAGTTGTTTTGAATGTGAACTTAGGACAATCGCGCCGTGGCAAAGAGGTGGTTAAGGGTTTTAGCAGGTTCAGTTCCAAATGAGGTAAAGATTGTTTGTGATAGTCAGTTGTGCTTTAGCTAAATATGCATTCTGGGTTCTGGATTGAGGTAGAGCACTACAGTAGCTGGATGTCTAACCAATTTTAATGATGATTCTAGAAAAAGAACGATTCTAGAGGTCTAGAAAAAGTTATATCAACACATTGGTCTTCTTATTACATTGTAGTGTATAAAATATACAATTCATTTACTTCTATTATACACCATTCACACAATGTCATGTTTATTTAGGTATATCGAAAATAATCTAGTGTTAATACGTTTTTAAAAGATTAAGGAGTTTTCTCGGAACTTGTCATAGAGAATCGATCTCGTTAAGTTTTTGCCTTATCAATCTTTGCAAATCGTGCGTGATCTGTGGGTTCAAACGACACGGTCGTGTATTGACGATACCGATAGCTATCTCGATATTGAATAAGTTAAAAATAACTATTATATGGTAATTATTGCAATAAATTTTATACATGTCAAGGAAAATAGACGTGAATAAATAAGTATCATAATAATTATCTGAAAACCCTAGAATTTCACTGAACTAGGCAGGATAAAATTTACTTTAGTTTTTGTGGATTTTACCATGTCTTTTTATCTACTACTAGCGACTCGCCCTCGCTTCGCTCGGGCTCTTCCCTATATTAAGCACAGGCAAAGCCGCGGGATCAGCTAGTTATGCATATAAACCTTCCTATTGAATCACTCTATCTATTAAAAAAACCGCATCAAAATCCGTTGCGTAGTTTTAAAGATTTAAGCATACATAGGGATATAGGAACAAAGAAAGCGACTTTGTTTTATACTATGTAGTGATATCGAATATAGTGGGTTCGAGTCCTACATAATAGCATGGTTTGATAACATGGAATATGAATCGGAGACCCAATGGGTATTGAAATGAGTTATTATTACTTTAAAGTTAAATTCTAAAGGGAAGTTACCTGTTACAGCCATATCAGCCTGTATTAAAAAAAACTTATACCTGCATATTATGACAATTCTAATCAATTTCAATTTGCTGACACAATCACTCGAATAAACTTATGTCATTCTATAACAATTTTAATATACCTGCGTTTAGTAAGAGAAGTTTATTTTCCAAAAGCTCTCCGACCGACCACTTAATAGGATACTATACTATGGTCTCATTGTAGAGCTTACATCAGGAATCGATCTAACATCGATTGTCTCCGCGAGTATCTACAAGACATTAAATCAAAATTGAATCACGTATTATATCCCGATGGGGGTCTTCTTTCTAATTACAAAAGATATGTCAAGTGATGCTACCACTCCTGATTTAAAGGCGATAGCGATCAAGCTTGATTTTTGATCTGATGAATCTTTAAAAATTATATTTGAAACTTTTTTTAATCTACCCTCGCTCCGTTCGGGTTCTTCCTTAGATACGATTTAAGGTTAATACACATTTCTTAGAAATGAGATATTTTCCCGCAGTAAAAAGTATTCTTTTAGCCGGATTATTGAGCTATTATTATACAAAAGTTTATAAAAATCGGTCCAGTTATGATAACATCAAAATTTGCCAAGACATGATGTACTACATCATATATATATATATATATATATATATATATATATATATGGGTGGTTCTCCAAAATTTGGTTAACTACTGGCCTAATTTTGACAAAGGTGTTTTTAGGTGATTATCATGACAGTTCTAACTCTATACTGTAAATATAATATGTACTTTGTTGTATCTAAAAGGGCCACTCACTTTACTAATTATTTTAAGAGATATTTAACTTTTTTTAAAAGCTGTTTTCTAGGGACTGACGAGACATGATAGGGACTGACACTAAACACGCTTAGTATGTTTAATCATATTTTTATTGCAAAATTAACTTTCATATTCATTTCATTTCATTATTAAATTATAACAAACAGTCAAAATGTAAATTACTTTTGTATGGCAAGTAGTATTTTCTTTCCAATCTTGAATTTAGCAGGTATCATAATATCAATATCATATAATGAGGTAGACAATTTTTTTTTGTAGTTACCTTAATTATTAAGCTATTTTATTTTACAGTAAACAAATTACAATTGCATGAACTCAAGAGTAAACAAGAAAGTTTATAATCACAGGCTTTCTTTTATTAACTATAATTTTTCTTAGGAATTAAATTATACTTTGAGTTTAGTACTTACAAACTAATAATATTTAAGTAATTAACAATAAAATTAAACTAATTTTTTTATCTTAAAGTTGAATCTGGATAATCTCACCAAATAATGCCTTTTTTATCAATTCTGCTTTTTGATTAGGGTCGTTAGCCATGTCTTCAATTTTGCTTTTTGGCGTAAGTGCTTTCTTTTTTTTAACATCCTTCGTTTCAGTCTTCTTTTCCTTTGTTGTTCACTGGCAAGCTTTTTCTTCAAATTATCAATGAGCAAGTCCTTCTTTTTCAGTATATTGTTTCTTTTTCTTCGTTGAATAATACTCCTCCTTCTCCCTTGAACCCTTCTTTCATTATTTATAAGAGGTACCTCAGGAATATTGTCTTCATCCGATGACGGTGGAGTATTTTGGTCCATGTGTTTATTTGCACTTCTATTAATCTTTTCATTTTTTCTGTAATCTGATGAGTAGGCTACCCACTTTTTTCGAGCACTTCTGAGCTCACGTGGAGTCATGTCCTTGACACATTTCCTTTGTCCTTTTTCTTTTTTCGTTAGATATTTCTGCTTTTCTTTTTCTTTGACTCTGCCAGCAAAATAGGGTCGTTTTTAATTCTTTCTAAACGTCTTTTTGCCTGTTCAGATTTTTTTTTTGCAAGTTCCTCTTTGGACTGTACTGTTTTCTTTCTAGGCGCCATATTCTACAACAAATACACGGATTTTATGCTTAAAACCATGGATCACACAGTATGAACGTCAGTCCCTAGATTTGGCGTCAGGCCCTAGTAACATTTATGACGAGGGCCTGACGGTCTAGGGACTGACGAATCAAAGCAAAATCGAACGCAACCTATTATTTTAAATAAACATTAAAACCAACAGGTGATCAAAATCACAAGGCAAACATAGGTCAAATATTTAATAAGTAATGAGATCAATTATTAATTAATTATCTTTGAAATGACTTACCTAGGGCCTGAGAGTTTGACTGACACAGTACGTGTTTCCGCTACAAAGTCGGCGATCACACTAAAAATAAGATGGCTGACGCGGCATTGGCCGTGTTTGTATCTAACTTCACATCGATGCTTTTGTTTAAGAGACTTTGAAAAACGCCTTATGCTTGGGTGGACCGTATTTTCGAATTTTGCAAATAGCTAGGGCCTGATAGTTTTTAACGCTTACACTTTTTGACTTGAAATAATCTGATAAAAAATATTGTTATTATAAATTAAATTGCAATGACAAAGTTAGTAATGTAATAGTAAACGTGTTTAAGTCGAATTAGATCAAAGTATTATGTAGAATCAAAATAACAGTAAAATGCTTACTAAATTTGGGAGATCTTACATGGCTAGGGACTGATATTTAGAGTAGGAACAAGCGATTTTCTGTAATAAAACATATTGTGATTTAAATCAAAGTGAGTGACCAAATAACATGAACTTTATATTATTGTCTAGTAAAAGCAAATATAGATAAAATTGATATTAAATATGTGAAAATTGCTGCTAACATCAAGTTAACCAAATTTTGGAGAACCACCCATATATATATATATATATATATATATATATATATATATATATATATATATATATATATATATATATATATATAATTACCTATAGTAAGCAAAGCAGTGTCGAATGAGAAAAAAAATAATAGTTGATAATATTCTGTTTCATAAAATAATAATTAATTTTTTAAAGTTACAGACTCTATGCACTTGTACCACAAATCATTAGCTGTCGGCGCCACCGTATCAAAATAAAATAAAGAGCGCCCGGCCTAGTTCCCACAGTAGCCTGTGTCGTACACAATGTTCGACTTGTCGCGGACAGGTTCTTTACACCAACGTGTTTCCTGTAATAATAATATATTAAATTGTCGGTCTGTGTGTAGCCTGTATTAAATCTTAATTTAAAAAGTGAAGGAATAAAGCAATTATTCATATTATGTTTCTATAAATTAACTTTAAAATAATTTATTAAAACATTTCGATATAGTTTAAATTAATTTTAGCTAAAAATTGTGGTTATCAGATATTTTTTTACAAAATATAAATTCTATAAAAAAACAACCACATAATTTTGTTTTTTTTTCGAAGTTGGTCAAAAATTATTCAACTTTTAAACAAGCTTGCTATTACTGTTTTTTTAATATGTATTTTAATTTCAATCATAGGTATACGAATATAAATAATCATGTTCGTCAATATTAATTGGAAGTGATCATCGAGCAATGTACAACTTGTTTTTGATATCCTGGTCGATGATTATGTCATGTTGCGGCGATATTCGTAATTGCATATACCACCTTTAAGGATAATAATAAATAAAAAAAAATAAAAAGCCTTTTATTTCTTACAGACACAAATAAAAAAACAAAATAACAAATAGTTGACTATATCTAATGCACATATAATGTAATATATATATATATATATATATATATATATATATATATATATTTATTATACATTATAATAGCTGTATCTATTACTATCTAATATAACTAACTTAACTTATGTTTTAGTGTTTTATAATTATATATAATATGTTAATATGTAGCGTTTATATGAGTATGTATTATAGACAGTGGTAGCCCAGCGGTAACGCGTCGCTTGGATAACCGAGTGATGCGGGTTCAAATCCGGGTCTCGCACCTCTGATATTTTCATGTGCGAATCATTTCTATCATGATTACCACTTGTCTTACGGTGAAGGAAAACATCGTGAGGAAACCTGCATGTCTGAGAAAACCTAACAAGTTTTCGAAAGGCATGTGAAGTCCGCCAACTCGCACTAGGCCAGCGCGGTGGACTATGGCCTGATACCCCTCGTACTGAGGGAGGCCCGTGCCCAGCAGTGGGACGTTAAAAAGGGCTGATGATGATGATATGAGTATGTATTCTGTACTTGTAACTTAAATAATATTTTAGTGCTAAGAAGTTTCTTAAATATTAATTAATTTATTTGATTTGCAAGAAACCCTCCTCGGGTGAAGGCCTCCTCCAATAAGGATAATATATTTAAGAATATCTTTCTACGATTATAGCATAGATATTATATCAGAATAAAAGCTTTATAAAAAACATCTGTTTTTCAGAATATGACTATAGAGCATAAAACAAAGTCGCTTCCAAAGTTTTTTTTAATATAAGATAGAGTAATTCCAGAGGAAGGTTTATGTGTATAACTAGCATTTCCCGCGGCTTCGCACGCGTTCTAAAGACCGGGAACCAAATTCTTTCTGAGTCGCGCGGTATGATACCTCGCAGAACTAACGCCCACCCTTCCCGTTTTTGCAACATTTTTCTTTGTTGCTCCGCTTCTATTAGTCGTATAGCGTGATATAAAATAGCCTTCTTCAATAAACGAACTATCCAACACAAAAAGAATTTTTCAAATCGAACCAGTAGTCCCTGAGATTAGCGCGATCCACCAAACAAACATGTTATACATAATATATACGGAATACTATGCAATGAATGAACCTTCTATGGCACCGGAAATACAACTTATTCTATTAGTGATCGGAATAAGCTATATGTATCTACATATATATAAAAAAAAGGATTGATAAAATTAGCGAAGTCAAGTCAGCATGCATATCTAGAATACTTGTGACATTTTAGTTGCGTCGTAATCTGCTTAGTGCTAGTAATATTGTTAAGTTTAAATTAAATTATCAGTTAACTTTAAAATTCCTGACACTCATACTCCGGATAAACGTTAATTATATAATATTTTAGGTAATTTTTATAAATTTAGGTAATTATTAAACGTTGAACATAATTTCAAACTCTGGGGCTCTGTTAATGAGCCTTACTAAACTGAACTACTCAATTACTGAACTTGCTCCGACCCTGAACTCAAACCTAGGACCTTCAGCCGTACGTACTACCACTACATCGATGTGGCAGTTCGATTTCCTTCCCTCCATTAACCTCCATAACCGAACAACTATATCAGTTTTCATTTTAATTTCTTCACTTTTCTTGTGAAAATTTGAAATTATTTAAAATCTGTTTAAACACTATTATAGCAAGCAAAAAACAGAAAATATGCAACATTCATAATGTGTATTTTAATTACATTATTTTTATGTCTACGTAAATTACAACAATACTTTCCCCTTTCATTAATAACAATTATAATATGTATTACATTAACTTCTTTGTTTTTTACTATTATTTAAAATATTTCGCCTCGTAAATAAAAAACTTGCCTCAGCATAGAATTTTACTATAAAAAAAGTATAACTAAACTATGTTATAGTAATATCTTTCGTTGAGAACTAATATTTCATTTAACGTCATGTTTTAAGATAACCATTTATTCCATTCACAGTATCTCAGTGCGTAAATTGATTTATGATCTTTAGTACTAAGTACTAAGCAACAATCTTTGTTTTTATTTATTCTGGAAAATAATGTGGAAGTGACGTGTTAGTCGAGATGACGTAAATATGCGGTGTCGTTGTAGATATTTATGCAAATCGTCATCTCATACACACCTGATGACAATTAAATGTAAATGACTCGATTTTCCAGTACAAAAATGTCACGCATCTAATACTAGAATGAGCCGTCACCGTGACGAATTATTAATTACATGACAATTGACACGATGTAGTAGGATTGATTTAAAATGGTAAATTTACACAAGAAGATATATCACTAATCCAATAGCTAATTAGTGACCACTTTACGACGAGTAAATGAGCCGATATAAACGAAGGTCGTTCTAATTAAATGAAAGACGTAAATATGTTCGTATAATAATGTTTGGAAAGAACTGTGTCATTAGAAGTTGTAAATCTAATTAATTATACGTCATAAAATTATTGCTAACTAATAATTTTATTCATATATTAATAAGTGATTATTTAACTGTAAACTTATTTATATGTTGACTAGTTGTTTTTCTATTCAAGAAGATAGCTTTTGTTCACGGCTTCCCTTGCGTGTGTTTATTTGTAATCTTTTTACACGAGTACATGATGTCCGTTATTATATGTGACTTGATTCAATATAGATTTTTTTAATAAATAAGCTGAAAAATGTATAAAAAAAGGCTGAATGATAGTACCAAAGATTTGCCTTGGCTCATCGATCATGGTGACCATGGATAGCTTGTAACAGGCAACAATTCAAAGGCTAACAGTATAGACATGAAATTTTATTTTTAATTGAATATTAATTTATTTATAATATAATACATATTAATTACTTTCAAGATGCATACTAAATTAAACTATTAATACCTATATACGGACTGGACGGATTCGAAGGATTTTTAGAACTTAGATAGATAATGTTATGGAATAATATATGTATTATAAGCTTATGAGCTATTCCTATATTAATAATAGCCGCCAAATACTCCCATAAATGTACTCGAGCGAAGCAAGGGTATGTCACTAGTGAGAAATTAATATACTGTTTTTTTAATGATAGAAAGTAATTAGTTATACTTTCATGATGCTTACCGTACTATTTTTTTCATATGCGCGGAAAAAGCTCAATAAATCCATAAAGACGGTTTAAGAGATAAAATTTGGCTAATTATGAATCGTAAAAGAGCCGCCGTTATTAATAATTTAGAACCGGTCCCCATTCAATTAGTTTACATTATTTATGATTTCCTTAATGTCATCAGACTGGGCGCCTATATCGGTTCCCATATGAACAATATCTTACCAATAAGTCGTACATTCAATTAACTATTTTAGAAGTAAAGTTCCAATACGGTACTCAGTTCAAATCCCGAGTTGAGCCAAAATATTTTTCAGTATTTTTGTTTACACATACTCAATAGTTGCGAATTTTGTAGCCGTGGGGAACTAGTTACAATAACTAGTATATTATGTATATTGGTTTTTCTTGTTCCTTTAGTTTACCTAAAAATAAACATGATTTAAGCCTTACAGTATGCGTGTAGTTTATTTAAATAAATGATTATCTTTGTAATAATGAAATGAAAGTACATCAACATTTGGTCAACAGTTTTCACGTTACGCTTTAGAGAACAACAAATAGATAAACATGTGAAACGAAAAATATGAATGCAGAGGCTGTTATTGCGTCTTGATGCAAATAGCTCCAAATTAAAATAATTTTGCCATACAAACTTAAAGCAAGTTATTTATTATTATAATCTAAGTTAAATTCACAGCTATAGTGAGATAAAAATGCCTAGTTTAATATTATCATTAGGTTGACAGTCTTCAATAATACATAATTTATGACTTCGTTTATTATAATTATTGAAAATTTGGAAAAAAACATTTGTGTAATATGACAAGAGACTCATCCTTGCTTTACTTGGGTACGCCCCTTGGTACAATTAGTACAGATTTCTCAGAAACTAGAAAATTTCCCGCAGTAAGAAGTATCTTAAGCTCCTCATCATCAAAATCTGTCCAGGCGTTTTCTCTATGCGGTTACAGACAGACTGACAAACAGACAAAAAATCAAAAAACATAAATAATAAATAAATATGTTGATACATAAGATTTTCCAATGTGTAATGTGCAGACTCGACGTTAGAACAGAATTTAATTATTTACATTATATTTACATAGGTATTTTTAATAACACTGAAGTTCGTCAATAGTTACACTTAACAAAAAGAGGAGCTACAGAAAAGTTTTTTGCCTTTGTCTATCTATTATATTATAATATTATAAAGCTGAAGATTTTGTTTATTTGCTTGTTTGGTTGGTTGGTTGAACGCGCTAATCTCAGGATCTACTGGTCCGAATTGAAAAAATCTTTTTGTGTTGGATAGTCCGTTTATCGAAGAAGGCTATAGGCTATATTACATCACGCTACGCCTAATAGAAGCGGAGTTACCGGTCTTTAGAACGCGTGCGAAGCCGCGGCAAGTGCTAGTTTGTATATAAATAGACTTAATACGACATCTTAGGAATTACTCTAAGTTATCGATGAGCTAAGCTTATGAGAGAGAGTTGTTTTTTAGATATTTCAACTAATTTATTCTTAAAAAGTTTTTAATTTGTATGTTATAAATCATTCTATAAATAACTAATTTGTGATAAAATTATCAAACATAAAATCTGTATAGCAAAATATTATGTAATTGAGAATGTCAATAACCTTTTACAAGTTAAATCATTAATAAGTAATGATTGCGTTCAACTGAAATTTAAAATAGACTCATTAAATTGTTTTGTCAACGCCGATTCGTTGACTTGTGCATCGCCAAGGTCAGGGGTTAATCAGTTTTAGGGCTAAGAAAATTTATTGCATATTGTAATGATGAACAATATGTTTAAACTAAAATAAATGTGCTTAGGTATGATTATCTTCTTTTATCCTTACAGATAAATAAAATTGAAGTGTATGTTAGTAACATCAACATAACACCTTTTTATTACATGCATATGTACCATACTATAAACGGTACTCTAAGGAGAATACACAGTTTTTAACATTTTGTCTCTCTATCTATTTGTTACCGCTAGTCTATAACACGATTGGGCAGATTTAAATGAGATTTTCATAGACAGGTAACTGATGTTAAAACTAGTAATTTAGGTTACTTTTATTTTAGAGTTAAAGTTAAGTAAAGTTCACCTAAAAAATTTACACGTAGGTACCTATTGCACCTACCTGAGGGAGACGACGAGGATAAGTGGCTAGCAAAAGCCATTCTGGTTCTTATAAGCAGAAAAAGTGATAAACAAACATACACTGTAAATACGTAATACATTAGATTTCGTAATGATTCTGTTTTAATTTTTCAATGTATTAATACTCTCTTGCGTTATTTATGTCTTGTACCTTAGCGGCTCTAATGACATCAAAACTGGGACTATAAAATTGGAGAAAAATTAAGCGACGTAACATGCAAAGTGCATAAAAATCTCCCTCATAATTGATAAGATGGGACGGACGATAAAAGTCAACACCGGTAGCCGTATATTTAAGTGGCAAAGTAATCATTGTTAGTTTTAATAACATTAATAAAATTTATCGCGGAATGAGATACGACTGAGTCGTTTCTACAATATTTGGAATTTCATTTTAATTGTTAACCATAAATCGAATTTCACGACATAGCGGCACTTGCTTGTTTCATTAATCAAAACACCTGCAGGTTTTGTTTAATATAACAATATTTTTCTTCAGATATAAACAGTAGGTATTTATTGAAAAATCACATTGAAATGGTCAACACGCGTGGCGCAGTTTGTAGTGACCCTACTTGCTGCGCCAGCGGTCGCGGGTTCGAGTCCCGCTGGGGGCATACATTTGTTGAGCACGAATGTTTGTACTCCAGTCATGGATGTTTATATTTATAATATGTATGTATTTAAAAAACTTATATATATGTAGTATATCAACCATCTAGTATCTATAACACAAGGCTCGTACCTTACTGTGGAACTAGATAGTGCTGTGTGTAAATGTCCCAACATATTTATTATATTATTATATTATATTATATTATTATTAGATTTTTGTCGGTCTGTCTGAGAACTCATCACTAGAAAACAACTGAACAGATTTTGAAGATATATTGTAAAATAAACACCCATGATTGGAGTACAAACATTCGTGTTCATCATATGAATGCCCCGAGTGGGACACGAACCCGCGACAGCTGGCGCAGAAAGCAGGGTCACTACAATCTGAGCAAACGTGTCGTCTATACCTATATAATTTTTATTGCGGGAAAATATCTCAACTTTGAGAAATTTAGATACCAACTGTTAATTATAAACAGGGACGAGTCCGAGCGGAGCGAGTTGAATCACTAGTGTAATATATAAGTTTCAATCTTTCATAACTTTAACTTTATTGTTAAATTGTTATTTCATTATCTAATTATAGATTCGTTTAGTATGGGACACTATCGACAAATCATGCTTATACCGTATGTAGGTGGTAAAGCTAATCATATGTAAATGCATAATGTTGTCTACGAGGTGATATTATAAATGCGAAAGTTAGTGATTGAGCGATTGAGAAAATCTGTTTGTATGTACATATATTACTTCTAATGATATAAATACTCAAATTCAATATAATAAAAGCTTTCTTTTGACGTACGTAGCGTATTTGATGGTACATCTGTGGGGAAAAAATGGTTTTATATATTAATCGATTTGCTCTCTATAATTCGATACAAAGATATAATAATTGATACAAAGTACTTTTACTTCAAGGACGGATCAGTCTTGATTGTCCATTCTCATTCAGTAATAGAGTTGGCAGATGGAAAAAGCACTGTTTTTTTTGTTAACTGTTTATCCAATTCAATCCATTTGTAAAGTAGCTATTAGTAGGCTCTAATTTCTAGTTTTCGATGTGGTCCATGGTATATAATATATACCTCCTATACTTGTATAGATGTAAATATACCCTATATGGAAGTAAAATATATTATTTAAATCAATTTTTTAAACACTATACTATTTGATTACGTATAGCTATCATACAAACTTGCATTTACAATATTTCGTAATAAAATATATAACACGAGAAAAGACAACTGCTAAAGCTAGTAATCAATTACATTATAGATCTATTTCTGAATCACACTCATCATTATGTATGACATTGCATATTATAAGCTGATGCAATCTTCACGCTTCAAAACCAAGATTCGATTAGTCTAAATTATGGTGACATCGTTCGTATACGTTGGGTATAAGCTGGTTGAGAAGAGATTTTATTTTATAATAATATATAAAAAATGCATTTTAAAAAACACTGCCATAAGCTTGTCTTGAAAGCTCTAAACGGTAGCTTTTTAGAATAATAGGAATTTTAAAAAATATAAAAAAATTGTGAAAATGTATTCAATAATCAAACCAAATGATTGATACTAACACTCATTCATATATTTTTAATTCTAGTTTTTGAATAGAAAAAAATTAAAGGTGTTCTGTTCGATAATAATCCAAGCTTAGTGAGACCGTCAACTGAACTTATTAAGTATAAGATATATTATAGCTCAGTATCTACGTGAGTGCAAAAGCACAAGTGCACTCTCTATTCATTTTACTATAAATATTCCCTGGATGGTACCTATTCGAGCGGTGTAATTGCAATCAGGCGCAAGATCATCGGTTTCGCGTACGCGTCAATTTGTCAAACACAGGCTATGACTTAGAACTTTTTACCAGGTTTACGTAAAGCTGTAATTTCTCCGACCCGGGACTCGAACGAACCATGCATACTATTTAAAGGTATCTAAAAATATACTTTCTTAAAATCAGAGTAGGTCAAAAATCGTATCGTGAAACATCTAATAATTTGAATGACTTAAAAAGAATTATATTATTACCTACTTCTTTTGTAATGTCGGTTAAAAGTCATACTGCCAGCCCTAATGCTGATGACAATTATAGTAATCATTATATATGACGTTGGAAATCGTGAGTCGATGCAACCTTCACGCTACTATTGCGAGATTCGATTTGCCTAAATTACGGTGACATTGGACGAGGCACTTTAGTTGATTGTTACCTTAAAAAGGTAGTCGATTTTAAAGTCGCTCATGTGTTTTGGTGATAGTGGTACACTTACTGACAGTCATTATTACTCATTTTAAATAAAAGTACATATTTTTATTCTGAAAAAAATATAATTCGGCAAAAATCGGATAATCTGAAAAAAATCGTAGATACTTAAAACACTACACTATAAAAACACATCTAAAACTTTAAGTACATACATATTATAGATAAACAAATAGCCGTACTTATTACAGAAATAAATGCCCACGGAGGGATTAGAATCCGCAATCGATGGCACAGAAAGTACAATCGCTCATGGGTAACTACAATAATTGTATTTGTGAAAGAAATATACTTTATGGACTTTGTACGATGTACATTAGGGAAAAAATATATTATAAATACCTAGTTCTTATGAAACACAAAGTACTTACTCGTAAATACAAAATTGAAAGTGAAAAATTAATAAAAAAATGTGATATTTTTGTGAAAAATTATAATTTAGATATTCATTTTGAAGCTTTAGTAAAAGTAGTTATTCTTTTTAAAGTAGGTGACACAAAAAGCTAAAAAGTGTATACGCCCTCATTTCTGACAACATTTTTAGTTCAAATTCTCATCTAATCAACACCTGTCTATTGAAATCTATGGCAACGAATGTTATGAGACGTGGTACAAACAAATATTGAGGGAATGAGCGTACATGAATCATTGAGTTTGGAAATATTATCTAATAATACAAATGAACTACGTTCTTAAAAAATAACCTTGGTGGTTAACTCATCACCAAAACTATAACAGTTAACTCATAATAGCCTATAAATCGTTAACACAACTTTATGGGGTCCATACAATGTGCTTAGGCAAGATGTGAATCGTACATTTTAATGGTTACGATAAATCATAAGTTTACGTAAAACATGTCCCAGATTGCAAAATTTTTTGCGAATTCCAGTGTTAATTAAGTAGAACGCTTGCGACTATTTGCATAAAGAAGCGTTAGATGAATATTTTTGTATATCAGTAATAGAATTGATGTATCGTAGTATGATGCTGCTGAACATTTTTTAATGAATTGCCATTTAAATTTTTATTATTAATTTAAAATATTTTTAGAGCTTTGATAGCTTTTAAATTATTATTTCCTATTATTATATGGCGAGAAATACTTGAAGCACAATTTGGTGTGCGTAAGAGCAGGTGCGGTGCACACTCTATTATCCTTTTGGGGTTACTGAAACCCGAAGGAATATTGATATAAAAATATTATAACATATAACACATATATAAAGTGCGATATATAATATACTATTATTAATCTAAGCATGTAAAAATCAAGATGATATTATAAAAAAAATAATAACAAAAGTTTGTTATAATTTATATCTAACTTTTTAAAATAAAATAATTGGAAAGTAACTTTGTTTTTTTTTATTATTGTAGGTCTTATATAGGCGTTTTTTAAGCTTAGAAACTATTGTAATAAACCGACTCTGTAAATTTTATATAAGTATTAGATACATTATCGTAAGTAAAAGTAGGTACCTAATACATAAGCAAAAACTTTAGAGATTAATTTAAAAATAATATTACTATGTTCAGAGTTTTATTTTGAAATTGCCATCAGTTTATACAAATATTTCTGACACTTTTTTATTAAGAAACCATAATAAATGACCAATTGAATGGAAATTAGCATTTTTTAACTCATTTAAGTTTTGACACAAAATATAAAAACATGACAAGACGCGTGTAATTCATATTTGTTATGCACGCAACCGCAATGTTAGTAGCCTTGATTATTTTAAAAATGCCGTGAAGCCATCTTTACTCGACCTTCATACTCTCCGTAGAAAGGTCACAATATTGAAACGGCATAAGTCATATTTTATCGGTGTAACGATTTGTGAGACCCAAAATAGTAAAATAGTAGAATAATTATAAAGACTTTATAAGCTTCTAAAAAGCTTACTAAAATAGCTTTTAAGGCGACAAAAGTTGCGGCATATACTTTAATATGATGCATAATGATCGGATTCTTTCAAACGGGTGCTAGTTGTAGATTATTATTATTAGAGACGATGTCTTGTGATATCTTAGAGAATTTTGATTAGATCTTCATACTTTTACTAGCAGACCCCTTACGCAAACGTTGCCCTAGCCCGTTTAGTCTTAGTCGAATAATAAAAAAAATCTAAATCTCGACGAAAGCACTACATATCCGGTCCAGTTATAGTTTAGAACCAAGGTGAAGAATTAATTACACACGAAGACCAACATTTAAGGTATAGTCTCACACCTCACTAAAATTCAATATCCTATCTTATATAGGTAAAGAACATTTTATGTACACGAAAAACTAATATTTGACTTATCGAATATAAGAAATTGAAGCTTATTAAAATTCTCACTAAAGATGTACATTTATACTCTAAAATTATATAATAACTGTAATAACAGTTTTTGCATACGTAATATAAAATATTTCGGCACTTTACACACGTTACTAAATAAAAATGATAATATTGTCGTGACGGTTCCAACACATTGTGGCTTCTTGATTGCTTATTTTTTATGATTCTTAAAATATATTTATATCTGCGAACTGAACTTTTACGATGTAGATTCTGAAGCGGTTAATAAAAATGTGAGTTGGCTATGATCTAACATAATAGAAAATATTAAATTTTAAGTGGACTGCCTACTGATCTGTAACAACGGGCCTGATGATCATCCAGAAATCATATAATATAATATAAACGAGTGTTATTAGCTGTATGTTTGGTATAAATAATATAATATGTACATAATATTCTAGTGTCCTACATGACTAGATCGATTTTGATACTTTTTTACTATTTGGTTAGCTGTATTACCTAGAAAAAAGCTAATGATATTAAAAAATGAAAGTAAAAATATTGTTTTTTTTGAGATAAGGACATAGATTTTAATAGCTACTACTATATCCACACCTCACTGGTACGTTAAGAACTAGTTCATACTCTTATAAAAAATAAGACAAAACGACTTAAATTAGATAATATATTCCGTCGTCTCTTTATCATAATAGTATAATTATTCCATATTAAAATATAATTCACGTCAAAAATCATTTAAAATTAAATTAAATTGATTTAATTTGCAAATTTATGGCGTAACATTTATCATTTAGAGCGCCCACGTTTTTCCGCCGAATACAATGCTACTCTTGACTCATGTAATGTGTTAATATATAAACATTATCTGGAATATTGAAATCTTAATATCTTAATCAAGTTTGTTATTAAACACAGTCCATAACAACTGAAGTTATCATTTAAAATTTTAGACTTCCGTTTCACTGTGGGTTATTTTGAATCTATAGATTAAAATAAACTTAATTAGCTCTATAGCTATAGATAGTATAGCTCTACAATTATTACAAATATGACCTCCTCCTTTTTTGAAGTCGGTTAAAAAGTAGCCTTCGCAATCTGCAAGTGGAAGTCCCATCAAAATTGGTCCAGCCCTTTCAGAAATTAGCTGGAAAAAACAGAAAGAAAATTTTAAGAATTGATTTTTTGAAGCTAGTACCGTGTATAATTTCGTATAAATTTAGTGAAAAGTTGTTAATTTGTAATTAAAAACAGACATTTCATTTTTTATTTAAATGTATAGAAGACGAAATTATGAATGAATAGTGCAAATATTTAACACAAAAATCAGCCGTCGTGACGCAATATGTTCTTACAAAAGAGCACTCCTGTTTTTGATTGACAAATTTAAATATTAGTAACGCTATAAGTATTGTTGGGAATTAAAAAAATCTTTTATGACGATGATATTCAAAGATTTTTTATCTCAAGTATCGCTTTGCAATCTAACCGTTACCTTATTACGTTTCACAGTTCTTCAAGTAAATCACAGGCAGATGCTTATTCTCCACGAAAGGTACAATCATTTTATCATAGTAATGAATTTTACGCATTATAATATTACGAACTACGGTTAAACAATACATTAGCTCTAGCTCAGTAACTGGTATTTTGTAATGCGAGTAAGATGTGAAAGATTAGATTATTGTTTTCGATGAAAGAAAACCTTATTTTTATACACTTTATTATGACAAAATCTCATTTTTTTTTTATTTTTAATACTAGCATTTCATAGAAACCAAATTCTTTCTGTGTCGCGGTATGATAACTCGCAGAACTAACGCCCGCCCTTCCCGTTTTTGCAACATTTTTCATTGATGCTCCTAATAGTCGTAGCGTGATATAATATAGCCTATAGCCTTCCTTGATAAACAGACTATCCAACACAAAAAGAATTTTTTTAATCGAACCAGTAGTTCTTGGGATTAGCGCGTTCAACCAACCAATCAATCAAACAAACAAACAAACTCTTCAGCTTTATAATATTAGTATAGATATAAAAGTAATATTTTAAAGTTTTAAGTAGACTTAAATTGGCTTATTTTTTTAAAGCTGGACTTATATGTGTGTGTATTTGTATCTTTGCAAATTCTTAATTTTAAAACAGTTGGATCAATATGGATAATACTTATACCGCCAGTAAGAAATAAATAATAATAAACGCTCTTAAGTGAAGCAAATTGATAATATTAATATATATTACAAAAGTACAAGTCTGATAAATGTTTCGCTTTTTAGTTTCAATTGATGACAATCGAATGTTTGAATGCGTAGGTGCGTTGACACGGGCGAGTCAAGTGGCGTAGTTTCAACATTGGCGGCAAGTGCCCACATCGACTGACTAAGCGCATTGTGCAAACTATCGTTGGTGAGAACGAGACTTATTACTTTAATTATGAGTGGGTGTGTATTGTGCTTTATTATATCAGAGATCAACTCGATAAAAGCTCTGTCGTTGCGGCTTATGTTTAATATGATTATGAAATCCGTTTTATAGTTTCTTATCAGCTATAAAGTTTGTGAGGTTAATGTTTAAGCGTTTTGGAGAAAAGCAGCGGAATAGATTTTGATGGAGTTTATTGAAAAATTTAATTTATTTCTGCGAAATTTTGTCAATTTGTTTTGGATCATTTGTATATTGGTATTACCTTTTTTGTTTTTATAAAATGGTATATATTTGTTTAGGAAGGGTATCAAATAATGCGAAATAAAAATATGAACTGTAATTTTCATGTAGGTACTTGTACTCTCAAAATTGATCTACTATTAAATCAAATGAAATCAAAATATACTATATTCAAATAAACATTTACAAGTACTTTTGAATTGTCACTTTTACATTATAATGTATAGTTTAAATTAAAATTAAATGTCAGTCTGTAAGGAAGCTACCACCGACTCGGAAGGCAGTACTGCTGAGAAAAGACGGCGAGAAACTCTAGTAAAGAGCAGCTCTTTATTAGAAAATTAAAGCCGCTCAAAAAACAAAGCCAGGCTTAACTATGACCCTTATAATTTATCAAATGAAAACTACAATTTTGAAATAAGACAAGTAAATTGCGTAATAAACAGAAAGTTGACATACATTAGCTATAATCATAACGAAACACGCGAAATCATACAGACATACAGTTATTAAAGCATATCTCACGACAAAGTTGAAAACAATAAAAAATCGTACCCCACAATCTCAGTGACCGAGGGGCACAATCACTGTAATTGTCTCAATCAGCGGTCAAGCCTCGGGACACTATTAACATCGAGCGAGTAAACAAGCGTGTACACTTGTTCGAGTAATTACCTGGTGCTAAATGGCCATGCGATTATCTAATGTAATACGATACCCATACAAAATAAACTGAAGTTTTCGATTTTTCTGTTTTTTTTTGGATTTTTTGTATTTTTCAAACTTAAACTACCCCTAACAAAACAAAAAAGAATTATCAAAATCGGTCCAGTCGCATTTTTGTTCGATTTTTAGATCATAGATCTTTTTTATCATTAATGAATACAATTATTGAATACAATTTAAATGTAGAGTTAAGGATATTCCTTTATATATGTAGATATGTTATATTTTATTCCTAATGATGTCCCTATGGTATTTGAGGTGTAGTGATTGTTTTATTGAAAACACAAAAAGTTTTTTAAAACAGTGCTTAAAGAATTATTTAGCATACCTAGTACTTCAAACAATTTAAGTAGTAGTGCATATAATAAATAGGAAATTTTAATAAATCGAAATATTAATAAATAAATAAATAGTTTATTCAGTGCATAAGCTCCATTAAAACCTTGAACTGTTAGATTGCTAAATAAGTCGCGGTCACGCTATTAAGAGCTAATGTAAGCACAGCATGCACCGTATTGTCCGAATTTTATAAGTCAGATGGCAATTGATAGTCTAATCTATCATCTTGAACAATAGTATACTAAATCTACTGTTGGTGTCTATATTAAATATGCATGTTTCTGTATTATGGTGTAATTTTCAAAAATCAAAGCAAAATAGCAATAGGCCTAGAACGAGCTTACTAGGTAACTCAAGTGAAGTGAATTCAAATCCCGAGAGTCGTATCGCAAATATTTTCTGTGAATCTTTGCCATAGTGCCAACCTGATACCTTAGGGTAATGAAAATCATTGTGAGGACAACCACACGACTGAGAAAACCTAGCAAAATTTATCGAATTGTGCATATGCTAAATATCGAATTGGCGAAAGATTTGGAAATATGTCACCCCTCGCAATTGAGTTTAAACAGACTATGGCCTTATCCCCATAGTGTTGAATAGAGGCCTTTACCCAGCAGTGGGACGTTAAAAAGGGCTGACTGCTGATAAAGAAAGTAACTAATAACAACGATGTACGTTTCATTACATAGAATAAATATATAAATTTCTTATTATAGATTTAACGATGTTTTTAGGAAAATAATAAATTATGAACAAATTGAAATAAAACTATGTAATAAATTATGCAAAACTGTGGAATACTAATTTTTATGGTTAAATATTATAGAAGAAATTATTAAAAAAATAATTAACTGTTCAGATATTTTCACCATCAATACTATAATAATTTTAAAACTTGCGTAAAAATAATCTTTTTTTATCTCAATGTTAGTACTAGTTAATGTAGTATCTCAAAAATTATATGTAAAAAGACTGTAGAGTATAGATTCTTTTCACTACAGCACGGCGTATAGTATCTACGAGCATCTATTTTTTTAAAATTTATATTTGAAGCATGTCAATTAAAAACAATTAACTTCGTAATTGTCGCGTCGAAATCATCATGTTACCAAAATCGGGCCAAACTGCCAAATTTGTTGCGTAGCCATAAAGATGCGTCGTTTTAAACATCTAATATTAGAAAGTCAACTCTTAACGTAATTTAACATAACCAGGACTTTCGCTTTGAATTTCAATTTCAATGTTTATCCATATTAATCTTAGAACGTGGACATTTATAGATTTGTTACTAAATCATGTTTATGTTATCTAACGGATTTTATTAAATTATGCATAAGTATTGCGGTTTATTGTACCGATTTGCATATATTAGCGATCTTCAGTTGTGTTTTGCTCGCTGGCATGACACTGTCCCTTTCACATGCTGCGTTCACATTATAGAGTTCTTCTAGTGGTTGAAATTCAAGCACGGATTATTGTTATAAAAAATGGGGAAAACAATATATTTTATAATTATGTTATTAATAATTAAAAAATAAAATGATGTTATTAATAATTACTATTTTATGCTAAGTATTTGTATATAATTTTACATAGTGTAATATAAGTGTAAAGTCTGGAGTTAGTTTCTGGTTGAATCGGGTATTGTAATTTCGGTTATCGAAATCTTCAATACTCAAGAGCAGTCGATAGTCGCTTCTATAGATTGCTACTGAGTTTTGATGATAGAATTTCCGCGAAGAGTAAGTAAAAACAATCCTGTACCTTATCTCTAGGCCTAGCCTAGGTCATATGAGAGTATGATAAAAAAGCATGGCGTTTGCACTTATACTAGAACATTCAATGTTCTCTAGGTACTTACTTAAAGGTTGGCTGCCCTCACCAAAAAATTGTTAAAAATATATTTTATATTTTTAAAATAATTTAGTAATATTTTCCCATGAGCTAATTCTTATTAGAGAAAATTTAATACAAAATTTTATTCAAATTTGGTAATTTATATATGAATAAGGTGTCCTTGATTATCATAAATTTATATGTATAATCTGTTTGTATAATCTCAAAAAACCGATTTATCACATCAAATTATGGATCTCTCCACCTCATAATGAAGGACTTTACATCTAAATATCTACTATCTAATTTTGTCATAGTTTAAAATAGACAAGTAATAATCCAATGCGAAAAGGCCAGACGAGGATTATTTTCACATTACTTATGACAAGATTAATCATAAATTTTAATATAAAGCATAAACTTGAGATAGCAATCTACTGAGATATTACTTCGTTAGTATTTAAATTAATGTTCAACATAAAGAAATTGCATTTCGTGTGTTTTCATACATTTCTATTATGCTAGTTACCGTGGGAACAAATTAAATGTCATATGATAATGGTGGCACTGAAAAACAACGAACTACACGATTTTATAATAACTTACAGATTACTACTACTAATACTACTATAAATATTTACGAGTACAAAGATTTTTATTAAAAAATAGCTAACACTTTTATTTGCTCGATAAGGCTAAAAAATTGATTGAAATGTTTTTAATATACTAAGACAGAAGCTGAGCTTTCGTGAGGGCTCGCGTACCTACTTTTTCTTAAGAGGTTTAATTTTTAAGACGGTTGTTAATGTTCATTTTTAATGGTTATAAAATTATAATTTGTTTGACAGATAACACGAAGATATGAAGTTAAATTACTATATCAAAGAACAAATCTATAGATGTGATAGTTTTTCAGTAAAGTGTACCACAAAATGCTCAGGTTGTGGGATAGTGTTAGGGCTCGCTTTGCTTGCCCTAATAACGATATTTTATAAAATAATATCTACACTTCACCTACATGTCTATAGTACGATTAGAAAAGCCTTTTTCACTTTTGACGAAACGTTTAGTTCCACTGGGGAAAGAAAATAGAAATAAATATGAGTAGTATATCAACTACCTGGTATCCATAACACAAGCCTCGTAGTTTACCATGGATTAAGATGCTGTGTATTACTGTCTAAATAAAATAAAATTTTAGCAAGCACAAGTAAACCCGAATATCCTAAGAGTGCTAATAAATAAACCTTAAAGCCTCGCATGTTTAATGGAGATCTATGTTAAAACGGATTTCATATAATAAATTGTCATAAAATTTTAGCACTAACGCCTACATACACATTAACGGCCATTTGGAGTTAATACACCGCTTTATTTCTGTGACTAAGGATTGATTTTGAAACAATCTTCCTACATCAAGGATAGTACTGATAAAAGTTAAGACAGTATGTTATTATGGTATAAAAAATAATTCACGTGATCTTTGGCTTTTTAATGTTTGCTCTGAACGGTAATCCAAAATTCGAAACGAACAAATAAGGGTTTACAACTCTAAAGAAAATATAAGGCTTAACAACCCATATTTTTTATGATTAATTTTAACCTTTATTGGGGAAAACTTTCGAAGTTAAAAAGCTGTAATCTTGTAAAGTCAAAGTTCTATGCGTCAACTCTAAGGACGTCTACCACCTTGTATATAAAATTGGTTTCTACCCCACATGCACGATTGATTATGATATGATACGCCTTCGGACGTGACAGCGTCGCCGCTAGTATCATATTCTTTGGTAAATAAATGTAAGGTCATTTTTCGATTTATTTTTAAATCATAAAGTACAAGATCTTAGTAGTAGTAAGAAGTAAAAATTGTTTTATGAAATTGAACTGAAGTATTATATTTACTGGTTAATTCTTTAAAAAAATTTTTGTGTCTATTCAAAAGAAGAAAAGCTTCTGAAATTAAGTAAATCTTCGATTTAGAGGTTTTTATAGAGTCGCGTATAAATTTAAAAAAAAATTGCATTTTTAAAGTGAAAACATAATTTTAAGTAAATTATATTGTATTTAAAAAATGTGGAAAGTAATATTTTTAGAAAGGTTATTTTATTCTTAGGAGGAAACAAATATTGCAAGTACGGAATGTTGCGTTCTTAATGACGAATGCCGCACCTCTGCATAGACACTAAACTGATTAAGAGACAAGCTCTTGTAGCAGTAGATTATTTATTACAGGTAAAACGACCTATCGGCAATTTATTCTAAAGAATGCACTAATTCAAAGCCCTAGAGGCTAAGCTTAATAAAGTAAATATGCATGTTTCCTGTCTTTCAATTAGGCCTCCATAAATGATTGGAATATAGAATAAGTAACGACTCTTGGAATGCCTCTGAAAGCAATGCAACGAAATCGTCATTCCGACTAAGTATGTGTATATTTTATATAAGAAAAATTTAACTGAGTCGAATCTGCATATGCATGAAAAAAAAAACGTTTGGCTCAGTTAGCAGTGATCCTACTTTCTGCGCCAGCGGTCGCGGGTTCGAGTCCCGCTGGGGGCATTCATTTGTTGAGTACGAAATATTTGTTCTCCAGTCATGGGTGTTAATATTTATATTATGTATGTATTTAAAATGTATCAACTATCTGATATCCGTAATACAAGCCTCGTAGCTTACCACGGAACTAGATGGCGCTGTTGTAAAAAATGTCCCAACATAAATTAATTAATTTATTTTAATTATATATCAATACCACATACCGAATTATAAATATTTTTATCTATTTCTGTGTTATAAGATGTTACATAAAGCTTGTTTACGCGTTGTCATCAGTGATCTTTCTCATTCTTTCGCTATTTATGTAACGCTAATCGTATTTTTCTTTAAAAAGCTCATTAAGACGTTTTATATACAAGTAGAAACCAATAAAAACATTATAAAATTTACTACTTCCGGAATCGAACTCGCTATACGAGATTAAATGTCACTATTGATGTATGCTGTTGTTTACAAATAATCAGCGCTACGATAGTCGTGTCTAAGGTCTGCGCCAAATTGACGCCTAAAGACGTATGGCAATGACATTTTCATTAATTAATTATATTGATTGTGAGTTGCATGGGAACTCGTAGATAGATATGAATTATCTTTCTAAATCATATTATAATAAATTAACAAAGATTTGTAAACCATCTATTGTTTTATATCTCTCATACAAAAGTGTAATTAATTTTATTACTATTCGCATTTGTATTGTTTTATCATATATTTGACGGTTATCATCACTACATAGTATAAAAGAAAGTCGCTTACCGCTGTCTGTCTGTCCCTATGTATGCTTAGATCTTTAAAACTACGTAACGGATTTTGATGCGATTTTTTTAATAGATAAAGAGAATCAAGAGGAAGGTTTATATGTATAACTAGCGGAACTCGCTCTAAATCTAGGGACGACCCCGAGCGAAGCGAGTCGCTAGGATATTAAAAAAAGAATTTAGGTAAAAAATATGGCTTTTTATTTTCTGAGTTATTGACATTTTATAATTTCAAAAGCTTAACCTTTTTAATAGTAATTGTAGTCGTGATTTAGATAAATAGGTATTGTTTTCATCCTAAAATATAGTAATTTTACTTTGAACGAATATCGTATCGTGTCAAAACTATAAAAACCTGAAAATTGCTAGGCTTTGATTTCAAAATATGCGTGTAATAATATTTATCTTAACTGGAACCGGTTTTAGTGATGGCAATAACTTGTCGATATTTATGATAATGCTAATTCATATCGATTGAATATTCATCAAGCCATAATTGTTTGTAGCCGGTGGTGAAATTGAGGCTTTTATCCCCATGGAGGTAAGTCATCAACGCACCTTTCATTCGATGTATTTAGCAGTAATTAAATTGTAAGTCAAGATATGAAAGTAGAGAACTGGTTTCTTATTTTTATCGATTTATGTGATACTGACGTGAGAGAGGCTATTAATTTTCGCTATAAGACCATGCGTGCAATTTTATTTAATATATTTTGTTTCCTGTATGATATGTGTTAATTCCTCATTAACCTTTCACGTTCACTCGACTTAAACACAATTTTAATTTGACTGACATTTGAATAAAAAGCCTTTAATAATATATCGATGTTTTTAAAAAGCAAGTCCCATCACTAGATAGAGTGTCCTAAGACAGAATTGGCTAATGTGACAAATTTATAAAATGCCACACCGTTGGGAGTGCCCGTGAGAATTTCAAATGACCTCTAGGCTCTAATAGAGATTGCTTGCGTTATTAATGTTTTGCTGATTTTAAGATCTTAGTTTAGTCACTAAGTTTATCTGGTTAGGTCGTGGGTTCGATTCTTAGGATTTAAGGTGTACTGATTTTTCTTTAGAGAAATCCTCAATATGAGCGTGGTGATGTAGAATTGGCAGGTTGCCTGATCCCTTTCCGACAACTTGGGACTTTACGTACCACGTCGCATTAGACTGTCAAAGATCGGAAATAGGTTACCTACACGATACATCTACATATGGTCACGTAGATACAATAAGTATGTTACGAGAACAAAGGAACTGGCTACCGAAATCCTGACAGAAGTACATTACTTTTGAATTGCATTGTGATTTATCTGTAAGCTATAGTGGTACGGCCTATTGCTACATGCTTAATTGACATGATATTCAAGCAGCTAATATTTTTTGATTGTTGTATGTATATATCTTGAAGGTACACGAAAATGAAGGTTACAGTAGTATGAGTAATTGAGTTTTTATTATAAAATAAGCGATTGTTTAAATATAGTAGGAATGTAGTTATAAAGCTTGCCTCTAGTTGTTATTTATAGGATTTAATTAAGAGATCAGCTCCATTGTAAGCACAAAGCAATTGGTACACAGTTAACAGTTTTCGGTCAAACAGACATACAAAATAAAACGGAGTAAAGTCTTTTAAGTACTTTCATTGAGATGTTAAGGCGTCAAAAATGTAACGGAATGAAGTGGATAGGTGGATATGTAGATAACTTAATGTAATATACATGAGAAGTATACATGCATTTGTAATAAAATAAATGATTGTCTTCATATAATCGATACTGGAGATGAATTAGTTTTTATTCTTAACTAGCTACTCGCCCTCGCTCCGCTCAGAGTCGTGCCTAGGTTTAGTGCGAGTGAAGCCGCGGGTTCCGCTAATACATGTATACTAAAACCATCCTCGAGAACCACTATATTTATTGATGAAAACAGCATGAAAATCGGTGTAATAGGTATTGAGTTTTTAGCGAACAGACAGACAGACGCGGCGGAAGGATTTGTTTTATAATAGGAAGTGACATGGCACTATGGATTAAACATACGAGTATTTTTATGTTATATGGCGCCTTTTTAGGATTTTTTGTTACTAGGCGTTGCAAATAAAATGTATTTCATATTTAATTTACGCTATCTGCACATCAACATACTCACACGAATCACGACCCTCGTCATTCTCTTCTTAGTACAAGCTCTGGCTTGCCTTCATTTTGTTAATAAATAGATTTACCTCAAGTTAAGGTTCTTTATATATAAATACTAGCAATACGCGCGGCTTCGCTCGCGTTCATTTTTTATCGCTACTAAACTTCATTCGATCACTCACTGGGTTGAAAATTATCCAAAATTACTCCAGCTTTAATATACTTCTGAGCCGCGCGGCTACCTATTTCATGTATTATGTGCGGCGTGCACTCCTCCTCCTCTCCTGTTATTGTAGTTTTAGTAGGGATCCTTATTTTTTTCTTGCAATTAAAATAGCCTATAATAATCACTGATAATGTAGCATTCAAATGGTGAAAGAATGTTTAAATCAGTCCAGTACTTTTTGAGCCAATTCGTTACAAACATACTTACATACAGATCTTTCCTCTTTATAATATTAGTATAGATTACATAGAAATATTACATCTGATCTGTTCTCCTTGTATATCGCTTACACATTACCATTAACTATAAAAATACTCCTAAAAACACATAGACTCTACAAAGTTTTTGCTGTCATAATGTACAGATTGACACGACCTCCACAACCGCCTGAACGATTATCACTTATTATAGATCATTCGGCACATGCTGTGGGTGGTATAAGCTATAACATTAGGATATTTTTATCTATTTAAGGATATATTTTTGTATCGGCCCCAATTTAATGTCCCACTGCTGGGCACAGGACTGCTCAAGTCCGCCCTTGGCGAATACACTATACAAAAGTCTTTCGAATTCTTCGTAGGTTCTCAGACAGACATGCAGGTTTTCTCACGACATTTTCCTTCACCGTTAAACGAGTAGTAATAATAAAAAAAAATAATAATTGTAAATGAATCGTACACGAAAATATCAGAGCTAGGTATATCGTAATATGAACCCGTTGCGCTTAGTTTCCCAAACGAGTAAGTTACCACTGGGCTAACACGCTCTTTCTCATCATAGCTTTTTAATAACTATTAAATATCTATCACATCCGCTAACTCCTTTCATTTAAAGTCAAAAACAAACCGTGGTCCCACGGTTATTACGACAAGTGCTTTATCGTTAATTGTACGATTCGGAATTTTTGCCCAATTTGTGACGTTGCTTCAAGGAAATCGATTTGTAGTAATTCGATCGAATTACGAATTATTGAATAATCGAATCGAATCAAACGAGTATGTCTAATTTCGCACGTATAGGAAATGTTATACATATTTGTTACAGAATTATGAGTTCTTAAAGCTTTGCACAGTAGTACATCTGGAAAAAATATAACTTAAGTATAAAAATAAATTATAATTCATATTAATGAAATATGAAGTAAATACACACTGACAGTCATCTCTAACTTAAAAATAAATATCAGCACCATGGAGAAATGTCGTTTCAATTCGTAAGTCAAGTCGGAAAATGTTTTCGCATAATATTCGAGAAATATTTCACCCTTTTTGTTGTTTCAAAGCGTACTTGATCCGCTCTGTTGAATAAATTGTACGGTTATCGGTGGTGACGTTTAGAGGAAAACGTATAAATCCATAGAAAAAGCCACCAAAGCAAATATTTGAAAACTTTCCAAGCACAAGCACCTGTGGCCACCCTCACTATGTCCACTTCACTAGGATTGTTAAGAGCTGCTAAAACTTTTTAGAAATAATGATATTATAAATAATTTTTAGACATTTTATTTTTGGATTTACTCTAATTTTATATATAATTGACATAATTTACAACTTTTTTTTAGTATTCACCCTGTTATTATTATTGATAACACTAATGTTTGTCCATTCGCTACAATATAAAAATAGACAAACGAAAGAAAAATCGATACCGAATTAAAAGTGTCGTTCGTCGTATGAAAATAGGTAAAAGACCTATTTTCATATTAAGTGTGTTAACAAGATTATACTTTGTTGCTTGTAAATATAGTTATTACAGCATTGTCTTTTTTAATTTAGAAATATAAAACAAATAAAAAAAAATATATAAACAGCTCTATATAAATTACTCAATAAGATTTCCACTCGCTACCCTTATTTTATTTCGCGACTCAATACATCTATACGGTGTAGTGTTTGCCTTTTCTTGTGTCCAAAGGGCGAATACAGAGTGAGTCCTTTAGGCCTCGAGTGTTGACTGGTCGTTCCTTTGCTATTTTATTACGTGTCGTACGTGCTTCGTAATTGTGGATCAAGGTATGGGGAGGGGAAATGTATTGGCTAGTCCTATTGTAGTGAAAAGAATTGCAGCTATAAAAGTGTCACAAATAACAAAGGGTAAAGAGATTATTTTGTTTGATATTTTCTTATAACCTTTTGACAATGTTTGGCTGAGTTTGTAGTGAACCTACTTCCTGTATGGTGCGGGTTTGAGTCCGCTGGGGGCATTTGTTTGTGTGATGCGTACGAATGCTTGACAAACTTTAGTGATGGGTGTTTATATTTATAATTTTATGTTTTTAATCTAGTGTCCATAACACAGGTCTCGTAGCTTACCATGGAACTAGATGGTGCTATTTGTTAATAAGCCAAATATATTATTTTTTATATAATTGTGTCACTCAGCTATTTGATGTTTATTTATATTTCAAATTTTTCTTCTTTTTCTATTCTCCGCACTCCTTCTTAGTATCCGATACGTTTGGCTCAGTTTTGTAGTGTACCTACTTGTTGCGCTAGCCGTCACGAGTTTGAGTCCCACAGGTGGCATTCATTTATTTAGCACGAATATTAATTGTACTCCAGTACTCGTAGCTTACCACGGAGTTAGATGATGCTGTGTGTTATAATGTCCCAACATATTAATGTTATTTGTTTTTTTATACGCTTATTTAAAATACGCCAAATCTGCTTTCTATTACTACATAGTTTTTTTTCGCTATTATAAAGTATTTTTTAATTGTTTTAGTGTCACTGAAGTTTTTTCGTATATCTAAACAAATTTAAAATATCTAATCGAGCTAGCACAATGTATTGTTAATTAAAACTACACTCTCCTATTCATATATAAAATTCAAACTAAAAATATAAGAAAATCAAAGCAAACCAAGCTTTTTATTTAAGACAAACAATTCATGTTAGCTTTGCGACAAAATCGATGACTTCAATTTAGTGCACGCTTCCAATAGACAGATTCTTTATTACCACTGCACTATCACGTCGCAGAGAGATTCGTTCGCTTCATAATAATAACAGTAGCGATTTACTACTTCAACCGGTAAATAATTAGCGGTCGTGACGCCTCGGTGCCTTGGTGCCGGCTTGACATTTTGTGACCTAATTATAGTATATGCTGTATAGCCTAGGTCCTAAAATTATAGTATTGCAATTTCTAAATTATCGCTCTTTGATAGGTTTTCATATTAGCTAAATTACACTTTCGATTCTAGTTTTCGTGCGCTTATATCAGAGGTTTTTGATTTGGTTATTTTATACTTATTTAGTTATTTTTATATTTTTAACACTTTCTAATTTAAAAATTATTTTAAAGGCTCTACAGTCTTAATATTATAAAACAATATTAAAAAACAGTAGCTTTTTAGTAAACTAGAGGCGGGCTTAAGCATTTTTATTTAAATAGAGATATAAACTATTTATGGGATATTTATACTAATAATAAAGTTAATGATACAGATGATTTTCTTTATTTTACTGAAATATCTATAGAAAGGACTGCGAGAGTTATACTAATTAAATTGGGCTGTTTTGAAAGGGCTATATGTAGGTATATTACTATATGTTATACACATTTGGGGTTAACATAAAATATTTTTTCTAAAGTTAATGATTTCATCAATGCCAACCTATTATAAATATATAATAATAAAATAACGAATTTATTTCAATGAATTTATTCAACTGGAAAGTATTCAGTGAATACATGAAAATTTTTACCAACTGCTATAGATGTACATAAGCAATCGCCCCCGGCTGGTTAAAGCGATGTTCCACAATAGAATGCCGAGAACGCTACATAATATGTCAGTTAGAACGGCTCTGCTTAATCTATACTTAACAATCTGAGCACACCATTATTCTAATACAAAACAATAATTCCCTTCAAAGCGCATGACATTAAGAAATTATTAGGTTGCGCTGCGTTCGCTAAACGTAAAGCTTCTATTATTCGAAGTACACCCGGACTCTCCTTACTTTTAAACTATTACTAATTACGATTCTACAAGAATTTTACTATCTTTTTATAATGTCAATAATAGAAAGGAAAAATAGCACTGCTGGATGCGAATCTCTCTTCGATGCGAGGGCAATAGTCCACCGCGCTGACCAAGTGCGGTTTAGTTGACTCACATATCTCTACCCCACCTTGCTTTCTTTAACCGTAATCATGGTAATCATATTATACCTATATTTCGTATAATTGGAAATGGTCTTAATTAAAATCATTATCTATTGAATAATTATTGTCAAGAACTTCTTAAATTATTTATTCAATGTTTGAGGGAGCTCCGGTTACCTGTTAAACTACGAGACTAGTATCCTGGCTTGTGTTATGTATACCAGAGAGTTGATGACACATATATAACTTTAAATACATCTTCTTCTTCTTCAGCTCTTTTTAACGTCCCACTGCTGGGCACGGGCCTCTCTCAGTACGAGGGGGATCAGGCCATAGTCCATCGCGCTGGCCTAGTGCATGTTAGCGGACTTCACATGTCTTACAAAGACTTGCTAGGTTTCTCTCTGACATGCAGGTTTCCTCACGATGTTTTCCTTCACTGTAAGACAAGTGGTAATCATGATAGAAATGATTCGCACATGATATCAGAGGTGCGAGACCCGGATTTGAACCCGCATCACTCGGTTATAAAAGCGATCGCGTTAACGCTGGGCTACCACTGCACTTTAAATACATACATATTATAAAAATACAATGGATATATTTGGTTCAATAGCGGAGAAAACTACAATAGATAACATTTCATATTGCCATATCGTTCGTAAAGCTCAAAGCACCGTAAGACAGGCGACTTATAACGCATCCGCACGTGGGCGAAGCCTCGGGCCTTCCATTCTGAAGTGCCCGCTTGTTACATCTGAGATACAATTAATTAGAATTTGAGACGTATTGAAAATAAACGTCATAAGACGTATCTAAGGATTTTGTGCATCGCTTAATGTAGGTAGGTTTGCATATGATATTAGAAATATAAGTGACTCGATAGTGTAGTTGTGTTAGACTAGGCTATTAAATGATTGTTTTAGATTTTTATTTATTCTTAATGATTTCATAAAAAATAATGATATATAATAAATCTATATAATTCATAATAATTAATCTATTCTTCCTGGCCCGGGCATTTCAGGCGAAGGCTTTCTATTTAGTTTCTCTAACACCCTGATAAATAGAGTGGTAATCAATTAATAATTACGTCACTCAATAATTCTCACTTCAATTAAATGAGAAAATATGCAATTTTTTTTATTTTTATTTTCATAAGAGTCTCCAACAAAGAATACTCACGTTACTTTAAAAAATACAAAAGTTATTATAAAAAACAATATGTGCTCCTTCAATTTTTATATTGTGACTAAGTAAACAAAAATTAAAATGAAAACAAAATTAACTAATTAAACTAATAAACGAAAGAAAAAAAATTGGCAGAACAAATATAACAATGAATAATTAAACTAAGGTTGACAATCTATAAATTTGGTAATGCTTTTTTTAAATAGTAGGTACGTAAAATGATCGCTAAAGTTGTACATATTTAGGCAGAAAAAAACTTGCTCCTGTCACTAGTAGAATATGATAATGATGGTGATTAATAGCAACATAATGATAATTTAGCTCTATTAATGTCTTTTTCTCATAGTAAGATGTTAAAAGAACAAAGCATTCCCTTCATAGAAGTAGGATTATCCATAGTCACCGCAATGCACAAAATGAATTGCCGGTCTCCAAGAGTGTTTCAAAGAATAGTTACGTGCTCTTAGAAAGCTTTCTTAGACTATATTTTCTTACGCGTCAAAAGTAAATTGATATGTTGTAAAAATGTGATTTGATTTTTACTTAAAAGTGAAAATTAGGCTTAAGGATTAAAAATGCAATTATGATTTACATTTAAAATGAAAAGCATAAGCAATATTAAAAAACCTTGAAAGGACTAACTTCAATTAATCTAAACATTCAGGCATTAAGCATCCCTGAGAAAGATTACTCAGATACGCGTTTCAAGCGGTGGGCGTGGTCATATTGTTATTTAAAAGCCTTTAAGCTATTAACTGCTGGTATCGCGGCTAAATCGTCACGAGTGCTTGCGAAACTATACAACATAGAGTCGCTGCCCATCTTAGCCTTCTCGATATAACGTACAATTGTATTGACGATAAATTCAATTTTATTATCAGTGATTTTATGATCTGTAAACGATCGTTTAACCTTAACATGCTTTATTGCATATCTTTTTTATAATTTTGAGCTTTGGGCAAGTACCTACATTGGTTTAGTACTACTACTACATCTATTTATAAAAAAATGTAGTAATTAATCTAATATTTTGGTTTTTAATTTTGAAAAGTAATTGAAAATGTTTTTTATTGTATGGACATAATTTCAGGGTGTGTTTCTGGTATCTCGCTTTACAATTAGTTTTTCACTTTAATTCATTAAATATTTTTCACTTGAAATGGAGAACATTATAGATAAGATTTAAATCAAAATACAGCCTTTATTTCGAGATTCATAAGAAAAAACATGGTTGAAGATATTATTGATGGGCCATGGCTATATTGATTTTTTTAAATTCAGAAGTATTAATGAGTATTAGTAACAGCAAACAGACGTTTTTTTTTCACCAAGTAATATAATAAGCACATAGAAAACTATAGTAAATGATAAATCAGATGTAAAACAACTAATGTCACCAGTAAATCGAATATCTAGTTGAAGTAAACTAAAGAAAATATCAAGAAAGGAAAATCATTAATCGAATATAAATGAATATAGCTATAAACAAGAAAAGGGTCGGTCCGTCTATCAAGCGCTTGTAATTACCTTTCTCAGCGCACGCGGCGAATTCCCGATGTCACGCCATATGTCCCAAGCGGGACGGACTGAGTAATTATAATTAATGGTTATGTTTTCTCACCGTTTCTGGAAGTTTCTGGAAGTTTCACGAAAGTTTATACGATGTTTGATTTGTTGCCAAGTTTTGATTGTTTGAGGGAAATTCTTGAAGAAAATAGTTGATATGATGGCTGTAACTAGATTGTATATTTTATTGATATAGTATTAGTGGTTCCTCTGTGTTATTAACTCTACTGTGTTTTGTTGTTGTTTTGTTTTTGCTGAATTTTAATTAATACTAAGTTTAAGGTTATGTGAATGTAATTAAGCACCTATGTATGTTTGTGGATACACAAAAGTGTTGAAATTAAACAGTAAAAAGATATGGTCCCTAATATACATACGAATATCAAATCATTTCAGCCTGTAAATTATTTACTGTTATAAATTTTTATGTGGAGACTTAAATTATTATCATGGACACTTTAATCCGAATATGGTTTACATTTAGCTATGTCATATGAAGTCAAAACTTTATAATATATATGAATCATATATGACAATTTTATTACGTTAATTAAAGAGAAAAATATCAGCCATTACTCCACTACTCCTTCCACCTGAGGCAAGAAAAATAAAAATAATCCTAACTAGTGTCAAACGAGTCACGTACGTAACAAATATGGTGGTAATTTATATAGCAATATGTCAGCACAATCCGGACCTGGCGTGTCCTCTCCACCCCATCGCTTAATGTCTGAAGGACATGTCTTGAGTTTATTTACGGTGCGGTCATAGTGATAAAATATTTTTATAAATATATTGCAAATGCTAATAATGATAAATATTATAAATAACATTGTAATATAGGACTATCATTCAAGAGCTGTTTTCTGTATCACACAAAAAATGTACTTTATGTATTATGTGTACATATGTATGTTACTTACTAGCTAAGTCAGTCTTCGTAGTGCTTTTAATATCAACATATTTCATTTTGAAATGTGAAAAATTAAAAATTAAAAGGGAGCTCTTATTATTAATTATTATAGTATAAATCAAACAATATGTTTTAGATTTTGAATATAGTTTGTTAGTAATTTTACTGTTTACATAAAGCTTTCTTCATTATTGTGGTAATTAAACAAGATATACTCTTACTTAAATAATCGTTATTAACAACCAAATCGCTTTCCGCTCATACATAGGAGTAGGCGAATGTGTAGTGTCGGCCTTTTCCACCTGACTCGATTTACTCAGTGACAGTGAATATCGGGTTTTTCTTACACTTTTCTTGTGTCGTGTTAAATTGCGTGGAAGCTCTCACGTTTATATGTGTATAGGTAGTGATTTTGTAGATAACTTTATATGCAGCGATATATTGCACGATATGTGAGCAAAGACCGTTCTAAGATTCTACATACGATGATAAATATTATAAAGTGATGAATATACATTATACATGAAGTAGAAAGCATTATTTATTTAAGAAGTAATAGTAAAATATATAAATGCTTTTCTTAACTTTCTTCTTTCTAGAGGATGAACTTGATACATGCACCCTAATTGTTTATCTATGAAGGCACGATTGGCTCAGTTTGTAAAGACCCTGCTTGCTGCATAAGCGGTCGCAGCTTCGAGTCCCGCTAGGGAAATTCACTTGTACGCTCAAATTTGTTTTCAAGTCGTGGTTATTCATATATATTTATAATATGTATGTATTTAAAGTTATATATGTGAAGTGTATAAACTATCTGGTAGCCATAATACAAGCCTTACCATGCAACTAGATGGTGCTGTGTTGTTAATGTCCCAACATACTTACAACATACTTTATTTTTATTTTATAGCCTTTATTCAGATACATTTTTACAAAGTACACTAATTAAACTAGTTAAACTATTGAAAATTGACATCGACAACCGTATCTGTTTGCCTTCGTTTGGCAAAGGCCTCCCAACATCCTCCACTCCTCTCTGTCCCATGCTCTCCGGCTCCAAGTACTCCCGGCTGTTTCCTTAACCTCATCTTCCCATTTTTTGTTCTGTCGTCCTCTACTTCTTTTCATCAACAACATACTTAAGTAAGTATAATAAGTAAGTAAGTACGGACAACATATTATTAGTTTTTCTTACCTTTAAATGACTTAAAATAAATAAGTGATACAAATAATTAATATGAGCCAAAAATTACAAAAAATTATGAATTTTAAATAAATGCGACAGAATGTGTTGATTGAGTGCGTAACAAAAAGTAATAGGTACCATACAAACAAGTAACTTAGACGTATGATAAATAAAATAGCTAATTAATAAATAGCTACGATGCCATCACTTCTATTATCGTCAAGTGGCAATCCTGATAAGGATTCAATACCACACATTCTTGAGTCCTATACATATACTTATTCATCTCGAGAGGGGAGTGACGTGACAGGAATGTGAAGCAGGCGCGGAAGTGATCTCGAATACCGGACACTCTACGATCTTCCGGTGAAGTTCTGAGATTTCATTACAGCTACGACTACCATTTGATGTTTGTCTCATTCGTAAATTGTACTTGGTATTAAATTTTCTATTATTTCTATAATATAAGGCAATATGATGTAGAATACTTACTAATTATTATGTTTTATTAATATTATCTAAAATTAGTATTTATGTATTTAATAAAATTAACATTTATAAATTTTCTTACACATTACCTTATTTACTATTACACAATAAACATGGGTGTATAAATATTTTTTTTAATGTTTTAGGTAAAATATAGGTACTTAATATAATATATTTTTATATGAAAAATTATTAATGTTATTAAAATATTAGATTTCGAAACATATTACTTACGGCTTTAATTGATCTAATAGACAGATATATAAGCTCTACTTATATTGCCATAAATACAAGGTTTACGGTAAATGGTGTTACTAAATAAAAAGCTATATGCAAATTCATATTTTATATTTTCAACTAGATAAAAATGAAGCTTAAAGCTCTTTTATTATTATTGCATTTAATAGTTAATATCAATTTAAATGGAAACAATCTTATAAATATTTCTATTGATACTGATATTTGTTTTTAATAGTCTGAATTTAATTCCTTAAATAAATAAAAATATAATAACTATAAACTATAACATTTTATTGGGTATAAGAGGACTGAGCATTTTAAACTTTAGCCACGGTCAAAAACATAATCAACACGTTTTTAACACATCAAAGTTTAGAAAAATATCATGAACGTTATTGACCTTAACATAATGTAACATATTGGACTGCAAGAATATTATTTGATAGAAAGAGCGTGAGAAAATACTTGCAAAAAATTTAAAATGCGACTATTAATGTGCCGTGAAATCTGCCACGTACAATATGTATATTTGTTTCTAAAAACATATTTATATGATTTTTATGATAGGCGTTAAATAAATAATTGACACACGGACTTAGGGATGATGAACTACGTGATACCTATAAGGGATTGGATTTTAATGCTATGGAGCCCTAAAAGGGCACCCTAAAAGATAATGATTTCACCTACAACATAGTAATTGATTGGTTATTAAAAAGCGCGTCTATTTATATGAAAGACAAGTAGTATCTTTATAGTACGAGTGTTGTAATTTCAAACTCTAATTATACTTCCGTTTAAGTAAAACAAAAATATTTGTAAAAATACATTATATTTACATACATTTTAAGTAAATATTATTCTCTATTTAACCCTTGTGAATGAATAAGCTAGATCATGTGTTAGAGGGGTCGAAGAGGAAAATTCGGAAAAGTACGACAGTCACTTAACTTTTATTGATCGACCCCAGTAGAGTCGAAGTTTTAGGGCGGCATTAGTCCCGCTTCATCGGACCGCAATTAAAAGAAGTGCTGATATCAACTTAGGAAGGATGAACTTAGCTTATTGAGTTTTCTGTTTCTCAATTATTATTTATTTATACGAAAAATAATGGCAAACTTTGGTTTTTTGTTAGGTATGTGCATCTGACACTAAAGTTAATTATTACATTTTTTATTATATTTTGTACCTTAACTCTAAATACCTGTTTTAGGATGTTTCTTGAACTTTGAAGGAGAATGACTTGTTTTTAATTGTTTTCTCGAATAATCATGTTTTCGGCATGTACAGTCAACCTCGCTTTATGTTATCGTATTGTGTTATTATACCTTAAGTTCTTTATTGAACTTCATAACATTATTAGAAAATATATTTTTACATAGTTATGGTATGCGTATGGCACACCTTTTCCTTCACACCGTTTGTAAGCGTTCCTTCACTATTCTTATGCAATATTCATATTAGGTACCTATAATTAAAAATTGAATTGCCTGAATGGTGTAGAGGCTAGCATGCATAACTGCACGTCTGGAAGTCAAAGTTAGAGTCCTGGGTCGAACCAAGTTAAGTTATTGAGTTCTATTCTCAGGCCGAAGTTTGGAACATCGCGGAGTTTTAATCTTGGGGAGAACGTGTCGTGTCGAAAATTTTGTGTGGTAAATGACAATAACAGAAATGAAGTGAGCACTTGTCTACATGTTTATTTATATTGATTTATTCTGAAGTATAATAAGGTAGAATATGTAAAGTATAAATAATAAGGTTCTATTCGAAATAATAATGAAAATTTTATGTGAAGTATAAGGTCCTAGTTAAAATAATATAATAGTTAGTACTAGAGAGTCCTAATAACGTATTCAAACAACATAATCCACAGGCAGACGTAATGATAGCAATCTGTTGGCAATAAATCGTTAATAGCCTATCGCTTGTCCACTGCGCTTGTGGGTGATGTACTTAGCGCACTTATTCTGAGTACTGTTATCGATTTTGAAACGATATTACTTTCTTGTAGGATATAAAGTGTTTGTTGAGTTCTATTTAATTTTTTATTTAAAGGTAAACTGAAGTATTTATATTGTGTTTTGAAGATTTTGTTAAAACGCACGTTAGAAAGCCATAGTTAAAAATATATGGCTAACCAACGACTGATGCATAGACTAAATAATCTTTACCTAATATATCATACCCAATAATTGAAGTGGACTACTATATATTACTTTTTTGTTTTAAAAATTTTATATGTATTTATTATAATATATTTTTACGTTTTATTAATATTTATTCAGAATAAGACGATTAGCGTAGGTCGTAGCCTCGAGGCGAGTGCGAATGCGAACTTTCACCATGTGCTTAGTGCTTAAGATAGGCTTGGATTTATTCGCAACACAGCCAAAGTTCATAGATATCAAGTCTCGTTAATACTATTTAAAACCAAGTGTTCATTAAGTATATAAAATTTATATATTAGACATTTATAGATATTCTATTAATTACCATCTTATTTTACCGACACGTTTGGCGCAGTTTGTTGTGACTACTTTCTTGCGCTAGCGGTCGCGGGTTCGAGTCCCGCTGGGAGTATTCATTTGTTAAACTAGGTTGTTTGCATTCCAGTCATGGGTGTTTATATTTTTAATATGTAGTATATCAACTATTTGGTATCCGTAACACAAGCTTTCTTCGTAGCTTACCACGGAACTAGATAGAACTGTGTGTAAAAATGTCTCAACATATTTATTATTTATTTATTTATATAGAATAGCCTATCTTATAAATTATAAAAAACACTACCAATTTGCCTTCCCTTGAACCAAACAATTCTAAGCAAATTACTACAAAAATCGCAAAACATGTTTCTTTATTTATATAACGATAAATAAAAATAAAACTAAACGTAGCCTGGTTAAAATAGTAAGAACTATTATTGAATTAGTAGACACAATGTTGTTTGAATGTATGGTAACTGTATTATCCCTCTTTAGCGTCCCAGCAGTGGGTCACTACGATCAGGCCATAGTCCAATTTTATCCAAATCATTTTAGTTTTATGCAAATTAAAAAACATCCAAACCTCTTAATAAATTTTATCGATCATAAAAAACGCTTTTAAATTTATGATCAATACAATTGAATTTATAAATTTAATTGAAACACCTTCAAACTCCACAAATACCTACATAAATTACGGAGAATTTTGGTTGAACTAATTCTATTTAACGTAATTTATTATAGTAATAAGTTATTAAAATTATCGCACGTATTCAAAATATCAAAGAAGAATGTATAAATACAATCATTGTCATTACTGTATACTTAACATTCATATCCAGCTCGTAACTCAACTAAGCATCGAACCGCACTACTTGCCGGCGGCAGCGAACCACAATGGCGATTGTTCCGAACGCGATAGCCACCTCCTACAAACTCTTGTTATTTATAAGCAACAATTACATACCATACATAATAAGTTCCATTATAAAAGACGGATAAATATTGCATAATATATTGAGATGTAATGTCTCAGGTTTTAGTTTAAATCGATATCTTAGAAATTCTGTAGTTATGAAATTCGTAATTTACAGTTGTTTTCTTAAACTTTGTGTTATATTTTTGGACTTAAGTACATCCAATTATTACTAGTTTAGTCTTACTTTTTTTAAAACGCACTTGGGATTTGGTATTTCTTAATTTTAAGTGGCAAATTGAACACACAAAAGTATTGTATCTACTCCTAGAAATGTCAACATGTTTTAACTGGCATTTCTAGGCACGGGTCTTCAACATAATTAGCATCAGATCATAGTCCACAGTCACCATAGTCCAAAAACTGGCTGAGTCTGTTTAAGTGGACTTTATATGTCGTTTGTTAAGTGACGATATTTCCCTTAAGACCACCGTAAGTTAAGTGGTAACATGTTCGAAATGATTCAAACATGAAACAACGAGTATCAGAGGTGCAAGACCCGGATTTTGAACATCTGCTTCAGTCGGTTTCCCAAACGAGTGACTTTCCACAGTTTTTTAAGTTCCTTTAGTATTGCTATAGGGTATGAAACTCCTTATTAACTCTAACTCACGCGAGGCCAATTTACACTTGACTAATTTTTATATCTTATCTAGAAGATTCGTTAGTTTAATGGTTAGTTTATACAATTGCTACTATGTTCAATGAATCAAAGTTTGACTCCATAGCAATTCAAGTAAACTTTTCAGCCAAATTATTAGAGACTAGCATTTCTCGCGGCTTCGCACGCGTTCTAAAGACCGGAAACCAAATTCTTTCTGAGTCGCGCGGTATGATACCTCGCAGAACTAACCCCCGCCCTACCCGTTTTTGCAACGTTTTTCATTGATGCTCTCCAACATTTATTGAGCGTAGCGTAATGTACCTAATATAGCATATAGCCTTCCTCGATAAATGTACTATCCAAAACAAAAAGAATTTTTCAATTTGGACTAGTAGTTTTTGAGATAAGCGCGTTCAACCAAACAGACAAACAAACAAACTCTTCAGCTTTATAAAATGAGTATAGATAAGAGTGAGCACATTAATTCCACCTAAAATATTATTTACCGTTAAATTAGTACCTGAAAATTATTACAAAATTTGTCAATGTCTAAACAGATAAGGCCGACGCATAATCAATAGTAGATACGACAAAGTTGACCATTTACATTCTTATGCATAGTCTATAATATGTCTTTAATAATATTTCATGATAATTAATTATTTAAATTAATAAAAAAATATTATCCAAAAACTGCTATTAGCATACATTACTATACGGTTCATGTTAATTTAATCATCTTACTTTTTCTAGCTTTATATAAAAGAATACAGCAAGTAGCCGCAGTATTTAAAAAAAAACTATCGATAAGCTATATTAAAATAAAATATCTTATATAATCGACCGTGACAGGACTCGAACCTGCAATCTTCGGATCCGAAGTCCGACGCCTTATCCATTAGGCCACACGGTCTTGACGTTAGGAAAATTAAATTACTATGTGATATGGCACATTTTGGGTAGTAAAGGAAATCTATGTAAAGAACTGTACGTTTAGAGGGTACTAGGGACTCGTCTTTGTTACCTCATTGAGCACCACATAATGTAAATTCAGTAGCTTTTTGGCAAAAGCTGTAAGTATTGCTTCACGTGCCTGATGCCACGATGATGATGATGATGAATCGATCTCCTAACCGAGGTTAGGTTAGGTTAGGTTGAGTATATAATTGGTTAGTAGTAGAACTATGTAATTATCTATTTTTTATTAGGTGTATGCAGTCATTAAATAATTGAAAGAAAATATTAGAGACAATTATAAAATTTTAATTAATACACAAAAAACGAAGATCCGTGATGAAATAGTATAATTTGTCACAACGTAATTATATAAAGCCGTTTAGGCAATAAAAATACCAAACAGGATTCGCGTAATCGCTGTTATGAAGGACGAAATAATTATTTTTATATAATGTCAATATCAACGATCTTTGACATTGATCGAAAAAACATCGAAAAATATTATTAACAAAAAAATAATGACGAAAATCATGATTATCAGTTCTGTTATTACGACTGATTACAGTGCTTCGACAATAGCGTAGAAAACCACTATATGTTGGACTTCTTCGGCTACAAAACTAGGTAATTTTGAGAACATTTTTAAGGGAGTTGGTGGTCATGTTAGAGTGGTTATTGAAAGGTTACCTAGAGCAAAACATGTCTGACAATCCATGATGGGAGTACAAAAGATTACCTCGTATGTCAGAGGCGTCACGTTCTTTTATGATTGTCTATAATTAGAGACGCGTATTAAATAAATTAAAAGGTAGAATTTGGTAGCGGATGTTGGTGTGTCAATGTCAAAATTGTCATGTATTATAATAAAGTATCACTATTAGATTTTATTATTGCATCGAAATGCCTCTTTGGCCATCAATTTATGATCAACGATCGAAAATATGAGTAGTATAGTAAATTTTACTATTTTACCATACAAGGTGTTAAATTATACATACGTGTACAAATTTTAATAGGAACATAATTTTTCAATTAACAATAATTCTACAGAAAACTTTCAAATATGACAAAATTTGTTTCAGTTACCAAAAAATATCGATTAAAATCGAATAGTCAGTACTAATTACTCGCTATAGTAACTCTTTCTACTAGTAAATGGAGCCGATGCATCGGTTATACAAAATTGACACAACACGATCAAAGGCGGCATCCGATAGAAATATTTCAATAAAACCGATTTACTAATAATGAACAAGTCAGCCATCAGAGCGATCTGTCGTGAGAACTTGAAGCTGTTAGCTACAACTTTTACAACTTACATTGTGGCCAATAAAAAAGCGATATTTCAGTCATAGTACTTTTGTAGTTTATATAAAACGTGTAATTCTACCGAAACATTATTTTTAACATAATACATAATATGTTCCATCAATCCTTTCTAAACTGTTTTTTTAATAAATTAATTTATAACAAAAATAAAACTTTTTTTTTTTCTAATATTATAATAGTTACTTTTGGGTTGTCTCTAGTGAAAAGTGAAAGAAATTCTCAAAAGAACCATACATCCCTGTGGGATAAAAAGTGTGCTGATTCAGAGTATAATCTACCTCTGCCAAATTTAATCCACATTTGTTTAATAGTTCTGGTTTGATGCATTCAAAGATCTAAACTTTTTATAATATTAGTAAAACTTTAATTTATTAAAAAAATTACTGTACTATTCCTTATTCAATTGAAAATATTCTGAAGAACAGCTTCTTCATCTACGGCCAACCTTCACATTTAGTGGCCTCATACAAAAGCGCGAGTTTAACAACTGATACACAGAGAAGAAATCCACCCATTTCGGATTCGTCACGCAATTTGTCAATCAATTCTCCGTCACCGCTCTATACGTCGTCTGTAGTCCATTAAATGTCAATTTTGTTCAAAAAATGCCTCTTTGCGTTCGCCGCTCGCGTATTAATTCCTATAAAATTAATAACGATGACAAATCCATTAATTTGAATTGCTTTTAACTGGTTCCTAAATTTCGATTGATATTTCGATGATGGTCGTCAATTTTTATGTTTTTGGGGTTGGCTGTATCACTTTGTGTAGAATAAATCTTCAACGTGGTCATTAAAAGTAAATTTCAATATATGTTACGTTGGATTTACATAACATATTACATCTTGGTGCCAATGTGAAAATAGTACATAAATAATATTATCTATTCGATTTTTTTTAATTATATGTGTTGCTCTTTGCCCCGTAGCTTCAAATAAATCGATTTATCGTATACATAACATGACTCGAATAGAAGCAATTAAAGTTTTCATAGACGTCAATCGAAAGAAACACAAATTACGCGTGGATAAAGGTTTTATTGGTTAAGCCATTAATATTTATTTCATTGGTGTTCCTAAAATCTAAAAGGTCGGAATGAAACTCGACCTCATTGTATGCCAATTTAATTATATTTCTTTTTGTAAGAGGCGATCGAATTACATGCGCTACATCTTCTATTTCTAATGAAAGTAGCTGTCTAAACAAAAGAAGTTATTAAATATATTTTAAAACTGATTGAAATATTTAACAAGTAGGTATGTAAATTTATGTCTTATCTTTCAAAGTCATTATTCCACTCTTAGAATTTGTCGTTTAAAGTTAAATTAAAAAAGAACTCACGAATCGATATATAGTTAGCCAAGGTATTGCACAAAGAGACTTACCATACTTACTTACGTAATACATATGGAGTGTCTATTTTTGAAGTCGGTAAAATATAAAATTACGGTCCTAGTAACATGATCTTAGCCAATTTCGACGTCTACCGTTTCGAAAAGCATGTCAATGTACCTACTAGATGCGAGCTGTGTAATTGAACCTATCTCTTCATCTTTTTAGACAATGCGTGCTCAGTTGTTTATTTCCACGCGTCTATTGTTGTGTCCACCTACCGGAAAATTACAAAGAAAACCTTTATAAAGAGGCATATACTTTATATACCCAGCTTCCATTGTCTCCTGTAATCACTGTATTGCACTGCCTATTGGCCAGCGAAGTAAACGACAAAACCACCAAGCGTAACATCCGTATGTAAGGTAATATTACCAAGAGTAGCGAAATAGCACCACATATAGCCAGCGCTACAAAAAGTCTCCTCGAAATTGTCAGTTATATCAACAGTCTGTACATTATGTGCGTTGGAGCTGTTCTTTGACACGATTTATCAATTTTCAACCTTATTAGCAAGTGATAGGGATTGTTTATTAGTTTGTGATGTTTTGTAAAGTATGTGATTTCATGTAAGTGTCAGTGGTCACGGTTTGGTGGTCGCGCGCCTCAACGGTCTAGGAGGTTGCAAAATCTGTTGCAGTTGTGTGGCAATTAAGCAAAGCTCTCACTAAAACTGGACATGATTAAGAAATTTTTCCTTTAAAATTAAGGTTATAATGATGATTGTTGATAAAGTACATTGCCTTTTAACAATTCCTTGTTAACCGATGTTATCGCATGCTGCTGTGCAAAAACAGTGTTAAAACTGGCACGGTTTTTTTGGAGGTCGCATATTCGATTCTCATGTATAGCAAATATTTCAAACAAGTATTTAGTAAGAGGAGTGTGAGATAATCCATACGTATACTAGTCTTTGTACATGTATTAGAATTCATACTGAGCGAAACCAAGCAAATGTGTTATTGATTCATACCTATATTCAATGAAACAAAATATAGCTCATTAATCCGATTTTCTTAACACTTTAAGATATATTTAATGTGAATAGAGTAGCAGAAAACATACGTCCTTAACTTATAATATAAATAGTAAAAGTAGGTACTCGTACAAACTAGTTGAAGTTCGGCAAATCAAGATAAAAACTATACTATCTAATAGCAGTTCACCAGCGGCACTACATGTAAGTAATAATTGAAAAAAATATCGTACAAATAATAAGAACATCTTAAGGCAACCATTTTTTCCATCCACGATCAACTCGAGCGGTTTAAGTATATGAATTATACTTTATTTAGATGTAACGGCATTTCGTGACGGAAAGAGTGTTTTATTGCATTATGAAGTGATTACATTACAGTACCTACTTTTGTCAATACTTGTTTCTACGCCTATTAATTCTGGTGCGTTTCACAAAGTTGATCGCAAATTAGATAAAGAGCACGAATGCAGTTACAAAAGGTAATGTTGTAAGGCATCTTAATTGTAAATTACTCTAGATGAGTTTTTTTGCTTCAATCTCAACTTTGAAATAGTTTGATCTAGATATTTGGGGAGCGTGCTGTAGATTTTCCTAATACCTATGATGCCATGCCAATTAATTTTCATTAGAGATAAAAAGCACTAAGTTCAAGATTTGTATTTTGTATTAGATGGCTAAAAATGCCATGACTATTTTGTGCTCCCTAAAACTATAGGATCTATGCATCATAACACCGCGTGGCCTAAATCAAATTGGTTAGTTTTCGGGATAGGTTTACCGTTTAATGGGTAAATTCGAAGAATTCATCAATTGTGATTAGAACGTCTATAAGTAAATACAACGTCCAAAATACTTTGTGTACCTATAAAGAAATACCGTTAGACCTTATATATTAGCGTAAACTGAAAACATAAAAGGAAAACAGCTCTATTTATTCATAGAGACCCCCTTTAAAAATGTCGCAGGTAATTTTGAATCCAATCAAACATTCCTGTGTAAATCCACCAAGCATTCGAGTAATCTTGTTCAAAGAATGGAATTTGTCGAAAAAAGTGGACAATTCTCCCTAGGGCGGACGAGTGTAGGCAGTTATTATGCAAATCTGTCGTCGTCGCCGAGGGGACCGACTTGAGATATGGGGACGAGGGTTCATGTGCTAAGACAATGTTATTCAGATTTTTAATTTTTTGTAAATTTATATGTTAAAATGTTAAGAGGTATGACATTTTTTAGAATATCAGTAAAATTCACAATTTTTATTAATTTGTTGGGTGATTTATGACATACCTAGTACAAGTATATCGGTAACTTTTTGTATGAAATAATAAAAAGTTACTAGGTATATGCATATTTTAAAACACAAGTAGGTACGAGCGTTAGATAATTATAGCTTGATAATATTATAATATTATAAAGTTTTCAAAGTAATAATATCTTTATATAACATAATATACCTGTCTATTTTTAGAATAATAGGATGTAGTACAATTAGCAATACTGATTACATGGTTTTATCAAAACTCCAATATTTTGAAACGACCTTGATATATAAATTTTATATTTATATAATCAATTTAAAATTATGAATTAAAAAATGAAAACTATGGCTGACTAGGTCTTTAAGCAATCAAAATAAGTTATACCGTTTTAGTAGTAGCCAATAAAATGTTTCTAAGAAGATAATTTGCTTCTCCTATACCTTTTACCTTTTTTGTTGTGAAATTTTTATATAATTTCATAATAATACACAAACGATTGTTGCATTTATAATATGTGTCAGATGCATTCACTATGGATACGTGCCCTATAATTATTTTTGAGGGCGGTGACGGAATGTCAAATATTTTGCTCCGAAATGTGACTAGTGCGGACTCGAAACAAAACTAAATTACACGACCTAAAAGATGAACGCCGGAGGACATGTACCGGTTTGATGGAATCTCTTTCTGTTTATTGTAGTGCAAAATTCTTTTAAGATAATAAAAATTTTGATGGTCGGCTTCATAACGAACAACATTCAACATTTATTTAAACTGAGTTTGGTAGTAACAACAAACTTGTTAAATAATTAGACAGTTTCAAATATATTCGCATCTTAATTTGATATAATTATACCAAAACTTAGTCACCAAGTTAAAAGCCTGAGTTACGACAAACGAGATTCTTATAAAGATTACATTTATAACCCTACTTTCTAATTCTCAAGACAATGAAACACGCAACAGAGCAGAGCAGGGTAATATAGCTAGTGTCTAATAAAAATGGCCACATAATTTCAAATCTTGTACGACCGCTAGTCGCAACGTGCTGTGACCGTTCCGGCGCGCGCGCATCTGAATTATTCATAGATGGACGTAAGTAATTAAATGTCTTATGGTGTAAAAAGCACTGACACCTTCCTGTAGGATCTCGTAATGGCAATAAACTGAAGGTGAATTGTGTATAAGTATGAAGCAACTTGGTTAGGCCATGCCGTATATTACGATTTGTTCTTTTGGTCTTTTAATATGATTACGGCTGGTTTCTTCCAAAAATTGTCTTAAATTTTATTTGAATTCGTTATATTTTTGTCATCTATAAAGTTGATTTGCGTTATTTAAATGCTAATGCCTATACACACTACCGTCCATTTCCGTGGTAAGCGGAGGCTTATGTTACGAATACCAGAGTACAAACATTCGTCCTCAACATGAAACAAAATAAATGCCTCCAGCGGGACTCGAACCCACGACCGCTGGCGCAGAAAGTAGGATCACCTAAAATTGAGAAAAACGTATCGTCTAGTTACTATTTAAGTTATTCATTATGAAATATAAAAAAACCGACTTCCAAAAGAAAAAAGACCACGTTATTTTCTACGTATGTTTTTTTAACTGAACACGTAGAGCTTAGATATTCTTGTAGACAGCTCTTAACTTTACAAAAACATCATAGAAAGACGAAGCGCATTTGCGCTATAATTACTTCGTCGAGGTAAATGCATTGCGCGTGAGTTATCTAAATGTCAAGTACAGGCGATATTTCCTACCTAATTACAAGTTTTTTTTCTACCTTAGTATAGAAAATTGTTGCTTTGTTGTGAATTTAATTTTATTGTGAAGGTCATATTTTGTGTCAGAATTAATTAATTTAGGGTATAATTTGATATGATGATACCTATCATACTGTCTTCAGTTTTGTGTAGGTAATACCTATAGTAATTTTTGATAGCAGCCGTGATTGAATGTGGTTTTTAACCGCTTATTACGACGACACGTTTGGCTCAGTTTGTAGTGACCCTACTTGCTGCGCCAGCGGTCGCGGGTTCGAGCTTCGCTGGGGACATACATTTGTTGAGCTCGAAACTTTGTACTAAAGTCATGGCTGTTTATATTGAAAAGTTATATATATGTAGAACATCAACTTTCCGTAACACAAGCCTCGTAGCTTAACACGGAACTAGATAGCACTGTGTGTAAAATTGACCCTCCATTTATTAGGTTGTGTTTTTAAGGTTTGATTTTTTACAGTAGAACTATGATATTTAAATATAATTATTAAAATGGAAAAGGATAGCTGGTTTTCTAGGTCCAACACATAGATACTTTTTACCGCAGTAAAATATCACAAATAATAATTAGGTATTTTATCATTATATTATATGTACAATTAGTATTCGGAAAAAATAATTGCTGCTGTCTTTAATTACTGCAAAATTAACATCTATGATGACATAATGCGAAGTTAGACTCACTTAAACCTCTCAAAATTCACTGTTTTCATTGTTAAGTAATTAATAATTTTATGACAATGTGACGATGTAAGCAATGACAATGAGCGATTACACTAAAAATACATTAATATTCCCTATTCAAGGTACCTCAAGGTCTAACATTATACATATATATGCAAATTATGCTATTGTATGGTGGAAATATAACATTTAAAGTACATCACTTATAAAGAAGAATATATGTAAAGATTTAAAATTGAAATAGCGATTTGAATGTGGAAAAGAAATTATTCCCACGGAAAATAGTAGGCGTAAAACATATAAAATTATCTTGTCTGTCACTTTATTGATTGCTAAAGACGATGCCAATTCTCTTTCGAGGCATTGAAGCGAATAAGTAAACTTCCACTTAAAAATATTTTACTACTTATATCTAGACATAAAATAAAGTTGTAACTTAGTTCTCTAGTCTTAGTTGAATCTGTACATTAAATATTTTTTGGAAAATCTTATTAAAATACTAATTATAAAAAAAAATATGGTAAAAAGGGGGCATACGGGCAGGAGGCTCACCTGATGGAAAGTGATCACCTCTGCCCATGGACATCTACCAGCCAGGCTTGCAGATGCGTTGCTGGCCTTTCAGGAAAGGGGGGGGGGGGCAAGGAGAAGGGAGGGAAGACCGAGGGAGGAGGGAGGGAGGAGGAATGAGGGTGGGCCTCCCGGACTGTCACCGGACGAAACGCGACAGCATAGCTGCCACTTCACGCCGGTCTTCTGTGAGAGAGTGGGACTATACGGGGCGTGCCGGCCCATTCGGCTGCTACCCGAAGGTAACAATCATGGCACTACCACTAAAAAATGCAAATACTTAATCTATATTTTCGGATTTTTTTCGGTCTGTGTGTTTGTCTGTTTGTGACCGCATCACGAGAAAATCACTGGATAGATTTTTATGAAATTTTATATGATAATAGCTTGTTATCTGGATCAAAATATGGGATACTTTTTACTGTATGAAAACATCACATATCTGCGAAATATATACTAACCACTTAAACGTACCTCAGGAACGAACCCGAGCGGAGTGAGGGTGAACGACTAGTAACATATAAATATACTTTATTAGGATTTTCTTAATTGCTTACATTTTCGGATTAATTGGTCACAAAACCATTAAACCTTTTTTTAATTTGTATACCTACCATATTTACGACTTGGACTTACGACTTGTTACAGCTTGGATAAACTAAAAATAATACAGTTTAATCATATTATTAATGGCTGCATTTAAAAAGTTAGAAGTCGTGTTATTATAACTGATCTGCGAATTACTTTGGAACCTGTAATCTTTCGCAATTTTCGTTTAATCGTTCGACTTTTAACTGCCACTTTAATAAGACCTCTATCACTTTATTTTCCTTCTAATCACAGAATACAATCAGAGTTCTATAAGCGGCGGTTCTGGATCATTTTGCTTTGGTTGTAGTTAAAGATACCCCAAGACATTTGGACTTATGTGATAATACTAGGGCGAGTGGAAGAAATTTGATAATTCGCGGTTGAGAAAACGACCGTTTTAATAATAACCTGGCTCGCATAGTTTATAAATTATTAAAAGAACAGCAATTGCGTAGAGTCGCCAATTATATTACTATATTTGTCACATATATTGCAACAAATAAGTTAATTTTGAAATGTTTTGTATTAACACTATTTCATATTTGATAATGTATACATTTTAGTATTTATATTATCTATATATTATTTAGAGATCATAATTAAAAGGGATCTTATAATGTAGAATACACCATACAATACAAGTCACTTTTCATAGTATTACATTACTTTTAAGATCATACAAACACTTTACGCACATTCAAACTAAATTAGCGGCTAAATTTTTATATAAAACATAAAGCGATTCTAAGTTTTTTAGTCTCGGATGTAACCAAGGTAACCATTTATCACGCGCCCGTCAAAATCTAATTGTCCTGCCTCACTAACCACGGGATTGTGACCGTAATTATATCCTTATATTTTTCACAAAGAATTAAACGAGCTTAGAGATTTTTTGTTATCCACATTTATAGGCCAATTTGATAAATTCCAATTTTTCCTGTTTAATTTTACCTATACAATACAATCTTTATAGTTGATTAAAAGAGTTTTTATAAAGATATACTATAGTAAAACCCTATATAAAAAAAATTCAATGTATATATTATATAACTACTAATATATTAAAGATAAAAAGTAAGTAATAAATAATAAAAAGTAAAGTTCATGTTTTTCTTATAAACTATTTTTAACATCAGAGCAAAACTATATCTAAATTACTACGTAAATAAAGCAGGACGCGAACAGCTAGTTACTCATACGTATACTTAAATTATTGATTTGCAATATTTATATATTTTATTTTACCAGTATATTCATAAAAGGTACCGTCCATCCGCCACCTGCTGGCACGCAGAGCGCGGTTTCAGAATTTTACGTTTAACGGATATTTTTCTTGCATTGCTTTTTTATTCATTATCTTTCACGGCAGCCAACCTCGCTGAGATAAGCTAAAAATACCCGAAAACAAAAGTAAATTTTCTGTGGCTTTCACTCTCAAACTTCGATTGTACAATATTTCGATACTACTGTGAAACATAGCGTCATAGGTGCGAGGTTGTGTTTTTTTTTTAATTTATGTTGGGACATTATTACACACAGCGCCATCTAGTTCCGTGGTAAGCTACGAGGCTTGTGTTACGGATACCAGATAGTTGATATACTACATAATATACAAGATTAAATACATACACATTATACATATATAAACACCCATGACTGGAGTACAAATATCCGTGTTTCACAAATGCATGCACCCAGCGGGTCGAACCCGCGACCGCTGACGCAGCAATTAGGGTCATTACAAACTGCGCCAAACGTGTCGTCATATTGTTTGTATCATTGTCTTCCCAATAACTGGGAGAAAAATTCAATAACTACACTTGTCCCGACTTGAGACGTCAACTTTTTAACCAAAAAGGCAATCTTTTAAATGGGCAATATTAAAGTACTATTATAGCATTATACCTACAGTGTGCGGTGGCAACTGGCAGCTAACGACTCAAGAAATTTCTCTCTAATCTCCAAAAGGTTATTTTAATTTCATAGATAAATTGTGATCCATTTTGTAAAATTACATGGTTTTAATGTTTTACTACGCACAATAGGCGTTCCTAATATGCACTCAATTTGGGGGTTGAACCCGCAACCACAGGAGGCAGATCATAATAATTAGTTAGCTACCACAGCTTTAAACATTAGGATTTTGGAAACTATCATATCAGTTGATATTAACCATCTTAAAAATAGGAAATAGTACTAAAAGAATTATTATTAGTAAAACTATTTTTTTTTTGTTTTCCCATTGATATATTATGTACTACGTCTTTCATCACAAGCAAAATCTTGCGAATTAAAAGTTTTACCTATTTCTATTTCACATGATTTAGCATTAAAATCACGCATATTCAGCACTTAAAATTTACCAAACCAAATATTTATACACCTTTATTGTATAGAAATTGAAAGAATTATCAGGAGTGCGGACTTATAAAGTCCTAAACCATATATGCTCGTATCAACACAATAGTTTATGGAATATAGAATAAGATGACTTATTTAATAATGACACCACAACCAAAGGAAATTTTAAAAATTCTTTTGCTTATTCATTTGAAATAATATTTACAAATTACTGTAACCATGATTGGTCAAAAGCGACGTTCATTTACACATCGAACATTATCCGCGTGACGAAAGAGACAAATCTGGCTTTTCATATTCCTTTCATTATTACGTTTTTGACGATCAGAATCTCATTATTTTGTTGGAATCGTTGCTGGACTATCAATCACACGGTGTGGGATGGGTCTAATTATAGGGATTAAGGGTACCTCGGGACCAGGTAATGGCCTTTACCAGCCTCTTTAATAGATCGGTATGGGACTATTCTGTTAAAATTGAGGACTTTTTAATCGATCGCATTCTGTAATTAGTTGTAGTTATTTATGTATTGAATATTCGCCTCAGGTCCACAATTTTGTTACGAAAAATATTCTTCCCTAAAATCACTCAAATATGTGATTATAAATACCTTAGAATCCTTTTTATTATTGTTTAAAACACTTTGGTACTAGGAAATTGATCAATGTTCAGAGCAATTAGGGGCCATTCATTTATTACGTAAGACTATTTTCGCTAGTTTTTGACCCCCTCCCCCCCTATTATAAGAAAAAATAAGAATAGGCTGACCCCCTCCCCCCTGTTTAATATTTATTACGTAAGAGTCTAAAAGAAAAAATGAATACATGTTTGGTTTATTTTAATGTTTTTTTTTTTTTTTTTATGGTAAAAAGGGGGCAAACGGGCAGGAGGCTCACCTGATGGAAAGTGATCACCTCCGCCCATGGACATCTGCGAGCCAGGCTTGCAGATGCGTTGCCGGCCTTTCAGGAAAGGGAGGGATGGAGGAGGGAGGGAAGTGGGAGGGAGGGGGAACGAAGGCGAAGGATGAAGGGAAGAGGGAGGGGGGAAGGAGAGTGGGCCTCCCGGACTCTCACTCACCGGACGAAACGCGACAGCATAGCTGCCACTTCACGCCGGTCTTCTGTGAGAGAGTGGTACTAATGAACTATACGGGGCGTGCCCGCCCATTTGGCTGCTACCCGAAGGTAATAAACATGGCACTACCACATCGAAATTTATCAAAATAACAATTTTTTGAAATGTTTATTTGTAATTTTAAAGGCACAGTACCTTTCGCTCGGTTGCTCGCGCTTTTTCAAAGTATAATTTTAACTTTGCGCATTTTTTTGATCTTACGTAAGAACTATCGAGACTCCCTCCCACCCCCTTGTAAGAAAACATAAGACACGGTCGACCCCCCTCCCCCCCTAAATTGTCTTACGTAATAAATGAATGGCCCCTTACTTAAAAGTCAAAAAGTATAAAAATCGAATGCAGGGAAAGCTGTTATTTGGTGGTCACTATATTTAAGGACGAGCCTTGACGTCAGTTTGTTAATAAACATATTTAATTGTATGAATTCTAAGCCCTTGCGAACTGTCTATTAACAATGGAGTTTATAGCTTAAAATTAAATTAATTAATCGCATTTTATATTTACGAGTAGTGTACATGTTCTGCATCTACTTGATGTTACAGATATGATTTAGATTGTTTCATAAGTTATTTTTAAATAAGTAGTTGTTTATTATTACTGTATTCATAATATTTTGTACAAGTTAAATATCAGATATATACCTACTATAAATTCACAAATTTGTCACTTTATTTTCACGTTATCACGCTTATCACATTAAATTTCTCATATATTTGTTTTTAATTCATTTTGTCAAAATGTTGGACATGACGTGATGCCATAATTTAAAGATAAGTTGAAAAGAAAAAGCAACAAAACATTCAACATTTTTACTTTTCACATTTGTGATATGTTTACTAAAAGGATATTTTTAATATAAGTCCAGTATGAAGTCCAATTGAAATTTCATTCTGTAAGTTACCAAACTAAAGTAGAAATAGATTTAGAAAAAAATAATTAAAAAAACAATAATGGGCAGATGAAAAACCATGAATAAAATATTATAGGAATATCATAATACTTGTATTATGGAAAAAATAAATAATAACTGCAATATTGATATGAAAACAAAATCTTTTATTGAATGAATTGCTCAATTAAGTTATACAATTTTAACCTTATCTAAAATTGATTTTTACAGCTGTACGCATAAAATACCTTCACTAATTGCTTCGGGCTGTCAATACCGATTATAAAAGTTCTAAAAATAATGATGACAAAATGAAAGCTCCATGCGGTTACCAAAAAGCTTTCATAGCCCTAACAAAAATAGAAGGCAAATTGACAGATGACAAATATGACCGTTAACACCACGGTCACGGCACCCATATGACCATTTTACCATGAACTATAGAAATCTATGACAATCTTGCTCTAATATGAAGGTAGTATACCAAATATTGTTGTGGCAGCTCTTTACGTGTTGGATAGAGTTAGTAAATATTTTTACTGAGCTAAATGTGATAAAATACATCAAGACATTGTCGTTATAACAAGATAAATGGCCACCAATGTCGGTAACACATTCTTTTGAGCGAGATTAAAGCTGACGAGTGTTTTGTATACAAACGAATAGAACATGTTAAAAAATTAAGCTCTGTTGTAACTGGTTCATATAGAAATTAATCTTCATACATTAATAATGACATCATTTACTCAGCGATAAAGCCACCTGTGATAGATATTTTTTTTGTTTATTTATACACATTATGTAAATTGTGACGTTTATAGAGAAAATTTATATTCTATTGTAATTTAATCGTTATTGTGATACAATTAAATAATATATAAGAGGTATCTTTAGAAAATTTGCGTTATCAAAACATGCAAGTCGTAATCATGTTACAAATGCTTTGCACACGAATATGTCACAAGTGCAAATCCCTGGATTTAAACCCGTATCAATCGATTTCCCAAGCGAGATCGTTACCACTAGGCTACCACATCCTGTATCTAAAAATAATTAATTTACATAATTTAAAGATATTATATTAATAAAATTTCGTTAAAAACATAAGTTTCTAAAAATGACACAATTAATACGAATAAAAATCTAAAATATATCATCGTATTATAATAAACATAAAAATTTATTTACCTACAATGTATCCTACCAAAAAAGAGGAAGGATGTAAGATATTTTTCCTCTCTCATTGTTATATTTAATCTATAGCAATCAGGCGTAAAGGAGTTAGGGAATAACAGCAACAATTGAGACAAAGGGCAAAAAGGTTGACCCTTTGGAGTGCATGGGTGTGGCGAGCTTAAATTTTCGCATTGACAGCCGAAACGGCCCTTAGGGAACGAGACTTGCTTTTAGTGCCTTTATTCGTTATGGTTAATGCGGCAAGTAGTTTACGAGCCATACTGTTATTTGCGACCTTAGAGGGTCCGAGGAGTCACTAGAATATTGAGTAATACCTGTAATGAAGGAGGCGTATACGAGATTCCTTGTCTTAATGCGTTCATTCGCTTACATTTACTCTTTCATTTTTATTTTTTTGAATATCAACAGATGATGGTAAAATATTTTATTTTAAATTTCATCGAATATGAAGGTATTTCAAAATATGAACCGTATTTATCACGGTAGCATCACGTCTACACGTTCAAATTAGACTATACAATAGTACAAAGCAATTACGCTCGACCAGCTATTTAGATTAATTTGGTCGATTGTGAGGAACTTACAAATCTACTAATCAGAGACGTCGAAACGTCGGCTTGACGCGTCAACCAAGATATAGGATCGGTTATCAATCAAAACTCGTACGAAAATTAGGCGTATTGTTCAGTTACCGCTCCCTTTAAGATCCCTTTGCATCTTAAACATTGTGTTTTGGTTTGGATTTTTGGGTCACAAGTCATTTGTATTAAGTTCTTTTGATTCTCTTGTGTTATGATTTCTTTAATGCGAGCTCCATATATGAATGTACCATTTAAAAATGAAAGGAATGTGTAACATAATATGACGCTTAAATTACAAATTTATTATTATTTATTATTACTAAAAGGTAATTTTTTGGCAAAACTTATGAATGTTGTCTTTTCCTCACATTACGTGATTTTTGCATTAAGAAAATAGTCTATAGGCCGAAAAGTTCATGTATAACATTAGAACTTTGATTCAAAATTTCTCAAATTACAAAATATATTTAGCGCGATCCTTTAGTATTTTATTAAAGTGAATTAAAGTGACACATACTAGACTAAGAAACTAGACAAAAGTCATGCAAACATATAAGGTGGACCTAATTTTATTATGTAGTTACTTAAGCCAGAAATCAATTAAATAGAATATAAATAATGTTTTCCGACCGATTCCGGCCATGGCGGGCAATCTTATTGAGACTAGCGAACTACGCAGGGGATATTATAGTGCACAAGTGTTCACACAATTCCTATCTCATACTCCGGTGGGACGACTACTCGACACGACCAGTGAGAGCTAAGGCGCAGGATCGACGGCTTACGTGCTACTCCAAAACACGGGAGTAAAACACTGCCAGCTTCCCTACTCAGGGCTGCTAATGAGACTTAGTTAACTTAACAGAAAGACTCAAAAATCAAAATCGAAATCTTGGCCCGACCCGGGACTCGAACCGAGGACCTCTTGATGTGTGGCCGTACATGCTAGCCACTACAGCACCAATTATTATATACTAGTACTATAGACTATAGTCTATAGTATAGCAATTAGATCTTCCAATAATCTTGTTAATAGCATGGAAATGCTCCACCTAATAACACCCTACCCACAAACACAATATTACTAATGAATACGTCAATATTGCTTAGCGCATGACACTTGCTAATGCGGTCTAACATATTGATAATATACTAGTTTTAGGCCGTGACTATGTCTAGAGAATTTTTTGTTTTTTTTTGTCCGAATAATTTGCAGAATTTAAGCAAAGAGATTTTTTTTGTTTTTAATTTATTTTCGGTGAAACAATATTTCGTTTTTCAAAAATATGTATTCAATTCTTTGGTTTTTTGGCTTCAATGCGTGCTAGTTGAGCACAAATTATTTCGCCAATGTCAAGTCGCTACAATAAAAAATACTAGCTATCTGTCAGTTGTCACTTCGACATTTCATACAAACGCTAAAATTTTATTTATATATAGATATAGAAGTTAGACAAGTTTTGTCTCATTTTAGTAAATAGTCATAATAACTTTATGTAGATAATAAATATTTGTTTAGAATTTATCTATAATATGTTATCACCTCATACCTACCTATGTACACACCTTTTTTCGTTTGAAAACTCAACTTTCTTAAAAACTTTTTTAAGAATCGACACAGACTAGGTACTCTAGACGCTAGAAGTATCTAATAAGAAAAAAAAACACATTAAATTTACGTTGAATTTCACAGTAAGGATACTAGTTATTAATAGATTGTTAGCCTGCAGGTCCGTTTGGATTGTAAACTAATGCCTATTCATTAGTATACCATCAATGAAACCGCTTAATCTCAATCATTTTAAAACGGTTAAGCGGATTGCTATAGTACCTACTTTCGCTTACGTAAACTAAGTATCTATATACGAGTATCTATATCTGTGACCTCAACAGCCTTTTGGTTTAGTGGTTACTAAGTAGGCTTAAATATGGGTCCATGGTTCGAGTCCTGCCTTGGGCTAGCATAATAAACTGATATTTTTGTCATAAAATTCTCCTAGTAACTTGAAAATGGGAGGTTGGCTTTGTAACATCACCGTGCTTTGTTTCTTTGTTCGGTTTTCGCCTAATCTATTATGTTCGTGTCAACTTGATTATTTACGTACTAAATCAAATAGATGTATGCTAAATGAAATTTTAAAAATAATTCTCAAGTTTAATCGCTTGATCAATATAGACGTAATATTAGACAAAAAATAAAAGACTTACTTGTTTTCTTCACCAAATTGTTTCATGACTTTGGGAAATATAATTAACTCAAAAACACACATCCCTCTATCAGCTATGATTTACGAGGTCAATTTGGCCCCCAAGTATTTCCAGCTAGTGGACAGGCCTCGTATCTGATCGAACGGGCTATAAATAATGCCTGGACTGTATTTATCATGGCACCGCCAAATATAAGTAATAGAGCTATTTATGATTAAGAAAAATTGTTTCTGGGAAAGAAAATTTCTGTCTCATAGTTAAGAATATATATATGTATAAAAGTTGTTGAAGTTATGGGTTACTTGAGTTTCTTTTAAAATAAAATAAAGTATAATTTAACAAATACGACCTATTGTGATTTATTTAGTGAGAATTTTCTTCGATATTGCAGTCGCATTTAAGATATGACTGAAGTACCAATAAGTATAGGCATCTATGATTATCATTTAAATTATTTTGTATGTCTTGTGATCCTATGAATTCTAACGACGATACGTTTTGACTCAGTTGGTAGGTAGTAGCTAATCTAGTTGGTAGCGGCCGCCAGTTCGATTATCACTGGGGGCAAGTATATCAACAATCTGGTTTTGATAACCATAACACAAACATTTTTCGTAGCTATGTGGTAATGTCTCAACATATTTATTTGTTAATAAAAATATCGAACTTTATAAAAAGCGTTAAAATTATCTTTATAGCTTTTAATTATAGATAAATCGATAAAAACTAGAATAAAATATATTTTTTAAGTCACATTCCCATTACACAAATAGCCTCTCAAACATCGTCATGACTATTATATTTAACGACTGTGCCAACTAATTAAATAATCATGATAAGATATAAAAATCTCAGCACGGAGAATCACAAATTTTGTAGTCTTCAATTTATTATACCGCAAGGAAAGATAGTATCTGGCAGGCAACAATCGTACGAGGTTAATTACCAAGTCGCAAGGGTTCCCAGCACGCTCCGCTGACCAGGATGAGACATTTCACTATACGTTTAACATATTGTCTTTGGAATAGTGTCACAGTTTTGTTTAACCATAGATTACTTCTGTAAAAGTCAATGTAACCTACCTTCCCACTGCTTTCCTTCTCACTTCAATACAAGGGAGATAGACCGTAGTCCACCAAGCTGTATAAGTGCAGGTTGGCGAACATATTCAATTTGATATCTGACATTACCTGCACTAAAATAAGTAACGAACATAATTTATTCGTAATTGTGACCTACTTTTTGGAATTCTTAATTGCAAATATGTAATTTTATTGTCTAACATTATTTACAGTTTTATTTTATTTAAATCACTATAGTCGACAGTTTTTCTAACCTACTTTAGAAAACTTTGCAATAACATTATGCCTAAAACAATTGTCTCCTCACAAATGAAAATATTGATCATTCAAATAAACAGTAGTTTAAGTTAAGCGTAGTTAGACGAGTGGTGGCAACGGGCGTTTAGTTTTTAATTAAATAAAATCAGGTGAGCTGAACTAATGAATTCAGTCGTCGGCGACACACTAATCACGATGTAATTGTGCGACCGTTTTAATGCTAATGCAACGTCTTCCTGTCGTGCTTATTGCCTGTAAAGAGGTAATAATATGAATACTTTTTATTTTATGATAATTTGTTTTGAATGTTAGGTGCTTGAGTTGTCTTTGGATATTTAGTTTGTTTTGTTTAACTAGGTTCTTTGGGTTGTTTTGTGTCATATATATGGGTATGGGTCTGTGATCGTTACCATGTCGATGATCGTAGGATCTATTCCCGACGTTAAAACAAAAAACAATCTTGACTTTATTAGGCACTAGAATTATTATAGCAGTGTCTGCTTGAGTAGAGACTGATAGAGATAATAAGCGATAGCTTTGTATATAAAATTCTTTGAAATTAAAGGTAAATAGTTTTATAATATTTTTATTCAGTCTTTTCTTACGTCCCACTAGGCATGTGCTTCCCTTCAATACGAGGGGAATCAGGATATAATCCACCATGCTTGCCAAGTGCGACTAGGTAGGTGGTTTTCTCACGTCTTTTGAAAACTTTTTAGGTTCTCTCAGACTTGCAGAGACAGAGAAAAGTGAAGATCCTATTGAAAATGATTCGCAATTGAAAATATCAGAGGTGCGACACCTGGTATTTAAACTCGCTTTGATCGGTTTTTAATCGAGCGTGTTACCACTGAGCTACTGCCTACATATCAGTTCATCACTGGACTTAAGTTTTTTTAACGAATATTAAATATTTCATAATTATATTTATAAAATTTTACAGTTTACTGTTTGTACATCAATATCGATAGTTATATTATCGACGTTAAAAATAAAATAATACGTACAAAGTGAACGGAGAACAGACCGAATTTGTTTTCAACCTACCTATGCAAGGTATAATAATATTTAACAATCTTATTGCATAAACAAGTCCTAGGAATCCAGTCGATCTGTCCATCACTTGTGTCAGAACTCTCATTTCTCAGTAATGTTTCATGTGTCATTATCATCAACAAATGTCATGTCATACAGCCTTTACTGTAATGCGTCACTTAATCATGACAGGCCCGGGTTCGACTCCGGTCAGAGGTCGACTCCCGTGTGAACATTGACGTGTCCATGCCGTGAATGACGTATTGCTTAGAGGTTTTATATTTAAAAGAGTTTAGTATAGTATATATGGAATGCTTTTTGATAAAATTAAATATAATATTTAATACATGTTAATAGGTATCTTATTATCTATTAAATATTTTATTATATAATTTTATAATAGTACTAATAATAATATCTGGATCTGGATCTGGGGCGGGAGGCTTATAGAGCAGTGGCGCGATAAGCTGAAAAAATAGGTACCTACTTGTTATATTTCAGTACTTGATTTGGCTTTGGTGACTAGTACATAAACTAGACTTTTTACATGTTTATTCTCCACCGTTTAAGGCGTCGTAGCGTGATTTTGCCTATGATCTTCCAAAGTAAATAGGCTATAAAATGCATCTCTGTTGCCTTATAATAATATGCACTATATCAAAGTTTTTATAGAGTAGGCAAATAATTATGGTTGGTAAAGTTGAAGTTTTAAATCTATTTAAACGTGTCAACAAATAATTAAATATGTACGTATCTATGGATTTATATAATAAAGTATATTAGTTCCTTTTAAAGGTTAGTATAGATTTCTCAGAGATGAGAAATTTTACCCCAGGGTGCTAGCTATTATCGTACCAAATTTTTTCAAAATTTGTCCATTGGTTCTCTCGTTATGCGGACACAGCCAGACAGACAAGCACAAAGGCAGAACTCTACTCAGTTTATATGTGAATTAAAAAAAAATATATAAAAATCCCAACTACATGAGAATTACTGTCTCATACTTCACATTTTACTACTTCTACATACTATCACCAGTTTGTATACATTAAGACAATAATAATATATTTAATAGCGTCTGTAATAACTTAGCAAGTTCATTACTGCTCTAGTATTAGCGGCGCGAGCAAAGGATTAACAATGTATGGGAACCTCCTTGGACGTGTGATAGCTTTTGGAGACTAAAGGCATGGTTATATTAGAACATAATTACTTATATTCTTTTGGCATTTTGCTTTAATTTCTTAAAATTATTGTATGTTTATTTTAAGGTTAATGAAAGCAAGAATAGTAAAAGATTTATAGGAAAAACTCATCTGTTTTTAAGATTCCCTGCTTCTTCAGAAAATGGTCGATCACTGAAGATAATATTAAATATCACAGAAATAAACTCCTTTTTCTTAATAGTTTATTTGAATAACACAGAACTGGTTTTGAAGCTACTGAGTATTTCATACTAAGCACCCTAATACCTAAGTATTTTTTCTCGACTTGAAGCTTGGGTTTGCAGTGTACACTAATAATAGCCAAAGTGATTTTTTTTAGTTTTTATTGAACGAAGGAACAAAAAAATATAATTCTTATTAGAGCAACACGTAGACTTAAGGTAAAAAAATATTTTTTTTCTAGAAAATGTAATATCAGTGATTATATTACTGTGTGTACTTTGATTAGGCGTGCAAAGTAATTTTTTACCAAGTACAAGCTATCGTTAGCGAGTGTCGTCGTTTTTACGATATGAGCTTTCCGATCTGCAACGATCTTAGCATGAATTTATAGCCTATAAGTTTTTCTTTACTAAAATACTACGCTAAATACATATTGAATGATTATACCTAGTATATTGCCTAGATTTTTTTTTATTAGTGTATGAAATAGGTATGTATTTTTTTGTGTATGGTAAATATTTCAACTTACAATGATCACATAACTTATTCTAAAAACGTTACTTATGAGTTATGACTAATATATTCAAAGAATTTGCCTACAAATATGAATAACACTTAAAAATTTTATTCACTATAACTTTTTATCATTTCTAAAAATAAAAATTAAGAAATCATCTACAGAAGTGTGTCGGTTATCTCGAAATGACCAATTTGTTTATTTTAGGAGACAGAAGCCGTACCTGCACTTCAGAATCTGGATGAAGCTTTTAGAGTTGTTACCATTGGTTCTTATATGATACTTAAAATTTAAAGTCATTTGAAAATAAACCTTATTATTAATGGGCGAAAGTCTAAAATTTATATGAATCTTACTTTTGACTGACGAAAAGTATGCAGTCATTCAGAGTGCACTGACACTGTAATTTATGTCTTAAGACTTAGACTTATGAGTTCAAGATCGCTTTACGAAAAAGTATCCTGAAATTGAATGATGCGTGGTGAGCAAAAATAAACGTTTCAAGTATCAGAATAAAGTTAACTTTTAAATGTATTAGATTGGTACTTCTTGGCGCCACGCTTTGTCATGCCGATATAATCTGTATCCGGTGCCATTTGGGATGAAAATATTTTTACTTATCTTAAGTGGTTGTATCTGCTTATTAATTAGCTTTTGAGGGTACATCGAGCTGTCAAATGTTATACTTTGTCGGCGCTAGTGTGATCAGTTCCACTAATAGATGATGATTCTTCAACACTCAAATCAGTTTAATGTCAGAGTTTTAAACTTTGCTGTCAATCTTGTTATAGGTACATTAAAAAATATATCATATATTATATTTGATGCCGCTTTTCACTAGATTAATATACTCTAGTAAAATGCCAAGCAAATTTCAATCTAAAAATTCTTTATTCGATATTGTTATACAAGAAATACATCTAGAATATGTCAACAACTCTACCGGCAGTTTTGATAAGAAGCCTCAGCCCTGAGAACTGTAGTAACTGAACGTAATTTGGCCATAAAAAGAAAGAAAATTGAAATGAATTTAAGTTAATAAATACTTTTCTTATTTTAACTCAACATAATATGAACCAAATGTTATAATTTTTTTCGCCCAGTACAAAGTAGTAAGCATAAACAGACCAACGAGTGAACATACTTTAAATTTAAATAATATAGCAAACCCTAATAACATTATATTATAAAGCATATAATAGCATACTACTAGAAGATATTCGAAGTAAACGAAATACAGTACATTTTCATCGCTCAGATTGCGAAGGCAATAATTGTAAGGCAATTATATGATATCGCCGGATCAACTGGCGACGCAGGTGACCGTTAAGACAATCAAGTGCTCCCACTTCCTGCATTACATGAAGATAATACATAGAAATTGTATATTAAAGTCAACTCATAAATATGTATATGTCTCGGTCTGTGGTCACACAAACGTTGCACAATCTCCCGTACGGATGGCCCCGCTGGAGGACAGAGGATATGTAGAGTGTTATTCATAGTTTTTTTTAAGTAGTATTACGGAGTCATAATTTTTGTTACTATTTTCGTATAATAATGGCAAAACTTTCAATAATATGTGTATTTTAGTCATTTGTAAATATGTAATTCAGATTACTTATATGATTCATTTCTATGAATTGTATTGCTAATTTATGAATTCAATTTTAAACAATTACTGCTAAAATTGATGATCTAAAATCAATTTCTGGATTAAATGCTAGCAACTATATAAATATTAGACTAAGATATTGTCTGTTCAAAAAAATATGTTTATCGTGCTTGTGATTTTGACCTTTACACAACTGATAGGAAAACTTTGCATTTAAAGAAAAAGATATCTGCAATCAAATTAGCAGAAATTAAACAAAAATTAGTAGGTATATATAATATGTAGTTATAGCGACTCTATTACAACCTTATTCCATATTGCTGAGGTACAGTGCCGCCAAGCCGCGTAATAGAAAAAGTGATACGCGGCACACCGCACAAATACATTCTTATCATCGTTTGTTCTACGTATACCCTATCTTGTAAAGTTATAAAATAACTATTGCACTCCATTAACAAACTTATATCTAAAACTATAAAGGTTAATACTGCATGCTCTATATAGTATAAAAAGTCCGGAGGCAAAGCTTATAAATAAAGAAATGTCAGACTGCGTGTGGTGACTACAATGTTTGTCCATAACAGTCCACCGCAAAATATTGAAATTTGTAACACAATTACTTATTAAATAATAAGATGTTATTTTTTTCATTTTTTATATAGATTACTATAAAAATACTCTCCGTCCTTTTAACTAGTTTGACACATAAAGTATGGCGATAATTTGTATTACTTCGATTTTTTATGATACAATAATTGTTACTAAGCACAGGATTAGTTAAAAATATCTGAAAATATGTTTGTAAAAGGAAATAAAATGAAATCAAATTGGTATCTACCTTTCATACTATACTCTATTGGTATACTAGGGCTACGGCCACAGAAAAGACCTTTTTTAACTATTCCGTGGCTACGACGATTGTTAAGGACTTTCTGTAGAAATCTGCTTTTCTAATTTAAAATATAAAATAATTATAAGTTATTTATTATCAATGCTTTTTCATTAGTTTAATATTTTAATACTTACTTAGATTTACGCGAATGTTTGACATTTGAAATATAACTATCTTTGGGATTTTAATCGCGGAGTTATTTTGATTTTTGATTCTCGACATTTCAAATACTTTACAGCATGTATTCTCCTGAAAAAATAAAAATGGAATTGTTGTAAAAATCCGAAATAATGGGGAACCGCAAATCTAAATAAATCCGCATAAAAAACGAAAATTCTGTTTTATATATATTACTTATTAACATATTACCTCATAATATAAATTGATAAGATCTATTTTTACTTATACAATATGATATACGATTAAATATGTTTAAAAGTGTTATACGAAATCAGGTCACGCCAAGTTTTGCAACGAGGAAGAATGGGCGATATCCGTATATATCACACTACGGAAGGAAGTTAGTTACTTAACGCGGTCACGCTAGGGCTGCTATGCTAAATCTACACTGTGTGAAATTGGCTTCTAGTACATAGGTAGTAGAAATAACTAGAAAAATTATAGCTAAGCTAACTAAGAGAGAACGGTTTTTTGTATAAATAAATAAATATATATTTTATTACAACAGCATGCATGCATATCATGATTACCACTTGTCTTACGGTGAAGAAAAACATTGTGAGGAAACCTGCATGTATGAGAAAACCTAACAAGTTTTCGAAAGGCATGTGAAGTCCATCAACTCGCACTAGGCCAGCGCGGTGGACTATGGCCTGATCCCCCTCGTACTGAGGGAGGCCCGTACCCAGCAGTGGGACGTTAAAAAGGGCTGATGATGATTACAACAGCGCCATCTAGTTCCGTGGTAAATTACGTGGCTTGTGTTACGGATACACGGTAGTTGATATTATACACATACATATAAATTTTAAATACATACATGTATTAAAAATATAAACACCCATGACTGGAGTATAAACATTCGTGCTCACCAAATAGCAGCCCCCAGCGGGACTCGAACCCCCGACCGCTTGCGCAGAAAGTAGGTTCACTACCAACTAACGAAACGGAACTAGATGGTGTTGTGTGTAATAATGTCCCAACATATTTATTTATTTATTCACTTTCATTAACAAGCGAATAAATGTAATGTATGGAAAGTAACAGTAATAATAAATAATATTTTTACTTTTATCTCTCTAGTAGCAAAAGCAACAGTCCGTATATAGGCGTGCTAATTAAAGAGCAATCGAGCACCCTTGACACCGGTCAGTGTCTAAGTAATCCCAGATTATGCGGGCGAGTACGGACAGACTAATTTATATTAAAATATATACTTTTTCAACACTTTTTAACCGATTTTAAAGACAGGTAGTGCTGACATTTTTTACATGTGTCTCTTTCCGATTGGACTTAGTGGGTGGGTGGTGGGTCGATAAAAGTAGAATTTATTGCTTTCGACGTTAGCACCATGAAGTAGAGTGTAGAGTACAGACAATTTGAAGATGGTCGTCATAGTAGGATACATTGGTAATAGATTGTAGTTTGTTTTTAGGGTAAATGAATGAAACTAATTCTTTTTAACCGACTTCAAAAAAAATTCAAAAAAGGAGGAGGTTATATGTTCCGTTGTATGTATTTTTTTTTTTTTTTTTTTTTTTATGTATGTTCACCGATTGCTCCGCCGTCTGTGGGCCGATTTCAAAAATTTTTCTTTTGATTGGTAGGGTATAGTTCCGAGGTGGTCCCATTGTCACCAAGTCAGGATCTGATGATGGGATCCCAGGGAAATCGAAGGCAACTCTCAAAATTTACAGGCACCTATTATGTTTTTGATATATTTTCTAAACCCGATAAAGCTTTTACGTATGAAAATCATCATCTCATGTGGATGAGCTGATGATGGAAGGTAAAATTCCTCAACAGTTGTTTTTTATGTGTTTTCACCGATTTCTCCGTGAATTGTGGGCCGATTTTAAAAATTTCTTTTTTGTTCGGTAGGGTATACATTCAAGATGTTCTCATTGTCACCAAGTCAGCATCTGATGATGGGATCCTAGAGAAATCGAGGGCAACCCTTAAATTTTATCGGCACTGATTACCTTTTTCATATATTTTCTAAAGCTGTTCAAGAAATTGTGATGATGTAAGGTATATATCCTCAACGGTTAGGAGTTGAAAGAAAATTCTTTTAATATTATACGTACTTATGAACTGATAGTCGTACTCCTTCAGGATATTAGGTGAATTGATAATAGAAGGTAAATCTTATTAACGTCTACGAGTTACGTGGAAAAATAGACGTGGACAAATCTCGATTGACTATTGTCGTTCATTTCAAAACTTCGCTGACTTATTGGAGCAGTAGTTCAGTTAGCCTTCCAATATTTTATTTAAACATAATAATTTCCACAAAAAAATTTAAAATAAATTATTTTTTAACAAAAATGAAAACCGACTTCAAAACGCTACAAATCGAAACTAAAAAGAAAAAAAAATAATTTTAATTACTTAGTTATTGTTGGAGTCGGTGCCAGCCAAAGCAAAATAATCCTAATACAATCTCCTTGGCTGGCACCGACTCCAACAATAACTAAGTAATTAAAATTATTTTTTTTTCTTTTTAGTTTCGATTTGTAGCGTTTTGAAGTCGGTTTTCATTTTTAACTCACCTATCTTCACTTACCGTATCGATAAAGAAGAGTTAACTTTCTTAAATAAATAAAATTATATTTAAAATATACTTACCATATATATAATTTATATTTTCTTGTTATACAATAGAAAACATAATAACATATACCTACTTGTTTTTTTTTATTCAGGAACTCCTTAACACGCAACAAAGCTTTATTGCCACTTTTACTAATAAGGACTAATGATTATTTTAACTATCTCTTTTGACTAGATATTTAGTCAGGTATAGACAATGCGCTTTTAGAAACTCAGCAAGCATAAAAACAGCGCATCAACTCTTGTTTTCAGTTAGCGTTAAGGACATGTATTATTGTACCAAAGCTTTTTCTTCAATCTAACTTGTCTCAAGTCTTTCTAAAACTCAAGCTAAGTTCTCTCAGACATGCAAGCTTCCTAAAAATATTTTTCTTCACCGTAAGACAAATGGTAATCATGATAGAAAATATACAAATGAAAATATCAGAGGTGCGAGACCCGGATTTGAACCTGCATCACTCGGTTATTCAAGCGACATTGTAAATAGCACACTCATTTTACTAATAAAACTATTTTGGAAAGGGATATCCTTTTTTGTTGACCGTATAGAGGTATTACATGTAATTCGTGATAATAGCACTGTCAATCGACGTTACTTTTTGCTAAGGGGTGCGTCAGTTAATATTATTGTACCCAGGGTCGTTTTAAGTCTAATATAAGAAAGGCTATAAAAGTCGTAAAGAAGTTATTGGGGTCAATAAATTCTTGGCATTGAATATTGGAGATCTAGTTTTCTTTGTATAAATGGTCCTAGAATTAAATAAGTTTGTATTTTGTTGTTTTTAAATTACAGAAAATTACATAAAAGATGAAATTTAACGTATGAAGTCAGTCTTCTATTGCATAAAAGCATTTTCAAGTTAAGAAGAATTTGTTCGAGGAAGGCTTTGCTTCACTTGATATAGCATAAAAAATATTGTCTAAGCCCTACGGCTGAGAGAATAGATAGAGATAAAAGTAGACGTGAAAGGGAAACAAATTCAGGCAGTATAGGTTGTAAGATTATCTTTAAATTTAACTTGTATTAAAAATAGGCTCTTTCACTCTCTATTATTCTAAACCGAAGCTCAAGTTAAAGAAAATTTCCAAATAATATAACATAAGCAATATACACTCGCATGCAGTGCATACTTCCTTCTTCTTAAAGATGAACTGAAAAAATATAGAGTATAGACTAGACGAGCTTTAGTAAACATTTGCTCTATTTTCTCTTCATATTTATGAACACATTTGTGATGAAAAAAAGAGAAAAATTATATAAATTTGCTTATTTATAAAGGCGTGTACTAAATATAATAATATTATATTTAGTAATTATAATTTATTTATAATATATTATTTATATTATAATTATAACACCTACATAAGACGTATTTAGGACAATTCATGAAAAAAGGAGTTAAATATTTGCAAATCAAAGTTTACCTATAAAATCAAATTTCCTGCAATATTAACATAATCTAAGACAAATTTAGTTTAGTTTTCCATATAACTCGTGTGTTGTCTTAAATGTAGTGGTATTTTCAACAACACAAAATCTACTTGATGTGTATCTAAAGTTAATCTAGGAGGAATGTCAAGGGAATTTCTCTTTGCTACAAAGGGCAAGGGCGAACACGAGGTCGTTTTAAGCAGGCTTTACCAAAACGTGTATAAGTTATAAATAATAAATATTTTTTTTTATTTCCCATATTTATCTATCCTAATATGTTATGAAATTATAATTCAATATTTGATTTACAATATTTGGAATGTCAAGCCCTTTTGAATGTATTTGCATAAACTATATTATATTGTATTTATAATTAAATAAAGCATCGTAAATAATATATTTAAAAGTTATTTGTTATATATAATGGTAATATTTAACTACATTATTGAGTGCTTTATTATCTAAATATATAAAAGCGAAAGGTCACTCACTCACTCAGTTATCACGAAATATCGAAAACACCATTAACGTATAAAGATGAAAGGCAGGGAGGTAGTTTATAGTTAATAAACTTCCGCTAAGAATAGATTTTGTAACAGGGCCGAATTAAGGTAGTCGTAGGGCTCTCGCAATTTTTAACCGACTTCAAAAAAAATTCAAAAAAGGAGGAGGTTATATGTTCCGTTGTATGTATTTTTTTTTTTTTTTTTATGTATGTTCACCGATTGCTCCGCCGTCTGTGGGCCGATTTCAAAAATTTTTCTTTTGATTGGTAGGGTATAGTTCCGAGGTGGTCCCATTGTCACCAAGTCAGGATCTGATGATGGGATCCCAGGGAAATCGAAGGCAACTCTCAAAATTTACAGGCACCTATTATGTTTTTGATATATTTTCTAAACCCGATAAAGCTTTTACGTATGAAAATCATCATCTCATGTGGATGAGCTGATGATGGAAGGTAAAATTCCTCAACAGTTGTTTTTTATGTGTTTTCACCGATTTCTCCGTGAATTGTGGGCCGATTTTAAAAATTTCTTTTTTGTTCGGTAGGGTATACATTCAAGATGTTCTCATTGTCACCAAGTCAGCATCTGATGATGGGATCCTAGAGAAATCGAGGGCAACCCTTAAATTTTATCGGCACTGATTACCTTTTTCATATATTTTGTAAAGCTGTTCAAGAATTTGTGATGATGTAAGGTATATATCCTCAACGGTTAGGAGTTGAAAGAAAATTCTTTTAATATTATACGTACTTATGAACTGATAGTCGTACTCCTTCAGGATATTAGGTGGATTGATAATAGAAGGTAAATCTTATTAACGTCTACGAGTTACGTGGAAAAATAGACGTGGACAAATCTCGATTGACTATTGTCGTTCATTTCAAAACTTCGCTGACTTATTGGAGCAGTAGTTTAGTTACCCTTCCAATATTTTATTTAAACATAATAATTTCCACAAAAAAATTTAAAATAAATTATTTTTTAACAAAAATGAAAACCGACTTCAAAACGCTACAAATCGAAACTAAAAAGAAAAAAAATTAATTTTAATTACTTAGTTATTGTTGGAGTCGGTGCCAGCCAAAGCAAAATAATCCTAATACAATCTCCTTGGCTGGCACCGACTCCAACAATAACTAAGTAATTAAAATTAATTTTTTTTCTTTTTAGTTTCGATTTGTAGCGTTTTGAAGTCGGTTTTCATTTTTGTTAATGTATGAAAGTCATTCAATCATTGGGGCGAATACGAGTGAAGCGAGGTTCGAACGTTAGTATCCCATATTATAAAGAAAAATTTGCAACTTACACCATTTTGCTTTAGGCATTACTGCTAAGACCGCAATTAATGTCCACATTGACTGGCACGTGACAAGAGATCTGTTCGTCTAATTAGACCATATCAAGCTTAACACGTAAACGTACTCACAAATTATAATATAGATATATGAAATTTTGCCAGGCGGTTTTCTTAAAGCTTACTGAATCTATACTGAATATAGAAAGTGTTTGTTTTTAATTTCAAATTAACAGCTTTTCACAAAATGCATTTGAAAGTACGTACCTACGTACTTAAATGAAAAAATCAAATTTTCTGTCTGTCTGTTAGTTGCGGCTAATCTATGGAACGGCTGGACAGCGTTTGATGAAACTTTAACTCGCAGATAGCTAAAACTTTGGCTAATTTTATTTAAAAAAATATTTTAACTAGCGGAACCCGTGGCTTCGCTTGCGCTTAATCTAGTAGTCTCGCTAGTCTATAATAGTATATTCTAATAATTATATTAAATGTCACTTATTATTAAAAAAACTTAAATTTATTTCTACACTTTGCTTGTCTTTAAACTATATTATAAGCACAATGTCATATTCACAATTTTAATATACAGATATACTTGATATATTTTATTATTAGGTAAAGTAGAATATTAGTACCATACAAAAATATGAATTTCGGTGCTTACACAAAAGTCTACACGAAAATACAAACAAAAGTACTGTATGAAAAATTCCTTGTTTTCTCAAAAGATGTATTTTGACCTCCCCTCGTTTCATTTATTATATTAATTTCGCGTGTCAACAAACACTTCCACAACGGAAGGAGCGAGTTTAGTTTGGTCCAAAATATAAGAAACAGCGACATACATAATTTTTGCTAGTAATATTTCTAGTAGATTTAACTAAACATTTTTATATCCATAGGTAATAATAATGTTCTCCGACCGATTCCGGCCATGGCGGTCAATCTCATTGAGACTGGCCAATTACGCAGGAGATATTATAGTGCACAGGTGTGCGCACAGACACAAGTGCACTCTCTATTCCTATCACTCTCATACTCCGGTGGGACGACTACTCGACACGACCAGTGAGAGCTAAGGCGCAGGACCGACGGCTTTACGTGCTCTCCGAGGCACGGGGGTGACACACCACCAACTTCCCAACTCCGGGCTATTACTGAGGCTTACTACAGAGAAAGACTCAATAATTAAACTTGACCCGACCTGGGACTCGAACCCAGGACCTCTCGATGTATGACCGTACATGTTAGCCACTACACCACCGAGGCAGTCCATAGGTACCTATTAATTAAAGAGGTACAAAAAATATTAAAAGCTACTTTTAGCCAAATTGTAACCAAATATTATGATTTTTAATTTTGATTCGTTTCATGTTTATATTTAGTCGCTGGCCAAATGTGTATCGGAGGACATGTCTCTAAAAAAATATTAGGTTCTCTTAGACATGCAGGTTTTCTCACGATGTTTTTCTTCAATGTGAAACAAGTAGTTGTCATACCCTGTTATTAAGTTTCACGTTTACTTACCAAACCAAAAAATCCAATCCCTGAATTGGAAAACGATAAAGTAAAAATGTTAAACTCAAGATACAACTTACCTTTTTAATAAAGTGTAAAAAATAGGTACTATGCCTAAATAAATGCCTTATTTAAATAAAATATTCACTTGTCACTTGTTCCCCAGATTTCTATAGAAGCGATTATTAACTGTCGTCTAGCTCTGTGAACAGATCAATCACGCATTCTTATGATATTAAATGGGTAAATGGCTGGCAAGTAATACTTTCAGAATATTAAAGTGTTATTTTTTAAGTTTAATGGTGTTTAATAGATACTTAATTAAATATATTTAAAAAATCTTAGTCATTCTTTGAGTTAGTAAGTAAGTAAAATTGATGATTCAAAAGAGCTTATAAAAGTCTATCTGATAATGCGTTAAAGAAAAGGTTTATCTATACATATAAATAAAATTGAAGTGACTTTTTGTAATTTCAAATCATCACCTTTTTATTAAATGCATATGAAAGAACATACGGTACTTACATAAAAAGACCAATTTTTAAAACGTTTGTCTGTCTGTCTGTCTGCTTGTTCCGGCTAATCTCTGAAACAGCTAGACCGATTTTTAGGGGACTTTCACGCGCAGATAGCTTATGTTATAAGGAGTAACTTAGGCTTATAAGGAGTAATGTTAATGTATAACATTAGGAGTAATTTTATTAAAAAAATACAAAAATCGTTTAATTTATTTCAACTACGCCCAGCGAAGCGGGCCGGGTTTGCTAGTTAGTTATATTATGAGTAATGAATAGAGGTTTTATTAAAAAATCTCTTTGGGAAAAAAGCACATGCGACACTCATGCTGTGATTATTATTGATACTGTTATCATACTTTATTATGTGACACTTCAACATAATGATGAGATAAGTTTTTTAATATGACGGTTTATTGATTGTTGTCTCCGTGAAAAAAGATACTGGGACTTGTACATATTGACATACTATGAGTAGGTACCTACAGTGTATAAGTATAGTGTAGTTTCTCTAATCTATTGTAAAGTAAAATAGATTATTGTCAGCTTCAGATGGATAATTTACAAATTACTATTCAGATTTGGATGAGATTTTGGATATAATAGATAGGTAATGACCTAGAGTAACATGTTTACTATTAGGCACCCAGGGATGTACCCGAAGTGAGGGTAGCAAGATTACTATTGTTAAGTATGTAGACAGGTACGAGTGAAAAGCTTGGTAGTTGGATACGCACTGCTTTATTCAAACACTATCAATTTGAAACTTCATTTGCACTCCTTAAACGCAAACCGTTTCCGTCATAGGTTCCCCGTTATAAGTACGAATATTAAATAACTCACCATCATCGCCGTTCTCACCCGCACTGTCCTGTACTATAAAATTATTTTTTTTACACATACGACGCAAATGACCTTTCGTGTTACACTTTCTACACCTATAGTTAGCGTACCGACACTGCTTTACCGTATGATTTTTGAAACCTCATATTGAACATGGCACTTTATCACTATCACTTTTTGTGTTATTAATTTTAAACAGCTGTTCGCCCCGTGGTATGCCGGCTCCCTCTACCAGCGCCGGCGCCTCCACCAGCAAGGCCGCACCAGCGCGCGCACACCGCACGCTCTCCGCCAATTCGACTGCCTTTGCCAACGTTAACTCCTTCGGATCTTGAGAGAACAATTTCTCTCGCTCTGCTCCTGGTCGCATTCCCATTATAAAACGGTCCCTTAATGCTTCCTCCACGTTTAAGAAACTACAGAAAGCGGTCATCCCGCGCAAGCGTGCCGCCCATTGTGAATAAGATTCTCCTTCGTGCTGACTCGCATTGTAAAACTTATATCTCTCACCAAAACCACATACTTTCGATATAAAGTGATTATCCAAAAGATTAAGTATGTCTTCAAATGGCACCGATTGGAGTTCTTTAGGTAACGCCAAGTCCACAGCAAGCTGGTATGTCTCTTCACTGAGTGCGCTCAACAAAATTGCTCTTCTTTTGACTCCCAGTACATCCCGTGCTTCAGTAATATCGTTCGCAATAAACCATTGCGTAAGCCGGCCTTTATATACTTGCCACGTTTGTGAATTATGATCGAAATTCGACAAAATTCCAAATTGAGACATTGCAAATATAACGGCTATTTTAAAAAAAACAATAAATGTAGGTAGCTTGTCGCCACTGTTAAGTATGTAGACAGGTACGAGTGAAAAGCTTGGTAGTTGGATACGCACTGCTTTATTCAAACTAGAATAGCGTTGTGGGCGCAGCCACAACATTTTAAGTTTACCCACTTAATAATACATAACAACTATTAAACTTACTGAAAACTGGAATCACGCATAGTGCCTGGTACTAAATAATAATTCAAGATGAGTTGTTGAAACTATACCTAAAATATATAAGTAAAGTTGTTATTTCTACAATATAACTAACTATAGACTGTATGCTAAATGAAAGAAAATCTAAATATAAATCTAAATATAAGTTAATTCAGGGTATTCACATTTCAGAGCTTAAAGCTTGTCTTGGTAAGGAATGTATTAAGACCACAATAACACTTGACGTAGGCACATTCCAAAGGGTCTAATAGAATTACTAAACCTCTAATGGTTCGAGCTTCTAATCTAGGCCCAATCATGTACCCAGGAACTAATCACTGTACTAAGAGCCTACTGGAAACCCTAACGAAATCTAGATTAAATATAAAATTCCATTAAAGTATGTGGTGATATGATATTATTCTTCTTATTTTATAGCTTGATCGATTATGATGAAATTTGTGGACTGCTTAACTCGATGGTAATAAGCTATGGTTGAACTCGGTTTCTGGTGTTGTTATTCATAAGTCTTTTTTTTTATTCACTAACAAAATTTTCCCAAAATAATTGGAAAAAAAGTTAGGAGAATAGCTTGAGCAAATAGTAATAATATGTGATTAAACTTCTTTTATGTTGATGCAAGACTGTATATGTTATATTATATAAACATTAAAAAATTAACTTAAATATGATAGACATTAAATAGCTTTAATCTTTTCCAGTTGTTTTATAGCTTCATCAGATCCTTCAGAAATTGGTCGCGGGTCCAAGTTAGAAAATTACTTACATACGAAGCAATTTCCCTAACCGCAAGTGAGGTATGGCCAGGGACTAGCGAGTAAGAGAATAAACAGTGACCCTTTGTGAAACCGCCGCCGCAAGATTACCCGATACAATGTCGCTTGTCTTCCTCAATCTGTGAATAATAATATTAGCGTAAAGATAAACTCTTTGAAAAAAGTGCATAGTGAGAAGAGCTAAAAAAGTGCCTACTTGCTGTGCCAACGGTCGTAGGTTCGAGTCCAGCTGGGAGCAAGTCTTGGGTGTAACCATAACACAAGTCTCAACATACATACATTATCTTCAGTCATTTTTAACGTCCCACTGCTGGGCACGGGCCTCCCTCAGTACGAGGGGGATCAGGTCATAGTCTACCGCGCTGGCCAAGCGCGTGTTGGCGGATTTCACATGTATTTCGAAAACTTGCTAGGTTCTCTCAGACACGTATGTTTCCTCACGATGCTTTCCTTCACCGTAAGACAAGTGTTAATCATGATAGAAAATGATTCGCGCATGAAAGTATTATCAGAGGTGCGAGATTCCGGATCGGATCCCGGATTCGAACCCGCATCACTCGGTTATCCAAGCGAACGCGTTACCGCTGGTACCATTTTATACATTAATATAAAATAATAATGTTCTCAGCAAAAAAGTAATGTCCCCTAAGATTCGGAAATTGCAACTTTGATCATGACCAAAATAATTGAATTACTGTTATTCCGTACAATCATATTCATTTAAATACCTCGTACATAAATTTGAAATAGTCGTGATTCGTGTCATGTTGGTAGTTAGTTCTGTCGTCAAATCACTTCCGTGACAGACCGACAATTTTATTTAAATGCTTGAATTTTATTGATCCTTTCAAAACCGTTAATGTGAAGACGGAAGAACTTAGTCGCAACTCGTCAAAATATTACGTTATAAATGTCATTTGACCTACTAAGTGCGAATACGCAAACGTTATTCAACTAACAATCTAGCAAAAAAACATTCAAATATATTTCATTGCATGAATTATACAATAGAAAACAATTGGTATTTTAAACAAATTGTACCTAAAAAACTGACTAATGCATTAGAAAGGTCGCGTATGGCAAGTCAGGGGCTTCCGCACTGTTAAATGGTGTAGGCCGCATTGGTTTTTACTCGAAAATTTATGACAAATGTTATTATATTGTAGGATTTATCATATAATATTTTATTAAAACTTTTTTTTAGCATTTTTCAATTATTTGATAATTTAAGCGTATTACTTACCTTACCTACCTTCTTATATCTTTATAATTTATGTATTTAAAGTTACATAATATGTGAAGTGTAGCAAATATCTGGTATACATAACACAAGCATTGTAGCTTACCATAGAATTGAATGGTACTCTGTGTTATTATTCCAAATACATATTTATTTATATACATATACTACTGAATTTGAAGACGCCTGGCTCAAGCCAAATAAAAAACGATGTGACCAAAGTTGCTTTATGTTTCATAACTCTACGGATTGCCTTAAGCCAGACAATTTTACAAATGGCCAATCCGTCGCTTAATAAGAGCACAGTGAATTATCGGTTAGTATTAGGGGTCACAGAAAAAGAATATTAAATAACCAAAGTAGAAATTTGAGTCAAAAGTTGAGATTTAAAGGTATTTTAATATTTTTATAAATAGAATAACAACTTTTATATATTGTATTAAGTTATTTTTTTATAGAAAAGAAATATAATAATTCATTAACATATTCGTAACAATACTAACTTTTTTATACATGAAAAATATATTTTTTTAATTTTAATGTTGGTATTTCAAAAATGTATACGGAACTTATGATATGAAACATAATCTGTTCATCAGTCGGTTATTTTTTCATTGTGAAACAACGCAACGGATTCACACGGCCTTCTTGCGACACTTAGATTTCGTAGATGTCGACAAAATGGAGATAAGAAAGGGTTTTGTATTCGTTTTAATGCAGCATTGTCTTTCTAACTTCGATATGCAAATTGGGTAATATCGTTTTTTTTACATAATAATATTTAGTTTCGTTAGATTGTGAAGTAACTCGGGTAATTTATGGAGTAAGCTGTTACAAATATTTGTTCTGTGTTCTTATCGCCCTATATCACTACATAGTATAAAACAAAGTCGCCTTTTCTGTCCCTATATCCCTATGTGCGCTTAAATCTTTAAAACTACGCAACGGATTTTAATGCGGTTTTTTTTAATAGATAGAGTGATTCAAGAGGAAGGTTTATATGCATAACTAGCAGATCCCGCGGCTTTACATGTGCTAAATCTAGGGAAGAGCCCGAGCGAAGCGAGGGCGAGTCGCTAGTTACTGTTATATTTTAGCAACAGTTATATTAATATTAATTTTCAACAGCTTCCTGATAACAAGATAGTTGATAAAAAAAATAGGTGATGTTGGGGCAAGCCTGGTTAGATTTTCTGCAAAACTTTAAGATGATGTATACCTACCTACCTACCTAATGTGTACCTACCTACTGTAGTTTGTATTTGATTTTAATTTGTTTAATTTTTACAAAAAATCGTGAATTAAAAATATCTAATTAGCTTTACTTTTTTTGATGTTTTTTTTAAGAAAACCCAGACTTTACGAGTACTTAGAAATACATGATGAATTAGAAATTTGATAAAAATGGATTACCTTAAATTATTATATATCTGTATTAAATTTATTGAAGTTTTGGAAAAAAATACATACTTACTATATGTAATAGAAGATTTAATAAAGTTTTAAGCGTAGATAAGAGCTTTTAGTGCCGCCTGTCTGAATAAGTAGTAAACAAATTAATAACTTTTTTAATCTCACGATCATGTTTGACAGTTACCTATAAAATAAATGACTCGTCGATATCAAGATAAACTTGACACCTCTAAATATTATTTCTCATAAGTACTAACCCTTCCTCGTATGAAGTAATCAACAGTTTTTCTTCTCGAGCACCAAAATTACATAAAAAGTTTGATGTATTTAAAATAGGTTTATAAATATTTATTTGTTATATTGTTATAAAAGTTTGATGTATTTAAAATAGGTTTATAAATATTTATTTATAAACCTATTTTAAATACATCAAACTTTTTATGTAATTTTGGTGCTCGAGAAGAAAAACTGTTGATTACTTCATCAGTCTTTATTTACAAAAAAGACATATACATAAGTCTCTTACATAAGTATTATAGTATATAAAATATAACGTATTCGTCGTTAACTACACGAATGTACCCGTTTAACACATTGGCTTATTTTAATTAAATTGAAAAAGTAAATTATTATTGCGATGGTAAAAATTATTCATGTTCGTTAAATAACCTATACCTATCAATGTTTGCATGGGACACAATTAGGTACATATGTATACTCACATGGTGGATAATGTCTAGTAGCTAGTATTAAGAATAACTATGTTTGAATCCTGGTCGGCAAAATAATACGAATTGCGTTCTTTTTGTCCGGGAAACTCAAAAAAGTCAACTCAAAAAAGAAGTCGGCGGTAACTAATCATAGTGAGTCAGGAAAGGCATGTTCGACCCTGCGTCTCGAGTGTACGTAATAAATACAATTTATACCATTTAATCGTTTGTACATATTTATAATAGTAGTGATATTTTCTCGCAGCATAAAGTGATCTATATAATATGCTGTCCTCCGGGTCAAAATCTAGACTAATCTAACCAAATTTTACCAATATCTATCCAGTGATTAGATCTTAAATCCGTTACGCTTGTAACGGTTGCTTAAACAGGTAGACGAAAGTTCTAAAAAATATAGATTCACCTTAGTATATAATAGTGACTATTTGAATTCGACTCAGTTACAAGTTTATATTATAATTAGTTATGCTACATCCGCGAAGCAATAGACAAAATTTTAAAATAAAACATTACCCTGAATTACACGACAGAAAGTTGCGTCAAACTGTTGAATGATGAATTGAACAATCATGTCACAATTGCAGTTTTATTAAAATTATACAATAACTGACTTTAGATGCTATCACGATTAATGAGCTTTTGGAAGAGCTTTGAAGTCTTAAAGTGTTGCCATGTCGATCGTTATCTATATAAATATATAAAGCTAGAGAAGGTGTTTGTTTGTTAGATTACACTAATCTCTCGATCTACTGGCTCGATTTAAATATATCGTAGGTAGGTATCATATATTAGTAAATCTACAAAATTAAATGAAGCTGATGTAGACGCGAGAAATCTCTACTCTAAAATATATCAGTTACATAAATAAAACATTATTAAGGTCATAAGAATCTTTATTAGAGACCGTATAGTAACCCCGTGGTAACGCACTCGATAACCAAGTGGTGCGAGTTCAAATCCGGGTCTCCCGTATCTGACATTTTCTTGTGCGAATCATTTCTAACATGCTTATTGATTATCGCTTGAATATTATTATTATTGGTGAACGAAAATATCGTGAGGAAAGACATGTGAAGTCCGCCACCCGGTACTTGGCCAGCACCTTCTGCGCCAGCGGTCGCGGGTTCGAGACCCGCTGGGGGCATTCATTTGTTGAGCACGAATGTTTGTTCTCCAGTCATGGGTGTTAATATTTATATTATGTATGTATTTAAAATTTTATATGTGTAATATATCAACTATCTGGTATCCGTAACACAAGCCTCGTAGCTTACCACGGAACTAGATAGCGCTGTGTGTAATAAAGTCGCAACATATTTATATTTATATAGTGGACTACGGCCTGATCCCCTTCGTGACTGAAAGGAGTTCTCGTATTCAGCATTGGGACGTTAAAAAAAGGGCTGAATTCAAGAAACTATTCTTTATATGGCACTGCTTTGAAGACTACATAACTTATTAAGTTTTAATTAAATGTTTGTATTAATAATTGTGAAAATTTTCCGTTTAAAATGTTAAATTATTTTTGTTATATCATTGTACTTGCGTAATAAAACCTATTATAGTTTTTATACGATTTTACGTCAAATTTCAACTAACACCGTTTTTCTTATCTCGACTGATTCACTTCGTTTACATTCAATCTGCAAAATATTTTATGTTACTTGTACCAAAATACAGTTACGTAAGAAATTTCTAAAAATGAAAAATTAGACAAGAGTACAGAAATGACTTCAGCCAATATCATGAAGGAAATCATCTTAAAAAAACTAGTATCAAATAGAACATTAATGATTTTCAAAAGACGTGCAACCTACCAAACTACTTGGCTAATGTGGATGTGGTACCTGGTAGGTACAGTGATTCGACCTACGAGTAAATCTCCTCGAAGATTTTAGAAAGGTAGAAACCTTTCTAACCTAATAATAACCTAAAAATAGTTGCTTATTAATAATACTAAATCTCAAGAAAAACAAAAGGAAAAAAACACAATGTACTGAACTTTTGTCTTTGCCTGTCAATTGGTGTAGGTATAGATTCAATTTACACACTATGAATATATTATATAAATTTTATTATACTATTTATATCAATTACGTATGTAATATTTATGGTTATATCAAAACGGGATAATCAAAATAAAGATTATTGCCGTCGGCGACGTACTAGTTGTAATAAATTACTAGAAATTGTGTCAAGATCATGTTTTGAAAATTACTAAACACTAATTTAAACCTTATTTCATTGGAATAAGTGTTAGAAATATTAATATTAATAGTTATTTATTATTGGGTATTTAGTTTGTCTATGGGAGTGCGTGTTAAAAATGTCATGAGTGATTTTATTGACTTTTACAGCTTTTTATAGCTAGGTTCTTCACATGTCTTAATTTTATCGCTAATTTAAGCATAAATTATACAGCATGATCCTTATTAAATTATTTTTTATTTAATTATATTGTGTTTAACGTTTGCTTAAAAAATACAGAAATAAAGATGCGACATACTAGAGACCGAATATAGTAAAGCTTTCAGTCCTTAAAGCTACAATAAAACTTCTCCTGTTTATGTATTTATATAATTAACTTGCAATTGCGTTTCGCTGGGTAATAAATAATAAATGAAAGGGTTTTTATATTTTTTTAATTAAATAAAAAGTAGCGCGAGTTACTCTTTATAACATTAGCTATCTGCGAGTGAAAATCCTATTAAAATCAGCCCACCCGTTTTAGAGATTAGCCGGAATAAACAGACAGACAAACAATAATTTTAAAAATTGATTTTATGATGTAAGTGAAAAGCTGTTAATTCGAAATTAAAATACACTCCAACTTTATTTATACGTATAATGATGTATTGATTTAAATTATTTAGCTTGGGTTTTGCATAAATGGTATTTACATAACTGGGCAATTATTATTTGACATTCAAGTTAATCATTCAGGGCTTAGACAATCAATGCACGAAATTATCTAATGATTATTACAATTTCTAATGTAGGTACCATGTTATTATTATAGTTGCGTAAAATAATACTCTGCCAAAAGCAAATTAAAGAAATACAAGATTTCAGTCCACGATTCAGAATAAATTGTTAATCTTACAAATCACGATAACTATGTCAAATGTAATTGAAGAGCTTGTACCTGTATGACCCTGTCAGAGAAAAAATTTTCGTCAAGATTTTATCAACACAAACATGACATCTCGAATCAAACGACAAGTATTGTCTAAACGTACTTTTTTAACTCTACATATGATTCAATTCATTCGATTTCAAACTCTATGCCATTGTATTAAGAGTTTATTAAATTATGTATAATGGCGTCAGAATAGTAGCTATTATATGAGAGAACATATATTCGGAAATGGTAAAAAAAGGCCGAAATATGATTAATAGGGCGGCGGTGTGAGTCGCTGTTCGTGTGTGATTCTTTCCATTTGACAGATTGTCTCGACTCTCTGACCCGAGCGCCCCGCGGCGACACTAATGATGTTCTCGTTCGCACATCGATATCGATAAACTTCTAATAAAATGTTTTCACCTGTTCCAATAGAGATTTCCAAAAGCGATTTTTTCAATGATTTTAATTTTTACATTTATTTATGCTTACATTTTATACATATGACATTAATTTAATAACATGAATATTTTCTAACAATTATAATGCGAAAAGATGTATCAGTGTGCGTATGTCTATTCGTTGCTCCTTAATTCAAGTATGACTGGTCGGATTTGTATGGAATTTTATGTACAGATAGACTACGATCTGGAGTGATACAGACTTTTGTTAGGCACCTAGGATTTGAGGTTAGTCGATAATATTTCATAATTAAATAGCTTACGTTCCACATCACTACTCGAGGTCGGGTGAGATTGCTCTCAGCACGAGACTGTCCTGCGTCGGCGCTCGTTCGCGACGCTTTGACATCCCGACGTATACAAACATCATTATCTACACACGTAATAAAGTAAGCTTACCACCTTATTTACCATCAAATAAATACTATTTTCCTATGACAATCATTTTTGTACATGCAAATAAATAATTGACGGCGTTCGTCATACGTTGATAGACGGCTGAGGCAGACTCGTGGGACTGTTTTTTTACGATACATGCAATATGATATTGATTAGGTATGTTTATCAGTTTTACATTGTATACAGCTTGTTATAAAATATATAGTGGGTATTAAATGAAAATCCTGATCGCTTGTTATATATAAACAAAGTACTTACATATGTATATGTACATTATGTAGGTAGGTTAATATTAATTAATTATGTTCATGTTATATAAATTAGAGCTTTTAATTAAGATTGCTGGACTTCGATTGTTAATGAGATTTTTCGTAACCAAGGTAAAGTACTAAGTACATATTAAGTATAATAATATTAGTAGGCTACTATATAGAAGAACTGATCTTTATTACGTTATATATGTAGATAATATGCATATAGCATGCATTAAAAATTAAGATCATGTTATCATGGTAAATACAAAAGTGGTATGTATTTTCTTCCGTTGTTTTATTAATACAATATTTTTCAATAGATTTCTCTATAACACAATATAAATTTAAGACATAAGTGTCGTACACGTAAGACATTGTAAAATACCAAAAAAATAAACTAAAATTATTCCATAATTCATTTGCGATACAATATTTAACGTTCTTATTATATCGATACTTAATTGACACTAAGAAACCGTATACCGAAGTAAAGAAGTTCCGCATTCAAGCGAACAATTGCTCCTATTACCCATCAATCCACTTAGGGACGAATGCAAAGCGAATCTCGAATGTGTCTCACGTAGCCCTTAATAACTTGATATGTGACCATCACTATTAACGAGATTGGCAGTACAGAGGACCAGAGCCGCAGACGTCAACTAGCCGATTGTTTCCGATTTGAAATGCGAGAGCCACTGAAGTAGCGTTAATCTCATATTAATCGACTAATATATTATATTGCAAGGCTTGTGAGGATAGATGGATGAACGGATTTTAATGAAACTTTACAGAAATATAGCTTATACATCATAGGAAATGATTTTTAAGATATAATAGCACTTATTGAAAGTTAGTAAGTAACTAATAATTAAAAAATGTCTGTAACTTGGAAATGCTTCATCCTTAAAATAAATAAAATTGTAATATATGTTGCTACGAGTATGTATCTAATATAATATTTTTTCCATCTAATAATTAAATGAGGAAATACTATTCTCATATTTAATAGAGAAAATGCTAAATATCAAAACGTAGTTTTCATGGCGTCAAAAGTAAGGAAAGACGTATTTAAATCGCCTTGACGTCTTGTTCAGCTTTAATATAATAGCGCCTTTGAAGGTGTCTCTGTATATAAAATTGGAGGAATTGATCGACAGCTCTCAGTCCCCTCGATAGGTCAAATAACCTTTCCGATTGAATGACGGTCCTTGATCTCGACAGAATATAAGTTTTTTATATAGATATAGGTATTATGTTATGTAAGTTACAATCAATTTAATTGAGTATAATTGAGAATTTAAGTATTAAGCATTATAATTTTCCACGCAAATTCAGAAAAAAGAAAATAATCACACAACAAACTAATTTTAGATTAATTGTATGAGGAAAATTTGGGTATTTTTTCTCAACCGTTCAAAATCAAGTTAAGACGGACAACGACGCTTAATGACCAAACAAATCGATTCCCGTCCAAAGTAATTTGTCAAATCTAAATCACGAATTCCAAAACAAAATTTCGTTCGTAGAATCATAATAACGGTGAGGTTCGCGGAGACTTTGAATATTTTTTGTTAGGCATCCAATTTAAAAACTAATTACAAGTCAGCGGTGACTAGTCGGTGATGGTCAAGACACCCTTTTATCCTACCACAAAGAACATAATTTCGTCATGTTAGCACAGAAGGTGACAAAAAAGGATGATTAATGGTACCCATAGCGACGGTCACAAAAGAACTGACATTGCATCAGAAATTTTCATCTTAATTTAGTTTGGATATGTTGGTATTCCTAACCTAATCGTTCAAAGATGTCTAATAAAATATTATATTTAAATATTAATTTCAATCAAATAAAAATTAATATTTGAACAAAAATTAATTATCTACATATTAGTTACTGGCAATTAAGGTGCCTTTGTAATTTTTAATGTGTACATACATATTATTATACTCTTTAACACAAGTGCACCCTTTAACCATTTTTACAAATGTTGATCTATGTGATTATCACCTACTACGAGTGTATCCTAAATTTCACAAAAATCTGCCAAGCCTTCTGCAATCGAACATAAAGGAGTAAAAATATATGTAATTCCTATTGATAAGAGCATGTCAATTGTAATTCTTTTAAACACCTGTGTTAAAAATAAAATGTAATGAATGATTAAAATAATAATATTATGATATTATAGAATAATAATTAATCATTTTCAAGTTATATAAGTTTATTTCTTAGACACAGTCGCTAACGCTTCCGATATTTCTATATCAATAATCAATATTATCACGAGCCAAAATCTAATAAATCACATCCAAATCATGAACTTTAAAATTGCACGCTATCATTAGCAATAGTACAGATACAACGGTCATCACAGTCATTAATCAATACTTCAGCATAATAATAATTTAATCCGATCATAATTTTAAAAACCGCAGTTATTAGAGAGCTATTTTTAATAAAAATAATTAAATTTTAAAAAATTCTTGTATTGAAGGATTAAGGAATATTTAAAAAATACTTAGATTTTTAAGAAACGACTTCTATTTGCCTAGAAAGAAATGTATTTTAATAAAAAAAATTAAATGTATGTCAATCAAAATTTGTGTTAGCCATTTTTAAAATCTCACTAGGCCCGACCTCAGCGTGTAGGGGGCCATAAGACTTCACATGTCTTTCGAAAATGTACTAAGTTTACAGACATGTTGGATTCCTCACGATGAGAAAACCAAAGGTGTGAGACCCGGGATTTGAACCTGCTTTAATCGGTTTTCCAAGCAAGTACGTTACCATTGCGCTACCCCAACATGTACAAAAAATTGTGAAAAAATAATTGTGGCCAAATTTTTGGGTGTGATTGCGGACTTTATTTTGAGGAGCTCTGGTACAAATGATTAACCATGACCTTTCTGATCGTGATAAAACAGTCGTGACATCTAAGCTAATAGAGGTCACAACCGATGACGGAAGTATTTTGATGATGGTAGTCACCATACCTTTTAATAACATTTTTGATATCCTTATTACCAAGTACGACCAAGTAAGTCCCAAACTTCTATATCCTGTCTACGACTTAAAAGTTTCTTACTCCAAAGTTCGCCATTCCATTATGTTAATTGTTTATAAGAGTTTGCTTTTTTTACATAATGTACTAGATATTTTTGTACATAAAACTTTTTTTATATAACCGTTTTCGTTTCCAAATTCGCTTATTAATTAATAATTAAGAATATTCACAAGATCTTGAATTTGAGTTTATAGTAAAATAGATGTAGTAGTAAACAAAATTATAATTTATTTATTTATTTATTTATTTATTTATTCCATAGGTTGCTAACAGAGCATACATCCATACAAAAGTAGATAACATACAATAAAAAAGACAAATACTAGACTAAATGATGCCCTAATTAAAAGCAACACTGCATTCCTATGACATGACAACATAAAAAAAACTTATAGAATAAAAGAACAGACTGAAATTAGAAGGTACCTAAGTAAAAGTAATAGGTATAGAGACAAGTGAGATTGACTTTGCCTTGACTTTATCCAGTCATGGTTTGTCAATTACGTGGCCATTGTGCGGCTGATGCTATCTGCGACAGAAAGACGCCGCGACATGTCTATATGGAATACTTTCCTCGATTTAAATTATTATTTTTTGGGTTACATCTTATTGTTGTTTCGTATTTTTTATTTAATTTTAGGGTAACTTTGAATGAATTTAAAATAAATGGCTATTAATTTGATCAAAAATAGTGTAGTTGGTCCGTGAGGAATCTACCTACCATCTGCTAGGATGGCAGTTGAACTAAAAACATTTGACGAGAAACTCAGCAGTTGAATATTTAAGAAATGATATACCTAGATAGTATATAAAACGATACATAAATTTATATTAATTTCGTAGAGGTCTAGAAATGTGACATTTTTCACAAAATGATCGTTATTATTAGAATACTTACTTTTGGCGTAAAACCCTTGGTTTGAGTAATAAGTTATTAATATTTAGTATCTACATACGAGTATTTCTCGCATATTTTATACGTAAATTGATAGCTTAATCATATTATTAACTCTAAATAACACATTATTGAAAATTAAGATACCAAATTGAAATAAAAATGTCACAAACTCTTAATTTTATTTCATTTGTACAATGATGAGGCAAGATCTAAAAGAGATTGGCAATAATTCTGATAAACGCTGTCCATCTGTCCTTTTTATCTGAGAAGTAATCACTATTCGATCGATTGTCACGTGCATTAAAAAACAAATTAGTTTTATTTTGAGTTATGATAAAGTTTCTTGAGTAATTAATTAATGTAACAATGTATTTAGCTTTTTAAAAAAATTCGACGACACGTTTGGTTCAGTTGGTAGTGACCCTACTTTCTGCGCCAGCGGTCGCAGGTTCGAGTCCCGCTGGGGGCATTCATTTGTTGAGCACGAATGTTTGTTCTCTAGTCATGGGTGTTAATATTTATATTATGTATGTATTTAAAATTTATATGTGTAGTACATCAACTATCTGGTATCCGTAATAGAAGCCTCGTAGCTTAGCACGGAACTAGATGGCGCTGTTATAAAATGTTAGAACATATTGTGGAACCTGAAAGATTAGAAATAGATTTTAAAACTAATTACAGCTTTCGAATTACAGGATCTCACCACAATTTTCAGCACTGATGCCACTAATCATGATAAAAGTTATTCACACATGAAAATACCATAAACAGGGCTTGAATTCATTTATTTTGGTTTTCTATGCTAGCATGTTACCACTGGGCTTTCACTCTCACGGGTTCATGTTGAGAAACTATAATATCAAACTCAGTTAGAAGTTTAGATGGACAATACTGACATTCACCAAAGAGGTTTCAAACCCGTGACCTATGCTGCAATTGTAATTACCAGCCAGTCATTTAACTTTATGTTATATTTTCAACTCAATAATGTATTCAAAATAATTATATCATATGTAATATAAGAAGAACCAAAACAGCTTCTATTAAATTTAATAAGAACACGTTCAATTACAAGACTATATTAAATAGGAAATTAATAATTATAATTGCTGAGTGTTTCTTTTTATGTGCCTTGACTTTGGGGTCATGATGATGTCATGGGTCCCGGGAAGCTTTATCACGAATGCTTATAAGTACCTTTGACTTTATATTTTAAACTCTATTTTTCTAATAATAAGGTTTAAAATATTATTTGAAGTATGTAATAACAGGTGTTTTATAACACCTAAATGCTATTGAATGATTGCTATCAGATTATAATTTTTGGTAATTGTTATGACGAATGTGTTTAGAGTACCAGTCATGTTAAGTTATAATATTAATAATTGATTTATGAATTACATGACAAGGTCTTATGAATTTTTTTATTACTATATTTTTATTAGTTACTACTACTATCCCATTTTTTCCCTTATAATTACGGGAATTATCTGTATTTTGTTTGTAAATTATAATTGATATGGATATTAATAAATATATTACTTACATACATATTTTTATTTAAATATATAGGATTTTTTCTGTTAGAAAAAGAACTTTAAGCTTATTGATTGTTCGTCGCTAAGGCGATATTGAAAGTGAGATAAAATTTTTGAATATAAATTCATATAGTGTTTTGTCTTAGTAATTGTTTTAGTTTCCCTCAAAAATAATAAAGGTCTAAAACAATAAGGGATCTAACCGAGGATTTCATTATCCGTTGGTATACTTTTTAAATCTTAATATTTTGACGAATAACAAAAATTATTATGAAAATTTAAGGTATTACATATCACATACGACAGAATATGGCAAGAAACTAGTTGAGCTTAGTCCCTGTAAGTTACAGTACATAAATGAAACAATACTTTTCTTCTCATTTGCCTGTTTCACATCAGTTAGACTGACGTAGGTCGAACATAAGTATATTATTATGATTCAGAGAGCCACTTATCATACACTTATTAAGAACTTTGATCTTCATGTTGTAAGGAAGCATTGAATATTAATAGGTAGCAGTGACTAGCAGTTTTCTGAGAATATAGTACGTATTAAGATTTTACGTTGATCGGATAAACCCTGTTAAACAAAAACGTTATTGGTAATTCATTCATTGACGCTCGCAATGTTTATTGAAACTGAGAGCACGTCGAAGAAACAGGACCTAAGGAAGTTGTCATACGATCACGAGTGCATCATTCTGAGTCATCGTTACTATGAAGAGATACTTTTGAGTAAGAATCTTTGGAATAATTAATATGTAGTAAATTGTACTTTGGAAAGATCTAAACCGAGAAAGGCAACCTCACATAAGTTAGATAACTATAACAGGCAACACTGTCGGACTTAAATCCCTACATACATTATCTCATTGGTGTAAAAAAGCTTAAAGCTCGCTTAAAGCTTTGATTAAAAATGACTATTTATACCGTTATATATAAAAATCATTAGATTAGTACCTATTAAAGATATACCTACTAATCTAATGATATAAATCTTATTAATAACTAGCGGTTTAGCGTCAGCGAAGCCACGGGTCTCGCTACTTAAAATAAATAAAATTCCTCCCTCTTTTTTGAAGTCGGGTAAAAAGTAGCCTAAGTTACGCCTTATAACATTAGCTATCTATGAGTGAAAGTTCCGTCAAAATTGGTCCAGCCGTTACAGAGATTACCCGGAACAAACAGGCAGACGGACAGACAAAATTTTTTTTGTTGCTAGTATCGTATATACTTTCATATGCATTTAGTGAAAACCCGTTAATTTGAAATTAATAACAGACACTCCAATTTTATTTATATGTATAGATGGAACGGAATAGATGGAATGGAATAGATGGAATGGAATAGAATTTATTTATATGTATAGATGTACAGATGGAAAAGCTCACTTTAAACTTAAACAATAATAATTGTCTAGACTATTTTCCACTTTTACCAAATCTCTCTTATGTTGAAATATCATGACGCTCTGCACTCGGTTTGAAAAGCGACGTTCATCATAATATAAAAATAGATGTACGCAATCAATAAAATTATTCGCCCTACGTAAAATTCCAACTTGCAATATCAATTAAATTCTAATAAGCTTGTTATCTTAAATGCCAATTAGTCTGGAAACTACAATTTATCAAATGATAACTTGAGGACATTATAATAAATACGCGGTAAATTGTGAAACAGCTGTCACTTCGCTTAATAGTAATTAAATCACTTTGGAGTCGTGACTCGATATCAAGCTATAGATTGGAAAATTGATAAGAAAATAATATGAGGGACTAGTGATATACCTTAGTTTAATTAGATGTAACGGTATTTACAACATAAATACATAAATACATACATACATACATATATACAAACGTGCACATTTAAAAAAACTATTCTTCCTCTGTATCGATAATAATGTCTGTTTCATAATACTTTCTTAGGTTTACGCGAATGTTTGACATTATAAATGAAACTATCTTTTCGGATTTTGTCGCGGATTTATTATGATTTTTTGGTTCCCGACGTTTCGAATGCTTTACAGCAATCGTGGTCTCTCCCGAAAAGATAGTTTCATTTATAATGTCTGTTTCAATAAGATTTTCCAAAAAAATAATGGCCAGGTTTTACTTAGACTACAATTTTATTATATTTAATTGATTTGCACTATCCGTATATATTTTGATACGATACTTCTTGTCCTCAAATACATTCTCATTATTAAATACAGTTTTAAAAGCATATCCATTTTTGTCTCAACATGAAATTTCGTATTTGTCCGATTAATATGGAACTCTGGTGAGTTATTTTGAGTTAGTTAGTTATTTTATTTACTTTCATTTATTTATTTATATTATTTATAGGCTTTAGAGGGTTTCTAGAATTAAAAAAGTTTTTTTTTATTTATAAGTTTGTCTGTTACGCGTTCCCTTTACCATTTAAGCTTAGGAAAGGACCTGAGCAAAGTGATAAGTCTAGCTTAATAAATAAATGTGTCTACAAACAGACAGTACATAAAATATAATAAGATTCACACATCACTAATTCTCGCCTCCCTGCGCTGTCTACCGCAAAATATTATTACTATAACAGAAGCCTATATACTTGTTCAGCATGCCTTTCAACGTTCAACAAACAAACGTACAAAATGTTCGCATGTATAATAAGTTTGACTATAAATCAAATCAAAATATTCTTTATTCAAATAGACTTTTACAAGCTCTTTTGAATCGTCATTTTTACATTATTAAAATTAAATGTCAGTCTGTAAGTCTGTGAGTAAGCTACCACCGGCTCGGAAAGCTGTTCTGCTGAGAAGAACCGGCGAGAAACTCAACAGTTGCTCTTATATTTCAACTTATATAATGACTCAGATTTCAACTTATATAATGACGAATAGTCTATATTTGTTTAAGTGACATCTTCTTTATGCATAAGTGTCTTAAAAGAACTTGTAGTTTAGTTACAGAAATAGCACTTATTATAAATACTTATGATGTTGCATCTCTAAGTTATATTTATTTATTTTTGAAAATAGGAATGTATTGCGGAGTTGTAGGGGCGCACCTGAATGAGCCAAGGGTAAGTCACTATAATCTATATATATATAAAAATGAAACCCGTTTTCCGTTGTCACGACATAGCATGAAAACGGCTTGACCGATTTGGCTGATTTTTTTTGTAGTTTTCTAATACTCTATACAAGGTTCTTACGGAAAAAAATATTAAGAAAATCTCTCAGAAAGATTGAAAAATATACATTTAATTTTGCATATTTTAAAAAAAGCGCGTTACGAATGTCAACGTCATTCAATTTTAAACAAAAAACTCTGTGGTGATCTATGACACCACAGACATAACCGCGCTAAAAATAATTTTATTAAGTTTTTGATAAAGTTCGTTTTGTTTTAAAAGACTAAGAAGTTTTTTGTTTGCTAATAAGTGTTTGTTAATCACGGTAACTTCAATTCACTTTAAATCGATTTTTGTTAACTACACAATATTACAATTTGGTATAAATGGATATACAGAAAATTTATGAGATCTTTTTATTTTTAGTTGGATTTTCGTTTTCAACAATGCCACCAACCAGTACGTACAAACTTAGGCCGCAGAACTCGAAATACGGCAAGTCAAAGAAATATAAGAGCAAATCAAACTGATGAGCAACGCGAAGCACGAAATGAACTTCAACGGAATCGAAATCAACATAGAAATGTTGTGTTTAATCGCCACAGAGCTGCATTCAGTTATAATGTGGCAATTGATTACAGTTAAAAAAAATAAAAAATAAAGTAGTGCATCACGCTAAGGCGGTACGAAGTTCGCCGGGTCAGCTAGTAGTAATATAAAAGTTTGCTCAAAATTTTGCTTAACATTTAAAAATCAGAAAAGTGCAAGTCTGACTCGCGTCTGAGGGTTCTGTAGCACCAAAATTATGCATTTTTTATATTTTAACTTATTGTATTATGTCAGCATAAGCATAAAAGAAACGTAAATTACGACTATATAGAATATAATAGAGATACTATTGGCAACGGAACCCTACCATGTACTGCTATTTATTTTATCGTTTTATAATAGAAAATAAAGTAGGTTAAGTTTATAATGCAATAATGTAATTCATAGTCCTTTCTTTAGATCTACTTAAAATAATTAGGTACGTATTTATAGAATAGTAAGATAGGGTGAAAACTTGGTAGTAAACGTACTTTTACAAGTTTTTTTTAACACAACATATTTCTTTATGTGTATTTATTTCAATATAAGAATAAAATTGTTTTGTTAGTTTTGGATTTCACGATAATTATTATAATAAATGTACCTATAAAATTGATTCACATTGGACTATGTTCCATAAAAGCTTTGAAAGCTGTGCAAAATAAGACTACCGTTTGAAATAACCTTTACATTTAAAATATTGTCCTCCTGTAGGTACATATTTGAATATTACATAAACAAAAAAACTACCATTAAGCAGATACATACCTATACAAGCCATTATTTTCCAAACCATTATTATCTAAAGGTAAAATCATATCTATTTAAAAAACGTGAGATCTTTGTATTTTTTATGTCGTTTCAAACAATCGTGACACCGATGGAGGTCAAGTTGGTGGCGGAGTAGCGTGGACTGTCGCCAATTACCCCGCGTATTGACTCAGCCGAAACCGGGCTCTCATCATTTACATAATAACACCTTGTACATAGTTTTCTTTGGTCTAAGTTATGGATATAAGCGAACGATTAAGTTGTGCTGTAACAATTTAATATTTTATATCCATAGCCTAGATATTGCATCTATCTAGGTATATTTAAAATAAACAATTTTTTTCTTTGTGCTTTTCTTCTATCCAATACCAAAATATTTATCCGATTGTGATGAAAATTGGCTAAAATAGAGCTTTTCTTAGTACGCTTTGAATAGAGATGAGATGTTTTAAAACCTCATACACTCATTTGAAGCAGGATAAGTTGGTATAGTTATTCACTATATAGTATAAAACAAAGTAGGTTCCCGCTGTCTGTCTGCCCCTATATTGCTTGTGCAGTTTCTTGGTTGATAAATTCTTATAAAAGATAATAAAGTAGGTAAAACGATTGTAATAATGAAATGAAATCATAATTTTGTGAAATGGCATTCAGTATTTCTAATTATAGTATAATACATAAAATAAGCCTCGTAGCTTACCATAGAACTAGATTATACACACTAGTGTTAATTTCCCAACATAATAATGTCGTCATCATCATTATCATCAGCCCTTTTCTAACGTCCCACTGCTGGGCACGGGCCTCCCTCAGTTCAAGGGGGATCAGGCCATAGTCCACCGAGCTGCCTAGTGCGTGTGACTTCACATGTCTTTCGAAAAACTTGCTAGGTTTTTCTAAGACACGCAGGTTTCCTCATGATGTTTTCCTTCACCGTAAGACAAGTGGTAATCATGATAGAAAATGATTAGCACATGAAAGTACCAGAGGTGCGAGACCCGGATAACCCGGATTTGATTCCGCATCACTCAGTTATTAGAGCGAGCGCGTTACCGCTGGGCTACCACTGCCCATAATAATGTATTTATGTATTAATATAGAGGAATATAAGGTTAAATTAAACGAATAAATTATGTTAAAACTGATATATAACCAAATTTTTTGCTTACTCGTGTCGCACTGGTGACTGGACTTTCCCGTACATTGTACACTTTTTATTACTTGAGAACTAGATGGTAATGCTTCAAAATAACAGCTTGTTAAAAATGAAATACGCACAAGTTTAACTTATTAAAGTCATGGAATCATAAAAATATATATTGTATCTATTCAGTTCCATATTAACCTAAAAGAATAATTTATTTACCTTATTGTTAAGTAACAACAGGTGTTTACTGTTTTAATAAGATATTTATAAAAGGAATTAAGTTTGCATAAGTTGTAAAGTATTTTTATACTTTTGATAATATACCTACTACCTACGGACTACGTACATGAAAACTCAATAATATAAAGTAAGCATTTTTTTAAGTTTACTTTCAATCAAACTTGAATATATTATAGGCATTTTGATTTGCCTACGGCTTATTTGTAATTCAACCACACAACAAAGTTCGTATAATTAGGTATATATCACTAACTAGTGAATTACCATCTTAATCCCGTCTCGCTTGAGTATGTCCCTTAACAAGGTATTATATTCCAAATCATAGCCTATCTGAGTACAAAATTTCATCCAAATCCATAGAGCTATATCATTTTAAACTTTCACAAATAGCAGTCTGATATTTGATGTGATTGTAAGTAGGTGGGTTTATGTTTCATATCCGTACTGGCTGTGACGAAACGGTGTAGTGTCTTCACCCATACGCGTAACATTGGACAGTCGCGCTCATTAAATCGTGCCGCTCTGTTACTCGATGTCCAACCACTATGTATTGTGTAGCGGCACCTATAACTGGACTGTGTAAATGGGGAACATTCGTATCTGCCTTTCGAGTGGAATAACGATGTTTATTGGACACGACACGGATACGATACTATCTAGATTCGATTTTATCTTGTGTTTCTTCTTGAATATCTGAAAAACAACTTCTTTATTAACAAGATGATTAACAAAGGAAAGCTCCAATTAAGAAAGATGTTTGATAAGGGTGTTTTTGATTTTGGTAAATTACCGAACAAAGTTCATTCTTACATAGTATAAAACTAAGTCGCTTCCCGCTCTCTGTCCCTATGTATGCTTAGATCTTTAAAACTACGCAACGGATTTTGATGCGTTTATACGGGATAGGACATTATATTTTTATAAATGAGGTCCTTATATTATTTAAAGTCTTATATTATTAAAAGTAATTGTTAAAGTCTCAGGAAAATTGGAAAGAAAGAAATAAATTATTTGAATGCAACATAATAATAGGTTTAATAATAGTAAGACTGGCTTAATATAACTTATACAAACATAGAACCACAGAGAAGATGTGTTTTTTTATCTATTCCGTGCATAGAACACATACAATTATTAGCTACACGTATATATATCGATTAACGTATATTTCGACACAAATAAATAGATATATCCACTTCAATACTATTTTTACTTAATTAACACATGAAAAATTTACTTCTTTATTAAATTTTAAATATCACGTTTAATAGGTACTACTTTACAAATCGTGGTGTATAAAAGGTATCTGTAATTAAAGCCGTTAAGATAAGTCGTCTCGGGCATGACTGAGGCAATCGCTAGCGTCATCAATAACGAATTAGCTTTGTTATTCGCCTACTTCGCGAATTGCAGCGAAATGTATCGATTTTCTTCAATACGATAGTATACATTATATATTATGTCGAATCATTTATAGATTATTAGGGACCGCTGATGATGCGAGTTAAAAATCGAATTATGTTCATTGTTAAGATACTATAGACACTTAATTGACTGACCGTGGTGACATTTCACTGCGTCGTCACTCAGGCGGCGTCTTTGATGTCGGTCGCCATCTTGGCTTGCACATCACAAAGGATACCGCCACAATTAAATTCGTACGTACTGCTATGTGACAGTTGTCTAGCGTGTGATGATACAGTTTTTATTAAAAGCGGAACCTTTATACTTTTATGGTGTAATTGGAAATCGAATAAGTTGATTATTAAAGCAATAACCGACCGGTGGTTCGAATTAATGACTTATTAATGCTATTTATTATGGCTCAAAGACTTAAGAAGCGCTTTACTGAATTTAATTGAGGTTGAGAGCTTGCGATCGCGACGATACTTCGCATATATGTCACTCATCTTTTCTTTTGCAATAAAAATTGCTATTTTTATTACAAAGCATATAATATGCTTAAATGTTGCCATTTGATATTTTGCTCGAAAGAAAATATATTTATGAGGTAAATAAATAAGATGCGTTAAAAATACTAACTAGTGCAGAAATAATGTGCACAATTACCACACTTTTTGTGACTGTAAAAATGCCTCAATAATAATTTATATATTGGTCATTAACATTATCTTTTAGATTGTAGATAGCATAATATTCCTACAGAATAACCTTTCTAAGCCACCCACAATCGAATATTGCAATAAAACAAATGTCGCTTTCAAAACGCTAATGGTTGAACATCACTAAATGCAATCAAGTGGGACCGGTGTAGGGCTGCCATGGTTCTTAATCTTAGGCACTAAATCAACTATCTACTTAAAGTAATAATAAATAATTCTTTCGTTTCGACTAATCTGTTATGTGTAAAATATAATCAAAATAAATATTATAACTATTATGCTTAGTATGTATATTGCATACATGCAATTTATTAAAATTAACATATTTTCTAATTATTAAATACTTTATTGGGAACCCTAGTAGTTGACGCAAGTAAAGGTACTTTGAAAAATCACGACATCTAAGTTAATAAGTTCTAAAGAACTCCCGTTTAACAGGAAGAATTAATCACATTTAACTGAGTCATTCATTGTATGGTAATTATTGTGATAACCTTTTAATATAATTTATTGCTTTGTTACTATTATATATTTCGACTTTTTCCATAATAAGGAGTATTCAGAAATAATGCTAGTTCTGCTCTTGGCTTTCCTTATAGCCCTACATCCTGTAGGGTGTTTAATTTTTTCTCACCAAAATTTTTTTGCCTATGCAAAAGCCATAGTTTAAAGCTATGCAAAAATTAAAGATATAATCGTAAAATATTTATATTAGTGCCAAAATATTTATTAATAATAGAGAATTGAGTATCTTCTTCATTTTCTTACGATTATTTCTCGAATCTATCTAACCTGTGGGTCTACAAGCAATCTGAAATTCAAAATCATAAGTACGGCGGCGTTTTTAGTCCAACACTTGTAGTACTAACCTGGTCCTTAGTGCCGCATAGCTCCGGAACTCTATGAAAATTACCTACAGGTCGACATTATAAAAATGGAGCAATGTATATTACATACTACGAAAATCTACCGTACGGCCTTGCATAAGGCCTTGCATCCATATATTTCATAGTCTATTTACATAGATTTTTCTTGCGTTAAAAGGTTTTTGTGTGAAAGAAAAATGACTTGTTGTAAGAAGCGTCGAATCATGTATGACCTAAAAGTACATTTTTACTTAGACATTTAAAAAAATAATTTACAAATACCAGTTCACTTATTTTTATTAAGGAACTAAAATATTCACATATAAAATCATAGCTTATATTAGTTTATACCAATCTAGAAATACAATGTTATTCACATAGACAGCTGGTTAAATGAAATAGACAAGTGTCACTGCATCCGGTGACCACACGCGTCGGTACGGACGGGACATCGGCTTATCGGGAACTAACGTAATTCGGTTGAACGGTTTAATCGTTGTTTCCAATACTCTTACTCAGAATAGTGTCACTAATTATACAGGCCGGTGTAAAATATTGATAGTTAATATTAAATTATTACGGCTTATGTATTCACATTTAAATAAATTAAAATAATATAGTATTAAAATGATATATTTACGCAGAACAAGAATTAGATTAAATCATATCACAATGATAAATTTGTTAGATTTACATTTAAGAATTACTCAATTTTATACAGCACTTAGTAGGTTATCTTCTTTTTTTTATTTAAGCTATAATTGTATGACGTTTTTATGTAAGTATTATTTTTTTAAATGTACTAATTACATATTTTGATAACTAGAAATAAAAATGTGATTAATATTCTTCTATCTTATAAATAAATCAAAATTCAAAAAGTGAAAAAAAACAAACCCGACTGCTAATTTTAGAGACAAGTGCGTCAAACAAGTTATAAATTTTTTACAATACACATTTATTAAAACTATTTTTCACACGCCGTATAAAAGAGTCGGAAGTTGGTAAATTACGAGAACTCTACAAGTTCACTTGACACAGGTTTCAATTAAATTAAATAATAGCATGACTTAAACTACTTTGTTGAAATGTACGGCTGTAACGTAGAGTTTACTGTCAATTATAGAAATATGTTGGCATTTAGTCGTTAAATTTTCCTCATTTTTCATTGATAATTAGGATCTCATAAAATTTTCGCTTATTAAATGTATCCGTACTCGTATAAAAGCAAGTGTTTATATTTTTATCGTTAACTGTAATTATTATATGGTTAAAACAAACTTACAGGAGTATGAATGCCTGTGAAACTATTCTTAGAATGAACATGTCGATTAATAAAAATAACTAAAGTATTATTTTTAACAAAAATAAAAACCGACTTCAAAATATTGCAAACCGAAACTAAAAATAAAAAAATAATAATTTTAATTAATTAGTTATTGTTGGAGTCGGTGCCAGCCAAGAAGGACAGTTTTATCCTAACTTTCGAATTTTAATTATGTTTACAAATCGATATATTAATTAAACATGTAGGTACTATTAATATTATTTTGCTTTGGCTTGGAAATCAATATCAATAAAATATTATTGATTTCCATGAAAAATTACCAAATCATATCTACAAACTAAGAGTACTCGCGTCAATGACCCCACGTGTTAAAGTTAAAAACGTTTCTATTATTAGCCAGCTCTTGTTCTGGTTTCTGTCGTGGCCGCAGTAAAAATTAAAGTAAACAAATATGCTCTCACGCCCGGGTGGGCCTGCAACCCTAATGATTTAAAATGTCTTCAGATAAAACGGCAAACCATGGTAAAGGTGGTTCATGCAAATCGGCAGGGTTATAGTGTATTGTTCAACAAATGAAATTTGTCATTTGGTCTCCTGTTTGCGGGAGTAAAATGTATCAGCTGAGACTCTTAGCTTACTTTAACATTGTTAGTCTTGTCATGTGTTGAAACATTTACTATTAATTTATCATAAATAATATAAATATTTTAAATAAATAAAAATATGTATGTAGTATGTACGTACAAATGTTTAGAATATCTATAATTTTCTTATACTATGTTGTTTGGTAATAAATAATAATTGATTTGTTTTTCTATAAATAAAAATTTTTATAATCTTGGCAATATGCCATACATTAGAAAGGATACAAAATAAGGCAGAAAATGATGTAGTTTTTCCAATATACCATTTTTTATATTTATAATATTAGTTAGATGTAAAAGTTTTCAGTCAGGGAAAATTCGAAGTGTAATCAAATCTAATGAAAATATACTTTATTCAAATAGGATTTTACAAACACTTTTCTTTCGTTACTTTTTACATTATTAAAATACAGAATCTACCACTAGCAGTTCTGCTAAGAACGATGTAAAAGCTTTAAATGTAATTTATAATAGAGTTCATTCAATACGTACACGCTGGATATGTTCATATGTGAGAACCGAACCTACGATCTGCGGCTTTTTGATAACCAATTGGAAAATTAACCTATTTTGACAAACTTAGGTGTTAGGCATCCGAGTTTAAAAACGGAAGTGTTAGCGCAACTATGTTCCTAACAATTAATTCAGGCAGAATGAGCCGTTCACACGCTATGACCACAAAGAAAGTGTATTACGACACTTGGCCTATGTAACTGATTGAGCTGATTAATTGTGCCATTAGTACAGCAAAAACTATACCTTATATTATTGTTACGGGATTTGGCGTTTAACTACCCATCACGAGTTCTTAGAAACGTAAACAACGTTAATTAACTATAAGTATTTACTTTCTACAGTTTAATTATTTTGGTCTAAATAACGAGAGCTAAAAACTAACAGATTTTTTCTTATTACTTTAATATAATATTATTATTTTACACAGCTGTAGTCATAGAATTCATATCATATTATAAACATTTTCTTACTAATAATAAGTAAAAAGAAGCATACCTATATTGATTTATAAATAAAGAAATTTGGGGATAAAATATATTTTTCTATCCCTATATCCGAAAATGCGTGATAAAAGAACAAACTTTACGATATTATTCATATTATATAAAATTTCATATAAAGCTTTCATTGTAAAAAACCTTTTCATTTTCTAAAGATCGTAATTTAAAATATTACCCTAACAAATTAACAACCCATTAAACCAATTTACTAAACGGATGAAACAAGAAAAATATCTCTGTAGATAATTATGACGACATTTACAAGACGTGGAATCGTGTTAAACATCCGATTACTCGGTTCAAAAGAAACTAAAAGCCACTAATTGACTCCCGTTTCGGAGACAAACAAGAGGCAAAACAGATGACAAAACAAAAAAACTGTGGCACGCTTTTATTTACGGATGCACCAGATTTTATTGCATGAATATTTTTTTGTTAAAGTATAAGTTAAATGTTAGAGAAATTTTATATATTTATATTTTATTTATTTATTTTGGTTATTTTTTGATAACGTTATTTTCAATTTGATTTGTGTAGGTACTAGCAACTAAACCTGGCTCCGCTCATGTTCTTTCTTAGGTACCTACATTTTAACAATTAGTACAGATCTGTCAGATATGAGATATTTACCCGCACTAAGTATACGTTGAACTGGATAACCAGCTATCTATATCAAGTTTTATCGAAATCTGTCCGTTACCTCGTGAACAGACAAACAGGCAGACAGACAAAAATTCAAAAAACTATACATTAAGCCTCTGTATCGATAATAATTGACAATTTCATTAAGATTTTCTTTTTATATCAACCTTATAGGTAAAAATATATTTCAATCGGTATTTGCATTTATATAGTACATTTGCTTAAGATTGGCGTATCAATTAATTTTGTAGATTTTTTTTCTTTAGTTTTTTTTAACACTAATTAGCATAGGAATCATAAAATGAAACGTCAAAAATATATTGAGCATAGTGATGTATCTGTCGAGACGATTCATTGTTCCAGACTTGTCATTAAACCGAAATAGCCGGGAACGGTGCATGGCCCGAGAGCTTTTTACGGCGACATATGCTAACGCTGTCACCGCTTGTATTGTAGGTGTGATTGTTAAGGCCTTTTACACTGCCCGGATATAATTGTTGATTTTTTTATGTTTAAGACATTTGGTTTCTTGACGTAAAAATAGTAAAACTAAGCTAAGCTATAGCTTAGTAAAAAATATTATCCACATTTTATTAAAGCCTTAGTTTTCATCTATAAATAATATCATAAATAGTCTCATTATCAATTCACGGCCTTTAACTATAATAAAACTATAGGAAATTACGTACTAGAATCTAGCCTTTTTAGGTCTAGATTTTGTCTAGACTTAAGCATTGATTAAATAATCTATAAGCCAGAGCTTTTATTAAATAGTAGAAATTAAAACAAAATATAATATCTAAAATCCTCTTAAACTTCCCCAACAGTTCCGTTGTCACGGTGCCAACTATCTCGATCTGTCACTCGGCTTATTTGTTTACAAATTGCCTGATACCAAGTCAGTATTAATGGATTTTGTCAATGAAATCGCTCCTTTCAATTTGAACGCCTCGTTTGATGTGGTTTATTTCTTGTTTACATTTGGAAAGACAAATTAGTTTTTAGTGGGAATATGTACGTATTATTACAACATTAGTAGTTAGCACTTATGAATGTTACGTCAATCAATGGAACAGGAAGTTTGAAAACGTTAAAGCTGAACTGTTATCAAAAGTTGATGAATTGAAGGAAATGTATAATCGTAATACGTTTGTCGGATGTGAGAGTCAGTGATCTATATTAATGGATTACACATTTTAATAGCTACTACAATGCAAGCAGATGGTGTTTTTAAATTGAAATATGTAATTTAAAATAAGATGTACTTATAACAGATAGATTTTATGATATTTAGCGGTCATTGCATGGGCGTTAAGATTTAATTTAAACGCAAGTTTTGTATATTTCTATATAATATATGATACTGTTGATTGTTGAATCAGAGTGTATACGGAAATACATTAAAAGTATCAGTAAATTTTGATTACTTTCTTGTTCCTTGCTCAAGTTACTTCTAGGAAAAGTTTATGTGATCTATATTTGGAGTCATCACTTAGTAGAACAACTCGTCAACATCAAGTGACATCTGTATTCGTTGCGCCCGCGCAGTCTTAAACAAATCTGCCCTCGATCCCTTTCTTCGAAACTTTTAAACTGTTTCTTATTTTTTATACCTACCATAGTTTTAATTTTATTAATGTTTCTAATACTATAACACGTGTCAAATTAATTAAAATTAAACGTTTTTTAATTGGATTGTTTAGTGGGTGATTAGATTCAATAACTTTTAGTTTTACCTACATGGCAAAATATATAAGCAAAATAAATGAAATGTAAAGAATATGGCTTTAATTGGCTTAATTACATGTGGAACGACGAAACCCAATACCTCAAACTAGAACCGTAGTATTTGTTTGCAGAGCACGTTCCCGAGATATAATTAGAGGTGCAAGTGTTAAGCATCCTTCCTCGATACGCTTCGACGGCTGTTTGTACGAGCGGTGGCGTCCGACGACATTGCTGGCGCCGACTGCGCGATCTACGCCCACAATATTTGACATGGATAGTCACAAATATCGCAATCTAATACCAATCTTAAAACAATAGAAGAAAGCATGGATTCTTGAAAGCATGTACACGACTTACGGTAGTGGCCTATTTGAGACTCAAAGACAGATTCAGGAAATAAGACTTTGTTTACGTTATTCCAAAAGACAAACTCCTTTGTTCCATTTGTCGGTCCGTTACAGATGGACTGGTTCAAATAGCCCGGCATCGCTTCTGTCGCCTACGCTACATATTGTTTGGAGTAAACGTTGACATGAGGAAATTCGTCGGCGGAAGACCACGCATTTAGGACGGGAGGAACATAAATCCCGGGTGAGTGACAAGTAAAATTTTATTGCACTATAAATTAGATGTATAACTGACAAAAATAGTGACGGACGCTATTGGCGCTGATACCTAGTTGTAAAGTGTGAGCTGTCGCACACGGCTCTTTACGACTCTTGGACCTAACATGGTTTTCAGTACTAAAGAATAGTCGCGTACGGCGTAACCATATTTAATTATATTATGACTTTTATTACCTACAACATATATTAAAACCGTCGAAATTATGAATTATAATGTCACGTGGCAACGTCTTAATACTTATTTGCTGCACTAAGTGCTAGCTTTTTTTTCTTTATGGCTTAGATTTGCGTTAACAGACGCAATACATTTGAGCAGTGTCAAGTGCTAGCTTTACTCAATGTAGTAATAATATTATTTTACTGCAAAAGCATAATTATATAATTATCACGATTACTGCAACGTGCTTGGCATTCCTACTTTTTATTAAATTAATACATTTTTGACCCGTTGCTTAACTTGTGTTAAGTGGAGCTAGCAGTTAAATACAAATATATAAAATTGTCAGAAGGTTAATAGTAAAAGCTAAGAATTATTGAGCTAGTTAAATCTAAGGTAGATTTGGAAATATATATACTAAGAAAAGTACACTTAAAATATTTTAATTCCTAATGATCAAAATCACAGAAAATTACTAGGTACATGCCATTTTTAACTTCGGCTCCTAAAGTTTTGACAATCTTAATGTAAAACTCTAATACTTTGCAAGGTTTGGGTCTTGCTCTTAGGCAGGTACCTACTTGGTTTTAAAAGTAAAATTCTCTTTTATAATCAAATTAATCCACTATTTTTACCCGACTGCGCCAGTAGGAGGGTTATTAACTTACTATTACTATTAAAATATAAAATTTATTTTGAATGAAAAAGTTCTAATAAATAATGTAATACAAAATTAAAGATGGGCTTAATAAGTTTCATCCAATGACATGTACAAGAGTAATTTAAACGCCAGCTTAATTTATACAAACTTTATGATCTTTTTATACACGACAATATTCGTATCGCATGATGAGAGTTCTAATTCCGTGTCATCGTAAATCTGAATACTTTTATACTCGCAGCATATCTGTCGCATAAAAACTGTAATGTACTTCATCTGTTTTTATTTCTATTTAAAAAACAGTGGGCAGACGGTAGCGAAAGTACTGACTACTGAGCCCTCGAATTATTACAATGTTTTATGATTTTTTTATTTTTTCTCAGCGCCGCTGTGACAACGCTCGTTTAAATTTTATTACGACAGTTAACGTTTTTGTCAAAGCGAAACGTTTTTTAACGCCCAACACCTATTTAACTCGACACAGTTCCTATTAAAAATGATACTTTTCGTGTCGAATAATGTCATAACAGCCATTAAAACTATGTATCATGAACCAAATGTAACACGTGTGTCAAAAAAAAGTGTGAAAAACATTATTTGTGCCGATCGTAAAATGTAGTCTTGTACTAAAGTCACAAATAATATGCACAGACATAACTTTGCTGCTGAAAAATATATGTGCTATACAAAAATGCACCTTCTTTCTTTTCAATTAGTAGTTCTAAAATTATAGAACTGCAAAGATATGTTTGTATTACTCGTCTGGTATTTATTAAAAGATTGATAGGCTGTCGTCAGATGTCTCTGTGAGGTCGTAATGTATACAGAATGACGGACGGACGGACTGAAATATCTCAGAAGATACTGTTTGTTGACGCAGTGATTTCGAACAACCGGGACATTATACATATGACAAAATTAGATTTTCGTCCAGATCTTATGCCAAGAGCTCATTTTTCATCGGTTCTCTAATAGCTTTTATTGCGGTTTTTATTTATGTTCGATTTTCTCGTTATAAATTATTAGGTGTTTAAGATTATTATAATGGTGCATGCTAAGTGGTTTTAATAATTTAATGTTGGAAAAAGTTGGAATAATTGTTTTTGACTTTACCATTTCGCCTCAATCGATGATAGAATGTGTAATGTGTATATACAAAACGAGAAGTCGTAATGATTGTCAATAGCAAGTCATATTTTAAATGCAAATCTTATATCAAATTCATTAATTAAAAAACATCGATAACTTAAATTTAAGTGTCCCATCACGTGAGGTTTGAGTTATTGGCATTAATTAATAAGTAGAAAGTTGAGGATTTAGTTTGGAATATTCTATGTAGGGACGAGTATGTTTATATTGATTTGGTATTCAAATGTGGATAAGATTAATGTAGTTCTAGCCATCTTTAGACTAACACCTAAGTACCTCGATATTAAGAGACCAACGCAAAGTACACTAAATACACTTAAAACATTAACACTTAGGGATTAATTTGTAATAAAATTTTAACTGAGTCGGATCTATTCATCTAATATTTTTTGGAAAATCTTATTAAAATTGTCATATTTATTATTAATAGGCGTACAATATACCTATAGATGGTAGAACCTTTGTCTGTCTGTGACCGCAACCCGACTATGACAAAACCACTTGAAAGATTTTGATAAAGTTGGTATGATGATAGCTGATTATCCGGGTCAATATATAATATACTTTTTTCTACGGGAAAGTATCTAATTTCTGAGAAATCTATACTAATAATTAAAACGTATCTACGGACGAATCCAAGTGGAGCGAGGATGAGAAGACTAGAAAGTCTTAAATAAAATTATCTTATGAATATATGTTTTCTGTAAAGCATACGAAAAAATAAATTAATTTAAAAGTCAAATGTACATTCTAAATTAAATCGAAGAAAATAATCAATCTCATATCGACCATGAATTTTCTATCGCGTCCAAAAATAACCAAAATAAGGCCAATTCCAGCGAGTGTACGTTATTACCGAAAACCGCTCATAGCTTGTTATAGACATTTTAACGATATGGCAATTGAAGTTGGGTGGTCTACTCGTAAAGTTTATCGTTGGGTCGAGTCGAGCCAGCCATGCGTAGTGCACATCTACCTTTATGGGCGTAGAATTTATTAAAATTATTATTCAATATGTAATTAGCAAGTGATGTCAATTCAGACGCAAACTGGCGCAATATAAGACACTAGTCCTTCTCACGGCTCCGCCCGCGTTCGAAAGGCTGAAAATCAAAAGAACTATTTTTCTCCCGTTTCTGCAACATTTTTCATTGATGCTCCTGTTAGTCGTAGCGTGATGTAATATAACCTTCCTTTCTAACTGATGTCTGATTGTTTTTACTTTATATAATTAATACATTTATAGAAATAGAAATTTAAAATTATATTTTATATCACGACAATACTTGTTTGTGAAATTTATTATTTAAAACATTATCTTATATTATAATTCTTTTTATTGTATGAGTTTCTAATTGCCACACTACATTTGAAATAATTCGAGTTTAAGTGTATCTGTGTAGAGTAGTATTTATTTTCTTGAAAACATGATAAAATTTGTCATTCATATGAGATATGCATTAGTATGAGAAGTTAATTTGCAGTCAGATATGTGTAATGGAAACATCGTATGATATTTTAAAATGTGTCTTCTTTAGCAATTTTACTAAAATATTTGTTTTTTTTTCATTATTATCTTACATTTTAATGTCCCATACTGTAGAAAGTACTAATTTGTTAGGCTTATAATACAATATACTCTATATTTTCAATTTTTATTTGAAATTTAGTTATCGTTCGTAGTACTCAGAAGGTAGTGCAAGTGTGTTAAAAAAAATACATTTTTATTAAAACGCTTCACACGCTGCGACTTTAACATAACTTTAAAACAGTATTTAGTACTTTTCATTTCTATTCTATCTAATATTATAAACAATCTTTACAAGACACCCCAGAAATAAAACCGTCAGAAAAAAATTAAAACAAACACAAAAATTGAGTATAGAAGGTCCTTACAAGACGATAAAATACTTATTTAGTCATTAATTCTATCAAATTAGTGATATAATATCTGGTAATAATATCATGTAGGTATCTTAATAATAAACCCCTTTTCACAATTTGAACGACATGTTTGGCTCAGTTCGTAGTGATCCTACTTTCTCCGCCATTGGTCGCGGGTTCGTGTTCATCGAGGCATTCATTTGTTGGGTACGATTGTCTGTACTCCAGTCATGAGTGCTTATATTTATAATATGTATGTATTTAAAAGTTATATATGTGTAGTGTATCAACCATCTAGTATCCGTAACACAAGCCTCGTAGTTTAACACGGAACTAGATGACGCTGTGTGTAATGATGTCCAATAAAAAAACCTTATCTGTCTATTAAAAATCTATTAAGTTTAATCCAAAGAAAAAATATAAATCAAGTAATCATCGTAGTTATATTATAATTTCATAGAGTAAAGGGAAAAGATATCAACAGTATAAGAAATATAATTACCCTTATAACCCTTTCACTAGTACATACGTCAATCCTCAAATCCGCTTTAATGTACATCTTCTGAATAGAGTGATCTTAGATGTAATCGTAATCGAAAATAACTCCCTTACATTGCAGGAAGAACAAATTTAGCCCGGGCATCGAACTTTGTACTTACACGTGCTAGCTATTGCTGTTTGTTTTACTTTTGAAAGGGTCACAAAAAAGTCTTGTAGATTATAGAATAACGTAGTGTGCCTATAATTGTAAAAACATACTAGGGAGTTTTAAAAACTAAATTAATTTAGGTACATAATATAATTTATTTTTACGACTTCTGGTCTAATACTTTACATCTATGACTGCAAATAAGATGCTCAATTCGAATCCCGGTTTACTGTTACATCTCCTGGCTTCAGAAAGCATGTAAAACCATCATCGTCGCCTGTGTCGACTTGTCGTCTTACTAGAGTTTGAGATTAGAAGGAATAGAGTATTGCACATGTGTTCTCGCACACACCTGTGAATTAAAATATCCCCTATAGTACCGATAGCTGGTGAGAATTACTGCCGAATCCGAAAGCAGGTTAGGAGGACGTATTCTTACTCTTTAGTTTATTTATATTTAGATTCGCAGAGCGCTTTAAACTACTTGTAAGGCAAATATATTTTGTAAAATCTGATTGTTTTCGTAGTGTTAAGTTAGACATACATTAGTATAAATACTTAATTTGTACTAACATAAGCTTTAAAGCTCTTTGACTGTCTTAAAATTTAATGTTTGAATGTATCATATGACCAAAAAGAACTTTTAGTATAGGTTGTACAAAAATTTGTATTTTCAGTAAATTAATGTAATTAAAAAGTGAGACATGAATAAAAAATGTTACATTTCCCACAAGTGGGTATAAAATCACACCGTTGCTATTGTATGGTAAAAACATGTATATTCTTTGAGAATTCTTCTAACAAGCATCAATTTTACAAATTGGAACAAGGCAATATAATATGCTCTACATGTTTTCTTAGTCATTAACATTGTATATGAACATATTAATTTAATTATCATTTATTTGGAAATATACTACGGTTTTAGCTCAAACATATTTAACCTTTATTAGGTATAAATATTAGCATTCTATTTTTAACATATAACTAAGTTTATTTTTTAACATATAACTACTACCTACATACACATTTTAACTTAAACATTTTTGCCATATACATTTTTAACATAAATCAAATCAAATCTGAGAGAATGCTGCATATCTGAGAGAACCTACAAGTTTTCGAAAGACATGTGAAGTCCGCCAATTTTTCAAAATCGATAGTTTCGGAGATAACCGTCAAAATACAAACTTACAAACTTTATATCTTCATAAGATTATTGAATAAAAAAAGCTCTACCGAAAAGAATTGTCATTGTTTATTATACTTATAATATTAAATGATATTACATATAGACTTACAAAGCTTGGTGTACAAGTTTTTTTTATTACAAAGTACGCCAAATTAAAAAGATCTCCCCTTGTTTACACATTGTTTCAGAGAACTGTCCAATTAACATTCCCGTCTATGCTTTTGAGACCTTCGCGTATCGTAAACAAATTTTTAATGTCTTTGAAGTTAATCTATAGCGTTGGAAGGATATGTGACTTATGAAAACATAACAACTTATAATATATTCTTTATTGCACTTATAAAATGTTACACAGAAATTTAATATTACAAGTTATAGGCACTTGGACGTAAGCTACAATAAACTTAACGGTTTTTATAACTTTCTAATAAAATAAAAGTAGCCTAAGTTACTCCTTATAATTTTAGCTATCTGTGAGTGAAAGTCCTGTCAAAATCGGTCCAGCAGTTTCAGAGATTACACGGAACAAATCTGTTGACAAAAAATTAAAAAATTATTTTTAGATATATTATATACGTTCATATGCAATAATATTTGAGATGAAAAACAGACACTTTAATTTTATTTATATGTACTGATATTAGCTACGACAAAGTCACTGACCTAAATACAGAGCTAAATCATTTTAATTAAAACTTAATAGTTTGTTTCGTTATGGAAAGCTTTAGTTGTTAGTTTGGTTAATGGTAGGTACTCGTACACATGAATGAAGTAACGTATCATCGTATTTTTTAATTTGAATTATTCTATTTACATTACATTGTGTTATTTCTTTTGAAATGTATTTCATATTTTCATGATCATGATCAGTCTCAGACCCTGCTTAGTACTGCTTTTTTTCGCAGGATTTTATAAATTAGTACAGACTGTATAGGAGACCTACCTATATGAAATAGATACGTTAAATGTAGCGACAAAATCAATTTCAGTAATGATTATAAATTATGTTCTTAATTTTGCCGACTCGTCCTTGAACAAACGCAGCAGAGAGTAAACAACCGGTGTGGCGTCTAATAAGGAGTCGCGAAAATTCATTTTGCTGGAAATAATTGATTTTTGGGTTTTAGGGTTCCTTTTTTTAAAGCTACAAATAAAATTGACATAATCTGCTTTTAAATTAAACCCATATTAATATTATAAAGAGGTAGTGTTTGTTTGTTCGTTTGAATCCGATTGTCTCAGAAACTACTAATCCGATTTGAAAAATAAATTGTCCGAATCCGCTCATCGTTGTTAAGACCTAAGATATAATCAATGAGCATGATTTAAATATAAAAGTAGGTAAAGTAGGTTTAGTAATTAAATAATAATTATTAATTTATATATTATAGTAACTAATTAAAGGAGGAAATAAGTAGGTACTGAACTACTTTGTTCAGCATTAGCTTAAAAATTAAATAATTAAGTTCCATTTTAAAGGGTCTCCAAGTCTACGTATCCCTTGTAAAACCCAAAACGACTGGAGGCGACCACAGAAGTTGACATTTGACAAAAACGATCTCCCGACATCAAATTTGTCCAACCTACCGTTTTACCGATCTTACCGTGAACTGTCAAAGCCTTTTATTATAACAGAAGATTCATTAAAATAATTCAAAACTCTAAATCATACCATTTTAAACCTTAAAATTATGGTACAAAGGTAATAGTAAAGGTTATCAGAGTGATTTGGATGGTGGGTAAAACCGAATTTTCTGAGTTATAAAAATTATTTTTGGCCTTTTTGTCTCAACGAGTTTCGCGTTCACTGGTTATTGTTCTGTTATTTAAAATTATTTCTGAATATACTAAAATTTAAAAAATAAAAACGTTTATAAAACTACAAATATACAATATCATTTCTCGCGGCTTCGGACGCGTTCTATAGACGGAAGACGGAGACGTAAACCAATTTCTTTCTGAGTCGTGCGGTATGATACCTCGCAGTTGCAGTGCTAACTCCCGCCCTTCCCGTTATTGCAACATTTTTCATTGATGCTCCTCTCCTATCGGTTGTAGCGTGATAAAATATAGCCTTCCTCGATAAACGGACTATTCAACTCAAAAATAATTTTTCAAATCGAACCAGTAGTTCTTGCGCTTAGCGCGTTCAACCAAACATACAAACAAAAAAAATCTTCAGCTTTATAATATTAGTATAGATATACTTTCAAAGCGCAAAAAGTTTTAACTGTGATTTTTTTTAAAATACAATACATACATATGATATAAACAAATATTTAATTAACTTGTCTTTAGCTTCCGATCACTTCAATTACATACTTTTACCGACCGTCTAAGTGTCAATAAACCATTAAACAAAAATAATAATTGAATTGAATTGAGAATAATTTAAAAATTTAAACAAATAACCTTGGCAACTTAATTTAAAATCTATGAATTTGATTTCGTACCGAAAGGCACTTGTAACGTCATATTACCATATTTTTTGTGTCAATGGTCGTTGAGATGTTAACCAGTAATTTTCTGTTCTTAATGTCAAAATGACTTATGTTATGTTGGTATAAAGATTATCATATTATTACTGTAACCATGTTCAAGGTTTTCTATAATTTATTTATTTATTTAAATAGTTATTAAACATTGTTTACAAAATAATAGTTATAAAAATAAGGGGTCATCTTTTCTACACCAATTAAAGTTAACAACAACATTGTTAGTAACATAAAATAAAACAAAACAAAATATCCTAATTAATAACAATAAATTAAATTAAATAACTAATTGAAACAAAAAAAAAACATAACAAATTTAATGATGAGAAACTTAATGTTGTTTTAATGAAAAGTGAATTATTATATAATTATTTTTTTAAATCTAGATTTAAAAAATCGCCAAATATATCTGTCTATTACTTTGCTTAAAATATTATACAAATAACACTTTCTTATTATTGGGGAATTCATAATAAATACTTATCATAAATGCAAAAATTTGAATGGAAGGATGTTTGTTACTCAACGTATTAGTATACGTATTAGTAAAGCTAAATTATGCTTGTATAATATAAATGAGTATAATATTTTCAGATTTACTATTTTATTTAACTTAAGGGATATTTGATATGTTAAAATTCAATTGCTGTACGTAATTGTAATAACACATGTCCGATCTTAGCATCGAACAAAGAGTCTCATAAGCTGCTGCCATTATAACACTAGTCACTAGACAAATGAAACCTCTATGTCATAGCATAATCCTTAACAGGCAAAATAAAAATAAGAATATCGCTTTAATAGATTATTCATTAAGTCAATTTAATGTCTTTTTTGCATGAAAACCTCTATAATAAAAGTTAGTGCCATTTTTTTTCACATACCTAGTATTTTTTATAACTCCGCGTAGGTATGAATTATCGTTATGACGATCATAGATTTTTTGCATTTTTCTCATGTACTAGGGAGTAACTACTCTATTACCTACTCGATTCGAAACAAGATTTATCTTAACATCCATATAAGCTTTCCTGCTTAAAACGCAAACCCACTACTTTCAACTTGGCTTAAAATGAGATATAGTATGCCTAAATTAGTAATTATTAATTAATGTCACTGCGCCATAACGTTCCTTATTTTTTTGTTTCTATGTAGATTGAAGGTATATATATACATAATATTTTCTATGTATGAAAATCTTTCGTGCGGTTCATTGCGTGACGTTTTTATGTGTATCATATCTTAGTATGGTTACTTTTTGAATTAAATTATTGTAAACTATTCTTCTGCATAAATTACGCATCATATAAGGTATTTAAGAGTATATATTATAAAGCTAGGGGTATATAATAGTATATACTTATTGCATACATAGGTAGGTGCGCTTATTATCGAACGCAGGATTTACCTTTTTTTGAGTTTTTCTTTCCGCAACCTTTTTTAAGTTGTATGATAAATAAAGGAATTTACATATTTCATATTTTAACATCGCAGTATCTCTTATTCGATTCCTTAATCGATTAGATATTTAGATATGGGTTTAGACCCATAGTCTCTCCCGTGATTCGTGAACATGACAGCTGTAAAATATTCTTAACATCGGAAACGAAAAATAAAAATAAATCCGAAAAGATATATTAATTTTATAATAAAATATAACGTGGCAGCCCTAAGTGGATAGATTTTTTTCTTAATTGTCATAGAGCGTTTCAATTCCGCAGCGAGTGCACGCATCGCCGCACACCCCGCGCAAGTTAACACTATACCTAATACTTAGAACTATTAAATATTACACGAGAAAATTACCTACATCATATCAAATATGTAGGATTTTATTATGAAATAATTATAACTCGCTCTAAATATAAAGATTACAATAACGAAGTCTGATGAAAGTGACAAAGTCAAAAATGGTAACATGTTTTGGCCATTTATGCTATGCTCAAGAAATAAATTAAGAATAGTGTTAAAATACTGATTGTTTTGTATCTTTTAAGAAAAAGAGAAATTGTAAAATGATTGTAATTCAGCCCTTTATAACGTTGCACTGCTGGGCACGGGCCTCCTTTCAACACAAGGGCAAGGTCAAGCCATAGTTCACCGCGCTGGTCAAGTGGGGGTTGGTGGACTTCACATGTCTTTCGAAAACTTGCTTGGTTCTATCAGACATGCAGGTTTCCTCACAATGTTTTCCTTCACCGTAAAACAAGTGATAATCATGATAGAAAAGATTCGCACATGAAAATATCAGAGGTGCGAGACCCGGATTCGAATCCGCATCACGGTTATCCAAGCTAACGCGTTACCACTGGGCTACCACTGTCTCAATGATTATTAATAGTTTATTAAAAGTTTCTGAGAAGAATTATTTATAATAATGAAATTTATCATTTATCATGTTTTAGTGATAGGTACCTACCAAAAATATTTTTTGTTATTCTTTGTTATTTTTTTGTTATTATCTATCTAATTTATCCAAGTCATTAAATTAAAGAGCTTTAAAGCGTCATTGCGGCAGATTTTCCTTAACAGTGTATATCCTTCGTGTCTTCTCCATTCTACGTGACACTGGCGAAATAATTTGTGCTCAACTGGCACGATTTGAAGCCATTAACAAGAGAATTGAATTGAATTGAACAGTGTATATATGGACTGGTTTTGCACTATTTTATGATTTTAAACTTAATATTATAGTAAAACTCTTGCCCGTTAAGATATTGTATAATGAAAATGCCAATTTTCAATATAACAATATAACTTTGTTTTTATAATTCTTTAGTAAATACGAAAGTTTTGTTTGCATATGTATTTATTCCATCCACAGCACTTTGATGTCCAGCATTCCAAAACAGTGCGATTTTTAAGACATTTTCTACTACGTACAACCACTCTGAGGAAGCAGCTGTTGCCGACGGTCTTTCCAAACCATTAGGTTTGACCGTCAGACACCGTGACAGCGACCTGGCAACCTTTAAGAAAATAGCGTATTCTTTCCTGAAAGACCAGCAAAGTATTTGCAAGCCCTGCGGTGCTGCAGATGTCCATGGGTGGCGGTGATCACTTTCAATCAGGCGAGCCTGCTGCTCGTTTGCCCCTTTGTTCTATAAAAAAAGTACTATAATATATTTTTTATATTCTCTCGTCGAAACGGCTGGATAAATTTGGTAGAGTACCAACAAAGATGGGCCAGATATAGGCACCTAGCACGCATCCAAGCGAAACGTATATAACGACTTGCATCAAATTTTGAGAAGTGGTAGTGCCATGCTTGTTACCTTCGGGTAGCAACCGAATGGGCCGGCACGCCCCGTATAGTTCAATAGTACCACTCTCTCACAGAAGACCGGCGTGAAGTGGCAGCTATGCTGTCGCGTTTCGTCCGGTGAGTGAGAGTCCGGGAGGCCCACTCTCCTTCCCCCCTCCCTCTTCCCTTCATCCTCCGCCTTCGTTCCCCCCTCCCTCCCACTTCCCTCACCCCTCCATCCCTCCCTTTCCTGAAAGGCCGGCAACGCATCTGCAAGCCTGGCTTGCAGATGTCCATGGGCGGAGGTGATTCCTTCGTATTGAGAGAAGCCCGGGCCCAGCAGTGGGACGTTGTGTACAATACAACAATTGTTTTTCTAACATCTATCTTGCCACCTAGGTACACTAAAGTATTATAATTTTGAAAACAGTAAATTAAAAACCTAAGAAATATCAAAGAAATTCAGTGTAAGTCTTAATTACTATAATCGTGATCAAATTCGATGACATACTTATTCTTAATTGGAACATTCAGTTAGTGGGTAAGTGTTGACTACCTCTTCGTGACTTACATTATACACGCTATATCGAAAGAAGTATGCGTTTTGTCGATTTAAGTATTATTAATGTTTAAGGTAGAGCTAAGAACTGATACTAATATGAATGTGGATGGCAACTTCTACTCGGACTGAAGTAACAGTAGAAGTAGACTAAATAAGGCTATCGTGAATGAAGATACGTATGAGTTTAAAAGAAGTGAAAGAAGGAAACATGCCGACTCTATGTACTATGTAGCTTAGTTTGAGAACAAAGAGAAAAGAAAAATGAAAAATACGAGTTGTTACTTATTCTAATATTGACTGTAGGTATATGAAAATTAGAAAAATATTAAAAAAACATACATTAAGGTCTATAGACTTCATCTTTTTAAAGAAAGTGTATTTTTAGCTTCATTAATGTATGGTTAATGAAATAAATATTAACAAATTGAAAATATTTTAGGATTTCTACCCAAATATTAAAACCAACCATCCTTTGATCTTTAAATTAAATAGAGAAATACAGTTAGGTACTTTCGTAGAGTCAATTCCTAATATTAATTACCTAATTAGTTTATGTTCCGAACCTGATAGTTTGATATCTAGATCTAAATAACTTAATAACTCTAATTGAAAAGTAGGTTAGAGCCTAGTAATAAAAAATCTAGTCAACAACACTAAATCATGTTGCACGCTATAGGTATACGTGTTTTTACGTAGGTACGGACGTGAAAGTGACACTGTTGGGAAGTATTTATTATTCGGAAACGTGAATAAGTGTCAAATATCGAATGATTAATGAATGATAGTAATATATAATGCGACTTACAATTTCTGGTGTTTGACCATACCTAATATAATATTTACACATAGTTTTATATAGATTATAGTTTTATTTATTTATTTCAAATTTAAGCACATTATTTTGAATGTTTTCGAAAGACATGTGAAGTCCGACAACACACACTGGGCCAGCACGGTAGACTATGGCCTGATCCCCCTCGTACTGAGGGAGGCTCGTGCCCAGCAGTAAGTCGTTAAAAAAGGGCTGAAGTAAGAAGAATATATCCATATGTAATAACTTCCACGTATGGAAGCGACTGGCTGAATTAAAATGAAAAAATCAATTTTTTCAATTAAAGTTATTGTTTGTTAAAACTGCTATGATATTGAATTTTCTTTAAAACATTTATTTTATTCGTTGACGTGATGATTCGTAGATAGTAGTATCAATACATACAGGTAAATCAGTAAGTGACCGTTTGTAATATCAGTAACAGTTTCTTATTAAGTGTATATGAAATTTCATACAATACTTATAAGAAAACCTCTCTGTCAGCTTGTTCCGGATGGCCTCAGAAACGACAGAATAAATTTTGTCGGACTTAGGACTTACAAATAGCTAATATTATAAGGAGTAACTAAGGCTACTTTTAATTTAGAAAAAGAAAAAGAAGGATTCCATTAAAAATATTAAAAGGTACCCCAACAAAGCGAGAATAAGTCATCGGTGATTATGTATACATAAATGAATTTTAGATAGTTGCGAAAACCAACATTATGTATATTATGTCACTTTAGTGTTGTGTATTAAACACGGAGCTAATTAACTTAGGCAATATTATAAATAAATATGTACAAATTGACATCCGCGATTAGGTAAAAATATTTTATATAGGTTGTCGTCTGTTGTCAATGTCATACTTTACAAGTTATAAATCGAATTTACCCATTTCGTAAAGTGGAGGTTCTCAATTCGATAATATATTTATGTGTATGTTACACCTTATCTTCAGAAATTATAAACCCATTTTGCTGTTTATTTTATTGGCAACTTTGGTTGGCAATTAGCTAAAGATGGAATTATATTTTTTCTTGGATTTTAAAGTCAATGTACGTTTTTTATTACTATAAAAATGAATAGAAGATATTCTAAGAAAAATACTGATAAGTTACCTCACATGTGTGTACACAGCTTTATATTTTTACTTCAACCACGCCCTGCCTTTTGAACTGGCCTCAGTAAAAAGTTTCACCATCGTTTCTAGACCTCTGCAGGGAGAAACATCATCCCGTTCCTCATAAAAACTAAGTAGGAACGGGTATCTTTATAAACTGGGCAAAGGTCATAATTGGAACGGTTCGTTAAAAAATTTTAATCAGTCTCAAAAGTTTTATGAGTCGGCAATGAAAGGGCTTCTTTGTAAACGCAACAGCAATTATGCTCTGCATTGTAGTAATTAATATTGTTGCTAATCTATAGTACATAGTAAAATTGTAACTGAGTAGATTCTGTACATTAAATATTTTCTTGAAAATCTTAAAATTTTCATTATTACTTACTTGCTTTTCTTAAAAATTTCATTATCTTCGATACAAGCTGAATGTATAGTTTTTAGAACTATTGTATGTCAGTCTCTGACCGTTTCACGAAAAATCGATAAACAGATTTTGATAAAATTTGATATTATGATAGCTTATAGATAGTTATACAGGTATAATATACATAATACAGCATACTTTTTACTACGGAAAAATATCTCTTCGAAATTTAATTTGAAAAAGAAAGAGAAAAAAATATTAGTCCCGCTGAGTTTCTTTCGCCAGTTCTTCTCAGGTCAGAGGTTTCTTCTTTCCGAACTGGTGGTAGACTCATGACGTTCAGTAAGAAATTGTAACAATTTTTATGCTGAATAAAATATTTTGATTTGATTTGAAATGCTTACTAACGGGTAATGTTCGTAGGAATGCTAATTTACAAAAAAATTTGATTTTATGATTCATATATTTTTTTACCTCGAATCAAAAGTAAAAAAAGTCATCTCGGATGTGGTCTATGTATAGATTAGCTAAGTTGTAACTAAATCTATTGAATCAAAAAAAATCAAACAAATTTATTATATTAATAGAGGGTTCTACCGTTTATTATACGCTTGCTTTCATCTATAAATGAAATCGAATGCATAATACTATTTTTATCTTTGACTCAACTACATATATTTTACGTTAAAATACTGAATACAATATCGGTAGTCTTCATAAAGGGCAGGACATGAAAGGACCAATATCGCTAAGTAGCCCTTTTAGACGCTATGCAAAAAGGTCAATCGTCCAAATGTGTTCTCAATCAGTTTTCTTTGATCACGAAATAATTATTTAAGTTGAAGTGAAATGAACTTCTTTTTTGACGGCCAATTACTATTATAATGAACATATTTTTTAGAACTAGATATGTTTAAAGAATATTAGTATATATACATAATACATTAGTGTATAGCTATATACATATTACATTAGTAGGTATATTATACTACGAAAAGAAATCAATCGTATCATTAAATAAGGAAAATAGGAGTAGTTATTTCAAAACTGTAACATGAATTCTTTATAAAGCAACTTTAACTACGGAGAAATACAGTAGTTAAGAAAAGTGCTCGCTGGAACCAAAATATATAAAAAATACTTAATAATCATAAGTACACTACACAGTTATTAAATGATAAATTCGATTTACCAGCATTTCACTACCTTAAACATAGGTACTCGTAATATTTTTGTATGTACACGACTGTATCTACATCTATACTAATATTATAAAGCTGAAGAGTTTGTTTATTTGTTTGACTGTTTGTTTTTTTGGTTGGACGCGCTAATCTCAGGAACTACTGGTCCGAATTGAAAAATTCTTTGTGTTAGATAGTCCGTTAATTGAGGAAGGCTATATTACATCACGCTACGGCCTATACGAGCGGAGCAACAATAAAAAATGTTGCAAAAACGGGAGAAAAATATCACTCCTCAACAAAATAATGATTACGAGTATTTGGTTTCCAGCCTTTAGAACGCGAGCGAATCCGCGGGAAAGGCTAGTTATATATATAGAGTCATTTTTAAGGTCTTGCATGTTATAAAATTTGACCTCACACCAGTCCTTGATCTGAATGAATACCAGCTAATTGCTATAATCTTAACATAATATGTCTTCAAAGTGTTTATTGTAGGATATTGTAAAGTATATTTTATGGCTCATGTCTTTAGGACCGGTTAAGTCAGGTCTTATCAAAGGTGCTAGTGACATAGCCGGAAATTACCTGAAGTCAGCCATTGTTGACGAGCACGCGACGGCACCGCAGTGCAATAGCGCAGTACATATACCTATACTGTGACTAAATTTAACCGAATTCCAAGAAGGAGGAAGTATGTTTGCGTGTATGTTTTTTAATTAATATAAATGTTTAAATAAACGTTAAGTGAAAATTATTATTTAGGCGTCTAGGTTCTAAGATATGAGATTTAATTACAATTTATATATTTAGGAAGTCAGGAAAAAATATAAATAGAATAAATAGATTGTAGTGTACCTACTTCCACTCAAAATGAAATAGAGAAAAGCTACTAACTAACTAAACTATCTAAACCAATTCTATTGTAACCAAATTCCTGCACCAAACATTAATCACATTACCAACTCGATTACGCGAAACAACCATAATGTCATTTAGTAAAACCACAGACATGTTATTATGCACTTTATAAAAACAACTAGCAATTTATTTAGAAACATTTTCCCATGAGGCCATGTATTTTTAAAGGTATGAAAAATCGCAAGACCCCTTCCCTAATAAATAGCGACGATTTATAAGAGGAAGGAGTGACCATAAAAATGAAAGAAATTACCACCCTTACTGTGGCACATAGCCGTTTGTTATTCATAAAGGAAGAATATTTATGTGTTATCGTCAAAATATTTATTATTGTGTCCGTCCGGTAGCCCTTCAGCCCTTTGTGCGACGGACAAAAAAAATCGGGGTGTGAACAGTACCGTTGTGTTAGGGCTGTTCACGCTGTGACATCGATAAATTGCTCTATCGTATTCTTCTAAAAGAAAAATAATATTATTTACGCAACTAATATAATTAGGTTAACTATATTCTAATAGCAATTAATTAAGTAGCACGCTTCTTACCGTTTATTTTAAAATATTTCATCTAAACACATATGACACGCAATTTTATGATTAAAATTAATAGGTATATTTTAGTTAAACATCGATAAATATGTTTATTTAAGCATACGAAAAGCTTAGAGAAATTAAAATATTAATAAGTGAGACATTTGCAAGCGACAACCATTAATAACGTACTTAGTATTTGCATAAAGTGACGTATAAGAAACAACTTACTGATTAATTATAGACCTATCATTTATATATACAGCATTTACGTTAAAATATCATAAGCGATAGTATAATAAATTGTCATTAAAATTTTAATCGGTTTCCAGTCATAATTTCACATGATATTAAGTAAACATGATGCTTTAATGACTTAATTAATGATGTAAATTAATAATTGCCAGTAACATACATATGCGTTATTATCGATACATCGATAAGAGCAGCGATAATCACATGCCTATACCACGGGTATTTATGAAATATGCGATTCCTTATAAAGTAGAAGTCTTTTATGCATCCCTCGAGATCTGCTGGTCAAGTAGGTTATCACAAGTGGCCACGGGCGAAATGAAAAATTTATGTCTCAATATACTGGCAGTGTTAGAATTTAGGTTCGTGTGCAGCATTACATCGAAATCATCTCGAGGGAGATCGATGGTATTAAACGGAATCGGGTCTTTGAAGATATTGCACGGTTAACTTATATGTATTTGGGAGTAAAGTATGCTAAATGGCTATCAAATCTATTGCTATACCTTTTGTATTACTCTGCCTTATTGGTTTAGTGGCTAGGACGTAACTAGATTGTAATATTAAGAATATTCTTATTAAATTATTTATTTTACGTATTATAATTAATTTATGTAACAGCCATTAATTATATTATATTTTTGTTTCAACACATCTTTCCCTTTATCTATTTCTTCGAAATGACTAAAGTTGTAATTCATATTATATTTATTTCTATTCTTGTTATAATTTAAATATTTGATTATAACACGCCTAATAATTTCCGCTTTAATTAGATACAAACGGTTATTCCTAGATAGTAATTTTAAAATGAAATAATTTGCAAATCAAAACACGAGACGAATGCGATCTTCTAAAAGATTGCTTCAAAGATAATATTGTCATTAGCATTAAGTGGCTTCAGAAGAACCGCTAGTCATTGCTCTGTCCATTCTTATAGACCCGTGTCACATTATAAGCTAGTTTTTAGATGATTACAACTGCTTATTTGTGTAAATTTACTCATTTTTTTTGTATAAAATCTGAAACAAACTTACCTAGTAGCTTTAGAAATAATAAAGATATTAGAAAATATTTTGTATAGTTTAATAAGTATGATAGATTTTGACCGGTCCTGTTTTCTAGCAGTCTTCCCCATTCAACATAACCATTATTGGAAAATTGATGGAAATCAATAGAACTTTCCTATCTATATAAAAATAACAACAATATTTTTGTTGATAACACTTAAACGCGTCAATAGCTACTAAATAAATAAACAAGTGAATCTAAAAAAGTTATTAAGTGCGGAAAATTTTCTTGCAAATAGACCAAAACTCTAAAAACTATAGATACGGCGTCTGTATCGATAATATTGACTATTTCAATAAGATTTTCCAATAAAAATACAATGTAAAGATTCAACTAAGTTAGAATTTTCTTACTACGTTTAGCGTTAACGAAGCGAAGAAAAAAATAAATAAAATTCCCAAAATATAACCTTCTCCTTTTTTGAAGTCAGTTAAAAAGTAGCCTAAGTTAAGCCTTATAATATTATCTACCTGCGAGTGAAAGTCCCGCTTAAATTGGTACAGCCGTTTCAGAGATTAGACGGAACAAACAGACAGACAGCCAGACAAAAATTTTAAAAAAATGTTTTTTGTTGCTAGTATCGTATACACTTTCATATGCATTTAGTTAAAAGCTGTTAATTTGAAGTTAAAAACAGACACTCCAATTTTATTTATATGTATAGATAGGTGATGACAATTCAGAGATCATTTAATACTGGGCCTGTCTTTAAAAGACGCCAAGGGGCACATTGACACTGACGTTGATTCACTATTGTCCGTTCTAGCTACGTCACTTTGATTACTGAGCACGTTTCGGTATCCATCTGTAATTATAGACATTATTTTAATTATTAATCGCTCTTGAGCGGTAATATATTGTTAAATACGATCGTGAGGACTTACTTTAATGGTTCAAAACGTTAGATTAATTATACGGAAAGTGGTCTTGGTGTACATTATACGAGTATGTCAAATATCTGAAGATAGTATGATCAGAACAGTTTAATTAAATATAATATAATGAATATAAAAAAATCATGTGTTTATATTATATGGGATTATTATTTACGAGTATGTTCTATTAGCCGACTTCAAAAAAAGGAGGAGGTTCTCAATTCGTCGGGGACTTTGTTTTTTTTTCGCTCAACAGATTATAATGAAAATGTTATTTTGGATCCTTATATTGGACTTATTTAGCTATTTTTTATAGATGTGTCAGTCGTTGATTAAAATAAGTAAAGTATATTTATATTTGAATATATAGTTGTCGTGTTTAGTTTTCATTAACTTGAAGTTACGTTACGTTGAAAGTTTTAAGTTTGCATCTAGATCTATGTATATCTAGTCAAAAATAAATTCTTAGTGGTAGGTACCTAGTAGGGAAACTAGGTTTCAACCCTTAGAGTCTAATTTTAGTTTTTACAAAGTACTTAATTAGTAGAATATGGTATCCAAAGTGTGACAATAATAAGCTTATATAAATAGAGCGTGATGAACATATTCAATAATATTTGGGTGGTCTTAATTTAAAATATTAAATCGCATCAATTTTATAGTATATTTAGAACCTTTATTGTTATTGTGATAAAGTTGAAACTGTCCTTGAACTTCAGTTCAGATTCTTGTGAATTATGATATATTATGATAAAAGAAGTGTCGCGTCATCGTAACCGATTGTATTGAAAATTTATTTCGATGACATCGGACCAAGAATAATATTTGGTCGAGCGGCGATATTTCCTTTGAGTCATGTTTGTGTACGTCAAAAATCGTCTTCAATACGAAAAAAAAATTGACAAAGACGTGTTAATTTTGTATACATAAGGAAAGAGTAGTGTTATTTATTTTAGATATTAATTTTATACTCTATATGACTTGAATATTTTTTTTTGCGTGCTTAAATAAAATACTCTCATTATTTTTTCGTAATTTGTTATATTTTTTTTAATAATTCACCTATTAGCATATTTATAGATAGAGCCTACTTATAGATTTGTACAAAAATATACGCCACATGATTTCGTATTTTTAATCGCTATTATATCCAATAATGATGTCATTTTGGAGACCATTTCATACTGGTCCTATCTTTTAAAGACTATACTAAACAACCATAAGGTTTAGAGTTTATTTATACAGATATAATAATGAATTAAGTGTGTTGCCAGATTGTTTTCGATCGACCAAAAAAAAGATAAAAAATATGAGATTTTAAATCTAAAGATCAAAGACAATTCTATGAATTGAATTATAATCTAGTGAGTAACGTTACTTATATAGTTTCTATAGTATGTAATAATATTTATATGTAAGTGCTGTTAAGAAAAAAAATAGAAAAAATATACCAGGTTATATACAGGGTAGGTACATACGCTGTGAGTGAAACGAAGGAAAAGCGAGGGTCCTTTATAGAAAAGCCAAATTAACAGTAAACTTTTGTTTAAACGGCTTTAAGCCGCAGTCAAAAACTAATCACGAATTCAATATACGAAACATTTAAATTAGTAGCCCAACTTTATTTGTACAATCAATCCTTAGAAGCGGCATATCATATAAATCAAGTTTTCTCTTTACCCTTTCCGCACTCCTTCTGAGATATGCTAATATGGTCTCTAGAGAGATGTAGTTAAGAATTATAAATGGTTGGATGGTTTTTATGGTGTGTTTATATTGCAGGGTTGGCAGGTGCAGCCATCGATCAACGTCGGCGAGCCGTGACAATTTGACGTACGAGACAATCGAACGGAGTCCATGCAAAACGGATCGTCAACTCATACAACGTGTTTACATGGCGTTCTAACTTTTTAATTACTAGCGATTAAAATCCTATGAAGTTTTTAAAGCAGCTGCATTTGTTGTAATCTATTTAGAAATTGTACATCTGATATTGGTAAAGTAAGCAATATCACATAAGATGCTTACATTCTTTAAAATTCAAACACATTGAATAAAATTCAAAACTAAACAATAATACATATTATATTCATTACTTTTACTGTCAACTTCAACGGAATTGTCATAAATCAAAAAGAGAATAAAATAACAAATAATATATTAAATAATCAATATTCCATCGTCATGTAGGCTCAGCTTAAACTATGCTTTGACAATTTACATCTTAAATTGATGTGAGGTGTCAAGTCGGGGTCGATCAAAATTTCAAATAGACTTCGTAAGTGGATTTTTAGGGGTTCCGTTCAGTGTAACCGTTGGGAAATTGATGCTGTCAAAGGAAGCTTATTCAATTTGCGGCTTATTAATCAACACTGAGGGCGCGATGAACCTAATGAAGTGGCTGTAATTTTGTTATAATTTAAAATAATGTTTAAATAGGAATAATCAGTCTTTAACGTATTAATGTCATGAAATACTTTATGTACTACGGTATTTATGTATATAAAAGATGTCTCGATGGAGACGAGGACATGGCAGAGGTCATGTGAACGGTAGTGTTCAATATTTACAATAGGAGCCGGAAGATTTATTCAAAACGGAATATATTTGAATAGGTCGAATCCCGATTAGAAATAGCAACAAAGCAGAAAATAAAATACTAATATCTATTACTTAGACACATAGCTTTAGATTTAATATTATAGTAAAATTACAAATGGTCCACTGATAAGAAATTGACCAACTGTCATCAAGAAAAAAAACAATAAATCTATATACAAACAAAATTAATATTTTGGACTAACTTTTGCGTTATATTTTAAATCAATAAAAATGAAGAGGCCGTTGAGAAAATATTGTCAAATTATAAAGCCGATTGAAACCGGCATGTCATCAAAGACGAACCAATCTCGCAAATTGAGGGCCCTGTATTATTTTACCACAGTTTTTCCATACACCGTAACATATAATCACGTTCCGAATATCAAAACCGAAATGTCATCGTGGAATTATGCAACGACGATTGATTCTTGGTCATCAATTCGATTACAGCCGGCGACAGATGTCAGCGAACGTGACGAATTTTGACTAAACTACCCTAATAGGACCCTAACTGGACTGTTCTAAGCAAAGCAAATCCAATTTTAACTTGAAGTAATAGAGCTGATTTTCGTTTATTGAGAACATTTAATATTTCGGTTAAGCTTTCGTATTGGTAATCATTCGGTGACCGCAAATTGTTGTCCCTCAATCAGCCGTTGCCAGGAAATTACAATTTCGATTTTTATTCCACGAGGATTTGTAGTATAATTGTGGTATTCAGATGTAGATCTTTTTTAACAAGTTTTCATACGCATGAAGAAAGCAAATGTACGTGTTTACATCGAAATTATACCTGACTTATTGTGAATTAGAATTTACTTTTATCTTAAAATGGACTTCAATGAATACTTTTTATCCAACTGCACTATACCGAAAAAGGGCACAACCATTTGTATTGAATAAAAAAAATAGAGTAGTAATTAGAAAATAGTGCAAGAAATACATAACATATCAAGAAATGCGATGAAAGACACCGCAAAATAATAAAGCATGCATAATTTATATAGGAAAATTGATCTAAACGTTTACCATATCTATACTGTTAGGTGCATTGTTTTTGTGAATGTCATCGTGAGCAATGAAGGCCGTGCCGCAAACGATCGCGGCACCTTTGTACTGGCCGACGTTTTCTTGGCGCAAGTTATAAGATGCTAAAGTTTATAAATTACTACCAATATTGATATAAAGGGCTTTGTAAAATTATATTTAAAAAAAAATTAAAATCATATAATACACACAAACATTATGAAATAGGTTAATATTATACTATGCTTAAGATAAATAATACACTAAGTAGTCTTCGCTATTTTGTAATCACTCTGATTTTTTTGTTACGAATGGAAAAGTCAAAAATAAGAAGCATTCCACTTTTTTCTAGAGCTTTATGTTATATAAATAATTAATATTAAACGCTCTTAAATTAAATTTAAGACAAACCTAGCACCTTTGATGCCCCGTCAATAAGTAAGACATTGTACTGTAGGACACCTACAACTACATACAGTGTAATTGTTATTTCACTAGTTAACCGTTCATATTCTTTTTAAAAAAAAACAAATGCGTAAGAGCAGCAGTAGTAAAAAAAACTATTAATTCAGTCCCCAAATCTAACAATATGGCGTAACAGCTATCACTCATCGATACATTGTGCTCCGGATGTCACATCCCTAATGTGACATTGGCTATTGTTGGGTAACCCCCGAAAAAAAGAAGAAAACATTTAAAAATGATACACAAATGTATCTAAGATTGGATTTTGGAATATCATCGGCGGATATATTTCATCTTGTCATAACATGGTGGGTCAAAGAAGCGGATCAGCTTGATAAATTACAGTTGAAATTTGGAATAATGTCTTTTTCACTATTCATCCACGCTCCGGTGGAGTTGGTGAAGTGATGACGTTACAGGATTCGAGATGTAACAATTATTTTGAGACGTTACCGATTTTTGACTATGATATTAATATTATAATGATAAATAAAAATGATTCATTTGTATAATATTTATATTTATGATTTGTATTTACTTTTCTAATGCTTTTTTTAATTTTAATGTGTTTAAGATACCTTCGGTGAAGGAAAACATCGTGAGAAAACCTGCATGTCTAAGAGAACTTAGCAAGTTTTTGATTTGATTGCAGAGAGTAACGTGCCCAGCAGTGGGACGTCAAACAGATCTGAATACATGTAAATGAGGTGAAGAATAATTTCATGTAACCCAGTACGTACCTAATATAGATTATATTGCGTTAACACAAATAAAAGCTTGTGTTTTTGTGTCATAGAGATCTGTTTCTACGTGGGATAATCTTAGAAATATATTAATTCAAGTATCTATAAATCTTCGTCTTATTTAAATTTAACAATTATTATGTAAAACGAAAATTTAAATTAATCGCAAACGATTTTGTATGAAAAAAAATGCCAATGAACAATATATTTTACAAATTTACATTACAGGATGAAGAAAAAACTTGTTTGAATCATTAATGTAGCATCTAGTAAATTAAATAAAATACGTTGTTTTTAAATATTTTTATTTTATTTTATTAAAAAGAAAAGTAGCATTAAATTAATTTAAAAAAAAGAATGAGATTAAGATAAAAAAAATATTAGTCCCGCTGAGTTTCTTTCGCCAGTTCTTCTCAGGTCAGAGGTTTCTTCTTTCCGAACTGGTGGTAGACTCATGACGTTCAGTAAGAAATTGTAACAATTTTTATGCTGAATAAAATATTTTGATTTGATTTGATTTAAAATATGCTTCCTTTCAATATAAAACGAGATAGGACAATATTAGTCAACTTGGAACAAAAATTGAGATAGGACCGGTTGCCAGTTCACAGTCGATATGTAAATTAATAAAATATAATATTTAATACCGCAATGAAAACCAATTAACAAAGAGCCGTCTTGTACAGATAATCTATCTATTAAGGGGTCGTCCATAAATCACGTGATGTTTGAATGGGGGGGAGGGGGTTCGGAAAAAATCACGAAATATCACCAGGAGGGAGGGGGGGTGTAGTGAGTTATCACGTGATTTTTTTTTACTCACCGTTGGGATTATCCCGCGCGCCGCTACAATCGCCGAACTTTTATAATAATAAGCCTAGTCACCTCCAAAACTTCTCTGAAAAGACCTGTACGGGAACTACTATTGCAAGAAATGGCACTATTAAAAGCTATATATATATATATATGCTTTAAGAAATCGTGTATTATAAATTCTTCATAACAGATGATGAGACCAATAGGATGGGCCAAACATTCCCCCAGACACACGAAGCGTCGCTATTAGTAAGAATGGAAGTGTAATAATGAACCGAATAAGACCATTAATTGCTTTGGATTACTTATAAAAAGTATTGACATACCTACTTCCATTAATATCATGTATAAAAATTAAGACATACATAAACTATAAGTAACGTTACATTGTTATAGTAGTAGTTATAAGTTACAGACGGACGTATTATACATTTTTAATGATATTCTCAAAAACTTTTACTATATTTACATATGTGAATATCAGCACTGAAAGTTTAAGAAAAGTGAATACTATTTTGACTTAACTTCAGCACCGGGTGATGTACCCAGTGCTCAAAGTTAATTGACCGTCGGCCGAAACTAGAGGGTATTCATACAGTCAAAGACCATACATAAACCACCTAATCCCATTGATTTTATTAATGAGAAAAAAGATAATTCTGGCAGGATTTTAGTCGAGTCGTAAGGATTCTGTAGGCGCTAGTGCACAAAAAAACTACGAAAAAAGGAGCAGTAGCCAATAAGTATATTATGCGTCACTCCTAGTCACATAGGCTAGACTCATACTTCCGCATGGCTCTTATGGAACCCAACTTGATGGACAAGGAAGGACAACAGATCTTGAAAAAAATTACTTTAAAAAAGGCTGCAGAAGTCCACACAGAAGTGTGAAATAATAAGGTTATCGACAGCCATGACGTCTTAGTAGAGTATGTCGTATGTCGAGTAGAATGACAGTGCTTTATTCTATGACTTACCTTCTTCGCAGTAGTACCTATAGCGAGCATATTATGTGAGAGAGCCAGTATTTGCTTCAGGTACAATAGTTAAAAATAATATTCAGATTTTTTAAAGTACTTTATATACACGTGATTTTGAGTGGGGGGGGGGGGGGAATTTTAAACCTCACCACGTATCACCATGGGGGAGGGGGGGTCTAAAAAGTTGCTTAAAAAACATCACGTGATTTATGGACGACCCCTAACTTGTACGATTTGTCACAGCGGCTAACCAGTAATGGAGCCCTTGACAAATGATGGTAGACTAATGACGCGGAACGGTTATTACGATCAGATGAATAACATCCAATACTGTCGCACTGAACCTGGGTGGCGAAAGAAAGCTGGCTAATGGCTAGCAAGCTAGATACCGATTAATCAAGATTAATTTTACCACAAACTTGTATAAGATTGCCAATTGATCGATATGAGGAATTTCATTTACTATGATATACGAGTATGTGCCTTGAAATTGACTGATTTACATAGGTATGTACCTACCTATATTAAAAATTAAACTTATTTTTCGATAAAATGTGTTGGTTACAGTACCAAGGTACAGTACCTACTTGAAAGTCGAAGAGGATAAAAATAAAATTGAAAGAAAAAGAAAAAAAATATCGTATACAAAAATCTAGATCTAAAGTCGAACACTTCTATTTAAAATGTATCTATCTAAAGATCACTTTGTCCTCTTTGATCTATAGGTATAAAACGAAACCACAAATCACAACAAAGTTATTATAATTAAATATTTTCTTGGTACCTATAAACTATTTTTACAAAATATTTTCATATGAAAACTGTTTTTTTTTAATTCGAAAACATTAAGTATATGTGCTTTTAAAAGCTTCATTTTTATTTAGTAATAAACTTGTCATACATATTTAAGATATATCCAAAACTTTCGACCCATATAAGGCATATATTGTGGGCAAAGCCGCTAGACCCTAGCCCTCATTACGCGCCGCACATACATCATCGTCAGCCAACCTGCAAGTCACGGTGGACCCTAGATAGGCTTACGAACTATGGAATAGATATTGTACAAACTTGTCACTGTTATCGATATACTAATATCGATTTCAAAATTATCTCTCTACCTTTGAGGTCGTCGCGTCGGGATTTTTATATGAATCATACGAATATCTTAATAAAAAATCGAATCTGGTACTTTTATTTAAAAAAAAATATTATACCTACTCGTAGTTATGATTGTCTCGCATTGCTCAAGAAACGTCGAATTACGTAAATTCGATTCTCGTATGTGTTTTATATGAAATATTCGGTTCAATGCTATAAAACCTAATATAAGCAAAAGGTACAGTTTTTATTATCTCACGATGCAATAAATTTATAAGGAGCCTTCTCCATACGAATAACTTGTGAAATGACAAAAGAAATATATAAAATTAACATAAGTATCGCCGGGAGCGTCGCGCGGTTACTTGTATAATTAAAAACGATCTTTGATTTATCAGAAAAGGCATATCATGGGCCCGGGGGAAGTCATGAAATATGGATTTGGGAAACTGAATGTCATCGTGTCGATTTCGTTGTGGACGAAAAAATGACACTATTTCATAAAGGGACGGCAGTCCTATTAAATGTATTGAAGATTTATTATTTGGAGCTTAAGATTTTGTCCTTTATATGAAACTAGCATTTCCCGCGGCTTCTTACCTTACCTCTAAGAACTAACACCCTTCACGTTTTTGCCACATTTTTCATTGATGCTCCGCTCCTAGCTAGCTAGTCGTAGCGTGATGTAATATAGCCTATAGCCTTCCTCGATAAACCGACTATCTATCACAAAAAGAATTATTCAAATCGTACTGGTAGTTTCTGAGATTAGCGCGTTCAACCAAACAAACAAACAAACAACCAAAAAAGAAAAAACTCTTCAGCTTAGTAATATTACTATAAATTAATACGCATAGAAATAAATTTTATATTACAAATGACCTGCCCCGCTTAACATTAACTCAGACTTTCCATAGGATCTGTTGATATAATTAGGTACATATAAGGGTTTCTACTCCTGACTGTACGGCGAAAATTTAATACTATGTTTGGTATGATATTAAAGATCAACGAAAGAAAAATACGGTTATAAACTTACATTTTTAACATTTAAAGTTATGTGTAAAACCTACTTAGCATTCCTAATTTCTTACAAATAATTAATATAAATACAAAAGTATGACTATATATTTGATACACTACACATATATATAACTTTAAATACATAGGTACATAATATTTTTTATAAAAACCATCCATAAGAAGAGTAGAAACATTAGTGCTCAACAAATAAATGCCCCAGCGGGACTCGAACCCGCGACCGCTCGCACAGCAAGTAAAAACACAGACATTACAAACTGAGTCAAACGTGCCATCTTATTAACCTTTTATATTATTATTAATGTAACATAATTTAAGATATTTCTTTTCTATTATTTAAAATGGAAAATATATAAGTACATAATTCCCATAAGTTCATTTTTTAGGATTATTATGACAATGACGGTGGCTACATGACGCTCGCTGGCTACTTCTCACACCTTTCTAAGGCGTGTATTGTGAAAGCATCATCAGTCCAACCCTAGCTACCATTAAAATCTCTTGATGGTACCGATAAATAAAAATCTGATTGGCATTGATCCATGCAGCTTCCATTTGGAAGTTCATTAGGGTATAGTCGCTGACATCAGATAGACAGAACAAAAACTATAGAGAGGCTTCGATTGAACTGGTTTGTTGTGTTTAATTTATATTAGATATATAGAAGTTGATGCTTTCAGAAGCTTTTAAGAAATTGAATTGTCCTTATTATTTGAATTTGTATTTAAAAAAAACAATATTGTTTTAGACGCGTTTTTAGTCAAACTTAGATAAAGCTTCAATAAAATATATAACAAATATTATACTTTCTTTACTTACAAACAGTCAAAAAGGTGTTATTTATTAGACATCAATAATTTTATAGTATAGAAGACCCTACGTATTTCTCTGTGCCACACCTATTTCCCATTAGTAGCCGACACCCTCGCGATTAACGATTGAGTTGGCTTTTGTGGTTAATTTTTTTCACTTGTGGATACTTTTTTGAATGTCAAACAATTCAGCGTTTTGTCAAATCATCGCGATCAAATGCGCCGGCAGTCAGTAAGGAAATCTTCCTGTCATATATGAGATGGTTATGGGAAATGTAAAGTGCTTCTAAGAGGATTTTTTTATTTTTTGTCGTAGATACCTGCATAGTCATTAGTAGTTCGCAGATTCGATACTTGGTAAGATGAAAATGTCTTGTTACTGACTTTCTTTGGTATATTTTATATTTAATGAACACAATACATACCTTATTTTATAAAAATGATCAAATAATACATTTTTAGACTCTGTATTTTATACAGTTAAATAAGACATATAAAACTTAACTATTTGAATGTATTATTATTAAATATCTTATTCAAAAATATGAGAAATGAAAAGGCAGTGTATTTCTCGTAAAATTATTGTTAAAGGCGCATCGGTGTCAACGTTCAATCACAATGACATGCAAAATTGAAGCCAACCAAAACCAATCGATCTTCGCAACACGACATTTCACTCAATTTAGCCATAACTAGTTATGACTATTCGAAAGGCCAAATATACCGAACCAAATGTGAAGAGTATAAATAAATACACAGGTATATCTCCTAACCGTTACTACGACGTAAACTTGCATTAGAATTTAACGAATTTAGATACGGTCGTTAAACTTTAAACGCTTAATACTTCTGCTATTCTTTTGATTTCATAACGTATACCTAAAAAATAAGAAAATATATATGTTACTAACAATTTTAATCGGAAAAATGATACTGAAATGTAATTATATACAATTAAAGTTAGTATGTTCTTGTATCAGATGTGGAAAATTGAGTTAAGGACTTCATTATCACAGCGCTGGCTATTTAGAAGTAAACTTGCTATATTCTAAAGGCGTAAAGCTAGTTAGAAATAAGTAGTTATCGCATAAGCTACCAAAAGAATGAGCTTTAGATTACGAACCTGGTTTCATTTGGTTTCCCAAACGAGCAATGTCACCACTGGGCTACTGCGTCCATCAATTCCGTTTTACTATTAAATCATGAAATGAAAATACAGTTTGTCTTTAAGTTCAGTTAAAAATTGAAAACCTTTTAAAAGTTTCACAGTTTGATCGATTGTATATTCAAAATTTACACAAGCCACAAAAATAGCACTAGCCCGTTTTGTTCGAGCTTTCCCCATAGTCCCATGAATAGATAAATAACTTGACGTGTGAATTGCTATACTAGTTTGAGTTAGCATGGTAGTTTTAAATGGGTTTTGTTTAATTTGCGTTTATCTTAATCCATAAATTTAAAAAAATGAACATTTGGCCGACTTCTAAAAAGGAGAAGCTGAATTTAAATACCTATTCACAAGTGTAAGTTACTCGATATGCCTTTCAATTTCAACCGAACTCATCATTGTTATATTAAAACAATTTGTTTATACCTAATGCAAGGATGTCGAAAAAATAATTCTTATAAATTCGTAAAACCAACATGTCTGAGAGAATCTAGTAAATTTCGTAAGTTTGAATGTGAATTCCGCTAACTGGCCAGCATGGTGGATTATGGCCTGATCCCCCTCATGCAGTTAAGGGAGGCCCGTCTACTGAAATGAGACGTTAAAAAGGCTGAATATAAAACAAAATTACAAGAAAAAAAATCTGATTGTTTTTAAGGTGATATTGACATCGGCGTACTTTTTAATTGAACAGTAGTGAACGTAAGTTCTTATTTTTATATATTATATCAAGTTGCGAGTATCGTTATATTGTTAAGTCACAAGTTATGGTACCTAAAGTTAAATAATGAAATTATTTGTTATTTTAAGCAGTACGATATTAAGACAACAGTTATGTTGTAGGACAAACCTCTTCACACCATAAACTAACCCATAGATAAATCTTCCGCCACAATATAGCTTATTCGTGACGTCCTTTGCCTATCACTTAATGTTATAGCGTACCGGTTAATAGGCGTTCCTTCACGTTGGCATAAGGCGTTTGCAAATGATATTTCCCTTGCAACGAGCGCAAAATCGCCATAATTATAAAAACATCAATCAGATGCGCGCGCGCAGGCCCGCCGGCGCACTAAATGGTTATTAGCGTAATATACATGTTATGTAATGTAAGTGCATATTATGTCGTACTTCATGGGTTCGATGCGTTGTCATTTTTATTTATCGCCCATTTTGATGTAATTTTGAAAACAAGTGCCTGGAATTATGTCATATAATTTAAATATTAATATTTTTTTGTTTACTTTTGATTTATGTATGCCTCAGACTAATAATATAAGTAGATGGAGTCCGCCAAAAATTAACATAATTATGAATGTACATATACCTATACATCTTTGAGACTTATCTTCATAAAATACGAGTACGAATTATAAATAAGCGCACTCCCATTGACATATCTAATACTAAGCAGAAGTTGAAAAAGCTTCATATATCCATATTATTTCTTAATAATAGATCTAGATTCTAGGGTTTGAATCGTACATAAAGCTAAAATATATTGAATTTTTCAAATCCTTCTCTCTTCTTAAAATTAATTAGTTTTTCTTCTTTGCGAGATAGAAACTATAATATAGAAATAAATATATTGGGACATTATTTTTACAGCGCTGTTTAGTTCCTTGGTAAGCTACGAAGTTTGTATTACGGAAATCAGATAGTTGTTATATTTCACATATATAAATTTTAAGTACATACATTATTATAAAAATACACACCCATGACTTTTGTACCCACGACTAGTACAAACATTCGCGTTCAACAAATGAATGCCCCCAGCGGGACTCGAATCCGCGATCGCTGGCGCAGAAGTAGGATTGCTACCAACTGAGCCTAACGTGTCGTGGAAAGTTAATGGTATAACACTCCTGTAGGTACCTCATAAAAAAGTATCATCGTCACTTCTGTGCCTTATACCTATCTGCTTTTAATACCAAGATATAGTTCTAAATACACTTACTTTTACAGGGTATCAACTTATGCATAATCGAGTCTCAGTGATGCCATCATGAAAATCGGTCAGAAACTTTATAGGCCACACCATCTAGTCATGGTAAGCAAAATAAGCGAAATAAAAATAATTTTAATATTTAATAATCTCAAATATGTTTCTTACACTACAATCATAAACGTCATTAACTTAGAAGGTTAACTTAATATTAAACCTACAATTTAATCTCATTATTTCAATAGTTGATTGGTTAAAGCACTCAGCTATGTCGTAAAGAGGTGTAACTGTTGTCAGCAAATGTCAAAAGTAATTTAAATCGATTCCAGGGTATTGTCCTATTGCTACTCATTTTTCTACAAAATGTGTACTTTTATATTATTTAGAGTATGCTTAAACCAACTTTAAGTAAAGTTTATTTTTTTATATTTCTGAATTTGTGTTTGTATGGGGAATCCAATCTTATGAACTATTACTATACCTACCATTTTTCATATTGTTTTCAACATAATGACAAGATAAACGTTGAGCTATAATTTATGATTTTTTTTATATTACTCTAGGTCCATCTTTGTACTTGTTTTCATCCAAATTCCTTCAGCCGATTCACAAGTAGGAACCTAACAGACATACACACACGAAATTAAACTGAAATTAAAAATAAACATTGAACAAAAAAAATAACAGTTGTTAAGGACTGATTCTTAATTTTGTATCATTCAAAATCCTCACGTTCATATTAGAGCCTCAATTACGACAGCTACCCTCACGGAACCGATTTCACCATGACCCATCCATTCAATGACACTTCATCAAACAAAAGAACAAAGCCTGGCCCATTATATTACACAACATTTTATATTCACGGCAGTTGAGCTACATAATGACACGCAGTCTAATGGCCGGCCAAATCGTTTCTACCACTTACCTCTCGCCTCCTCTGCCAATTTAAAACGTCTATCAAAATATAATTTCGACGTTAATGCTCTAAACTTACGATGTTTGTAGATGTAAAGCAAATACAGTATTCAGTGTCTACGCCCCATCTTGCGATAGAAAGGGACACGATTGCTAATCTTGTAAACACATGAATATCTGATTTTATTTTTAAGTTAATTTAATGCATGTAAGCATAGATACTAACTTATTAACTAGTATTTTATGATTTTCAGTGCTATTACAGACTAGCGACCCAACCTTGATTCGCTCGTGGCCGTCCCTAGATACTTTTTTATCAATTAGTATAAATTCACAGTGATGTGACTTTTCCCGCAGTAAAACTTATCATATATGTTGATCCGAATAAGTAGCTAGCATACCATAAAATTTCATCAAAATCTGTATAATGGTTTTCTGACAGTAATGTCAGACAGTAAAAAAAAAATTAAAATTAAAGACTTAAACGTTGTAACAATATCTTCCTAAAAATAATTTATGCACAGATATGAGTCAGAGTTTTATTATATGACTTATTATTTCATTTTCATTATATTATGTACTTATCTATAATAGACTTACGTATCTAGAAGTAGCTATTATGTTTTTCTTGGTCGTACATACTTTCTCATATAAGTATATACAACCTAATTTCATCTCAGTCCCCTAACCATTTCAGTACAAAACTGTGCCTAATTATAGTGAAATTTACATTATCTATCTAAAAAGTCCCATATTTAGATCATCTAATTCCGGGTCGGTACAAAAATGAATACGTCTATCGTTTTGCTCTTGTATCACTTCAAGTTCGTGCCATGCTTTTATTAAACTTTTTCAATGAAACAAAGCACAATAAAAACTTCTAATTCAATCGGATTTCATTCAATTTTTTACTTTACAGTATACGTATTTGATCTAATCTCGTACAAAAACTATGAAAATTCCACGACACGTTCCGTCCATATGGGGGGTAATGATATGAATTATAATAATTGTGTAAGCGCGAGGAGGGCGGGGCCAAATGACAATCACGCGCAGCGACCTAATGAGCGGGTGCGTGCACTAGATCACAGGTGGCGGGTAGAGATGGGCAGTGTCGATGAAATAATTTTATTACTATTAATATCGAAAATCAAAAGTTGCTCATCGACATGAAGGAAGCAATTGACAGAAAATTAAAACAAATTTCAATGTTCTCAAAAGTAAATTTACATCGATAAAATATCAATTGAGTTCAATTGTTTAAGGTACCTATCTAAGAGTTCGTTGGGAAAAGTTCACTTCTGCTAATTTCTTCGCATAATTTACAATAGAATGCGAATGGGCTTAACGCGTAAAAGATAAATAGCGACTTCTTGTTAAATAACCATCATATTTGTAGTAGGTACAGCCGCCAACATTATTACTAAATAAAAATGAATAAGAAAATATCGTATCGTAATATTGTAATTGCGAATGCTGTACGAATATTACCAAAACTTTACATTTAGATAACTAAGAAATTGAAATATTTTGAGAATAACGAAATTATTGTAGTTTAATTTTATAACTAAATATAATAACCTACTTGGATTAAATTGATAGCTAATCCATTGGGCAGCTTTTAGCAAATGCTGAATCTATTTAAGTATGACTATATATCAGTAGCAACAGCAGACATCATCTTATCTTTTGATAAGAAGCCTAACAGATTAATAAATTTTGAAAATAAAATAGGTATACCTGATTAAAAATAATGAACATTTCATTTTGTAAATTGTATACTTACAAAATTGCAACATTATAACAGAAATAATATTTTCAATTTTTAGTGATAATAATAAAAGCTTTGTCGATATTATTTCAACACCTCCCTTATGTATCTGAAGGATATGTAACATCCGTGTGCTTCGTCACATACTTATTAAATACGTAATCATATTATAGCATACATATTAAGGTGCTCGTATTTTCCTGTTGTAAAGAAATTAAATTTTTATTTATAATGTCTTTACAATATTTTGAATATATTATGAATGTTACTGTATTTTATTCAAAATATGATATTAGTGGATGCTTATGGGTAAAGATAAGAAAGCTACTAGTTATCATAACCTAATATAAAAAATCGTATTGTTCCGTTTATTTACTTAAGAAATTTACCTTTACCTAATAAATAGTATATGAAATCGAAATACTAGTAGAAACATGGAAAAGTTTTTATGTTTGTTATACTTTCAGACTTTAAAACTTCTACACTTATTTGAATAAGATGATGCACTATGACCTACAGTAAGTACCACATAGGCTACATTAGTCAACTAGCTTACCTCCTATAACAAACAATAATTGTATGCACATTTAATTAAATGTAAGATGGGCTTTTATATTTATACCTTAAATAAAACTTAGAGCAATTATCAAAATTTATTACCAAAAAACTAATCCCCGTCCCTAATTTGGAAACAGCGACAACACGGCCAATTAAGGAAGACAGTGTGCACCGTCAAAGTAATTTATGTTCTATATGTTTGGCTTGAACACTTATAATTATCGGCGAGAATCGAACCGCCAGTTATGACCAATAATAAGAAGGGAATAGTGTGTAAGTATAGAGTGCGCGCTATAATATTGTTTTATGAGATCCTTAAAAATAATGAATGTCATTCAACGCAGGACATCTACGGTCTGTAATGACGGCCGTATAGATTTATTTTGCTATGTAATTATTGTTATAATTAGATAATAAATTCGAGAATTTCTAGATTTTTAAGGTTTTTTTTAAATAAGACTGTATTTGTGGCTCACGTACTGATTTTTACAACATTTTAAGAAGTCATCCGTGGGTATATATATGAAATATTATTTCCTTTTCTTCTTTTGAATTAACGGGCCATCTAATGCAAAAATAGATTTTTAAATCGCACTTACAGTTAATGAGATTTGCACCCGAGATTAACAAACAAACTTTACCTATTTTTTTTAAGTGGTAGTGCCATGCTTGTTACCTTCGGGTAGCAGCCGAATGGGCCGGCACGCCTCGTATACCACTCTCTCACAAAAGACCGGCGTGTAGTGGCAGCTATGCTGTCGCGTTTCGTCCGGTAAGTGAGAGTCCGGAAGGCCCACTTCCAATCCCTTCCCCTCCCTCCCTCTTCCCTACCTCCTCAGTCTTCCCAACCTACCTCCTCTCCCCTCCATCTTCCCTCCCGCCCTACTTTTCCTGACAGGCCGGCAACTCATCTGCAAGCCTGGCTTGTATGGCAGATGTCCATGAGCGGAGGTGATCACTTCCCATCAGGTGAGTCTCCTGCCCGTTTGCCCCCTTTTTACCATAAAAAAACCTATTTATAATATTACAGTATAAATCGAATTAGGTTAAATACGTTTTATAACATGATACCTACTTATTAGCCGGCATCTACCATCTTTGCCATTACGTACTATACAAAATTGGCTTAAATATACCTACTATTAGTATTTTACGTAAATCGAAACACCTCAATCTGACGTTATATGTAGCTTTTAAAAAGTAACTGACTATTGAATAACATTCTTTGAAAGCTGTTTTATTATTTGTATATTTTACTTTCTACAAGTCCTTTCTTTCAATACACTTCCTTTTAATGAAGTACTAAGTAAATAAAAACTCAAGTTGCATTGTGACCCGAATACTTAATAGGCATAATCGAATATCACTCCGCATTGCCTGACAAACTCCTCAAACTTTTGTAATTCATTCGCCAACTTACAGGGACAGCCGCTAGCTCTCAATCTATGTGCATAGACTTAAAAATATTTAGAGTTGTAAGAAACACTACATTTATTGTCATGAGATATTAATATTAAAATTGTACAAGTTGTTCGTTCTTTAGTATTACTAATATGCAATAACTAAACAAATGTATAGGCGCATCTGATATAAGATTTTGTTTATTATTTATAGGTACTTGTATATTATATCTTTTCAAGAACTAGAACGTTTAAAATTCATTTTATAAATAAATGAATTGAATTGAATCTACTATTACCCAAAACCTTAAAACAAAAACTTCTATATTACTAGTCTAAGAGGCTGCCGCTACAGCTACACTACTACTGCTACTGGTTCTTAAGTAATTCATAATAATATTATATTATATACAAATTAAACTATCTATTGCTCTCACAATCAGATCGCATCATAAACAGTTTTTTCAGTTCTGAGTTCATAAAAAGCGGAGTTTCATATTTTCTTACGTTTATGTGTATGCATGTACTCTATTCGAACTGTAAATCTTGATCCTACTTTGATACAGAGTTTAAAAATCGTCTCATTTAAAAAAAGCTTAAATGTTAGTGTAAAGTCAGTGTACTACATTTTACAAAATACATGGTAAATAGTAAATTCTTTTAGTTTAAATAAGGTTAGATTTATATATCTAATACTTTCTAAGTACGTCACCTAAGTGTGGAACAAAGTTATGTCGATACTTTGATTACCGCCTCACGTGTGCCGTGTCGTGCCAGGCACTCAATGTCTAATTAACACTTGAAATTTAATATTATTTAATTATTCTCATAGAAACTAGCCCTTATTATATGATCGTTTGCAATAAAGTTATTTTTTTTCATTCTCAAAAATGAAACATAGATTCGGTTAACCTTTTGATCTCTATCAAAGCTTTAATCGTACCAAAATACATCAAAATGCGTCCATTGGTGTGCCCATGATATATTTATTATATATTATAGCGTTAAGACTATTTCAATTGGGTTGTGCCAAAAATATTCAATATACAGATTTGACTAAGTTAGTATTTTATTAACTATTTAGATATATTAACGACCTATGAGATAATAACGTATTATACAAACGATGAGAACAATCAAATACATAAAAAAATAAAACAGTCAAGTTGTAATCATCGTGCCTGGCACTACTCTGGCCAATTAACACTTTTAATTTAGCACCCCATCAAAAGATATGATAAAGATTGCTCGAAATGTTGTAATTGAAAAGTTTTCGTGGAAGCCTCGAGTCATGGTGACAAGAGTGACAGCGTCACGCGATCAGGTGGCAAAATGTTTAAAAAATATTTTATATTTCTCCCTAATAAATAATCACCCTATAAACTCTAAGTTGATGGTTTATTTATCTTTTTAATTTAAAGTATATGGCTCTTAATAAATTTTGTTTCTATTTCTTAAAAGTTCCAGCACAGAGAAAAATATCTTAATGTTGCAATAGATTAAATTTTATTATAATCGTATTGTTATATTTTTAGGGGTATTATGAAATTAAGGTTAGAATATATAATACAGTAAGAAATATTATATATATAATTTATATTGATATTTAAAACACAATTTTGTAGATTTTATAAAAAAAGAAAGAAACGAAGGATTAACGATTTTCCAAAGAGTCTAATTTTCGTACCACTCGACAATTTCGATACAAAAACAATATAAAACCGTAACAGGGCTAATTGAAAATCGCGGCGTATTGCTTCCTTATTTCATTTAAAAACAACCATTATTTCCCGGGGGAGAGGTCGCGAATTTCATAATTTAATATTTACCGGTCGCAGAATATCAGATAATTAGATAGCGACGTGATTTGGTACGCGAAGGCGAAATTAATATCAATGTTCCTTGTTTTATGCTTAGTGATGTCCTTAATTTTTTTTTACTTCTTAAGAAATTGTTCAAATTTTTTTTTCATATGATAATAGCGAGATTTTCAGCCCTAGCTTAGCTTAAAATCTAACATGGTAATTAATTATATTTTTATTATAATAATTAGTCTACAAATCCATATTTTTATATTGTGGTACCATTTTGACAATAACTCAAGCAAACTAACACATTTCGGAATTAACTAGAAATCTTTAAAATGGCAATATGTTATTTTTTACATCATTAACTATCAATATATTATTTTTTTAAATAATTCGGAAAATATCAAAAGCGAAGTATTTAAATGAACCAATTGCCCACATAAAAAATATAAGGTAATATAAAATAAATATCGATATAATATTATATCTTTATCGATACCGGTCCCTTCTCTTTAAGACTAAGTAGCAAAATGAAGACAAATGCTAAAGCGTCGCTTGGGGCCCGGATTCGATTCGGGACGTGACAAACAATGTATGACATACATAATTTTGTAGCTTCCCTTCGTTATTTAGTCATGAGTTAGGGTGGGACCGATATATGATAGATAAGTAGTAGTGCATTAAAGTTCTGTTACTGATATTGCTTTATCGAAGTCAATATACATTAAAAGATGTGCAGGTATTTTATGGATATTGTAAAAAGAATATACCTACCTGTTTTACCGCATTTTAAATAGAACTAGCAATTCACTCTGCTTCGCTTCGGTGCATCCCTCATTCCTTAGTATGTAGGTTTCTTTTTATAATACTAAGCAATAACCTTATTCTTTTAAAATAAAAGCCGAAGTTACTCCTTATAATATTAACATTTTGCAGTGAAAGTCCCCTTTAAGTCAATCATCTGTTTCATAGATTAGCGGGCACAAACAGACTGACTGTAAAAAAATGTTAAAAAAACTATTATAATATAAGATTACGTTTATTAAAACTGTGTTGCAGTCAAATTAAATTAAATCAAATCACAATATTTTATTCAGCATAAAAATTATTACAATTTCTTACTGAACGTCACGAGTCTACTACCAGTTCGGAAAAGAAGCCTTTGACCTGAGAAGAACTTGCGAAATAAATTCAGCGATGCTATTATGCTATTTAAATTGTATTTAGGTACCTGTGTAGATAAGCTATTACTTTAGTGTTTCTAAAATGCTAAATTATTGAAACTTTAAAAGTAATTTATAACAATTTTTTAAGAATTTTAACTAGCAAGTCGATTTCACTGCCTGTATATATTCGATATCTATTGCTTTTGCAATAGACAAATATCTAAAACCTATCCTTTTTTATATCAGAATAAATTCAATTACGAAAATTTATTTAAATAAAGTGCAAGCATCATCATAATACAATATGTATCTGAAAAGGTAAATTAGCAAAAGTATCCCTTAATTTTTACTTATTATCACTCAACACAAAACAACTTATTATATAAAAAAATCAAAATTACTATTCCAAATCAAAAGGCCATGATTGCTAATTTTCGCGAGAAGCGGTTACAGTGTCAGCATTTTTTTAATTGAAATCATAGCATTTTTTAATTGAAATCATTAATAAAAATAAATAACTCTTCGCTATTTACAAAGAATATCAAAAAATCAGACAGTAAATAAACGACAGAGGTATTCTACCCCGACCTGCCCCAAAGTACCATTAACAGTTAACAGTTAACAATCAGCTTACATCAAAGGAGAGTTAGCATCATCCAGAACCAAATCACCGAGGAGCAATTACAACGTTAAAGGACGACGCCGCGAGGCACACATGGGAACGAATTTGAATTTCGGTACCAATTTAGTTTGAGGTGCAACGCGACAGATACCAAACGGGGAAAGAGTGATCGAATTTTGTTGTGTAGGGAAAATTTTTAGATGCAACTTTGTTATTATATTATTTATTTAAATCTTAAATTATTGTGAAGAATGAAAAATGAGTTACGATGTAATTGCATGCAGGTGTCGAAGTATCAATTTGAAAATTCGTAGTTTGGAAAAGCTCGAATTTAAATTATGTTAGCGTGTGGGTACATTAATATATATTATTATAACTATTATCTATAATCACAAGTGAATAAAAAATATATCTGTCTAACTATCACGGTTCATGAGATACAGCCTAGTGATAGACGAAATGATAGACGAACAATTTTACTCTTTGGGTACGGAACCATAAAAACTAACAAACAACACATAACATTTAATAAGAAAAATACTTAGTAACAGTAAAGAGACACAATTTTGATAAATTTGATATATTTTGATGATGAATGGAAAAACACACTTATTTTGTAATAATCATAAAATAGGTACCTATATTATAAGACATCAATCGATTTTTCATATTTAATTATTGTTGTCATTATTTTTTCCAGTTTTCTTGTAATTTCTTCACTATACTGTAGCAGTCACAATATTAATATCGGGTCGCGTCGCGAACCTCCCGAGGGGTTTCTAAATCATCCGTCCCTGTCGCTCCCTCGCGTCCGGCGCTACGACGTAGTATGGATAAGACTTTTGAAAATTTTATAAATAATATTAAATCTTAAGAATGAAAAAAATACTTTTTAGTATTGAAATAACACAAAAATAAATATAAACCATGTAGTATTTAGCTAAAAAAATAGATAAGGATCTACTTACTTAGTAATACTTTAAATCTTTTTTACTGTGATGTGTTATCTTCTTTATGCTTAATTTTAAACATTTTAAGTCCTTAAAACTATACAACATTATAAATAACATATAATTAAATTGCATTTTTTTATTTCTATCATTGTCTATGTAGTTTACTCTGCTAGTAACTTGGAGTTGTTCTTGGGATTCAATCACACAAAAAAATCTTTAATTTTATAACCATAATCTGAGCCTTTTCTGGTACACATTAATGAAAAACAATCAGGCCTATAGATTTGTGCTTTAACATAGTAATTTAACTTCATATCTAGATTTGTTATCTGTCAAAAAATATAATTTTATAACCATTAAAAACTGAACATTAACAACTGTCTTAAAATTATTACCCGTTAGAAAAATTACGCGAGCCCTCACAAAGCTCAGTTTTTTGTTAGTATAATTATAGAAGTATAGGTGATATCTTAAAATAAAGTCATGTCTACATTATGCAAGCAAGATATAGCGCCTCCGGTAACATTCGCTTTACGGTGTAATTTTTCTTATGTTATTTATTTATTTATTACGGAGTGAGTGATCTATATCATGTCATATCTTACACTCTTGTAAATGGGTTGGTATTTATTCACGACCGGCTTTTGTTTCTGAGGAACTGTCTTTTGGTTAAGCTTCTTATTTTTGTTTTGGTAATTTTGGTTTATTACAACTCTTTTATATATGAATATTGCAACAACTTAAGCGATAATATTATGAACTTGCCTCGCATGGCACTCGAATTCATAACCACCAGCATTAATCAGGGACCTTACGACTTCCTCCAAAAAGGATTTGAACCCGCGGCCTTCTATACTTTAAAACAGTTCCATCCATATATGTATCCCGCCACAAGTCTTTATGTTTTTAAAATAATTTAAATTTTATGGCTTATTGACTTAAACGACAAGTAATGGTGATTAGTGAAGTAATTTGACTTTGAATATGTGTTTTTAATAGGTTTTTTATTACTAGTCAATTGTCCCTCATAATTTCTGTAAAGAGATGTTTGTTTGCAAACATTTGACGACACGTTTGGCTCAGTAGTGACCCTACCTTCTGCGCCAGCGGTCGCGGGTTCAAGTCCCGCCGGGGGCATTCATTTGTTGATCACGAATGTTGGTTCTCCAGTCATGGGTGTTGTTATTTATATTATGTATGTATTTAAAAATTCATATGTGTAGTATATCAACTATCTGATATTCGTAACACAAGCGTCGTAGCTTGCCACGGAACTAGATGGCGCTGTTTTAAAAAAGTGTCCCAACATATTTATTTATTATTTATTATCTTTCTATTAAATCTGTTACTAATGAATACACCATAATAGTATGTATTTTTAAGACGGATTTTTCACTTATTATACTACAAATATTATGTAAATTCATTTAAACTACAATTATTATATGAATAAGATAGTTCAATAATAATAATTATTAATAAAAATAATGTTTACACGCCTACATATTAATTGATATTTATTTATAGTCTCTATCCGTCAAATATTCTAATTATCATATCATTCAATAGCTCAGTTCAAACTCTGTTCCATAAAATCAACAACCGATGGGTAATTCTCTATGGGCTTACTCAGAGATGGATTCCTATTGATGCTTCACATTAAACAAACTTGAATCTTTTAAAGGGTCTCTACGTGTTGGGCTTGTGTACCTTTGCAAACCTTCTAAAGGACTACGCCTGTTCAGTGTTCGAGCCCTTGGATTCCAAAAAGATACAAAAAATTGCCAAATTTAGCTTTACAGCTTGCAATGTTGCAATATTCTTAATATATAGAGTTTATATTCTCTTTACTTATTTTTATTTTTGTAACGCTAAGCTCTAATCTCTACCTGAGTGAACTTTAGAAAAAATATTAAATAAACGTACATAATTACAAAACAGTTATTTACAAACAAGTTATTTATGTGGAAGAAATAATATATTTCTTTCATAGTAGAGTTCTTAAGAGTCATGTCATACATAAATCGACTATTTTAATATTTTAGTGTACAAGAGGAAATTATCCAAAGAATAGGGTATTAAGTAAGTTATGTAAATAAGTACTTATAACTTTTAATTGCGGGCGTCTCCTAACCTGACAACAGTGTTGTAAATAAGCTGCCACAGCACTTTTGTTTGTAATACATTAGAGGCATTCATCTTTTTCAAAAATGCTTTTTGTAGAAATACGTTTAGTAATAAATAAATTTGCCCAGAAAGTTAACTTAAAACTTAAAGCCTAGATAGTTACTTATTGAAGAATACCTCACTTATAAAAATTTTAAAATCTATTCATTATATTTAATGTAGATCCATGTTATCTTCAGTTTGTTCATTCGAGATGTATTCCTAAGAAGGACTGCACCAATTTTAATAAAGCTTTTGCATTAAAGTAAGGATTTTTTACTATCTGCAATTAATAATTTCTTTATTTTTAAATTAATTAATATAAAAGTACACTAAAATTTGAAAATATTGCTATTAACAAAATGAAACACCTCGTTAAACAATTAACTTATCCATTTGAATGTTCTTACGTACATCTTTGTTATATTCTCTTGTGGAAACACCTATAATCCAACCATTTTTAAACACACATTAACTTTATAAGTATCTTTATTATAATTTTATGATAATTGTAAAATGGAGAAGTGAGTTATTGTTTTTTAATGGAAGAACGCAGCTTGAAACTGTATCACCCGTCGATTCGGACGGATACATCTGCTTGAGATCAGTGAGGCCAAGATTATCGATATTTTATTTTATCGACTTCTTACGAGTGGTTAATAAATAGGTATCTGAAAAAAGTTATCACTTTAAATCTTTTATACTAATTCCAAGTACTGAATAACCAATAACGTGAGCCTTTTTGATATGGATTTTTTTCTATATCACGTATATATATATACATAATAATTATTATTTTTAATAAATATAGAGTATTACTGTGTTTTACTGAATGATAATTTCAGGGCAATTTTAACTTAATCTCGTAAAATTGGCAATACGCAATTATTTTTTTATATTCGTCGAATCTAAACTGATAAACAATATCTATAATTTTTATTTGTGATCTTAAAATAATTGCTCCTTAATATTGAAAAATATTTTTGGTGTGTCGTTAGTCGTGGTTAATTCACAAAATTTGTATGGATTTTAACATTTAAAATTTATAACACTTTTTTAAATAATAGACTCTACATAAATATGTAACTACTTTGATATCTGAAAATAATATATTAAAAATGTTTTTAAGAATTTAATGGAATGTTCCACTTATCACAATCAGAATAAAAATGAAAAAAAATCTTTATTTATAATAAAAAAAAGAAAAAAAATGACATCACTAGGGTTGATAATATTTTTTATCGCACGCTTTACCCTTTTTCTTGATTTGTCCAGTCCAGATGTTAGACAGGTGAGTTACATGCCAATTCACGATCAATTCGTTATTACGAGTAACGTTGAACGGATTCGGCGTTTTACTCATTTTATGCTTCATCATTTTGTGGTATTGATATTGAATTATATGCACCGTACTTAATAGTAGTAGCCTTTATAGACGAAGTATGCATGTTTTTTAATGTGTTGTGTGAGTATATACATTGTACAACTGCAAATGCCGAGGTTCTGGGTTCAAGTCCGGAGTCGGGTCAAGTTTTATTACGTTTTTCTGTTGAGAAATTCTCAGGAACAGATAGGTGTTCGGATGTGTTTCTGTGCCTTTGGTGTCTTTTTTTAATTTTTTAATAATTTTGCGAGTACTGTTTTATTTAATATACTTTATTTCAAGACATTCCTGGTCTGGATTTCAATGTGATATTAATGTATCATCCCGTTACAATATCCCATATGCCCGTACTAAAACACCCATAGAATAAATTTATAACACACTAGTGGACCCAGGAGGCAGATGCTGTCCTGCCATAAATCTAAAGAAATTAATTGCTGTCACTACATCTAATAGAGCTATAATAAAAAATAGACTGACGTCATCTGGGTAGTTTGTGCGAATTCCATAAAATTCATATTTCCTTCACTGGTTTTTAAGTTATATATTTTCTTGAAATAAGTCGCTATTAATTAAAAAATACATTTACAAATCTGTATAGATAGCGACAACTGTGAAAATTCAGACCATGTCGACAAGCGAGCGTGACCGCTATCTGTGAAGTTAGTTACACGGCTGCAAGTGGCACCTATCAGAGTGTAAGTCAATGTCACCACGAAGATACAACACTGTAGTAGCGAACAGGGATTATTAGAAGTGACATAACATGCAATATCATCAATAACCTTTAAATTTTAATAATATTTTTTCATATTTAAATAATATATAATACCTACTTAATTTTAGACGAACCTTTTGTTTACTGTTCATACCAGAGCTCATACTGATGTGAATTTTGTAGGTATATTTTCTACGATAATTAACGTTTTTGGACACACTTTATAGTGGTAGGTACCTATAATATGGTCTGAAATCTCTATGTCTTAGTAGTAGAGCACCTGCACAATAATAGATATTATATGGGCAAAAAAACTGAAAGTGGCCACCAAAAATAATTGTGCTGAAATGTAATTAGAACCTAAGTAAATCCAGAACGGATGACTGATTATAAGAGTTGTGGTTAATTAAAGAAATAACCGTCCTTTTGAAAAAAACGATTACTGAATGAATGAAAATCACTCTTATTGAGAGCTTTATTGAACTCTCGATTTGGATTGTACTTCTATCACAACCACTGTTCTAAGGACACTATAGCGCGACAGTGATAACGTGAGAGAGAGAATTAATACTGTCTGATTGAAGTTAAACTTACACGACATGTTTTAATTACCTACTTATTTTTCGTTTACACTCTTTTATATTAAACAAATATATTTTACAACAACTTCATCTTATTTTAATATAACAAATAGGTAGGCTTTTTAATGTGTATTATAAAATATTCATAGGCAAAACAATTTAGTAGCTTTAACTCAAATACTTAATTAGTGCTTAGTTTTTTTGTTCAATAAACTAATTAGACAATATTCGACCACCGGACCAAAACTAGAAGACAAAAAATATACTCAAAATATTTAATATTGTTACTCTCCTACACATTTAAAAGTAAAACTACCAATGGAAAAAAATCAGTAAAACAAAAAATAATATAATCATCTATACCTGTACATGCTATTCTAATGAATCCAGTATTAAGATAAACAAACACATGGTAGTCAAAGCACGTTGCGAATTGAAAATTAGTATTACGAGTATTTAATAGGTAACTAGTAAACATGAATACATCAAGAATTTTACTACGATATCTACTATGTAATTAGAAGCAATTAGGATAATCAAAAAAGGTACAGCATTGAAATATTTACGTTTAACTATTCAACGCCTATCTCCATGATAAGGTTCACCTACAAATATCCACAATATCGTGACAGATGGATCGGTGTCAAGTCGGTCGCTATCGTCGCTAAGTGCTTCGTGGCGCGAATGCAAATGAGGCGCAGGTTCGAATCGGTATGTGACATCTGAGAGCTCAACATTTCACAGATAAATCAGAAGTTGTAAAAATAAAAGCATTGGAAATGTTCTTAAGCCCTAAAAATAATTTTCGATAAATATAAACTTACGTTCTATTATAATATGAACTTCAAATAAGTGATTCAAATAAAATTTGATTAACTTTTAGTTTTTAAATAAGTGCTGTTGATCGAGAACCGTTTTATGAGGTAGGTAGGTAGAGAAATTAAAAATGTAGAATATTCAAATTAAACCAATTTTGTTTTGTCTTTTATTGAACAATTCGAGTTTATATCAAAGAAAGTTTAAAATTTGATTGTAAAAATAATGATTTTAACACGAACTCTAGGTATATAATATTTTTATGGTAAAAAGGGGGCAAACTGCTTGCAGATACGTTGCCGGCCTTTCAGGGAGGGAGGGGGGGGGGGGAGGAGAGGTAAGGAAGGGGAGAGAAGAGGGAGGGGGGAATAAAGACGGAGGATGAATTGAAGAGGGAGGAAAGTGGGCCTCCCGGACTCTCACTCACCGGACGAAACGCGACAGCATAGCCGGTCTTCTGTGAGAAAGTGATACTATACGGGGCGTGCCGGCCCATTTGGCTGCTACCCGAAGGTAACTTGCATGGCACTACCACAAACATATTATACACAACATAATATACAATATTTTCTTATAGTACTCGTAGATACTAACCTTGATAAAATCCTGACTTTTAGACACAAGAGCTTAGCCTGGCGGTAAAAATTCATTAACTTTTGTTGCATCAGAGCATCGAACCCATGATAGCTGTCAGTCACCCTTACATCTGAGTTGAGACAGTGTTAGCGAAATTATGTATCCAAAATTCCATCAGAATTTATGGTTGTAATATAATTGCCGGTGTTCTCTTGTCATGTTACAATGGGGACTTATTAAAGCCCTTCGAGTTAATTAGATTCTGGTTTTCGGTAAATAACTGGTCCTCTGCAAGTTAACTGCTTTGTCTCAGTTTGAATAGCTCCTTCGGTGTACGCTTTCCGCGTAATAAAAATACCTACATGTTTTAGTTTGTACACTTTTCATAACTGTTAGTTATTTATTTTGAACTTTATTACTACATATAAAATATAAAGGACTTATTTATAATCGTAAAAATATTATAGAAAAAACAAAAATATATATTATAGATTTCTAATAATCATATAAATTTATGAATAGATACGCGACAATTGTGTAAATAATAAATACTATTATTTTCACGCGTCTCTGCTAGTATTGATAAAAACAGCGAATTGTTATGCAATATAACGAACGGAAGAAAAAATTAAATGGGTTTCACAGATAATTCTATACAGGTCTATACCACAATTAGATTTAAATTTTAAAAAGATTATTAATTATTATGAAAGAAATAATTTAAGGTTGTTATTAACATTAAAATCATCAGAACGATTTGCTTACTACTCGTACAACTATTTCTCTTTCTAACGACAAACGAAGCCACACATTCCAATAAGAAATACCTTAAAATAATAAAAAAACAATAAATTATAAAGCTAAACTGAGGTTACTCCCATATTGAGACTTTAGAATTTAGACAAAAGAGTTTGATGTTTTTCATGTAAGGCGTTGTTTATAATAAAGTGAACGAAGTCAGTTCAGGCATAAAGTTACTTGAAAATATAAATAACAACCATATTTTTTTTGAGTTATGCCATTATTACTTTAAAACTTATTTCACTTGTCATATTATGTTTTGTTAAGTCGAAATAACATTTCTTTTTATTTTAGTTACTTTTAAGACCAAGGACCGATGGTAGGTAATATTTTAACTACCTATAATCAATTAAATATTTTTTCTTCTATCTTATTAAAATAGTAATTATTATCTATACATAGGCCGAACCTTTTATTTTTAGAATATATCTTGTCTATGACAGAAAAAAAACTAAAAACTATAGATTCGACCACTGTATCGATTATTGTTATAATAATAAATATAACTTAACATTAAATTTCTATCATTTTTTTTTCGTTTAACACAGCCAAAGCAAGTAGTCTGCACTCATCTTATTCATTATAATTACGAGAATACAGAATGAATACGGAACTTCAATTCTAACTGATAATGCCTCTGATAACATCAACAATGGACGCTCTCATATAATAACAAATTGTACGTAAACCACGATCTCATAATTTATTTGTGAAATCTCAAGACATTGTAAATGTTAAATGAAAAAAACGTTTTTGTTTTATTGTGAACATCATTTGACGCATTGGATATGATGATAAAAATACCGTTTACTTCGGTAGTCGTGTATTCTATTCTATTTAAGATAATATGATGAAATAAGAAAGAGATAGAGGGAGAGAGAGCGAAAGAGAGAGAAAGAGAGGGAGACAGTTTCGTGGTAGCGTACTTGTTTATAAAACTAAGAAAAGTATGTTCAACCTCCATTGCGCTTTCTCTTCAACTCCATCACGAGTAAGACCACATCACGAGAAAACCACAAGACCGATTTTGTGGAAATTTGGTATTATACTAGCTGGTTATGCCCGGAATCCGTATATACAAATATCAATAAATAGTACGTCTTCAGCCCTTTTACTTTTTACGTACCTACCACTGCTACTGCTAGGCACGGCTTCCTTCAGTACGAGGGGGATCTGGCCATAGTCCACCTCGCTGGTCTTTTTTTTTTTTTTTATGGTAAAAAGGGGGCAAACGGGCAGGAGGCTCACCTGATGGGAAGTGATCACCTCCGCCCATGGACATCTGCAAGCTTGCAGATGCGTTGCCGGCCTTTCAGGAAAGGGAGGGATGGAGGAGGGAGGGAATTGGGAGGGAGGGGGGAACGAAGGCGGAGGATGAAGGGAAAAGGGAGGGGGGAACGAAGGCGGAGGATGAAGGGAAGAGGGAGGGGGGAAGGAGAGTGGGCCGGTCTTCTGTAAGAGAGTGGTACTAATGAACTATACGGGGCGTGCCGGCCCATTCGGTTGCTACCCGAAGGTAACAAGCATGGCACTACCACTTATATACACATATCCTTCGAAAACTTGATGATGTTTTCCTTCACCATAAGACAAGTGATAATCATGACAGAAATGATTCGCACACGAAATTATTAGAGGCGCCAGACCCGGATTTGAACCCGCATCACTCGAGCCAAGCGAGCGCGTTACCGCTGGGCTACCATTGCTTTCAATATATAGGATGCTTTTTATAAAATATATTTCTATCACGGAATATCATCTTTTCTGTGATTTCTATAATACTGAGAAATGTAGGTAGATACCTACTAAGCGTTATAATGTACGTAGAGTCAAACTCTATACAAGCGCACTCAATATACTCACGCTATATCGCAAGTGACATCTGTCTCATTGTATGTAAATGATCGCATTATTATGCTCTTAGTAATAATGACAGACTGGATAGGTCAGGAAAATGCTGTGAATTCAACCTTTTTTTATTATAAAACAGTTTGTATGCAAATTAATCGAATGCAAGTGTTTTCATTCGAATGACGTAAATTGAACGATGCGAAATGTTGGCTTGGGAATATTATTGATAAAGTCACAAACAAAAATAATATATTTTAATTTGACTATTATATTAACATAGCGTGCCTTTCTTCTAGTTTCAATTGACATAAAAATATCAATTGAAATGTTTTTGTTAGAAATACAGCTTTTATTTGCCTATATTTAGAAGAATCAACAAAATAAGTTAACTGGTGTCAAAAATACAATTATCCTAACATTTTTAGTTATAATTTTATTATGATTTACGGGACTTTCACTCGCAAGTAGCTAATTTTATAAGGCGTAACTTAGGCTACTTTTTAACCGACTTCACAAAAGGAGGAGGTAGAAATTTTATTTATTTTAACTAGCGGAATTCGTAGCGGCTTCCTATGGCGCTTCCTAGGGACGAACTCGAGCGAAGCGAGGGTGAGTCGTTAGTATTAATTAAAATATTTTAAAAGTCATTAATTAAAATAAACGCCGATAGATTGTTACTAACAACTGTATTCATTTTCGGTTTAAATTTTCCGTGTGAATCGATAATTTAGTATAATCACCTGATATGGTGTTGAAAATTGTTTTTACCGCAGTTAAATTACCTAATTAAGCAATTTACATGAAAGGTTGCAAATTATAATTAGTACTGATAATTGGCCAATATATTTACATAGTAGTACACGAGTAGCACGCGACCTATAATGACATTATTGACACTCATTTTTATGCGAAAATGGCAATTATTTTTCTACAGTACCAAATTTACGTTTTTTAACAGTAATCATGATTTTGAATTTATAATTAAAGTTTTAAGGTTTCTTGTTTGATAAATAAATAAGTATGTTGGAACATTAACGCTTCTAATTGAAACTAGCTCCATAGTAACATAGTATAGAGAATAGACAAAGTAAGGCAACTTCATACAAACGCACCGCGCGCGGCTTGTATGTGTGCGTCATAGTATCTTTACGTTGCCGCACGCACACTTAAACAATATCTCGAACCGTTTATCAGTGCGCCAGTCAAGGCTGACGCCGCACAAGTTTCGCGCGTCACTGTTTTTCACTATATGAAAAATGTGTGATATTCGTAGAAGAACTTATTGCTGTGTGTTTGGGTGTCTAAATTCTTCATCGATTCCAGAGTTGTCTTTATTCAGATTACCTACTGAACAGGAAAGGTAAACAAATCACTTATTCTAGCATATAATTTATACTTGATGATGAAATCCTTATGTAGGTACTTTTATTTTTGTTGTATTAGTTTATTATTTGAATAAGATGTGATATGATTTTATTAATATATTATACTTTTAATTTTTGTTACTAATAGCATATTTATGTTTTTGTAAACGCAAGAAATTAAAGGATTTATTTTCTAACAACCAAACATTTTTAATACTATTTTCTACTGATATATCAGTCAAGCAAGTAACTACAGGCCTAATAAAAATAATCATAAACATGTAGAAACAAAATGTTTTACATTCTTAAATATATATAAATAATAATTAAAATATTTATTAATAACACACTTCCCGGCCCAATGTCAATTTCTGAGCACTGAATTAAAATTTAGCTACAGTGACAACCCTGTGACAGGCAACTATGGTAACTATGACAGGTAATTATATCGCGGATTGGGCTGAAGTTGCCGTACTTTGTCATTCTTTATACTATGATAGTAAGCTACGAGGCTTGTGTTATGGATACCAGATAGTCGATACACTATACATTATAATTTTAAATACAAGTAATATGACAAGAGTGCATGAATTTGTGCTTATCATAAAAATGTACCTATGCCCCAGCGGGACCGAATCTGCAACCGCTGGTAGTAAGTATAAGTAGAATCAATGAAACGTATGAATTTTACATTGTTTTGATTTGAACCTACATGAGATTATTTGAGTATGAAAACCCAAACCAATTAATTTTTAGCCAAAGGAAATACCACAACAATTTTTTTCTAAATATATGTATAAACATAGCGTTTAAAGCTGAAAATTCAAATTTCTCAAAAGTCTATTTCAAGTGCAGCAACATTGTCCACGCTAATGGCGACAGGGTTTTGGCGCCAAGTGCGTGCTTTCCGCTGTAAACACTAATCGCGAGACGTTCGAATTTCAAAAACAATCGCCCCGACGTGACGCAGTTTCCGGTGACGAGGCCATATTTGAAGTGTTTTTCTAATTTAGTAACAGCATGTTTGCAAATGTCTTTATTTCTAACGGCCCTTTTAATTACATGTCTCTACGAATCTTATAAAATAACTTTTAATTAAACATTACATTTGCACGTTAAATACTATGTGGTGTTTTAGAATGTAATAGGTAGGTATAAATCAAAAAAATATTGATTAAATTAAAAGTTTTGATGCGTAATTAACATGAAAGTATGACATAATATAATGATTTCTTAAAAAACACTGCTTGCGACACAAATTATTATAATAAGAATCTTATTCATTTTAACTTAAAACCTAAATGACTCGTGGCCAGAATTCAAATATGCAGGATTGTAAAAAAGTTAATAATTGAGGAGAGAATATTAAATAGATTCCCTGAACCGTTGTATAGGCGGGACATTGCTTATGAGTTAGTTTTTTATTTTCGTCTGGACCCTAAATTAAATTGAGGACCTAACTCCAATCGTCCTTTGTCCTTAAAAAAAGTAAACCGGCAATTAGTGTTGCCAGGAAAATAAATGATCAAAAAGTAATAAAGTGAATTAAAAAAGGTCTATTATATTTTGACATTTTTTGTTAACGAGTTCAACATTTAAATTAATTTTAATAACAAATAAATAAATGACATTAACTTCAACGATTGGGTATTTGTTTTAACGAAGAAAAACCTTTTTAACATACCAGTCAGCACCGTTATCATTTTAAGAAATTTTTTGCACATGAAAATCTTAGAAATGCAGATCCGGAATTTAAACCCCTTCATTCAGTTTTCCAAACGTGGGTGTTACCACTGTACTATCACTACCTTAAAATACATAAATAATATAAATTACAAAAATATTTTTTCTTATTACAAATTGAATATAGATTCTTTGTAAATCTGAAAAGCATCATCAATAAAACAACATAAAATGTCTCTGTATTAATATTAATAGCTACTTTCTATCATCGTGACATCTACGCGAAGGCCCTAATTTGGAGTCCCAAATGGGCGGAGAACTGAACAACTTTAGTAATATATTGGCTATAAAAAAATAATTGAATTTGAACTTTAATTTGTTGCATTAGGACTGATATTAATAATGATGTATGGCAAATGAATATTTGTAAAATATATATTTTACGTGATCCATACCTATGTCTTGTCGGTGGGCGGACGTTACAACTTATGACGCTTGCTTTTAATAACAAATTATAAATTTTATAACCGTTTCTGCCAAAGGTACAATATATTTTTATGTTTTTTAATATTATACCCCATAAAAGAGTTAAATATTAATGATATTTAACTAACAACTAAACTAGTAAGATTTTCAAAAAAGCTTATGATTTTACTAACGATATTATATTACATAATATATACAATAATGGTAATAAAACAGTTAAATTACATCTTCTGTCTTTAAAGTTGGTTAAAAGTAATAATTAAAATGAGGTAAACCATAATTGTCGCTGCATGCAAATGAAACAATGGGCTGCCGTGTGACAAAATGACAGATAAATAAAATTAACATCTAGTCACGAGGTGGCTATGTGAGAAAAACTACATCTCTGATCTTGCAATTACTATTGCGAGATCAGAGATTCTTCAAGAGGTCTTTAGTGCTGGCACATTTGTTTTTAATTGTATTGAACCACTATAGAGTTGACATTACACAAAAGAAGTATGAAAATCTAACTTACATTATAAAACAGTACTTCTTTCGTAATGAAGTCGGTTAAAATGACAACATACGCTATTCTCAGCGCGCTCTTAAAAAAGTAATTACATCAAACCCAAGCGAAATTCAGATCTGATCGGAAACTAGAAGACGCCAACTAAAATCCTATAGCAAAGCTATAAAGCTCTCTATGGGCTATATATCTAGTCGAATTAAATGGCCGTAAATCCGTCGAGTCGAGCTTTTAGCTGGCTTTATTTAGCGCGGAAGCTGTGGTGACCTACTTTATCATATACAGTGGTTATTTGAAAATTACACGTGAAAATAAATCGATAAAATTGTCTTCATACTTTCTATAAATATTTAACATAGCTTTAATCGATTCTTTCAACAATATTATAAAACAATTTTTTACATAGTTATAATAAAAATAAACAAAAGTATCTCTTCTTATTTGTGACAGTTAAATTGACAGATGTGGATTTTTTTTTATTCGTAATCAAATAAAAAGTAAGTCTAAGGTATATGTATCTATTAAACCTTAGAGCTTTTAACTCATAAAAATAAACATGTTTTTCCGAAGCCCCAGCATATACATTGAGTAACGGTTCCAACGACTACATTAAGACATAAAACACGCGTCGGATTCCAGTGAAATTGCTCAGGCATTCTATAAAATCGTACGCACTCGACGACCGTTCGGTCTATTTCGGTAAAAATAAATAAATATGCTCGCGGCCGCAGTGTTTAATACACGGAGGTAAAGCTTTGAGATAAACCCTTTAGTCATAGTTATATCGCTTAGCAGAATTTTAGTAGATCGCAGCTATTCCCATGATATTAGAAGACTAAAACGATTCTTTTAATGTTTTTCCTAAACCTAATAACTATATAAAAACTCTCAAAAACAACAAAAATTTCAATTATTTTCACATGTAATGCTATTACCATTATTAAATAAATACTAGAATAATTTACGATTTTAAATAAAACAAATCTAATGACTTGATATTATTAGATGATGGAACATTGCTTGTGAGTACTTGACTTTATTGAGAACTTGTTTGACTTTATTCAGAAGAGTATTTAAACACAATGGATAAACCCTATATTTACTTATTTTATCAAAATTATATAGTTATAGTATAACTTGTTAGTGCGATAGCATAAGTTACAGTTGCTTACGTGGATATCTATAAATTATTAATATTAGTCGTTTCTAACATTAGACTGCAAAAACAAACACACAGAAAGATGTGAAAATGACATGGGAACTATGTTGTTGGGACATTATAATACACAGCGCTATCTATTTCCGTGTTAAGCATGCGAGGCTTGTGTTACGGATATTAGATAATTGATGTAGTATTATATATATTTTTAAATAAATACATATTATAAATATAAACATCCATGACTGGAGTAGGGGAGCGGGGGGCACATTGTTACAATTTTTAGATAATTGTCAATATAACAAAAGCTATCAAATAATCTATACATTTGATTACTTTTATCGTTAGTATGTCTATTCAGCTATTAAAATACGATTGAGAAGTTTTTAAAATTTATGTATTTTTTTCACAAAGGAACATTTAACCAAAAAAGTCAATTGTAACAACTTACCCCCGATTCGGGGCTAGTTGTTACATCTTCGGGGCACGATGTTACGGTACATCAATAAACGAAATCATTAATGATAAGAAAAAAATATTATTTCAAAATGTTATAAATAAAAGAGATCACTTTAAACAGTCTTCTAACATTTATGAATAATCATAATTGCCGATGCCACGCTGTCTGTGCTCGAATAGGGTGGTATTTAAAAGGACCATAAACTCCTACATCTAATGGTTGTAAATTGTGAGAGAGAGTGGAAATCACAGCATGATTATGTTGTTTACTTTGGCTTTCTCAGCGACGTGAAAATTTACTTAATATTTAGCTGTGGTTATCCAGAAGGAAGAGAATGGGCTGTTCAGAAAGCTTAACATGTTGAATGAAATGTTGAATTTTTAAAATTCTACTGCCGTCATCCATCCCGAAAAATTGCCCGCTCCAAGCGCATCTGATGGTCCAGTACAAAGAAAAAGATTCGTATATCTCATTCTGGGAAACACGACCATAGGCGGAACTGAATTTCCTGCAGCATTTATGGCACATGCAAGTGTTTTAAGCCTGTTTTTGACCACGGGCAGCAACTATTTTTTTAGGCTTCTGTACCATCGTGATACCTGTTTCGTCAGTGAATTATGTTTTTGGAGTAAGCCTTGCACTTGTCAAAGATGTAGCTTCTGGTTTTCATAGAGATAGTTGAGGATTTCTATCGATATAACTTTTAAACCAGTCCGGCCCAGCCCTTTTATTTTTGAGCCAGCTGGGGGGAATATTTTAAAATCTGTAAATAGCACATTGGTAAGCTAGTTTTCGGACTTCTGTTGGTAGTAAACCAAAATATATTTCTGAACTTTTGAGCAGATAAGAAGCTAATCTACGTTCTGTTTCTTATGAGAATACCAATCTAGGTTTAACGTAACCCAATGAACAACTTTCGTTGTTTTTGGTTTTTTTGACATACTTGAATAAGGGCATCGGACAAAAATTAAACATTTCGCTTGCTTTACGAATGCTCGTTTTATTCTGCAGTACTTCTGCTGCAGCAGATTCATAAACTTCAAGTTGCAAGCAATGTAACAACTTGCCCCAAAAAAATGTAACTACCTGCCCCATGGCACCTTTTTTAATATAAATTGAAGTCACCATTAATGGATATCAATAGTAGAAAAAAACAATATTGCAAATTAAAGGTAGATATATTGTGAATGTTCAAGGCTCAAAGTTTTGAGAAAATACAAAATATAGACATCAGGAATCAAAAATTGCGTAAAGGATTTTTTTACTTTTTTGGTTAAAATCGACAGACATGCACACAACCTTGCAGCTTGATGCTTGGCGGGTCACTGATCGTTTTTATCTAATGCACGACGTTATAAAAAAACAAATGAGTCCAATTATGTCCACCAAAGAGTTTAAAATCCCGGTAAAAAAGGCGTGTAACTTCCTACCCCTGCAACAACTAGCCCCCCGCTCCCCTACAATCGTTCGTGCTCATCAAATGTATGCCCCTAGTGGGACTCGAACCTGCGACCGCTGGCGCAGCAAGTTAGGTCACTACAAACTGAGCCAAACGTGTAGTCGAAATGATATATTTATTAATAGTTTTATTATTTTATTTTTCTCTTCCAGTATCTTTATACATAAATCTGTGCACGACAAGTCATCTATATATAGCGGCACTTGATAACAACCTATTAGACCATAGATGTTTTACGTCCGGTAAGTGTTTTACATTAAAAGCTTAGTTGACGATAGTTATGATTGAGAACATTATGCAGATGATGGCCTTCCGGTAGATTGACTGGCAATGTTTTAACCGACTTTAAAATGAGGAGGTGTTAATAATTTTGTACTTATGTATGTTACACGATATTGCATATTGTGTATCATTCATTATTTTATATGAATTAATAATTCTACTCTAAAAATAGCACATAGACTTTAAAACTACTTTTAGAAATTATTCTAATATTAAGTGTTTTGTTTTCCTCGATCATCGAATATTTCTTGTAACATGAGTTCACTAAACAGAAACGTACAACTGAATTGAGCTTTTCTCTTTGAAATCGGTTAAAACAAATTACAAGCGTCATCTAAAGAAATTTTTGAATAGTTCAAAGAGGAATTTGTTATAAACATGTCTCGAATGTGTCACTCCCTCAGTCTTTCATGACATCGCTATTCATATAAATAGCTTTACCTATTTACATTTTAAACTTCGAAGGATGGTAACACTATGGATACTATTATTCTAGAACATATAATATGTGCAAAAAAAATTTAAAACGAAAACGATCTTTAGTTAATATATTATTTAATTGAATGTGAAGATTAAATTAAATTATTTATTAACGTTAAGTGTTGAACTAAATGTAACGTAAAAGTACAAACCTGGCAACAATATTTTATTTTGTAGTACCTAAACTTTGTTCTACAAACTACGTCTTTGTAAGAATTATAAGATTGACCTGTTTAATAAAAGTGAAATGATATTCCGCTTGAGAACGGCCATTGTTTAATTATACGAATAAGTTGCCTAAAAGTGTTTTTTTTATTTCAACAAAAAATATTGTAAAGTCGTCTAACAAATTAATGAAATTTAGATTTTTTAAATTCTTTTTAAAGTCGCGTAAGCTACATAGGCTCTACAAGTCGCCTGGTGATCGTAATTTGACCATGATCATTATTCAAAATTTCAGAAAAACATGAATAAAAATAATTTATGTAGATATTACAACCCACCGACGAAAGGTCTGCCGAAGTAGACAACACAACTAAAGGATTGCTCCAACGGTACACTCTGCTGTCAGAAAAGTACCAAGAGCCTACCGAAGTGGACCACTGAATTTCTTGGCTTCACGAGCTGCCGGACGCTAATTAAATAAACCACGACAAGGTAAAAATTGTAAGGGGAATGCACTTAAATCTGTGTCCGAAATTTTCTAACAAAATTAAAAGTTCCAAAGCGATTAAGAAAAACAGCCACACCCGCTAATTTATTTACACGTTTCGTCATTAGTGGGCCTCATTATTGTGGTAACGATGGACTGTCCCGGCGTCAACCATTAAATTATAATAAGCAAGACTCAATAATCGACGGAGCAGCCTTAGTGACGCCCATCGACTTATACGCGCCAGGGTAACTAAAATTGTTAGATATTGCGGATATTGATAGCAAGCTTCATATATTTTGATTTGATTTGATTTGGTTATATGATTAAATATAATATAAACTTAAATTTGCACTTAGGTATATAAGTAAATTCGGTCTGATTGCTTAAAGCAAACCTCTTGACCTGCCAACCGTAACCGTTTTCGACATGATGTACCTAATAAGACGGAAAAATGATAGTTCTACTAAAACAAATAGGTCATATGTAATATATATTTTAATGAATAATAAAACACCTAAGAAGCTTATACATGTTTATGAGGAAAAAGGGTTTAGTAAATCCTCCGTTCTTTATTATCCTTTAAACTTAGGAGTTAGATACTAATGCTATCTTAGTTGATCGTTGTAGCTTAAAGGTAGAGTTATTATTAAAAATAAAATAACTTACAATTATAACAATACGTTATGCGTTTCAAAAATTTGAATGGCAAATGCCTTAATGAATCTGTGAACAAAAAATTTTAACAACCACGTTTTATTAGCTAATATCGTAAATACCTAGTATTTATTATGATGACCTCATCTAAAAATAGATACTTAAATCATTTTATATGTATTTGAAAAAAATGTATTTTAAGACTATAATATTTCATGGTCACAACATTTAAACGTGGGAACCCAATACGCACTGAGTCAAACTTAAGCAGGCGGGGCCAACATCGCTTTGTTTTTCTAATCATTTCCGGGCTCCTCAAAAATTATTATTTTCTTAATCATAAATATCCTTTATTTTGGTTGAAAGTTGAATAATAAATAATACTTTCTATAAGGTAGTATAAAGTAATTTAAATCACTGACACGTTTTTAAATACAGTTTTTATATTTTCAATGCAAACAGTAAAACATTATAAATGAAACTATCACTCCCGTGACTATGATTGCTGTAAAGCATTTGAAATGTAAAGCATTTGATTGCATTCAGTTTCATTTATAATGTCAAATATTCGCGTAAATCTAAGAAAGTATTATGTTAAAAGTAAAAAAAATATATACCTGGTGTAGGTAATTTTTTAATTTTTAAGTTAGCTTTTCCCTCATTTTTCAAATTCTCTTAAAGCTTTTACAACACAAAAGCACGCCTGAATCATGTCTAATTATCTTTGTTTGACCAGATAGCTATACCATGACAAAGTTAGTGATGGGAAATTGTGAGAAAGCGATGGAATCCTTTCTAGAAATCAATCGACGACATGAGGATATTTCAATAATAGAAGGTATTAATCATATTTTCTTTTATCTTACATAAATGTATAATCCAGTAAGACCCTGTAGTGACGTGAATATTGAGAAGAATTAAAAATTTTCTAAAGTTTAATGAGTGCTTAAGTATTTTTTTCCAATAGAATTAATGACATTTAAGTCAATATTAATTTTATAGTCTATAAAATAACTGTTAGTAAATTGGTCGTTTAACCAAGTAAGTACGTAACTAATATGAACATTAACATTTGCAAGCGTAGTCTGATAAGCTCATGCATATAAACGCATTACGCGCATGCAAAATAAGCTGCCACAAACCAGATTCGTCGTCAATCTATAGTCCATATAACCACCCACGGTCTAAATTAACCGTTTCAGACGGACGTCCGTGTCAACTTGTCACGCAGTCGCGCTGTCACGTTAAAAGCATGCTTTCACCGGTATTGGATGACAGTTTTGGTCTTTTTTATCGTTTTTATTTGGAAACTTTTATATTTTTTGTTATCAAATAACATGTTAAAGGGAATTACCGTTACTTGCTATTCTTAGCAAGTTTTTTCGGTCGATGTTTTTAAGTAGTATTCAATTTACTTTGAAAAGATGAATTAGATACTCTTAACTCTACTGTAATTAATAAGTAATATGTGACCTAAGTATGTGGTCTCCTGTAAGGTTCATGTTATCGTACCCATTTTAACTTACTGGTTATTGTGATAACACTGTATTTCATTAAATATTCCTCTCATATTATGATTTGTGACCTTTAACAAGGGCAATGGGTGTGGCTTAGATTTTTGATTTCAAGTTCTTAACTGAAAAGTAATTTCGAGGTAAAAAATAAATCACACATTTAATCACAAGCTCTCACAATCCGTCATCTCCTAGAGGCATGAAGGGACGAAAAGGAAAGGCGAAGAACAAAAAGCCTGAATGAAACACAAAGGTTGCGCCGGCGCCCGCGCCCCGCTGGCGAACTGTTCTAAACGCCCTCGCCCGCTGGCTCGCTCGGACACGAGCTTTATACAGGATGCTACATAATAATTATTAAAGGAATTAATATATTATAGGAAAATTATTAAATTAGAGATAACTTCACTCTCTGATTTCGCTTGACTGCCTTAGATGAATAAATTAGCATCAACATATAAATGTTCCAGGTCATCTCTCGTCTATCTGTGTAGGTATAACTACTTACTTACTTTATTTCATTCAAATCATCGTTGAAGTAAGTTTAAGTCGTTTAAGTGTGAAGTAAAGATAATTTTTGCATGTATAATAGTAGTTAAATGAGGCATTTATCGTAGTACCTATCCATAAAGACAATTTGAAATAAATAATAATGATTATATCGGTGTTAGTCTGTTGATTAGATTCCATTCTTCTATTGGTAAAATTCTATTCATTCATTTAATTTTCAATTTAAATTTTAGTAGACAATAGGTAATTTTAATTTATTATGTATAATTTTATATCAATATCATCAGTTATTATTTAAAGAATAACCTTTACTGTAATAAAACAGCCTCTATATAGGATTATGAATAGCGAACAATCTATAATCTCATATTTTGCCTCAGCATATTTGCGTTTTTGTCGTTGATGAAGAAATACCATTGTTCGAGAGGCGATTAGTTACGGGTGACACCGACGAGATATCGGATAATCGATTCATGTTACATCGATACACTAAATCGATTACACTTTTAGGGGGTGTCGGTGCCTTTATAATTTTTAAGGTCTTTGTGACAGGTGCGCCGGCTTTTTTATTAATTGATTTAATGTTAATTTTCGTTTTGAAATTAAAAATTCATTTAAAGTCATACGAGTACCTTCTTTCTTGGCTTTGTGCAGAAATTATATTATCAGTATTGTAATACATATAATGACGACATGTTTTGACTCAGTTTGTAGTAAACCTATTTTCTGCGCATGCGGTCGTGGGCTTGAGTCCCGCTGGGGGCATTCACTCCATTTATGAGTGTTTTTTTTTATCTTTAAACTGTAAACATCTTCGATAACGTCACACTCTGAGCAATTAGGAGATGAGACTTTACGTACCAGGTATGCAAAGTTATTCAATGAAATGTGTCCGGAACGAAGTCTGAATGCTGTTACAAGTTCATATCTAACCTAAATTAACACCAACAAACCACGGAGACCGAGACAGAGATGGTTGTATGGTTTTGTACAAAATTCCTTTTATAACTGATCTAGCGTCAAAGTGTTCCTTCCACATATGAAAACATTTTTCTTTTATTAAATAAACTAAATCACTAAAATAAGGTAAGCCGTTAAACACAAAGTCAGAAACTACTGCTGATTTTGCGAGACGATCAACTTTTTCATTACCATGCAATCCTATGTGTGAAGGAACCCATTGAAGTTTTAAGTTGAATCCCTTATTCGTCATTTATGAGTGTTAATATTTATAATTTATAACAAGTTAAAAGATATTCGAATAGGTGTATGTGTAGTACCTATATCAACTATCTGGTATCCGTTACACAAGCCTCATAGCTTACCACGGAACTAGATGGCGCTGTGAGTAATAATGTTTGAACATATTTATTTATTTATTTAATATAATAAAATTGTAACTAACTTTATAGAAAATTTGCAGAAAATCTTTTTAAGACTTTCATCTTTTTAAGATAGTTATGATCCGATGATCCGATAGGAAATACAGATCTCATTTACAAATACAATGTGTTTTCAATGAAACTATCTTTTCGGATTTTTTTCCTGACGTTTCAGAATGCTTTACAGCAATCATGACCGTGACCAAAAATCAAAACATATCCGCGACAAAATCCGAAAAGATAGTTTCATTGTTTCATTTATAATGTCAAATATTTGCGTAAGCCTAAAAAAATAGGCCTAATATTACAATGTGTTTATTTTAATAGGATATTTTATAAAGAACAAGACAAAAGTCATATAAAATTGTATCATGCTCATTGGGCATTTCTTTCGCATTAGTCGAACTGTAACGTTTCAGAGTTTCATCAGTTTTGACAGATCAAAATTAGTTATCATTTCTTTGTCAAGAATCGGCTCTACGAGCTTTAGGCCTGGCACCTATCGTCATTAGGTGCTGTGATAATTGCAAAGTGACAATAGTCCGGGTGTCCACAGCCGTTTTTGTGGTGTCATCGTTACAAAAAACCTTTTGGATGATCATTCTCGTTGATGAGCCGCTTTGTTTGACGCTTTTTGTAATACCGACTTTGTTTAGGGCTCATACGATATAGTAAGTTGGATTTCCTTGAAAAAATATAAGTTTTATATGAAGATGTCGATATTAATTTTACCTATTGTGTCTATCTATATAATTATTCTCGAATTTTCCTAATTTTATATTTATAAAGATGTCTTATTTAAGTAGGTATCTACTTAGGTACCTTTGTTTTTATTTCAGCGATAACTTCATTTATAATTTTTGCAAGGGAATGTGTATGTGTAGGTTATCTAAAATAACTTATCTTAAATAACTTAACTTATCTAATGTAGGTTAACTAAATATCTCTTAATGTGTAATTAAATGTACCTACCTATACAAATAAATAAACCAATTTTACCGTTGGCTAAGTATAATGTCCCTCCACTACTCTATGGATTGTGAGGAGGCTTCGTAGGTAATTCGTAATTTCTACTTAAGCGAATATCCTGATAAATAAATAAATATGCCAACGTTGAACCAAAAATGATATTTTTTATCCACAATACGTGATACACATACCGAGTGACAAAAAATCTGGCCTGAATCAATTACAAAACGATGACATAGCTTTTTTCAAGTCACCCTTAACTATACAATAAAATTCCATATGCCTTCTCCATTTGTATTAAGACTGCTTTTCGATACTCAGTTGGCATTTAAAAACATTACTTATAAGAATTGTCATTAAAAAAAGTTAATAAAGGGCAAGTCCTCACACGGCTGTCACTAAAACGCGGGACGGTGTTTAATTTTGCATGAAATGACTTTTTCGACGCTCATGTCAAGAATATGCCGCTTTATATTGTCGTACCTACCTGGTTGTCGATTTACAGTAGTTTATATTTATGTAAAAATAATTGACTTTTTAATATTATAAGTTGATATTAATATGATTATTTTAATTTAATTAGAAGAAAATGAATTATTTTATTATAATTCAGTAGTGTTCAATTAATTTCACAAAGAATTTTAATTATGACCTATTCTAATCATTACATCTACTATAAAATAAAGTCCTCCTGCTGCACCGATTTTCATGCTATTTTCACTAATGGATAGAGTAGATCTCGAGGAAGGTTTTAGTATATAAATTGTCAAGTTTTTGTAAAGATATATTTAGGTACTAGCAGAACCCGCGGCGCTATACAGGTACGAACCTGAACGAAGCGAGGGCGAGTCGTTAGTCTATCATAAAGATCAAAATCACGCTACTTTAATATATTATAATTATCTTAGCGGACTTAAATTAGGTCTTTGTCTATAGATATTGTACCGATCTGTTAGTCTGAGTCTTATCTTGGTAATTTTTTTACAAATTACTTAATAAAGATTTATGTATATACCTACCTAAAGCTAATCAATAAAATTATGTACATAACTGCTACTTAGTTTACTACATATAAAATGTTATCATTTTGTGCAAGTGCAATCTGCTTATCTCCAAAATATTGATCTTACCTAAGTACTTATATAAAAATAACTAATATTAAAACAAGAATCATATAATACACCTTAATATTCTACAACAGTATTCGATTCGATCATTGTACTTAAGTAACAGCCGCATCTTCTATCAAACGCTAAGTCATGATCGAACAATTTGGCACCAGATGGCGCCAAGTAATAAGTTTGAGATTATCGACCGACGAATGACAGTCTAATGGAATTTTGGGGGTGAATAGATAAGTTAATTTATCGATAGATAGAAACTAAGATATTAAAAGCATTGTTCTATTTAGTAAAAGGTGAGTATAAAATAGCTTTTGGTGTAGGTACTTAGATAGTATCTATACTAATATTATAAAGCTGAAGAGTTTGTTTGTTTGGTTGAACGCGCTAATCTCAAGAACTAGTGGTCCGAATTGAAAAATTATTTTTGTGTTGGATAGTCCGTTTATCAAGGAAGGCTTTAGGCTACATTACATCACGCTACAACCAATAGGGGCGGAGCATCAATGAATAATGTTGCCAAAAGGGGAGAAAAATATTTCTTTTGATTTGCAGCCTTTAAAACGCGAGCGGAGCCGCGGGAAAGGCTAGTACTTAATAAAAAGAAAGAAAAAGAAAAGTACTTACTAGCTATAAGATTAGTTGTTATTTATCATATAGGTTAGTAATTATATTTCTTGTTAAGTTAACTCTATCTAACTGGAAGGTAGATAGACTGTTGACTTTACAAATGTAGTAGACATTACCTATTACCTAGGTATGATACGAATTACCTATAAGGTATGTTGAACCTACTCAAAGTTATAATTTATTTCATACAATGTAGTTAATATGTTTTTTTACTAATAGAGCATTGTGATATTTTGCGAAACGGTTTGTTAAGCATAATAAAATAATTTTTTAAGTCATTTGAACATAGTAGGTAGGTAGATAGGTACGAAGTACATAAGCTGTAGGGCAAAAGAATCTGTGACTATAATATGTACACATATGCATACATAATATGTAACTACATAGGCATTTACTAGGTATATATGTAAACATTTAATTCTTTCATTCGTCTTAAAAAATGGATGATATAGCTTCGGAGAGTCCTAAGTTCTAACCCGATGTTATAAAATCTAATAAGAATTATCTTGTTTGATTTACAATTTTAAAAATTGGGAGACCAGGCCATAGCCCACCACGCTGGCTAAGTACGGGTAGGCGGACTTCACATGTCTTTCGAAAACTTCAAACTTGCTAGATTTGAACCGCGTCACTCGTAGGCATTAGGTAGTTTATAAATATTATATAATTAAAAGTAGAAAGAGACTATGACTTATAAACTTGTTTATTTTAATTTTAGTTAAGTTTATTAAATATTCAAAACTTTTATCTAATTAATCGAATTAACTTTCTTTATGTCTCAAAAGCTTCTAGCTATAAAAAAGAACCAACCACGTGACAAGGCGTATTTGTCAACTAATGTCATTGGATGCATGCGACGCTTGCCATTGGTGGGTTTTGTCGCGGGCGTTAGGCGACATCGCTGATTGGTCACTTTTGTCACATGGTGGGCGGGGCTTATAATTTCTTCTAAATAGACACGTGTTTTCCTGTTTCTCTTTTATTGTTACAGGAAATACTTGAATCTTCAGCTTTGGATTTGTAAATTGAGTAATATAAATGTGAAAAATGTGAATTATTTATATATTATATAAAGTACCAACTTCTGTATGTGTGTGTGTAATTGAACTCCTCCTAAACGACTGTACCGATTTTGATGAAATATTTTATTTTATATTTTATTCAATTATTATAAATAATTCGTTGCTAGGCTAGGCGTAGGTACAGGACGTCTGTTGGGTTCGCTAGTTATTTATAAAGAATGTGCTTTTTTAAGAATAAGGTTTAACCGGACGTAATGTTATACCTAAGTAGCTATATTTGCACTTTTTTAGAATAGATAATATATTTATTAATGTAGAAGTCATCTTATAGAAGGTATTGGGTACCTACCTACCTACTGACCTATAACAGTTTTCAATTTGACTTACCTAAAGCTAGTAGGTTAATAAAACAAAATAAAATAATTTAAGGTACTAACTAATAAGTACTTACCTATCTAATAAAGCTTTTAATATTTAACATGTATCTACCTAGGTACCTTAGAATAAATAGTAGATTAGAAATAAAGTATTAAAATGACAGAAAACTAAAACCTACCTATTAATTATTTATTTATGCCGAAACATAAAAAAATATCTGTTCAGCCAAAGCCAAAGATATTTTCTAATAACGTGTATCTAACGTACCACGTTGTAAAATATAGGGCGGGTGTATCAAGCGTTAGTCACCTGGGTCGGGACTCGGGAGCTGTATCGATCGCGCCCCACTGCAGCTGTCTTTGATTGTCTCCTACCCTGTTTCACGTTCAACTTAAATCAAAATATATACATATATGATCTTTAACCCACTAATTAAATTATAATTATATTATGTATATAATATATGTATAAGAATATTCTTCTCCCTTTACGCTAAAATAACTTTGTAGATAAAGTGAATACCTTATAGGTATGTATGTAGAATAACCTGGAGCAAACCAAAAGCTACTATGGGACATCTAAGGACACACTCGAGCAAAGTTATATTAAGTAACTAGTATTATGTAAAATTTGCTACTTTTCAAACTACCGAACTGGTCCTCGAATTAATTTTAATCTCTACAAAAATTATAGTAGGTATATTACTACATTATAGAACAGGCAGCTTTGTATACTATGTTTTAAAACTTCTGGTAGAAATCACTAAATAAAATTTTCATTGGAAATAAAATCTGTACTAATAATATAATGAGTTCTGGGATTTTATTACTTACAAATAAATAACTTCTACATTTATATATAAATAGACGTCTATCGGTAGGTACATCAAATAGGTACCTAAATAGGTACCTTATACCTACCTTTTTAAAAACGTTTAATAATCGTTAAAAATAAATAACGTAAACCAACTGATATCTCATTAATTAAAAAGTAATAAAGTAGCAATTCTATAAACAAACATTACGATACAAATAGGTTGCCTATTTAATAGCCTATTTATTATTAGATAGATACGAGTCTTGGCTTAAGCTCTAACCAACACAACGAAAAGCTCTATTTACATTGACATAAAAGTTTATTCATTTATTTAATTTTATTTTTTAGTAAGTTAGTGAAAAAATGACAATACGTTTGCGGTTTGACTAAGTTTGTTATATCTTATTGCTGTAGGTAGGTACTAACTGTCGCGGGTTTGAGTCCGACTGAGAGCATTAATTTGTATAATGAACACGAATGGTAGTTCTCTAGTCATGGGTATTTTTAATTATATAATAAGTATGTAGCTATGTATTTAAAATTACATAGGTATGCGTACGAGTATATCAACTATCTGGTATCCATGACATACACCTCGTAGCTTACCATGGAATTCGATGGTGCTAATGTCCCAAAATAACTTAATTCAACTAAATTATTTTGTCATAAAACACCGTCTATCACAGCGCGTAATGAAATTAAAATCGATTCGTCGAGATGTATCGTAGTCCGTCCGCCACCTCATAAACATTTTGATTTTACGACAACCCACTGTATTATCGAAACACATAAAGTAGTACAATCGCACAGAACTAATTACTTTTGCTTGATGAAAAATAATGTGTTAGGGATTTCGACTCTAACCCATTGTTATAAAGGTCAGAATGCGTTAGCAATGCCGTGTGTAGTAATTATTGGGCTGAGGTATTATGTTAGAGCTTATGTTACACCGTCAAGTATCGGATATACCTAAGACATGTCGCATCTAGATGTGGGTATAATTAAAATGGAGAATTGTTTATTTTATATTTTAAATAGACTACTAAAAAGTTCAGGTTGGCGTAGTGGTAATGAGACGGAACGCTGCATCTTTGGTTTTGGATTCAATCCTCACACGATTTTTGTTTTATTTGATAAGAAAAATTTCAATGACAATCTTTATTATACCCAATTATTAAGCTAAACCTACCTGCTTTCTGTTAAATGTGATGAAATGAAATGAAAAATGATTAGATTGTATATTGGATAAAGCACAACAATACTTTAGTTCTAGTGTAGTAATATCTAAGTAGATGGCGCTGTCCTTAAATCTGAAAAGTAAAAAAAAACTTTAAATTAGATAAAGCCTTGGTGAAAACCGTAAAATAACTAAAATTAACAAAAAATTCGAAACAAAAATGGCACTTCGGTGTATGAAAGTCTGAGATCAATTCAATAAAGAAAATTGGTCGCGTCGATCATGACAATGCTGCTAAAAAGCAGAAAATTAGTAAGCATTCTATATAAAGATATATTTATGTATACTATATATCATTTCTATGAAAATCCTTACCTCCTTTTAAGCATAATACCATAATATGATAGCTAATTAATTATAAAGAGACGAGTGTCTGGAGGAACACGAAGGCCTTTCTTAGTAATAAAATTTGCTATATAGACTAGGTGACTCTATACATATACTTGTATCTATACTATTATATATTTATAATATGTATGTATTTAAGCCTCGTAGCTTACCACGGAACTAGATGACGCTGTTATAATAATGTCCCAAAAAATGGACTTATAATATAGATAAAAACTAAAAACTATTATGACGGTAAGTCACAATAAAGTAAGAAATATAATAATGAAAGTGTGTTTGTTGTTCTTTCTTTCACACAGCTGTTGATGTTATGAATGATTGTGATTTGATAAAGATATTTTATAGGCCAAAGAATAATCTACGACAGTTCTCTCAGTATGCATCAAGCTTCTCATGGGTTATTGCCATCATTTTAATATAATCAAAGGAAAAGTTTAGATGACTCTATAATAAAGTAGTATAAGTAAGCGTAAATATGTGTATTTATAAAGCATGCTGTAAAAGAAAATGGAGATAGCTTATATCCTGAACTGAATCAACAAACAACAACAACAACAAAAAAAGGCTAGGAATGTTATTGAAATTATTACTGTGCAATAATAAAAAGTTTTAATTATATTAGTACATTAACATACTTAAAATAAAACGAATACCTATGGGTATTATTATAGATAGGTATTAGATAGTGTTTATATACTCGATTTGTATACCAATTAAGTATTTATACGTATAAATTATTATTATGTATTTTTAATAAAAAATATACAAAAAACTTTTTGATAAGAAAAATATTCAATATTAAGTAGATACTGTATTACTTAATGTAATGTTTTAGGGCTTGAGCTGTAATAAGTAGATGAAAGATTAATAAAGATATTTAGCTTAATAATCAGTCTTATTTGAAAAAATCTGCATAATCTTATAAGATTTTTCATAAATCTAAAAGGTAAAACGTTAATGATTGTTTGAACTTTCCTGAAAGACTCTTTTTTTTTAATTTTGAAAAAGCATTAAATATGGAGATTCACCTGTGTTAGAACTTTATTATAGATATACAATATACATTATATTATTATGTACTTTAAAATACTTGGAAATAAGCTCTTTAGGACTTTAAAACAACGCAATAAAGTTCAAAATATAAAACAAAATTTTAAAGCTCGTTATGAATCAAGAAGCTTACAACACACCTGACCAAAATTCGTATTTTGAACATACTATTCTAAAATTGAATTCGAGCCAATATTTGACTTAATAAAACCTAATAATGAACTTTCCTACATCTTTGTATAGAGTTCAATTTTGAGTTTACAAAAAGTGGAAGACAAATAAGATGGTATCTGTATAGAGGGAATAAATAAGTCAGAAATTGAATTCAATTATTGGATGTGGCTATCTGATTGAAACAAGTGACGACATAACTGAAGGAACCGATATGGTGGCCATGGTCCTATTAGAAATAAGAATACCATCGACCATTTATAACCCTTTAATACTGTATCAGTAGGTAGGTATTCTATGACTTTTAGACAAACAGTTTTATCGGAATAAAAATAGCCGCTCGTCACTAGGTAGGTACTACCTAAAAAAAAGAAAAAAAATATTAGTAGTTTTAAATTAATATACCTACCTATGACAAACAAACAGAAAAAAACACATTTTATAAGTAATATTATATTAGTGTATATATAATAAAAAAAATAAAATGTGCTTTTTATTTTGTCTAGGAAAATAGGTTCTATACTTATCTATGTCAAACCCGCGACCTCCGCTATATTGGATAGGATAATTATGACACTAATAAAGTCTTACTGCTACAGCAGTCATCATCTAAATATTTCATGCTTAAAACATTTATTATAACGTTATAATGAAAGAAATTGATTATTATCACATCGCGATTTGCGATAACGATAACTACCTTCTGAGAATTCAAACTTCAAAGTGCGTCGTGTAGCACTGACATTACATTTTTTTTACATTTATTTTTTAATCTGTAAAAGGCCTCGTGATATTGAATGCGGCCAGTGTTGACAGTTTCAAGAAAATGAGTCAGCGGTAAAAAAAGAATCGATTTTAATGAGTTAAAATTGAATTTTTACAACGGTATTCGACATCTTGAAAGCAAACAACAAAAATGACAAAAACTCGGACATGTCTTTAATTTGCAAATGAAATATGTATGTATGATGAATTGGTATACATTTTCTGTAACACGATAAAAGGTTTGATTATTAATAACGTATTTTACTTTCGTCACATTTGTATATATACTTAAGCACTATATACCTACGTATCTAATAAACATACATATCTATATACATACACACATTTATAATTTACAGGTAGCGCCTACATATTATTGTTTTATCAAAATAAGGTTACCTACTAGTTTATTTACCCACTTTATATAGGTACATACGTAGCATAGTATATATACATTACATATATTTATATATAAATAGATGTACCTACCTACGTAGATTTTCTATTATCCGCGAATCCATCTCAATTTAATTCTATTGTTTACAATAGCTTTCGAAGTAATATTAATCTATAAGTAGGATATAAATTCCTATAAAACACATGGCAACATTACATACATCTGTCAGGCGCGCCGCGATTCAAAAAAAAGAACAATGCGTTCCGTTGATACACATTTGAAACGCCACCCAGTATAACTTGATATGGATATAAGGTCGCTTCACATTTTATTGTGAAAAATAATATTCGATACTAGTTGCATTCGTTACTAAAAGGATTAGTCTAACTATTTTTAAATAACTTATGATTCCATAATTCATGTACCGGTAACAGTACCTACCGCGTAATATTTTTTTTAAATAAATAAAGCAAGTAACGTAACCTAGCTCAAGTGAAAATAAAAAACTAAATTCTTGAAAATGGTAAATATTAATTAAACACACCATAATAAAAATAACTAGGTATAATAATGTCTTAGTAATAATATTATGAGAAAAAACTAAACATTAAAATACCCTCTATTTTTAACAGTCGGAAGTAATTTCTCGAACATTTTTCTCGAACATCAACATGTTATAAGTATTATATACCTAATATAATATTATTATTTTTATTTCAGTTCATCACAAACACAAGTTTTGTATAAGTCTATAGCTAATATGTCATTTACATACGCTTCGCACTGACGCGTCCTAAGGGCCTATGCACGCTGGCCGCTCGTCGGCAGCGCCGCGGGCGGCAGATGACCGCAACATGATTTATGACGGGGCATAGTCGCATTTACATTTGTAAATGTGATCTCTGTAATTATGCGCTTGTTTCGGCCACGGGCGGTAGTCGGGAATGCAAGGCCTTAGACTTCTGGGTTACTTTTTGATACTTTGTTTCATATCGTTTTCGTTTTTTTAAAATATATATTAATTATATTTAGTACTCGCGATTGACCCTCACTCCATTCGAGTCCATTACTGGGTACGTTTTAACGATTAATACACTTTTTTCAGAGACGACATATTTTTCCACACTAGGAAGTATCCTATGTGTTAGCCCGGATAATAAGCTTTCATACCAAATTCCCTCAAAAACTGTCCAGTGGTTTTCTATATGATGCTGTCACAGATGGACAGATAGACAAAATCCTAAAAACTATAGATTCGCCCTCTATCGATTATAATAAAGATTCTAAAAAATATAATGCATAGATTTGACTAGGTTACAATTTTATATAGATACCTGTAATCTATATGCTGGCTTAGCAGTACCTAAAGTATAATAGTGATGGTTTAATATTGGTTTGTTATATTATTAGCAATAACAACATAGGTTTTGCTGACACATTCAATAATCCCCCTTCAACCATAAAAAGCACATCAATAAAAGAACCAATTTCAACCCATATTGTTTGACGAAAATTCGATTATGGCGGGATCTTGATGACAAACGAAGCAAAAAATACTCACATCCTTTTATTAAATGAGAACCTTCAGCATTTTTAAAACCAGTCCTTTAGTTTATTAACAGTAAATTATTTTTCTAGACCAGTTTTTTATTATAGAAATCTAAAAATTTTTGATCTCATTTCTAATAGACATAAAACAATATTTAAAATATTATTTTTTGTATCAGATACTTTAAAAAAGATGTGCGAAAGTATATTACCAATAAAAAAAACATATTTAGAATACACAACATGTTCTTACAAGAGCAAAACTATCAATAGATATCTCGTTTATTTTCATGCAAACGAGGCGTGACAATCGAAAACCAGTGTTGTCAGCGTATAAAAAGGGAATTAAAATGGGGAATGTTATATAATATTAATGCGTCTAACGGTCCCTTCAGTTTTTTACTCATATTATTAACTTAGTCATCGTATTATCGATTGATAATATAGAGGGAAAAGGATTGTCCTTAAATTTCAAGGCTCTTTATTGTCGGTGTTTCCGCTCCTTTTGTGATATAAAGTTTGTTAGTAGTCTATTATTTTTTTAAGCTATGTTATTTTTAAAAAGGAAAATGAGTTTTTGTAAGTATGTTAACTCATTTTATATAAATTAAACCAATGTAGATTGTGTAATACTCAAAAACCAAACTAAATGAATTACATACTTAATTAGATTGATATTTTACAATCGTCTGAAGAGACATTATCGCCACATAATATACTTTTTCTCGTTATTAAATATGAATACATCATCGGTAAAAAGTAAGACTTAAGAGTCCAGTCCAATATATTAAATAAGTGAAACATGACTTAGTGCATCGTTCCGCTCAGGTGTCGTGCGCATCTGCTGATATTGTTAATAGCCCATTGTGAAGGGTCATATTATATCGATTTATGGCTATTCAAATGATCCCCACTCTCAACAGATGTATTTTAACAAAAATATTGATATTTCTTGAATGCCATGAAAAATTGTAACTTTTACAAGACATCATTAGTAGTTATATAGGTACACGTTAACTTGATTTATCGTAGACAAAAAATGTGGTAAAAACTCACTAGTATGCCAATCGTTACACAAACAGTTTTAATTAACTAAATTTTGTAAATTAAATATTTATTATGAACTGATGAAACTATTATAATATTATGTAATTGTACAGTACCTACCTACTTTACATAAAACTATATAAAAATATGCTACTCATACCTTCTTTAAACATAGACAATTATGAAAAAGAAAACTTCCCTCAAAGCAAAGTACGAAGCAATTTCCCCTATAATGGAGTAATTAACGCGACAAAGACGACCGACGACGAAGTGGCGACAGGTGATTAATTGTCACCATGTACCGATGTCGCCGTGTGCGGGGGACGTGTGAACGCGCCTTATGACGATAAACGCACGACAAATTAATATAATAGGCCACAGTGTTTGTTTAAAGAATTTAAAATTTTAGTTTATGATCCTTTGGAAGCTACGGCGTACTTATGGCTTTTATTGAGGTTATATATTATCAGCGAAGTACACGGTACCCATTGTCCGCGTGTGAATAGGTATGACTGAAAATATCGTAAAGAAAGCGCGTAAACTTCTGTTAAATAATAAAGTAACAAAGCTGAAGCTAAAAAAATAAATAATATATCAAATAAGACAACTAATTTTCAATTAAAATTTTCGAGTTTTTTGAGAGTAAAAATTTTCTCGTTTTCTTGATATATTGCATGCAAAGAAATATTAAACCTCGTCGTAAATATGCTATTAATTGAAAATGTAAACTTTTAAAATTGTCCGGTAATTGTCACCCGACGTGACGACGTCCGCCCCCGGCGTAACCGGCAATTATGCAAATTCGCCGGAAAATTGCCGTTTTCGCCGTAATTGTTTCATAAACCGCTCGTTTGCATACAACCGTCACTTAGTGTGTACATCCAGTAATAACTTCGCGGCTTTTACTTATGACATTATGTATTACTAACATAATATTATTTCTTTTTCAAAATTACTTATTTATGAAGGCAATTTTGTAAAAAAAATTGTTGTTTACTAAACATTCTTCAGAACATGCTGTTAAATGCAAGAAAATATAGCGAAATTATATCGTTTGAAAAATAAGACTTTCCCTTAAGGATATATATTTTAAATTGATTTTTATTTTAAAATCGATTTTATCGTATATACCTAATCAAGATAAGAAAATAATATGTGGCACTCGGGGACTGCCGTGGTAAAGCTATTGCATAGCATTTTTTATCAACTTATGCAATTATAATTATTTATTTTTTATTTATGCAGATTTTTTTTCCTTTGATATTTATTTTGTTAGAATGTTATACTGAATAGTGATACAATTTCTTGTTGTTGTTATTAAAAAAACTTTTTTTTAGCTACATGGTAGGCGGAGTGGGGGGTGTTAGATTTTATTTTCGTTACGGAATTTCTTGATTCGGTCGCCGCGTTCAAAGCCCGCTATAAAAGCTATGCAATAGTTTAATAATAATTATTTTACAAATAATATATTATATGCTAATAATATTATATGCTAATAATATAATATGCTTCAAGAATACCGAAAGTGCACCATCAGGAGACCACATGGGCAGTATTTTTCGTTATAAACGCGACACTCACGAGAGAACAACCGCAATACAACCAAATGACGCTTCGATAGCCGAATGTTAACCGCTAATTGGGAATCAAAAACCGCATTTCACGTCATTTCGGCTTAATTTGTCACATTAATTTTATATAATATACTTGCTATCCACTGGATTGAACAGCGTTAATATAATCTCTACTATTGAAATATGATTATTTCTTATTAAATTGTTTTCTTCATCATTATCTTAATTATTTTTTTCTTTCAACAATTTCAAGTTATCGATAAAAGAGCTTATAACTTACAAGACAAAGTTTAATTTACTTCGTGTATTTTACTTATTGTAATCTATACTAATATTATAAAGCTGAAGAGTTTGTTTGTTTGTTTGGTTGAACGCGCTAATCTCATGAACTACTGGTCCGAATTGAAAAATTCTTTTTGTGTTCGATAGACCATTTATCGAGGAAGGCTATAGGCTATATTTCATACCGACCGATAGGAGCGGAGCATCATTGAAAAATGTTGCAAAAACGGGAGCAAAATATTTCTTTTCATTTTCAGCCTTTAGAACGCGAGTGGAGCCGCGGGAAAGGCTAGTATTACTATAAATTATAAAATATCATAGTAAAATTTAATGCGATAAATCGAATATTTATATTTTTAAAGCACATAAGTAGAGAACAAACCTAACAGTGGACAATTTTCGATATTGTCGACATTTCGCGTATTAAGATCACGCGATAAACGTCCACAATGATTAATGTGGTCAGGGCTCAGTGTAATTTATTGTTCCTAGAAATTTTGAGTTAATACTTTTAATATAAGATACTACTGTTATAAAGAAAAAAATATATAAATAATATATATTGTCTCAGAGTTATCCTTGATGCAGAACTTTAACGTTTTCAACTTTTTTATCCAATTAATTGGATATATTGACAAAAATATGCAAAATTTATTGCTCTTCTTAGAATAAATATTTAACTTAACTACACAACATTTATCGACAATAGACCTTCTAATAAAGACGACCACCATTTTACTTCATACGTTATTACCGTTTATATACAGCGCCCATACCAATTAACCCTTCGCTTGTCGCAACCCTTCAACCCTTATACTCTATTGTGTCAACTGTCAACTCGAAGAAATAAAAGTGGGTGTATTACATTTTTTACAGCTATTCGTAGTAGGGGTGGTGAGTGGTAATAACTGGGTAGAAGTAAAATGACAGCCTTTTAAGCGTTTTCAAAGCTTTATATGACTCGAGTGGCAATTTTACTTTCATACCGCTTTGTATTCAGTCTTTTTGTTCCCTTTTATTATAAGGATATTTGTTTTTTTTTTTTAATTTATACTATGAATATTGAATAATATTGTGTATATAGTAGGTGTACAATAGTTTACATATGACGACGACGATGTAGGTTATGCAAATTAAAGAAACCTATATGTACTTACTTAATAACTAACGACTCACCATCGCTTTTCCTAATATAAAGAATAATATGTAAGAAAAAGACAAAAATATCAGTACCTTTTTTTCGTCTGTTTATTAACCGATTTCCTTTTTTTATTTGGTCAGTTACAATTGACGAGCGTTATTGATATGAATGTTGTTTCTTGAAATTCTCTTTTTATATCTATAGATAAATTCTATTTATTATAACTTTTCATCTCAAGTTTTCAATTGAGATTGTGGTGGATATTCGCACATTAGGCAAGCTTTAGTTTAAATGATTTCTACTAGTACTAGAAAAGAGACAAGAATATACTATTCATATCATTTCCTAGGCAAAATATTTACCTTCACTTTAGAGCATTCAGAAAATGATATGTATTTTATCCAAAAATCGTGGAACGTAATTATATACATCATGTGTGTTTAAAAAGCTTATTAACATAATTAATATTATTGTGCCCATAAAAATCAACATAATCAATAAGAAAATCATTACTTACGAACAATATAAATGTCATAATACATAGTCCAGGCTTCTTTGTGAAATATTTATTATTATTACTGCATATGTCATAGGATGAGCATGAACGGGGCTCAATGACAGCTGCTCGAGCGGTCACGCGATGTAATGCGCGCTTATAATCTTAGTACCTACCGATAACATATTCATATTAACTTTTTTACTATAAAAAATAAATTAAAAAACATCTCTTAATAATTTATTTACAATAAAGGAAATTACAAGTAAACTTAACTCTATGTACAAGGCAAATATACACTTAATTATTACTGTACAAGTCGTGTCCGCGCGGAATTAGACAAGGTATTTTTAATTAATTTGTTTTGATAATAAGTTTGACGACTTATTTGGCTCAGGTTGTATTTTCACTACTTGCTAATTCAACGGGCACGGGTTCGAGTCCCGCTGGGGGCATTCATTGTTAAGCATGAATGTTTGTATTCCAGTCATGAGTGTTTATATTTATAATGCGTATGTATTTAAGCTTATATATTATGTGTAGTAAAAGAACTATCTGTTATCCGTAACACAAGCCTCGTAGCTTATCACGGAAGTAAATGGTGTGTTAATATATATCCCAATATATTCATTTACTTATTTTATTTTTTTTATTTTTTTTTATTTTATTTATACAAGCACACTAACAATATACATATTATAACATTTCAGATAATCTTATTCTCTATATAAAGCAAGAGTCTGATATGTATATCTATTACTAGTGTACATAGCGTTCACTGTATACAATAGTTAAAAGTAATTATTAATATTTTGTTAAAAATCTGTTGCAATTATTCTAGATTAAAATTATGCTACATTCTTTTAAAGTGATCTAATAGCTTACGTATAAAAACAGAGTAGGTATCATGAAAAATGTCAATGCCAGGAATCGATTTCTGTAAATTATTATATTTAGCACATATGCGTAAAACTGGAGCTTGGCTACCGAGGTTAGATCTCACCCTAGGTATGTAAAATATATTGTGGATCTTGTTCCTGGGAATTCTGGAAGGGACAGATATTGAAATTCTTTCAGTTAAATCGGGACTAAGAATTTTATTATGTATTATTTTGTGTAAAAATTTCAAGTCAAGGATTTCTCTCCTTTTACGAAGAGACAGAATATTAAACTTAGCCAATCTTTCGTGATATGGCTGCCTGTGAGAGAAGTCCTTTTCACTGAAGGCAAGATGTCTTGTAAAAGTGCGTTGAATGCTTTCAATACGTTGAGAATGAACACTGTATAGGGGATTCCAAACAATACTAGCATATTCCAGACAACTGCGTACCAATACGTTGAATAATGTAATTTTTGTCGCCCTACAGAAACCTTGAGCATTCCGTTTAGTAAATCCCAAATTCTGTGCAGCCCTGTGAACAATTTCATCGATATGCGAGACAAATGTTAACCGACTGTCAAGAGTGACTCCTAAGTCTTTGATCACGGATACCTCTTTTACTAGTGCATTTTTAATAGTATATTTAGACGCAAGTGGTTTTCTTTTTCGGGTAAATTTAATGTGGAAACATTTGCTAACATTAAGAGTCATGTGGTTAAGGCGGCACCATTTGGCGATATTATTAAGATCATCTTGGATTAATTGTATGTCGTCACATGATTTGATTGTGTTATACAATTTAAGATCATCAGCAAAAAGTGAACATTTACAGTTCTTAATACGTTCAGTTATATCATTAATAAAAACAAGGAACAATAGTGGCCCTAAATGTGAACCTTGCGGCACCTCGCTTTTGGCAAAATATGTGTTCGATTCAAATCCAGTGACATTAACGGTTAATGGTCTCTGTAAAAGATATGATTTAAACCACTGAACTAAAGAAATCCCTAGTCCATGTTGATAAAGCTTATCAAGAAGAATTTTATGGTCCACTTTGTCAAAAGCACTACTGAAATCAGTGTAAATGACATCTATCTGTTCCCCTTTATCAATTGCTAACGTCAAGTCCGAAACTAAAACTGCTAGGTTTGTTTGTGTTGATAACCCAGTTCTGAACCCGTGCTGAGAACCAACAAAAATATAACTAAAGTGTTTAGTAAGTATGGGATATATTAGACTTTCAAACAACTTTGAGAAGCATGATAGAATTGATATAGGACGGTAATTTTTAATTTCTGAACGATCTCCCTTTTTGTAAACTGGGACAATACGAGTCTTTTTCCATTCATCTGGAAATATACATTCCCTCATTGAGCGATTAAAAATTTCCGTCAAAGGCAAAGCCAATGCGGAACCACATCTTTTAACAAAGAGAGGGGGGATACCCTATGCTCCTTTTAAGGCGTCTAGAGATTTGATTTTTTTAAAGACTTCCGATTCGAGAAATTTTATTTTCTCGATACCTAATACCCTTGAGCCAGATTCTTCCAGTTTATCGCTACAGATGTTTTCAGTATTTATTAAAAAAAGTTCGAATTCTATCGACTCACGTAATTAAAGCTATATTAAAAAAGCTCAACAAACATACAGACAACAATTAAGTGATAATACAACATCGAGATATAAAATAATTTATTTATCAATGTTATTATATTACTAATTGGAATTCTTATCGATGTTGCGGTAAAATACAATTAGGGCATTGTGACAGCTATCCAGTTGGTCACGCAAAGCTTTGTATGTGGAACTTCTGATATATTTATTTTATTCTTTTAACGTGATTATATAAAATTATTGTTATAGAAATAGAATCTACTCTCAATTTTTCTTTGTTATTATATGTTGGACTGTATACAAAAAATGGAGATAGTTGAAATTGTAATTGCTTCTAATTTTGCATTTAAAAAGTTAAATCTACTTAATCAAATCTAACTTAGGTATAACAAAGATATATATTAAATATATTACAAAATTATTTTTGAAATAATCATTATTATTGATACAAAAGCCGAATATACATATTTTTTAGAATTTTCGTCGATCTGTCTATCTCTAATGTGATATGATAACTTGGTACGTCGTTATCCTGGTGAATATATAGAATTCAACGAACTGCGAAGACGAGCGGAGCGAGGGTGATTCGCTAGTTAACTTTAAAATCAGTATACACATCTATTACCTATTTTTAAAGAAAATTTTTGAATCTAAAAACTCTACTAATAAAAAATATCACAAAAATAATATTTTGCAGTCTCTACATTATGATATCTCAACAGCGATGATAGTGTATAATTGAATTTATTATTTACTATGATCAAACAATCGAATTCAACACAATTTACGTTTATTACTCGGCTGGCACACTGAGATGGCGCGTTCACACCTACTTGATTGCGTATTTTAGTTTATGGATTTACACATTATTTCATTGAAAATAAGCTTGTTGTTACTTTATTGTTAAATTTATTGGATTCTTGAATTGTTATTATTTATCTATTCTCAGAAACATCTGGATAACTTAGTGTATAGAAAAGGTAATGTAAAAAGGTAGATACGAGTAGGTATGTTTATAAGTCATTTTTAGATATACCTACTTATAGGTTCCTTATATAGATTTGAAAATTCGATAGCCCATATCCTATGCCATTTTAGAATATAATTTAAATTATAAACTGTATATTTTATACATTTTTTATATAGATACCCACAAACTGAAGTGCTTTTGAATAAAAAAATATCATATATCGATAGATACATTTATATCAACAATTTATTATTAACATATAAAATAAGATGAATAACTATTTATTTAATACTTTCTTAGGTTTACACGAATATTTGAGCATTCGAAACGTCGGAAACCAAAAATTTTATCAGCGAGAAAATCCGAAAAGATATTTTCATTTATAATGTCAAATATTCGTGTACACCTAAGAAAGTATTACTAGTGATGTATTCTCACACTTATATGTTTTAAAACTGATACAGAGGCCTTATAAATATTTCACTGAGCCATCGCCCCTTAGCATGAGTAAATAATTTGCATAGAACAATCCTTCACAAATAACTGATTATGAAATGGCGTCTCAGCATTTTGGTTGACTAAATTTCAATCCTTGCTCAAATAGGGGATGGAATGCAAACATCTCAATTACAACGGTTATTAATTCAGGGGGTGATTGTTAATCATGCTCTGTCTCGACAAATATTAATCTGTGACCCACTATGTATTAGATTTAATTGGAAGGGTCATAGATATATAAAATTTAATATACATTCTTAAGTAATAAATTAGGGTGATGTTTGTTAAAGTTTAGTTTGTACTTTTAATCTAAATAAGTAAAAGCGAAAGATCGCTCACGCACTCATCACGAAAAATCGAAAACTGATTGACGTGTAAAGATGAAATTTGAAAGGGAGGTAGTTTATATTTAGTAGACGTCCGCTAGAAACGGATTTTGCGATAGGGTCGTATTAAGAGGTTTAATAGCTTTAGCAAGTCTGTATGGAAGTTTTTCATTTTTTGTGCTGCAAACTTTAAACAGCGAGAAGAGAAGCGAGAGCGAGTTGCTAGTCTTATATTTTTAATCAAATTTGCGTAAAAGTGTAATTTTTGTAATACATTCCTTAAAAATTAATTATAAAAACTTAACTGTTTGTATTTTTAATACGTAATAATCATATACTTGAGTCTATATAGATATTATTTAATTTCATATAACAGCTGAGTTAAGGTTAGGTTAGGTTAAAAAATCTTGATTTACTATAACATAAAAATAAAATACAATTTGTCAATGCTTAAACAATTCACGTTTCATAAATATATAGAATTTAAATACACGCATGTCGTGAGCCACGACTGCTAACAACTTAATTACGATTCTTATCTGACATTCCTAGTATTGTAATATGAGTTCCGGAAATCTGAAAAGCTTAAGGAAAATAATTCACTTACACGGCTTTCAAAATGTTAGCGCCAAAAAATGTGTTCTTTTATTAAAATACTTTTATGTATGTAAGGACATTCTTACAACAGCGCCATCCAGTTCCGTGGTAAGCTACGATGCTTGTGTTATAGATACCAGATAGTATAGTATTATATTATGTATCAAAAATCTTTCAGTTAAAGAACGACTGCGACTTTGAATCCGGGTCTCGCACCTGCGACACCCGGATTCAATCCCTCATCACTGATATTTTCATGAACGAATAATTTCTAACATGATAACTACTTCTACTTACAATAAAGGAAAACATCTTAAGAGAAACTGCATGTCTGAGAGAATCTAGCAAGTTTACGTAAGTTATGTGAAGTCCGCCAACCCGCAGTTGGCCAGCATGGTGGAGTATTGTCGAATCCCCGGCATTGGTATCGAATGGAGGCCCGTGCTCAGCAGTGGGGCGTTAAAAAGACCTGATTACAAGCACTACTACTAGAATAAAAAGCACTCCAGTTAGTGGGTATCTATATAAAAAATGTATAAAATATACCTACTGTTTATAATTTAAATTTTACATTCTTAAATAGTGTATTGAATTTTTTAATCTATATAATGAACTTATAAGTAGGTATATCTAAAAATGACTTATAAATGTATTTACGTTTTTACTTTACCTTTTCTGTAGTGAAATGAAAATACACACAAATTAAAAAGTTCGTAATTAAAATAATAATCTCTTGAATATACCAAAACTGTGTCTTTTGTTAGAAACCGTACATTTACTTACTAATCTGGGAAGACATTAGCACGAGGTTATCACAGCGCACAGCTGTGATTTTCCATGGAGTTTCCACTAATATATCACTAGGCTTTATCTCTTGCGTTTTGTGATTTTGGCACCATTTTACTCAATTTAGTACACCTTTCTTACATGTATGTTAGCCATCTTATTTTGTTTAGATTCTAGTACACAATATATTGAAATGATTAAAATAATTGAGTAATATAATGTCGAGTAGTGTAAATTGTACACTAAAATTAATAATTCAAAATAGCATTGGAAGAATACATACTTTAGAATCGCATGACTTCATCTATGTACAACGTCCACTTATACTACGTCTTAGACGTAAACTGCGGAGTGCAAGAGAAATAATAAGTTCGAAATTTCGTATGGATTCTTCTATGAATATCTAGAAATTAGTTGAGTTGAAAATTCAAAAAATTGTGATTAAATGAGTCGAAATAAACACATATTTTAAATAATAAAAAGATAATCTTACATAGCTTAAAAAATGCATAAGAGAATGTAAAAAAAAGTGGTAAAATTAAAGGGAGTTCATTTCTAAATAGAAAATAGCAAATATTATAATTAAATAGAACCTGTTTTAATAATAGCACTCTTATATTATGAATTTGTGCAATATTCGGTCACCGATACCGTGGTCATTAGTTACTGTTTGTTACTAACGAGTTCCATACATTCAACTAACGTAGTAGCTTGACAAGCTGTGTCTTGTACGCATAGTGAGTTATGTGATTTTATAATATTTTTTTATTTAACCTAGCTATATAACTAAACAACTTCTTTCTTTTCATTGAACCATTTGTAAATTGCATTGATTATACAAAACTATATCTATTTATAAGGATTTTCTTTTTTATACAGCAAAGAAGCTGTGAACTTATGTTTAATTCATATTGTCTTTTTTTCAGCTTTTTTTCAGAAAAAAAAAATAATATAAGCTACTTTTAATTCGAGTAAATTCGCCTATTTTTTATAAAATCATACTATAGGTAATATAAACATTTTTCTATATAAATCATTTAATCTATAAACAAAACTGAAAACATTATTTAACTAAATCCAGCTTGAACCAATTTTATTTTCAAATAATGGGTTGGTAATTTCAAAATATTATACTTACTTTTCATAAAACAATACAAAATTCAGTAAAGTATATCTAAGCAAAGTAAACTCGGGGCCGTCGTCAAGGAGCGCTAATTTGTTTTGCAAATTGAGGGTGACGCGGCTCCAACAGGAAGGGTTGCTATCTATAGGAACTTATACGTTAATTATATTATTTACGACAAATCTATATATTAATATTATGAAATAATATTATAATACATATAATTTAATAGAAATTTACATATTCGGTGCATCGTAAGTAAACCGAATATTATAAATCGAATGATTTGTAAAGAAAATGCTCTAGAACTATCGGAGCAGCTAACTACCACAACATTTTTACCAGCAAACTTACTAACAAACCTTCTGATTCGTAAATATATATTTACCGACTTTATGTAACGTGATATCAAATCAAATCAAATCAAAATATTCTTTATTCAAATAGACTTTTACAAGCTCTTTTGAATCGTCATTTTTACATTAATAAAATTAAATGTCAGTCTGTAAGTCTGTGAGTAAGCTACCACCGGCTCGGAAAGCTGTTCTGCTGAGAAGAACCGGCGAGAAACTCAACAGTTGCTCTTTTCAAATATTTGGTAACAATATGGTATTACAATTTATCTATTTATCCTACGTGAGACACAACCAGTTACTCCCACACATTTACATCTACTAGGTATTCCGTGATGGTGTAATAAGCCTTATTCAGTAGCGTATTTTTAATTTTAGATTTAAATTGCTTCAAAGGCAAGCTCAGTATTGACTGTGGAATTTTATTATACATGCGTACACCTTGCCCCATAAATGACCTATTTACTTTTTGTAGGCGAAAACTGGGTGTTACAAGTTTATTCTTATTTCTTGTATTTATACCGTGTTTGTCGCAGTGCCTTGAGTAGCTATTAACGTTTTGACGAACAAACATGATGTTACAATATATATATTGCGCAGCAACCGTAAGTATACCTATTTCTTTAAAAAGTTCGCGGAGAGTATCCCGAGCGCTCATGTTATAAATAGCCCGAATGGCCCTTTTTTGAATTATAAATATTGATTTAATATCCGCTGCATTACCCCACAACAAAATACCGTACGATAAAATGCTATGGAAATAACTAAAGTAAACAAGTCTGGCAGTATCAACGTCCGTTAGCTGCCTGACTTTTCTAACAGCGAAAACAGCTGAGCTCAGTTTACTCGCAAGAGACGAGAGATGGGGACCCCATTGCAGACCCGAATCTAAAGTCAATCCCAAGAAGACCGTGGAATCTACCGTATTTAACATGTCGTTATTAAGATACAAATTGAAATTCTGCCTTTTTACATTAGGTAATAAAAACTGCATATATTTTGTCTTCTTGGCATTTAAAGCCAGATTATTGATGTTAAACCAGTGAAGTATATGCGATAATGCACTATTTACTTCGTCGTAATTATTTAACTTTCTATCAACTTTAAAAATTAAGGAGGTATCATCCGCAAAGAGTACAGTATCACACAATTTATCGGCATAAAACGGAAGATCATTAATATAAACTAAAAACAAAAACGGACCCAGGATAGATCCCTGCGGAACACCCATTCTAAGACGAGAACCAGAAGAATTGACGTTATTTACCGCGACCCTCTGAACCCTATCAGTAAGATAAGAAGCAAGTAGATCGAGAGCAATACCACGAACACCGTAATGTGCAAATTTAAGTAAAAGAGTTTCATGTTCCACACAATCAAAAGCTTTAGATAAATCACAGAAAACTCCAATTGCGTTCTGTGATTTTTCCCAAGCGTCATAAATATGTCTAAGAAGCGCAATCCCCGCATCAGCTGTAGACTTGCCTTTAGTGAAACCATACTGTTTACTATGTAAAATATTATTTGTGTTAAAATGAATTATAAGTTGACTTAAAATAAGTTTTTCAAAAATTTTTTTCTCATACATGGCAATATAGAAATAGGTCTATAGTTGCCAGGATCATTTTTTTCCCCATTTTTGAAAAGAGGTATTATTTTACTAATTTTCATTAGATCAGGAAATATTCCTGTATCTATGCATTTATTGAAAATAAGAGACAATTGTGGTGCAATGTTTGTTATTATTGTATTAAGTAATTTAACAGACATGCCCCATATATCACCAGTTTTTTTAAGATTGATAGTTTTAAATATTTTAATTATTTCATCCGCATCTACATAAGAAAATTTAAATTGGTGATCACAGTGAGGAGTATGACTTTTCGAAGAAATTAATGCATCTGTAGGAGAAGATTTTAAAGAAGATGTGACCTTTTCAGGGATTTTCGTAAAATAACTTTCAAATGAACTTGCAACATCTTCATTGGAACTCACTGTAGCATTATTAATTAACAGTTGGACAGGTTCACTAGCGGGCTTTGATCTTCCAGTCGTACGAGTAATCACGTGTATACGATATTAACGAATAGGTTGATTTATACCAACCCACAGCAAGTCACCTGATTCTGAATAAAAGGATGACATCTATACCCATATAAAACAATTGCCAATCGTTAGTCTCACGTAAACTGAAAGTCGCTGGACCGATTTGAATGGTACTTTTTCTTTTAGTTGGGGGTATAATAGGGGTGGTTTATGTATCATGAAAAAATGGAAAAGTCCAGAATATAAGCAGCTGGAAAATAAAACAAATTAAAACTGTTAATTTTGTTTCGGAATCACAATATTATTTGCTCTACACTTCTCAGATCCAATGTAAGTGAAGATAATGAAAGCTTTCAAAATGTCTTACCCCATAAGTCGGCATAATTCACGTATCGCATGACAGAAAGTCGTACAGGTTAACCATTTTGTTGAGACCTCGGCTGCTTTTAATTTTTGTTAAGAAGTTTTAGCTTCTACAGTTCAAACAGACTGGTGATAACAAAAATATTATAGCATTGTAATAATAGAGCAAAATTTGGCCCTTCAACTTAAGCTTTTTCTTTAATTAAGGTAGATACATGAATGTGTTTTAAAAACTACAACAGGTGGATATAAAGTTATTTATTTAAATACTTAAATATAAAAATGTAGACTTTTACACACAATATCAGAACAACTTATTCTGCACAAATTTCTCTTACCCCATTATTTAAGACGCATGCTAATTGTAAGTTTCTTTTCTCTATAAATATTATTATGATACAATTATAAATCAAAAAATGTCATTGTTGTCAATAAAGGAAAAATAAAATAAGTACGTATAAATAAATAATATGATGACTCGTTTGGCTCAGTTTGTAGTGATGTTACTTTGTGTGCTAGCGGTCGCAGGTTTGAGTCCCATTGGGGCCTTTTACTTAATGACCACGAATGATGGTACGTTAGTTATGGGTGTTATACTTATAATATGTATATATTTAAAGTATTATCTGTAGTGTATCAACTATCTGGTATCCATAACACAAGCCTCGTAGCTTACCATGGAACTAATAGTTCTTTGTGTGAATGTCCCACATATTTATTTATGTATTTACTATAATATAATAAGTAATCCTATTAGCATTCCTTTCTATATTGTGTAGGGTTAACTTCTAAATTAGTCAACATTTTACAACGAGCTTATATTATTTGTATAATGTGCTCTATTATAGTGTATCTGGCATACATCAGTTACATCACTGTCCGTGACGGTCTCCTCGAGTCCCGGATAAACTGCCTTTAGTCTGTAAGCCCTTAAGTGTCCAATTAGCGAGGCAGTGTTAAAACGATCGGCGACACTGTGAACCCGAATTTACGCGGTACGAAGAAATATTGATGCATTTTTTTAAAGATCTACTGAAATGTAGAAGAGACAAAATTTATTTATTTTCTATACCCTTTTTAAACGGATGCTAATATGAAATACAATTTTATGCTAAATTTTCTAAATGTATTTTTACATTAGATACCCATGCTTTATTACATAATTTTTATCTTAAAAACAATTTTATATCACTAACGTTTATAGTGTAAGCAGTGGTGCCTGTGATAACATGCTTACTTTGGAAACCGAGTGAGTCCATGTGCAGAGCATTTTCAATATATTTCCCAATTACGTAACTTACGGTGAAGCTGCAAGTCTGAGAGAATCCAGCAAGTTTTCTAAGGATACATGAAATCCGCGAATCGCACTTTGCCAGTGTATTAAATATAGGGCCAGCAGTGCACTTTAAAAAAATCTTTATGGGTCAGTATTCGGTTAGCAAAATTAATAAGTTAGAAAAATTCTTAAAGAATAATTTACTAAAGCAATTGAATGTGAATCACAAATACTATATGCCATTTCTATCATATTTTAAGCTCTTCAAAGCGGCACCTCAAGGGAGACTGTCACAGTACAATGCAAAATGGATTCTTTGTCCGTTGTTGTCCTTTTTAATTCGTAACTTTTATGCGTCAAAGTGAATCATCTCATTTTTTACGATGACAAAGTATTTACGTTTGTGCTATAATATACTTTATTATAATAACAAAAAGTAATATTTTGCCTTGTAAAAGTTACTTTAAATGCACTTGCAAACTGTTGGGTCAAAATAATAAAATATAAAAAACTGTACGCAATAAAAGGATTTATAGCGTGTCATGACTTCCAAAAGTTTACTAATTCAGAATGCGACTTTTGTGGAAAAATAAAACTTGTAGTATAACACAATATATTACAGTCAGAAAATTAAGTACATATATGAACATCTATAAAAAATTGAAATCACAAAATTTCACATTTCCTATAAGTCTTTATAATATACTAGTCGATAATACTATAAAATTTACTTTACAAAATTTGCATATTCCTATTATTTAAAAATTCAATGATCTGCATATTTTTTAAATAGATTAAAGCGATAATATGATGTAAGAGATACCGAACTATGAAAATTAGTAGTTTCTAAATCAAATCAAATTATTCATCACCATTTTTACGTTATTTTCAAGATTCTACTTCAAAGAAAATGACCAAAAAGCGATAAAATACCATAATATTAAATTAAGTACCACACTGTCTATTTGTAGAAGGTATTCTAAGCGGAACACCTACGATCATAACTAACAACAGGGTTTTTACGCCATACATTACGCCTCATTTTTATTGTAAAGTATCCATCGCTAAGGTTAAACACCCGACGGTGGTCCTGTCCACGCGTAAACATTGCATTAGCTTATTTAAACAACTTAAGCCAACTTATTACCGTGACTTCTCTCGCATTTAACTTTCAGTGCTCACTGTGAAATTCATTTATTAACTAGCATTATCACGTTTTCATGCCTTTTATGAAACTGGCTACATTATAATATTGAAATTTTGAAACGAATTTGTTGAATATAGTTTTTATCATTCTTAGGCACATATTCTTGCATATTTTTATAATAGAAACGAATAGAAATAGATACGTTATATACGAATTCAGCTATCGAACTTAATATATCAACAAAGAAGCCAACTCTTTAGGTCTTAGAATCTATGTCTAGAAAGCTTCAAGAGAATACTAAATAATAATTGGACCGAATTTGATGAAATTTAGTATATCTCTACATATTATAAAACAAAGTTCTCCGCCGCGTCTGTCTGTCTGTTCGCGATAAACTCAAAAACTACTACACCGATTTTCACGCAGTTTTGACCAATGGATAGAGTGGTTCTCGAGGAAGACTTTAGTATATAATTTGTAAAGTTTTTGTATATATTTACTAGCGGATTCCGCGGCTTTACTCGCGCTAAATCGCTAGTATAGAATAATTTTGACTGCGGGTATATAAAAATCTCTTGTAGGCTGTGAAAGAACTATATTAACCGTAAAAACGCACCATAAGGGACGATCCCTATAAAGAAGCGAGAGTTAAATATTTAATAATAATAATTATTAAATATTATAACGCATGTTGTATGAAAATTGTAACAGATCATTTAATTTTTGTTACTATGATTCAAAAACATGCATATAGTCGGCACTCCAAAGGAGATTTGTGTGTACAAAATATTAGTAGTACGGAGAGACCTCCACTGCGTGGCGCTACGTAAAGATGCAAAGTGTATCTTTGTAATACTTATAAAGTTATGTACGTACTTATAAAATAACATATTATTTTAAAGGAAATAAATATTGAGTCTTTTTCAATGTCAAAATAGTTAGCAAAAACGTTAAACTACAAGCACAATTCTCAAATGCAGATGGCTGTATTAAATATAATAAACTTCAAGATACAATTGTCAGCTACTAATACTTCTATTTATAATTTATACATAATAATTTAATACAACACACGTAAAAAATATATGTAGGTACCTCCTCATCTTTGACACTATATCTTTTTGGTGTAGCAACAAAAATACAAGGACAAAACAAAGTGTATTATCCTTTAATCCTTTTTTCGTGGCATCCTTTAATTACCATATACCACCCATTCCCATTCCTAAGTCCACATCCCGCGCAAACATTGACTGAGCGAACCCCGGTAGCTTTTAAACAGTTTGCAGGACGCTAATAGCTGTCCCGACCAGATGCCGCCACCGTCAACTGTGAAAATGTTATGTTACAAGAAAAAAGCGTTAATGTGATGCAAAGAATGCCGCAAAGATGATCTTTGATACTGCAGCATCAATCCTGGACCACTTATGACTAATCGATGGCATATAATTTTGATTTAGAAAATTAATTATACGGAGTTTAATTTACTGAAATTCCGAAGTAATATTCGCAAACTCTAAACAGTTGTTTTAATTATTAATGTCTATATTACATACTTTATAGTGTAGAGAAAAGCATTTTATTCGTCATACTCATATATCAATCACCATTAAAATGAAGCTTACAATCGAAAAAAATGAATCGTCTCACCCTTTTAATCAGTGCAACCCCTGTAATGAAATCTGGGACGCCATTATGGGATTAAAAATAATAACTACCCTCATGTAAGCATGGAGAACTCTGATTGGTAGGGCCAAGGGTTTTACGCTGTTGACATCAAGGGACAAGCTATACAGTAAATATTACAATTATATATATATAATAGTTTAGTATGTTTTAGTTTCGGGTTTTTGAAAAAGATTTTTTTTAAAAAGACCCTACCTACCTAATTGAAATGTAACAGTCTTATCTATAACACAGATCACATAGTCTATAATTAAATATTTTGGAAATTCTTATTGGAATAGTCATTATTATCGATACAGGGCGTGTAAGTCCAATGGATAGTTTTAAGAATTTTCGTTTGTTCGTCTGTCTGAAACAATATATAGGGGAAATGACAGGTTTTGATGAAATTTGGTGATGATGAAAGCTATTGATAACAAATCTAATTAACATACTCGTTTTTGTAGAGCCTGCTGCAAATATCTACTAACAACCCCCTAAACAGTAACAAATACAAATTTTAATTCAAACATATAATTCAAAAAATCTGATATTCAATACATAGGCATAGTATTTCATTCGCCCCGTGCAAATATCTCCATGTAAAATAAAAAGTGACGCGTCGTCAAAAACCACCCTCCCCGGCGTAGAATTAAAACGCTGACCCTCGACACAAACAAAAAACATGTAATTGGCAAATAAGGGGACCGACTCGGATTTTATTTCACTCTTGTACACGCGCTTATTAGGTTTGACAAGTGGATGGCGGAGATTTTTAATAACCAGCCAGATCTGCCTTAGAATGGATAGCCTATAGAATGCCTATAGTTTCCTACATTTTGCGTAACGACAACGAAAGTACGTAATGATTAACGATGTATTTAACAGTCGTTAGTTCTTAGTTTAATAATGAATCGATTATTATAAGCAAAAATTATGATTTGATAGATATTTCTTTCGCTTTATTATAGTTTTTTTTTCTGTAGGAACATTAACGCTCTGCGCCATCTAATTCCGTCGTAAGCTGAGGCTTGTGTTGTTAATTCCAGATGTTGATATACTTAAATATATTCATATTAAAATGACTAGTTTTCAAAAATTTTTACTCATCACACAAATGAAAGCCGCCAACGGGATTCGAACAAGCTACATTTGGCACAACATTTAGCGTCACAGTGCTCTGAGCTACTTGTGAAGCTTAATATAAAATTAATCTGATAAATGGTTTTCTATAAAATTTTTATTTAACGAACGAAAATGAAATAAAAATGTTACCTAACCCTTAAGAATTGCTTAATTCTTTGAAAATTATCAGTAGTGTACAGGTCATAGTCTGAGTTTTAAAATTCAATAAAAACATGTAGTCGTTTCAGCGAATAAATAACAAATATTATACACATACATACAATCATTTCACATTCAAAAACAGTAGTGTGAATTTGTAAAAAAAAGGTTTAACCTAATATAAATTCATTTCATCGTTAAGTCAGTAATATTTTAATGATATAGGTACCTATTTATTAATAAAGATAACATAAGAAAGCATTGATGAGCTTTAAAGAGCTTTGAAAAATATAAGTTTTAAATATAAAACTGATTTACATAGTCATTATGCGTCTACTTATGTGGTATAGTGAAACGCAATAGGGGGAGCTGTTCCCATAGCACCCAACCCCGCTAAAATTGAATTCATTGCCACCGTGTCGTCATTGCGAATGGTTTAAGATATTAAAGAACAATTAAAATTAAATAATAATTCATCTTATTTTATATGTTATATTTTTATATTAAAATACAGTAATGTATTTATTTATAATGCACCTAACTAATTTCTTTACTTACTTAGAAATAACTTGTTTTTTGGTAACTAACAAAGCTAGGAATAGAAGGAATTGTATTTCGTTGGTTTAATATTATAGAAAAAAATAAGTATAAGAAATAGGTAAATGAACAGAGAGACGAAATAAAATTTAAATTAGTGAATATTTTATTTAAATCTATAGTAATATTATAATGCTGAAGAGTTTGTTTTTTGTGTGTTTGGTTGAACGCGTTAATCTCAGGAACTACTGGTCCGAATTGAAAAATTCTTTTTGTGTTGGATAGTCTGCTTATCGAGGAAGGCTATATTACATCTCGCTGTGAGCAGTAGGAGCGGAGCATCAATGAAAAATGTTACAAAAACGGGAAGGGCGAGCGTTAGTTCTGCGAGGTACCATACCGTGCGACTCAGAAAGAATTTGGTTTCCGGTCCTTAGAACGCGTGCGAAGCCGCGAGAAATGCTAGTAAAATATAAAATATCGAACAACATGGTGCTATAAAATGGTACCAGTAACATTTGCTTTAAGTAAAATTACTTTTTATAATAAGTTAATAGTTAATATTATAATATTTAAAATGTCGCATAAGATTTGCATAAAACTATCACACGACACTACCCGACGCACATAATCCGATCTCGAGAGCACTTTCAATACTCTACCAGTTCTATATCCATACATTTTCAATCTATTCAAATACTGAATACTTGTGCTATTCATAACATTGGAAGTTCAAAATCTAGTCTATATTTCAATGTAGTAGAGTTCACATTCACATAGCAGGGATGATAGTAGATGAAAATATACTTTTGTTTGAAATAGTTCGTATGGGTGCGGGACCGACGTATGCCATTTTGTAATCCAAGCTTTAAGTGCACTTTGTCAATACAATGAAGAGTACATAATTCATACATAAAATTCATAAAATCGTATCGAATGTTTTTATAATAGATACCGCCTAAAGTAAATAATGACTACATATTATAAAACAAATCCTCCGCCGCGTCTGTCTGTTTGTTTGCGATATTCTCAAAAAATACTGCACAGATTTTCATGGTATTTTCACCAATGGATAGAGTCGTTCTTGAGGAAGGTTTTAATATATAACTAGCTAAATCCGGGGCTTTGCTCGCGCTAAATTATCAAAAATAAATAAATGTAATAAAACGTAGAAACTAATGTGAAAATTATAAATGTTTAATTATTCAGTTTTTAAGCTGAGCCCTTTTGTATTTTAGTTAATCCTAAGCAGTAATAGTAAAAGTAGTAGAACATAGAAGTAAAAAAAATCTTTTGAAAGTAATACTTTCTTAGGTTTACGCGAATATTTGACAATAAAAATGAAACTACCTTTTAGGATTTTGTCGCGGATTTATTATGAATTTTGAATGAACCAGAATGAACCAAAATTCATAATAAATCCGCGACAAAATCGGGTAGTTTCATTTGAAAGTGTTAGAAAGCGAAAATACTAGCTGCTTTTAGAAGCAACTCAATACTGGCATCAATCTAAGTGAAAATACTGTTCCTAGAATTGACTCGTATTAGCTTAGATCTCTGCGATCCTATGTAATTTTAGGTTTTGATTTCCGCGTGCTGGATAGTATCTGAGTCACGGGTATTAGTATGAGTGGCGCTGTTTGAAGTGAATGGATTTATTAGAACCGAGATTAGGAAGCCTAAATGTCATAAGTGTTTAATTTCAATAAAAATATCCCACACAGCCATATTTTATTGATTTTTTCGTCATTATGAATATACTATTTTCAAAATAACATGTTGTTGTAAGGTAGTAGCAAAGTGGTAACGCGCTTTCTTGGAAAACCGAGTGAAGCGGGTTCAAATCATGGGTCGCAAATCGCAGCTTCTGATACTTTCATGAGCGAATCATTATCTGAAAAATGAACCTTGCGAGTTTTTGAAAGATGGTGGACTTCACCAATCCGCACTAGGCCAGCGTGGACTATGTCCTGATCCTCTTCGTATTGAAGGACGTTAAATAGACTGAACACAATACGTCATTCTATTATTTAAAATTTATTTATAACATATATCACAATATATATTTTTTTAATCAAATCAAGATATTCTTTATTCAAAAAGACTTTTACAAGTCAGTCTGTACTAAGAAAGGATATAGGTACATCATAGATCTGGGAAGAGGACCCCGCATAAATCGCAATTTGATGAGTTTGATTTTTTTATTAAAAACAAAATCTGTTATTAGTGGAATGTGTTCCGAACGCAACGTGAGAACCATAAATCTAACCATAAATTTGTTGTCGGGTCATCAATATAAAGTACAACGCAAACTTTGATAAAAGTATATATAATATCGATAGATATAATGCATAAGGGTTCAATAAAACCAATGTCAAATTTACTCAACCATTAGCAGTGTTTGATTTCCTTCAGGAGTTGTGAAACAAAAGTAAATGGCAATTGATTTGAAGCACCCGCGTTTGGGGAAGCTCAAGCACTTAAGCCCAATATTTATTTTGAAAATACTAAAAAGTTTAATTGCAAGGAGTTTTTACTTTTAGTACATATAACAAAACAGCAACTTAGAGAAAAAAGTATTGAACTGATTTTAACTAAATTTTGTGTGAGTTAACATGTAGTATATATCTTTTACCACAGTAAAATATTTCACACACAAAACAACTATGAATGCATCCGGACGAAGCTAGGGTAAGTGACTAGTAAATAATATAACTTCTGAAAAACATTCAATAAAATAATTCTAAGCTATTCTTGAACAAAACTCTTAGACATGACTATTTAAGAAAAAAATAGTTGCACTTAAAGTTGTCACTTCTAGCTATAATATTTACATTGTAAAAATCATTATTGGCAATAAAGCTTCTAAGTTCTTCAGAAAGAAGGAAATATTCTAATTAAATATGGATGCAGCGTAATGAGTTATGCAAATATTGTAGACGGCAAGCAATTTGGAGGGGAGATTAGGGGGGCATCTAAAGTGTTTACTTTGGAATCTTTGGCTGTTTTCTTAAGAATTTAGGAAGGGTTTGGCCACTCTACTGCTTGAGATTTATTACTGCTTATCACATTTTCATAAATTGTCTTTATAAAGGAGTAATGTACATATGTAGGTATATTAGTTTACTCTATATGGCTAAATTCTCATTAATATTAAATATTATCCATCTATATATCTATACAACTAAAGAAAATAAGTTTCTGTTTATAACATGAACATAAGAGCTTTTACTAAAAACACAAATGTAATAGTAGGGGTACAAGTAGTACAAGTACGTAGTAGGGTACTTGGTACTAACATGAAAGGTTTTTTTTTAATTTGTCTGTCTGTCTAGTCTTTAAAACTGGACTATAATACTGCTAGACAAATTTTGGCGGGAGTTTCACTGGCAGAGGACTTGGGGGAACAACTTAAGATACTACGCTAGTAAAATAATATAGCAGTACGATATTTTTTTAGAAGCAGTAGCAATGGCCATTGTTTGGAAAGTGGAAACTGAGTGATACGAGTTCAAATCCCGGGTCTCGCACCTCTTATATTTAAAACACGTTCGAATTATTTCTAGTATGATTACGATTTGTTTTACGACATATATTCGTAGATACTTTCTAACCGTCATTTAGTATGAAATATATTTTTTTTTATGAATAATACATAATCTTTTAAAAGCTTACTTTAAGAATACAATTTATTGACCCTTGGGGTAAGTGAACAAACAAGAAATGTAAAGTATATAAGTATATACCGCATCATGCTTAGAAATTTACGCAAAGTCGTTTAATGTGTTTTTTTCAGAAAAAATGCCTGCTGTTGAAAACTCATTATTATAATGTGCGCCAGTTGGCCGAGCTTAGCGAAGTTTGAGTGCCTGGGAGATAAATAATTCAAGAGACGCTTTATAAGCATATTCCTTGTAAGAAAATTTAAAAGTATAATAATTAGTCAGTCGATAGAGTTATTATACTATACTGGTGACTTTCCGTTGCTTCGCTTGGATGTTGAGAATAGGCTATTTTTACTCCATGTCATGAACTGTTTTGGCACTGAATTTCATCTAGATATTTCCAGCGGTTTCAGAGTTAAGACGTAACTCGTAACATACACATACAAAAATACATATCTTGTATTAACAATAACAGTCCGATGAAATAATGTAGCTTATTTCTCTAATATCTATAATAAAAATCTCTAATAATTATTAATATTATAATTATTATGAAGATTTTGTACAATTAATATTAGGGAATTAGAAGTATGTTTGTAGAGTAGACTGTTAATTTTGATTTAAAAATTAACAATTACATTAAAAACATCGTCTCTATTCATTTCATTATTTATCCCCGTCCTTTAACCCTTAAGCGCGACGTTACATTTTAATAAAATTCTTCAGCCAACATTAATGAACCCGGCTAAACAAGCCCCGCCATTGTGGGACTCGCGTCCCATTATGATTTTAACCGAGATAATGCACGGGAAATGACGGCAAAAGAAATTTAATTCGCGTAACGACGAAAGGGTTATGGGTCGGCTTTGATAAATAAAGCCGGGAGGGACCCGGAGGATATTACGGGGCCTTTTTGCCCCACATATTGATATTAATGCTCGTGAATTTTGACAAAATTGCGTGTAGACCTTTAATACCAACTTTGAACATCGACTTTTTTCATTTACCTTTTGAAATATAGCCGTTAAACTGTTTGGTTATTTATTAATAATTTATTGGACGGAAGAGCAGGTTGTATCTACTTATGCTTTCTTTTAAAATAGAGAGATTTAATTTAAATATTAAATTACTCCTTTTTACTTAAGTAGGTACGTTTTAGAAATAAGTTATTTTATGATTTTAACATAATCCACTACAATCTATACACGAATAATTTAATATTATTTTCTATAATAAAAGTTGCCTTAGTTACATAACATTAGCTATCTGCGTGTGAAAATCCCGTCAAAATCGGTTGCATTTCAGAGATTAGCTTAATAAATAATAAAAATTGACTTACTTTGAAAATATTAAAAATTGACTTTTTCATGTTAGTATACCGTATATACAATTTTATTTATATGTATATGTATATAGAGTATAGATGTTTATATAATAAATAAATATATACTATTTGATTTTATAAATAAACTTTTCTATACAAAACAAACTACCTAAAGATACCTACTATATTTCGCGTCTAATTTAAAACATGTCCGTATCCACCCTCGCTTATTGAATTACGAAACGCTTTTAGATATACGAAGTCCCAAAAGTCGAGGAACCTTTAAATATGTCTGTATCAGATACTTCATTAATATTTGTACCCATCAGTAATTAAACAGGGTCGTCGGGAACGTGACGTTGGAGGGTTACGTCATTTAACTTGAGAATATTTCATAACATGTTACATGTATCAAAATGTACCCAAAATTAATATCTACCCATGGGAGCTCGAGTTAGTTGCCATAAAATATTAATGTTATTTTTGTTTACCTAAGCTTTTTAATGGCACAGTGCTTAATTAAATATATTTATGTAGTACTTGCGTAAGTACCTACTAACATTTTCCCAATAAATACCAAAATATGCTTGCTCTACGTTGGTGCTATATTGAAAATGTCAAAGTTAAAGCCCATATTGCTTTCAAATTCCAAAAAAATTAATATGAAAAATAATTTAGAAATAAAGTTTAACAACTTTTGCCCTCGTCAAAAATATAAATAGGTATTGATTCTGTACAAGAATCGAACTCGCGAACACAGGCATACTATACAATTCAAACGTATACACCGCCATATTCTATAACAACTCACAAAAAAAGTTGTAGAAATTGTCCAACAAAAAAATAATCAAACATTAAAGGTCAAAAATGGACGCAAAGGCTAGCTTTAATACATTTACCTTCATAGTGTTAAATCGTGAGTAGAAAGTAGTTAGGAGATACAGTGGGCATTACTATAATTAAAAACATGTGCTACACGACTTTCGCCCTCATTACTCATATCTAATACATGACAGGTATGTAAGGATTATTTTGTCGAAGACTGACATGATTTCGGGAGCTTTAGTAGAGATAGCACAAAAAAATTTTCTACTCAAATAAAACTGAAAGCTTTTCTATTCTATACTAACGACTCATTCTCGCTTCGCTCGGGTTCATCCGTAGGTTTAGCGTCAGTGAATAAAATTTCTACCTCCTCCTTTTTTGAAGACGGTTAAAAAGTAGCCTAAATTACGCCTTATAGCATTATTTATCTGCGAGTGAAAGTCCCGTCAAATATGGTCCAGCTGTTTCAAAGATTATCCGGAACAAACAGACAGACAGACAGAATTTAAAAAGAAAATGGTTTTTTGTTGCTAGTATCGTATAATATACTTTCATATGCAATTAGGGAAAAGCTGTTAATTTGAAATTAAAGACAGACTCCAATTTTATATATATGTGTTGATGTATAGATGTATTTTTTTAAATATATTAATTATAATTTTTAACATTAACAATAATTACTTTAAGGCCGGTCTTCGCCATCACCAGACCACGCTAATCAAACGAGTAGGTAGATTTCACATGTATGAAAATTAAATAGGTTCTTTTAATCATTCAAGTTTCTATAGAATGTTTCCTTCATCGCCTGATCAGAAATTCTAAGTAAATATCTACTTTAGTTTACACTTGTGAATATATTATATTGGATCAATATGTGCACTAATTTTGTTACTTTTATTTACTGTTACTAATCTTTAGTAACAACACAATTATTAAACTTATGATTACTACGTCCCTATTTGAGTCAGCCCAATTTTACAATTTAAGTGCTAAAGTGTCCTATCCATAATATACACATATTACTTAATTACAGTGTCTTAGCTCGAATAGATTTTGAGATTTTATGTCAATGAGCTTGAGACTCTTTCCCTATATGCTATTGGCATATAATTTATGAGTTATGACTTACGCTAGCTTTATTTGGGTGCGTTCCCAGTTACTTAACAGTAGCCTATATATAACTCCAAATTTTCCGGTCTTTCTGTATACTACAATATTACAGAAGGAGTAGAGATTGCTAGCTGTGTGCGTACGATAATATTTCGACTCAAATGGCTAATATCCACGACATTGGCAGTCGTAGCCAAAATTGATTGAGAGGACATTATTATTATTAGAAAGAGAAACAAACATTGAACTTTCTTCTTAACAATAGTCCAATTTATTATATAGCATCATAAAATAGTTCTGTCATCAGTACCGGTAGTAAGACGTTTGAAGCATTATATTTCACTATCAAATTCACACGATCGCATCCGAACATCTGTCACGATCTTCAATACAATCATGCAACTCGTGTTAGTGAGGCATCGAAACCAGAGATAGGCTAATAATTAAATAAGTAAGTATTACGATAATTCTTAAAAACATAATGTTTTGATGAAAATGAATACCTATAGTAGCTACCTATGGAAAACCTATATGAAAAAAGTATCTTTCCAAGATTTACTCAAAAAAGCAATTTTAATTTTTTTTCTTTTATACTGTAAGTTGTGTCTTAGAATTTTTCTTAGATGGGACCCGAACATTATACGTCATAACCTCTAAATCTAGTGTATCTTAATTTTTTTTTTATGTTGGGACATTATTACACACAGCGCCATCTAGTTCCATGGTAAGCTACGAAGGAAGCTTGTGTTACGGATACCAGACAGTTGATATACCTATATAAGTTTAAATACATACATATTATAAATATAAACACCCATGACTGGAGCACAAACATTCGAGTCAACATATGAATGCCTCTAGCGGGACTCGAACCCGCGACCGCTGGCGCAAGAAAGTAATGTCACTACAAACTGCGCCAAACGTGTCGTTTATTCAATATCACAGGTATAGTAGATAAACTAATCACTAGCTAACTGTTACCATGTACGCTGTTTGCATTGCTCTACCATCACATTAAAGCTTCGAACACTTCACATATTCTAATGCGCTCATTATTTTTTATGTAACTTTGAGTCTAACTGTACTTTCTTTCCAGAGATTGATTATTTTAAATTTCATACGCAGTTAATTATATGGTAGAGATAATTGAGTAATTTATGGCTAGTGTTGGGAGCTATTTAGGACGGAAGACGCCATGATGACATAACATGTCTGCTTTGAAACTTCATATGATTTATGAGACAAAACTGAAAAGCCTATATTACTATGATCAAAGCATATGTGGCAAGTAACTAATGGACATAATAGATATTTCGTCGCTCGTTTTTAGAAGAGCGAAAATAATTATTCCATGGGAACTATTTTTCGGAATAGAGAGCCTATGTGCTATTCCAAACTATAATCTATCTCTCTGCCAAATTTCATCCAGATCCGTTCAGTCGTTCAGGCGTGATTTGTAACAAACATAAATACAAAATACAAAAATATCATATTGTCAAATAAGCGTTGTGCCAATAATTACTCAATGGACCAAGAAAAGTGATGATATAAAGCTATTGAACAAGAAACAGCAAATCGGTTAACGAACAGAAAAAAAATCACATTTCAATCAAAATCAAATTTAATATTTTTTTTATGATTTTAATATATAATATTATCATCTAATATAAGTCCATTAGATCGTAATTAAAATTTCCATATAAATAAAATTGGAGTGTCTGTATTTAATTTCAAATTAACAGCTTTTCGCTAAATGCATATAAAAATATATACGATACTAGCAACATAAAACCAATTTTTAAAATTTTTGTCTGTCTGTCTGTCTGTTCTGACTAATCTCTGCAACGGCTGGACTAATTTAGACCGTATTTTCACTCGCAGATAGCTAATGTTACAAAGCGTAACTTAGGCTACTTTTTAACCGACTTCAAAAAAGGAGGAGGTAGAAATTTTATATAATTTAACTATTGGATACCGTGGCTTAGCTGACGCTAAGCCTAGGACGAACCCGAGCGAAGCGAGGGTAAATTGCCAGTATTTTTATATAAACATACTCGTACATGGCGTATTAAATGTCTAAAGTAAATGAAAATCATCAAAAAAATCGGTAATAAAAACAAAATAATACTATCGATCTACTTTCCCAGCTATAGCATGTTTTACACGATATTACGGCTACAATCGGTAATTTTGACGCCACGCCGATGCGATACGCGCACTCACACCGTGTTATTTGTAGCCAAATTATGTTCATTATCATAAAATCATTTGTACGTTTTGGTGCTTTGAACAAGCACAACATTTGGGGAAAGAATAATTTGCTCCTATTTTAAATTTGCTTCGAACAAGCTGTAGTAAACGTAAAATTAAATCTACATAATACGTATTAAAACATAAATAAAAACACATGCTAGGATTTCTTTTTTAACGTTATTTCTATTTAAACAAAAAAAACTTATTTTCTCGATATTATCACTAACGCAGTTTGATAATGATTGATAAGAAAATAAAAGTATTGATGAATATATTCGCAAAGCTTAGAAAACACAGCGTTTATTGTATTAAGTGCACATAATATATCCTGCGACCTGGAGAAACTTATAGGCTACTGATAGTGCAACTACTAAAATATAGCTCCTGAGCAAAACTAGAGTAAAAAGCTAACATCTACATTCTTAATATTGACTACTACGAGTACTATTACATTGGCTGCCTTGAATTAAAACTCTGTGCGAACTTATTCACCTCTTGTCTGCAGGTCTTATAAATCAGTGATCACGATCACGAGAATCAGAATAATCACTCATCCCAAATTTGCTCTCCTTGCCTCATCTAATTACAGAATTAAGAAATCGTGGCCGATCTCTTGTTAAAGACAATAAAGCTATCATTAATCATTAGACATTAATCCCGCAATCATTACAAAATGATAATATTGGCTGTTATAGTTTTGAATCTTCTTGCAGTCTAATGTTTAAACAAATGGCGGTTACAAGAAATATTATATAAGAAACTATAATTACAATTCTAATGTTAATCTATATTTTATTCTTTATGTTATTTTTTCTGTTCACTTATCTTTGGAACAACACTTTATTTTATAGGGTATTCAACGCCATATTGCGATGACTGCAGCCGCGGACTGAAACTGGTATTTTTATATTAAAAAAAAAATGCAAAGTTTCTAGTTCGTATAACCCAATTTGAAGATCGATCTTTACACAGCCACAGTTAGTATTATTTTTTATTGAAACGGAATAAGTCTAGTAGTAAAAACTTTTGAACTGCTATTTAAAATTGTTTTATGAAAAATCATTAGACTTTTTTGTTATAAATTTGGCAAGGATTCAAAATCGATCTATCTATTTACATGTAATAAAAATCTTATTTTATCGAAAAAGTAATTGTCTGTATCTTCTTCATTCTGTATGTGTGACATGTGAGAAACACAGTACGTTAAAGTAGATATCTCAATAATATTAAAACAAATTAAACACCAATTTATTGATACACTGCTGCGATAAGAATTTATTGATAAATTAGTGAGTTCCTAGTGCATAACAGTAGCCTACGTCCTAGGTCTCATATAGTCTAAATCTCAGTACTAAAATTCATCTGAATATTACTACGTTATTTTTTCAGCTAGAAAGAGTGATTAACAAGCAATATTTTAACAATTATATTGGTAAGGTAATATTTTTTTGCGTTGTATCCAACGGATATAACTTAAGCTGCTAAAGCGGTAAAAATATTAAAAATGATAATTTTCCTATAACTTGTAACATACGATCTTGATAGGGAGCGAAGTGAGGGCGGGGCGGTCGTGATCGTACTGAGAAACACACGACGCGCCGACATTTGTAATTGTTGATCATTAGATTTACGCCTTACACTATCCCTCGAATATCCTCAAGTACAGCCCGCGGCTTTGCTTCTCTTCTATTAAAATTTTAGTCAAATTAACTAATAAGTATTTAAAAATGTAACATTCTTTAATAATAATAAGTAAATTGTCATTTTATAATAAATGTTCCTCTGTCTCTTTTTCTCTGTCTGTCTTTCTTTCTCTCTCTCTCTTTAATAGTTGTGTATAATTATTAAAATCAAATGATGCAGGTTCTATTCCCGATTGGTGATTGTTTTAAGTACACAAACTTGCTAAGCTTCGGATCATTCATACTCGTAATATCGTTAATACCAAGTCATTTACTTTATATAGCTATTAATATATATTTTTATGTAGGTATTATATCATCATTAAAGTAAATATTTAGTATGTCATTTTGTGTTTCAAGAAATATATTCAAAGTTTTTACAGTGTAACTTATTAATTATTATGATATTTTAAATAATATCAACTATCAGCTGTACTGTATATACCTATATAATACATAGTAAATAACAATATATACGTACTGTTATTGTATATAAAATCATAAAGTACATTAAACTTGAATGTATTACGTATTTTAGTGCCAGGAGCATTAGGGTTGGCGTCAACGCACCCACATCAAAGTTTCAGCTGCCTGTCCATCCACATAAGGGGTATCTAACCCTAGACAAGCAAAAAGAGAAGTTTAAATAAAATATACTGAAACTATAAGCTGTACGTTATTTACATAAGAAGTAATTACAAGTCAACTACAATTTACTTTTAAAGTTGACTATAAATGTAGCTTTTTTCTGTCAAGACAATTGACAGTTGACATTTATTATCATATTACATTACTCATGAACGCTATCAAACTGAAGCATCAAGTAATTATTGACAGGCTCTCTAATTTTCATGTTTAAAAAGGATAAATAAACGTTAAAAATATATGGTATTTCTCTTTTTTATAAAGAATACAGTATATACATATTGATACACCATACTCTACTTCTAGATTTTTTGCTATAACTACTAGTATATGTCCCATAGCCTTTCACATAATAAATGTATCCACCGTACAAAATAACCCATATGCCATATATGTATCTATTCCCTATAATCAAATCTTGATTTTAAAGTAAAGTCAAAGGCAAAAGCTTGTACATTTCAAATAAAAGATCGTAGCAAAATTTAATTTCACAACAGTACTTATGGTAGTGTGGGTGCATTAATATTGCGCTCCCCACTGGCCCAATGGATTGACCTATTTATAAGTACAGATAGAAAAAATAAAATAATCTAGCTTATATATTAATAGAACATTGCATTTTATATTCAAAAGGCTCATATTTATAATTAAAATGTTTCATAACGATCTATTTATACAGCGTCATTATGTTTCAATGAATTTTATGTGGATTCATCAAGTCCCTGCTAATTAAAAATGTGAGCACCCAATCCATAAATGATTATTTCAAGTTATTCAAGTAATACTGAATGCTATAATATATGCTCTTCAATATTATATTTAAAAATCAGTAATTCTTACCTTCTTTCACATAGCATTGCTTGTAAAACAATTGCAAAACTGTCAGGCAGTTTAATTAGCAGTCTTCGTATTTAATTTAGAGTATATATATACATAAAAATCTGTCACAAAACTTAAGAAATAAAGCAAAATACTGTACTGCCTACGATAAACACTTAAGATACACTGCACCCTAGGCTACGTCCCAACATCTGCTATTCCCAACGGATTAATATATGCTCAAAAGAGATTATTCAAGATGGCGAATAATAAAAAACAAAATGGCGGCTGGGTGCTTGAGGACACTTGAATGAATACCCAGTCTTTATTAGCTCTAATATGAATCGCCATTTGTTTGTACCAAACTACAATAATGGCTCGGCCTTTTGATATGGAAATCATAATATTTCTTTCAAACTTTAAAAATGTCTACTCGAAATATCAAGCTTCTAATCATTTATAAGCTTTTTGAATGTATTATGAGAGACTACCACTTTATCTAACGCTCGACCTTGTACCTAAATATTATTTTGAATTGTAGATTAATATACTTTGAATTTACTCGAAGTAATAAATTATACCATTTCGTCTTGTACACGAGGCCTTAATGCCTAAAAGTCGGAATAATTTTAGGCATCGAATCTTCGTGCCTGTGTCTTGTGATTTATTCCCTATACATAGATTAAATCGTATTTTCTTTTTAATTATAAATCCAGCAAACAATCTATTAAGTTAGGCGCTTCAATTTAATCGAAAGGGTCCAAATACAATGTATCACGATGCAAACAGGAGGCGTGCGTCTGTCCCGGTGACCGCTAAAAGGGCTTTCGAAGCGTATCGAAAAAAACACACACAAAACGTCTTTTTTACCCTTAGGGAAGAGAGCAGCTGCACTTTTGTATAACAATGATACAGCCATGCTATTTCCACCGACCCCGGGCAATTGGCACACTGGAGTATAACCCGTCCAAAGAAAAAGACTACCCGAACCTACATTTTTAATACACTGACTCATATATAGCAACATTTTTAGTCCAGCCGGGTAATAAACGATTGCGCAGCCCACATATCGCCCTTTGAAAGTCACGCTTGATTTGGGGCGAAATCGTGTCCTTTTTGTTATTTCATTCTGCGTGATGAGTGTAACAATTATGTATTGTGACGATCGTTGTACAATTATATATGAATATGTCTGAAAATTATCAATGGCTGTCGTATTTATAGAATAATTTTACAGTAATATTAAAATGGGCGCCATTTCGAAATGCCCTGCATTGAATATGTTGAACAATAGCAGGTATATAAGGCGACAGTTCGGTGACACTTTTGTGTCACATGCTTTAACGAGGCGCTCTGATTGGTTAGGGCTTGGTGACAAATGCGCGACATAGAGACGCGGAGGGCCAATGAAATGGCAGTAATGAAGCGCCACTCAAATAGAATTAAATACGATGTCACTTGTGATTCTTTGTTGTCAATATACATTTTATTTTATGTTTACGTAAAAAATCTAAAGTAGTCGAATTTACAGAACATTTAATATTTTATTGGAAAATCTAATCGAAATAGATAGTCATTATTAACGATACAGAGGCCGAATCTGTCGTTTTTTTGCATTTTTGTCTGTCAGTTTCTTAGTCTGGAAAGATTTTGATGAAGTTTAGTTTCATTATACCAAGCTAGTTATCCGGGTCAACAAATTTATTGTTTTTTACTGCATGAATATATCACATTTCCGAGAAATCTATACTAACAGCCCGTATCTAGGGACTAACCATAGTGAAGCGAGGGTAACAGGCTATTAATAAGATTTCAAAATGAACATGAAACTTTTCAATCAACAAATAAACACACAACACACAAAAATTCAAAGATAAAATATATGAGGCGATAAGTTTTCAAACAAAAATAAGTTTTTAAGTTCAAGTGAAATAACAGAAGCCATAAGCCATAACTATGAGTAAGCATGCCACTTTACAAGTAAACCTTTAGTGATAGTCTACATATCTAGAGACACGCCTAACAACCAATTCCGTGTCGTCTGTAGTAGGAAATTTTATCGGTTATACTTCATTATCAGCCTATTACACGCTATAACACGGCTCGTAAATCGACACTGTCGTGACGATGGCCGTTAAGATTGCACTCAATTTCGTCCCCTAAGTAGGCCGTAGGTCAAACTAGAATACATTACGCTGTTATCGCTACCCTTATCATGTACTAATAAAACTGTGAAGCCTCCCTTGAATAATAATATTCTTATTACTGATATTTTTACTCAGCCTTTTCAACGAACCTCATTGAAGCCTTCTACTAAATAATACTTGTAAGAGTGCAAAAACAAGTTTAACAATAATTTTATTACTCCAGATATCTAGTATGATCAGATGAAGATAGATAGAAATAAATAAAAATATTAAACTATCAATTTGCGATACGAGTGTGTGACCTTTAATAAGCAAAAACTGAAATACTAGATTTAGATGAACCATCTTTAAAATGGTGACTAGGATATTTTAAATAAAAAATAGCATAAAATGAACCGGAATTAATGAACATTTATATTTTGGTACAAATTGTTTTAGCTGAATTAAATCAAACTATTGGTTTTTGTTACAGCCAAACGCCCTTAATCATATCATATTTCATATCTATCAAGATTCTTTACAATAATAAATAAATAATATATAAAATAAAAAATGCGTGCAAAAATAGATATAGTAGGTAGGTACATACGTATTTCTTAAACAATTCTTTCTGACAGTATAGTAGGTAGTAGGTATAAGAGCGAGATCGGGGCGAAACAACTGTGTTTTACACTTTCTACGAAAAACTTTTAATTGTAAGCTTTTTCTGACTATAAACAATAATATCAACTAATAACTAAATATTTTGCGTAAAGTTAACTTATTTAAACAACAAGTTATTTATGTCCTCAACGACAGTGAAATATGGTAATCCTAACTAGAACCACTCCCTACCACTAGTAAAGATCATCGATAAGGTGATGTCATTTGTTATATTTTGTCTGTCCGCGTTGACATGGAAATGTGTTGATTGCCGTTATTATTCTCTTAGATCGTGTTCGATAAGCTCAGAGAGGTCGTTTAAAGCAGTTAGGTGGGTTCGTGACAACATAAAAATATATTGGGCAATAATCACCTAAACCTTTTATTACTTGAGTAGGCAATTTCGGCTGTACTTATAACAATAATTGGTTAAAATTAAATCGATGATTGAAACATAAAACCAAAACTAACAATTTAAAATGAAAGTTGAAATATATGAATATTTTTGTAATCAACGCTTATATCGTTGTCAAACTTGCTTATATAACCGCTTACTTGTTATTTCTATTTATTTACTATTTTTAAACAGTAGTATTCTTTAGAAAAAGATATATAGTAGAAAATATAGAAGTAATTTCTCAGATTTACTTTGACATTTAATTCAACTACCTATGCGAAATTTAGCGAAAACGCTGTTTTAGTAAACAAATGGACTATACCTTGTAGAACAGAGCTTTAAAACAAGCTAGTATAAAGCGCTAGTAATGTATATGTAATTTGAAAGGTAAAAGTAAGATAAAAACTTCATACTTTCAAAAACAAAGAAAATATTCATATTGTATGAAAAAACAAATCCAGTTAGCACAAGTATGTACATACTATGTACTGACAAGTCGATCGAACAAACAGTATCGGGCCGCTAAACATGACCAAACAAGAATTTCCGTGGGACTGTCAAAATATGTTGTTTGTTTAAACAATACGTACACTTAGAGTGCACATGATGTGGATCGTTAGCATCGTTCGTTATAACCTCGTGATGGGCCAGTTTGTTGCAGTCAATCAATAAGAGGGGCTAATTAAAACTACCTTACACGAAAATGTTCAGTGAATAATATTGTAAGAGGTAGATAAGGCAATGTTAAACTTTGTCTAACAATTTTCAACCAAAAAACGAAAACAGCTCAAAATTACGTAAAAACAGAGTAGATATGTCCATTTTCTATGTGTTTTGCCATCTATACTAATAAAGAATTCATCTACCACAATAAATGTAATTACTACATCGACTATTTTTTTAATTTTCTTAGTAAGCTACTTTCAATACCATCTTAACTTGAATAAGTACCTACTTGGTTGAACAAAGCAATCCACTTAGCAAATAATACATACACTTACAATATTTTCATTCACTTTATACCCAATATATAACTTTAACTGTAACAATCCCCCACATCTGCTATATATAATTAGTATAAATAAATAATCTTCTGTTTATTGTGTCACAAGTTTGTTTTTCACTGTCCAATATAATGAGAGCTCTCGTTCCTTTTTAAATGCTTACTTTGAAGCAGTTCAAGGTTGACTTCGTTTATGTAAAGGAGTTCAAGTTATTTTGGTGGGATAAGACCTTGTCATTTCCTATCCCGTCATGTGGAACGCATTTGTTTATATTGTAAATAAAGACGTATGCGCGTCAACCACATGTCGTAAGTATTCTCGAAGCATGTCATTCGTGAATTGTCATCACTAACCTACCTACTTTTACAGGAAATTATTTTTTCGTTACATAGTCATACATTTACGTATATACATACTTAGTACTTAAACTGTAATGGGTTTTATAGTTTGAATGTTTTTTATTAATATAATACAAATATTGATATGGACTTATTATTTTAACTTATATGTCTTGTATTAAATAAATTTTACTAAAGTAAGTTTCATGCTTTTTCTCATAAATTGTATGTTTTCTTTTTTATTCTGTAATTTTATCCAAAGGGGAACGTTATTCCAATGTAAAACACTGTAACTAAGTACACCAATTACAGTAATTTGAAACACGAAGATCATAAATCCAGCCAATCACAACACGTACTTAAGGTGACATGGAGCTAGAACGGCTCAGTTCCGGTCGCATTGACCGGAAATGGCGCGCCGCCGGAAGTTGTATACAAAGCGAAAACTTTGCGTGTAGAACATCGACGCAAAGAAAATCCTAAATTTTAATGGAAAAATCAATTTCATTTTATTTAAGACTTCATTAAGTAAGTAGTATGAAATACTTTAAATACCTTACTTTAATCTCAACAATATATTAAAATTAACTTTTTTATATATAAACGGAAATTAATTCCATAGAAAGTTTCTCAAAAAAAAATTATACTAAAATTAGGTACATAGTGATTATGTTTTTAACAAAAATTCTGTATGTACGAAAGTAAATACTTTCCAAAATAAATAGGTATTTCTTTAGATAACATGAAAATGTTATTTTTTACTTTGTCTAATGAACCAAATATAATCGAACCCACGACAACCGCCAATCGTTCGATTTTCACCTAAGCCTAATAATAAATTTAATGATAGAGTAACAAAGATGTTATCACAGCTATATCATTCCACTGTCACAATAAACACAAGGATCGCGTGTCGCTAAGCGTGACGCAAGGGAGTGGCAAATTATTTATAGAGAGCTATCGCTAAAAGTTTATTTAGTTGTTCTTAGAAATTTGTTTGTACCTACACCAAGACATTACATATTTTTACTTCGTAGGGTTACTTTTTAATTTGTAATGGTAGGTATTTTTATTTTCATTAAGTAATTTTGAAACTTAAATTCTGTAACAAAAATCTAACTCCATGAACTGAAGTTCAGTTCATTCAATTTTATTGAAATACTAGCCTTTCAGCCTTTAGAAGGCTAAAGGCTGAAAATCAAAATAAATATTTTTCTCCCCTTTTTGCAACATTTTTCATTGATGCTCCGCTCCTATTGTCGTAGCATGATTAAATATAGCCTATATCTTTCCTCGATAAACGGACTATACAACTCAAAAAGATTTCTTCAAATCGAACCAGTAGTTCCTGAGATTAGCGCGTTCAACCAAACAAACAAAGAAACACACAAACTAACTAACTCTTCAGCTTTATAATATTAGTATAAATTACTTATTTTCTATACAGAGGCCGCAGCTATAATTTTTAGAATTTTTGTCTGTTTGTCTATTTATATGCCTGTCTGATTTAATTTTAACCATGTATAAGGGCTTCTTACAAAAGAACACTGAATAGTTACTCTTGATCTTTTTTTTATATTCATTATTTAGTATTTGAAAAACATGAATGTTACATCTACAATACAATCCCAAAAGCTCCCAAAATATATATCTCTATTTTCTTTTCTTAATCAAAGTTAATTTTCCTTCTGCTTGTATATCAAAATAAAATCAACTTAACAATCGTGTTTCGTAATTTAATAATTAAATTAATATTTCTTACTAAATTACTATGTGATGTTATCAATGTATTGTCGCAGTCACAGATTGCGTGTCGCTAAGCGCCATGACGCAGGGGTGGGACGACTAATTTGCAGATAGAGATCGCTGAAAGTGTTAATACTTTACTTTTACACGGCTATTTCTAAAGACTTAAATATACGTTGTGAATTTCAGTTATTTTTTCTTTTAAAGAATTAGATATAGAAGCCGAATTTCTAGTTTTTAGAATTTTGTCTGATGCATCACCAGAAAACCGTTGAACAGATTTCGATAAAATTTGGTATGATGATAGCTCAATACGCTAACATATAGAATACTTTCTACTACGGAAAAATATCTTATCTCTGAGATATATAGATACTAGCGTACTCAGGTAGGAAGTTTTAAAATTATGCTTTTCAATCCTAGAACTACGGTTTCTAAAATAAAACAAGTAAATTTTGATCTGATTGAAACCAATATATAAATCGACAGTCTATTTTCTCACACGGTACTCTCCCATCGACATGTCTTTGACCTCTATTCAAAACATCATGTCCTCAACTACTTGCAAAAATAAATTTACCGCCTACATAGTATATGTTTCAGGAAAATAACACTTATTGTATTGGAATAAGAGTATTAATGAGTTTTAAAAGTGTTAGTTAAATTGTATGTAGGAGGCAATGTTTATAAAATAAACAATTGTCGATCGAGAATAGGATAATGTCGTTGTCACTGTAAGGCGTTAGACAAACGTGCGAACGATTTTGAGGTGATAGCTCTTAAGATGACACATTATTATTTAGAAATATGATTATTCTCATTGTACTAAAAAAATATTTGTTATGCCACTTTAAGATTTCAATACGTTAATATTAATATTATATTATGTATTATTAACATTAATTATTATCTAGCCATAACAAAAAAAAATATAAATAGCTAGGTCTATATTATAAAAATCACTGTCCTTGACAACAAAAAAATTACTGTACTTACCTATGAAAAATACATTTTAAGTACAAGTTTAAGTATAATAAACAAAAAATAATTTTATCACATTAATTTAAAAAAATATCACGGATGACTGTTACAAATTTTCCCGCTTCTTTTAATCACTTGCATGGAAAGCCTTACAGATGGACAAGAAAGGTTTTAATTAGATGCTTATCGCGGCCACCCACGTTGCGCCGACGCATATTGCGACATTATGACTCAGTCACACGTCTGTCACGTGTGTGGGAGGCTTTACATTCGATATGTTTACACACACTTGGAGGACAAAATCTGACATCTCTCATAACATAAGCCACGCGTGTCGTAGCAGTTTAATAGCAGAACTAGATATTATTTTAATGTATCGTTATAGTGCGATGAAGCGAATATTTTGTTGTCATTTCAACGAGTAAATTTCATCACGAGAAGCTTAGACGAGATGGCTATCGATATCGCTATTAAAAATATAAATCAAATTCATTTACATATCTAAATCCATGTATATTTAACTTTCAATTAACAATCGTAGAGTCTATTTGGTTTAAGTTTCAATTTCAACCAGAAGAAAATTAAATTATAAAAATGAACTCTCGTCTTTTATCATTCTTTATATTCAGACTATATTATGTACTTTAATGTGGTAAATAGTTGAATGATAAGTAATTTTTCTATTATTATAAGAATCGTAATTTGTAACATTTTTGTAACGACTCTGTCAAGCCGGGAACGGCTTCAAATTGGGTTAAACCTTACGGCAAAAATATACTTAAAATTATTAATCTATACGCCTTCGTCATATTATTATCTGTATCTATTATTATTTACTTAATAAATTAAAAAATGAAATCGACAGTTTATTTGCAATAATAGTTCGTATGAGTGAAAACGGACGTGGGTGCTAGTAATTTAAAACAGCAAAATTGCATAACATCCATTGACTGAACCATCATTGTTTAAATGATACAGAAATAAACTATTATAATATACGTTACTTATGTACGTTTGTACATCAACAGCAATGTCTATTTATTATATAAAGGTAGCGTTGACTTGCCATTGTTAAAAAAGTTGACATTCATATTTATTATTTAGTATTTAAAATTTATATATGTTTAGTAGGTATATCTGCTATCTGGTATCCGTAACACAAGCCTAGCCTACCTTACCACCACGGAACTAAAAGGTGCTGATGTAATAACGTCCCTCCATATTTATTTATTTATATTCTTATAAGAAAGTGAGACTAAGATAGTAAAATGCATTCTCTAAACTTAGTAAGAGTTTTGTTAGAGGTTATGCGTATAAAAAACAATAATGCATACAGACCAAACAAGTACTATATGCCTGAGGTAAGTGGAATATACCTTTAAGCTTATGGACCTGAAAAAATAATTATGTGTAGAGATGTTAGATCTTACTCTACGTAGAGAGAAAAGATAATTTATATTATTGAAGTGGAACTTCTTTAAAATCGTTGTGATTTCAAACTCGATGAAACGAAAAAATAAGTCTATAGTACCAGGCGCTCAGAGACGGGGAAGAGTTAGCCTTAGTTAGATCTCGCCCACCGCGAGTCAGTGACATTTCTAACTCTGTTTAACTCGTGGGTGTGACCTTCGCGCCATCTCCCTCTCTCAACGAGCGTAGACGGGGTTATTTAGTATAAATATAAACGAGATTTAAAAATTAGTTTGGCAAAGAAGTTTTACTTTTGACATGTATACTTTGTACACACGCACTTTTATTATTTATTGTAATATAGAGCGTAACAGCTCTATAATGCAATAAATAGCAATATAAATTACTAAGTCAAGTTGTAAGTACCAACTAGTCGCACAATACAATTCTAAAGAGATATGCAATGTATAAAAAACCGAACAACACCCGAGGTCGCCTTCAATCTTTTTCAAATATGATTTATATGATTAATGACCGGACTTCTTTGTTCATTTGTCTCTAAACAGCCCGTTTTGACATTAATTGCTATATAATTATTACAGATAGTAATGACGCAATGTATACGCTCAGGTTTAACAATATTTCGCTTTTACATTACTTATATCCTATTGGTAGTGGTAGACCAACGTAACAATTGCCCTTTTAATAATAAAGTACTATAGTTTGCAAAAATACTTAAAATAAGTTATTCAGCCCTTCTTCGTAAGGGACTTTATAAAGCGGAAATTGAACAAAACCTAAACGGTTATTCATTTCAAAAAAACTGTAAAATTACAAGACATATATTATTATTACATATATTATTTGCAGCCTGAACATGTAACTTTTATTTTTAAGATAAGAAATATTTGTACACACACCAAATTTCAATAAAATTCGGGAAGTAAATAAGTTTTATTGTAAGATATGCTATAGGTAACCTTATCCCATCGTAACGTACCTTAGCAAAACCGCTGACAATGACATCACGATCTTATAGCACATTCACAATTTAATCGTAAATCGCCCGCACTGAAATTAGCGGAACACTAAGATGGCGCCACTAAAATAAAAAAGAAACTAGTATACAATATTAAATAATTATATATTTATCTTCCATTATCGTATAAAACTGCAGCCATCTGCTCGCCGCCGGTTGACAAGAACAACGCACCCAGCCCATTGTAAACACGCGTTTATTATCATCGTCATAAAACGCTGCGTTTATTTCTGCAGTGTGGGTGGTCTTTGCTTGAACAAATATGGTAGTCATTTTTACTCATATTCCCAAGCACTCTCTGTCCAAGATCATTAAACTATAACTTTCAAACATTATACCTATTGGCTGTTTTTAATATCGAAACCATTATCTTTACGTACATTACTCAGGTTAACATTAAGGATACCTTTTACTATAAGAACCCATTTAATTTCCAGGGAAAAACACACTAACTGGCTTAAGATTTGCAATAACATAAGTCTTTCTCCTAAGGAACAAGAAAAGTAATTTCTTTAAAATAATTAGAATTTCTGTACAATAAAAATCTGACGGTTTCGTGTCTTGTTTAGAGTAAACCTGTCGCAGATCCAACTTAGAAGTAAAATTAGTTAAACCCACTATATATAGACGACGTACGACGGTCCTATTTTTTAAATAAAATTGTAACTGAGCCGAATCCATACATTAATTTTATACTTAAGAAAATCTTAATGAAATATTTATTAGGTCAATATACAGTTTTTGGAATTTTTGTCTGTCTGCCTGTCTAAAAAATATAATTCTGATACATATAAGTACCGTATATGCATTTTATGAAAAGCTGTAAATTACAAACTGCTACTACTGTGATTTAAAATTACAAACAGACACTTCAATTTTATTTATACGACTTTTATGTTACATTTATATATAATTACTTCTTGCTTGGTCGGTTTTCCCTTTGAAATGATTCAATTTCTGAAATTATAATTTTTTATTATAAAACCACAAATAAAAAACGTAACCTTAGAATCTAACAACCTTAATAATCTAAATTATAAGCAAATTTTCCAATGCTTGTTATATTTAATAGAGTTGTTGAGTACAATATCCCATAGGACCGTATAGTTTTATTTATAGTATTGGTAGCCGTGAGAAACATCCATATCACTTGAAAATCTATTATTATACGAGAGCCGTGATCTCTTACACTCTAACTTCATCAGGATGCTGTCGCACTAACGAGATGGACGACAATTCACAATTATAAATTTAAACTTAATAAATAGAAAACTTAACTAAAATATTCTCTATTACTTTTATAATAAGATTTATAAAACTTTTACACACCTTCCATCTAACTTGTTAGACTAAATTTCCACAATTTTAAAGCTGCTGCCAGTTGATGTGAATATAACGGAATATGAGGCTTATTTCGTTTTGATACAGCATATTGTGGTTTAGTTTATGGGAAAAAGGTTTTGTTAATCAACCTTTATGGTAACAATTAAGCAAGTTTTACGGTTTTATTGGAGGAGTCGCGTTCTCTGTCATCTTCTGAGAACAGAGCTTCGGCGGGTGTCATTAGAGATTGTAAATGAGACGACAGTCGTAACGAGGTAGCTAATAAGCGCTTTACGATATCAAAATATATATTGATGGCCGTGATGGCTGTACGTCGGTAATTAATCGTGTTTTATTTTGACTAATGAAGTTATTAAACTCATATGTTAGATATTTTGGTTTATTTTAATACAAATCGATGGATTTCCTACTGATTATTAATAGTGATTAACCTCTATTTAGTGAACCAATCTGGTTTTAAGATGGGAAGTGATTTTTTTATATTATTATACAGCGAACAAATTAGAAATGATGAGATATACCGATATTTATTTCTATAAATAGGTACATTTCATAATAATATGATGAGGTACTTGTATATAAATTTACAATCGCTTTGCTCGGGTTTGCCTCTAGATTTAGCGCGAGCGAAGCTTTGAGTTCCGCTAGTTAAAATAAATAATGTTTCTAAAATAAAAGTAGCCTAAGTCACTCCTTATAACATTATCTATCTGCGAGTGAAATTCTCGTCAAAATCGGACCAACCGTTTCAGAGATTAGCCGGAACAAACAGACAGAAGACAAAAATTTCAATAATTGATTTTTTGATGTTAGTACCGTACATACATTCATTCATTCATTCAACAGACACTTCAATTTTGTTTATGTATATATGTTCGTATTTATATAAAAAATATGTTCTAAGGTTTTTTTATATATTCATATCAAAAATATTACTTAAGGTCGTTACTTCGATTACTCGATTCCTTGAGATTTAGGACTTTTTAGTTGTAATGTTACCTATGAATCTAAAAATATTTATTCAATCATCATATTCAAAACTAGCCTTTCCCGCGGCATTACTCGCGTTCTAAAGGCTGAAAATCAAAGGAAATATTACTCCTATTTTTGCACCATTTTTCACTGATGCTCCGCTCCTTTTTGGTCGTAGCGTGATGTTTATAGCTTCCTCGATAAACGGACTACCCAACACAAAAAGAATTTTCAATTCAGAAACAAGTAAACAAACAAACAAACAAACTCTTCAGCTTTATAATATTAGTAAAAATTGCTATAGGTACATCACAAAACAATGGCGTACCTATTACATATACAAAAATTCAATACAATACTGTAGTAGCAGTCATTTCACATTTTCAATCCAAAATCTCTTTCTATTCCCGGTGAAGATTACCCACGTATTAAACCGCAAGGGTATCACAATAAAACACGAAACGAAATAAGATCGTATTGACATGCGTAGGCGCATGTCTTCTCACACAGACATACAATACAATAATCATCTTTAATATAACGCAATAAAGTCTCATTTTGGTTATTTCAATTGAATTTCAAATTTAAGGTGTACATAACATAAATAAATGTAATTAAAAATAATCTTTAGTGCAAAGTTATAGAGTAGTATTTGAAATGAACAGATTTTGTAATAGAAGGACAAGAAGTTGTAGCCACTACTTTGTATATGATAACCTTTAAAGTAAGGCTATTAAGATTGAAAGTTAAAAGATTAGTGTATTAGGAATTTGTTTTGCATAATGCGTCGCATCTTCAGAAGGCGCACATGTGACGACGGCACAGAAGATCGTTGTTTGGCAAAATATGCATCTCAGAGCTGTACTTAATTAGGTACCTACTATGAATATTAAAATAAAAAAAATATTAAATTAAATCGATTTGTGGTCTAAATATTGTATTTAAAGTTATTACTAAGTATAACTTATAAAACTTTATTAACGAATTCAGTACGTATAGTAAAATGTTACTATTCGCGATAAAAAATACCCGATATAATTTCCTTTTTTTTTTAATTTCCCAACTAATGTATAGAGCCATTTGGTGCATGTCGGGAACAAAAAAAAATTGAGAAGGGAGAAACAATAGTTACTCTTATGCACTATGAAAAATTCACATATTACATCTAATAAAACGTAAATATTTTTGATCAATTTTATATTCAATTTATTAGTTTATTATAAGCAAAGAAAGTCATGTACAAAAGCTAGTGCTTAGCTCGAATCCAAACAACCCATTAGTGCCTACCACATTCATAGAATACGTCCGACATCACATCAAAAGCCCGTCGCCTCGGGCAAGTGTCACCGCAGTGTATCAACCGACAAACCATTTACTATTGTTATTAAATGTAAATTCGAATTTTAGGTGCCTGAAATATGTTGAAAATGGATATAGGTACTGGATATTTTGGATTAATACATCCGGTTTATTAGAATAAACTTTATTAATAAGTATTCTTGGCGACTTGGCGAAGTTATCTGTGCAGTGGTGTGCCTAAAAACCACATAGACAAAATTGAAAGAGATATTTTATAGAAAAAATCACTTGTTTATATTAAATATTATTACTTTAGTGCACATTAAAAGAATAGTAGCATAATTAGATAGACTATAATAACCAGAATAAAGTGGCTTTTAAACAATAGGCTAACAATGTTTTTTAATAAAATAATTTTTTGTGACAAAATTATCTATTGCATTGCATAGACAGTTCTAAAGACGTAGCCATTAAACCCTTAATCTCCATAGTTCCAAATAGTGCCAAACTAAAACCAGTGACCACATATTCCTCGATGGTCTTCATAGGTGTGACTTAAGTCACACCTATGTACTTAAGACTTATGTACTTCAGTACATATTACAAACAAACATACCATATATTATCAAAATATGTTAGATAAGTACGTTATTACGGTTAGCATTAGCTGTTAATTTTAAACAACATGGAGTTTACATCATAACGTTTGATTTTACAACATTTACACTGTATACGACATGTTTTAAAATAGAACTAGGTACTTTAATTAGCTTATGAATCATCTTGTTTTGTGTAGGTGTATACTACACTTCCTTATACTCCCTTCGATCAATCATGGGAGAAAGCTTTAAGTAATCTAAATCAGTTTAGTGATGCCTAGGTTGCTAAGCCATAGCAATAATTGGCAAGGATTATATATTACTAGCTTTACCCGCGGCTTCGGCCGCGTTCATTTTTTTAATTGCTAATCAACCTCATTGGGTTGATCTGTAGGATGCCTGAAAGTTTCTTCAAAATTACTCTAGCTATTTCAGAACCCATCGTTAATACAAACAATTTTTTTAATTTTTCGTAAAAAATATTTTTGTTTAATAAAAAGTATCCTATATTACTTCTAATACCTCCAAGAATATGTTTTTTATTTTTTTTATGGTAAAAAGGGGGCAAACGAGCAGGAGGCTCACCTGATGGAAAGTGATCACCTCCGCCCATGGACATCTGCAAGCCAGGCTTGCAGATGCGTTGCCTGCCTTTCAGGAAAGGGAGGATGGAGGAGGGAGGGAAGTGGGAGGGAGGGGGGAACGAAGGCGGAAGATGAAGGGAAGAGGGAGGGGGGAAGGAGAGTACAAAGTTTCATGATGATCGGTTGAGTAGGTTTCGCGTGAAAGCGTAACAAACAAACTTACATTCACATTTATAATATTAGTAGGGATTATTATTACTACCTCTTTTAAAATAATATTTGTTTGTATGTCTGTATATTTCAAGCTGAAAAGGCTGTACGAATTTGGATGAAATTTAGTTTTTTTTTAAATAATAAAGATGGATTACACATTGTTTTTGTTTTGCAGTCATGAATAATATTTGCCAAAATGTGCTGATGCTGCATCCCAGCTATGACTGGGTATGTCGCTAGTATTTTATTTAAAAAAGTAAAATAATAAAATAAAATTCCTATAGGTATAATTAAAGATAAGTATTGATAAGTTAATTCAGATAAAGGAAGCTTCTGTAACTAGTTTTCAAATGATCATCTGTTTTTTATATGTTTCATAATGAAATTACCAGTGACTCCATATTAAAAAATGAAATGTTATTAATTTTAATTAATTTTTGCATCATCCGAATCGACGTTTCAACATCTCATTTATTTATTTAATCAACAACAGTACTTAACGTAAGTCTACATACAAATAATATACAACAATATTAGCTTTAAAACACAGGATATATAAGAGCGAAAATCGCGTGAAATAATTTCATATTAATTATTAATACTGAAGGTTTACATTAATTTGTACTTTGTAGCAAACGAGGCAATAAAATGGTACGTTCACTTGTAAAACAATTTGCGCAACTGGTTACCAGTATACTTAGACCCCACCTTCAGATATGTGGTTTACTTTTTTTAAGGTTATCCATACAAAGATAACCAAGTCGCGGTTCCGTATAAACTGGTGTTTCGGTTACGATGAGTACGCTTGTCGCGCTCTGGTTGTCAGAGAGGCCAATGTATCCTGAATTTTGTAACTCTGGATGTCTTTGAAATTACTCTTGCTCGGTTTGACGATTACTTGTCATTGCACATTACAAAAATTATTACTAATATTATTAATGCGAAAGCGTGTTTGTTCATTTTCCCTTCTTTTGCAAGCGAAGGTCCATTTTTTTGCAGTAATATAGACCTTGTTATGATTAGTCGACAGATATACTTTATTTTTAACCGACTTCAAAAAAGGAGGAGGTTATAATATATCGAGAAGGTATTATGGTATTAAATATTATGATAGAGTCCTCCTAACAAATGGTTATGGCAGCCAATCTCCCTGAATACGTACACACATTATAACAAACATGTTTGTACGCAGAAATATCTACACTTTCTGTGCCTTTATTTTGTTTATTTTGATATTTCTGTCAGCTATTTTTTTCATCTTTCGTTACTAGGTACTAGTTAAGGCAAAGGACCAAGAGGTAAATTAAAAATGGGCACTCTGAGGAAAACATAATATGTATGTGAACACCACCAGCCTCTTCTAAGTATTTTATGAGTCATGGCACAAAAATGCAAGAACTATTTGGCCACAGTCGGGACTCGAGCCTAGGACTTTATATCTACAGCCATAGTAGGTACATAGTTTACTAGAAATAGGTTGATAGATTATTAATTACAAAATTAACACTTAGTACATTGATCGAGACAAAGTAGTATGTTAAATTTTAATTAAAATTACAGCTAAAATATGGGCTGAATGAAAAACAAAGCAAACAGGTCAATATACTAGAAAACAATAGTTTTTTGTAAAATTGCTTTGTAACGAGTATGTTGTACATTGACTATATAGTAATTACCCTTACAGCAAAATAAAAAAAATGAAATACATATTTTAAACCTCGTGTTATCAACATATCAAACGAACAACTATATTATTGAAACTAGCTCAGTTTGTTGTCATAGATTCTACATAATTACAGATTAAATATAGTTACTTTGGATAGATTAGAAAACAAATTATTAAAACACACTTCGTGTATGGTTTTAATAAAGTAATATTTTTAACTAGCAAGACCGGCCCTGCTTGGCGTAAGTTAAATTAAATTAAATAGTTTTTATAATTTCTAATATAATAAAGGTACCTAGCCTAAGTTACTCCTTAAAACATTAAATATCTATGAGTAAAAGTCCCGTCAAAATTGGACCAGCCGTTTCAGAGATTAGCTGAAACAAAAAGACAGACAGACAAACAGACAAAAATTTAGGAAATTGTTTTTTTTTTCATGTAAATAGTTTATACTTTCATATGCATTTAGGGTAAAGCTGTTTAATTTTTGTTTCCTAGTTACTGATTAATCTATACTTAATATTATAAAGAGGATAGATTTGTATGTTTGTAACGAATTGGCTCAAAAAGTACTGGATCGATTTTTTTCAATAACATCAATATTTTTACCTTTCCAAATGTTACAAAATGTAAAACATTAAAATTCGTCATTAAAAGTCCTAAACATCTATTACAGTTGAGTACCAAAAGTTCTGACATAATTTATGTCAAACATTCCGACCCTCCAACCTTTATCTCATAAACAAGCGATGACTTCCATATTTCACGAGGAAAAAGAAAAGAAAAAACGCTTGAGATATCAATTTAGAGGAAATTACCCGCTAATCTGTCACATTGAGGCGCCCGAAGCGTAATACCTTCTCCCCTATTTTTATTTTTTTAAGAAAAATAACGTACTCTGTTGGGATTATATCTTGTTAATTTGTCAAGTGTCTTATTAATGTCTCTTTTACCACTTATTTTTGTAGATACTGATTTTTTGTACATTATAACATATTTTTACTATTATAACTATATTTTTAAACAACTGTCACTTACAACTGTTACTTATGTGAATATTAAGAACTTATATACCTACTAGGAATTCGTTTATTCGTTGTATTCGTAGGATTAACATTTCATTATATTTAACAAAGATATAAAAGATAACCTATTTTGTTTTAAGTGTCGTTAACATTACTGTTTTAAATTAACAAGATATAAATAAATTAACTGCTTAATAAGAAAACTATGTATTAGTATAAGTTTATTTGTTATATAACAATTTTTGGAATAAGCTCAAATACAAAATAAAAAACGTAACTCTAAATTGAAACAAAACTGGCGAAAAAAGGTCGCTTTCATCGCATTAACAAAGCAAGCCGTTTATAAAAGAACAAAGTATCACACGCTTAATTCTTTCCCCCTCGCCAGAATCTTTTAGCAATCCCAGGGGATTGCTCTTTTTTATCGTTTCCCTCCCCGGGATTACGGGAACGACGCTCGAGGACATCGTAATTGGTTCATTGTTTTACTCGAACACGCCGATTGCGTATTGCTCACTTTCATTTACATTTTATTTATAAGTTTTCTTTTGTCTTTGCAACCTCAAACTTCAAATGTCATAGATGACAGATGTTGATTTATCGCCAGATGAAGTACGTCTATCGTTCCTTGGATATTTTTGCAGATTCTAAATGATAAATAGCATAAAAATTAATGTGACATATAATGTGGTTATAATTTATAATAAATATACATTTACTTATTTTAAGTAAAAAGAACAGTTTTAATTTACATTTACGATAACTTATTTATCATTCATTTCATAAGAATAATTTCATAAGCTAAGCTTATATAAATAATATGTAATATGAATTAAGATTAAGCTTCTAATCATACCAAATTCCATCAAAATCTGTATAGCGGTCACAGACGTACAAAAATTCAAAAAAAACTATAGATTCTGTTTCTGTGTCGACTGACAATGACTGTTTCAATATCTATACTAATATTATAAACGCGAAAGTTTGTATGGATGGATGGATGGATGTTTGTTTGTTACTCTTTCTCGTAAAAACTACTGAATGGATTTTAATGAAACTTTAGAATAATATAGCTTATACATCAGAATAACGAATAGGCTATAATTTATACAGATATTGTGTGAATTGTCCAAAATATGACGATAAGTGCCAAGTAAGTAGTAAAAAAACCACCATCTGCGAGCTATTCTGGCGTGTGCTGCCAAAACCGCTAGAGTTACACATATGTAATGTATGATGGAAATATTTATCTTAAGCAAGCGACTCACCCTCACTTCGCTCGGGTTCGTCTCTAGATTTAGCGCGAGCAAAGCCGCGGGTTCAACTAGTAATGAAATAATGTAATGTACTAATTCCAATCAGAATTAAAATATATGTAAAGGTGTCACTTTAAAATTTCATCGGCGGTAAAGACACGCCAATAAATTGATAGTTCAATCCAAATGTTTAATAGCTCCGTTATCGGCAAGCCGTCCAAACAAACGAGATCAAACAATAAACTATCATGTTTATGGGTATTACACACTGTTTAGATTCTTGCCATTCGGTACGGATTTTTGTGAGGAAATTAAGATTTCATTATAACATTTAAAAATTTGGAATGTATCATATAACTTTACGATTGTTCAGGTCCTTTGATCTATTCGATTGGCTACCAATAGTTTTATGGGGAAGTGAAATCTTGTATATTAGTGTTGTCATTGAGTAAATATCAAAAGAGTCTTTAAGAGGGATTCGTAAAGTGTTAACGTGAAATAGTTTTAGATTATTGTATAAAAGGTAATGGATTCAATTCTGTTACATAATAGCTAATGAGTGAGTAAAAGATATACGTAGTAATAAAAAGAAAGTAATATAAGAAAGAGAGTATAAGGTTTGTAAAAATAGCGTGAGAATATAATAAATATATACCTATAAAATTAGTGAAACTCTTTTCAATAAAAGTAAGTTGATACTTTGTAACCAAAAAAAATCAGAAAACAATAATAAAGAGTGACAAATCTAAGAAAATATTAAAAAACCACTTTGTTTTATCTATATTGATTTATCAACTCAACTTAAAAATACCTGCAAACCGTATGTATATTATAACAATACTCTCCAAAGAATTCCAATTAGAACGCCTAAACAAAGCAGAAACGTTACTGTCGCATCCCTCGTAATTTGCCTTCTGATCTTTCACGTAGAAAATCCGCCCAACTAATATTATTCAGATCAGACAATTGTTTCCGTGCGGTGGCCTCAGGCACGACAGCTTTGACTTTTAATCAGCCAGCAAATATTTGGGCTATGCATATTGAGGACGATTGTGCAATTGCATTAGAGGGTTCATACTCGCTTCGTTGCACGCGGAATTGCTTACGGTTCAATGAATTTTGGATATGTCACGTTAAGTGCATCTTATTTAATTTATTGATGTAGTTTTGTATAATTATAGAGATATTTTTTGTAGCCATGTAATTTACTATTCCCTACATATCAAATATGTGAAAAAATCCTTTTTTACTTGTAGTCTGCTGTATATGCTCTTCTAGATGTATAATAATGGGCTATTTAGATTATTATTATCAAGTTTACTAACACTAAAACATGTATGTTGGTTTGTCATTATCCTTCTAACTAAAGTTTTATTCAAGTAGCATGTAGTAGATGTAGTAGTTTAGAATAATTTTGATGTATTGTAAAAAGCTACTACAAAGCAGATTTTGCACGTTATACCTACCTAAATATCTTGCAATTCAATACTCTCTATAGAATGAGCAAAGCATAGTCTAAGTAGTAAGTGTCTAGGATTAACAATGTAGTCCACGGCGGTAACTTAAATATATAAAGATTGGGATTTCGACATGATTCATTAATAAATGAATTTAAAAAATGATACAATTAAAAAAAGCTACTCAGATTCGTTAATTTCATTCATTCAAATAAATTTTGCCAATATAAAATAAAATGCATAAAATTAGATACAAATTCTCTGTATAAATGTATGTAGGTACTTGTATTAAGCAGTAATAGGATTGCGTTGCGTCGACAGTAATTTGTCGGCACTCGTCCATCTCCCGACCCGTATTTGTCCACGTCCTATTGATTGCTTCACGTACAGACAGACTTTGTCATTATTGAATAAATTGAGTAACCAGCAATGTATATATACATAAATATATTGAAAGCTTATTTTTTATCATCACTCTAAGTTTCACTGTTTTTGATCTTGATATAACAAGAATTCTATAAAAAACTTTTAGTTTTTCTCTTACATTTATTTTTCCAAGAAATATATTCAAATTAATTACCACGAAGCTTATTCAGACTTTTGTAAACATTTTACTTACTACAAGTCATTCCCGCAGCTTCGCGCGCGTTCTAAAGGCTGAAAACCAAAAACCTCCCGTTTTTCCAACCTTTTTCATTGATGCTCCGCTTCTATTGGTCGTAGCGTGATGTTATGTAGTCTATAGCCTTCCTCGACAAACGGACTATTCAAGACAAAAAGAATTTTTCAATTCGGACCAGTAGTTCCTAAGATTAGCGCGTTCAACCAAACAAACTAACAAACAAACAAACTCTTCAGCTTTATAATATTAGTATAGATATGTAGGTTTCCTGGCAAGCAAATAAAAAACTAAACTATCGGTTAGCTAAATCTTGATCTGTGAGCTTATCGTATAGAGTAATTAAGAAACAAGAATAGCCGGTTAAATAAAAATAAATTATTCATATGACTTTGTAATTAAAATGTATAATGTATATAAATACAGAAGACTGTTCTGACATCGTGGGAATTATACTGCTAACTTCTCCAATGGTCGGATATTCGTATGAAGTCTTCATCACTCTCAAAACTTTACTTCGGAATATATAGTTTATTATATATTTGTATTTAATAAACAAAATGTAATAATATGCATATAATTTATATTAGATTACTTATAGTTAGTATGCAGCAAAAACTTCAACATAAATAGGACTCTACGTTACTGTTGAAAAATGAAAGCCTAAGATCTGTAGTCTTTTTCGTTATTTAATTATAAGAAAGATAGTTATTAAAGAGTTTTAATTATGTAATGTTTGTAGGCACAGTAAATATATGCGATGTGCATATATAATATGTATAATAATCTAAATTACTAAGGATACCTGTTTCACCGTAATCACATAAAACCCATCAAAATTGTCCTTAAAATTAATGTTATCAATGGCACGCCTTGTAAATAGAAACAAGTAAACTAAAATTCGTTTCTATGTACATAATAACAATTATTGCAAAACTTTTCTTTCTAAGATAGCAAATTTAAGTTTTAGGAGAAGTTAAAGTTTTGATTAACATCATGTTAATGTACTTTGGAAATACGTCAATTTCGAATCCATTGCACATCCAGTAGCGTCCAAGATAATGATTCCTGCAGATTTGCTCACGTATGGGCGAATCATCGCTGTCATTAAGTACAATCGCGTAGAAAAGTGGCGGAGGCTGTTTGCGCACGTCCGTGTCGTACCGTAGTGCGTGGTCGGGCCTCACGTAGTGTCATTACGGCGGACACGACGTTTGTATCTGCACTGGTCGAGGCAGAAATGCTTAAAATTTTATTGTCTATAGAATAATTATTATTGTTTATTATTTAGGAAATATGTCTTTTTTTGTTTTCTTTGAGATTAATCGGTAAACTGATAGATCAAATTTTAATGGTCAAACTAATTTGTGGAGAAGTTACATATATGTATGTACAATGTACAGGTTTACATTATATTATATACCTCTTAATCTAATGGTAAAGTATAGTGTACTTTACCTTGGTACACTAATTTCCAAAATTAATATAAGTTTCGCTCATTTCTCTTCATATATTACATTTTATAGATTTCTATAACTATTATCTGCGTAAGTGTACTCACGTTTTTCATTGACTTTCATGTGATCCTGTATTTTCTGTACAGACCATGATGGGACAATATCGACACTGATTCTTAACCTTTTATAACAATATTATTAAAAATTGAAATTATATTACTATTTTTATTAAATTTAATATTATATACAACAATGACATGAAATAATTTCTAAAATCTGTTCTTGCTTAACGTAGTATTCATTAAATCACTTAAGATAAAGTATTAAAAGAAATATATTAAACTTTAAGAAAAATTACATGAATAAAGTTATATCATTTTATTTACTTATATTAATAGTGCATTTTAAGCTTCGGAATAAGTAAATGCTTTGTTACTTGCGCATTTAAAGTTTGAGAAACACAGTATCTGTCACAAAATCAATTGCGTAGAGTCAACGCTACTGTTGAAGGACAAATAATCTATAAGGGACCTACGTGTTCAAATTAAATTATTTTTACAAAAAAGCCTCACTTTGGATCGATTTAAAATAATTTGAGATAAAATTTGCTACTAGCATAAGTGCAAGAAAATTAAGAATACATAAAAGAAGATTATATTTTTACAAGTATTTATCGTATAGTAAGTATTACTTATTACTTTAATTTACTTATGTCCTTCGAGATTTGTGGAACATTTTGTTAAAGCAGCGAAGAGGCGTGAATGATAGTCAATTTGTACAATAATATACTACTGTAGACTAGGAATCTAAATCGTGAAACAATCCCGCGATTACACGAGCTATGAGCCAATCTACACAGGAATGTTATAAAGGAGGCCCTTTATAAAGAATCCGACAATAAACCACGAGGGAAATGGACACATGACGCCATTCTGCACAAGTCACGAATGAGAAACTTTTTTTATATTTAACAATAAAAAATATTAAGAGGCATACATTTCACTTTTACTCAACAATACTATTTTGTGCCTGAATAAATTTTAAGCGTGCTTCATAAATACTTTGAATATAAATTGAATTATAAATTACACTTAGTTTACTAGAACTTGCCTGCGTGTTTGCTTGTCGGAAAAAAAGTAGTCAACCTTCAATTCTCACGACTATCTCCATCTTGATATTTATTTAGAATTTAGAAACTTACCCTACTAATCTAACATTATTATGTTTTTTTTTCAACTTTACTACGCGGCTTCTGTAAAGCCCCTTTAGTCTAGACTCAAGACCAAAGCAAAGTTTTAAGGTACACTACTTACTTAGACAAAAGATCTTCTATATTATAATATTATAATAATTATAATAATTTCTTATAATTATTTTTTATTATAGAAATAAAAAAAATCTATTATATCTTATTTTTTGTGACAAACAGAGAAGAAAACTAGAATTTGTCTTTGCATATTTATGTATGAATTTCATTTCATGCCTTAATTTATATTTTAAAGACCACTGGCACGAATCCTAATATAAATAAAACTGTTTTTATTTTTTTTATTCCCTTAGCATGTTAATTGTTATTTAAAATGTACATATATTTAAAATAATATATTCATTTAAAAAGAAATTGTATGGCTTATCACTAAATATAGCACTTTCTAAGGCGGCAATAAAGTCAATGGTTTCTGTGAAATATACTAGTACCTACTTATTAATAATACATAGTACTTATTAATAGGCATAGGCATAATTACATAAATAGGTAGATAAAAAATATGTTTGTTTACAAAAATTTCCTTCTATTATGAAATCGGTAAATAGAACACTAATTTTGTTCGTTGGTATATTACAGACGTTGGACTACAATTGGTAACAATATGGGTATATCATCATCACCTAGTTATTTGCCTCGGATCGTGTGAGAAAAACGTCGGCTTGGAATCGAACTGGCAATTTCAGTGAATGTCAAATGTTAGGTAACTACGCCAGATATGGCTACGTGTGAACACATACTAACTGAAATTTGCTTAGAGAAAATGCTATAGGAACCTACTACTTTACAATATAGTGCCATATACAAACATAATGTTGATAAGTTATTAATCTATAGCAAGACTCGCTAGATTTTTATATTTGGTTTGTCATATATTATATTATGATTATTCTTTAGGCGTGTAATGTGTCACTGAACTCTACCTAATAAATGGACTGATTTTGATGAACTTCTGTTTGTGTTTAAGAGGTTCTCTGAATTTTGTAGTAGTCAAGTACTTGGATTTTATGTGAAGACTATGGTAAATACCGAATATGGTAAAGACTATATTCAGGCAGGAAAATACATATTAATAATAATGATATAAACAAAATAATTGTATTCATATTCTTAATATATAATTCATTTGTATTTATTCAAATATATCACAATAAAACCATTATTCTTAAATTTTATACTCGGATGACTTATCAAGTTATTTATATCATACGCTTAGAGAGTTAAACTTCATCTATCAACAATAGTTAAGGCAATATTATCTTGTCACAGACGCACAAACACACTAACAGGGAGTCACCACACTTGACCGCCTGCGAGCGTTCTGACGCCGTCGCTTCGAAAACCTTTAGACCCCCCGATATGCAAGGGTTAAAGATCAAAGTCATTCAAATTAAACCCATAAAGCTACACCATTAGGTTCAATTCAACAGTAAACACTAACGTTGCAAGCTAGCGGTCTTTACAAAACGTAAGACGGATAGCCACTTGACGAATTCCTTTGTGCTATCGCGCATATTTTGTAGTATTGTAAAGTAGACTCTATAATAATAGTATAAGATATTCTTTTCAAAGGCATAACCGATACACTTGTTATGTTTCTATTCTAAGTAGAGTCGGTCATGAAGACGTCAGCCGTCACTTGATAGCGAATGACACATAAGTAAATTTGAATATATCGTGCTTAGACGAAATTTCACTATTTTTGACAGACGGAACCCATAGCTTTTGTACAGACAAGTGTGACATGGATTTTGATACACTTGAGTTGAGTTTGAATAATTTGATGCTTAGTGTTATGACGTATGTTATATTTTATATGGAGTTAAATAAATATGGAGTAAGGATATATTTTTAATGTACAAGATTAAAGCTATGGAACCAACACTTATATTGTGTTTTTATTTTTTTATAAACAAACAAGTAAATTTTATACTAGGTACTATTTATAAAATAACTCTCTACAACATATAATATTAAACTTAATTAAATACGTTATCAACTGAAAAATTAAAGACTAAAGCCTAAAACTAGACATTTATATAGATGTAATAATATTTTTAAGTATATTGAACATAGTAGGTATGTATGTAGAGGTACACATTTATTATTTAAGTACCTACTACCTACTTGCCATAATCATTTCAATAACTGATATTAGTGGTATTTAAGACCATACAAAAGTTTTAAGAAAATCCCAATTATACCATATTTTCCCCTTAAATATTTTTAATATAATATAACACTCAAAGTCAAAAATATATAGCCATAGCATTTTATTTTATCGCATTTATGTTTATTAGTAATGTCTTAACGTGGAAAATAGGCCTAAACATAACAAATATGACGTAAATACAGCTTCCAGCTAACGTCATAAAATAATATTACGTAGTCAGCATATTAATATATTAATTAAAAAGTTTTAAAAGTAAAATTGTATTTGGAATTACAAACATGCTTACATCTACTGGATGGCATTAAAAAGTCTTATTCACCCGGAGTCGACATCAACCATCAATCAAAGGTCATTTGAGAAAACGTCCCAATCTAATAGTTCGACAAGGCGAGAAATACGTGACTGGTCAACGAAACCCACAAGTTTACCCTTAAAAAGCTTAATAGAGCATCGTAAAATCACCCATATGTTCTTACAAATTAGGTTAAAAATAGAGAGACAATTACAATATGTGCTATACAACTTCGTGGTACATTATCAGTGCGTTTACTGGACATTTTAGATGTGAGTTCAAACAAGAAAATTACATAAAGATTGGCTTAAACCTGTGATTTGTTGGAACGACAAACACAGTTTTATCATTATACGAGTTGGTTAAAGAATACGTGATGTGATATACAATTCGTGGGTAATTTTAATATCAATACCATAAGTCATACGTGTCTGATGCTATGGGGTTCGAGTCTATAATTTTAAAATATAAGTTTGATATTATCTTTGTGTATGAATTTTTGAATTTTAAATACTTCCTTTAATCCTTGGTCATCATAATAATCATCTAAATCTCTTTCTATATAATATGTATGAAATCACCGAAATGTATGTAAGCTTATCACTACGAATGGCTGCGCTAATTTGGCAATTTCTTTTTTGTTGTGTTTGTAATTGTCAGGACAAAAATTTCATGAAAGAAAAATTTTGAAAAATTGTACAGAAAAGTGAAAAGAAATAAGTAAAAAATCTACAGATTGACGTAAAAATATTTTTTGTTTTTGTTTTCGTCGATCTATTAAGGATTATTTAGAATTAAAAAAAGTCAGTTTTATTAAAATTTAATATGATCATACTTTTGTTATACTTATTACTAGTGAAAATATTGAAAAAGAGTGCCTCTAGTTTTTCTTTGTTGTAGCTTAAACTTGGGTGAAGCTGTGAGGTACTTTCTTGTTAGATAGATATATATTTTATTAGTAAGTGAGTAAATCGTAATATTTATTATAAAACTTCAGAAAAATATCTATATTATTGTAGGATCATAACATTATTAATTTTACTTAAAAAATGTACCTAAGTACTTTTAAAAGTAAATTTTTTAGCTTTAATGAATGATGATTAATAAAAGCTCCACAACACGAAAGCCATTATACATAATACTTATATACTAGTTTAAAAGAACAAACCAGATTTTATAATAAGCTTCTTATGTTGATAAGCAAAAGTAACTATGATAATCAAACAATTTGCTTCTATTATGCTAATTCTGTATGAGATGAAACATGTCGATATTATTGATTGGATGCTCAAAATGATCAAGTACTTGGACGACGCAACGCAATTATTGTATTGACTTTCATAATCTGATTTCAATATGTTCTAGGTGACTTAAAGTAATAATAAAGTAATAATAATTATTATTAAAGTTTATAAAGTGTCTTTTAGTAGCAAAAAAGCTTTTCGAGCATCCTTCTTGAGATTTCTTGAGATTTTGTTTTCAAAGTAGTAGTAGACTAACTGGTAGTAGATAATGTTCAGATTGTAATAGCTTAGACCTAATTAAATAGACATAACATAACTAATATTTTATAATAATAATAATGTTCCCAGAACTTTTCCGGCCATGTCTGCCAATCTCATCGAGACTAGCCAACTACGCAGGAGATATTATAGTGCACAAGTATACGCGCAAAAACAAGTGCACTCTCTGTTCCTGACACTCATACTCTGGTGGGATGACCACTTGACACGACCAGTGAGAGTTAAGGCGCAGGACCGACAGCTTTAAGTGCTCTCCGAAACACGGGGGTGACACACCGCCATTTTACTAAGTCGCCCGGAGTACTGAAACTTACTAAACAGTAGGACTCAATAATTAGATTTGGACTCGAACCCAGGACCTCTCGATGTATGGCAGTAGATGCTAGCCAATACATTACCAAGGCAGTCAATAATAAAAAATCAACTAATATTTAACCATAATATAGCAAAAAAATTAAGGGTAACAACTGTAGAGCAAGTGTATAGAACAGGATACAAACTCCATACGAACTATAAACAATAGGTGGCCTATTAATAAATAATGAACTACAAGTTACAATTTACCAAAAACATTGATGACATTTTGATGTGGACCCGTTCACTGTACATTATTACATCGCAGCGGGTCTCTGTATCTAGTTTTACATCGATTAGAGTTCATATGGAAGCGACTTTATATTATTTTACTTAAATTATCATATTAAATATTATTTTAGTGAATATATTATAAAAATCTAAGAAACGACTTATTCACAATAATTAATCTAAAATTACATTATTTACTACACTATACAATCACGTACATTATTTTAATTACTACATATACTTAGCTGCTCTAATGTCAAGAGTTTTGGCACAGTAAAAATATGAAACTTTTACTGTGGTTTTGGATTACGATTTCATTCATAGCGTCTTTTTTTAAAAAGTGTAAGAACTCGTAGTATAAGTAGTATAAGTACCTACTATAAACATGACTAAAACATTTTCTATGTTAAAGAAACATAATTAAAAATATGTAACACTAGCTACTCGCCCTCGCTTCGCTCGGGCTCGTTCTTGGATTTAGCAGGTAAAATCACGGAATACGCTAGTTATACATGTAAACCTTCCTCTTGAATCACTCTATCAAAAAAACGCATCAAAATCCATTGCGTAGTTTTAGAGATCTAAGCATTCATAGGGACAGACAGACAGCGGGAAGCAACTTTGTTTATACTAGGTATACGTGAACATCATATTATATAGGTGTTATAAAAAGTTTTGCTTCAAATATATCACATCTAGAACTCTACATCTTCAATTTAAAACCTAATATAAATAGGCAAAAAAATTACGCGTCCAAGAGGCACCTCCGATCGCACCGATAATTTTTCAACACACCATCTACTTATTACGATCATAGGCAGAGCATTAACTAACGTGTTGTCTTCCAATTCTCATTTACTTGCATTCAAAATACGCTTCTATACTAATATTAATAGAGCTTGAATTTGTTTAGCAGCTCAATGTTACAGTGAGAGTAATTTCTTTAATTACAAACGAAGGAAAATGGTATGTATAGCTAGGAAATTAAGTCTAATTTAGGTTAGCATTCCGTTGTAATAGAACTAGCATTTTAAGCAGACATCGGTCAAAGAATCGTGACCGGCCCGGCCCCGCCACCTGACGTCTACTTGTTTAATGTAACCTCGATGTAAAGAACCCTGCGCCGTTCCATGCCCAGCTTGATGAGCCATCGTAGAGCAATAGCCGAGGACAGCTACGACGGTTCACCGTTTAAAATTGTAAAAAAGAAACCACCCATACTTTATATATACGAGTATGTATATATGTTGGGACATCTAGTCCCGTGGTAAGCAACGAGGCTTGTGTTACGGATACCATATAGTTTATATACTACATATATAAATTTTAAATACATACATAATATAAATATTAAAACCCATGACTGGAAAACAAGCCCCAGCGGGACTCGAACCCGCGACCGCTGGCGCAGAAAGTAGGGTCACTGCCAACTGTACTTAACTGTAACTTTGTACACGTAAAATACAAGTAAAATATTTATAACAATAATAACTACAAGTCTTTGATACTTTATTAGATTTATTTGACAATTGAAATTAAAGTTTATTTTAAATATTTCACAAATTTATCTATCGCTACTTAACCAATAGACAATTATAAACAAAAGCCAATAAGCTACTGCTAGAACAAAATTTGTTAAAAGGCCCTTTGAGTTGCTTTTTTTTCATTTCAACTTCCTTTACTTTGCATAGTATGTACGTCACTTACAATGTTGTGCATACGGTTAATTTAGAGATATACAAAAAGTATTTTTTCCAATGTTTTAGTTATTGTTTGTATAAATTTACTCTAGTTAATAAGTCTTATTTAATAAATAAATAAAAATTCTGTGCTGGGTATGACCTACCAACAATACGAGAGTGATCATGCTATATCCATCACGCTGGCGAAGTACATTCAAGACTTCATAGTCATTTTAATAACTAGGGACTTAAGTAAAGCAAGGGTAAAATAATACTTATTAACCCCTAAACAAAATTACAAATAGACATTCCTAGGACAATTGTCCCAGAATGGATCTCCCACGAGCGTACGATCACATAATAACCCGGTACTTGCATACATTCTCTTCATAGCGCACGTCGTGACTAGACTGGCAGCTACTTTTTATGCCTGCCCCTTGCGTGCTCTCTTTTACTACCCGCATTAACGTGCTATTTCGCGGCTAGGTCTTAACTGAGATTAAAAGGTAGACTGTAATTTTAGGTAGAAAACTAGCAAAAAAATTAAGATAATAATAATAATAAAGTAATTTATGTGTCATGTTTTAAGATCAGTGGAATTATGCTAAATTTAAGTTATATTAAAAATTCTAACTCTTATCAAAATTAAAAAAATATATAAATAAAATATATCAGTAATGTATTAAAGCTTATTTAAATAATATAATCTTTAGTTTTGGTGGATAAGGTTTAATTTTAAATTTAGTTACTGTTAATTAAAAGTTAATTTAAAAAAATCGTAGCAAACTTTATTCATATTAGATTTTTCTTCCTTTACTATACAATGATACTAGAATAAAACTTGCCATTAGCGAAATAATTATTTACAAATGTCACCTTAATAGTATGATATTTCTAATGATATTAACAGTATTAATAATGGTAATTAGTGTATAGGAAACTCATATATATGTTATACCTACTTGAAAAAGGCAGTTCTGTAAATTTCTCTACGGTAATTTTAAGATCTTGTCCCAAGTCTCGCGATGGCTGGGAACTGCTGCTGTAGTATGAAATTATTGAGCTCGTCACTATTAGCTCATTACACTCGGATGTAGTCGGCTGGATGTATCGTTAGAATTTATTAAAGATTCTTTCTTAAGACACAACTTACTCGTAAGATGCGTCTTGAAATAAAAATGTGAATTATTCCTCTATTAGGTACACCAAGCACTGAATTTTTCTATTTGTTTCATGACATGTTTCATATTATTTATATTAAACAAACGATTTACTCTCACTACACTTGGATTCGTCCCGAGGATTCGATGCGTTTTAATGGTTAGTATACCTAATTAGTTTTTTTTTGGGATGTGATATTTTATTGCAATAAAAAGTAGCCTAAATGTTGGTCCAGATAACAAGCTATCTATTATAATCGTGAAAAAGTTAAAAATCGTAAAAAGTTGTGTTAAAATCTCTTAAGCAGTTTACTCCTCACTGATAGATAGACAGACAAAAATATTTAATGTATACACTTGAATAATTAAGAATTTAATTAAGCAGAGGTAAAAGTTAAAAAAAAATCTTTGCATTGTGGAAAAATGATGAGCCGACATATAAATCCATAGACAGTAAACTTTTTATCTCCAATGCTGTAAAATTGAAAGATGTTAATAAGCGCATCGTTTGAGATCAATTTTGGACCAATTTGGGTATTTTTTTAATATTTGCATAGGTTTGTCCGAATGAGATTTGTAAGAGCAAAACTTAGAAAAACCTGTTTGTAAAATTGGGTAATGGGAAAATAGAGAGAGTATTAAATTACAGAATAGAAATTTTAATGATGATAGGACTCAACTTTGGGGCCATTTTTAAATAAGTGTTGGAAAAGCTAGAGCGATTTTGTTTAAATTTTCATTGGATCTTTAAATTAGACTAGGGAGTGATCCTGAAATATTTAAAAGCAGGTAATTCCACAGGCAGCGCTAGTTTATAATAATAATAATTAATTGAATTAAACAGATTACACTAGCACTAAATGTATGTATGTATGTAAAGATACTGTAATCATATCTCATGTACAATAAGGGCATTAATGCAGTCAGTGCATGGATGGTATAATCAGATACCGAGGAAGTGCAGGTCGAGTGGCGCAAGGGACAGTGGCACGTGAAAGTGATTAGTTCACAGAGCGGCGTTGTCGCGCACAACGGTCCCTTGTATGGCGATGGGGAGGTTGGGGAATGTACTACACATTTGTTTTTCTGTAAATAATATATATTCTTCGTGGCTTGACTTTGCTTTGCTAATTTGTATTTGTAAGTTTCTAACATAAGCCTGTGTTCATTCAAATCTAAATACTATAGAGGTGTACCTACTACGTCGAAGTCGACACACACAATTTATTCGCTATTATTTTTTTTATTTAATTATTTACGATCTCCAACGTTAGTACTTAGTACACAAAAAAAACTTACACTAGCACATTCTCAAAAACTTTATCTATTATATACTTACCATTATAGGAGAACATAACATTCTTCATAATTTATAACAACATCTTATGACTTCAACAAGGTATTAAAGTTCATGTTTATGCCTAAAACAGAGATCAAATGAAACTTGCCGAGTGTCCTACAACCACTGTCTTTTTTATTTATCCTAAAGTATAATTTTACAAATATTAATGATAATTTTCGGTGTATTATGTGGAATTAAGTAGGTCATCTTATCCCCAACTTCCTCAAAACAGGGTAATGTCGCGTGCGATCGAGTTTCACTCACAATGACTCCTTGTACCTACATTACAGGCAGCTAAAACAAAACGCACAATGTGTTAGCGGCACTTTGCGATGCAATACATCGGACAATGCTAATTATACACTACGACCACTTTACTTGAACTCTGGTTAATTGTGGAAATTAGTTAAACGTATACATTTTAGAATTAAAGAGTTTTTAAACGAATTAAATGCCATTATAATTTACTTAGAAACTTACTTAAAAAGTATATTTTTATATTCTAATAAAACTAAACTTGTTATCTTTTATTAAAAATAACATATAACGTCTTCATTATACGAAAAATAGGTAAAATTAAAAGCTCCAATAAGCACAAATTAAGTTTTTTTACTTAGCTTTGCGCTGAATATAAGTTGTTGTCCTTTAAAATTATCCTTTAAGCTTTATCAATTCATTTAGTTACTTTATTTAGTACACAGTAGTGGGTCTTCATTGAGCAGTCGTTTCAGAGTGCCAAATTTTGTGAAACCGTCGTAATTATAAGACAAAGCGTTACAACTCATGAGCGTTTGACGCGCCATTGTGAAGGGTTCCAATGAGGTCAGTGCGGTCTTCGTAATTCATTTGCACTACTACATATTCTTATTAGCACTATATACTTTTTAAACGAAACTATCTTTTCTTTCTAAAGTATGTCAAATACTTGCCTTTTAATGCAGTATTGGGTTTTACAAAGGTTTTTGTTTAAATATTAAAATAATTTAAATTTTCCTGCTATTTTGCTTTTTTATAGAATATTGATACAAATTGAAAAAAATCTAATGATTATTTCTAACCTCAATAACCACAATTAATGTTAATAATTAATTGTATTGCTATAAGTATATAATACACGTTTTTTCTACAAAGCAATACACTTGAGTTAAAAAAAATAATACGTACCAATGTAATTTAGGCAATTTAGCAACAGGAAGCTCAAAATGTTTGTAGAGGCACTCGATAAACCATCAATATTACAATGAATAATAAAATAAACTCGAAAATTCGTAATTTTCCAAATAACAATAAAAAAGAGCAAACAAAAATTCGGGACTACTCAAACTGAGCGTGAAATATGAAAAAAATGCACTGCGCAAGTGAACAAGGGTTCTATTGTGTGCCATCATAAAAATATGATTGACATGTTTCTTAATATGACATCTCTTCGAGCGGTGATATTTTTTTGTCGCACGTTTACATCAGAAACTAAATTATTTAATTACATTTCAGAAAACACACCTTAATTTCTCAGTTTATTAAGTTGATTATTGCTTGCCTCTATACTTATTTTAAAGTCCAATATTTTAGCAAAAGTAATAGAAAGAAGATATTAAGTGCTGGGTAATCCAATTTCATGTTCTTTGTCATATTTCGGATGTGGATTATGTTTCCATAGAGCCACCATGTTTTCTCTGTGTCTATGTAGAGATGCCTTGGTCCTTTGTACCATTATACGCCTATAAATAATGACACGGTTAATACGCCGCTTACAGTCGCTATTATTGTAGAGTTGTACAACTATTATGGGAAAAATAGCATAACGATGGCTGCAACAATAATAAGTTATGTGAAAGATTTTATTATATACTACCGCTCTACATTATGTTAACTTTATTCTATTCGAAGTGCAAAATTTCAATTTAAGACTTGAGTTTGGAAAGGACTAAAAATATGTAAATGTTAAAAAGTACGTAATAAAAATTAGGTAATTGGGCAAAATAATATGTTTGTAAAAATCAGCCATTCAACTAACAATGATAATAATACAATAGATTTTAGCACTTTAAATGAAATAAAACAATACTATTTTAATATATTTTTATACATACTTTTAATATTTTCCGAAAAAATATTTAATGTGCAATTTCGATTCAGTTACAATTTTATTATATAATACAGTACCTATTCGCTCTGTGCGAAGCCGGTGGTGGGGAGAAACTGATTTACCGTCAGCGCTACCCGTGGCTATATCCGATACTACGGGGGGCTGTTTTTATGTTTCGAGTTAGCTAAATATACAAGTGAATTGTTATTTAAAATTTATTTAAATAAAATAACATAAAATGAGTCACAAAAGTTGTTGTGTTGTAAGTTGTAAGAATACAGGTAGAAAAAGTGCTTGTCATTTTTATAAATTTCCAACAGCAAGTTGGAAAATAAATCAGAGGAAAAAATGGATAGCCGCTGTTAGGAGACAAAAGTAAGTAGAATCATAACCTTACTATCCGTAATAATAAAAATCTTGAAAGGAGTAAAACTTAAAAAAATAGTAAGTTTAGAAAATGCTAGGAAATATTATTATTAATTAAAAAAAAATTTTTTTTAAACATTTTTAAATTTAGCATAATTATATATTAAAAAATAAGATTGAATTTTTTTATTATAAACTTTTCATTAATTATTTAAGATTCATTTACTCTTTGCCACTTATTATATTAAACAAAAAGATTATCCATACCAATGATCATAAATTTTAAATATTAAATATTAAAATCTAAAAATAAAAATGATAAATTTTATCGATTAACAATTTTTCCCAGCTTTATTATTGAATTGTAATATGTTAATTTTAGTTAGCAAACATAATCTATTTTTTTTGTACTCAAAAACAATCAGCACTTTTAATTTGTAGAATTTTGAAACATAAAATATTTTGGTAATTTCGTTTAATCTAAATTTGCTATTAATAAAAAATAATTGAATGTTTATTCAAGTTTTCTTATAATTTTAATTTTAAAAAAAACTTTATCTATTTTCTTTTTATTTGATTTCAGTCTGATTTCAGTTAACCTACCTTTATGTGTGCTAACTTCTATGCTACTTTTTCGGTATTAACTATACTTACATTTTATTTTTTAATGCACAAGAACACTTTACATTAACAAATATTTATTATAAATATTCCCTTTAATTAAAAAAGCATTTTTTTATTTATCATTCGATATTATTATTACTGACAGCCATTCAATACTTAGTAAAATATATTACAATAGCCCCCTGTAGTTCAAACGTACCATGGCGCTGAAGTCGCGCACAGAGCGAATACATATAATAGGTATAAGTATTTTAAACTGACAAAAGGCGAAAATGAATGACGTATGTATGTCACAAATGTTCAGTACTGACAACACGATAACACAATCGGTGTAGATAAAAGTCATGTCGATCGTCGGTCCTTTAGTGTGTCTCTAGGACCTAGGTTAACATTTCTAGACCGGCGTGACGGGGTTATCAATAGTAAGTTGTACACGACATTAGAATGCATTACGTCGTCATATTCTCTTGATCAATGTTTATTTTACAAGTAATTGCAGTAAAATAATTTATAGTTGCACTAAACGAAAAATCAACAACCCAGTGGTAGCGTACTCGCTTAGAAACCGAATGGAGCGAGTTGAAAACTGTATCTTATTTATTTATTTATTCTGACTGTAGTGTAAAATTCTTTTCTTTATAACCCTTTATGAATTGCTGAGATAGTATACAAGAGAATTACAAGTAGGGTAAGATATATAGGGTAGTAGATATTAAATAAATATATGATTTTTGATCTTATTATTCATAGATACTGTTATATTGTAATAAGTAGATGAAATCTTTAAAGGAGTATTAGGATTGAGGACTGGACAAGGTTAAGTTCTAAAATCCAGACTAATTATTGGTTTCTTCATTAAGATCAATCAAATTATTATGTTAGCAATGAGTATTATGGCCAAATATAGTGTCATTAGCATAGCATTAGCATTAGGTATGGAATTCGGTATAGATATGAAATTTTTGAATGACCTATAATTGACATAAAAATATTTCACTAATATAATACAATTCTTACTAAATGAAATATGTAAATGTTTTTGAAAGATATTAATTATTATCGATATAGAGGCATAGGTACAGGATTTATAATTATTGTCTAGAGTTTTTATAATTTTTCTCTATCCGTCTCGTGACCGAATGACGAAAAAACTAAACTGTATAATGTTATAATATGTATATTGTTAGTGTGCTTGTATAAATAAATAAAAAAAAAACTTGTACTAACCGTATCATATCTAGGGACGAACGTAAACAGTGCGACACTTAGGTATGTCTAGTTCATTTATAAATTCAAACAATCTATAGAATACTCCTTATAATAAAACTAAATTAATCATCTTTAGAGTTACATAGGTAGCTATGGGGTGACTTCGAGCTAAGTAAGAGACATCACTAGCAGATTTAAAGAAACATTTCACCAACCAATAAAAGTGTCATCAAAATTTCAAAGAGCCCTAGCGTAATAATTAGCTAATTAGTCACACAGTAGTTTACGAGTGGGAATGGCTGAAACAAAATTATAATTAACCATAAATCGTACCGTGGCGACCGTCGATCGATTCTCGATACGATGAATCGATATTTGAGTGTGTGCGTGTACGAACAACAGATTTATTGTTAATGGTGTCCCGAACATAATTAAAATGGTTGATGCTTCGCCCTGCCCGCCGCGGCCAGCGTCCTTATCCTGTGTGTAGAGTAGGTGTGACTAGAGTATTGCCTAAGACGGTATTATAAATAAGTAGGCTTGACTGATTTGGATGAAGTTTAGTGAATACCTATACTTGGAGTAACGCACTACTGTTTGTATGCATAAAAACTTTGAATTTTAATAACAAATCAGGTTGATCAATGTGGATAATTTTTTAAATTAACAGGTAAGAATATCTAGTTACGTGATATAAGTGTTTCCAATTTTTATATTAATTAGTGCATCAATTAACAAGATTAAAAAAAAGTTGGCCATATTGATTACTTACCTTAACAGTTATAGGAAAGACAACATAAGAATATATATATAATAATAAAATTAAACACTAATTCTTTATAACATTACTAGCGCAGATCTAGCACAAGCAAAGCCGCGAGTACCGCTAGTGTATACATATAAACCTTTCTCTTGAATCACTCTATGTATTAAAAAATCCATCAAAATCCGTTTTACAGTTTGTGTAGTAGAAATATCAACTAGCACAAATTGTTGACCTCGACACAAAGCTACTCTGCATTCGTAGTGTTATAGATGATGGTAAGCGATAAACCGCTCGGGCGATGGTCTCACCTCGTGCGATATGTGGCGGCGCCGTCTCGTACAATACATATAGCATTAAACCGATATTGTAAATTGGATTATCTTTTTAAGAACAAAGTCTTGGGCCAAATTTAATTATAGTCATATAATTTGAATTGACTTGCTATAGTTTTATATACAGCTATTTAATTCCGACTCTCCTTGGGGAGTATTATTTATAAGTATGCTATCTTAATTATGAATTTCACTTTAAGAATTAGAACGCACATACATTCATTCTCAAATTTTGTTATTCTTGCAATTATTACTAAATTGTATAGGTATGCATAGAGTTCTTAAAACCGTAAGTATTGAAGGTAGGTAAATTTAATTTAGGTGAATATTACTTTGATCAATAAATCAAGAAATTCCATTTTCAATGTGAATACCTTGCATTACCGAGGAAAATATTGTGAATTTAAATTTAAAATATTTGCGAAGTCCACCGCACCACACTTGACCAACTTAGTGGGCTAAAGCTCCAAAATCCATAGAATTAGGTTTCCCATTCCCAAAGAAAGAGTAAAAAGTAAAACCCTATAAAATTATATCATCATAAAAAAATAAAGCAACCCAAACTTATTTCAGTAAGATTACCGTTTACAACCAACTCTATCCCATGTTACGACTTCCCCACCCCGTAGACATAAAACAGTGTCTCACACAAAAAATCCAATCACGATATTTTCGTCCAGTACTATTAATCAAAGCTAACCGAAGTTAATTATTAGACAGGAGTTTATTTAATTTATTTCGCCGCGGAATATAGGGGACGTCCCTAAACATCAATGTTACGCCCCGCTATTACCGTCGTCGTATATCTTGCGGACGAAATTACACCGGCTCGCATTACGCGTTTAGACAAAAGCTAAATAAAGTGAAACCAATATCGATTAATACTTTAGCTTAGTTATTAGAAAAGGTAAGAAATAACTCGCTTAAAGCTTCAAGTTTTCAATGAATACCTCTTTTTCTGTAGATTTATGAAAAGTTCTTGTACCGATCAATAAATATGACAAAACTAAAATCAACAAATGTTAAACTAAAATCAACAAATATTAAACCTAAAATTTACAATATGGCAAAAAGTGGATGAAAGTGGCGTCTTTCTTGTCCAAGTATCGAGTTTATTTAGCATTAGCATAGCCAAAATACATATTTTTATGAAGGTCTTCATATTAATGCATAAAATAATAAGTAGGTACAATAAAAAGCTCTTACAACGTCTTCGTTAAACCATTATTCTTACTTAAATAATTATTTTTAGCTTAATACTTATTAAGGTACAACGATTTTAATTTCAATTATAAATGTAGAAGTTCAAAATTATTATCAATATAAAATAACTTACACCCGTATTGAGTACCTTTTTTTTGAAATCGGTCAACCCATAACCCGCTATGAAACAGCCATATGCTCGAAATCACATCCGAACAAATCGTATAACAATTATCATTTTTCAATAGGTTTTTATCAACACGATTAATAATTCGTAAAAATCATTAACGAGCGAGACAAGGGAACAAACGTCGCCGTCCTTTGTGGCTTGTCGGTGTAAAAAATAGAATAAAAAAGGGCTAAAGAAGAGGTTCCCTGCGGGGAAGAGAACATCGGTTTTAAACCAACACGGGATGTGAGTGCATTCGCAGGCATTGAAATACATATATGCAACTGTGATATACGAAATTTCTTTTTAAATACTCTTACTTGTACTTTGTTTTCATCTTTTACTACTATTTATACGTTATGATCGATTAAAGAATTCTTAATTCAGAAAATCTTACAAAAACCTTTGGTAATTTAAATTAGTTAAGATCTAACACAATGCATGAAAAGTAGCAGTTCGAGCTCTTTAAATTAGTTCGTCGCAACATAAAAATAATTGAACGATGTATTAAAAGTCATAAGAGCAATGATAATAAAATTCGTGTACTACGTCGTATGCGGCCGGCGCCATTTGAAAGGGGATCAGAGGATTCATTACCACCTGGGGAGGGACACGGTGTGGTGACAACCACTGCGACGAAAGATCGACTTACCTTTAAAGGACCGCGATCTTATAATGTATAAGCTAGTGCAGTGCTGCGGGGTTTACTTTTAATATAATATATATGATTGAAAAGAAAAAGTTAAATTAGAGTAGACATACAAAATTTTTTGAAATTTTATACTTCATGCTTACGAGATTGACATTGAAAATATCAAAATTTTTATAATTAAATTACCGATTTATGTGTGACATTATTATTAATGCATCTTATTCACCTGGTAGATAGAGAAATCTGTAACAATATAGGTGTACAATAAATTACTAGCAATTCCCGCAGCACCGCCCGCGTTCTAATCACTATAAAAAAAGAAAGATGAAAATTTAAGGTTAGGGTATTTCTAATGCCAAATTATAAAAAAATAAAAAGTCTCCTTTATCTTTATTATCTAGGGGAATAAAAAATACCCTACAAACTATTCACAGACTTACAAATATACACAAAAAAAATCATTAAAATCGGTCCAGCCGTCTCGGAGGAGTTCGATAACAAACACTGTGACACTAGATTTTTATATTTTTAAAAGGGTATTAGCTACCTACTATAATGTGTATTAAATACATATATCTAACTATAGTCGAATACGCTTATTAGTAATAAAATATTTATATTGAATCGAGCTTAAATGAATACAATGAATATTTCCTATTCTGACAAGCTAATAGGTACTTAAGTCCTGCTGTCTCGACAGAGACTATACTTGTGCTTATCCATAAAACTGACACTGTATTTATAACCTTTTGTCACGATACCAATATGTCCCTATAATATACTGTCATCGACATTATTATGAGGGCCATAGTGTTGGCGGAATAATGGAGAATCTATTCAAAAACAATATGTGTAAGTTAAGTTTAAAATACATATAGACTAACTCGTAGCAAAGAATAGGCTCCTTTTAAACACCAATGGCTTTACCAGAGCGAAGCAAGAGCGCATCTAATTATATAATAAGCTAACTATACGAGTATGTGCTATAAATCTAGTTGTATAAAGAGCTAGTTGTACATTGTTTTCTAGAACATAATAATAAATAAGTATATTACTGGCATGTACCGGCTTGGTACTTAGCGTATTTGGCATTTGAACAATGGTACTTTTTAGAACTTTTTTCTGTCTGTAGAACCACGCGACATATTTTGATTTTGATTATAGAATGTCTATATGACAATAGATACTTATCCGGTTAAATATATTTAAGATACTTTTTACGTGAGAAAATATTTCATATCTGAGAAATCTAGACTAACTGTTAAAACTTACTTATGTACGAACCAGCACGGACCGAGCATGAGTCTATAGTTGCCTTAATATAAATCGACATATTACATTACCTACTAACAATGACAGTTTTCTTATTCATGAGAGTGTGAAAATAAAATAACTATTAAAATATTTTAAAGTAAAGAGCGCCTTTGTTTAAAAATATTTATTTATTCTTTATTCCGATCCGGTAACCTCGATTTCTTCCGCTCGCAGTGGGTAGTACAGTTGAGTAATGTTTTCCTTTAAATATTGAAGGGGGCTTGCTGCGACATTATGGACACTACTTTGATTTACCGACATAATACAAAACATGATTTAATGATGTGATTATTTTAATGTTGATATTTTTGTTCACATTATAATTAAAAAGTATTTAATTAAACATAACTAGAGTGATCTATAATTTTATTTATAAACTGTATTCCAAAGCTAGCAAGTCAAAACTAGATTACTGCTTTTATCACTTCATAAAGCTCTTCCAGTTAAATTTAACCATATAATATAATATACACATTACACATCAGAATATTACATAATTTATAAAAATATACTAGGGCAACCCGCGGCTTCGCTCGCGCTAAATCTAAGGAGAAAACCCGAGCGAGGATGAGTCGCTAATAGTTCATAAACATTTAGGTACATGAAATAGAATTAATCAATTCTTAGATACAATTAATAAAAACTTATCTGTATTACATATACACTAAGTAATATTTTTTAATTCGTGTCAGAGTATATAGATAAGCCGCAAATTGACGGTGAGATAAACGTACAATTCAATTGGGCTGACGTATCAATTAAATAACACTTTTCTTAATGACTATTGATTGCTTTAAAAGCTTCAGTTTCACTGAGATAAAGTAATGAATAGGTTCTGATAGCTCTGTTGTAGTATTGCATGTTGTCAGCTCTATTAAATGTTTCATAACAGAAGTATGGTAGCTAGCGTTGAAACTCGTTATGTATAATCTATATAGATATTAAATAAATAAAATTGAAACGTCTGGTTGTACTAAGCAGTAAAAAATACACATAATAGTATGTACACGGTACTCATAAGAAGAATACTGTTATTAGAAATGTTGTATGTCTGTCTGTCTGTTACGGATAATCTCCTAAATTTGTGTACTGAATTTGACTGGTGTAGACTTGATTATATAAGCAGCAACTAAGGCTACTTAGATTTTAGAAAAAGACTTAAAGAGTCCCGCTAAAAAAATTGAAACTCCTTTGGTAACCAAGGAAGCACCCGAGCGAAACCATGGTAATTTACTACTTATTAATACAATTATGATAACGATATTAGATAATGACCTTTGAATTCGTATTTTTAATACATGATAAGTGAGAAATTATAACAATTCATTTATTGCTATTTCACGTGATAATAATGACAAATACTTTTACGTTCAAAGTTCACAAACATAATTTTAACATTACTACTATGTCCCAACATATTCATCCTAATTTTAATAGCTCTGTACAGTTATATAAAAAAGCTAAGCTAAGTATACACTTATTGCGGTATTTCTTAGGGACAAATCATTGGTAGGCACATACCATGTTAGATCAATAATCATTAAAATGATAAAAGATCAATCATTAACGCTAATTATAAAACAATGACGTTACAATATATCATCAGAAGATTTAATTACAAACATATATTAAAAGTTGACGTGACAAGCCCTTAACGATTCCGTAAATAAATTCAGAAGGCATCATCAAAGTCAAAGGACGACAGTCTAAAAACCTATTATTATATCACAATGCGAAACCGACGAACAAAAACACGTCTAATGAAGTCCAACCAACGTTTTATTTCGCCCATAGTAATGTATCACATAATAAATTCTCGTCAGTCAAAACGATTAGACCAAAAAACTGTCCCTTAGAAGCTATAAAACAATAAATCTATATTTTAAGAAATATCGATCTTATTGCTAAGGTAATAAATTCGGATATAACAAAGCTAAAATATGACCGGCATAAGGGGTCTGAGACGAACTGTCATAAGACAAGTTCGGTCACTTTTGGGCGACTCTAATTTTTTTCCAATTTCATGTTTTCTTTGGCGGCGTGTTTATTGGAACCAAATGACACGACAGGTGACGATGTTTTTTTTTATTTTTTTTATATTTTTCGTTTAATACAATGCACGGGTAGAAGAGAATCGTTATACATTTTATTGCGTGTCAGCTACGATAGTGATGGGAATGATAGCGGGCCAATTTGCTGGGTTTTAGTTTTAAGCACAGATGTCAAGATAACAGCTTTTTTGGCTTTCAAACTTTTTCAATATTCGTAAACTTTTAATTGAAAGTTACAAGAGAAAACTTATCCGTATTATTTTTTTATTAGATACTAGGGAATTTTTCTGACTCCGCTCAGTTCATTCCTTAGGTATATTTTAACCCGCATAGATTAACAATCGCCATAACAAATTTCATAAAAACCTGCCCAGAGGTTTTCTCGTGACGCAGACAGACAAACAAACAGATAAAAGTTCTAAAAACTATACATAGTTAATAAATCATATTTAATGTACAGATTCTACTGAATTCTGATTTTATTATGGTAATTATTTCTTTTATTTAAGATTTAGAATATTTCTTTACAAAATAATCCATTAAGTTTTCGGTTACCTATATAGCAAGTTCATAAACACAATATGTAGGTACATATATTGTTTTTAAGAAAAATGAATGTAACATACAACATTATCTTTTTACTCACAATGGGCATTGATTAAATCATTTTTTACGAAAATACAGTAGGTAAGCATCTATTTATACGGTCATTTGTAGAAACGTCAGTCAAATCGAAACAATAGTAATCACTGTAATAAATAACGCGCCCTAAACGTTACAGGTCAAGCCAACGCTGCTATTAAAAGGACATTAACTGAATTACTTATCTGTAGGTATATCTATACTTTTTAAAATAATTTGAGGGCCATCTTTGGGTGTAAACGTTTATTTTGCTTTTAACATTATAGTGAATAGAAAAAAAACTCAATTTGGTCTCTTAATTTGAAACATGTTCAATTTAAAATGGAAGAAGAGAATACTAATCTGATAACATATATATGTATATTTACCAAAAGTCTCAAACTTGTGCTGTGGCCTGTGTAGATTCTCTCTCGTATGATTACTTAGTACCTCAAATTACGTTAAAAGAGATATTTCCATATGAAAATCTTGACACGGGTAACGAACCTATTATACTCTATTTTAAAGCAATGCGTTACCTAATAAAGCCTTTAATTTTAATAAAATTAAATGTATGTTTATATACATAACTATAGATATAAAATATTTGAAATCCAATAACACAATCTATACATAATATATACATATAAATAAAGTTGGAGTGTCTGTTTTTAATTTCAAATTAACAGCTTTTCACTAAAGCATATGAAAGTATATATAGGTACGATAACAGCAACAAAAAACAATTTTTAAAATTTTTGTCTGTCTGTTTGTTCCAGGTAATCTCTGAAACGGTTGGACCGATTTTGACAGGACTTTCAATCGCAGATAGCTAATGTTATACGGCGTAACTTAAGCTACTTTTTAACCGACTTCAAAAAGAAGGAGGTAAAGATTTATTTTAACTAGCGGAACCCGTACCTTCAGTCATAAATAACATATTAAAAATGGTACACACAGTATTTCAGTTTTGCATAAAATTCACTTCGCTTCTACTTTTAGATACCGACTGATAATATAACGCTCTATACTCAACGTAGGTGGTCAAAATGCAACAAAAGTATAAAAGGATTTGTATTGAAACTTCTATATCCCAAAAGATAAACGAACAGACGAAATGTCACCACGTCATTGTCAAATGATTTTGCGGTGGCGCTACTACATTGTGACAAAATAAGCTAACCATTTGAGCGAAAAAAGTCATTTTTTGCATAAGTATATTATATTTTTGAGCTTCGGTGACATTGAATGACAAAATGACAAAGGGAAAGTTTGGGTGATCGGCATTTTGGGTTTTAATTATTTTGGGATTATCAATTTTCAATTTGCTATTATATCAATTACACAGAATAGAGTCAAATTTAAATCTATACTATATCCTACTATATTATCTATACTTCTATACTAATATTATAAAGAAGTAAAGTTTGTTTATTTGTTAAATTGTAAGGGGTAATCTCGGGATCTACTGAACCGATTTTAAAAATTCTTTTACCAATAGAAAGCCAAATATTGCTGAGTGTCATAGGTTATATAAAAAACCGAAAAATTGAAAGGCTTTTACGTGGTAGTCCGTTTTGCAAAGTGAATCTGTGAAAATGATAAAAAACGGTCGAATGAAAGCAATTCTTACGAACGCTGCCTTAACTATGAAAGATATTTAAGGCAGATTTTGAGTTCTAGAGAAAAGATGTGGAGCTTGAAAATGCCTACAAAAAAGTCAACGACAGCATATGTCTAACTTTTATATTTAAGTTACAAGTAGTTTTTTTAATATTAGTATAGATAATTTAATGTTTAATATTAATAAAATAATTCAAATTATTTAAACACTCTGTACTAAAAAAGGATTATTAACATTATGCCCAACGAAGTGGGCACGGGTCAGCTAGTAAAATATATAAATTTGTTCGATATTATCAGCACTATCCAGTTCCATGGTAATGGATACCAGATAGTTGATGCACTATACCCATTTAGATGACTTTACATACATAGATGTTATAAATATTAACACCCTTGACTGAAATTCCGACATTCGTGCTCATCACTTGTGTGTATTACCCCAGCCGGACTCGAACCCGCGGCCATTGTACAGCAAGTAGGGTAAAAACGCAAAACACACTCACTAAAAACTGAGCAAAACGTCGTGTCGTCAAATGAGAAAATAAAATAATAACCAATTCTGTTCATTTTTCATTTTTATATATAAAATTCCATATTTAAATATAAATTTACGTAGTAGTTACAATAAATCTCAAAGCACAACTTGTACTATTAAATATTCTGTGCTATATTATGTTAATTTTTGTTGTTGAACTGTTTAACAGATCTTATTTAAATCAATAGCAAATATTCAAAATATTTTTTATGATAACATTTTAATTATAAATGTATATTATAAGTATTAATTAATACACGTACCTACATTCATAATACTATTTAAATTAAACTTAATTTTTACATTATGTAACAACTAACATTTAATGCTAGTCAAAATAGTCATTTTCCTTGTTCAATGTAGATCAATAGAATGTAAAAAATCAAATGAGGTCTCTATCGCTCTGACACAAAAGCTATTTTGATAAGTTATGATGTCAATGGTTAATTTAATCGAGTATTTTTGTAACGGTCAGCAAATATCTTATATACAACATACCTATTAGAGTTCACTTGAAACTTAAACTAAACGCAAGAAATAACTAGAAAAAAGATCAAACAAAAATAAATGATGTCGTATCGTATCAAATAAAAATAATAAATTACTCGTATAGGTTTCATTAATAGTGCATACTTGCTTATATACATACATATGTATACAGACTATGTAGACATATAAAGCACTGAGCTTTATTAAACGTAGCAGAGCTTTATTAAATCAAAGTTCTAAAACAGATTTTACTGGGAACAGTGAAAATATAAGACATTACGTTAAGCTCAAATTATTTGCATAGCAGTTAAATCTGTTTTCATCCCATACACGAGTCAAAGCCTCACATGCAGTCGGGCACAATTCCAACGTTATCTAAATCTAAAACATTCGCATTAGTACGTCGCAAAATCCGCAGCGCCCCGTCCTGTGACACCCACTGCGTCCCGCTCGCACTCCCACAACGACACCCTACAAACAAACGCGACAAAACACGCTAATATCGACTCTACCACCTTCATTTTAAAGCCACTGCTCTAAATTGCGCGACACATTAGAGGACACCTACTCTACAATACTAAAACGTCGTAAATTCCAATAGTGTTAAGCGAATTTCGACTCTATGTCTGGTCGTAGAGGGGAAATGTGTCCGCACTGGTGGTAGAGACACAGTTTTTAAATGTCACGCAGTGTAGTCGTCTCTTTTCTTCGTCCTGTCGCATCTGCCCGGCTCCTTTGGCATCCTTCAGTGTAGCCCCGCATCTTTCATCCCGCTCAGGCCAGTGGCCGGTCTATCAGACTGCTGGACGGACGTGTGTTACGTTTAATATTTATGTACGTAGAAGGATTTATGTGAAATGTACTGTGATGTGTGATTTGTGTTCGTAAATTGAAAAACGCATTCATGATTCAGGTTAGTATTTTTTTATTGAGAATTTTCAGGCATTGCAACTTTTTCTAGGAACCTTTTTATTTTAAGATTATTCTAATCCCTAATATATTTAATCCTTTGTTTGTAAATTGTACATAATCGTCTCTATTTTGTTATCGTTTGTGTCGGCATTGCATTTTTATTGCTCTATTGTTTAAAACAATTAAGCTACTCCTTTTGTTACAAATTTTAACTTGGGCTTACCGAAGTAGTAAACAATGTATTAGACAACAATTTCTTCATAATTTACGACTAGTACTGAAAGCCGCGGCTTAATTTTCACTTAAAATATTTCTCTTACTAGAAAAAAATACTTTATATTTTATTTAAATGACATTTTGCCTCATTTTCAAGTAAAACTTAGTTTGTATCGTAAAGTTGTAGTAAGTACAACGTCTGCTCAGCTTTAAATTATTACGAATAATTAATATTATAATAAAGCTACTGCAATTATGTAAAAAGAATTGATTTTCGGAACTACTCTGGTATAAAAATGCGTAGGCGAGTAATGTAACTTGCATTGCTAATACTCGTTCCACACATAAAAATATTTTTTTAATCAATTTCAATTATGTAAAATAAAATAATACGAAAAATATAAAGCTTATTTACTGCATGTATAGTACATTATATTATTGTTTTCTTAGAATCGGATAAGTGACTTTTAATTTAAGACTATTTAATAAATAATAATACGTGACCTTGTAAAATTACGATAATTAATTACAATTGATTACATACTTTAATATATATATTTTAGTGGTAATCAGTTTTTAACAAATGAAAATAACAAGCGGCAAACATAAAACAGTTCAGTGCCTTTTTCTCCTCTATTTGACACCGACACCGATTTTCTTTTTTTTGTTTCGTAGCAATACACGTCAATGACTTAAGTGCTAGCTTTAGTATTATTAGTCACATAATTAGTATGGTAGAATCGATCACTTATTAAACTCTAGTTATTATAATAGGGTTTAGGACTTTCTTTTAGATAATGACAGTTATTAGGCAATTATAGTTTTTATGAAAAAAATTCTTTAACTCTACAGCGCGAGCGTTTAATTTATCCGTGATATGCCTACTGAAATAACATCTTACTTCTTTCTAGTAATATAAATAAGGTAGTTTAGCGGTTTGGATGTTTGTTAATTCCACTAGAACGGCGAACTTGATGAAATTTGATGAAATTTGGCGTAGAAATAGATTACTATCAGGAATGGCACATAGGTTACTCTTTATGTCGGAAAATGTTTGGTTAAAGTTTTTTTCTTCACTAGGGATGAACGGAAGGATGAGCCACTAATTCACTAATAAATATGATTTTAATATGTCTTGATATTCGATATTATAATACTAAAAATATAACTTGTATGACAAATAGAGCTTTTTTAAAACGAAACAGATCTCGATTGAGTTGTGAAATGTAAACAAACGGTCGATCGATTGGATATATCTGCGGCGGACTCGGCGTAGATTACTTCTCATACGGATTTACCATGGTTTATTGGACAGAAGGTATTTTCGGACCGTAAACACTAAGACTAAGCTCTCGAGAGCAGACACGTAAGACATTAAATATGCGTCTTTATTTATAACATGTGTAACAAATAACACTAGCGTTACGGACTTTTGATTGTGCTTACAATTATTTAAAGAAACTTTTGAAAGCTCATTAAGAAATCAATACTTTATGTCGTCTAGAAGTCTTCGATAGATCATAATTTGAGTGAAGCTTAAATACTCTTCTTTTCATTTGTTTTAATGAAAAATAAAGAAAACTAAAAATATAAATAAACAATGCTTAATATTTAAAATGCAATACTTAGTTTTTAAAAATATACGAAATTTCATACTGAAATTCTATAAGAAAAGCTCTCAAACCGAGGCAGAAGCAGATGCGCAAGAGCATGACATCATTAGAATGTCGTGATCCACTGCCGAGTGCCGCCGGCTATCTCATTACCTACATAAAATGCTCTAAGGCTTAAATAAAACTTATATTAACTATTTATGGGATATTATAACTAAATGCTTAATATTGTCTTCTATCGTGTAAATCGGCTATGAAGTTAATGTGAAAATAATTGTATACCAGATTTCTTATATATATTATGTCAGTATATACATAACAAGATTTTTTTGTATGTACTTAGATGATACTTTAAGGAACTGCGGTAATTTATAAGAAATCATTCTAATGAAAACTCATTGATACAAATCATTATATGTAATAGTTTTTTAATAATAATAAGATTTTTCCATTTATCCAAACTACTTCTACGTAAGAAATAAACTTAACAAACTTTCAAATGTTTTACAGTGAGCATGGTAATGGGAAACGGAAAATGTCGGGGAAACAAAATAATAAATTAAAATGAACTCGCAATGAAATCCGATGGTTTAATTTAAAACACTCATGTTACAAAATTTTTATTAAGTACATAATAATCACAAGCTAAGTACCCACTACTTATAAGTTAAACTCCTTTTAATCAAATTATTGTGTCTAATTCGTCGATCATTTAACACTTTTAGATTTTTAATAGGTATAAGTAAGAATATCAAGTTTTAAGAACTTAAAATATAAGAAGCATTAGACATTATATCATCCTTCTTATCAACACCGTAAATATAGCGTTCGAGAAAGAATCCTAACCTACAGATATGTAGAAAATATGTGTAGGTACCTTCTAAGCATGCCCTTGGGCTCTAAGCACTTAGCTTTTTTGTAAACATGTATCGCGCATTCTTTTGAAAATATGACTTATATTTGTACAGATATTGTTTAAATAATAATTAACGTATCAAGACTCTATATTATATTGATATTTATATGAATGAAAATATCATAATTTACTCTTATAATTTTTAAAACCTATAAACAATATAATACTTGGGAACTTTTTGGGAACTTGGGCTTGGGAAACGGGTTCGAATCTCGGGTCTCGCACTTCTAATATTATCATGTGTGTAATATTATTACCACTGGTACTCCGGTGAAAGACAACATCTTTAGGAAACCTGAATGTCATGTGAAGTCCGGCAGCCCACACTTGGTCAGCTTGGTGGACTATGACTTGATCTCGTAGTGAAAGTAGGCAGATGCCCTGCAGTGGGACCACAAAAAAAGGCTAAATACACAAACACATTTACATATTGTAAAAAGTATACCTATATCTGTTTATAAAAAATAAAACTTTACTTTGAGACACGATATGACTAGTCTATCTTCTTGACTTGTCCTTTTTTTGTCACTAACTATCCTTTTTATAAAAACATAATTCTTGGCTTACCTTATTCTATAAGGCATTGTATATTGAAATAAATCGTCGGTGATCAGCAGACGCATAGTTTGCACGGCGCTCCATTAGGCAAATTATGTTTCCCGTGGTCTTATACGGTGTTTGCGTTTTACTATACTATAAAGTAAAATGTCTAAATAAATCTAGTATTCAAAATAACTATGGCAACGATTTTTTAATAAAACGTAATATACTATGTATTGAAAATTCATTTTCTTAGTTTCAATTAGAAAAATTTATATTATATTTCTATCAATGGACTAGTTTATACATATTTACACTTAATATAACAAGATTTTTATGAAAACAACCACATGGTGCATTTTAATTTCTATATCAAACCAAAAAGCTTCAGCTTAAATGAACAAGTAGCGCCATCTAGGATACTTTAAGAAGAACTATTATTTTAATTCTTTTGTATTTAAATTCATATTATAAAGAATCCTTTAATCCCTGTTTATATTCTTTTTTTATTTTATAGATATTATTGTTTTATATAAATTATTCATGTGTACGTATGTGTGTTGTGTTCTAGTATTATGTCGTATACGATATCAATAGTGCAAAATTTCATTACTAAACTTAAAAGAACTTATCAGTCATCACCTTTTGTATTACATTTGCAGTAGACAGCTCTATATAAGATAGAGAATTTTGAGTATATAAATTACTGTTAAAACAGATACAAGCGAGCACGTATTTGAAATAATGAATCAATGTTATCACATAGAAGTTACAGCCGTAATTCGTTTATTTATTGTGTTAGTGACGCTTAAACCGCCTACTGATTGTATCACATGCTATACTCTGTGGGTTTCGTAACGTCGACCTAAGACTTATAAATTATAGGCATAACTAAGATAGTAACACGGAACAAAACGCATTATGTTACAATTAATATATAAACTAGCAATAAATTAAATTAATTGTATCGATATATCATATTCATAAGTTATTTTTAAATGGCATAATATGCGATTTTGTTAAATAAGATTAGAATGCTTATGAGATTACTTTTTTAATTATTTTTACTATAGTCTAGAATCTATGCATGAGATTACGTTTTTATCTGCTAAATAATGCATAGAATGCATTATTTAGCAGATAAATTAAGTTTACTTATATATTATGAAAAAGGACACTTTTAAGCTATATTTTCAATATTATAAGTAACTATTACTTTATACTTCATAAAAAAATCAATATTTCAAAATCTTGCTTTTTTCCACAATTACATTTAGAAACACACTAATGAAAGTAAAGTTACTAGATACCTACATACTGTAGAGTAAGACGTTATGTTATACATATATGAAAATATTTTATCTAATGTCAAATGACCTTGACCAAAGAAATGTATAATTTTCATTTTTATTAGGCATTCAATTATAAAAGTATCCTAATGAGATTGTTGGTTTCTCTGGAACTACCAATCCGTTTTTATTTTTATTTTGATAGGACTTAGGTATACAATGAAGAGAATAATCCAGGGCCAAAGCTCGTTTGGCTCTGTTGGTACTTGGTAGTGACCCTACTTTCTGCGCCAGCGGTCGCGGGTTCGAGTTCCACTGAGGGCATTCATTTGTTGAGCACGAATGTTTATATTTATAATATTTATGTGTTTAAAATTTATATATGTTTAGTATATCAACTATCTGGTATCCGTAACACAAGCTTCGTAGCTTACCACGGAACTAGATGGTGCTTTTGTAAGTAATAATGTAATTTATTAATTTAATGCTTGTACTTACAATAACTTTAAGCTTTTATCACAACAATAATAGATTATAAATAGTCAAAATTCTTACCAATTTAAAATTATCATTTATTTATTTGAATAATTCTTTAGTGAGTCACTCTCGAGCATACAAAATTATAATGGCGAGTCGAAATAATAATTGCTTGTGAAATTATAAGGTGTGAGGTGTAAAGCCGCAGGCAGGACGCTATATCTGATGGACCGTGACAGGCTAAGTGATGAGGACAGAAAGGATTGGTCATAGCTTTATCTCTTAAGATATGTTAAACTAGTGCTTATTTGTATGTTATATTTAAAGCTTTCGTCGTGATCTTTATTATAAAAATAAGCCGCCTTTATATGTATAAATGTAGGTAATCATTATTAAAATTTACGAGAGAATTTATCGTGAAAAATAATTTTCTTCAATATATTTTTAACTCTCAGAGGTTACCTTATACCGTTATACATAATATATTGTTACCTAATATCTAAGAAAAAAGGTACTAATAGTCATTTGGTACTATATCCTAAAATGATATCAAAATTGGTATAGCATTTCCGAAATTCGAAGAAAATTATGATAAAAATATTTAATTTTACCCTATTTGATACCTTTTCATTTTCCGGGATTGAAGTACTGCAGATTATTCTCACATACAATTATTCATTCTTGCATAAAAACGTCTAATTTTCAAAATAATTTTAAACAAATTAACACATATACACGTAGAGTTTAGAGATTAGTGTAGTGGAATTAATAAAAATAAGCTTTAAAGCTATTTGTTATATATTATTCTAATAATTTAAATTATGGTACTAAAACATTAAAATCGTATATCGTATAATCGTACAAAGATCCTGGAGTCACAGGATAACAATAATCCTTAGTAATGTCTTTTGCTGTGCTGGCGGTCGCGGGTTCGAGTCCCGCGTTTGTGTGATGATCGTGAATGTTTGTACTCCAGTCAGGGATCTTTTTATTTATAGTATTATGTATATATTTAAAGTTATATAATGTGTGTAGTGTATTAGCTATCTGGTAGCCATAACACAAGCCTCGTAGCTTACCAAATAACTTATTATTTCGACATATTAAACTGTCAACATATTTATGTATTCCTTCTTTTTTTTAACCAAGAAACAGCTTGACGTATCTTTTCATAGTATACGTCAAGTGCCATCTTTAAAACTTTTCAGATCTCAGATCGAAGTTTCGTCATTTCATTTTATATATAAGTATAGTAAAAACAAACCTTATAAACTATTCTAGTGATTTTGTCGTCAGTTCAAATCAGACAGGTCAAAATTAAAATTGCATGTTTATAAGATTTGAACACCGCGCCCGCGGCACGAACTAAATACAATGCAATATGACAGGCTAAGTGATGTAAAAATCTATAATACCTCACTACTTCAAGTAACATTCACTAAACGTAAAATTGTTATCATTTATCTTGTATATGTATTGATAATAATAATGTTGAACTTTTGAAACAAAACAAGCCGTGTTTAGCCAAAGTCGCTACCTCAAACGAATTTGTATCTTAAAAGTCTTAGATAATTTGTATTAAAGCTTGCATTAACCTTATACATTTTTTCAGAATAGTGATGCACGATTAAAATTTTAAGTATCGATTAAAAATAGATAATGAGTGAATATGGTGCGCTGTATCTTTCGATATATTTTGAATTAAATTGCCATACTAAAAAGACGTATGGATTTAATTGCGAGTACAATCCACTTAGGTTTAACAAGTACGGACTTCTATTTGGTTAGATAAAGTTATTATAAAGATTTTTAACTTTAATTATCTTAGAAAATTGACTATGGTGAATTGCGAAGGGTTGCAATTCATATGTCTTACATTTTTATCGTGCGTTGGAAGTTAAATAGAAAACAAAATAAACTTTTCTGCCTCAAAACACCGATATGAAAATTATACTATTTTTACTTCCAAATATAACGATATGAAGTACTTTACATTTAAGTTGTAGCTATATATGTTTTATCTCGTTTACCCAAACTATACCTACTTTTTACTCATAAATGAATCATTTTAAGTCGAACTCATATAATAAGTTGTAACTTTAGACACAGCTGTAGCTATTTCGAAAAATCCTTAAAAAACTCTCCTCAATGTAGGTACAATGGTCTTCCCCAAAAACAAAGCCCGTACAATTTGCAAACCAATAACTTTTGCAATAGTAACGAGGCAAAGGTTATTCATGGGTCCTATTGTTCTTATCAGTTCCGTATTGTTGTACGCAACGTTATCTGTCTCACATACGGTGTACTTCAAAGGCGGTACCCTTTTAAGTTTATAATCCTTACATAGGTGCCATAAACCTGCAAAAACAACTAAGCTTGTTACAAATGTTATCTTTAACTCGTAGCCTGACAATTTGCAATGTTGTATTGTGAATTTTTCAAAGTCGTAGTATATTTTTTTTAATATTGTGTTAAAAGAAATACATTCTAATAACTAAAAATGTTTTAAAATATTGTTAAGTTAAGTAAGTACACCAAGTAATTTAGAATAATCTGTAGAAACGAATTCAAATATCATAATGTGCAATGAATGTTTACAATTTTCTAAATTTTACGGATTATTCTTGAAAGGAACTTGACTTTCCATAATCTACTTGAAATATATAATTAACAAAAGGGTTTGACATTTAATTTTATTTTGTTACTATGATTATATTTATCTAACAGTAAGTAATACCTACCTGTGGGAATTTTTTTAAATTTAAATTTAATTTAAATTACCTAAGTGACACAAAATAAACTTGAATTACAATCAACATTTCAGAGCTATATGCGAAGTTAATTTATACTAATATTATAAAGCTGAAGAGTTTGTTTGTTTGGTCAACCAAACGCGCTAATCTCAGAAACTACTGGTCCAAATTGAAAAAATATTTTTGTGTTGGATAGTCCGTTTATCGAGGAAGGCTATAGGCTATATTATATCACGCTACGACCAATAGGAGCAGAGCATCAATAAAAAAATGTTGCAAAATCGGGAAGGACAGGCGTTAGTTCTGCGAGGTACCATACCACGCGAGCGAGAAAAAATTTGGTTTCCGGTCTTTAAAACGCGTGCGAAGCCGTGGGAAATGCTAGTATCAAATAAATTTATAAACAAATATTAGTTCTATCTTTTTCAATCGTACTATAGTAGTTAACCTTATCAAAAACTATTATTTTTTGATTATTATACACATAATAAGATATTGAGAATGGTAAACACAAAATGTATATGTAACATAATAAGTAGATTATTCTTTTACATACGAAAAAGTCTACAAATATTAAAACAAAACAAATTGAAAAATATATTATTACTGAATACTAGGTAGCCTTATCAGTAGGACCCAGGTCGCCTACCTGTTAACTATTGTTATCCAGGTACAAGGGTCAAGTCTAAGGGTGGGGGGTCGGTCTTTACTCTTCCTAATGTCACAGACATGTCACAGTCGGTTGAGTGTTTGATGTGGACACATCCTCCCCGAGTTTGTATTTCTAACATTTTTCCAAATAAGTGTAAAAGTGTTTAAGTGAACTATAAGTGTAGTTAAGTTTATAGTTGAAAATGAGTGACGATATAGAGGATAATTTGAGTAAACTAACTCAATTTGTGAAACGATGGTGGGAAGACGATTACAGTAAGGTTTGTAATTGCTCTCTTGAGTATAATAACCTCTGCGTTTATGTAAATTGCCTATAACATTGCCAATGAATCTATATCGAAATGAAATCTCTACATAATAAAAACTTAATTAATAACTTTAATAGCCAAATTAACCGCGTATCTTAAGTAATAATTTGAAATTCGACGACACTTGTCGTGAAGCCGAATCGATATATGACCCTTGGCCGAAATCCAATTATTATTATTAATACCTATAAACGCCATGAGGCGCCGTAAGCCGAGATTAAGATAAGCCTCATACTTGTCCACGCTATATTATTACGTGTATTAACTTAAACGAGCGAAGAGATAATTTTATATAGAATCTAAATTGTATCAAAAATAATGGGACCCGCGGACAGATTACGGTGTCTCTGTAATGATAGAGCATGTTAGTCTCTTGTTTATACTCCATCTCAATAACATATGATTACGGTAAAAGACATTGGGCTTTAGATCTCAAATGGAATAAGCAAAGTTTCTTGGAATATTTTATACAAGCGACTCTACCTCGCTTGGCTCAGGTTCCTCCCTAGATCTGGCGCGAGCGAAGCCGATGGTTCCGCTAGTGTATTATATATATAAACCTTCCGCTTGAATCACTATCTATTTAATAAAACCACATCAAAATCCGTTGCGTAGTTTTAAAGATCTAAGCATACATAGGGACAGACAGACAGCGGGAAGCGTGTTTTATAATATGTAGTGATTGCTACAAACAACTTTTGATATTATAATGAAAATATCTTTATGAATAGGTACGACAAATTATATATTTAATGTGAAAATAAAAAAAATAGGTGTTAGTATACTAGTCTAGATTTTTTTTAAATTGCAATAATCTAAATATTTTAAGCCGTTTGTATACCTTTCTCATTGATAGTGGTGTTAATATAATTAATGTGGCGCCCACCCACGCTTAAATTGTAGAGACAAATATTGATACAGAGTATGTCGACATTGTTCACGGCATGGTAGAGTTCTGCAACATTTGATAGTGTTGAGTGATGTAATTCGATCATTACTAGAATGACAAGTACATTATAATATATTTAACTAGCGACTTGCTCTCGTTCCGCTTGAGGTCGTCCCTAGATTTATCGCGTAATACCGATTAAACCGATACAAAAATGTGACATTATATACTTATTATATTATATACTTATTATATTATATACTTAATTATATTATATATAATTATATACTTAAACCTTCCTCGAGATCCACTTCATCCATTGGTGAAAACAGCATGAATGTCGGTGCAATAGTTTTTGAGTTTATCGCGAACCAACGCGGCGGAGGATTTTGATTTATAATGTGTTAGTGATTTTCACCAACACTAATAATAGTACTAGAGTAGTCACAAGACTCAATTCTCTTTGCCTCTTTTCAAATACTTTGGTAACTTTTTTAACGTTTCGAATAAATTTAATTAAAAAATTCTATCCAAGAAGGTGTAATTTTAAAATTACTTCATAGTATATCTTATTTTAAAAATCATAATTTTATTTTAGTTAAATATTACTACTATAACTAAAAGAACGTAGTAGGTATGACACATGTTATTTACAACGTAGCAAAGCCCTTACGCGTAAATATTCGCTCATAATGATAAGTAATTGAGGCCCGACATAGTCGTCACAGTGTTTATCTTGTTACCACCCCTAATAATTATGCAATATAGTCAGACTGTAACTTGCAAGTATTCGTAATTATTACTTCCTAAATAAGCACTCTGGTTTATAGATATATAAGTGACTACTTTTTCTCTATAGATCTTTAGAATATTATAATGTTAAGAAAATTAGTATTTTTATTAAGTATTATGTGTATTGGGACATTATTACACACAGCGCCATCTAGTTCCGTGGTAAGCTACGAAGCTTGTATTCCGGATACCAGGTAGTTGATATACTACATATATAAGTTTAAATACATATATATTATAAATATAAACGCCCATGACTGGAGTACAAACATCCGAGTTTTTAACAAATGAATGCCTCCAGCGGGACTCGAAACCGCGACCGCTGGCGCAAGAAAGTAGCGTCACTACAAACTGCGCCAAACGTGTCGTCAACGTATTTGTTATTTTTTTAGTATTATCAAGGATTACTTAATAATTTGGAGGTTACAAGTTCGATTACGCGCAGGGCAGAATATGCTTTCTAGATATTAAACTACCAGTATTATTATCATTCTTCGCATTTCACAATAATCGCGAAGCTATAAAATGGAGTAAGCAGTTTAAGATTCTTATCGTAATTATTATAATGATCTACATTTTACTTGCCTGTATCAATTTATTTTCCTTCAACAACTTTTCTGCGCTACATTTAAAGCTATTATTACAAAAAATGACAAAATGTTTTGCGCTTCAAAGTATGAAACCTGTTTACTTATTTATGTATCATGCATTGAACAATATGGCATGTCACGACAGCGAGCCAAAAACGATAATCGCGAAATGACCATTAAAAAACTTTAAACCCCACATTTACTCCAAAAGGGACCTTACAACAAGGTATTATAGTTTATTATTACTGGTGAAAATTATGAAAAAATGCTGTGAAATATGTCCGCTTGTCCAACGCTCTGACGGTAGGCGTGGGTCAGATGCGACGCAAATTTAATATTGCAATCTTCTCATGTAAAAATGATATTTAACAGTACGTGTTAAGACTTATAAATAGGTTGCAGGCCTGTAAATTTATGTTGCAGGTCACTCACCCCGGCTAGCCAATGCGATTTTAAATTTTGTATTTTGCTACGAATTTCAAATGCTACTTACCTGTTATTATTTTCTTACGTATCCCTAAAATTAAACATATGTCAGTAAATTATGTATTGTAGTTATTATGTATGTTGATTTGACCTAAACGTTTTTTAATTGTGACAAATCAAACTTTAATCATACGTTATTCTAGCATAACTTTACTATAATAGTCTAAATAATCATCATGTTTTCCTAAAAAAGCAAATTATTTGTAATCTATCTATCTCATTCGTTTATCCATAAGACTAACAATCACATACAAAAAACCAAAAAACTTCTACATTTCTACAAATAAGCTATAAACGCTTACAATTTCATTTTAACTCGAACCCTGTATTTTAGTTAAACGACACTTTATTATACTATATTTATCCATTTTGTGGCATTAGAAATGATTTTAAACAGTTTTTTAGTCCATGCATTATATAAAATTGCCGACGCGCCGGCAAACGACAATTTAATTTTCCCCAGAAATGTATAATGATATGGCAGCCCCATCGCTTACAAGATTTACTCGGCATAATCGAGTGACAAACGAATTTGAAAGCGACAATCAACCCTTTTTTACATGGGACTGAACTTACAAATCGCTTAAACTGAGTTTACGTATAATATTCTTACTTATACTTACATCATACTATTACATACAGGAAGATGATATTTTTAATTCTAACCTTCCCGTTTGTATTAAAAAAATCTTTTTACAGGCTGGACGTTGGTACAGAAGAGCAATTGAATTAGAAGTAATAAGTAAAAAATTGTTATTTTTCAATAAAACTTGACATATTTGACATTCGCAATCTTAAATTCGCAATAAAGATACCAAAGTTATTACCAAAACTTAAATTGTTTAAATAGGAGCAAAGTCGCCTAAAAGGGCTAGTTAAATTTAGAATTACGGCTATAATCTCTGCGTTAAACTTTGTTTAAGGAGTGGCTGAATTAACCGAAACTCAAGTTTGACAACGTGAGCCGACCCCGAATACTTACCAAATGAATAGTAATTTAGTTTTCGGATTAAATCGTTCCGAACACGCGACAGAAACCACTTTTCTATTCTTGACTCGACTCCAAACCGTCATTTTACACAATTTTACCCAATTGCTCTCCGTTCTCAGAATTAATTCGATATTAGCCTTTGAAAACGCAAGGTGTGGTTGTGTGTCGACCCGATAGTTAGTTTGAAGATACATTAGAACAACCTGTCTTTAAAATTACTCTAGACCTAAACTTATATGAATAGGCGGATACAATCAAATTAACTTAATCGAATCAAGCTTCAGGTTTTTTGTTTATATATTATTTACGCTAAATTAGCATTATCTTTGTATTATTAATTTTCCCTAACATAAGTTTATTTAAGAAAAAAAAATTTGCTCTTTTACTAACTATATTCTTTAATTGTTACAGGAAACGCAATCAGGCAGCTCGGAAAGATGGAGTGGATGTGGTCCCGAACACAACCTAGCTCTTGAGCAAATACTTAAACTACAAGAAGCTAGAGCTCTTCATAAAACTTCTCTTCTTCCAATATATAAAAAGAACGGTCTTCCATCACCTCCAAGAATTAGTCAAAACTATGAACAAATTACTGACAAAAATATGGTGAACCACGACGAACTGCGAGCTATTGATCAATTAAAACTCGAGGCTGAATTTAAAAGGCTAATGGAAAATTCAGGAAAAGATGTACGGAACGATGAATCTTTTAGATATTTTCAACATGTTATGGAAGTGAAAAGTAATTACGATTTATTAAAAAATGCACAAGAGAAAGAAATTAAAAATAACTCTTTCGACTTGAACCTAAAAAAAGAAAAATTATCTCCTAATTATAATAGGTTTTCTCCAGACCCAACACATTCACCACCTAGAACATCATCTGCCGAAGCTTCTCCCAATCACAGTATTCATTTGTCTACCTCATCTAGTCCTCTGTCAAATACTAGTCCTGTTAATTCATCACCCTTAAATTATTTACAAAATATGCAGCCATTTGATTTTAGAAAACACAAAATCAGTGAAAATAGCGTTAAAGAAGATAGAAAACGCAATTATGACATGTCGAACGAAAAGGCAGCTATGGATGCAATGCGAAATCAATTTTTCAATTTTCAACTGCCCACAAATTTACCTTTACCTCCAATTTCAATGCCTTCCTCATTTTCACATCCTGCAGCAATGGTTGCGGCTCTTAGCCAAAATCCAATGGGATTGGCTTCACTACAAGCTCTTTTACCACAAATATCAACAAAACCCGTAGACTCTGCTGAAAGTAGAATGAACTTAATAAGTAAAACAAGATCTGACAACTCTAGAGCTGAAGAGGAAAGTGTCCTTAATTTAAGCAAGGATACATATGTTGAAGCTGCTCAAAAAACGAGAGATATGATGTTAGGAAAATGTATAAGTCCGCCAAAAAGGCAATGGGGTGCTTCTCAAATGCCACTCAATTTAGGTACACATTTTATTAATCCAGCTACGGGTAAGAAACGTGTACAATGCAACGTATGTCTGAAAACTTTCTGTGATAAGGGTGCATTAAAAATACATTTTTCAGCCGTTCATCTTCGTGAAATGCACAAATGTACAGTTGAAGGCTGCAGTATGATGTTTAGTTCTAGGAGGTCTAGAAATAGACACAGCGCTAATCCAAATCCAAAATTACATTCACCACATTTGAGAAGAAAAATATCACCACATGATGGCAGAAGCGCACAGTCACATCCAGTATTAATTCCACCACCGGGTGCTGGTTTAAATATACCACCAGTAATAAGTCCCATGCATCCCTTCGGATCGTATCCATTACTTAATCCTGCCCAGAATATGAGATCATATACATCAAATATGCCTTTGGATTATAAAAATAATATTAATTTTTCACATAATTTAAATCATACTCAGCATTTACGGAGAGAATCTAATTCAGTCGAAAATAAAGATCATGAAGGACAAGGTGAATCAGATGAAGATGACGGTATAGTAGTTGTAGCTGGTGATGATGATGACGACGATAATGATCATGTTGATACAAGTGATTATTATTCTAATCTCAATAAATCGACTGGATCTGCTGATGATTCAGAAATAGAATATGACCAAAGAAGTGTAAGTGATAATAACGAAAATACAGATGCTACAAAAGATACAGCAAGTCCAGAAGTAATGAAAAGAAAACGTAAAAATCTTAATCCGACAAGACTTAAAAATAAGTATATTATTGATAGTGATGATCATGATCAACAAGACGAACAAAACAATGATGAAGATACAGTTTTGAACCTTAAGAGAGTAAAATGCGAAGATAGTAATGTAAAATTATCAGTTTCATATAATACCGTTGAAAACTGTATAATTAAACAAGAACCTACACCAGATACATTGGAAACAAATGAGATGATCGAGAGTGCTCAAGATTTACGAGTGAAAGAAGAACCTATTGATAACTCCGCAACCACAAAAGATCAACCTTGTCAAAACAGTGAGAACTTTTCCTCGGAGAACTCTTTAAAAAGGCTGGAAAGCTTGTCACGAGGAGATTTCCCTCACATTTCAAAAAAAGTTGATTCACATAACTTAGGTCCTTATAATTTAAGTGTTAACGATGGAGTTGATTATTCCGACAGATCTCCATCATCTTCAGTCTCGAGCTATGACTACCCAACTGATGATGTCCAAGGCCAAATATTTGGTCATTTTGATAATGGCTTCTTCGTAACAACCACAGATGTTCCCATCGATATGGATAATCCGCTTAAATGTAAGGTTTGCGACAAAATGTTTCAAAATGTGTATATATTAAAAACTCATTACCAGAATTCACACCTAAAAGTTATGTATAAATGTAATACTGAAGGCTGTAGAGCTGCATTTACAACGAGGCGTAGCAGAGATCGCCATAATTCCAATGTTAATGTACATAGAAGAATATTGAGCGAAGACCATCGTATATTTGATGAATCTCGTATCTTAGAAAAAATAAAGGAACAAATGGATTTATTAGCTAAATTCAGTGAAGAAGAACGAGCTATTCCTTATATAGATTCCCAAAAATACTACCGAGCGAGAGATAATGAGAAAGCAAAAAGTCATTTACATATGCCCTTTGGTGCTCCATATCCGCCTCTTCCCTTGCCAGAGACCTATTTAAACAGTCGTGACATGTTTTCTCAGCATCCATTTCTATTTACTCCTTTCGGTATGCTTCCGAATTTCCCTCCAATACCATTTGGATTTTTACCACCGAGCCTTAACACATTTGGTTGTCAAAACCAAAACTTTTCTCCTCCTTTATCTCAAAAACTTAACTATTGCGTAGAAGATGAAGCGCCTCGGCCGAATAAAGATGGCTATTACCCGTGTCGTGGTTGCAGGGAGTGCTTCAAAGACATGTCAAGCTTAAAGGTGCATTGTGAAAGTGTTCATGCACAACTGTTGCATCGGTGTTCAGTGAGTGGTTGCAATGCTGCGTTCTTCTCAAGGACTAAGAGAAACATTCACACGGAGGCCCATATTAGTCGCCGTCAAAACGGTAAAACGTCTAATTTGTCGTGACCCGATTTCTCGAAACCAGTGTTTACGGACTGCTAAATACAGATTCTCCAGTGCATTTGTGATGTAGTTAGTATTTAGATTTACCAAATAGTTAAGCTTGTATAAACGCCCCAGTACCTATTAATTCTCAATAAATGTATGTATTATAAATTTTGAGACCTACTTGGTGTGTATTTTTTACAAATATCTGTTTGTATTTTAAAGAGCTTTGTAAATATTTTGACAGTAGATTTTTTAGTTACAGAAATATTTAAGCGTTTTTTGAATAAACTTAGTTAAATTTAACTTGTATTAAATAGTTCACTATATCAACATTCCATAGTAATATTGTGCAATAAAATGTATATAATAGTATAATGATGTACAAAATTATGCCTGACAATTTAATTAATTGTTTTTTAAGGAAAAATGTATATTTAAGAAAGAATAGTCAAACACTTGGTATAAGCTCTTATAGATTTTTGATAACAACTATGTTGTATTGTATAAAAGTAATCAATAATTCTCAATATATAAACATACCTGTTAAATATTAAAAATATGATTAATTAAATAATACACTAAAACTACATAGAAATAAAATTATTTTTTTCTTTTTATTCTTAGAATAATTTATTGATCTGAAATTCAAAAATAATAACTTAATGCTTGGTTTTGCAGTTAATGTATAGTTTAACCAACACATTTATTACTTTAATTTTTTTTTGTAGTAATAAATATTTTTAATTTTAGTTGTTATCAAAAGTTTGTACAAAGACTCCAAATTGACCGCACTTGTAAAATATTTATTATAAATCCTATATCTAGCTATTTTGGTGCTAAACAAAATTATGATTTTTCTGTACATTCTATCATATCTTATTAAAATTCGAAATAGTATAAGGTTAGTGTGATTTTGTTATACATATTATAAACTACATATGTAAGAACCAAAAAGTATTACGTATAAGGCGAGTGTAGTGACCGCTGCCCTCAAAGAAGCATGTTATTCTTCCTTTTGCCAAACATTACTAAGTATGAAATAAAACATTTAAAGCTATTTCATAAATATTTTTATTACTCCCTTACCTTAGTGCTAAGCAGAAAATTTAATTTTCGTGATTTAAAAGAGACTAAGGGTTTGCATCAAAAGTACTACCTACTACATTAATAAATAGAATTATGAAAGAAATTCATTATTTTCGCGCATACTTATTTCTAAAATCTTAATTAATAACCAGATGAATTAAATCAAGTTAAATTCAAACATAAGATACGCTAACCAAGAACATTATTTTGAAAAAATGTTAGAGTTAAAACACAATGTCAAAAGTTACCTTAAAGACATAAAAACGATGAATAGAGACGTAAATAATATTAATTATATTATATTTTATAGAAAATAAAAAACATGTACGCTACGAAAAAATAACCAAACTAAAACTGTAGAGTACTAAAAAATAACGACTACATGAATTTTTATCCGACTTCAAAAACGAGGAGGTTATATGTTCCACTGAGGAGAAGGTTATGTTTTTGAAAGTAATTTATATATTAATAATAAATAATATTTTTTCTGTCAAGCGTGTCCTCGAGGCTACGCTCACGTAGTCAGTATTATATTATCTATTACTTTTTTATATGAAACCTATTGTTTAGTCTGTTAAATCTATATCTATACTAATATTATAAAGCTGAAGAGTATGTTTGTTTGTTTGGTTGATTGAACGCGCTAATCTCAGGAACTACTAGCCCGTATTGAAAAATACATTTTTTTTGTGTTGGATAGTCCGTTTATCTAGGAAGGCTATAGGCTACATTACATCACGCTACAACCAATAGGAGCGGAGCATCAATGAAAAATGTTGCAAAAACGGGAGAAAAATTTTGTTTAATTTTCCGCTTTTAAAGCGCGAGCGAAACCGCGGGAAAGGCTCGTATGTTATAAAGGTATAATGTAAAGTTTCATCAAAATGAAAACAAAAAACCAACAAACAAATATCCGTACAAACAAACGAATGAAAACATGCAACTAGCGACTCACCCGTAAGTTAAATAAAATAGATGTGTAGGTTTATATAATTTCATAATAAAATAAAAGTGGCCTAAGTTACTCTTTATAACATTACCTACTTGCAAGTGAAAGTCCCGTCAAAATCAGTCCAGCAGTTTCAGTAATTAGCCGGAACAGACAGAGAAAAATTTAAAAAATTGATATTTTGATGCAAGTACAGTATATGCTTTCAATATACATTTAACGAAAAGCTGTTAATTTGAAAATCACTTCTTTTTTATTTATGTTATAATTTAAAAGAATAGGTATACCTATTAAAGAACTTGTTTATTATAGCAGGCAAAGGTAGGTATATAAACTCAATTACCGCAGCCAATTCAAACGAAACCATAGACACATCGATTTCCTATTGAATATCAAACGTGACATTTTCGACGCGACATTTCTTCCACATGTCACGTGTCACGTCGCGCCGTGACATCGCGTGTCGTAGCTGCCTTTAAATATTAAATACCTCATTATAGAACGACATTTAACAAATTGATTTTGTTAGGACTTCTAGGATATTCCCCTGTCCTTTTTAATTGATAGGCAGTAGGTATTACATTTTAAAGCTTAAACCTTTTTTTGTATTTGAAAGCTTACCTGTTAGTTATGTAGATAAAATGTTGTGATTTAATAAAGAATAAAGTTAAAAAAGTATTATTTCTTGGCGCAGTTTGTAGTGACTCTACTTTCTTGCGCCAGCGGTCGCGGGTTCGAGTCCTGCTGGGGGCATTCATTTGTTAAACTCTGATGTTTGTACACTATTCATGGGTGTTTATATCTATGTATTTAAACTTATATATATGTAGTATATCAACTATTTGGTATCCGTAACACAAGTTTCGTAGCTTCTTACCACGGAACTAGATGGCGCTGTATGTAACACAATTTCAGCTACAAAAGTCTAATCTTAAGAGCTTACTCAGCTCTATCACTTTTTATTGCCATTTGTAAGTGAGGTAGGTACGATACACCTTAACAAGAATTAGTAATAAATAATTAACTTAAATTAATTATTGACTAATCATTTCTCAATCTAAGAGGTAAATAGAGTATTTTTGTCAGTACAGTTTTTTAGATTTACCAAATACGGATCTTATGGATACCTATAATCCTAGATGTAAAGTAATCCTAGATGTAGGTATATCATAAATATAGCAGGTTCTATAACTAAATCTAAAGCTTTCCAAAGTGTAGTGTAGTTTGGTTACATTTTACGTTCTTACTTTTATCTCAAAAAAAAATTCTAATACTACTTACGAGACAAGAATTAAGCAGAGAAGATAAACCCAAACAGTGTCTATGTTTTACAATACGTAAGTATAAGATTGTATGTAAGTAGGTATTACTAGAAATTGTAATATACAAGTACATACGAATTGATGAGCACCTTAGACTTGAAAAAAATCTTTTTGTTCAAATTAAAATCGGAGATTTTACCGCCTTAAATTATTGAATGTACTTACTTATTAGCGAGCTTTGTTCGAGTTCGTCTCTAGTGAAAGAAACATACCTTTAATTTCACCATATATTTTCTATTTAGAAATCTTTCACAATTTTTTCTGTCGTCAGCTCTGAAGTAATTGAGTAACATATAGCCATACGAACCAGCCCCGGATCTAAGGGGGGGCAAACCGGGGCACTTGCCCCGGGCGGCAGATTCATGGGGGCGCTAAATCCTTGAGACATGAATTCGAAATATCGAACAAATAAGACCTCTTTTTCTAGAATCTCATAGGTTTTTATTAAGTAATCTAAATATAATATGTTTGAAAAATCAACTTTTCTATTTCAGTCTCGAGACTAAGCTCTCTATTATATAATCAACATCCATATGCGGCTGCCATAACTGATGTGGTGCATCAAGTGATGGAATATTTTATGCCATTCTCTGATGTACCCGTTGGTGGCAAAGCTCGCATGCTTGCAAGCATGGCTTAATACCGAATGCACCTTTGCTGTACTTACCTTGCCTGGGTTGATGCTGAGACCGCAAAGCTCCGGATGTAAGATCCAAGAAGAGAGCCTTTAACTTAGCCGCCAAGTCCTATAAAAAGAGATTAAAGAAGGCTCGTCTTGACCGAATTACACATATTGGCGCAAAGCTTTCTGCTAAACCATCTGGCAGCAGAGCGTTTTGGTCCCTTGCCAAAGCGGTCGAGACAAACTTCTGTCGGCCCTCACTCCCACCGCTGGTAAAACCTGACGGATCCTTGGCTTATACGGCAATGGAGAAGGCAAATTTGCTTGCCTCTCTTTTTACCCAAGATTCATGTCTAGACTCTGGCAATGCTACTCCACCTCACTGCGGGATTTCGATGCCTAAAATTCCCATCAATAATAAAAAGGTAAAGAGAGTATTGTGTCGTCTAGATGTGAATAAAGCTTGTGGTCCTGGTGGTATACCAGCGATAGTGCTTAAAACATATGCTCCCGAGATGTCTCCGATACTGACACCTCTGTACCGCCTTTCTCTTAAGACTGGAATAGTGCCTAAATCCTGGAAGCTTGCCAATGTGCAACCTGTGCCCAAGAAAGGTAGCCGTGCCGACCCTGCCAACTATCGTCCAATTTCATATTCTCACACTCAGGACAGTCTCTACTTGGGGCGATGTCAATCTTGTGAGTTTCAATGCCACTTGTTTCAATGCGTACTTGTTCACCACAAAAAGGAGTCCCTTTATCTTGACTCCTACTTTCCGAAATGTGCCTCTGGAATACACTGACCGTCTGCAGTTGTTGGGAATGGACATTAGCCCCAACATGAACTACGGGCGGTTCATTGAGTCTAAGGCTACTGTAGCAGCCAATGGTTGTTGGTTGGCATCCTCGCTAAGGCCCGACAGTGTTTTTTCACGCCGGGACAGCTTCTTAATCTATATAAAGCTCAAGTCCGTTCGTGCGTGGAATACTGTAGTCACAAATGAGCTGGTGCTGCGAAATGCCATCTGTCCAGCCTTGGACTCGATTGAGAGGCGTGCGCTGAGGCTTATTGGTAAACCTACCCTAGTAAAAGCTAACTTACAAAGCCTCGATCACTGACGTAGGGTTGCCAGCCATTGCGTAATCTAAAGGTTGCATTTCGGAGAGTGTGCGCAGGAATTACACGAATTAATTCCCCCATCCCCTTTCCATCATCGGACGGCTCGACGAACGGCTGGTCTCCATCCTTATGTTGTGGACATTCCATCCGTCCGGACTAATTATTATACGTGCGGCTAAGGACTGGAACAACCTGCCTGCGTCAGTGTTTCCAATATGGGTGTCTTCAGGCTAAGAGTGTATAGGTGGCTACTGAATTAGTGCGACTTACCATCTTCGACTGCGTAACAACTTACCATTAGGTGGAACGTAGTCAAGCACTAATTCAGTATAAAAAAAAAGTTTAAAAAGAGATAGGTAGTTATACTTCGTATTTGAATTCGAAAGACTTTGGAAGACATCATGACTCAGGGACTTAAAATTGACTGGTGATTGGCATATGTCAAGAAACCCAGAAAAATCATTGAAACGCCAGCGACGCCAAATTTTATATACTGTAATATTTCTCACTTCAAAAACGATCGTTTTTTTCGTATTTGACTTCTATGCTGATACTCCATAGCTCCAGTCCAGCCCGCCGCCCGCGTCGACTTAGGGACTTGCGAATCAACTAGGGATAACCAGCATATATCAAGGAACCCAGAGAAATCATCAAAACGCAAGCGACGCTATATTTTATATAATGTTTCTCAATTTAAAAATGATAGTATTTCTTCGTATTTGACTTCGATCCAGGTACTCCATAGCTCTAGACCGCGTCGACTCAGGTAGGTACTTGAAATTAACTAGGGATCACCAGCACATATCAAGGAACCCAGAAAAATCATTAATGCCCCAGCGACGCCATATTTTATATAATATTTCTCACAAAAATGAAAGTTAGTAGTTATTTGATACTAAAAAAAATATTATTTTCACTAAAGGTCACAAAAAATTTTTACTTATTATTGACACTGAAGAGAGGGGGCGCCAATATCAAGGTTTTGCCCCGGTTCGAAAAAGTCGTAGATCCGGGGCTGATACGAACATTGTCATTTAATATTTCTATTTAAACAATAATATTTAAGGCCTTAATGACTTATTTAAACATTAGTTTATAAATAAAAAATATATCAAAAACACAACAATGTTCAAATTATCTCTAAAATATTCAAATTTCCCTGAATAAATAACATCTTCAGAAGCCACGAAAGTACGCATCACAATAGTCAGTCCTCATTTCCATAATCAACTCTCATCGTGCACATTTGCATCGGACACACAATACGAATTATTGTGTAAAGCTTGAACTGTACTAAGCTCAAAAATAAAATTTACCCGTATAAGTGCCTATATTTATATCCCTTTTTACACGTAGGTACCTATCTACATGCTACGTTATTGCGTTATTGCTATTGTATTGAAAATCAATTTCAATCAAATTTATTAAAAAATATTTTTATTTTACATATTTTTTTCGCTAGCTATTTATTTTTATTTTATCTAAGGCTAGCAAAACTGTAAGGCTTAGTTTAAATTTTACTAACAGTTGGTACAACATTATTTGATCCGCTGTTAAACTCAGACCAAATAAAAAGTATTTTATTTGGTCTGAGCTGTTAAATAGGTATTGGAAGTTGGTTAGGACCCCGACCAAAGACGAAAGTAGGTAGGTATGCCTTTATAATAAATAGAATTACCTATCTACCTGGAAACAATTGCCTCTAACGATTTTGCTTATATCTGAGAAAATGTTAACTTATTCCAGTTGTCTACATAAAAATAATTTTATAATTATAAATAAATAGTATGAAAAAGCACAGATACATTATTATTATTAATCTATGTTTTCATTTAGCGCCTAAGACAGGCGCTTTTGGAGCCAAAATGAACTCTAACTTATTGAAAAAAGACTCAAATTTCATTGCATATTGCAACTTCGGTATTGCGGTTAGCAAATTCAAAATAAGAATCGGGACGTCTCGCTTGTCAGCAATTTGTTTTGAAGAGAGAACACTTCTAATTCGTAAAGAACGCTCCTATGTTTAAAAAGTACTCGCATCGTCACGCGAACTGTAAAGTCGTATCCATATTTTTGCTCATTTTACTTTTTAAAATAGGTTCAGATATAAGATAGTTATATCAAAGGCCTATGTCTAAAATTATTTATTTATTGTTGTAGTTTTTAATAGGTTGTAATATGGACAAGGAACACAAACTTTCGGTCTCTACAGAATTTTAAGCTTACCAATAAAATATTATTATTAATGCAAAAAAATATTAGTTTTAAAACTCTACATTATGTTGTACGTTTACCTTAATAGTATAAATATATAAATAAAATGTTACATTGTGTGTTCATTACTTGTATCTACACGAACATAATCACGCCCTAACAAATTCGAAATTTGAATTTGAAAAGTTAAAAATGGAGCTTTCTAGAACGTTTTTTTGTGTTCCGCTAAAGAGTGCGGCTTCTTAGGGAGCCAGTTATTTCCATAGCCAATTTGGTTTTGGTTTTGTAGAATCGCAGTTAATATTAGACTTTAGGGTTCACTTATGATTGTAGCCACAGATGTTTTTTTAATAAAAGATAGGCAGTCTGACCATTTAATAGTACGTAATTGCTAATCTCTGCAACAAAGCATCGATAGTGTACCTTCTTTCTTTTATTCCTTTTATAAAAATGCAGTTGGTAAGCATAAAAATATAAACAAAATAAATTTTATTGTTCTGATAATTTTATACCATATTTGGTATAGAAAGTATTTGTTAGAGCTGCCAAAATACATAATTATGCCTTCGACATAATAATTAATACCAAATGAAAAAAACAACTGCTATTAGAAATCATAAATGATTAGAAAATCACGAATAATTAGAAATAATCACTAAATTCGACTAGAATTATGGAAAAAGTGGTTATTAATTATATTAGATTTCTCTTATCTACCTGTATATCCTGTATTACTTTAATTGTTTATAATATCTATGTTTTCTAATGCGACTTAATAATAGGAAATATAAAATATTTATAACAAGCGACTCACCTTCGCTACGCTCGGGTTCGTCCCTAGTTACGTTTTAACGGCTATTTTAGAATATAGTTATGTAAAATAATGACTATTAATAGGTAAAAAAAATAGTATGTACCTTTTTTAAGAACGACCTGATCTCAGTTATTGTGTTATCCCGGGAGAATGATAGATTTTCCTGCAGTAAAAGATATGCCAAATATCGATCCGGGTACTAAGTTTGTTTATTTTGGTCCAGTATCTTTGTATTTAGTTATATACGAGTACCGATTTTGCATTTATTTATTTCATAACTTGAATGAAAAGAGATGAATAACTAGATCACTGATACAATTTTGACGTAAATATTGAACAGTACAGTTAAAATTCCACTTCACAATAGCGATCCTAATAAGGACTATAAAGCACCATTTTATTTTTTAAAGTATTGTTTCAGAACGATCACGCGATAACTAGCCGCGGGGAAGGCGCGAAACAATCGAGTTCGAGTTCGAATTTTGAATTTGGCCATCATATTGCACGCGACGATATTATGACGACAAGATTTGACTTCATTTTTTTGTTTATTATTTGAAGGGCAGATTATATATTTTTTACTTTGTAATAAAAAATATACCTATCTACGATGATTTTTATTTGTTAGTGTTAGTAGCGGATGGTGTGATGTGTTGTTTTCTGAATTTTATCTTTTCCTAGTATCTACAGCCGTTCTATGAATTAATCTCATTCCTCCATTTTTTTTAATTAGTTCACTTTAATTCTAAAGGTGTGAAATATTAACTATACCGACAGTGAAAGGCTTCGATTACCAGTTCAAATATGTTTAGATCTAATAGTTATCGAGCATAATATTTAAACTAATAAATTTTAAGAAATACTAAACTTAACTTATTTCGAAATTACTAGCTTAAAATACAAATGCGTATAATTATCATAGAAACATCAAATAATAAGCTGTATCTATTAATTTATGATTAGTAATTAATGTATGATTTTAAATAAAACTTCCCTGTCTAAAGTTATTTAATTGCTTACCAAGTTAATACTTTCGAATTTGTATAAAAATGAAGATTCATGAAAAATGCACATTATTCAAATTTCTAGCCTTTGAAGAATGCTGACAAACTGTGAGAACAGAATGACGTGATCCAATATTTAAATATAAAATGCTAAGAATTAATGCAATTTTCGAATGCCTACCGAATTTGAAATACCCTGTAAGTTAAATATTACCATAAATTACTCTAAATTATTACCCTACCTTGCATTGTTATGCCAAAGGGATCAATCTTAAAATTCAACATATTCACTGTCACTAAATAATCTCTAAGCGTGCGTGATTTATTCGAAGTAAATTATTAAAGAGCACCAATAAGTTACGAAATAGCGCTTACGGGTACAATTATATCCAAATATTTGAAATACGTAGTAAAAATTTAAAGAAAATAAATATTTCGAATTATCCAAGAACTTGCCTATAGCGTACTATGACAAAACGTGAGAATCTGATCTCGTGCTGCAGTATTCAAAACACTCGTATCAATTCTTCAATTAGTAATGATCCATTCTTTTTGTTTTGATAATAGTACAAATTAAAGTTAAACGTAAGCAAATGCAATCCAATTCACAACAAAATATATGAATTTGATTAAATAATTTATCAAATGTATAGTAATTAGAGTATTGTAAAGCATAGGAATTAGGAGAGCTGTTATAGTACCTACTCGTAAAGCCTAAGTATTAGTTTTTCTAACTCTTCAAAAGTATAAGTTAAGATCAACATTAATTTTATTGATTTGTTGATAACTACTACTCATGCATTAATTAAATACTCCTTACAAATTTTCTAAATGCGAAAGTAACTCTCTCTGTCTGCCTGTCTGTCGCGTTTTCACGCCAAACCGATTTAAATGAAATTTGGTACACAGTCTAAAGCTTGAGAAAGAACATAAGCTAAATTTTAATACGAAGAAAGGGTTGTTAAGGGTCGAAAAGGGGGGATGAAAAGTTGTATGGAAGTATCGTCATCCTAGGGACGAACCTGACTGAAACGAGGGTGAATCGCTAGTAATAAATAAATTAAAAAGAATTCTTCAATGGACATCGTCTGGTCTTCAGTAAATTTTCCTAAAACGACACTTGTGCTACAATGCCGTCCCAACTCACTTATGTAACTACCTACATAATACATATAATATAATATAATATGTTATATAAATAATAAATAAAATATTATTTAAATACGTATAGTTACACCGTTAATGTGACAATTGAACATTATCGATGGGTACAAGCGCCATGTTTTGGAAATACGCGCCATGACACGATCCCTTCAGGGGTTTCGTGAATTCTTAATAATAGCTATTATGTACTGTTTGTTGAAAAAATTATTATCATTAAAATTACTACTCCGCTTCAATTATTAGAATAACTGTATCATACAACTTTATATAACAAATTGTATGTATATATTTAGATACATATAAAGCTCTAGTTACGTACCTATCTTATATATTTATTACATAAATAACTATTATAAATACGTATCATTAATTAAATTTAAGAACATATCAATCACCGTCAATTCAATGTTAATAAATAAAACGCAGTGGCATTGTACAGATATTGTGTAAAGCCGCGAAGGTCGTGTATCAATACCATTATCAAAACAAATAACTACGAGTGTCCGAGTATCTCATTCTATCATTTAATTAAAACTTAAATAGGTACTCCAATATTAAATATAGTTTATAACAAATTTTAAATTTACCATAAGTAAGGTCTATTTTTTTTAATGACTCTACAAAAATATCTTTTGAAAAACGTATCTAACTATGTGGGCTAGGTAAGTTCAAAATTTACTTGTGAATAAAAATATTAAAAAAGAATCTATACTCATCAATTAGGTATAATGTACAGGTACCAAAAAAATTGAGCAAGATGAAAGTTACCTAGCACGACACATCGTTACCCATTTATCTATTTTTGATATAGGTTTAAAAATATGGGTAGATTTAGCAAGGTTCATTTCATTAAATTCGTTTTTTACCCAATAAAATATAAATTGCGTGAATAGGGAGCGTGCCGTTCGAAATTTATAAAATTGAGATCAATTTGACTATAGGCACGGGCTTCTGATTAAAATCGATATCAAATTGGTCCAAATTTTCCATTCGGCTTCCGTGTGGGAATATTTGCGTGTATCACTTGATTAGGTCTGCTGATGCAATGTTATGTTATATATTACTTACCGTAATCATTATTATAAAGGTAATCATATTGTTATTTTAAAACTACCTACTTTTTCACTTCTACTGACCAAAACGATGACAAAGATCATGAGTGTGTATAAATAGCTGATAACGTATAAAACCCATCAAAAACATAATCAAGTAGGTACCTATTGCATTTTTACTTATTAATATCTACTTTTTATCTTTTATAAAATGAAAACATTAAAAGTATCATTCCATTGAAATATTATATAAATATAACAAAGACACATATGTAATACTTTTAAAGCTATTATTATAATTTACTTCAGAATCTCTCTATTTATAGAGCACAGAAAAAAGTAAACAAAACCTCTACTTTCTAATTTAAAGGAGATTAGTAGAAATCCTCTGTCTCTTTCTACGCCATACAAGTCACATGTTTCGCTCTCATTTTCTATGACACAGGCAGTGACATCTAGTTGACACGGATTTGTCGCCTCTAACCAATGATAGCGCAGCGTCTTTCCATTGGCTAGAAATGTCATTGAAATTCTTTTAAAAATATTGTGAATTGTATTATTTATTAAATAAGTTCAGTTGCTTCAAGAATCAATTTAATTTAAACGTGGAGATGTAGAGGTAGGATATAGAATTTTAACGTAGGTACATTATCATATAGAGACATTTATTTTTCAAATATTTAACATTACTAGATAAAAATGCATATGAGTTTTTACACATTGTCAAAAAATCGTTTTACAAATGTCACTTTAAAATTTATATGAAATTACAAAAATGTAGAGTAAAATTTATCTAAATATATTTTTATATGAAACTATAATTACGTTTGGAAGTAACTATAATAATTATTACTGAGTAAAAATTTAGTAAGTATTCAAAATTTATTCTAATTTATTTGTGGGCGGGCGACAGTTGGTTGGTGGGTAATGTCACCGCCACCGCACTACGCGATTGGTCGCAAGTGTCACCGTGTCGCATTGCGTGACATTCCCGTTTGGTCCGACCACGCCTACACGTTCTAATTTTAAAATTTACATCGTCTGTCATTGGGAAAGTGCTAATAGTATTCGTTTAATACCTAGATTTCTATTGTGTAGATTGCCTTTGTTATTCTGTTGTATGGTGTATTACTTTTTTTTCTAAAAAGTTAGTATAAGTACCTACCTATTAGGTATTAAGCAACTTACTAGGATATCATTAAAATGTGCAAAAAATTAAATAGGTCATTAATTAATTATATTTATTAAATGTGTTCGACAGCTACAAGACAGCTCTTTGTTATAGGTATTTAAATTACGTCTAGAATATGTCCTAATAGTGCTTTCAAATATAGAAATAGTGATGTGTTTCATCTAAACCTAAGCTAGGTGACCTAATAACGTGAATTAGCCAAGACATTTGTCACAGTACGGGCGTGCCCAATCAATAATTCCGCGCACGCCCCGCGCGCCTCACTGCGACACCGAGAAAAACCATCCTAATATTATTCTACGGAATTAGGACACGGGAGATATAAAACGAGTTTCCTTCTAACAAAATTATGAGAAAAACACTAAAAGATGCAACATATTTACCAAAATATCTAAACTATTTATTGCTCTAGCTCTGGTTCTAAGAAACAACTTTACCTTCAAATAGAATATTATATTTAAATTACCTACATATTAATATTATGAGAAACTTATCACTTAAATCAACAATGCCTAGGTATTTGAAATTGAATTTGATGTTAAGTTATAACTCTGTATAAGCTAAGCGATAATCTATTGTTATAAAATTAAGGCTCAAACATTTCATTTAATCACACACAATTACAAAATTGTAGGCACAATAACTAGGTATAAGTACAGGTGAAATGAACGAGGTAACAATACCTCTTCATGAGAATTCAGAATCCGGCGTAACTAATTACGTACTTACAGTTGAAGTGTTCGAACAAATTGTCGTAACTCCGCACAACTCCAATTAGCCAACAAACATTAACTTTGGGAGCAAGTGCAAAAAACCACCGCTTATTAATAGCCTACGAAAAGTTCGAGTTGAATCGATACTCGAAACTTTCCGGAACTCACTATGATTTTTCTGACTGAAAATTATGTTCTCGTTTGGTTTTTGCAATCGAAAAATAATTGGATTACAAAACTATTTTTATGAGGTCAAAAAAGTTTTGGGTATTTGTTTTTTTTATTTCATTATAAAGCCATAAGCATAGGCATTGCCTAAACCATGATAATTTGTTGAAGTTTGAGGTTGTATGAAATATAACTCGTTCCTATTAAAATATGTTACTTGAAGTTATGTAGTAGTTTACAGCCTATTAGAAATTTCCACTATTCATCTCCTGGAGGCCTGGCCACATCGTCAGATCAGGTTTAATTTTAAAATTAACTTCAAATATCATAAGGTAGAAATAATAAATAATATATAATTATGGCAATAAATGTTTTTCAATAAAAAATATAAATACCTATGTATCGCCATATAACAATCCGAATAATGTAACATAAATCGTTGGGTACCAATCGAAATAAGAAAATCTTGAAGGAAAGAGGTGATATATACCTATCTCTACACGAACTTAATGCTTAGCATAAAACTTTATGCGGCCATATAGACTGCGGTCGTATCAACAGGTTTAAGGATATTATCTGGTTTTACGTTAAGTGCAAGTATTTGAAAACAAGAATATTTCAAGTAGCATTTTCATATATGTTAGGAAATACATAATAGTTATAATAAATCTTACTTAATTATGAAAACTTTTAAAGCTTTGTTGAAGCTTAGCTTTGTTGAAAAGCTCAAGTGGCTTGTGATTAGCAAAATATGACTTGTAAATACATCTATTTCACTGATTGCTTTACAGTAATTCGCACTTTCATAACATTTCGAAACATATTTACTTATAATATTCTCTAAATATTTGTAAGAAACATTAGGTAGTAGCTAGGTAGTAGGTAGGTACCCAATCAGGTACTTTTTTAAGTATCATATTCATTAAGCGACATTTTATAAAGTAAGTAAGTAAGAGATTACGTAAATGAGCTAATTCATAAAATTTTTACATAAAAAGATTTATGAACAAGATAACCTTATTGCCTGTTTATGTCAGTCATCGGTACATACCTAGTCAATATATTTACTTGATAGAAAATTAGTAAAAGCTAAAAATAAAAGTAGATTTGTTGTGAATTCAAAAAATGTATACATTTTTACGTTCACAGTAGGTATTTATAAGGTCAATCACCATTGCTATAAAAACGAACGACCGGCTGTAAACTGAAACGTGTATTCACTTGGAAACAAAAGTACCAACATTCGAATAAAAATCACATCTACTCTTCTTAATGCTGTTAATATGTATAAAATTCCCGAGTCATATTATATGTATGTACGTTTTTCCATTTGTTTAAATTAATCACTACATAGTATAAAACAAAGTCGCTTTTTCTGTCCCTATATCCCTATGTATGCTTAAATCTTTAAAACTACGCAACGGATTTTGATGCGGTTTTTTTCAATAGATAGAGTGATTCAAGAGGAAGGTTTATATGTATAATAACAATAGGCTATATATTTTATACCCGTGCGAAGCCGGAGCGGGCCGCTAGTTTAGAATAATTTAAAAAGGACAAATAAAATAAAACATTACAAAAATATATAACTTTATACTAAATTAATGTTAGAATACAAATGACGCTACATTCTTTTTTGTTTTATAAAATTAGTTTTTAGTTAGCGTCTTGCGGCATTGTATAAATCCATGTAAGTATTGGTCATCTCTTAAGAGTCGCATCCTGATGATAAATATAACAAAAAGTTCTCAGATTGAACTTGTAATTTTAATAAATTGGGCGTTTAAATAATCAAAAAATATTTTTTTTTTATTACTTTTATTAACGCGTTGCCATTATTAAAGGTCGGTTGAAAAAGCCATCCTCTTTTTCTTTTTTATACCTACTTAGATAGCCTCAACAGTTCTTAAACTGCATCGGTACCTATAGATAAGTAGGTATATACAATGATAATATCTAATTGAAAAACTTACAATTTCTATAACTTCATCTGGAAAAGTAAGGTGTAAATTAATAAGTAATTGGTACTCTTGCAATAAGAATTACACCTTTAATCCATTAAATGCCTGCTTTCACAGCAATAAAATCAAAACTTTTACATTTACGGTAGATGCATAATAAATTATACAACATCAACAGGCATTAACTTATTAATAACCACGTTTACATATCTGACTGGTCCTTAAAGGAATTAACAAGTTAGCGATTCATACTTGTTACTATTCTTAACTTACTACAAGCTATAAATATCCTGGCTTTCTATGGAGTACTATAGTCGAAATTAGCGCTACATAAATTTAGAAGATTTGCAAATTGTCTACATTACAACGTACGAAATATCTGAATCTGAGTACCCAAGAACTGGTACAGCGACCAACACACTGGCTCAAACGAAACGTTTAACTTAGAAATCCAACAGATGGATTGTTTAGAAAAGAATATGAATGTAAAGATATGCAAATATACAAAAACTTAAGTACTACTTTTTCTCCTATTTTTTTTTATGGTAAAAAGGGGGCAAACGGGCAGGAGGCTCACCTGATGTGAAGTGATCACCTCCGCCATGGACATCTGCAAGCCTGGCTTGCAGGTGCGTTGCCGGCCTTTCAGGAAAGGGAGGGATGGAGGAGGGAGGGAGGGAAGTGGGAGGGAGGGGAGAACGAAGGCGGAGGATGAAGGGAAGAGGAAGGGAATGAGAGGGAGGGAAGGAGAGTGGGCCTCCCGGACTCTCACTCACCGGACGAAACGCGACAGCATAGCTGCCACTTCACGTCGGTCTTCTGTGAGAGAGTGGTACTAATGAACTATACGGGGCGCGCCGACCCATTCGGCTGCTACCCGAAGGTAACAAGCATGGCACTACCACTAAATGATTGTCGACTGATTTTCTCTATTTTCGCTTAGTAGCTACTAACTTTAGTGCTATTAATCTATAGTGTGAGGTTTTGACTTTTGACCTTTATTGTTGTTAAAACGATTTTTTTATATAAATTAATCATCATAAAATGTTTCCCTCATTTTTTAATAATGATAACAGTTGAATGTACACCACTGGACGAACACTTGTACCTAACTAAGTAATTATTATAAAAGAAAACGATACTCGATCAACAATGGCAAAGGCATCGAATATCATTTAAAACTTTTCGAAATATTTTTAGAACTCGCTTAATAAAAATAATAAACAGTAAGTAAAAGATAGGTAAATACTTAAATAGATTGTCGTGTTGTCAAGCCACAAATCGTAAGCACCCTTGCCTTAAGGGTGAACTAGGCACTTCACTCTAACCCGCCTGTTTATTCCACTCACATTTGCATTCCATTTCATTCCGACTCCCGGACACTTTTATACCTCTTTTTATTGTCGTTTTATTTTTATTGTGCCAAGGGTTAACTTTGTAAGGGTTGCGTTTGTTTTTTGGGGTTATGAGCTCAGGTTACGAGTGTTGGAATTAGCGAATAAAGATTTTCATTTTCTAGATTAAAATGAGATAAGTTTTTACTGTACCTACAGAGTATAAAGTTGAAAGATAAAAGTATAAAAATAAAAATATATAAGTAGGTGTATTTGGCTATAAATTAGGTATTTACGTGAAACGAAGCTCAAATACCTGAAGGATTATTAAAATTAAGATATAATAATATACATTTTGCGATGTAAAAAGAACGTGTATTAGAGAAAAGTGAACGCAAAGTAACACGTAGTACGGAAATACCTAATTGGCGTTATTTTTCACAGACGTATTTTAACCTAATTCAGAATGCAACAAACATTTGTTTTTGACCACCGGCGATAAACTCTCGCAATCCAACAAGAAGTAGGTACCTACTATAAGCCAAGCCATTATCGGCAAATCAAAAAAAAAATTTATAACTGCATTCTATTTTTTTTACTTATTTTCTTTTTTGCTAGTGTCACTGCAAAAGTAAAATTAAGTTTGTAACTAAATTTAAGTCGAGATAATCATATACTAGGTACTTCACAATTTTAATATGCATCTTAATTAAACCAAGGTAAGCCCAGATTCTATTGCAAATAACAGTTCTCAGCAACTTAATCTAAGTTTCTAGTTATCTTTCCTAATTCGCCTGTCCGCGGTGCGTATCTAACGCGATCCCCGCTGCGAATGAGATAACCTTGTTTCTATTTTAAAATGACATTGAGAGGGTCGTGATACTGGGAGTAACAAAACAAGTGAGTAATGTTATAATTAAAATTTAAATGTACGTTTGCTTAATTACATTAAAATTTTATTCGTCTTAGTAGGTATATTTAAACATTTTTCTACATAATCACATCAAGGCATTACTTTATAGCATTCTAAAGAACGATATTAGTCAATGAATAATTTAAAAAAATATTTTCAGCGCCATTTAAAACACTCAAAGCAAAGGAAAAAGTTTATTCAGACGTGCAAATTTGTAAGTCACTAGCAGGTTTGCGCGGGAACGCTTCCATAAACAATGCCATTAGCGCAACGTTACGCGGCAGATTTTAAATTTGGAACGTTTTCGGCCATTCGTCATGTCGCCGCCGCGCCCGCGACACTCTGCCGCCGCTTTTACATGGTATTGCGAGATGAGGGATCTTGATGCTTTTGCAATATTATTGAACTTTTTGAAACTTACCTAACATATACATTATAGGAATTATAGAAACTCTTTATGATGGATAAGTATGTACTTAAAATTAACAAAGGGAATACCTTGTCCCTCCTTGAAATTTGGTATAATTTACTTTTTTTAGACTATACTAGGAAAACCTATATTAGGAAAAAATATTCGGACTTAATATTTATTGGTAAGATTTTCAGAAAGACCGTTATTGTTTCTATTTCTAATAGCAACAAAAAACGACTTGTGACTTGTGAGATCTCTCGTGATTTTTATGTACCAAGATAGCTAAATATGAAGTACCTTTAAAAGATTATTACTAATCTAGAAAAAAAATCTACATTTACTGAACAAGCAAATCAATCTAAACTATTGATATTGAATCAAAATATTTAAACTAATACACTAGCTAAAGGGCCAAGACCTATCAATCCCAATGTCTTGACTAATGACGTCATGTGTCCCGCGCAGCGATCACAAGCGGCAAAGCAAATGACTCGCGATGAATTTAAAATTTGACTCCCAACTAACGAGGGAGGCGATGTCATGAGTTATTGTCGAACTGTCGATGTCGTTACAACGTTTATGTTGTATGAAGAATGTTTGTCGAACTTAGCGTTGATTAAATATTTAATGGAAGTCTGCGGCATGTATCTATTAATTTTAATGTTTTTGGTAAGTAATGCTGGCAACCATAGATATATGTATTTTAACTCAATGCTGGCAACATGCAAGTAAAGCAGCATCTATATTAATAGTAATGGTAAGTATACAATTTGAGCTGTACCTTCTATATAGGTACTTTGGCTTTACAATTTGCTGGAATTATTTCTATATTTTCGTAATAATTATCCTCAATAGGCCAAATTAATTATTTGGGGAAATATTAATTGGAAGTTGTTAGGAAAATTTGGGGAAACTTGAGCGTAACAAAAAAGGGTCGTTTTTACAACTTTGTATGGCCATAAAGATAAAAATGTAATGAAATTTGTCTAGAACAACGTAAGTCGACTCAACAATAAATCAACATTTCCACACTGCATACCTACTAACATTTAAACAAATAAGTATATTTAGACTCGTATATATGCAATAATTTAGTCACAGGAGATTATTTTCCATTTTCTATATCATGTCTATGTCGTAGCAAGTTTCTGACATGGCAAAAGGCATTTTAAATTTAGTTTAATATTTAATAGATACTTTGTTTACATAACTTGATTTTAATTATTTCAGAAAATAGAACAAAAAACTACGTACATCATGTACTAAGTTAAACAACTAAAGTCCCCATAAAAGATCTAATAAATCAAAGTACTAACACAATCCTAACCGCAAGAAAACTAACCATCAAACTTTACAGGCATAAAATAGAAACAGAACACTCGAACAAGAATGCACAGATACAATACGTTTTATGGCGTTTCTTTCTAATACTAACGCCGACAACACTGGTCTGTACTTACTAAAAATATGTACGACGCGGGTGGCCCTCGCTAGATCAATTATTACCAATTAGCACGTGGATAGGAAGCTGTATACCTACAATGGGATGGGAATCGGGATTTGTAGTCTTGAAGACACTAGTAGTCTTGCTTTAAGTTTACTGAGTTTTGCACATAATATGTAGATACTTGCATACTAAGAACTTACAAATCAATTTCTAATATACGGTTAATAAATAGTTATGTTTTGATGTTTTTACGTCACGTTAAAATTGATTTTTATCGATTTATGAAATTGTTTATTTTGGCAAATATGTTAGATTTCTTTTACAATTTCGTAATAGTAATTATATTTATTAACCGCACTTAAATACGTAGTTAGATAGTAAATAATTCAAAATATTTAATATTGAAAAATATTTCACTCGCGTAAAGTCTTACAAGCCACTTATAGTGTTTCAATGAATAATATCTTAATGAATGTTTACTTTCTAGGTAAGTATATTGTTTTCATTTCTTTAAACTACCCATACAATAACTAAATACAAATTTAACATCATCTGTCGAATACGACATGTATATTTAAGGGTCAATAGACAAGATGCAATAAAAAAAATAAAAGCAATATACAATTTACCGCATCGCCGCGCTCTAAGCACTACGATAATGAATTTTAATTGCGCTTTTGCAAGTTCGAAACTACCAGATAGCCAGCTCTGTACAACAGAAGGAAGATGTACGAATAACGTTCATGGTAGAGTTCATGATAATTTGGTCGAGCTCATGTCACGTTGAGTCACTGTGGCCCAAATATGGCATTTCCATGCTAATGGCACTCATTGGCCGCCAATCAGTTTAGCAGCAGACATTTGCCTAACGTATTATGCTGTGATGTGCTAACACGGGCGCCGCCATCTTGGCACGCGTCTAATGGACGCGTTCCAAATTTGATTGCAGCAGACTTTGTAACGGCTTTGACAAACCACCATTCAGTCAAAATGAGCCAAAAAATGTTGAATTAATATGGACTTATCTGAAAGAAGGCGAGTCAGAAAATAAGATTTAAAAAAAATTGTATATATATTTTAATAATAATGTTAGTTTTACAAAATATTACATGTTAGCCTTAATAATGATAAAATCAAAACAGAGTATTGTACCTATACCTATTGCAATCGAACATTGACATCGATGGTTCGGTATCTTTTGGCGTTCGTTTGCGTTATGTGAATTATTTAAATACCATTATTCCTCCTACCTCTACTTATGGGTTACGAACACAATACGACTAAACTGGAAACTTACTTAAAATTAATTAATAAAAATTAGGTAGGTACGTCAAAATCATATAGGACGTTACTCAATTCTCACACCGATTACATATCCTTGACTAGTTAAAGATTTGTTTGTACCGAACAATTAAAGCAATTACAAAAATTACTTACAAAAACCGAGCCGTCGTTTAAATGCCGGATATTAATGAATAATGATTTTTGTGCGTGCCCCGGTCCAAACTGCGATGTGCCTAAGCCGTCCATTAGACTTGCGTAATCTAATTGCATCTTTACCCACCAGTAATAGATGACAGATTAGCGTGCATCGATTTGACGGCTAGGATACATTACCAAGTCACATACTCCGTACGAGTGCCAGAATTGAAATACACGGTAGCATTTTTTGTTAAATAACGTCTCCTTCAGAAATAGAAAGTATTGCCAACTAGAACTATGGCCTAATTTACGATATAATTAGGATTTAGAGGTCCTATTTAAGGATCCTTATTTAAAATATAGCTATTTAGGTACCTAAAAGGACCTACTAAGGTTTTTACCTATCTATAAAAATATACTGGCTAACTAGATTTTAATTGCAATACACAAAAACTACGACAAAATTTTAGACGCTTTTTTCCACTACGCTTTAGAGCAAAAGCCGCTACGTATGTATGTATGTTCTTACACCATAGAAACGATTACTAGGTGTCGAATCTAATGACTGTGTCACGAAACATATCATTAGCGCACTCATGTTTTGTTCTCTTAGAATGCTTCCGTGAACGTATAAGTAGCAAGAAATAAATACTAGCTGTTATGGAAAATGCACCTACTATACAATATTTCTTACAAAATACATATTTCAAAACGATAACTTTTACTTATCTATGTTTAGAACGATATTTGAATCGATTCGTAACGTAGAAGTTAATCGATGATTGTTATATGTTGATTTGCTGTCAGATTTTACTACAAATAGTAGGTTTTGTAAGTCGTTTAGACTTGAGGAGAGGAGACTTGAGTGACTTGACTTGACGTGTGGCTTAACTTTCTTAAATTATTTTTGTAAACCGAATAAATATTAACTTATTTTATCAGTTAGTAAATGTATATTCATACCAAAACTATAGAATCATTGTCACAATCGCTCCTGCGACGGATAAGATTAAAATAGCATTTCAGCAGATGCAGATGCAATAGGTATAGCCTTACTTGATTAATGGTATATTTAACACTACAAGAACTTTACAATTCGAACCAGTACTTCTTGAGATTAGACTAACAAGATAATACTGCTATTATGATATTTCAATTTACAAACAATGAACGTATTACATAGTCACTATTTAAAGCCTCACGTTTCATTAAATATTTAAACTTTTTTTATATAAATAATGCTTATAAAGCTAGAGTGTGGTGTAGGTAGAACCTGTTATTTGTCAACAACACTTAAGATTAATGTACTATGTGTGATTAATGTTTAAATGTAACTTTAAACGGGTTATTTGCTAGTTTTTGGTATAGCAAGAGCAAAAAATATTAAGATAATGAGGTCTTGTTGACTGTACTACTGTACTGTTTCTTGTGTTAATAAAATGACTTCATCGAAGGTGCTAAGTCGATCAAATCATATAAAGCGGTCTAATTTATCTAGTACATATACAGTAGAAATATGGAGGTTACAGATTCAAAATAATTGTCCTCCATACCTCCTTCATCCCGTAGTTACAAAGTTCTAGCAAAAATCAGCTTACCTATTACACCGTTGCTGCCTAAAAGATGTAATTAAGTAGTAGTCCAAAATATAACGCTTTTCGTATTTAATATTATGAGAAACAGGACATTGATTTCTTTTACTATGTTTGTGAACGCACCATTAATCCTTGCATACATTTCAGGATATAAAAAGTATAATAATTTGTATTAATTTATATTAAAAACTTGTCAAACATTAGTAATAATCTTTATAAAGGGTCTTGAATATTTTTCAGGTATTATGCGTTCCCGCCCTCACTACGATTGGCCGATAGCATAAGTGCCGAATGCCGATGCGCAGATAAATCGGCCATCCTAAAATATGGCCTGCCATTTTAAATTTCACATGTTTATTGTTAGTTTTGTTGTAACATTTTTCTCTGCAAAATGCTATTGTGATTAAATTATTAATTAGCGAACCCTGCCCGCTTCGCTGGGCGTTAGTTCAAATTGATTTTTTGATGTAAGTATAAAGTAATTTCAAATGCATTTAGTAAAAATATGTTAGTTTGAAATTAAAAACAGACACTTCAATTTAATTTATACTGATACTGATTTGTCTGATTTGTCATTATTTAACTATTAAAGTATTGTATATAAAAGCTCTGAAACTATAACTCTATGGTAAATTTTATATACTACAACTTAAAAAGCTTGAGTGAAACGTCTATATATTATGCAGTTCACCCTCGATCAGATGACATATTTCGACCCGAATATCATTTCACACCAAATTTCTTCACATAAAAATTCAGAAAATCTATACATTTGGGTTCTATATCAGAAAATAAGCGTTTAAATTTTTTTTCATCTTAAATAGGTACGTTTTTTATAGTTTTAAAAAAACCATGAAGACCGATTGTATTTTTGTTTACTGCTTAGAATCATTAAGGCTGCCATTTTCATTCAGTAAGTCTATGTAGTACTTTAATAAAGTAAGTAGGTACTATTACTAATATAAGAAGTAGGTATAGGTAGGATATGTTTTAATAAAGGTAGAATTTTTTTATGAGGGCATATAACTTTTTTACTATTAAGCATATTTTCCTATAACTTTATTTAGTAAACAAAACATTTTAAACTGATGTACCTATTGTAAGTATAAAAAAATGCACTCAAACGATTTTTCCAAACGATCGTCATATATCCACGTCAGCCCCATAAAGTCGGCACAAAATTAAAGATCGTAGAAAAACTGCTATCATCGTAACAAGCAAAGGTCCCGGTATATCTAATTAGGTATATGATTTATGATCGCCAAAATGGCAGCAATTACGTGTGGAGATTAAGACTAACCGTCTTTTGAGATGACTGTAGAGCAACCATGAGATCCAGTATGTAAGACAATTTCGATGTTAAAACACGTAAATATAATTCATATATTTAGCTAATTACCAATACATATATTAATAGATATTTAATTTTCTGAAGTAGGTAGGTATTTCAAAATCAATTGTTAGTGATAAAAGATTCTCAATTGACTTTTCGCCTATCAGAAGAAGCTTTTGTAAAAGCTCGCTTTAGAAAGTCTGCATTTAAGTGTTTTTTGCAGCAAACATTGATAAAATCTTTAAAACCTCAAGATAAAAAAAATGTAACTATATAACAAACAAGTGCTTTTTGTGCATATTATTATGAAGAATAATGCATAATATCTATTGCTCTCTATTATCAGCACATTTGAATTAAGAAATTTAAGTCGGAATTACTTATTTAAAATTCACGATTATTTCTTGACTGGCTGGGTTTAATGTAACGAAGGGAAAGTACATGTAACTGGGGTATTATCAAAGTAGCTGTCGGCAGGGAGAAAAAGGGTTAAGGTTCCATTGTTCCTATTGTTGTGTAGAATGTCTATAAAAATGTATGAAATAGATCTTAAAATATAAAATGGTATTTCACCAAAAAAGCACTAACGTAAAGATTTTTCGTACAAATCTACGAAAAAATTATTGAAAAAATTATATTAAGAGTAATGTACAAGTACGTAACGATTTTATATTAGGTAGGTATATCGATTTTATATTATTAGATAGCTTTTATTGGAGAAATCTTAATTTATTAAATTATTAACTGTTATGCATTACACAAAAAATAAAATACTACACAAATCACACCTTTGTCCAGAAAATTATTACTGAATTGTCATTTGAAAGTAACCATGGTTAGGAATAAATTAAATTTTAGATTAATATAGAAAAATCGATTTGTTCATTCTAGCAACCCAATCCAAAAAAAATCCAAAATCCCAAGGTGGTGCAAGGTGTCCCAAAATTTTATGTTACTCTGAAAAAAACACTACGAACATGCTTTTTTGATAAAAAATATTTCAGTACAAAATAAAATAAATAAGACCTTCATTATGGTGATCCTAATCAACAATCAATATACATACATATATTATATGTACCATGTACCTACATTGTTCCAAAAATCAAGTAATTTTCTCGTGGCATATGGGTCTGCTACTTTACGGTCCAGTAACTACCCTCCACCCCGTTATTATGTGGCCATCTAAAATGACCCTTAGAATTAGTAAAAAATCGTAGCCAAAAAACGGCGCGTGCCAGATAGGTATAGCACCGAAAATAATCACCAAATAACTGATAAACTGTTTTTTAAAGCATATCTTTAATTGTGCAATTAGATCTACTTTAATTTAATCTTTTTGTATTATTATGTCCCTCACAATTGATAAAATTATAGAGTTACAACTATTAAAAAATGGGCTGCGTGCTATATGTTTTACAAAATCCATTCTAAGTATTCATCAGGCTCTTGTTTTCTATTTTAGCCTGCACACATGTTAATATGTTGATTTTTTATCAGATTTAAACAAAGTGATAGGAAATCTAAAAAAAACTATTAAAAAAATCTCTACATTTCGATCATTTCTTTCAAAATGTGCACTAAAATTACTTATAAATGTTGGCTACGGTTAAGCATTAATTATTCTCAAACGAAAGCAGAGTTAAAGCTGAAATTTTACGCATTAACTTTGGCTCAATGCAGGTTGTCGGGTTTTAAGCGATGGGACTTTTTTTAAAGGTAAAGACTGGTCAGATGCGGTAATGACCGCATGGCGAGTTCCCACGGACCAGGCAGATTAATACGCACGCATGTCATAGCGTTTACCGCGATTACGTCGTACGAAATTGCACTGTTCCTTTGAGAGACACTTCTTTTTGGATTGATTTAATAAAAATCAATTCGCTTTGCTTCCTTTTTTACGATGTATGTCAAGAAATAATGAGAAGTTATTTATAACATTGGTTTAATTTAATTACCTTTCATTACTGGTTATAAGTATGTTTGGGGAAAAAATTATCTATTTTAGACAATAGAAAAGTAAAATAAAGGCTGGGCTGTAGGCTGAAAATTTATTGATACAAAAACCAATAATTGTAATTGCCTTGAGCTTCGAATCTTCTGCCGTACATGCTGAGTGCTGACTATTAATTCACTTTGATACCAATAAGGATACCATATTTACTAACAAAATGAATACAATATGAAATCTGAGGTAAAGATTTTGACCACTTATCTCATGACCGACCCACGACAAGTGAGCTCAGTTAATCCCACCTGTTCAGCAATTACCTTCCAGACAAGACAATGCGAATCCGAAATAGCCCTTCAACTTTTACGCTAAATTACGACCTAACCTGGCCAACGTGCTCATTACGTGAACGAATCCGCGGCAATTTGTTTTAAAACATCTCGAAATGTATCAAGATTTTCAACGACGCTAATAAAAGCCTGTGAATTTTAATTATTATATTGGAAAATAAATAAACGAGTTTTTTTTTAAATATAATATTAATGTCATAAGTATTCGCTTAAACTTTAATATACATACATTCCACATATTTTTATATTTAAATTTATACCATTTATACACAAAAATATTTATATAAAACCAGATATAAACAATTGAAAGCTTCTTCATTGCATTGTCCCATGTAAGTAAACTTTCAAACTAAAGAAGCTTTTCTTTCATAAAAGCTCATCCCAATCTCAATTATACCTATATAAATATTACAAGCCACAAACAAGCGCCAACTACTTACCTAATAAGATATTTAATAACAAATTATAATACTACTCGTATCTAGAATAACAATTTCTACGACCATAGAAGCATAAATATTTTTGATGCGTGAAATTTTGTTCCACAAAGCTTTAGCGCCACTTAACGTTTTATGATAAACACTTATATAAAGCTCTTAACCCTATGTTTATAGAGTAACTTTTCGCGGTAGAACTTACGTAGCTTGACCAGCTTAGCAAGGCGGGGGGTCCTCTCGTCAAAGCTTGTCATATCTCCCATTGTGCTTCAAACTTTTATTGTTCACTGAATATCGTAAAAATATAATTGCATTACAATTGAAAGTAATTGGTTTAAAGAAAAGCGATTAACAATCAATATTTTGTTGCTATTCTATTCAAAGAATAGAGCTGAATGTTGGATCAAATACAAAATTGTAAAGAAAGAAAGGTGATTTCAATATAGTTATTGTAAAATCGGCGCCATTTAAAAATGAAGTAAAATAAAAATTATTTTAAAAGTGTCGTATTTTAGCCTGTTAATAAAAACACATGTAAAAATGTAACAAAATAATAGTACAAAGATTATTAAAAATATCTACATTGTACACTAACTATCATCTTTATAAGCTTTTACTTATGTAAATTTATAGTTTTAAAAACTCTTTATTTAATTAAAACGAAACTACATAAGCGAAGCAGCGTGCAATTGCTAGTAATATATCACAATAAGTTATATCTTCCGATCGTTAGTTGACAAATAGATTTAATTTACAGCTCTTGTAACGAAACAAAGCGGCGCTATCGAGTTGCATCGGTCACGAATGCTTACGCGTCCTCTATAGGAAGCCTTAAGAACAATTATATTGCTCTTGTATTATTTGAAAATTAAAACAAATAATCTATACTAATATTATAAAGCTAAAGAGTTTGTTTGTTTGTTTGTTTGGTTGAACATGCTAATCTCAGGAACTACTGGTCCGAATTGAAAAATTCTTTTTGTGTTAGATAGTCCGTTTATCGAGTAAGTATGTTTTTTCTTATATTATGATTTAAAGAAGCTCGTATGGAAAACCATATTGTAATGTGGGTGCGAATCCGTGTCATAGACTTCTGAGAACTTCATAATATGCAAGTCAAATTCGATACAATCGCTAAAAATACGGTACTTGTACTTGCTAATACGGCAAAAGAAAGCATAATGAAAAAATAAATATAACTGGAAAGTCTAAGTAATTCTTATAAGACCTGTAAAGCTTACCAACCCCCATCTACTTATGGGATCTCTCTGCCTGCCTGGAATGCTAAAAGCGGGGCGTTAAAAAGATTTATTTATATATTATAGGACTATGTAAATTATGTTACAAACATTTTTTAAACTGGTAGTTCTAAAAATCTATAGTATTACAAAATACAAAGTAATTGTCGCGGCCACAAGTTATCTGTGCAAATAAAAAATAACAGCTTACACGTGTTAACACGCACACGACGTTCTAGGAATCCCAGTTTGTAGAGTTAGAAAACAATTTTAAGTATGTTGATTTAATAAATATAAATATACTACTTCTATTCTTAATATATGATGTAAATTTTGTCAAAAATGTTTTATTTTTATATAATTGGATATATTTTTATTTTTATTAGGGATATATTTTAAACTTTAGAGCAGTGCCTACTTATAAAAAGATTTTTACTTTAAAATATATGATCTGAAATATTCTAGAATAAACTCGAAAATATTACAAATAATATTAAAAAAGTTTATACTTAATAAAAAAACAAAAATTAACTGTACTTTACAAGTTTTCTTGCAGAATGGAAGAGTCTTTAAGATGTAATCATGAGGTGACAAATCGTATTAACACTGCGCTCGTGCTTTTTAACCGATAGAAGGAAATAGATAAGACGTTTATAAGTTTGTATTTTACTTGGAACTTACAATGATATAAGGTAAAAAATGAATTATTTTATTGCATTTGCATATTAATAATTAATTAATAGGTATTTTATTATCACTAAATTTTATATCTAACTAAAATATTTTGTTTTATATAACGTATGTAAAAAATTTACATACTAAAATTGAAAATTTTCGAAAAAAAGAAAGATCTATAACCATTTAAGATATTATATTCTATATTGCACAAAAAGTAACAAAGAAAAACATACATTGAGAGTGACGTGGACAAGGGTGGACTTATCTCTACAGGAGCTCTCTTCCAGTCAACCCATGTGCGTGGGAGATAATGTTAAGTAGCGGGAAAGAACTCTTTCTTTGTTGTAAAGAATATAAGTACATAAAGTACATTAGCTTAAAAAAAAAGAATATATAGGTATGTTTAAAATATAATTGTATTAAAAAAGAATGTTATAAAAAAAGGATGTGATGAAAAATGCGATATCACAAAGACACGTAGTATTAACTTAGAGAGCCGTATCGATTGTGGACTACATTGCGTGCCGCCGCCCTATAAAGCGTGTAAACGTCCGCCTTATCTCACCTATTCGTACAGATGCTAGCCCGCTAGATAATCGTAAAGGGCCTTACCAGATAGTGAGTGTACCTAAAGAAAATATTGCCTTGCACCTCAAATCTTGATGTGTTTTTTCGTTTACAACATTTAAACTTGGCGATGCTCTTGTCTCTATGTAGAGCTTATACCAAATGTAGGTATATAGTAGTTGGTAAAAGACTAAGTAAGTGATATTATTATCAAAAGGTATTTTCATGCTTAGATCAAGTCAAAAAGATGCTGTTTAATTTTTAATCGATTTAATAAAAAGAGAAGGTACTCGATTTGGTAGTTTGATAGATATTATATATATCTCAGTTAATTAAATAGGCTGAAACAAAATCCAAATATATTTTAGAAAAAGGTTCCACACTTAAAAGTGGATAACTAATAATTATTTTAAAGATCATGTGTCATTTTAAATAATATTATGATTAACGTCCATACAAATTTCTTAAAATAAAATATTTATAGTCTGTCAAGTGCTGCAAGTACTAATCAATATCAATTTTTCATCACGACTTGGTTCTTGTAAATTACAAATACTTTGTTACTTAAAGAACAACGAAATTATTTTATATATTTTTTTATTTTATCTAGTAGTATTATATGTATACGAGTATACTAAGGAAGTTCGCGTGGTTGATAGTAATCCCATACCAGGTTGTTCAGTGTAGTACAGCAAGGCGTGGCAGAAATTTTTCAAGCATTACCCAGCCCTCTTTAAGTAAATTTATTCAAGTTCCTTACGAATCCCTTTATTTTTATTTTTTTACATCGTACACACAAAAGGGTAGGAAGCAAGATGACTTTGTTCATTTTTGCTTATATGTAGATTGATAAATCAAAACTTTTGATCGAATAATTAACAAAAAGTTAAAGTATGTGTCGTTTTATTTCTATAATAGGTAGTATACATTTAAATTTTAAATAAATCCATGAACTAGCGACTTACCTTTATCGCGCTAAAGCTCGTCCCGGGACACCTTTTAACGGTTAATACTTCTAAAAAATGATGATATTTATTCATAGTAAAAATTATTAATAATATTTATATGTTGATAATTGCTATGGATAACCAGCTACCATATTCCATCAAAATCTATCCAGTCCTTTTCTCGTGATGCGGTCACATATAGACTGACAGATGGACAGACAAAAATTCAACGTAATATAGATATACTAGACTAGACTATAGATTCGGCCTCTGTATCGATAATACTGACTATGTCAATTATATTCACATAAAAATGCCTATTTCAATTATAAATATTCAATAAGATTTTCCAAAAATAAATTAATGTCAGATTCGTCTCAGTTAAAATTTTATTATACGTATAGATAAATTATTATCAACTACAAAGTACTTTACATAAGTGGCATTGCGTAAGCAGAAGAATGATATGATATTTTAAGGTGCAGCCTAATCACTAACCTTTTACCTTCAACAGCTCGTGTTAACTAACCCAAATATTTAATGCATTAACTTCCTACTTTGTCGAAATATACTTATAATTTAATTGCTCGGGACTATTTCATTTGTCTCAAAGTGTCCGATTCATTATTCTAATATATCTATTTGTAAGTTATCGTGGGTTCCACCTTAACGTCCCACTGCTGGGCACGGGCAAGAAGCCCAACGCGAAGGGGATTACAAGTGGTACAAGTGGTAATTAGTCTTACCTTTGTCTTACCTCTGCGTTTATACTAAAATATGAGAAGTACGATACCCGAAATTTGAACCTCGTTCACTTGGTTTGCCTATAGAGCGCATAACCACTGGACTATCATTGATTTAACTTGTTACAGTGATAGTCCAGTGGTTAATAAAATAAACAAAATAACTGAAAATCTGCACATGGCTAGAAGTTTCCTAAAAATCAATGGAATCTATATACAGGTTATTAAAAATATTTCAGTAATAAGTTTAGCTAGTACAGCTAAGACCGCGCGTTGCGGCAGATATCACGCAATTTACTACTCTATTGGACGATACATCGCCACTGCCGTGTGAATGCGACATTGCGACTAAGTTTCAAAAACCGTAGACTGTTCTTGCCTGTAAAATATACGTATATTAATAAGTAATTAAATAGATTAGTACTTAGTTATTCACGTATAGGTATATCCTAACCTTACCTTAGACTTTTATTATCAGTATTGTTTTCCGACATATTAATGCAAAATTATAAGAAATCCTTCACGTGTAAAAAACTTAAAGATTAACAGGTAGGTAATAATAATTAACGCCTTGATACAATTGAAAAAAATAATATTATTCTTTAAAATTTGCAAATTTTTTTTCATTCTTTAGTTTTTTACTAAAGCTATCTCCACACAGCTCTTCGCGATCTCTTTCAATCGGTAACTTTAGTAGGTACTACGCGACGATCGCGCGTAAATTGATAAACCTCGTGACCGCCTTGTCGGGCCCACTACAGATAATGGATACTATTCGCTGAGAATTTTAATTATATAATTTTAAAATGGCAAAATAAATAACTAGTAAACAGGATGTTATTAATAATGATTACAAGATAACTTATTAGTCTAACATTTTGATACATTCTACAATACTTAAAGTACGGATATTTACATCAAATCTATTGGTAATTTTCAGTATCTAAGAATTAGTTACTATAAAACTTTATTACTGCAGTCTCACATACCTACAGTGAACTCGTTTAAGAGAAAGCATGTTCTAAATTTTAACGAACAATTATAAATTTTCACGGAGCCACGACTTCGTTTAACCCTTCCGTCGCTTGCACACAAGCTTGCCTCCACGAAATAATTTCATTAAGCAACAGCAGATGCCCTAGCTTTGCTTCCTACACGGTGACAGGTTGACAGGTTACCTTCACAAACTTATCTTGAAACAAATTCATTTGATTATAACTCTTAAACCAAAAGTTTAAGGATATGTTAACCGCTTAATAGTCTGATAAGATGAAGGTCAGAAGTTAACCACTGCTTAGAAGTCGGAACACGAATTTGTGAACTTTGATTTTATCATGTAACTAGGCAACGTTTCGGTGACAAGGTCGCTAGAACTGTTACTTGCGTTAATGTTAACATGTATGAATTTAATGTTGATGTGTAGTAAATATAATGTACTGGGTTAATTAGTTTCGTCTTGTTTATCATTGTGTCAAGATCTAAATATCATATAGCTATTAATATATACCTACCAGTATATGTCCTATAGATCTATCAAAGAATAAAACAAAGTCAGATCCCTCCCCGTTTCTACGCTTAGACTTTTTAAACTACGCAAAGGATTTCATTGCAGTTGTCATCAATAGACAGTGTTTCAAGATGATATACTTATTTCTTATACTCAATACATGCATATTTTAGTAGAAAAAAGCCGTGAAAATATCTTATTTCTGAGATATCTACGGCGGAGCAAGGATGTGTTACTAGTTTATTATAAAACTTACGTGTTAGCGTCAGCGAAGCTACGAGTTTCGCTAGTACCTACCTACCTACCTACCTCCTCCTTTTTTTTTGAAATCGGTTTAAACTTGCCTTAGTTACGCCACTAACATACTAACATTAGCTATCTGCGAGTGAAAGTCTCGTCAAAATCGGTTCAGCCGTTTCAGAGATTACCTGGAACAAACAGACAGACAAAAATTTTAAAAATTGGTTTTTTGTTGCTAGTATCGTATATCCTTTTATATTAATTTAGTGAAAAGCTATTCATTTGAAATTAAAAACAGACACTCTTTTCTCAATTTTATTTATATGTAGATATAGATTAATAGAACGTTTCCTTCCATATGTAGGTATGCATTTACATTTAGCTACATATAAGTATAAATCAGTACATACATTTTTTAACTGCGGAGAGATTGGACAGTCTGTCAATTGCAATTATGTTTTATTGAAAATGCATGTAATTTCTCCGCCTTATATACTTAGGGGTCTATATTTAAACTTAGCAATAGTCTAGCAGAGGGCTCACGTTCATCGCAACCGCAATGACGTGACGTGAGGTCGTAATCGATAGCTATAATTTGTGAATCAGTGCAGTACAGCGAGGTCTCTCCCAATTATTATTCCCAAGACAGTGATGTATACCATAAAAATACCACTGTGTATCAAAAAATAAAACGTTAGAACTATTGATAGGTAATTGAATTCTAGACAGAAAAGCTCTAGGACAGATAATATGAAGAACATATTTAGAGAGGCCCACGAATCTGACGGTAGGTATCCATAAAACAGTTTTCCTCATATTAAAATACTTAAGTAGAACGTTGTTTTTAAGCAAAAAAGCTTATTTATATATTTATAAGCTTTATTTATATTGTCTAACAATCACGTAGTTTGAAATCGTTACAATTTATCTACATTCCCACACATAAATTAAAATTCCCATCGTCGAACATCGCGTGCGTTTAATAAAGCCGAGAGTAAAAAGAGCATGGCATCGGTACAGAATACGTACACGACGAATGGTCCTCTAATGTCAGGCTGAGTGAGGGCGGGGCGCATCGCATCTCTTACGACTGCTGGACGCGAGTGCGTTGGTATACACTATGTCATTCCTTCGAAATGAGCTTTTAGTTATTCTTTTAACTACTATTGAACGAATATTCCGGTGTAAAAGTTAGACCCACACTATTATACGCTGGATTGATTTTGATGAAGTTATTTGGTTACACAGATAGGCTCCTGATAGGTACTACTAGATATATGTTAGGCAGGGATGACCCCTGCAAAAGCTATGTAAACTGAAAATTAGTTATTCTCAGTTTCTTTGGTAGGAGCTGATGTTTGCAACTCTATGTAGCCGCAATCATCGTTTGTGGATCAAACATGACCCACCACAAAAAAAAAACTCCTTATAGAATAAACCTACAGTTTAGCACTAGAAAGGCCGGAAGGGATTTTGCATGAACAGATATTGGTAGAGGCAAATATATACTCATACTTATAGTTATGTATGAGCGATCGATCGTAAATGAAAACATTACCTACAATAAACTAGCATTAGACATACTTACTTCTCATATATTTTAATAAAAATATAATTTTCAGAAGCACCTAGTGTAAACACGTTGCTTCGACAACGCACGGTGCGTTATTGTGCGAATTAAAAAGGGCATCGCAATCCGGCATCGGCAGCCGGCAGGCGGGTCACGATGCGCCATAATAACGAATGTACCGACGTACCGCACCGGGACTTATTAACGTACGCTTTGTCTTTTAATAACGAAATTGCTTTTGAAACTATGATAAAAGGTTGTTTCTTAAGAAATGTGACCAATTATTTGATTGCTAGACTAATGAGTAATATTTTCGTGTGTAAAGGTTAGGTTAGGTCACTTATGATATTTTCTGTAATAAGCTTTATGATATTTTTGTTCTTTGATATTCGAAGAACGAATAGTCCAATCAAGATACAAATTGTTTTTACACCAATATAAATTACCTATACTTATTTCAAAAAAATAAATTAAAAAAGTATAATGTATTATAATACCTAAGGCACGATAATTATAATAACATGAATATCTATTTTTTTTATTACATAAGTAAATTAAATACCTAAACTATTAACAGCTGTAAATTCGGAATCAGAACATTCCGATACACTTAAAACTATTAGGATTTGTCCGTCCGAAATGTTTGAACAGTAGATACCTATTACAGACATTTAGCTAACGCTTTATTTCATTTTACAGAAAAATGTATAATTTTAATGTATAAGCTGTCTCTCTATGAAAACTATTAGTAACTACTAATATACCTTTCGAGATATGTAAAACCTTTATATTCTCTATCGTGAGTAATAAATAAATAATTTGGTTCGATAGAGATCGGCAACCAAAAATCGAAAAACAAAAATTGTTTTGTTCAACGGTTTAAAACCTACTGCCTTAAAATTCATTTTGATTAAAATATGAATTACTTTCAAATAAAAATTTACTAAGTAATTAATATTGACATCTTCTAAGCTTAAGTCTCGAGTAAAACCCACCATACCAGCTGCTATATCTGTAACGTCGCGGGCGGCTCTACTATAACACTATATCAGTTCAAATCACGCAATCACGATTGGTTTCAAATAATAAAACATTGTTTACCTGTTGCTGAGGTGACTGCGGACAATCAGCACGATCCTTCACGCCATCTTCTTGAATTCACGCCCTTTTACAGGATTCCGTATGATGTAGAACGTTTTTAGGTCACTTATACCATAATTTAACTAAGTATAAAAGGTAAGCATTACATTTATATTTATTTGGAAATTAAATATATTAAAATGTCTTTCCCTATTGTTGTCTATCACTCTCTCAGAGAATTATTTAAAATAAGGACCATTTTAGGCGAAATTTTAGCTGACGAATTCAGCGGTAAGTCTTTGGGTGTCTTCACGAGAAATAGTTGGTAGAGTTCTACAAGTCTGATAATTATGGCAAAAAAAAAATTATGGCTTCAAATATTTAAGCCATAATATTAATTTACCCTAAGTACATTCTATCTTTTCGCAAACGTGAAAGATCCGAAAAGATAGTTTCATTTATAATGTCAAAATATTCACGTACCTAAATCATAGAAAGTAATACTATATTATGTAAGTACTTAGTACATCTAATATAGAATACTATTACTACAGAACCATACTAGTTACTTAATAGTTATTATCGTTTATTTTTAATTTTATCAGCGCAATGGCCACTTCGTGACTCGTCTCGACCAGAAGCGTTGTTCAACTCGTTGCAAAGTGTCTTCGGAAATAGATACAAAAGTTTATTTCCATGCAATTTTATTAGCTTAATAACTTGTACCGTTGTGACCCGTTTCGACTTGACGATAATTTTAAATCCTTATATATATATATATCCTATTTCTATATACTATTTACTTATATTAAATTGTGATTTTCCACAAATAAATTAATGAAGTAAATTTTGATACACCGTAGAGGTATATTACGAAATGCGAATATGAGTGATTTGTAAGAAATGTAGGTTTATAATATTATGAATTATAAGGTTATTATTAATTACAGAGGCAAGCCCTAGACTGGAACTGGAAAAGACGTGGCCGCCCTAAGCAAATCTGGCGTCGCTCAATCATTGCAGAAACGAAGGCAATAGGAAAGACGTGGATTGACATGAAGCGCGAAGCTCTGGACCGTAGGGATGGCGACGCACTGTTGACGCCCTTTGCCCCATCTACAGGAGATAGGACTTTATTATGATTAATTATTACTTATCTTATTACTATTGTATCACAGTTCAAGCAGCGATAAATCTTGCAATCAGGAAAAAATAATAAGTGGTAGAGATTAGCAGTCAGTGCCAGTGAAAATCCCTTCAAAATCCGTTCAGCCAGATGAACAGACAAAATCTTAAAAATTGAGGTTTTTATCATAAGTAGGTACCGTATATTATTACATAATATGCATTAAGTTAAAAATTTTTTTTTTTTTTTTTTTTTTTTTTTATTTGTAAATTGGAAAACAGACAGCATATATAAGCATAAAATGCAAAATACATTAGAATTAATACACTTAGCCAATAAAGTTTCCACTTATACATAAACATAGCAGAGTAAACTTACTAACAGTAAAATAAAAACAGGTATGAATAAAATGTGTAGCTACAAAATAAAAAGAATAATATTTATCAGACTCTAGTGTTTTTTTTAAGTTCAGCTATAAATTTCTTTAAATTATATCCAAATATGTCAAGATGCTTGTAGTAATTATTATAAATGTTACAGACTCTAGTCAGGAAACAATTCTTGGCATATTTGGTTCTATGAAAGGGAACAGAAAAGGTATCTCTGGATCGGCTGTTAGTTCGAGGGCATTTAAAGAAAATATTAGATAAAAGATAATTACTATCGATATGGTTATTAATGATTTTGTAAAGAAGAATTTGGTCTTTTACTTCCCTTCTTTTATCCAAAGCACACAAGTTTAGGTTATTACATTGAATATCTCCAAATTTGAAATGTAATCTCTTAATAAATTTATTTTGAACTTGCTCGATAGCGTTAATATATTTGTGATACTGAGGATTCCAAACAGTTGAGGCATATTCCAGAATGGATCTAACGTAACAGTTATATAGTAGATTGTATGTTTGTATGTTCTTAAAATCATCTGCCTGACGAAAAATAAATCCAAGCATTTTGTAAGCCTTAGCTGTAATATTAGAGATGTGTTTATCAAAAAGAAGTTGAGAATCCAGTTGTATTCCCAGGTCTCTCACCTCTGTTACACGTTTAAGGGGTTTGTTTAAAATAGAGTAATTAAATGAAATTAGATTCTTTTTTTTTGAAAAAGTAATAACACAGCACTTATCAATATTAATATGTAATCCATTAGCTATACAATAATTTTTAATTTTATTAATATTATTTTGCAAATCCTCACAGTCTTCTATACTCTTTACTATTTTAAATATCTTAATATCATCTGCATATAAAAGTGAGTTTGAAAGCTGACAATTTTCAAGGATGTCATTAATAAAGATATTAAATAATAGAGGGCCGAGGTGAGAGCCCTGGGGAACCCCTGATTAGTTTTAAAAACATACACTATAATTTTATTTATATTTACAGCTATAACATCTTTAATACGCAAAAATCTATTTATTAGCAAACTATTTTATAAATAATCTAAACAACAAATGATTGGGATAAAATGAAATAAAAAAAAATACATAATTTAATTCATTTTATTGTACACGCTTTCTTATGTTTTAATATTTCAACGGGAGTTAAATACAACGTCTCGTTACAAATGTCGCACTTATACTCTTTGGAATTAGGTTTCATTTTGCGTACTTCTTTCTTTTCTTCCTTCTTCTCGATAGTTCTAGAAGAACATGTAAATTGAATGTGTTGTAACTTCTCTAACGGTGACAGACAGACTGTTAAATCACACTTTTCACATTTCCAGGGTATATTGTAAGCTTCTTGATAGCTGTTATAACTCCATTCTGTATCTACTACACTGTAATAAAAAAGGTTTTAAGTTCGTTAATGCCGTCGTTCCTCAATACGTACATTTTAAAGGTACTAATACTAATAACTAATACTAAATAATACATACTATACAGTTGACCAGTTATCAGCTTACTGACGACACGTTGGAGCAGTTTGTAGTGACCCTACTTTCATGCGCCAGCGGTCGCGGGTTCGAGTTCCGTTGAGGCATTCATTTGTTAAACTCAGATGTTTCTATTCCAGTCATGGGTGTTAATATTTATAATATGTATGTATTTAAACTTATATAATATGTAGTATGTCAACAAACTGGTATCCGTAACACAAGCCTCGTAGCTTACCACGGAACTAGATGGCGCTGTGTGTAATAATGTCCCAATATAGTATATGTCCCAATATACTAAACAAAAAGACTCAATAACTAAACTTGGCGACCCTGGAATCGAACCCAAGACTCCGGGTTTGCAATACATGCTAGCCACAAAATCAGAAAGACAATTAATAAAACTACGTTCATTATTTTACATATAATAAACAAACTTACCAATTATACACTATATTATCTGTCACATAGACTCCACCCTTCTTTTCATGGGCACGACATTCTAAGCCTTCTTCAAACGGATTAGGGTCTATATTAGGGTGTACTTCATCCGACCCTACATACAGTACTTTTAGGTCTCCTGGCAATAGTCTCTTAATGGTATAACATACATCAGTATTGATGTATGAACTTAAAACATTCGATAGTTCGTATTGAAGCTCGTCGTATGGTTGTTTGTTTGTCTTCTGAAGTTCCGTCTCGACTGATTTATTTGGGCTTGCATCTTAGAAAAATATTTAAAATATAAAAAAAAATTAAAAACTGCAATGTAGTTTAATTTCGATCTTATTTACTATTAAGATAAATATTTTTAAGACTTATATAGAACTAATCCTTTATTTTAACTTATATTAACAACTTAATTTATATTAACAACATTAGTTTTAAGTTTATTCATAGATGGCGCTATTAAGATAATTGGAATTAAAAAACGCTATGGTAAATATAAAAAAATAATCACCCGCTAGTCTTCTATTGATGAGTGCATCCCACCGCTGTCGTAGCTTAGCGGCCTTCATTAGCAGGTTCAATCCGCTTTCGGGATACGGAAATTCTAATAACAGCCAAGAATCACACACTAATCTGTGAAATGTATATCGTCAATAAATGACATATAAAAATACACGTCTGCATTAAATTTTGAGATTTAAAAAATTAAAATAAAAGTCATGTGATATAAAACTATCATTTCGTTTTTTATCTCTCTCGGAAATACTCATCCCATGACCAAGACTGTTGTAAAGCATTCAAAATTTTGAGAACCAAAAAACTAAATAAATCCACGAAAAAAATCCAAAAAATGGCCCAACCACTTCGTATTTCATATCTCCACAAGAATTTTTAAAGAAACGCCTTCATTACTTCATTTTATTTTTTTCAGCCGTTATTGTCCCACTGCTGGGCAAAGGCCTATCTCTTTTCTTTCCACTCTGTCCTATTTTTTGCGATGTTTTGCCAGTCTTCCATTTATTCCATTATACTACTTATATTATTAAAAACAAAAAATGTTTGTAAATCACCTAGTGAACCCAATATTAGTGTCTATGGAATGTGCTAGAAGCAGCAACGTCTGTGCTGCCGGCATTCTCATCGAATTTACTATGTACGGTTTCGTTGTTTCTAATAGAGATCTGTAAATAAAATATTATTTTTAACTATCATAAGTCAATGTTGTGAAAATAGCGTTAAACATTTTGTGTACTAATGTTAATGCTACTGTCACGTCGTCGAATATTAGTTACAAAATTTGCTAAAAGATGGCGCTGTACATACATCTTAAATCAATATACATACATATTAAACATAAAAATCGAAGTAGATATTTTCTCTATGGAATGCTGAAGTACTATTGATGAAATTTTCAGGCAAATATTTGCTTTATTTTAAGGAAAACACCATTTAAGCGCAGGCAAAGCAACGGGTACTCCTAGTATATTATAAATTTTATTCCTTTCATAGTATACAACAAAGTCGTTTCCCGCCGTTTTTCCGCTTAAATAATTTAATACTACGCAACAGATTTTAATTAAAATATCTCATTTCTGGATAACCTATACTAATCGTTAAAACATATTATTTTATGTTATATATGTATTAATGTAAGACAGTGGTAGCCCAGCGGTAACGCGTCGCTTGGATAATCGAGTGATGCAGGTTCAAATCCGGGTCTCGCACCTCTGATATTTTCATGTGCGAATCATTTATATCATAATTGCCACTTGTCTTACGGTGAAGGAAAACATCGTAAGGAAACCTGCATGTCTGAGAAAACCTAGCAAGTTTTCGAAAGACATGTGAAGTCCGCCAACTCGTACTATGCCAGCGCGGTGGACTATGGCCTGATCCCCCTCGTACTGAGGGAGGCCCGTGCCCAGCAGTGGGACGTTAAAAAGGGCTGATGATGATTACTTACAAATAACACAATATCTGATGTTTCGAGGACAATGGCAGCTTGCTTTTATATCCCAAAGGCATGTCTGACTCTATGTCATTTTCGTGTAACTGCAGTAACTTGGAGTTTTTGCCGAAATACGATGTCGGATGTAGAAACACGAACGGTTTGCTCCAAGTATGATACAATTGTTCGGAAACTGACTGAAACATCAATAATATGAGTTTTATTATTTATTAATTATACAGAAATTTCTAGAATATTTATAGAATCTTTAAAACTACGCAACGGATTTTGATGCGGTTTTTTTTAATAGATAGAGTGATTGAAGAGGAAGGTCTATATGTATAATACCATCCATTAAATAGTGGAGAAATACTGTTATTTTTGAAAATTTTACGCGTGTGTGCCACGAGCAGTAATGAATAAATCAAAACTACTGGATCGATTATAATAATTTTTTCAGTGAATGATATAGGCTATATTATATTTTATATCCGCGCGAAGCCGGAGCGGACCGCTAGTTTCTAATAAATGCTATTTAATCTCTTGAATGTTTTATTTTTTTTAATTGAAAATTCTAAAAGGTTCATAATATTTTCAAAGCAATATTGAAAGCACCTTGGTGCTGAATTCTGAGAAGAGTAAAATATAAAAAGTATCATAAAAGTATAAAATGAGGTTTTGGTTTAACATTTTTCTTTAGTCATTAACAAGAGATTTGAAAAATTGTCGCAAACTGCTTTAAAGTTTAAATCTTTTAGAATAAAATAAAAAAAAAATGATAGCTTATAAATCACCTTGCAATGATTGAATTCATCCGCTACGGCCACTTGGGGGTATAACGCTCTACATAACACCAGCTGTGGATAAAAAAATAAAAAAAATAAGCATAATTATTAAAAGAAACAAAATTCGATGACATATTACTATTCTGATGTAAATAATAAATATATAATTCTATTTAAATATTAACAATAACATTTGTTTAATTAGAAAGATTTATTAAAATCATTAAAAATAAAATGAAAATTTTAACAAGACTACTTGTAAAATATTAATATTCTCATACATACCGAGATACCCAATAAACAAAAAATATGAAATTCAGTGCACTGTGCAATTAACCATACACACAAATAAAATATAAATCATATATAATACATATTGGTACTCTTTGTTTGAAAAGTCGGTCAAAATGTATAATATTAAGAATACGGTACATATTATTAGCCAGTTAAATCATCGACTCCGTGGCGCAACGGTAGCGCGTCTGACTCCAGATCAGAAGGTTGCGTGTTCAAATCACGTCGGGGTCACAAATAAGATTCAATTGCCCTTTTATTATTTTTGGAAAAGGACAAATCAGTCTAGTTGTTGATTTATTAATAATAATACAATATAATATAACTTTTTAATTAAATAATAATCAATCAGTCTAGTTGTTGATTTATTAATAATAATACAATATAATATAACTTTTTAATTAAATAATAATCAATCAGTCTAGTTGTTGATTTATTAATAATAATACAATATAATATAACTTTTTAATTAAATAATAATCAATCAGTCTAGTTGTTGATTTATTAATAATAATACAATATAATATAACTTTTTTAATTAAATAATAATCATGTGTTTTTAACATAAAAAATAGAGATTTATCTATTATACTGTTAATTTTTAAGTATTATTTGGTATTTACGAGATTTCATACTAAAGTTATTTCTGCATACATTATACACTACATAGTATAAAAGAAAGTTGCTTTCTCTGTCCCTATATCCCTATGTATGCTTAAATCTTTAAAACTACGGAACGGATTTTGATGCGGTTTTTTTAATAGACAGAGTGATTCAAGAGGAAGGTTTATATGCATAACTAGCGGATCCCGCGGCTTTGCCTGTGCTAAATCCAGGGAAGAGGGCGAGTCGCTAGTATATAATAAAAAACTGAGTTGATTCTGTGCATATTTTTAAACAGTCATTATTAATTGAAGTGTCTATTTTTAATTTTAAATTATTAGCTTTTCACTAAATGCATATTATAAAATTCTTGTCTGTCTGTCTGTTTGCTCCGGCTAATCTCTGAAACGGCTGGGCCAATTTTGACGGGACTTTCACTCGCAGATAGCTTATATTATAAGGATTAACTTAAGCTACCCTTATTTAAAAAATATTTTAACTAGTGAAACCAGCGGCTTCACTTGTACTAAATAGTGTTTAATAAATACCTTCAACATAATAAGGTCCCTCCCACTGTTAGTACTGGAGCCGTTAATCAAAGCCCGTATCCGAGCCGAGTCGTTTGTCATACGAAACTCTATATCGCGAATATCTATTTTATCATCATCTTTGTCATCTATTATCTCCCACGAATCAACTTTCAATCGCTTTTTACGTTTTGATTCCTCGGCCGCCTTGTTTTTATATTGTCTGAAATGAATATGAAATATTTCATATTAAAAATATTATTAATTTAAAATATATTTTAAATGACATAAAATACAAGCCTTTCCCGCGGCTTCGCGCGCGTTCTAAATGCTGGAAACCAAATACCCCCGTTTTGTTTTTCAATTCGGACCAGTAGTTCCTGAGATTAGCGCGTTCAACCAAACAAACAAACAAACTCTTTAGCTTTATAATGCTTTTTGGAAAATCATATAGAAATTGTCATCATGTCAATACAGAGGCCGAATCTATAACTTTTAGAATTTTCTTCTACCCGTGTCTGAATCACGAGAAAACCACTCAACAAATTTTGATGAAATTTTGTATGATTATAGCTGGTTACTATGTTCAACTTATTGGATATTATTGGGGGGAAATATTACATCTCTAAGTAATCTATACCAAGTCAATCACTAGTATTTAAATAAAAATATGTAAGTAGTTCCCTTCTCATAACTTTTAACCTTACCTTCTCATATCTTTTAGTTGTTTCAGTTGTCCGTGCCGCATACTTCGTTCTGCTGAAGTCATGGATTCAGGTTCGGGTGCCTCCATGAGGTTATTATCCTGTAAGCCAAAAAAGCCTTTGTATATTACAAAGCAATCACATAGTAAGCTACGAGTATCTATAATGAAATATAATATGTTAAAGGAAAAATAAAAAGTCATTATTATGGAAATAACAAATGAAATGGTATGTAGCAATAATTTCATAGCGTTATAGTACATATTTTCAATACTTCCACATAAATAAATACTATATTTGACCCGACCTGGGTCTCGAACCCAAGACCTTTAGATCATAATTAGATGCTAGCCTTTTGACTAAACTTGTAGTAAACTAGTCATTACTCTCATACGAAATCATGTCAATCTGTGAAACAAAAGGACGAACACATTTCTCTATTTACATAGAAATAAAAATAAACCTTATTCACCTGCAATAAAGTCTTTAATTGTGCAGCTAATTTGGTTAATTCATACAACCGCTGTTCCTCAATGCCCCGTCTCTTACACCACGCTCGACCTCCACCCTTAGATTTTTCTTTTAACCACGCACAATATAACGATAGTAGAGTCACTGGATCGCCATGATCTGATTCGTCGGGTTTACGTGAGTTCTGAATAAAAAAGAGATACTTTTAGATAGATTGACGATACTTTTGACTACCTACATGCTACTTGCTGTGCCAGCGTTGGCGGGTTCGAGTCCCGCTGAGGGCATTCATTTGTTGAGCACGTATGTTTGAAGTCCAGTCATAGGTGTTTCAAACACCGTGTTTGTATTTATAATATTTATATTATATGTATTTAAAGTTATTATATATGTGTAGTGTATCAACTATCTGGTCTGCTAATAGAATCCTCATAGCTTACCACTGAGTAATGTAGTCCCAACATATTTATTTAGTCCTAGTAATATTATAAATGCGAAAATTGGTGAGAACTCTCGGTTTGCTTATACAGCAAAGTAACATGCTATTATAACTAAGAAAAAAGATCTGCGGGCAATGGTAAATAACTTCTAGTATTAAATATATATAATTTTATATTTAAAAAGGCTTCAAAATCATTTAATTTTTAACTCTATTTGTTTTATAGGGCCCTAAATTTTATCATTAGAGGAAAAATAATACTACACTCATAACAAAAAGCCAACGTCACGCGGTGTTCCCAGGCGGTCACCCATCCAAGTACTGACCGCGCCCGACGTTGCTTAACTTCGGTGATCGGACGAGAACCGGTGTGTTCAACGTGGTATGGACGTTGGCGATAGAACGTATGAAACAGTCGTGCGCCTCAGAGAGTACTGGTAGCTTCAGTAGAGAGAGACAACCAACAAAATGAGAAACAAACAAAAAGCCAACGTCACGCGGTGTTCCCAGGCGGTCACCCATCCAAGTACTGACCGCGCCCGACGTTGCTTAACTTCGGTGATCGGACGAGAACCGGTGTGTACAACGTGGTATGGACGTTGGCGACAGAAGTCGTAAAACGATCGTTCGATTAGAGAATATAAAAAGATTAGTACTGACCACGCCCGACGTTGCTTCGCTACGTTGGAAAATAATTATTCCAAGTCTTTATAATTATTTAGTCTAAGGTGCACAGATATCAAATTATTTGTTCAAAGGAATGAAGTATCAACAATCCCTTTTTATTTGGTTGACAAGCTCGCATCTCTTAAAACTAATAATAAATAAAAGAAATATTAAGGAATATATATAATTATTTAATATATATAATACCCTCAAACATTATTTTAAATACGAGTATAAGAATCGACGATACTTTTAAATTATGTAAATTATGTCTTTATATTTAAATTAACTAAACAGAAAAAAAAAAACAAAAATAATAATATGTATTATGTAAATATCAAATTACAAACTACACATATTAACTTCTTTAGTGTTAAAAAAAACTATGTTAGAAAAAGTAGTAAACATAGAGAAATATGTGTTTATAAATTGAACTTTAATGTTTAAGTTAACTAAAACATTTTTTCTTTGTCCGAGAACCATCATTTTTTTTAGTCAAGAAGCATTTAAAATGGTATTTAAATAATTTTGTATGTGAGTAATGTCTATAGTGCGTTTTACCATTATAATAACTATGAGAAATAAACGCTTTGTTAAGATCGTAGAATTAATCTCCTAGTATATCGACTCCGTGGCGCAACGGTAGCGCGTCTGACTCCAGATCAGAAGGTTGTGTGTTCAAATCACGTCGGGGTCAAAAAATAGACATATTTGTTCTATTTTATTGTTTTTTATTTATTATAAATAATAATATTAACATTTTATATAACTATACATACTTCCGAACTGGTGGCAGAGTTATGACATTCAGTAAGAAATTGAACAATTTTTATGCTGAATAAAATATTTTGATTTGATTTAGATTAATTTTCTTTTTGGTTTTTTACATTTTGAGTACTTTAGGTTCTTATATATTTAGAGTTCCTACAGTCATCATACAGTTTTCACAGACATCTCAACCCAAATTAGTATTATTAGTTAGTAGTATTTTAAATGTCAAATATTCCGAAATATAAAAAATGATGATATTTATATACTCACTTCACATTCAAAGTCTCGATGGGCTCTTGTAGTATAAATAGACCGGATTCCTAACGCCGCAGTGAGGGCGAGGGCGGAGTCCAGTTTGTGTGGGGGGAGGCTCGCACTGCCCACTACTAGGGCTTTGGCTAGAGATACTTCTACTGGCAGATTCGATAATGCTTTACCTAGTGGTGTCAATTTCTCGTTTGATGTTAAGGCACCCTGTAAATTGTAATAAACTATATTATTGTGTTTAGTTCATAAAGTTAAATATTAAATTTAATACATATTCTTTTAGATTTTTTGTCGTCCCGGGCAATATGTATAGTTATAATATAATTATATTATAGTTCTCTATGATGTATTTTTCTCGTAATATTTTGCTTTAATTGGTGTATAAATAAAAATTACAGAGATGCGAAGCCCTATATTGAAAATGTATCATTTTTTTTCTCTGACACGTAAAGAATGAGGTACCACAGTTTCTCTCTAAATATAACCAAATATTAAGCAAAATATGAAAGTGCATAATATTTTTATGATTTATGATGACGGAAGCATCTTGAGACAACCTAGACATACAGTGTCTAAGAGAAAATGGCAAATCGTAAGACATGTACTGCCAATCCGCACCGCAGCTAGCTGTTGGACTTTATAGTCTGATCGGCCCTCATATTAAGCAGTGGGACACAGAATAAACATTAGAATAATAATAATTATTATAATACTTTCTTATGTGCGAATATTTGACATTATAAATGGAACTATCTTTTTGGATTTTATCGCGGATTTATTTGGATTTTTGGTTCCCAAAGTTTCGAATGCTTTACAGCAATCATGGTCACGCGAGAGACTCAGTCTACACCGGGAACTAAAAATCCAAATGGATCCGCGACAAAATCCGAAAAGATATTTTCATTGATAATTATTATTTTAAACTATAACCTCACATGTTGTTTTAATTCTAACAAGGCATCCTCAATAGCATTGTCCGGGGGTTTGTCTATAAAGGGGAATACCCTGACATCATTGACTCCGAGAGAGCTCATTAACAGTAGCAAAGATGCTAGCGGCACTCTAGATACTTCAGGTGTACTGAACGACTCCATGTCTGAATATTGCTGTTCAGAGTATATACGGTAACATACACCAGGACCTGAAATGATATAGTGGATTTGGTCAAGTGCGAACCGTATTAAACATATATCCAGCAGACAAAATATTATACAAATATAGATTATAGAAATTGAAGTTTGTAAAACTTCATTTTATTTTACTTGAAACTAGTCTTTATGTGATCCATTTGGATTATTTATTATTTGGTTTTGTTTTTATACAAATTAAACCAAAAGAATCTTATTAAGAAAAGCACATTGTGAACCCAACTTCTTTTAGTCATTAAAAATAATCTAAAAATTTAAGCCTCAAATCCTTTTAAAGAACACAGTGTTAAATACTAATTATAAACACAACAAAGCTAAAGGTGCCATTTTGAGTATGTAACATACTCTTATGTAAAGCATTAGTAGAAAAATAAAAATATAGCAAATAATGTATACCAGTTCTCCCAGCCCTTCCCTTTCTTTGATCTGCACTTGCTTTCGAAATCCAAAACTCTTTCAATCTTTGCATTTTCGTTGATGAATCGTAACTCATCTCTTTTACCTGTAACATAACCAAATCGTTTATTAGACATAAATATAATCCATATTACTATGATAAAAAACCTGCTTTTTTGTTTGTTTGCTTGAATGCGCTAATCTTAAGACTGATTTAATTTTTTGTCCATGTCCAGGGACTGATTTTAATGACAACAGCTTCATCATATTGCTAACTCGGAATTGTTACTATTAGTGGGAATTTCTGCACAGTTTAATTTTTCGTTTTATATTTTGCAAATAATCAAATACACAAAATACCTATAAATTATATCATGATATTAAATAAATCAACGTTCGAATTTACTATTTCAAGAAAAAAATCCGCGATATCATACATCATAATAGATCTCTCAAGTTACCTACATTCACAATAACTATTAGTTTCTTTTTAAAACGGGTGCACCCGAGCAAAGCAAGAAGTCACTTGTACTTTAAATAATAAGTTTAATCTTTGTACCTTTCCTGAATCAACGACAAATCTTATACCATCTATTGTAACTGAAGTTTCTGCTATATTTGTTGATACTATACATTTTCTGACGCCATCTGGTGGATAGTCGAAAACCTGTAATCCGAAATATTATCATCATCAGCTCTTTTTTAACGTCCCACTGCTGGGCACGGGCCTCCCTCAGTACGAGGGGGATCAGGCCATAGTCCACCGCGCTGGCCTAGTGCGTGTTGGCAGACTTCACATGCCTTTCGAAAACTTGCTAGGTTTTCTCAGACATGTAGGTTTCCTCACGATGTTTTCTTTCACCATAAGACAAGTGGTAATCATGAAAGAAAATGATTCGCACATGAAAATATCAGAGGTGCGAGACCCGGATTTGAACCCGCTTCACTCGGTTATCCAAGCGACGCGTTACCGCTGGGCAACCATTGCCTCTGAATCCGAAATATATAATATCAGTATTAATGTATAATTCTGTTTTGTAACACTGGTATTTTTCTCCTTCACTTTCATAATGGAAGAATACAGGAGCGAACAATGTTATTAGTGTAATAATGTGTGTAAGTTATAACCAGGGGGTTTAAATTTTATGGGGGGCCTCAAGTTATTATCATTTTTTCTCTATAAAATATACAATGATGCATAACTAAAGCTAGACGAAATTAAGATAAAGCTATCATTCTTAACTGTTAGGCCAGTCTTATGACCTCACTTTTATTTCATTTCTTTGTTATTTCTGTTATCTAAGGTATCTAACCTTTAAATTTTCAAATATCAATTATTATTGTTTTTTTTTTAAAAGTCACAAACCTTATCTTGTTCTATAAGCGACAAGCCACTATGTAGTGGTAAGACTATCCACCCTTTACTTTTCTCTGCATATTGCTGTGCTGCATCACATATCGCGGTTATTTCTTGGACTCCCGACATAAATATCAATAGATCACCTCTTTCATCACCTGGAAAGTACATTTAAGAAGTTATATTATTATGATATATTACAAAGGTGTTCAGATGTGAATAACACATTTCAAACTTTATTTTTAATATCCAAAACCAATGATCTATAAAAATAGGACCACAATAGAACTATACTAATGAAATTTTTCAATATAATGAATTTGAAAACAAAAAGGTTATTAGATATTACATTTTTGAGGCTGTGGCATGCAAGCAAAGTCACAAGCATGATGCAATAAATATACTGTGTCTTGAGCAGTCCTTTTTAACGTTTCACAGTCCTGTTCTGTTGGGTAAGGGCCTTCCTTTAATACAAGTGGTGTCAGATGTCATTAGAAAACTTGCTAGAATCTCTCGCTCATACAGGTTACAAGTTACTATATAGGTTGCTTGCTTATGATGGAACAAGTAATAATTATGTTGAAAATGATTTATACATGAAACTATCAGAGGTGTCAGAGAGATTTAAAACTACTTCACTCATTTGCCTGCTGGGCTAGAACTTTGGCCTTGCCAAACTGACTGACTGGCCTTTAAATATATAAGGAACATTCTAAATTATGTTTTTAGCAGCACAAAAAATATATAATGTTTTACTATATAAAATTTTTATATGAACTCTACATATTAAGTATATATTATAAATAAATAGCTATATATCATACTGATAGATGCTTTTAACATTTTATTACTTACTCGGATATTTGCTATCAATTAATTGCATTATCTGAACATATGGTTGCGGATCAAGTCTGTCATCTCTTGATGGCTTATCTTCAATCAATATTGGCTTATAATTTAAATCTATAGGGTACAGTCTACCAGGAACCTAAGACAAAAAGGTTTAAATATTTTGTATTAAAAACTTTTTACAAATGTGCTTTTAATTTTTTTTTTAACTATTGCTCTTCTATTCTTATCCATATAATAAAATTATAATTAACTAGTAAAATCTGTCCATTGACATTTTTTAATGGATATCTTATTAAAATATTCATTATTATCAATACAGAGTCCAAATTGGTGAGTCACTAGTTAAAAAAAAGAATATTCATAAAAATAATTTCTTTTTTTAAATACAACAAAAACTAAACAGCTCTATTCATAAAATACTTAAACCTGTATAACGACAGCTTCCTCTGCAGAAAAATAATCTTCAAACAATTTAATATTTATAGTTGCCGACATAAGGACCAACTTAATGTCATTGCGAGTGTGTATTAAACATTTGAGAATACCAAGTAAGAAGTCTCCCATTAAATGCCTCTCATGTATTTCATCAAGGATTATCACATCATAGTTTGGTAGGTTTTCTGATGACATCTAAAATATCTTGTGTATCATTAATAAATCCAAGATACATATTGTGATATAAAACTTATATAATTTTAATACCATGATTATAATGTAAAATTTAAATGCATATATATGTAATTCTTGTATAAGGCAATACAAAAAGAAATCATAAGCAATAATAGTAGATCTCAATGGGAATTGTAGCTTATCTAAAATAAGAGATATATAAAATATCTTTTTGCAAAAAATAAGAACATGCAACTTCTATAAAGTATTAAAAATTATACTTGTTATATCATAGTTATATTATTAAAAAAATATAATATTACTTACCTGTCTTAATAACAATCCTTCTGTTATAAAACAAATCTTAGTATCAGATGTTTTAGATTTTTCAAATCTTATTTGATATCCAACTTTGGTATCAAACTGTGTTAACATTTCAAATGCAACACGTTTTGACAGAGAAATACAAGCTATTCTTCTGGGTTGTGTACAAGCTGTAAATAGAAATTGATTAAAGATACTTAATATTAATATTTTAATAACTATCAATATCTTAAGATAAGCCATTGTACAAGAACAGAATATAAATAAATTATAATGTTTACTAGAAAAATAAAATCAAGTAATAATTTAACTGGCACCAGTTGCTATCTAGCTCAAGTAGCTATTTGGTAGCTATTGATTTAAAAAATGGAATTGAACAATTTAAACAAACATTTAAGTTACTGTAGAACAATATATTTTAAAAGAATTATTCCTCCATTTAATATGAAAAAAAGTTATGATCTCTTTATTTTGATAATTTTGATACATTAACAATATTATTGTTTTACCTATATTTTGAAATCCAGCTACATGTAAATACTGTGGAACTTGAGTTGACTTTCCACATCCAGTATCTCCAGCTACTATAACTACTTTCTTGTTTTGTACTGCAGATACAATTTCATTTCTGTTAAGGTAAAAATTATTTTTAACAGGACTTGTAAAATTTTCAAAATGAAAAAAAAGAATTCCAATGTATATAAATATATATTATCAATATAACTTAAATACTAACCTATATTTAGCAACTGGAAGATCATTTTGAGCTTTTCTTAATTTTTTCAACTTTTCAAATTTTTCCTTATTTTTAAAATCTAAATATATTGAAACAATATTCAAAAATACATCAAACAATTTTTTGTCCAATTTTTTCCTATCTCTCTCATCATATACACTGTCCATGAATTTCATTTTACTTTTAAAATTTATACAGTGATGTTTACAAAATTCTTGTGGAACTCCGATATCATTCAGTTCGTTATTTTCAGAATTTATATCAATAATTGATTTTCCTGCCTTTTTTAAAGTGGTTTCATATTTCTTAACAAATATCCAGAAGTCATCGAGGCTATTTACAACGGTATTAGAATCATTACTGTATGAAAACATTTTATTTAAATCTTTCTTATAATCCAAGAAACTGAATTCTGTACTTGATGTTGTTGCCGAAGGACTTTGTTTTCTAATCTTAGTTCTTTCCCTGGAATCGCTTTCGCGGGAATGCGATCTTTTTCTTCGCGATGACTTGTGGTAATCACGGGAGTTTCTAATCATTTTCAAGTTGACGAACTATAATATAAATTATAATATCAACAAAAAAGTTTCTTTAAATAATATGGACATCGTAATTGGTAATTACCTACTTTAAATTAGTAAATAATAACAAACTGTGATAACTGATAACAAATCTCCCTCAATGTCATGACATTGACATTTGACACTTGACAGTGTATGACTGTATGACAAGTTGCAAAAATATTTACAATGATCGTTTCAAATGTAGGTAACACAAACATAATAATATAAACAATGCCTCTGTACTGCAACAACATGTTTTTCCAATTTGTACATTAATTGTTTAGATTAAATCCAAGATTAAGGTGTTAAAATAGTTGAAATCTTTATGATCTTTTAAAATTAGTCTAATATGATTAATATCTAATTTCTAATTACATGACGCTGTTCTCATGATTCAAAATTAATATGTTATATTATAAATTATTACATGCCAATAATAACTAAAAGATATTTTCAGTAATTAAAGTAATAGTAAAATTCTCTTTTGAAACTTTTGCTTAATTCTCCATGAGAATTATGCTATTGATCCAATGGGAGATGAGTATAAGAAGGTAGCTAAATAATATTAAAAATTAAACTTTCAAGAATACACCATACGAGTAAAATCTTAAATTTCGATTCCATATTAAATCTTAATTGATACAATCCCTTAATAATATTTTACTAAAATGTGTAAATTTAAAATATGAATGTAGATATTTTTTCAATATTATCCACTTTTAATACTATTTGAATTTGTGTATAATTACGTATTTAACGTAGGTAATGAAAACAAAATTCTACGAATAATTTAAAAAAGTCAACGTTTAATTTTCGTTATTCACATTCACAATTTTATAGAAAGAGAATGTATTATATAGAAGCGAGACAGATGATGTTATTTATTTGAGCGCCCTCTATCGTCAATATTTTGTACTTTTACAGTGTACTTGTCCGCCATTGCGTTCCGCCATTTTGCTTGGTCGGGAGTGAACGTAAATCTATTTCTATGTATTCTAATGTGGCAAATAGTTATTTAGTTTAAAAATTAGTGTTTGATTACACTAATGGCTTGCTTAAATACACTTAAGTTAGAAATAAAGACTCTAGAACAAGTGTTTCCCAAAAGCCATGAGCGGTTTCAGATAATGTCAGCTAGTGTCGACGAACTGACCTGCAGGTTCGTTGGCAAAAATGGAAAGAAATATGAAATCCACGCAAATATCACGGTAAGTAAACAGAGCATCTTTGTAGTAATATAATACAGTGATAGTTATGAGTGAAATTAATGATTGGACGTATTGATTATCGCTAGTTAGGACAAAGGGTCGTGTTTATGAGGGCAGGGCTGTCAACAAAAGGTTTACGGAAGTCATTATTTTCTTCGGGAAATTGCTTATATCGCGTGTTTTGCAGCACGAAGGAGTGGAAACACCCGGCTGTTTATTTACTTACAGTAATTGTGAACGATTGCACTGTGTGCGCAGGTTTTTCATCATAGTATGACATTTATTCCTAAATCATTTTTCGGGTCCATGACGAATCATTGTATCGATTATTCATGTTTCAGTAGCCTATTCATAGTGTGCGAGACTCTTTACAGCTACATTTATTGAGGGTATCGTCTGTTTTGTTTAAATAACGGTATAGATGCGCGAGTTTAGGACAAAGGCTCTTAGTCATGCTGGCTACCTGCTTTTTATGGTACCAATTAAAAAAAAATTAGATTAAATATTATAATTCAATTGATACATATTTTTCAAAATATATTTCAAATTATGCAACTAAGTAAATGTTTGGTCATGTATATGTATAAATATTCTTTTATTTCACATAGAATAAACATCAGTAAACAGTACTTACATTTGATATTATTTGTTTATTATATTTTCTTTTGAGTATAATAAGATATAAATATTATTATTATATATTTTAGATAATATTATGATCTCTTTCACAAACATTATAACCATATTATTATGGTTATAATGTTTGAAACAGCTATATAGCTATATATACAAGTCCTGTTTTAATCACTACATAGTATAAAACAAAGTCGCTTTCTCTGTCCCTATATCCCTTTGTACGCTTAAATCTTTAAAACTACACAACGGATTTTGATGCAGTTTTTTTAATAGATAGAGTGATTCAAGAGGAAGGTTTATATGCATAACTAGCGGATCCCGCGGCTTTGCCTGTGCTAAATCTAGGAAAAAGCCCAAGCAAAGCGAGGGTGACTCGCTAGTTACTAATTAAGTAAACACTGCCTGTGTTTACTAATAGAGTAGATGAGGAAATTCTTAAGCTTTTGTTAGGAATAATGATATTATAATAAGTATCAATAAGGGTTTTTTTATTTGTAATATTAAATGGTTTTAAGTATGTGAACAACAATATTTTATTTTATTTTTTTTTATTTTTTTTAATATTAAAAAGTTAACTTATATATGATGATAAGTTCATAGTAAGAACTTATCATCATTTCACTAGGGAATTTCCCTAGAGGGTAACCATACATTTCTCCAAGATCTTCTCTTATGAGAAAGTACTTCTGAATAAATGCTATGCCAGACTAGAAACTGACATCTATATGTCCTAACTTTTAAATTCATTATATCAAAAGTAATCTTTTAAAGAATAGATTTTAATCAAGTGCCCTAGTTTAACCACAATGCACACTTTAATTTAATATTAGAGATATAAAAACATGGCCCATGTAAATATTAGTGAAAAAGAAATCTTACTTTTTAATATAATATGTGCAGGAAAGAAATAATAAATTTAAACAAAAAATAATCATCAGTTTACTTACTTAAAAAACTTACTTACTCACTTAAAAAAACCTTAAAACTATGAAGTTAGTAAACATTTAAAAGTACTATACATTATGCAATTCAACACTACTTTTTGTTTGCTCTGAGAGTTGCTATGATAGAATTTCTCCTTTCTTGTGTTTTAATTAAGACTATCAAGTGATTAACTATAGAAAACTTTATAGTATTCAAATGATATATAAATACAGTACTTAATGAGTAAATAATAAATACAAACCACTTCATGCAATTAAGGATCCTAACATAAAGGATAGAGGTTCACTCAATGGTCCAAATACAATAAGTATTAAATGTCAGTCCATCCAATAGATTGGAAATAGTATAATAATATAAAATGACAACATAATAAAGTGTTATTCTAGAAATCCCAAGGATCTAAATAAATTAGACTATATTACTAGTTGGTCAAACACTGACAAGACATTTGAAAAAAATCTTATATGAAGATAATACTTATTCTAATCCTGGTCTTAAATCTGCCTTTATTAGTTTGACTGTCTGTCTGTCTGTTTGGGATAAACTGAAAAAGAAAAGCTACTGCACCAATTTTCATGCCGTTTTCAGTAATGGATGTGAGTGTGGTTCTCGAGGAAAGTTTTAGTATGTAACTAGCGAAACTTGCGACTTTGCTCGCGCTAAATCTAAGCTAAGGATAAACCCGATCGAGGCGAGAGAGTTTTAATATAAATACAGCAAATATTAATTCTTATGTTTTGTATCAGCTGACATGTCAACATTCAGGGATTCATTGTTTCAGAAAGTAGGTCAAGTAATCCTGTTCCTGACATCTTTCTTCCTACCTTCCAGGCTAAGCTTTGTACAGTGACACTAAAAAGAATTTAATTGGACATTGTACAAAAACGTGACTTTTTTTAACCCTTATTCTCTTTGAATACTCAAACGTTTACATATAATTATCTTACCTCGGGACGATTCGCTTAGCGCCTTTGTAATTGTATAAAAAGGTTACCTTTACCCTTTTAATTTAGATTTTTTTAATAGTGATATCTAGTAGCTAGTAATATTTATCAAATTCTATAATCATATTTTGGATTAGCAACTCACTCTCGATCCCCTTGGGTTCGTCCCTAGATACGTTTTTAGGATGTGTAGATTTCTCAGATATGTAATATGTTCCTGCAGTAAAATGTATTCTACATCTTGATTCTGGTACCAGCTTCAATCATACCAAATTTCATCAAAATATGTCCAATGGTTTTTTTATGATGTGTTTGCAGATAGACAGACCAAAATTCTAAAAACTATAGACTCGGCCACTGCACTGTATCGATGATAATGACTATTCCTATATGTATAGATATAGTGTTAATCCAAACATTGCCACTACGTTATAACCCTCGACAATACCTCGGCAAATACAGGGGAGTAATAAGTTACTACGTGTACATCTGTCTGAAATCGTAGCACGCACACGATGCACCGTTTAATATAGTTTTTTTTCGGCAGCTACTTTCGAGTGTTCTTTGCTAGAAAACACGAAAACCATCTCTTCAGACTGTTAAAGAATATGAATCTTCCTCAGATCTAGTGAATTTGAAAATTTTTTAATGACATTGAATTGATAAGGTCATAGTCCTGTTGTTGCATCGTCACCTGGAATCGAGACATTTAACTTTTAATCAAATACTGCACAGATATCGCGTTCAGGCTCATTGAAATGGCCTCGAATTTTATTATATAAACACCTAATGTGTAGATACACTACACATGCCGGTGCTATTAGTTGAGGAGTATTTCGATTGCTTATTGACATTGAGGACCCCAAAGGAAAGTTTATAAGTCTTAATCATTTACAATCTAATTTAAATTTATTTCTAAACAAAAATTAGGGTTCTATCGATACTTATTATAAAATGTGTTTTTTTTTTCTCCTAATAATATTAGTGTTCCCGCGACTACGCATGCGAAATTTATTGTATTACTATATATTTAAAAATTAAAGTATGTGATCCTGAAAGTAAGCTACATCACTGTCAAGTTTCATTAAAATATGTTCAGTAGTTTCAGCGTTAAAGGGTAACAAACATCCATACATTCACCCATTTTAACAAGCTCTTGCATTTATAATATGTTTTATAATTATTGGTTTCTATGCAATTGAAAAAATCTTATTAAAATTATGCCAATTGACAAAATGGTGCCAATTAGGGTAATTATTTAGTTTGACGAATTCACTGAAGTGCGACAAAAAATCCTTTTCTACTATGGAGATGCTCTAATAATAATTAGTCACCGATGTGCCGCTCTGTCGTAGACGGTTTAACTTTTCCATTATTTCTATAAATAGAAAAAAGAAAAATCTATAAAAGGTTTTTCTTTCCGAATATGCAAATATTTTTGTTTTCTTTGTAAATATTATATTTTGGCTCTCTCAAATGCAGTTTTAGTTTTAGCAATTTTTTTATCAAAACCTTATTTTTTTGTGTTTTTCTGTTTATCAAGTTTTCGAAATTCTACTTCAATAATAAATAATAATAAAGAATAATAAATTCTAATCATTGTTTTTATCGATGACGTTTAAGCTCGTTGATCTTTACATATCAATAAAATTGTGTCTCTTTGCAACATCAACATAAAAGCTTTGTAATGAATAGGTACCGTTACGCGCGGTATTCATCAGGAAAAAATACAATGTCCGTCTGCATCTGGACAGATTTTTGAGGGTACTTTCACTGGTAATTTTATTTAATTTAAGATATTTTTATCTAATTTAATTTTTGAAAAAATACGGGTTTCCCACAAGTAAATTAAATCGTACCTAGAAACTTACTCGAGCTAAGCGAGATTGAGTAGCTTGTGAATAAACAAAAGAAAAAAGAAAACCAGTTGATCTTTCCGACCGGAAAGTGGAGAGAAATCACTACATCGTTTGATCTTTGCCTCTTCATATATGTATGATATAAAAAATTAATTTCTTCATAAAGAAATAGAGCTTTCGTGTCGTTTTGTTTGGATACTGAAGTGAGGGCTGACATCAAAGGTCATTTTATAAAAGAACGAGCTTGTCGTACGTTAATTATTTCCGAGTGCTACTCAAATGTATTATGTACCAGTTTTATAAAAACTATATATATGCTTGACATATTAGCTTAATGAAATTAATTTATATTAATCTAACTTTAATTTAATTTTTTATGTTTGATTCAAACCAGATTCAAAATCTACTTTATATAGTGGATATTTTTGTATTTTCGTAAAGTACTGGATATAATAATATCATATGCATTTAGTGAACGTTTCTATATTATAAAAATATACTTCAATTTTATTAATGTAAAAATAGTACAATATGGTTACTTTAAGTAAATTGATATCATTATAGAAAGGCTGTCAAAATTTGCCCCTTAGATCCACTTTTATAAGTATAGGAGAACATTAATTTAGGTTTATGATTTTTTAATTCCAAATCAAGAAAAACTATACTGCATTTTTTTTATTTTTAAATTATTTTTTACAGGAAACATACCCCAACACACCGCCAGTATGGTTCGCAGATAGCGAGGATCCCATTGTCACAAACGCGGTTCAGATCCTCACCAATACACAAGGGAGAGACAATCATGTCATAAACCAGGTGAGTTCTGATAGTTTTTTTTTTAATATTTTTTATTCAGGGCTACGGCCTACGACATAGATATTAATGCTTATATTTCGTGTCATGCGTTTACAAATCAATTATATTTAGTTACTTATTCGCCAAATGAATAGTATGTATAACTTAACTTATAAATATTGAAAATGTCATTTGAAAGATTTTTGGTTTACATAAATTAAATATTAAACGCTTGAATTGGAAGGAAACGAAAACATTCTTATATTATGTTAATTATTAGTATTCAAGTTTGATCTTTTCATCGTAACATGTTAAAGAATCCTTTAAATATTCAAAATATCATATATTCAAAATATAACCATATTTCAATCTAAATGATCTCGACGTTTTTTTATATGAATGTACATGTATTTATCACTTGGTTTCTTTTGCATGGAAAATTATATAATTTTACTTAGGGCTTTTAATACTAGAAAATTTCTAATTTATAGGTAATAATTTTAGTATATAACTCAATAATTTTTATGGTGGAATGGGAGCGTTTAAGTGTAGGGCTGTTATATCGATATATCTAGAAGTAATTAATTATAGTGGCTTTATGTAGCATAGGTGAGTACCTAGCGTCGCAAGGACGTCTGTAAATCGTGATGCCGAAGACTCGGTATGAAAAAACGAGTGGCTTTGCGATCTTTTGAGTTTAGATCTACCAATATTTACTGTCGTATGCATATTTAATTACAGTAGGATATTCTATATGCAATTGTAATTGATATGTATTAATTTAGTTTTTAGTAACATAATAAAAGATTTATCTAGCAAGCTCGTCACATGGAATCGAGACACATTTCATCAGATTTTATCTGATATATTTGAAATATATTGTGTACTGAATTGCCACATGTGTACGTGACACTAGTAATGCGAGCACTATTGCGAGCAATACAGTGCAGTTATAGTAATAATTATAGTATAATCAAAGGACCTCTACATTACAAAACTTGATAGATTACATACATAATACCACCTATTTCCTTGCCTTTATTGAACGTTCGTTCCTTTTTTATAAATAGATAGTTAAATAAGTAAATATTTGCCTTGCGCAAGCATCAAACTTCTAACCTACGCTCTCGACGTAAAAGAAATGCTATTTTGCAAAACATGATCTACGACAATAATGAATTTGTTATTAAATTATTCTTAGTATTAATATTGAAACACTATTATAACGTTTTTGTAACACTTTATCGTATTGTAGATTAATAAAATCATTACATCCAGGTGGGTATTCTGTTGAGGGAGCTATGCAAATTACACGGCGTCCCAGAACCGCCGGACTTGGACTCTTTATCACTATCCCTTCACTCAGTACCTCAGCACAGGTGAGTATCACTACGTATTATAAAACTTAAGGCCTTCGCCGCGTCTGTCAGTCTGTCAGTTCGCGATGAACTCAGTAACTATTGCACCGATTTTCATGCTGTTTTCTCCAATGGATAGAGTCGTTCTCGAGAAAGGTTTTAGTAGATAATTTGTCAAGTTTTTGTATACATTTACTAGCGCAACTCGCTGCGCTCGTACTAAATGTAGGGACAAATTCAAGTGAAGCGAGGGTTAGTTGCTAGTTGATACTAAAACTAGTGATCTGTATGAAATGTTTACTCATTCATCATGCATCCCTTAACGTAAACTTTTGATCGTAATAAAAAAATTGATATTTGAATTTATAAATCGACTACAGATTTCTTTAGCTTTGCTCTACCGTACGAACGAAAATACGTTTTAATTTCTTAAGCGGAATCCAAACTTTTTCTTTTTATAAAAGTATATTCTAAGTTACTATTATTATTTATTAACACACCGACAAAAAATTTGAAATTGTCTTATGAATATATACTTATGTATATATATTTATGAACTATCAAGTTATTATATTGACATTACAAACATAAATTTTATCTATGTGTAGATTGTTCAACAATATTAAGTGTATACCCGATAGTTTTGAGTAATTCTTTGTGCACTGTAACAAAGTGGCTTTCATTTTATTAAGGTTAAGCGTTTTGTGTACGGAAAGAGAGACAAGTCACTCGGATCACTTTTAAAATACAGATAATGTATGTATTTTGTAATTAACATTTTATCAAATGCTTGTATGTAATTGTACTGCAAAAAGTACTTTTATTTAATGATACTCACCGAACTTGTCAAGAAAACTGATTCAACTTAAATATCTTCTCAGGGTGATTGCTTTATGATAAAGTTACTAGTATTTGTAAGAACATAATATAGCGTTGTCAAAAAAACGTGTTTTGCCAACTGAATGTTGTTTGTACCACTTACTTATTGTCAGCATAAGAAATATAATAATTTTGAATTCTAAACTGCTTCTAAACATACTTCATTTACAAACAATATGTTTTATTAATAAATTAGTATAAAATCCATAATAAGCGTTCAACTGTTCCGAAAAATATATTCTTTTTTTGTTATTTTAGTTAATATTTTTTATTTATGTATTAATTTGCAGTAAATAACTAACTTAATATGTGTCTACATTTCTAGAGTACAGAACGTGACGTCGAACGGTGCGGAATCTGGCACTGAGGAGGATGAAGAGATGGCGGCTGAAGAGGATGAGTCTGAGGGAGAAGATGACTTGCCACTCGAGATGGTGGACGATGCTGGACGCAGCAACAAGGTATTGTGTAAGACCCAATCGGTATAAAAGAAAATGTTAAAGTTTGCTTGTAAAATTAATAATAATTAAATAAAAATAAGAGTATTCCATTGTATTTTCACTATATATCTATAAATATCATTTCCCGGGGCAGCGCTCGCGTTCTATAGACTGTTTTTTTAGATTTTATAACCCGAGAATATGTTTTAACTGTAAGTATAGATTGCTCAGAAATAAGATATTTTTCCTGCAGTAAAAAGTATATATAATTATAAAAGTAAATAAAAGTATACTCTAAAAGATACCCAAATAACCAAGTTTTCATACCAAATTTCATCAAAATCTAACAAGTGGTTTTCTCGTGATGCAGACACAGGCAACCATACAAAAATTCTAAAAACTAAATTCAGCCTCCGGATGAATAAAAATGACTACTTCAATAAGAATTTGCAAAAAATATTCAGCATACAGATTTGACTAAGTTAGTATTTTATTATATGTATACTAGCAAATCAGGCCCGCTTCGCTGGGCGTAAGTTAAAATAAATTAAACGGTTTTTATATATATTTTAATAAATAAAGTACTAGTCCTTACAACATTTTAGCTAACGCGCCATCTATAATTTAGAAATAGAAATACGGCGCCATCTACCGGATATCTGTGCAACTTAGATGCCAAACCGCTATCTATTAGGATTTTATAAAAGTTGTATAATATATTGCAATAACAAATATTGAGATCAATAATTAAGATAAAAACTACCCTATCTCCCAAGTTGGGCCAAATTACAGATGCTTACAAGATTTGATAAAAATTAGTTTAGTAGTTTCGGAGTTTATTGCGGACATACATCGTGACACGAAATTTATATATATAGATAGATATTTTTATATATATAGATATTTATGTTCCAGGATGACATGGAAACAGAGCACCTAGCAACACTGGAGCGGCTCAGACAGAACCAGCGGCAGGATTACCTTTCAGGCAGCGTGTCCGGCTCACTGCAAGCCACTGATCGTCTGATGAAGGAGCTACGCGATATATACCGCTCTCATTCATTTAAGAGTAATATGTATTCTATAGGTGAGAAGGTTTTTGTCTTTTTTGTATAATTTTATGTATTTATGGCAGTAGTGAAGCGGGTTGAAATACGGGTCTTACACCTCTGATATTTCAAGTGCGAATGATTTTTAACATTTACATTACCACTTGTCTTATGGTGAAGAAAAACATGATAAGGTAAGCTGTATGTATCAGAGAACCTATCAAGTTTTCGAAAGACATGTGAATTCCGCCAACCCGCGCTTAGCCAGCGTGGTGGACTATTTCCCCCTTGCCTGGACTGAACCCCATCGTAATGAAGAGGAGGCCTGTGCCCCAGAGGGACTAAAAATGGCTGAAAACATATACTAATTATATATTTTACTCACTTCTTCCCATTTATTTAGAATTTGTTTAAATTAATCAGTTTACTATCTAAATAATTAACTTTAGCTCCTGCAGTAGAAGGAACTTTGTATTGGTGTTTATTTTGTGCTTTCCACTTTTTGCGACAGCTTTTCTTTTAAAATACACTTCATTTTCCTTTTTAAAATTAAATGATGTATTAATATAAGTACAGATTACATTATGATAAGAAAAATCAATATAATAAAATGATTAAATAAAACATTGAATTTTATATTTACAGAGTTAGTTAATGATTCACTGTATGAGTGGAACATAACACTGAGGTCAGTGGACCCGGATAGTCCACTTCACAATGATCTGCTACTATTGAAAGAGAAGGAGGGCAAAGATTCAATACTCCTAAACATAATGTTTAAGGAGACATATCCCTTTGAACCGCCGTTTGTACGCGTTGTCTATCCTATCATATCAGGTGAGATTCTTTTATTATTTATTAAATCAATAAAACTGTGTCTTACTGCGTATTAGCCAAAACTATGTCCACTTGTCTTACGGTGAAGGAAAAATATCATGAGGATACCTGCAAGTTTGAGAGAATCTAATAAGTTTTCTAGATATGAGAATCCCACCGACCCGCACTTGGCCAGAGTGGTGGACTATGGCCTGAAACCTCTCATATTAGGGAGGCTCGAGTCCAGCTGTGGGACGTTGAAAAAGGGAATACGATACAATATTAGCATCAGTTAGTCAAGGTTTTTTTATATTATATTCATTAACTAGCATTTCCCGCGGCTTCGCACGTGTTCTAAAACCGAATTCTGTCTAAGTCGCGCGGTATGATACATCGCAGAACTAACGCCCGCCCTTCCCGTTTTTTCAACATTTTTCATTGATGCTCCACTCCTATTGGTCGTAGCGTGATATAATATAGCCTATAACCTCCCTCAATAAACAGACTATACGACAAAAAGAATTTTTTAAATCGAACCAGTAGTTCCAGAGATTAGCGCGTTCAATCAAACAAACAAACAAACTCTTCTGCTTTATAATATTAAGTATAGATTAATTACTATATATGTTATTTGTAAAATTTCCAGGGGGCTATGTCTTGGTAGGCGGTGCTATATGCATGGAGTTGTTAACAAAGCAAGGCTGGTCATCAGCTTACACGGTTGAAGCTGTTATAATGCAAATAGCCGCAACCCTAGTGAAGGGCAAAGCGCGCATACAGTTTGGTGCGACCAAAGTGGTCTCCCAGTCGCAGTACAGCCTTGCGCGTGCGCAGCAAAGCTTCAAATGCCTAGTGCAGATACATGAGAAGAATGGTATGTTTTTTCTTGTTTTTTTTTTCTTTCAACTGAAAGTACTCTAGTTTGTAATATAAATGCTTAATGCTTTTATTATTTTAAGCGACTTCTCTTTTTGATTTGGGATTTGACTTTCTAGGTGCTCCCTGCCAAATTAAGTGGGTAGCACAAAAATCCATCCTGTCTTTAAATTAAATAAAATTTAAATAAAGTAACCTAAGTTACTTCTTATAACATTAGCTATCTGCAAGTGAAAGTTAAAATCGGTTCAGTCGCTTCAGGGATTAGCCGGAACAAACAGAGAGACGATTTTAATTTTAAAATTTGCCAGAAATATTACTAAATTAGTACAGAGAAAATATTTTTTTTTTATTATTTGGCTACTTAGTATTTTTATAATAAAATGATATTTTAAAATACGAAGCATAATGAATAACATATCTATTTCTATTCACTAGCTTCCGCCTGTGGCTTCGCGTGAACACAAATTATGTTTTCATAGTAGCTGTCAGACAACTGTAACCCTCTCAGACAATACTTTTTATAGTGAGGTCAAAGCGCAAGCTAAATATTTGTTTTTATTTATTTATATTTATTATATTTACTAATAACATTAAAATGCATTGTATAGTATTATTTATTGTATGTAAAGTCTGACTAAGAGAGGAAAAGGCCTTGGCAATAGTTTCTAATGTTTTAATTATTATATTATACTATATTTTTGAAGTAAAATGTTAATATTTATTTATGACGTATTATTTTCATTGATAACTGATTTCCTTTTATTTTATATTTTTTATTCTATGATAATGGTGTTGACACCAGGAGATAAAGTCTCATCTCATCTTCGGACATACATGTTATGTTGCCCTGAGCATCTCAGATAAAAGTCAACAAATTGAATTTAAAATTACAGTTTTATACACAAAAAATAATATTCTATGCCATACATTTTAGCAATTAACATTTAATTTGTTTTATAATATTATTGGCAGGATGGTTCACACCACCGAAGGAGGACGGCTAAGGGGACCCTCTTGCCCCAACGTAAGACTAACGTGCAACAAACGTCAGTAACGCCCAATACAAACACTATCCTTTTAAATTTGACAAGTGACTTGGATCTCGTCATAGTTATTCCATTCGAGTTGTATGATTTGTGTGTATGAAAAGACATCATGTGGCAGTCGGTATAGTATCGTACTTTATTATATAAGTGCTACCTATGTACAGTGCGGGCGTCGCGAGAGACCTTATAAGACTTATAGAAAATGTTTAATGTGTAATGTTTTTTGTAATCATTAATTTCTCATAAAGTTATCAATATGGTAGCCCTAGACGTTACTGGAGTGTAAAGTTGGAAAATCCTTTGCATTTCATTTTAGTTATTGAATAAATGAAAACCTGTGATTCGTAATGATATATTGTGTTTTATATTTACTTACACCTTTTATTGATTTATATTAAATATGAAATGTTATGTTAGGGATTATAGTTGATTATTTACGGAATTAAGTAAAAAACATATGAAAATAGCTTTTAAATTTTTATTTTAGAATTATTCCATTTGCCATAAAGTACCCATAAAAAATGAAAACAGAAAAAATTATAAATATTAATAAAACTTAGTTTTATAAGTAGAAAACAAAGAATATCACAGTTTTGATTTTTGATTTTCTTTATTATATTCCATTAAAGCTTTCAGCCCCGAGACATGATCCTCCGCTCCGGGCTGGTTGATTTTCCTGCAAATTTCTTGCCTAGACATATTTTCAAACCATTGTTTTAATTTTGGATACCTAAAACATAAGCTATTTTAAATAAATGTGTATACATCTAAAATTATTAATTTCATATAACCCTTTAATATTACTTAGGATAGTTACAAAAGAAAAAACAGTTTATATACTGAAAAAAAACTTAATAGAAATTATATCTTTTATATATTTTAAATTATAACTTTTATTATATGAAAAATTAAATGCAATGCAATAAAGGAATATATTAGTGGACTGAATTCTTTTTATATGATGCAACTTGAAATGAATCACTGAGGATATTACTTCCGTACAAATATCAAAGTCTGTAACATATTGCATACCTAAGCCATAAATAAAATGATGGCCTCAGAGATGAAACTAGCTGGTTACAATACTAAAACAGCAAAGCAAAAACTAGCGAAAGGTGCCAGCTAGCGTTTATAAGAAACTCGCAAGAGAGGTCCACTTAGGTGGACGGTGTCATGCAGGTTGCTCCTGGATAGCAGAGTTGACTGTGGAGCAACTCTCTTGGCTGTGTGGTCTTCTTCGGCAGACCTGCTAGGCCGTCAGGGTGTCGTAGTTGAATGCGCAAGCGATCCTGCTATGCCCCATTAAGACGGGTGATGGGTGCTTGAGTTTTAGTGGGTAGTACTGGCTTGCTGGTGAGTCCCACATAACCACAGGTGGTATGCGTCAATGCATTTCCCAAGGATAAAAAATGTACTGAATATTAACTTACTTTTCATTGTTAACAGGATGTAAGCCATGCAAAGAAGATATGGTTGTAATTACACTGATATCAGCCAATGTGATGACATCATCGGCTAAATAAATTGTATGAGATAAATAATCCTCTAGCATCCTGTATCCATCTTCTATATTAATAACCATTGATTTTGATAATTCTGTCAATCTCCCTCCATATGTTGGTGCCTATTTTAAACAAGATAAAGTCACTATAATAATATGTGAATAAGTTAAATGCATTATAATTAAAATATAATATTAGTATTTAATTTTCTAGTTTTTAGTAAGATCTCATTTAGATTTAATTTCTCTTATTTTTTCTTATATTTGAACTTAAATTGACATGAAAAGTATTGTTAATAAACATTAACTAGTAGTTACACCCATAGCATCTACATACTTACATAGTACTCCTCCCTACATAGTAAAATATATTTTGTATCAATATGGTATAATATTTTGAATCAGAACCTTAATCACAATGGATTACACCAGTTCCAGTTTCTATGAACCTCATAAGTAATTAATAAATCTGTTTTATTTAAACTCACCATTACAGATCTGAGACGTGGAAACAAAATACCAGTATCGAAGAATAGCCTTTGATTTATTGTAGCTCTTTTTCTTTTATCAGATGGATATAAGGAAGCATGTTCTGGCTTTCCATACATATCAAACAAATATAACATTATTGCATGACTGAAATAAAATTTGTTTCATATACAATACGCTAAAATATTCCAAACTAAAGCTTTATAATTAAGTAATTACTGGTGCATATAAATATTAAAAAATATCTACTGTCGATTCCCAGAACTAAGAAGACCGTCTTACATCTAAATGAAATATGGAAAGGGTGTGCCCTACATATATTTCAAATACATAGGTAAGTATAAGCCTAATGAAAAATAGGTAAGATGATATCAATGTGCAACAATTCTGCTGTTGTAAGTAATAATTTATTTATTCAGCAATGTTTATCCCTTTATCCCCAAGCATCTTTAATTTTAACTCAATGCCTTTACTATCAACATATGTGACTGTGTTATGGTAGATCTTTCTGGATATAAAACATGAATTGCAATTATTTCCTCACCTATCCCCTAAACAAAAACCATTATCATCAATGAATGGTATTGTTCTCATAGGGTTTTTCTGAAATCCCAGAAATATAAGTAAACATATCACCAATTTAAAAATTTTTATAGGTATAAGATATGAATATTAATCATACTTTTCTCATTTCTGGAGTATCTTGGTCCCTTAAAAGAGGATTTATATCATATTCTTTGTAGTCGATTCCAAGAATGTGCAATAACATCATTACAGCGCGAGCAGGTGGACTAGCGTTATTTTTGTATAAGATAAGCATCGTTCTGCAGAAGTTATTATTATTAGAAGAAGTTATTTAGTTATTTTTCAATAACTATGTATCATAGAAATAAATAAATTAAATTCTCAGTGGTGAGTAATGATTCTACAAAATATATCTGTTGCAGTTTTAATAATATAAAAAGACAATAGAATTATTTAAAAAATAATGAAATAAAAACTAAAAACTAAACAATAATTAATCATAGTATATTTTACTATTTAATATTTATTGATATTTTGACATTAGTAATTTTGATTTTGACATTTTAAGGAATGGCACAGAATAAACAGAAATCTGGAGACTTAAAGATGAATCCGTGTTAAAAAGACGGTCGAGTAAAATAAGTCTAGCAACAAGCTCAATTTCAGTAGTAAGAGATACGGCACTGCTATCAACTAGAGCTACGCAGTGCGCACTGCGCACGCCGTTTAAGAGACAATTAAATGGTATTTATGAAATATGAAATAAATTCGAGTAACTTGAAGAGGGTTGAGTATGTTTGAACTTTGAAGTACGTGGGATGTAAAAAGAGACAGAATAACATTCTAGCTTAGCTCAGCACAGCACCCCAGTCTATTGTCACGCTACGGCCGTAAATGGAAACTATTGTCGTATACGTATACATATGGTAGGGGTAAAGAAAATTTCAACTTATCGTAAAGCAATTACAGTGTACAATTAGTACACCTAAATTATGATATGTTTTTCATTTTATTTATATCGATTATCGCTTTTATATTTTATACCTTAATTTATATCTTAAAATACTGCAGTGTACCATCTTTTAACTTTATAATAATACGAATATCAGGCTAAAAATCAACTTTATGAATAAACTTCAACAGTTCTGTAGGCTGCCAAACTTGACAATAATTATTAATTATATACTCGGAACAATAACTATTGTCCCGAGATTTACGGCAGCTAATTACGGATCAAAAAACCGGCCCAGAGATGAGACATTATTATTTTAACCGTCTTCTTCCTTTGTCTATTACATAATATGGTTATCTCGTTCTCACACAACTCTTTTGTAGTTCATCTAGTATGTTATTTCAGAAACTATAATATAATAATTATATCTATTGAGGTTAGAGGCAAGTAGAATAATTGTCTTTGTATGAAAAAAAAGAAGTTTGTGGCGGAACCTTCGAGGGAACCCCAAGTTCCAAAGCCTTTTTGTTAATAAATTGAATATTCTGATTAAATAAATAAATTTTCATTACTTGAGGAAAGGGGTCATGCCCCCTAATTAACTACTCTTTTTCTCTCGTATATATGAAAAATACCAAGTAAGAAAATCTCAAAGGATATCGTCCATGCATGTACATGAACGATATTTCACATTTGGCTGATAAGTTTGGCTACAGTGCTGATAAGATTTATGTTTAGCTTTGTCTCTATTTCAGATTTGTTATTTTACTTGAAAACTTAGAAATATAGTATGTACACAGTACAATACACACATAAAGGTACAAGTCTATACGATTGCCCACCAACGTTGAACAAAGGAAACTATTCCCGTATTTTGAATTATCCAATTTATAGTATTCTGTTATAGACTCTCAGCTGTTCCGATCCGGCAGGTCTTGACATAATGATTTATTGTAGTACATATGTATCTTCCAGTCCTACGACTTAATTGCTAGCTAGATAGATTCTTGTCAACATTGAAGATTGAAGACAGCGCCTTAAAGTAAAATGAGAAATCTTTTGACCAAATGGTTATACATATTATACTCCATTGCCCGAGCCCCGAGGTCACATATTAATCATAAAAAACGATGTTTTTGTATGCGGGTGGTATTTTCTGGCTTTTTGCTAAAAAATAAAACACAGTTTTATTTTTCAAAGCGTCCGGGTTCGATTCCCGAACTGAATACAAGATTTTTTATTTATGAATGCGGTTTTTCTTGTTACTAAAATCGATCACACGGTGCCTAAGAACAGATCTTCGTACTTCTTATATTTTCAGATTCCTCATACTGACCGATTTAAATGTTACACCCGGTATATCACCATGAGCACACTGGTTAATTCCAACGTCTTTTGCATGGAAACATGCTTTATTGTCACTGTACTTATTTATAATATCTATGTCATATAACGTAGGTATATATTTTTTTAAATTAAAATAACTTTCATTACTCAAAAAAAATATTAAATCTAAAAAAATGTACTTCAATATTTATGCTTAAATGTACTTAATATTTTTATTTGAATGAAATCTATCCCTTGCCGTCCTTGATCTACCGCTCCTGTAACATTTAATATTTTGATTCACGCTATTTCGAAAGCTTAACAGCAAACATGTTAACGGGAGAGACAAAGGTTTAGAGTCTGAAACTTTTGTCTCTGCAAACATATGAGACGCCTAAAATTTAGACGTTTCATAGGTCAATATATAGAATTTCATAAAATTTAGAAACTATTTAAGTACATTTATAAAATATAAAATTCATCAAAAAATATATAAATTCAAGAAAACATTAGTATTTATTGCATATTAAGATAAGATTGTTTGTAGTTTGTACACGTTTATAGTTCAAAGTTAACGTAAACTAATCCGCTTTATTCCTCGTAAGCAGCTCAAGATTAATACTTTCTTTTAAAGTTAAACAAAAAAAAAACAAAATAACTGTCCAGCTTCGATTATTTATATGGAAACTACTTACGAGGCTTCGCTTTAGTGTAAAATGATGCATCTGTTCTACTGTACCTACGTACATACATATAAAATATAGGTGCTACATGGATATATAATTTTATTATTAAATATGCGATATAGTCTTACAATATTTCGAACATACACCCAAATTACTTTTAATAAAAATATGTGGCATTTAGTACAAACCGAATTCACACACCGAAGGTTGTGCCTATATTGGTAGATATTCTCATATCTTAGGCGTCGAGCAATTGACGATAAAAGTTTTAATGCAACTATGTTTAAAAATAAACATATTTATACGAGCTGTGCCCGCGACTTCGTTCGTGTGGAGTACAATTTAAAATTTCTAAAATAAAAGTAGCTAAAGTTACTCCTTAGAACATAAGCTACCTTCGAGTGAAAGTCTCTTCAAAATTGGTCTCACGGCTCACCGTTTCAGATATTAGCCGGAACAAACAAACTGACAATCAGACAAAAAAATTTAAAAATTGGTTTTTGATGTAAGTACCGTATGTACTTTCATATTATGCATTTAGTTAAAAGCTGTTAATTTGAAATTGAAAACAGACACTTCAATTTTATTTATATATTGTATAGATGTATAGATTAAAGTTTAAATAGACGACACAGTACGGATTCCCAAATATTAAAGTCTGTCTCAATTGTCAGAGATAGAACTTATCAATTTCTTTTTATGAGAGAAAAAGTTGTAAAATAAAAATACACTGATGCATAAAAAGTTACAAAGCTTTATTTGGCTTCTGTCAGTTTTATTTTAATCATTGTAATAAGCTAATCTGTATGAATATGAAAAACTTACCCAAAAATATATTCTATATAAAAAAAATCTAAAAGCTTCTTTGTGTGTAAATTAAGATATTGAAATATATTAGTATACGCTTATTCAAAATGTTTCCTTTTAATATAAAGCATAATAGAGGTTTCCTAAAATTGGTATATATTTTACAAATATATTTAGTAATAGGATTTTTCATATAATTTTTTATTTTACCTTGGGAAATTGATATTAAAATACGTAAAACACAAGAGTTTCAAAAATAGTAACTAATAAATATAAAAAAAACGTTTCTTCCACGCTCTGTGTGGGCGTTTAAATGAGAAATGTTTTCTCTACCATCTGTTGCTGGGCAATGAGAAATTTAATTCCATGTAAGCGGAAAAAATATCGAATAAATTTGTTTGAAAGAATACTACATAGATTATTAAAATTTGTTTAACACAGCCAGTGAATATTAATACGGTACATTATTAAATAGATAAGAAACCGACTCGGCGTAATGCGTTCTTCGTATAGCTTCTGCCAACATCACAGCAATATCCATCGTTTGTAGTTTAGGGCATTCTTTCATATTTCTATCTTGTGGTATTGTGTTTGTAATCACCAGAGCTTCTAAGCAAGAATTATTTATTTTTTCAATAGCATTTCCAGCGAGGACGCCATGAGTGAGAATTGCATAGATTTTATTCGCTCCGGATTCTTTTAATTTTATTGCTCCTTTAACAATAGTATCGCAAGTGTCTGCCAAATCGTCTACCATAATGGCTGTCCTATTTCTTACATCACCAACTAACACAGTTGTTTCGTTGTCTTCGTCATCGTTAGGTCTTTGCCTTTCTTTGTGAATTATAGCGAAGTCTATGTCGAGCCTGTCTGCTATTGATGTCATTCGTTTTACGCCACCTGCGTCAGGGGATACCATGACACTGGTCTTCCATTCGGGAATGTTATCTTTTATCCATTTAATTATAGCAGGTTCTGCGTAAAGATTGTCAACAGGAATATTGAAAAATCCTTGTATTTGTGATGCGTGTAAATCGATTGTTATGACATGATCAGCTCCAGCGACTGAAATAAGATTTGCTAGAAGTTTCGCAGTGATTGGAGCGCGGCTTTTTTCTTTCTTATCTTGTCTAGAGTATGGGAAGCATGGTATGACGGCTGTAACTCGCGATGCTGATGCGATTTTGCAAGCATTAATCATAATAAGGAGTTCCATAAGATTGTCATTTATTTCTCCACACCCACTTTGTACGATATATACATCTTCGCCTCTGACAGATTCCCCTATTTCAACATTTGTTTCCTTGTTACTGAATTTTTTCGTGGTAGCTCTGCTTAAGTCCAAGCCGAGGCGTAAGGCAATTTTTTTCGCTAAGTCGGGATGCGAACTGCCCGAAAAAACTTTAATGTTCGGCATTCTTGGAGTTAATTCTGCTTTTTCTTGTTTTGTGTCCTCCTCTTTACCGTGTTTTCGCTGTGATGTCATTAGCCTGACTGATGTAAACCATTTAAATGAACACTTCACATGTTGCGATAGTAAATGATAGCTGATATTTGCCATAAACAGATTTATCAAAGTTCAAGATGAGGTCGGGTCATATCTCCGTACCGTAATGGAATACTGTTTGTTATCAGCAAGTGAATAACGATATACACAAATAAAATTACATCATAAGCAAATATTGTGTTAAATTTAATCTCTAATGAGTTAAAGCAGCCGAATGATGGATGTTTGTTTCATTTTTGATATGTACCTACCTAATTAAGAAATAAAAAGATAATGTACAATAAGCGTCAAATACTAAAAGAAACGTTGACATTATAAATATGTAAGATAAGAATGAGCTATATTTTTAAATTTTGTAATAATACATAGGTAATACGTGATTTTTATTAATGAAGCCAGCATACATGTATACTTAATTGTTGTGCAATCAAATATCTATATGGCATTTGCCTTTGCCTTTTATTAAAAAGATTCAAAAATCATTTTTGCTACATATTTATGTCACATACATTTACATTGTACATTAGATATATGTTTTTATACATACAGGTAAAAAGTCCTATGTACAAAGCGATTTGTTGTGTAAAAATATCAACGAACACATAAGCACAATACATATATTTATACAAGAAAGACGAAATAAAATATTTTTAAAAAGAAGAAATAAACTGTTTCTTCTTTGAGCCGTTCCTTAGAATGTAGATACTTCATTTTATGCCTTACTTTGACATTTATAAGGGTTTACTTTTATTTTACCAAGTTTATTGAAATACGGAGAATAGTTAGATTATTTGTTTTTAAATAATTTGAATTTTATTTCTTTGGCTTTTTAGTACCTACTGACTACTGAGGGCGGTGTTTTAGTTTATCTTTAATATAATTATTGTGTTCTAAAAAAGCTCTTATACACTATACGTATAATATGTATCGAAGTATGTATCAATTTTTATCTTTTTTAAAATCTTACTAACTCTGTACATTAAATATTTTTGTGAAATTCTTAGTAAAATTAGTGTTACGGAGATCAAATCTATTGTTCATAATATAATTTATGGATATCGTCTGTTTGTTTGTTTGTTTGTTTGTTTGTTTGTTTGTTTGTTTGTTTGTTTGTTTGTTTGTTTGTTTGTTTGTTTGTTTGTTTGTTTGTTTGTTTGGGAAACGTATCACGTGGAGCGGAAATATTTTGTTGATTCCATGCCTTTCCCGCGGCTTTGCTTTTAACCCAATCAGCTGAGAGCAGCTGCCGTACGCACCACCTAATCTATACATATTATAATAAAACAGTAACTTGGAAAAATCTGTAACATTAAATTTGGAAAATCTTTTATTCTCACAGGAATACTCAATAACTTGTTCTATAGAGTAGTGCTCATAAAAAAGGGGTGGTACATTATAAGTATAAAAGATTTTTTTTACATTATATGTAAGTAATAGCATAAACAAAAATATTTTTTGTACTTTTACCACGAGAGAAGCCACAGGTAATTACTTATACAAAACAAAAGTATAAATTAGTTCATAGACAGTCTTAATAACTTTAAAATCTAGACCCAAAAGTTGGTTACAACAATAAAACTATTTAATTATATGAATAAGTTGTTTACTTCATATTTGTTATCGCCTGAGGCTTTGCGTAGGTGTACTGGCATTTTCATCAATGAATTCAAAAGCTTTTCAAAATATAATACGGTAAATTACCTACGTAGAAGAAATAATATTTTTAAATTATTAAGTGTATACAGTTTATACCAACTTAATGACAATTTCATCTCGGTCAAGCAAATCGCATAAATCTATAATATTTTGGAATTGCCTTTGGTGGTCGTAGTTATTGTGTTTTTCATGGAGACCATATATTTTAAAGTATTCAATATCATAAGCCCATGTGCCTGTGTTAAAATCACATATTGGGTCAAAATCTGTGCCCTCAGCTGTTATTATCATAGTAGTCTCATTAGCTGAGAAATGTAAAGTCATATCTGGTGTAAAATACTGCTTCCCCGACGCGTGGCATGTTTCTGTTTCATTATTTTTATTACATTCTAAAGCGATTATGGCAGAGAAAGGATCTAGAAAACGTGATTCTTCAGCTGTCATTTGTGTTGGATCCTGTAAACATTTATTATTATTTTTTACTTTTTGAGTATTTCTAAATCAATATAATTTATCTACTATTATAATATCAATGTATTTAAAATACCTTTATTACTGAACTAATTCTAAGTTAATTACTTCAATTATACAAGGAATAAAGCAATTAGGCTTTAATCAAAACAAAAATTCTTACCCTTTGTATTAGTATTATCGATCCACCCCTGATGAATGTTAAGAAATCTGACTCCGTTGTCGTCATAGTAACTGGATCACCTTCATTTCCTTTTAGTTTGAGTCCACTTGAAAATTCATACCAGGTATCAGGAGGAAGCCATATATGGACATGACTTTGCATAGGTAATAAATTTGGAGCAATCAGTAAACTATCTCCTACACTGAATTGAGTATTTATATCGTGCAAAGCTACTGATGAGGGAAACTGATAAAACATTGGTCTAAGTAATGGCCCTTCTTGCAGCGTTGTATAGAAATAAGGTAGAAGTTCCATTCTTTTTTTCAAAGAAGACATCATGAGGGACTTATAAGTTCCATTGTAAGCGAAAGGATACCGAGCGTGTGTTTTGGAATGTATTTTTATCATTGGAAAGTATGTGGCAGCCATGTACCATTTAATACATAGACCTATTTGGCTCTCTGGGTTATAGTTTTCGTTATCACCGCAAATCGGAGTTGACCAAAGCCAAGAACCAGATATTCCCCCAAGTGCAGATGCTATTAGTTCCTTATGAAGATTGGTCCAAGTTGCATTAATGTCTTGTCTATTTATTGCAAAGTGACCATTCATCCATAAGCTACTTGACCAAACGTTCAAAGTGTTATTGAATAACTTATAGAACTCTGTGGCGAAATTATCACCGTATTTATTATGCTTAAATAAATAAGGGTCGCTGTTGTTTAAAATTGTCAGGTTCCATTCTGGTGTATGGTTAAAAGCTTCTTGGAAAACCTGAAATTTAACACATCATAATTTTTAAATCAATTCAAAAACGACGCAGAAGTCAACGTGAAGTTCTGAATTAATATTTAACAATAGTGTTTCGGGTTCATTCCTAGTGAAAAACATATACAAACCTGTTTCATGGGAACCGCACATTTTCCGCAATAAACAGCAACCTATGCTATTGGACACTATCTACCTCTGTGCCAGACAGATCACATCAGTTTAGCCGTTCTGGCATGAAAGATTAACAAACGTTCATTCAAACTCACAAAATTTCACGTTTATAACATTATCAGAATTCCATTCTTAAAATATATTTTTTCTTAAACGATTCAATATATATATATATATGTGTAAAAATTAACTTTAGAGTTTAGAGTGGTAGACTCATGACGTTCAGTGAGAAATTGTAACTATTTTTATGCTGAATAAAATATTTCGATTTTATTTGATTTGATAACAAACTTAAAAGCATAATTACCTGATTAAAGTAGGGTAAATAATTCGGCGTTTCATTTAAGTTCTTTTTAGACTGATCTAACGGCCAATTGTTTTCTAGAATAACTCCATCCAATTGATTAGTGTAAGCCCACAAGCTCTTCATAAGTTCATCGGATTCTTCGTCGTAGCTCGGGTAGACGACATCATAATTATCTACTTTTCCTGTGTATAAATCCATGATTTTTGGAAAACGATAAATTTTCTCTTCAAATGTTGGTAGTATGTGACAATTTTTGATAATTTCTTTAGTATTTTTTTCATTTTCTTTTTCCTTTTCACTTTCTTCTTCGGATACGTTATCCTTTTGGTAGTGAATCTAGACAAGAATAATAATAATTATAGTAATCGATATAGGTACTGTGTATATGAAAAGCATGGATAGTAATAGTTAGATAGAAATAGTTCTCAGTGAACTGATCAAACCTTTTATACATTTTTATATAATTAAATTGTATATAAAGACATAATTTTCCAAACCCGTTTTAAATCTATTATTATCTATCCACCGTATTAGCAGATAATTCAGTGAATCTCTCGTTGGTAGTATAGTTGAGGTAGTAAGAATTCTAATTCTTATTTCAGAGAAATATAAATAGAAAATATATATTTCAATGGGCAACAAATCTGCAAATAAAAGAATCTCAATACAGGTATAAATTCTTTTCAAATGGTAAGCGGAAATATATAAAAATATATGAAAAGCTTTATTACACTATTACATAGCTATAAAATTGTCTAGTATATTTACGCACTGGGTAGAGATACTCTCAATTTTTACAGCTTACATCTTTAAATATTTGTAAAATGTCCAGCTCCATAGCAACTAAAGTATATTTAAAAAAATACACAGATAGCGATCTTTAAACCCGCCATTCCGCGCGCTTTTTTATTTCGTAATCAAAAAGAATCACTCAAAACTATTGATATATACTTAGTTTAGAAGCAATGAAGATTCAAAGAAATATATTTTAACCTTTACAAATTTTATTTTAATTTAAAATCTTCATTTCATCTTTACACTAAAATTGTTCTTAAAATTTATTTGTAGATTATATTTTGACAAGGGTTTAAAAGATTTTATATAAGAATCGCTCTCATAATAGTAGGATATGTGGGATGGACGATAATAATTTATAACTAAGTAGCGTTGCTCGAGGGCTCACCTGTATTATTAATTTATGTTTCCATAATAACTCATGTTTAATATATTTTGCTGTTTGAGACATATTATGGGAATTTTATATAAAATAATAATAAGAATTTCGACTTCCTAAAATAGACTGACGAAACTCGTTCTGCACTGACGTCTATAATAATAACCTTGCAAACAGATTAATAGTGATTTTATGGTTAGTCAGCGCATAAACCTTTCGCTTTAGTAATATACTTACATAAGCCACCCAACACAAAAGAAAAAAAAATGATAAACACCCAAAACAAAACAAAAAAAATTCAAATCGGTCCAGAAATTTAAATGAGTTGAGCTTTAGCGAGAATAACGAACGGCAATTCATCACTAAACGTTAGCTTTGAGCTGAATACAAAGTTTTTAATTACGTTAATATAACTTATGTAAATAGTAGGTTTTTCACCGTATTAAATAATTTCGCCTATAACAAAATTGTTGTTGTTGGGACATTATTAAACACAGCGCTATCTAGTTCCGTGTTAAGAGACTTGTGTTACGGGTACCAGATAGTTGATATACTACTTATATAGCTATGTAGTAACATATATGAATTACTTAACTACATAATATGAATATAAAAACCCATGACTGGAGTACAAACATTCGTGTTCAACAAACCCAGCGGGACTCGAACCCGCGACCGCTGGCACAAGAAGTAGGGTCACTAAAAACTGAGCCAAACGTGTCGTCAATAAAATAAACTTACATATGGAGAAACGTGTGGAACAAACTTTCTTCCAGCACTTCTGACTAGATTCGCTCCGTTATTAACAACTGCGATATTACTTGACTCACTGTCGGCACATTGATCGCTATTGAATACTATAGGACCTTCGCCACAAACACTATCATATGGCATCCTTTCTCTATTTGCATTAGAAATAAAGGACGTTAGATTCATTTCTGGGACTTCGCTGTAATAAAAATAATTCTTTTTATATGAAAATATTAAAATGTTAGAGTTTTCAGACACTTTTTTTAGCTAATAGTCGTTTAAATCAAATAAAAGGAAGGCGATAAAACAAATAAGTATATAAAATATAACAAAAACAATTTTGTTATGATCTTGATAACGCTTATTATAAAACAACGTTTTTATCGAAATTATTATCATTTATATTTATTTCTATAAATATACTCTGTGTAGTAGTAAGAAATTCGTAAGTAATCTGCTAAATGATATTTCTAAGAACTAAATAAATCTTCTTTAAGCGTCAAGGTATGAACGGAAACTGACGAAAACGGAAATTACTTAGACACATAAGCAAAATCAAATCTAGTTATTTATTATATTTTTAGTACACACAATGTAACTCAATTCTATTACTTTATAAAGAACTAGCTGACCCGTGCCCACTGCATTGGGCATAATGCTAATAATCCTTTTTAAGTACAGAGTGTTTAAATAATTTAAATTATTTTATTAATATTAAAAATTAAATTATCTATACTAATATTAAAAAAACTACTTTTTGTAACTTAAATATAAAAGTTAGACATATGCTGTCGTTGACTTTTTTGTAGGCATATTCAAGCTCCACATCTTTTCTCTAGAACTCAAAAATATATCTTTCATAGTTAAGGCAGCGTTCGTTAGAAACGCTTTCATTCGACCGTTTTTTCTCCGATTCACTTTGCAAAACGGACTACCACGTAAAAGCCTTTTTATTTTTCGGTTTTTTATATAACCTATGACACTCAGCAATAATGTGGCTTTCTATTGGTGAAAGAATTTTTAAAATCGGTTCAGTAGATCCCGAGATTACCCCTTACAATTTAACAAATATACAAACTTTACTTCTTTATAATATTAATAAGTAAATAAGTAATAAGTATATAAGTATAAGTATATAAGTATAAGTATAGACTAGCGACTCGACCTCACTCTGCCTGGGTTCTTGCCTATAAACGTATACCTTATATATTAAACATTTTGTTAAAAACCTTATTGACTCGGATAGACAGTAATTATCATACTCAATTTCATTAAATTTTTTCCGATGGTATTCTCAAAGTGCGGTTAAAGACAGACAAATACTCTACAAAGTATAGATTCGTTCACTGTATCGATAATAATGACTTTTTAATAAGCTTTTTCAAATATTTTATGTTCGACTCAGTTAGAACTTTATTATATGTTTCGATAAAATAATACATAGTATATAATATTTTTTATTAACTTATTAGGTAGGTACTATAGTTTTTAATTAACTTACAACGATCACTCACTTGCAAATGTGAACGCCTAGCATCCAATATTCCAATTTATTATAATTACCTATAACTTTCCTTACATCATTCATTATTTGTCTTGGCTCAGGTCCAGTAAATAAATGCAATTTTAAGCCAGAATTAGTAATACTTCGAATTAAAATCTGACTATCAAGAGTTACTATTACTTCTGTTGGATCGCTTATATCTATCAACAGTCCATGGAAGTTTTCTCCAATTTTTGCAAATATCAATGGAACGGAACTATCAGCGCCATTCTGATATATTATCCTGGAGGAATTTTTCTTAATTGGAATCTCTCCAAATCCGTATAAAGATTCGTTTGTCAATCTGAATGATACCTCCCAAATGTTATCAGACGCAATCAAAGGTCCTCCATCCATATTAAATATAGGTCCTTGTGTGCCATTAACAACTATGTTCATTTCTGGTGAAGACACACGATATGAATATTTTTTGTCATAAGTCCTTTTACCAACTTTAGATACATTTCTAGAGTTATACAATGTCATAATCATATGTGTAGCTGATTCCTCGTCTATAGATAATTTGATCTTTGGTATACTATTTTGGTTTTTGTAAGGCACTGTTGCCACTCGAGGTTGTAAAATAACGTATTCATTCCACGGCTCGTTCATTATATAGGAAAATCTTGATGGAGTGAGATGGTAGGACATGTGTGAGTTACGGTCGTAACAGCATTGAATATGGCTTTGTTGTTCTGAAACAAATCCTATCCCACATGGGATTCTCATACTTCGTGATATAATGCAAGAGCCTATAGAAAATCCATCGGGCGGCGGCATATGAAAACTTGCTATGAAATAGAAGTGATAAAGTAGCAACGGTGATACTACTCCTAGCAGGAGGAAAACTATAGTGAAATGAAGGGGTCTGTTGAGAAGTATCTTATGGTACCATTTTGCGCCTGAAAAATTAGATTAAATTAGAATGAGTTTTCAATATAACAGTACTCAAGCTGGAGTGCACACTTAAAAGCGTATAGCATTACGATCTTCACTTATATTACAGCGTATATAATATGAAAGATTTAATACATTCTTGACATATATTGAAAGAAATATGTTGAATGCTAAATAATATATTTAATTTTGTTTAAATAATGAAAATATAACTCTACATTGTTGAAATAATATTACATGAAAGTAGAATAGAGAAGCAAGAATTTAGTTAATGAAGGCTTATTGTATCCAAATCTTTGATTTCAAGTTGTTTTCATTAATAGTACAAGCGACGACGAAAATTTATTTACTGAATAGAAGTAAAGACGAAAATTAATTACGTTTCAACGGTTTGTACTGGTATTTTATTTCAATATCTTCCAAATCATCATTGCTTTCGTTAATATGTGGTATCATGTTTTAATTTATTTTAGCTATAAATATTTTGTCATTAACATACTTCGCAACCTGAAATTATAATTATATTAATCATTAGTTTAAAAAAAAACATTTATTTTATCTTAACTTGAAAAGGTTCGCGAAAATATTTCACAAAACGCCAATTTCTTCTTCCATGGATGTTATTAATACCGCGCCTCGCTTCTTATAAAGAACCGTGATTTATGTTATTTAATAGAAGTGTATCCTTGAGTAACTATTTGCAATATCTCATAGAAAAAATACTTTGATATAACGGCCTTATATAGTAGAAAAGCCTATGTCCCTTAATATAAAATACGTTGATCCATTAATTTATTTCTTCACGAGAGACCCCAATGTAAAGAACTATTTCTATATAAAATTTTAAAACTAGTCAAATATATTGTCACAGCTAAATTTTACACATACATGAGTGTTTTTGGGCACTTTAAACACTTTTATTTCGATGTATCACAAACTGCACTTTTAAATAAATTAACACTTAATGCAAATTAACACTATTTTTTGTGTCTGGCGCAATAAATTCGAAACGTATCAACATTTCCAATGCAAAATTAACTTTTGTTTGCTCTTATCATTGAAATTATTCAGCGTATTGACGTTGCTTGAATATCAATCAACAAACACATTCAGATTTAATTTACAGATAAGATATGATTAAATTTTAATTCTATGTGACGAAGAGATAATGCATAGTTCAATACAAGGACCACTACCTCGTATTTTATACTTACTTATCATATAAGACTATAGACATATGACTAGTTCAATATCAGTGTAAGACAAATTTCTTTTAAAATGTCCACAAAAAATATATTACAACCTATTTCTATTTCAATATAATACTTCGCAATTTGTGTGTTTAGTTATATTTATTTTACGAATTCGATAATGTAAAATGGACAATAGGGTCGCTATTTTCCTTTGCGGTAGTCACTTGTCATTCTTGTCCGGTTTCAGCCGATGTCAAGACAATGTAAATTCAGTGTCAAGTATCTATTAATTTATTCTGTAAATGAATAAAGCACTATCAGTAAGCAAATCTTCTTGTACAGTATTTAACTTAGTAACCTCTCTGCTTTTCTAATCTTATGTAACTGTATATGTATACAGATGATACGCGTAATATGTAAATACATTTGCCAACGTTAAAAAATGGTAGTTATATCTCATCATCAGCCCTTTTTAACGTCCCACTGCGGTGTACGGGCCTCCCTCAGTACGAAGGGGATTAGGCCATAGTCCACCGCGCTGGCCTAGTGCGTGTTGGCGGACTTCATATGTCTTTCGAAAACTTGCTACGTTTTCCCAGCCATTCAGGTTTCCTCACGATGTTTTCCTTCACCGTAAGACAAGTGGTAATCACGAAAGAAATGATTCGCACATGAAAATATCTGCGGTGCGAGACCCGGATTTGAACCCGCCTCACTCGGTTATTCAAGCGAGCCCGCTACCGCTGGGTTACCACTAGAGCTTGCTTTGTGGAATTAGTTGAAACTTAAAACAGTGTAGAGATAAAAGTAAAAAAGTTTTGGAATTTTTATAAATGATTAAAATAAATAGATAAATCAATAATTGATATTACCCTACGTTTTGATGAATCCTTTCATTGAAGGTCGTCTGTTACTTGCTAGATTGTGCTTCCAGTAATACCTACCTACACCTGACCTTTAAATGCCTCGTGTATTCTTTTCTATATAATCGATTACATATTTTTATTAATAAATTATGAAAATCTTAGTATTCTTCGTGAGTTATTGTAGCATTTCAAAAGAAAATAGGTCACTTGATTTTCTTTAAAGATATTACAATGTTTACTATCATTAGTTTGTTTTCAAAGTACTATAGAAATTTTCGTGTGTATTTATGTATAGCATATGATGTATATAATCACTATATATATGTAAGATAAAAATAAGTCGCTTACCTCTGTCTGTCCTTATATATGCTTAGATGTTTAAAACTACGCAACGGATTTTGATACGGTTTTTTAATAGATAGTTAGATAGATTCAAGAGGAAGGTTTATATCTTTAACTAACGGAACCCGCGGCTTCGCTCGCGCTAAATCTAGGACCGAACCCGAGCAAAGCGGGGATGACTTGGTAGTTATTTATCTAATAATTTCACCGGCATGCTGAAACATATTGGCATAATTTTCTTTACACTAATATATGTACTATACGAAATGTAATTTTATATGATTTCATTTTATATGATATATAAACAAGTAAACTAATTTTGATCAGTATTCCTCTTTTTGTTATCACATCTTATTTAAATTGTCATTTTGATGTTTAAACATCAATAATTACAATGTTTCTAACGCTAGTAAAAAACTCATATCACAATAACAGGGTAAAAGAAAATAACTCACTAAAATTTAAAGGTGAAGTGGTTGCTATTTTTTTTATCAGGCGTTATTTTTTGACATACTTTTTTGTACTAAAGCCGACTTTCCTCGACGTACGAATTTGAACACAAATCCTTCATCTAAATATAGCAATACCACTTGTATATGATCGAGGAGGGTAGTGAGGAGTGTAGGTAGCAAATATAATCAAAGTGTAAGTAGACTCGTTAAACTTTACACGAATAACTAAATAAGATTGGTATGTTTCTATTGGCAACGACCTACTAATTACAGATTTTTATAGTTTAAATAAACTGATCAAATTGTATATATAACCAACAGACGCGTAGTATTTTACTATTTGGACGACACATTTGGGTCAGTTTGATCCTACTTGCTGTGCAGCGGTTGCGGGTTCGATACCCGCTAGAGTAATTAATTTATGACGACCATGATTTTTTATTTATCATGTATGTATTCAAGATACATATAATATATTATGTAGTATATCAACTATCTGGTATCCATTAATCAAGCCGCGTAGCCTACCATTGAACTAGATGGTGCTGTGTTAATGTCCCAAAATATTATTTATTATTATTTATTTAATATTTAGAAGTGGATAAGGTTAAATCTATATCTTTATATTTTCTGTGACGTAATATACCACCTGACAATAGATTGATAGCAATATTGTGTTGTAAGTATTGAAGTATGACGTAAATTTATTTAAGGTTACTTCAATCTATGACTATGCATTCTTATAGCATCCGTTTTAAAGCACACAGAAGAAAACATCTTTTTATCGTTCGATTTACGTTACATCTTGTTATTATGTATTTATTTATAATTTCAAATACTGTTACGAGACTAATTAATTATTTACTGCGTCTTAAAAGCAACTCTTTTGAATATATAAAAATGTAATAATAGTATTATTAGAAAATTTGTTCAAATTTACTGCGGTACAGTAGTTTGTATGTTGTATTTTAACCAAAACCAAGACTCCGTATGTCAGTCGCAGTCAGTCAGCCAGCCAGCAGCAGTTAGGAGCAAATTCACTTGAATTGTACTATGTACATGCGTTGAAATCTGTCCGGCCATTCTCCTCTTAGAAACAGGAAGCCATTGAAATATTTATTTATTATTTATTTATTTACAGGTAAATAAAATATATGCACGCGTGGCATGCTTTCCGGCTCGCTATTAGTTCGTCAGTTTAAAATACCATTAAATTAAATACCATTGCCACACAAAAGTTTTTAATTGGTTGGTTGGTTTTATATAAAAAATAGAGAAAAAATATTTTTGACGTATATTGTTTTATAAAGAGAGAGCCTTATAATAATGCAGTTAATTATAAAAAAATATATATTAAACTAATTAATTTATTTTTTTGTAAATAGATTAAGCATTCTACACTGAATCAAACATATTTTATTAATTAATAGATTTCTATTTAATGACATTCTATCTAATATATTTTTCAATGTATCTACCAATAACCAATATACATTGCGAGCGAAGGGCTAGTTTAAAAATAAAAGTATAGGCTTAGTAATGTGCGAATGTACCCATGCGCAAACAGACCCCCCCCCCTTTCTTCTAGCGATCTTTTTACGTGACGCGAACTGTATCTTGCTACCCTATAAATTATTAGCCTCCAACTCGCTTCCTGAGATATGAAAACATAATTAATTATTCTGTTAGCAAATTCTAATCGAGTCGAATCTGTATGCTTGGAAAATAATTAAGATAAGATTTTTTTTTTAATATGTTGGGACTATTTTTACAACAGCGCCATCTAGTTCCGTGGTAAGCTACGAGGCTTGTATTACAGATACCAGATAGTTGATATACTACATATATAAGTTTAAATACATACATAATATAAATATTAACACCCATGACTGGAGAACAAACATTCGTGCTCAACAAATGAATGCCCCAGCGGGACTCGAACCCGCGACCGCTGGCGCAGAAGGCAGGGTCACTACCAACTGAGCCAAACGAGTCGTCATTATATATTATTCATTATTATCGATGCAGAGACGAAATCAGTTTCTGTAGATTTAAGAATTTTTGCCAAATCAACTCAAATTGAATCAAAATCAATGTCTGCCTGTATTTCTGTCTGTGACCACATCACAAGTATATTGGTCAAATTTTTAAAGAAATTTGGTATGGTGATAGCTAGTTATCGAAATCAACAAGTAAGATAACTTTTAAAGCGGAAAATATCAAATTTCAGTGTAATTGAAATTAACCGTATGAAACTAACTAAAAGGAACCGAGCGGAACAAGGGTAAGTCACTTGCTATAAATATAATTAATGTATAATTTATTGATATTATACGACTTGTATACAATTGTTACATATCTAAAAAGCTATAAACTATAAAAACTGTTCTGTTCATTCGTGGTACCTACTAAAAGAAATGTTAATAAAAACTATAACAAATTATTTTTGCATTTATTTTGATTTTTCTTATGTAATATATAAAAATCTCGTGTCACAGTGTTTGTCATCGAACTCCTTTGAAACGATTTGACCGATTTTTATGACTCTTTTGTGTACATTTGATACTCTTTTGTGATTTCTGGTAGAAATCATCCCTCCCATCCCAATCCCTATTTTTCATAGTGATTAGAACGCGGGCGGAGCCGTGGGCATAGCTAGTTTTTAAATAAATTAATCTGTAAAAGTAACATAATATTATCTAAACATGGCAATCTGTCTAACATCTATACCAATTTAGAGAGTGCTTCTTGGTTTCTATTAGCCTTACATCTATATGTGCAACTAGTATCTTACTAAGAAATGAGTAATGTACCTTATATCTACATATAGTTTTATAGCTTCAGTAAGTTTGTAAGTTCTTGATGAATATTAAAACTGTTACTAACACTCTTTACTATTATCTCGATTCGAACATACATATAAACGTATGATTTCACTTTAAAGTACACAGATATGGATATGTAGAAAAGGGGTTGCTCGTAATAAAATTTGTGGAAGGATGCTTTGGTAGAACGCCTACCCGGGGACCGGATTAGTGTATCCGATCAAAATACAGTAAATATATTGGGATAGGTATTGGGAAATACAGTAAGTTAGGATAATGGACATTATATCATATATTTAATGTTAATTTTAAGAGATAAATTTAAAAAAACAAATGTATCTGAAATCAGCATCCTAAATTAGCAAATATAATATCGAATCTTCAACTACTGGTTTATAATGTACCGCCTACGCGCTACGAGCCTTTTCAAGTCAGAGTGTGCTACGACGCTACGCGTAACGCTCGTCTGGAACAGGCGCTACGCTATAAAACTCGCGCCTACGAATAAATACTTTAAAAAGTTAAAGTTAAATAAATTATCATTTTTTTAACAAGTTGTTATATTAAGTGAAATGTGAACTATAGTGATGTATAATGAAATGAAAGTTAAATATTATTAAGAGAAATAAAATAATATTTTAAGTGTTTGAAGTGAAACTTTGACTAAAACTATTATTTCAGAAATTTTGAAATTTTATTTCGGTTTTTGAAATCCTTTGTGTTTACGTTTTATTTCTAAAAGACATGGTCATAAAACAGACAATTTAAGTCATAAAATCATAGACATTTGTTTTGAAATATAGTGGATATTAAGAAAGTGGAATTATAAAACAACAATATGCAAAATAATGCATCAAATACATCGTTTGATTCGAATCTTTGGGACTATTTCATTGAGAACACAAATGTGACCGATATGGAGGTAGACACAGTCCCCACATCCGATCAGACTTTTGCTATCGCGATGTATAGTATATTACTTTTAGTCGGTGCCGCTGGGAACGTGTGTGTTCTAGTATCTCTTGTACGTTCTAGACGAAGGAAATCTCGGGTTAATCTACTAATGACACACCTCGTTGTCGCAGATCTGATTATAATATTCATAGTAATACCTCTTGAGGTAAGTATTCCTTCACAGTAATGGCTTGGTTTACTATATATATGTTTTGATGTAGTCGACGAATATGATACGTGACCCCGCTGTAGTACAAGGCGAGGCCAATTTATAGAACTCTGGGGAAAACAATATTTTTGTACTAGACTTTAGGTTTATATGAATGAAATCATACTGTTAGCGCTACAAAAAGTTCTTTGAATTAACAGACACAAGTTATTAAAAAGTTAATAATATATTTCAAAATAATACCTAATATACAACTTTGAATAGGTTACATTGTTTGCATGTTAAATATTATTTAATTTTCTCTACCAATAATTTTATTTTCAAAATCTAAATTATATTTTTGTATTCTGTAGGGAAGGCAAGGAGTGTATAGTATCTTTTTCTACGTTCCTTTCTCACATACCGACTGTATTGCGTGTTTACTTAAAAAAACAGTAAACAAAAAGTTCACGTCCCGAAAGTCCCGTCTAAATTGGTCCGACCGATTCAGAGATTAGCCGGAACAAACAGACAGATAGACATATAAAAATTAAAAAAATTGATATTTCGATGTTATATATATATATATATATATATATATATATATATATATATATATATTTAGTGAAAAACTGTTAATTTAAAATTAAAAACAGACATTTCAATTTTATTTATATGCATAGATGTATAGATTTTGAATGATTTTAATGTATAGTAGAAGGAATGTAACGTACTACGAGTACCTACGTTATTGAGATATTTCAAAATTGCAAGAATAAAAACTACAATAATGGTACAATAATGGTAATCCTAGTGCCATAAGGCTTTTTAAGGAAATAGCTTAAAGGTTAGTCGACATCACAGGAGACCGAAGAGCTGGCAGCTACCTCGGACAAAGAATTAGTCTAGCTATCCAAAGGGGGAACGCTGCCAGTATCTTCGGAACCTTGCCTAAAGGGACTCCTTTTAATAATATATTTTAGTTATTATATTATATTTTTTAGCTTTAGGCTAGTAATATTATTTGTACATAGATAATATTTATTCGATGAATAAATAAGGATTCAAGCGAAATGTCCTCAATTTATTTTAATTATACGTCGATCTGACTGTATTTTATATATTTATGAAATAAATTATCTGGAAGTAACTTGATAGCCTTGAGTTGTTGCTGCTACCAGGAAAATCTCCAAAATTATCTCACCCCGTATATTATACCATCCCGTAATTCTGATTGAGCACCTAAATAGCAACGTGACTGTTAAAAACGATTGGAAAGCTATTTACCTACAATTTATCTTACAAAGCTTATGTAAACGGAAATTATTACGCGCACGAAATTAGACACTTTGACATGTTATTCTATGTAATTCATCATTATTTTTAATGAGACAGCGCGGGTATTTTGTCACTACTAACAGTAGGCTTTCTGTTGTTCAGACAAATCGGGACTCCTTATGGGTACATACGGATGTGATACTTAGAATATTCAAAGACATTCAGAATTAAAATAAGCATTGTCGCGTCAATCAATCAACTTAATTAGCAGAAATTAAATTACAAAACATAATAAACAAGACTTCGTTAATAGCGAGAAAAAGATGGGAAGAAGTTAACGAAGTAGGTATCCTTGTTTGAACTTTAACGTAGCTTTGTCGCGCTCGTGTAAAAGAGCAGTCTTAATTTGGCTGTTTTGCATAAATGCAAAATTTAATTAGTAATTTATTCGATACCAACACTACCAATCTATTCAAATGTAAATTCTTGTTGATTATATATAACTTAAAACTTAAAACTATGTTGGTGTTCTTTACAATAATCTAAGTATAATATTAGCTAGCGACTCACTCTCTCTACGCTTGGGCTCGTCTCTAGCTGCTTCCTGCCAAAGGTAAACTTTGTAGCACAAACGAAGGACTTCCATACAAACTTGCGACAGCTCTTAGACCTCCTTAATCTTGCCCTGTCCTAAAATACGTTCTTAGCGGATGTTTACTAACTATAAACTACCTGGTTGCCAAATTTCATCGTTACACTTCAAGCGATTTTCAATATTTCGTGATAAGTTCGTTTTTATATATTAAAAATACTCTTTGATATATCAAAAAAGCCATTTTAATATTCAGGTTCTACAAACAGTTCAAAAACAGAATGTTTCAGTCCTAAAATTTGACATCGTATTAACTTTTGATACATATCTCTGTTGTCAATTTTATTTAACTTTAAAATGCCCTAGACAGTATAAATCAATTTAAACTGTTATATTTGCTTTTATATTAATTTTATCTTTTATCTTTACAAAAATTACTATTAGGTTTACTTTGCAATAGTTTTAACGTCTTTGGTATATGTTAAGATTATAAAATGAATAAATATATTTTACTTATGCTCGGTTGGCATCTCTATTAAAACATAACTGTGATATGTACTTTATTTCATAACCGCTTTATAACAGTCACATAATAAACAGCTAGTCTAGTTTTATTTTTTTATTATCTATTCTCTAAGTTTTTAATATTAAATATAAAACTTTTCCGAAATTATCTTTTACTATACATTTGTAAATACAATTTTAGTAAATAAACAAAAAGAAACAGTAAACGCCAAAAGCAAGGTCCTTAAAATATAAGGAAATATTCTTCCACGGTCCTTTAAGTCTTACACGCGAATGAATTTTAATAGTCTTAACTCTATGTAAAAGGGTAGTATATCCAATATCAAGCCAACTCATTCAAGTTGAAACCAGTAAGGATCGTCTCCCTCTCATATTTACTTTCACTTACAATAATATTTTATATAGTAATTTGTGGAGCTTATAAAATATAAATCTTTGATGTATGTATGAAATATCTAATAAAGATATTTTAGGTCAATAATGTTATCACGAACATTAGGGATATTATTAAAGAGTTTAGAAAGCCATTTATACGAGAAAAAGTCTACTGAAAGTCGATTGAAATATTATTCTTTAGAATACTTTTACCGACTTAGCAACTATGAAATGAAAGTATGGAAATAAATTTTTACATTTTTTCACATTATTTTTAATTACCGTATCCATTAAGAATAGGTGAAAATACTATCATGACTTGACGCTGTCAAGCTGACGTGATGGATTCGGTGTGGATTATGGATCCCTTCAAATTTCAATACCTTCTAGTAACTCTCTACTTTAGGAAATTTGATTCAACGTTCAAAGGCTGATTGATTTACGTTTTCTAACATTAATCCAGTATTAGCATAGCAATTGTATTTTTTTAAAGTTCAATTAAAGTTGTTTAATGAGATATTTTCCTTATTAGCTTAGATGTTTTCAAAATTTAATTAATAGTAGTAGTAGAATTTTCAGATGTGAATAATTTTTTACATGGTTACCACATCATATTTGCAGTCCACTAACGCGCACTTGCGTGGACCATTGCCAGGTCTCCCTTGTTTTGGAAGAAGGCCCGTGCCCAGCAGTGGCACGTTAAAAAGTGCTGAACACATACATACGTATATTTAAGATACACTTTCTTGAAACACACAGTAATTATAATGATCGTTATAAGTTTTTGGGTTATCGAAGAGATAATGCATTGAGTGGCACTTTTCTAAGCTAAGTTTTTTTAGGCTAAATGAAAACAAAATGTCACTGTCAATTTGGTGCGTTCTATGAACTACGTTACCTATATATTACTAATAATAATAGTTATTTGTCATAACGATTGTTATTAAGATCTATAAATTAAATTAAATATTTGTTAACCATACTTCCCAAATATAATTAACTTAGGTTAATAGGTACTCTTCGCTATACTTGTCACTCTAACGGTATTACAATTTTCATAAAGTTGATAATTTTCTTCGAAGTATGTCCCGTCCTACAGATGTCTTTTTGTATAAAATCAACTAGTGCATCCTACCTACTTTGCAGTGAATCCTACGTGTATTTAAATCGGGTCACTGATTTTAAGATAAAGCGATTGATCATTGTTATTATTAAGTTAATATACGTTCACGTTGATAATATACAATTAGTTTGTATGTACATATATTAAAATTACTCAAGAGTCAAGAAGTAGCCAATGAAAGAAACATATTTTACATTTTTGCTACATTAATGTAAAATCCTAATACTACAATTTTACGATTCAAAAAAGGTGTTGATAGTCTATAGCAAAATAAAGGAGTAACAAAATATGTTTCAATAAAATAACAAGTATTTTTCTTATATTTACTCAGCTACTCATTTTTTCAGTATGAAAACTATGATCCTTATTACATATTGAACATTTTCAGTTTGATTCAGCGAATGATTTTTACAGTCCACGGACAGATAGATTGGAACAAAAAATTACGCTATATCTAAGGGTTTTATTTCTACTGACGAACGAAACCCTAATGTCTCATTTAAATGTCAAGGTCAGGTCAAGCCGAATATAAAGCTTAAGCTTTCCAATCTATGCGCCACCATACATCACGGAATCGTGTTTATTGAGTGTGTCCTAGTTAAAGAGAAAATAATAGTTTAAACTGTGAAATATGCATAATTGCATACATATCGTTTAAAGAAGTAAGAAAACAAAAGTATAAACTAATCAAAGCTTTAAGGTAAGAAGAGAAAATTAAAAATATGTTAAAACCGCTTATCCGCGTTCTTCAAACTTATAAAAAGTAAAAGACTATAAAGTTTAATTTTAAAACATATTTCTTACTAAAAACTAAATTTATGTTTGTGTGTTTATTTTCAATTTATAAGTGCTTGCAAATTATAAAAGGCAGTAGTAGTGCGCTCGCTTAGCAAACAAGAGAAGCAGGTTTAAATCTCGGGTCTGGTACCTCTGATATTTTCATGTGTGAATCATTTCTAACACAGTAAAGAAAAATAATCCTAAGCAATTCTATGAAGTTTCCAAAATATATCTTTTAAAGTAAAGTCCGCCAACTCACGCTTGGCCAGCTTGGTGGACTATGGTGGATTTAATAGAGGCTCAAGCCCAGCAGTGGAACGTTATAAGGGATTGAATACTTACAATACAATCATGTTTAGCTCAGCTTGTAGTGATCCTACTTGTTATACCACGCGGTCGCGGGTTCGAGTCTCGCTGGGGGCATTCATTTGTTGAGCACGAATGTTTGTACTCCAGTCATTAGTTGTTATATTTTTAATATGTATGTATTTAAAGTTATATGGGTAGTGTATCAACTCTTTAGCTTACCATTGTATACATATAGATCATATAGATAGCGTTGTATGTTCATCCCAACATATTAATTTATTCATAGCTTATCACAAAAATAACTTATGTAGATTTTGTAATTAAATACTTATTACAATTAAACTAACATTACATTTTTTGTAACGAGTATATAAACGACAATATTTGCTATTGCAAATTTGTGCAATGCTAAATGAGTTAAAATTCTATTAAAAAATAAATTGAGACAAAACAGTGGAAAAGTGGACCAAGTCCATGATATTCTTGCTTATAACATAAAGGTTTCTAAGGACCTAGATTTTAAGAGATGATAATATGAAAGAGTTATAGTTTAAAACTACGAATTAGAAAAACTTTACTGTGAAGTATATAACATTTATATCATTATTAATATATCATTTACCTTTTACGTTTCATCGAATTTTATTTTCTACTTAAGCTTTAACTACATAAGCTTTGCAGAAAAAGTAGGTTAAAGATTTAATTTAGGTAGGTTTTTGCCCATTGTAGGGGTATAATTATTCCAGCTAAGCTGGCTTTGTGACATATGAGGAATATTTAAATTAAATATTAATTTAAAGTGAAATATTATTCCTATTTACTAGATAATATTTCTAATGTATCTTACAGTCGAAATTTTTCTTACAAGGCCATAGAAATTTATTAAAAAAACGGTTATTTCAAAAATTTACTAAACTAATATTAGTTTTTAGTCTTTTCTCATAGTTTACAAGATACACATCAGAAGATTCCTCTAATATTTGAACGTTCGTATTTTTTCATGCACACTTTTCCTTCTTCATACGAGTTCCTTCAAGTCACACTTGATCAATTTATTACGACGGATATATTAATCACGTGTAATTTGAATCAATATCTATGACGGGTTAATATCATCGTACTCCATTATGTGTAGCTTATATTGCCTTTAGTAAGTACTAGGTATAGGATGAAAAGCAATTTGTATGATACCTCACTTCCAAGGATGCCTTTTATGTTATACTTAGATATCAAGATCTTTAGAAGATTAAAAATGTGAACCATGAAATTTTCAGACAAAACTCGAATTGTTCTTGATTTTACAATTTTTGTGTATTCATTTGACATAAAATGTAATTTGAGAAAAATTTAGAACTTTAATTAATCATGTCCTAAATAAATAGCAATACAAGGCAAATCTTTAGATTATGAACCTACATTGTCTAGATAATTTTATTTTGCTCTTTGAAAGTTTAGTTTAACCAGCACTTCAAGCACAATATGTGGGCAAAACTGCGATTATTTAAAATGGCGATAAACAATCATACTATGTCTTTGACTCGATATAATTTCAGCGAAACAGACATTTTTTCATTTTGTACTACTAAAATAAAATAATGTAGCTGAGTTTTATACTATTATCAATATATGTAAATGAAAGCTTCCATTTCTCATCTACTTGCAATTCATACTTTGTAGCTTTCAGTCTGAACGGTTTCTAATTACTTATTATCCTTTATTGTGGTGCAACACTGCCATGAATTTGTACGTAATTGCATGAGAGAATCTGGCGTTAAATTCTAATATGGTAGCTATAGTGCAGACCACTAAACCATGTTGAAGGCTGGGATTTGTGAATAGTATCCACATGCGACCAAGAGCTTATTCAAGCGCTTTGTCTAATCGTGCCATGTTCGGTTTTACGTACTACGTTATTCGCTTTGTTTAAATGTGCCGTTTTTGGTTCATATTTTACTACGTTATTCGATACCTTAGTGGTATTTTTTCAATCACACTAATGTTATATATTCAAATATCATGTCATGTGTCATTAACATGTCAGTGTAATTAAATAACTAAAAAACCTGACTGCATTTCTGTGTAATTTGGAAATGAAAAAACCCTTAAATATGTTATGTTCTGATTCAAAACTTATACCCGGTGTCACTTTCACAATTAATATGAACTTAACGACGCCTTAGAAGCTAAAATCCATCAAGCCGTTTAGGCTGCAGACCGTGCCAATTATACATACATACATACTCTCGAAAAACATAACCCTCCTCGTAGCGCAGTCGGGTAAAAAATACCGTAAGTGCTGGTCTGATATACATGAAATTTACACAGATAGACCATAACATCAAGTATGTAAAAATAAAATGGATAATAAATGAGTATTGAATAAATGTAAATATATATTCGCTAATTAGTTCCTAATGAAATTTAACAGTAATAGCAATTTGCTAGTAAATTATCTACGACCTGACTAATTATTCGGTTAATATAGGCTTTCGTGGTAATAACATTTATTCATTATCCATAATGATATGAACATCAAAGTGATTTTGTTTGTTTTCTTTCGCTTACTAATATATTAAGATTATATTGACGACAAGTTTCGTTCAGTTTGAAGTGACCCTACTTTCTGCGCCAGCGGTTATGGGATCGAGTCCTGCTGGGGGCATTCATTTTGTTAAGTACGAATGTTTGTACTCCAGTCATGGGTTTATATTTATAATATGCACCTATTTAAAAGTTATATATGTATAGTATATCAACTATCTGGTATCGGTAATTCAAGCTCATAGCTTATTTATTATTTATTGTATCTATTGTGACATTTTAATAAACTGGACCGCAAAGAAAAAGGGTCGGTTAAATAATCTTCAATATCTTCAAAATTTTATGAAAGAAAACTTCAAAACTTAATGGAATAACCTAATTAAACTTAATGAAGCTTAAATAAATATAAAACGTAAATGAATTTATATTTAATTTTATAAATGTAAAATAAATAAAAATATCGCTTTTGAAAATATTGTATATTTTCTAAAGAACCCTTCTTCTTTGCGGGTCGGTTAAGTTTTTGAGTATTATCATATAAGAGCTCTTAACAATCAACTATTCCATTTCTTATCTCCAACCCACATTAAGTTTAGTGCAATTGGATAAATAATATTTTCAGTAAATCCACATTCCAGTCCTTGAACATAAAGTAATAACTAGATGAGAAGTTATAACTAAATTTTGAAATATCTGTGAACATTTAACATCGACAATGTAAGCACGAATATCATGGACTTCGTCCACTTTTCCACAGTTTTGTCTCAATTTATTTTTTAATAGAATTTTAACTCATTTAGCATTGCACAAATTTGCAATTTGCAAATATTGTTGTTAATTTACAGTGTAATGTTAGTTAAATTGTAATAAGTATTTCATTACAAAATCTACACAAATTATTTTTGTGAGCTAAGCTAAGCTATGAATAAATAAACATGTTCGGATATACATACAACGCTCTCTAGTTCCGTGTTAGGCTAACGAGGCTTGTGTTACGGATACCAGATAGTTGATACACTACCTAATTATATAACTTTAAATACATACATATTAAAAATATAACACCTATGACAGGAGTAAAAACATTTGTGCTCAACTTGAATTCAAAATGAATGCCCCTAATGAATGACTCGAACCCGCGACCGCTGGTTTTTTTTTTATGGTAAAAAGGGGGCAAACGGGCAGGAGGCTTATCTGATGGGAAGTGATACCTCCGCCCATGGACATCTGCAAGCCGTTGCCGGCCTTTCAGGAAAGGGAGGGATGGAGGAGGAAGGGAAGTGGGAGGGGGAAGGAGAGTGGGCCTCCCGGACTCTCACTCACCGGACGAAACGCGACAGCATAGCTGCCACTTCACGCCGGTCTTCTGTGAGAGAGTGGTACTAATGAACTATACGGGGCGTGCCGGCCCATTCGGTTGCTACCCGAAGGTATGACATGGCACTACCACAAGTTTGCAGTGAACCTACTAGTACAATTAGTACTAGTAGGTTCACTGCAAACTGAGCCAAACATAATTGTATTGTAAGTATTCAATCCCTTATAATGTTACACGGGCTGGGCATGTACCTCTGTATAATCCAGAGAGAATTTGAGTGAATAGGTGGCTACTAAATTAGTGCGACTTACCATCTATGACTGCGTTACCAGTTACCATCAGGTGGAATATAGTCGCTTGACTTTTTCAGAATGGTATTAAAAAAAACCATAGTCCACCAAGCTGGCCAAGTGCGAGTTGGCGGACAATACTTTAAAAGACATCTTTTGGAAACGTCCTAGGTTTGCTCAGAATGATTTTTCTTTACTGTGATTATTATGTTAGAAATGATTAACACAAGAAAATATTAGAGGTGCCAGACCCGAGATTAGAACCTGCTTCTCTCCTTTGCTAAGCGAGCGCACTACTACTGCCTTTTATAATGTGCATGCATTTATAAATTGGAAATAAACACACGAGTTATAATAAACACAAAATTAAAATTTTAATAAGAAATATGTGTTCTTTAATACCAAACTTTTTATTCTTTTACCTTTTATAAGTTTGACAAAGGCGGAAAAGCGGTTTTTCTTCTTACTTTTAAAGCTTTGATTAGTTTATACTTTTGTTTTCTTACTTCTTTAAACGATATGTATGCAATTATGCATATATCACAGTTTAAACTATTATTTTCTCTTTAACTAGAACACACTCAATAAACATGATTCCGTGATGTATGGTGGCGCATAGATTGGAAAGCTTAAGCTTTATATTCGGCTTGACCTGACCTTGACATTTAAATGAGACATTAGGGTTTCGTTCATCAGTAGAAATAAAACCCTTAGATATAGCGTAATTTTTTGTTTCAATCTATCTGTCCGTTGGACTGTAAAAATCATTCGCTGAATCAAACTGAAAATGTTCAATATGTAATAAGGATCATAGTTTTCATACTGAAAAAATGAGTAGCTGAGTAAATATAAGAAAAATACTTGTTATTTTATTGAAACATATTTTGTTACTCCTTTATTTTGTTATAGTCTATCAACTCCTTGTTTGAATCGTACAATTGTAGTATTAGGATTTTAAATTACTGTAGCAAAAATGTAAAATATGTTTTATCATTGGCTACTTCTTGAGTCTTTATAATTTTAATATATGTATATACAAACTAATTGTATATCAACTGGAACGTATATTAATTAATAATAACAATGATCAATCGCTTTATCTTAAAATCAGTGACCCGATTTAAATACACGTAGGATTCACTGCAAAACCGATGCTTTTATAGGAAAAGACATGATCTGTGGGACGGGACATACTTCAAAGAAAATTATCAACTTTATGAAAATTATAATACCATTAGAGTGAAAGGTATAGCGAAGAGTACCTATTAAGCTAAGTTAATTCTATTTGGGAAGTATTTATTTTTATTTATTTTATAGATCTTAATAGCAATCGTACTGACAAATAACTAGGTTGTAGTTCATAGAACTCGCACCGAATTGACAGTGACATTTTGTTTCCATTGCACCTAAAAAACTTATCTTAGAAAAGTGCCACTCAATGCATTATCTCTTCGATAACCTAAAACTTCGAAACGATCATTATAATTACTGTGTGTTTCAAGAAAGTGTATCTTAAATATACGTATCTATGTGTTCAGCACTTTTTAACGTGCCACTGCTGGGCACGGGCCTTCTTCCAAAACAAAGGAGATCTGGCCATGGTCCACGCAAGTGCGCGTTAGTGGACTGCAAATAATATGATGTGGTAACCATGTTAGAAATTATTCACATCTAAAAATTCTACTACTACTACTACTATTAAATAAATTTTGAAAACATCTAAGCTAATAAGGAAAATATTTAATTAAACAACTTAGTGAACTTCGATGGAGGTACTCTAAATTAGAAAATACAATTGCTAGCTATTACTCAATTAATGTTAGAAAACGTAAATCAATTTGCCTTTGAACGTTCAAAATGAATCAAATTTCCTAAAGTATAGAGTTACTAGAAGCTATTGAAGGGATCCACAATCCACACCGAATCCATCACGTCAGCTTGACAGCGTCAAGTCATGATAATTAGAAATAATGTGAAAAATGTACTTCTTCTCGTATAAATTGCTTTCTAAACTCTAATAATATTTCTCATGTTCGTCATAGCATTATTGGCCTTTTGCTTAAAGTTAAAGTTTCCCGACTATAAAAATTCATTCGCGTGTAAGATTTAAAGGACCGTGGAAGAATATTCTACCTTATAACTCCTTGTTACTGTTTATGTTTATTAACTAATATTATTTTTAGAAAAGTATAGTAAAACATAATTTTGGATAAAAGTAAATTTATTAAACCAGTATAAACGTCTTATATTTAATATTATAAACTTAGAGAATAGAAAGGAGAAAAATAAAACTAGACTAACTGTTTATTATACGACTGGTATAAAGCGCGTTCATATACCGACTCGAAGCGTTTATGAAATATCGTTTCACAATTATGTTTTAATAAAGAGGCCAACTGAGCAGAAGTAGATATTTATTCATTTTATAATGTTAACATAATATACGAAAGACGTAAAACTATTGCAAAGTAAGCCTAATAGTAATTTATGTAAATACATGCTGTTATATAAAGTAATTAAACATTTTTTAAACTATATTTAAATATTTAAAGAAATAATAAAGCAATCTTTATTGTTCATTTTTCACACGATATGTATTCGAAGATGAAAGGTAAAATAATATTAAAAGCAAATACTTTAAATAACAATTTTAAATGAGTCATTTTGTATTGGGCATTTTAAAGTTAAATAAAATTGAAAACAGAAATGTGTATCAAAAGTTAAAACGACGTCGTATTTTAGAACTAGAACATTCTGTTTTAGAACTGATTGTAGAACCAACGATATTATAATGTTATATTTTAACCTGAATGTTCAAATGACATTTTTGATAGGTATATCAAAGAGTATTCTAAATCTATATAAAAGCGAAAGGTAACTCACTCATCACGAAATGTCGTAAATCGCTTAAAGTAAAAAGATAATATTTGGAGGGTGTTTATAGTTAGTAGATATCCGCTAAGAACGTATTTTAGAACAGAGCAGGATTAAGGAGTTCTAAGAGCTCTCGCAAGTGTATATGAAAATCATTCATTTTTGTGCTACAACGTTTAAATTTAGCTCGCCCTAGGGACGACCCAAGCGTAGCGAGGGCCCCTAGGGTATATATATAGTTTTAACTTTTAAACAATATATAATTATCAAGAATATACATTTGAATAGATTAGTAGTCTTGGTATCGAACAAATCACTAATAAAATTTTGGATTTATTAAGATGCAAAACACAGTTACACGAGCTACGTTAAAGTTCAAACAAGGATACCAACTTCGTTAACTTTTTCCCATCCTTTTCTCGCTAATAACAAAGGCTTGCTCATTATTTACAATAAATTTCAGTTAATTAAGTTAATTAGCTGACGCTTAAGAAATACTTATTTTGATTCTGAATGTCTTTGAAAATAAATTATTTTCAATTACATAGAATAACATGTCAAAGTGTCTAATTTCGTGCGCGTAATAATTTCCGTTTACATAAGCTTTGTAAGATAAAGTCTGGGTAAATGGCTTTCCAATCGTTTTTAAGAGTCACGTTGGTATTTACGTGCTCGATCAGTATTACGGGAAAGTGAGATAATTTTGGAGATTTTCCTGGTAGCAACAACAACACAAGGCTATCAAGTTACTGCCAGATCATTTATTTCATAGATGTATAAAATACAGTCAGGTCGATGTATAATTAAAATAAATTGAGGATATTTTGCTTCAAATCGTTATTCATTTATCTAATTACCATTTCGAAAAAGCTTTGTAATATATACATAAAGATAAAATTGGAGTGTCTGTTTTTAATTTCAAATTAACAGCTTTTCACTAAATACATACGAAAGTGTATATACGATACTAGCAACAAAAAACTAATTTTTAATTTTTTTGTCTGTTTGTGTCTGTTTGTTCCGGGTAATCTCTGAAACGGCTGGACCGATTTTGACTGGACTTTTACTAACGCAGATAGCTAATTTTATAAGGCGTAACTTAGGCTACTTTTTAATCGAATTAAAGAAGGAGGAGGTGGACTTTTTTAAACTAGCAGAACCTGTGGCTTCGCTGTCGCTAAATCTAGGAATGAACCCGAGCGAAGCGAGGTTGTGTCGATAGTAGGCAATAAAAAGAACTTTATATGAAAGTGAAAAGGTTAACCATGCTTGATTTTAATAGTTATATTTATTTCAGATTGGGTGGAGAACGACGAACGCTTGGTTGGCTGGAAACATAGCGTGTAAATTCTTTCTAGTTCTCCGAGCATTCGGACTTTATTTGTCATCGAATGTTTTAATCTGCATATCCATAGACAGGTAAGCATGTATTTATGTATATTTTTGTTAATCGAATGTGTGGTGAACGGTTTATTGACGTCACGTCTTGTTCAGTTTATAGTAACTCTACTTGTTGCGCCAGCGGTCGCGGGTTCGAGTCTAGCTGGGGGCATTTATTTGTTGAACTAGATTGTTTGTACTCCAGTCATAGCTGTTTATATCTATTATATGTATATATCTAAAGTTATAAAGGTGTAGTGTATCAACTGTCTGGTATCCGTAACATAAACCTTTTCTATCCTTACTTGTATAATTTATTGATATGAATTTAATGTATTTTTACTATTTTAATTTTAATTGACATATATTACCAAACCGTTTATATTATTGCATGATGTGGTAACCCATAAAAAAAATGCATTCATCTCTATATTTGTAAATGCAAACAAGGCAAGAATTTAATGTTTTGTTGGTTATCCTAATAAATAAATTAAAAAAAATAAGCCTCGTAGCTTATCACGGAACTTGATGGTGTTGTGTCTAATATTGTTCCAATATATTTATTTATTTATGTGAGTATGTTTCCTATTCCTATGTACTGATACGCCTAAACCCATTTGGATAAAACTTCGTAGGTTTCTAGAATATATAAGTTCTACTAACTTACTAACTTAGAATGTTACTTTAAAAATATTAATTAAGTAGTACAGTTTACCTAAAATTTTTACCTAAAATGTTTTAATCCTAGAAAACTTTTTATTCTACTTTGATCTCGAGTAAAACTAATTTAAAAGCTCTGCTCGCTACTAAGCATACAGTTTTTAAATATTCATTATCTTGAGCATGTTTTATCTTAATTACTTTAAATGTGTTGAAAAGAGTTTTAAATATATGTATTTTAGTTCATATATTTTTTATTTTAGTTTTGGTAATTACTACCTACTAAGTATTTGTTGCTGTACTACGTGAACATTATTTTGGCAGTTTATTCCTTTTTAATCTAAATCTCTACGTATAATTCGCGTCATGTAAAAAGAACGCTGGCTGTCAAGTTGCGCAGAGGCGATTTATCGGCCAATTTGGTGGTAAGACGCGGGGCGCGGGACGTCAAGGCACGCGCCGCATGCTTTCCGGCTCGCTATTGGTTCGTCAGTTCAAAATACCATTTTGAACTGACGCACACAAAAGTTATTAATTACGAAAGGGTTTTATATAAAAAATTGAGAAAAAATATTTATGACATATATAGTTTTATAAAGAGATAGTCTGATAATAATGCAGTTAATAATATAAAAAATACATATTAAAATAATTAATTATTTTTTTTATAAGTAGATTAAACATTATACGCTGAATCAAACATTAATAGATTTATTAATTAATAGAACATTCGCGTAAACCTAAGAACTGTTTAATAAAATTCTATCTAATATATTTTTAAATGTACCTGCCAATAACCAATATACTTCGCAAGCGAAAGACTAGTTCAAAAAAAAGAATAGGCTTAGTAATTTCGTATGCGAATGTACCCATGCGCAAACACACCCCCCACCACCTTCTTCCAGCGTTCTTTTTACGTGACGCGAACTGTACACTTATATTAAAAATATAACATAGTTGAATCCGTTCATTAACTAATATTTTGAGCCGCAAAGAAAAAGAATCGGTCAAAAGCCTTCATACTTAAAATTATAGTTAAAAGCTTGAATTATTTTTTTTATTTTCATTGAAAGCTAAAAATTATTCCATTTAGTATTTATTTATAGCTAGCTTATATAAAGCTAGTTTTGAAGATATTGAAGATTTTCGAACGAACCCTTTTTCTTTAGACCGCAAAGTTTATTTATTCAAATATTATTGAAATATTTAATATGATGATGTCTGGCTCAAAATATAAAATACCTTTTACTGAAATATTATATCTTTAAAAAATGTATAGTAACAATCAAAACGTATCCAATGACGAATCTGAGCGTTGCGAGATCCCTACTTGATAAATAAAGGAAATAAAAGGTCATGCTTAAAGCTTATTACTTTTTCATTTTTATTTAAAAATGACGATTCAAAAGAGCTTGTAAAAGTCTATTTGAATAAAGAATATTTTGCTTTGATTTAAAATAAGCCAAAAAAACAATTTCTGCTCAGATAAAAGCACAAGATGACACAACGATATTTTTGATCAAGATTTTATACAAATAACTGAAAATGGAAGTGTCTGTTTGTAACATCAACGTTACAACTTTATATTTTACTAATAACTAACCCTTGTTCAGCTTATCTTCGTCTTTAGATACGTTTATATGGTTAGTATAGATTTCACAGATATGAAATAATTTTTATAAAATAGTAAAAAGTATAAACTAACTAACTAACGATATGTTAACCCGGATAACTAGGAATCATCCTACCAAATTACATCAAAATGTCATCAGGTCATAGTCAAATAGACAGTCAAAAATTCTAAAAACTACACAAATTTGTTTGCCATTTCGTTTCCGCTACTAAACGGATGGACAGAAATTCCGTAAAAGTTCCGTAAAAATAAAATTAAACGTACAAAGGGGCGACCATGAGTGAAGCTAGGGTTATTCGAGTCGAGTTTAAATATAATTTCAAAACATTGTATATATTATGTATGTAACTATGGAAACACGCACACACATGTAATTGTCACATGTATATAAAGCAGTGTAATCATTAAAGAAACAGTTGGCTTTGAACTCTCGTCTTGTGTACATCATTTCATATCCCTGCGCCGTACGCTACATTGGTTGGTGACCCCGACATGACATGAACACGCAACCTTCTGATCTGCCGTACGCTACATATATTTTTTACAAGTATTTATTTTCATAGATGTTAATATCTTCACAATATATAATATGCTATATAAATTAGTTGTGGCTTAGCTTCATACTAAATAGTCCACGCTATTAATTAAAGTTTTAAAGGGCCAAGGGCGAAGTTTCATCAAACGGAGTGATTGGAGTAGCTTTAAGTTAAAATTAATCATCGTCCCTCAAACAACGTGAATGTTATCTTTAGGATATTAGGTCTATAAAACATACAGATTTATTCACGTCATTTTCCTTTATTGTATGAATTGTGATAATCACACTAAAAAGATTTGCATATGAGAATATCAGATCTTCGAGGTATGAATCTGCTTCATTTGATTTTCCACGCGAACATTATCGAACAAGAAATTATCAAGATTCTTAGTGCCGCAAAACGATAGCAATTAGCTAAGTTAGACAATGTTTTTAATTTTTATTATCTCTTAAGAATATCAGATTTATATTGTGACCGTTTACGTGCCAGGGGACCTAAATTTAATTAAACAACCATTCATATAACTTAATGGTCGCCCAACACTTAAAGTTCAATTGTTATACAATTCTATTATTTTATAATCACTTTTAAGCTTTCAATGATTTTCTAAATGTAGATCCTAATTGTATTTTGTATACTATACCATTACTTTAGACAGTCTAATCAAAGTTTTTTATAAAAATACGTATGGTAAGATTTTTATTATGTATACAATACTTTGATAGTTAATTCTATTCGATATGATACACTATAATGCTCTCAGAGGGACTCGAACCCGCGACCTCTGTCACACCAAGTAGAGTGAAGCAAGTGAGCCAAGCTTGTCGTCAAACCTATATATATTATATACGTAACGAAAAATATAACAGTTTTTTTTGTTATTAATGTCGTATGTCATAATATAAATGCTACGTTTATATCGAACATGATCGACGCGTTTATGCTCTAAAGCTCGAGCTTACCCGCAGAGTTTAACAATGGCATAGCCTGCGTGTATGGCTTAAACGTTATAAAGCGATGCCAGTATTATCTACTTTATTATGTTTGATTTGTGTATGTAATTATTGACGGTCAAATTTTAATTTTCCCATAGCTCATCTTCATTAAACTCAATTAAAATGTTAATGTAATAAACTCAAAAATCAATTTGAATATTATTTATTTTAGTACACAAATGGGTTACTAATTGAATGTTACATGTATTGGAAGAATGATTTGAGAAAACAATTATTTTGTTCAATATCTTCCATTAGTGCTGGTTGGGTAAAATTTATATCGATAATATCGCGTGTAATCATTTTATTTAATATTGATTGTTACATTATGAAGTTTTTTTAACATGCATATTTAATTCACAACCTATTCGACGGGATAGAACTTCATAAATAAAGACACAGACGTCCTGGTTCAGTAATATACATTCATTTTTTTAAGTTCCCAGCGACTAACTTTTGGTTTGATTGACATGTTGTTTAACTTTTCATTAACTAATTTAAACTTTAATAAAGTAATAAATAGAACTATTTTGTACTCATACAATATTTTATTTCAGATTTTTCGCAGTTATTTATCCACTTCGCTTAGCTGTTGCCAGAAGTCGGAGTAAAACAATGCTGTGGTTTGCGTGGCTTATCGCTCTCTTGAGTAGTTTACCGCAGGTGAGTTTATGTGTACCTAACTTATTGATAACAGCTATAAAGTAAAAACTAAGATCAAGAATGTCAATGTTATTTAGAACTTAGATAAAAGCAATATAGTGTTAAAATAATTTAACTTGGAACCTCTAAGTAAAAAATGACAAGTATGTACGTGACATTTCTCACTTAAAAATAAAATCTTCGTAACTTTTTTAAACTTGAAAGTTTTTATTCTAGTCATAAAACTTTATTTTACGCAAAGACAATGTTAGAAAAACTTTGCAAACATTAATATTAATAGAAATGTCGTATAAAGGCAACTATTTCAAGAGACACGCATTTTACGCTCAAAACTATCGTAAAGTGTCTGATCGGACTCAATATACAGAAGCAAGGTGTTATAAAAGTATAAAGTACTTTTTACTTACTATTTTTACGAGAACAAAAACGTCTATAAATAGATATATAGCAAAAATTTACCGGTTATTGCTTGCTATGAAATGGAAGAAGAAGTGGAATCGTAAACCGGAACGTATTATTATTCATACTCGAAGAATATTTTATACAGAACAAGCGACTCACCATCGCTTCGCTTGAGTTCGTCCTTAGACTTGGCGTGGTGAGGCCGTGGGTTCCGCAAGTTAAAATAAATAAATTTTCTAAAATAAAAGTAGCCTAAGTTACTCATTAGAACATTAACTATCTGCGAGTGAAAGTCCCGTCAAAATCGGTCCTCTCGTTTCAGAGATTAGCCGGAACAAACAGATAGACAAAAATTTTAAAAATGGATATTTTGATGCTAGTACCATGTATACTTTCATATGCATTTAGTGAAAGCTGTTAATTTGAAATTAAAAACAGACAGTCCAATTTTATTATATGTATATCTGGATGTAGATATGTATAGAGTCTTAAAAATCTAAGTATTTATAGTGCAAAATAGGTAGAAATAAAAAAATATAAAGTTATATTTTTAAAAGACTAAGTTTTGTTTTGTTTGTTTCAACTTCCACATTGTGTTTGTACTCGGTTGTTGATGAAGATTTTATTTTTTTCGCACATTTTGGTGTAAATACGTAAATTCACTTTTAAACCAGCCGGTAAATTATGTTATACAATAACTGGAAATGTTATACGAGTAGATACAATAAATGAATAATTTACAATATTTTATTTTCTAATAAAATATTGTAAGTCTAATTTTCAACAAAAATAAGCTTTTTATTGAACCAATTTGTTGAGCTCTTGAGAACAATATAATGTCTATAAACGCTTTTTAGTCTTATTATATCAGCTTTATTTGCCTTATAGCAGATAATAGATAATAATATCCAGTGTAGCAAAAACAATTTTGTTTAGTGTTTCATTAATTTCAATCGCAAATATATGATCTGCCTCGGTGGTGTAGTGACTAGCAAGTATTGAGTTTTTCTGTTTAGTAAGAATCAGTAACAGCCAGGAGTTGGGAAGTTGGCAGTGAGTCACTTCCGTGTCTCGGAGAGCACATAAAGCTGTCAGTCCTGCGCCTTATTTCTCACTGTCGAGAAGTCGTCCCATCGGAGTATGAGAGTGATAGGAACAGAGAGTGAACTTGTCTGCGCGTACACTTGTGCACTATAATATCTCCTGCGTAGTTGGCCAGTCTCAAGAGATTGGCCGGCATGGTCGCAATCGGTCGAAGATCATTACGCAAATATATGTTTTAGTCACATACTATAAACCAAAATTATATTTCAATAAACAAAGTTTCATAGTTGCTTTTGCACTGTAAATAAGGTAGTATCACTACTTAAATACGTTAGCAGGACCCGTGAAACTTTAAATTGGAGAGTACGTTGCACGTTTAGCGTCTTGTGTGACCTACTTTCGTTACCAAATATTGACTTGAATTTAAAACTTCAATATAGTTACAATCTTTTATTTTTTTTTAATTATGAAATCATACAGTTTAATTAGCAGGAATAAGGACATAATCAGAGACATAAAAGATCGTTGTCTCTATAGGACCCCTTTACAACCACTATCGTAACTACCTATATAATGTTACCGTTACGTATGGGTGTTTTAGGATTTACAAGTGAGATGAGAGAGGTATTTAAGTTTTATTTCAGATCCATCTCAATTAAAGAAGTAAATATAAGCGATATTGTATGATCTGGAAACGTATTCGCTAATCAGTTAAACTTGCACAACAGAGAAGTTAAATCTACAAACTTAGGATATTAGTGTAGGATATTGCAGTACTGTTTGTACTACTAGTAAAAAAATTAAATGTGCGTGCGTACAAAGTACATAATATGTTAGAAGTAAAACTTTTTTGGCAAACTAATTTTTAAATCTCGTTTATATTTATACTAACTGACCCCGTCTAAGCTCGTTGAGAGAGGGAGGTTGCATGACGGTCACACCCATGAGTTAGACAGAGTTACCAATGTCACTGACTTACGGTGGGCGAGACCCCCGACCTGCGCATCTTGACCGTCTGAGGGGTGGTGATGCTAACTCTTCCCCGTCTCTGAGTGAATGGTACTTGTACTGGTACTCGTTTATATTCATACTAATCCAGTTTAGATTTCCGAGACTTAGAGGGAGGGAAAAAGGAATATAATAAATAAATAAAAAAAATTATAATTATATTTTATTGTAGTTTTGTAATTAAAATAATAAGTGTCGAAAATTCAAAAAAATGCCCTTTCTCGCTCTCTCACAATCGGTCTCAAACGCTCTGTCCCTCTTCTCAAAAACGTTTCACACCCGTTTCATATCGCGTTTCATTCGTAAGAATTTTACCCTCAGCATACATATGCACGAAACCGTGCTTATTTTCGTTAGTGTCTTACGGGACGTCATTGTAATAAGTTTGCCTAAAAATGCCGTCCTGTGTAATTAAATGGTGCAAAAACAATTCAAAAGTGAATAAAAAGTCTGATGGAATATCGTTTCACATGTAAGTATACACAAGACTATATTTTTTTAGATTATTCTAAAATAATTTTAATGTTGTTTGACATAAATAATGACAATGTCCCGAAATGACGTACGGGAGAGTGTTGACAGGAAATTGTATTTCTCAAAAAATGTGGGGTAAATTGTAGGTTAATTCATAGCAAAATAATTATGTAGACATTTAAATTAATTTAAATTATTATTATATAATTAAATTTAAATTATTATTAAATTATTATCTTTGTGGTTTGTTATTTTTTTTAATAAACACTCTTTACATTACTTTTGTTGTATTTTTTACCCAAGACATATCTATTCAAACTATTTGTAAAGTGATCCTACACGCCTCCTACATACTTAAAAGGTTATTGTAAATAAAAAAAAATTTATTTTATTTTTATTTACATCTTTTTTTTATTTTATTTTATTCGCATATTACCTATATTACAGAATATTAAGGGAGGGAGGGAGATTTTTTAAAAGTGTCAACACATCAGACACGCACACATATTTAAAAAAGTGGTTACACTTTTTGTCCTAAATGCGTCATCTAGGATTTTTACTTGATCTGAGCTTCCAAAGCAAAAGAACCCTAGTACTTAGTTTCTTAAACAGCAATCGAAATTGTATATATAATAAAGTTGTGTTAGTATAATTATTTTCTTACCTACTTGTTGTTGTGTTAATATAATAGTTTACTTCGCCATTGTCACATAGAATAGCGAAAGCGCGATTTTTAATTAAAAAAGTAGCCTACAATAAGGTTTGATTCGTTTTAAAATCCATCCTAATTGATAGTAATAAAATCGGTGAACACATTTTTAGTCACTTGAATATAAATTCTTGATTTAACCTCGATTTTTAAAATTAAGTTGCGTTAATTTAAGAAAATAGCAAGCAATTTCATTTAAGAGTGCTTGTTTTGAAAATATTTATATCCGGACATTTTATATCGTGTGCTTTTCGTTTAATGACTTCCGTAAATGCGAGAGTTGTTTATAACTACTTAATTCCGTGTATTTAATTTCTTATATACTACAAAGTATACGATGGTCTTAGTTACTCAATTGCGTCATAACTGCTAAACAGATTTGGATAAAATTTGGCAGGGATATAGATCATGCACATAGGATACTTTATATTACGGAAAGATGTATATGTCGTGGTTCCCGTGGGATAAGTTTTTTTATTAAAGGCAAACCCGTATGAAGCGAGGGAAAATAACTAATCCTTTATATAAACTGAGGTAATCATCTCTACATACTTGTTTAGGCATTTTCTTTGAACTCATTTATATTTTAACTAGCTGTACCCGCAGCTTCGCCATTAATTTTTTTAATTGCTAATCAACCTCATTGGGTTGATCTGTAGGATGCCTGAAAATTTCTTCAAAATTACTCTAGCTATTTCAGAACCCATCATTAATACACTCCTGACCCGCACGGCTACCTATTTTTGACAAACAATTTTTTAATTTTTCGTAAAAAATATTTTTTTAATAAAAAGTACCTATGTTATTTCTAATACCTCCAAGAATATGTGTACAAAGTTTCATGATGATCGGTTGAGTAGTTTTCGCGTGAAAGCGTAACAAAGAAACTTACATTCACATTTATAATATTAGTAGGGAAGTAGAGATGTTGTATTAGGCAAAGTATTTACTTAATTTAACAAAGCATACAACTTTGCGATCGTTATGAAATTGTAATTAATTTAGTATTTAATGTTAATAAACTGTTAGGTTTCACGCAAATACCAATTAATATAATAATCAAACAACATATATTTAATCTTTAATTGAATCCTTTGTACTATATAGTCTATTTTAAAGACGATGACGAAAATAAAATATAATGAAGAGTAAGAAATATGGTCATTTTTCTTCACATCACTACATAGTATAGAACAAAGACGCTTCCCTAACAAGTTTTCGAAAGGCATGTGAAGTCCGCCAACTCGCACTAGGCCAGCGCGGTGGACTACGGCCTGATCCCCCTCGTACTGAGGGAGGCCCGTGCCCAGCAGTGGGACGTTAAAAAGGGCTGATGATGATGATATAAGCGGAACCCATGGCTTCGCTCGCGCTAAATCTAGGGAGCTCGCTAGTAATATATAACTAAAATGGAAAGAATTAGTACGCAAGCGACCTTGTGTGAACTATCCTCTCAAGGAAAGCTTTTGGTGCAGAGAAATAAAGACTGTTTACTTCAAACGTTCATTAACACCCCCTAATATTAACCGAACTTATTATTAACACGGATTATATTCTTATACATTAATTTCTTTACATATCAGTACATATTTAATAGTATAAGACTGAAGATATTGTTAAGTGTTCACTTGAAATATTAATCTGATAAAGCCTATTTATTGAGGACTTAAGACCAGAGCAGTTACCCAAAAATAAACTAAGCACAAAAATAGCCTATAGTCAAATTGTAATGAGTTCTATTTTTAAAAAGATTGAAGCTTGGCTTTGAAGTAATACAATGTCTTTACTTTGCTAAACTTTTAGTGTTAAGAATAGTTCAATCAATTACATTTAATTTTTTTATTTAATCAACACCAAGACGGCACTTTAAGTTTTATTTACTACTACACTTTTATTAACCTCTTTATCTACTATACTTTTATTAATCTTTTAATAGTATCAAGAAATGTAGTAGTTTTTGGTAACTAAATTGGGTAAGATTTTCAGTTTACTAAAACATTGCAATTGGTTTTGTACTTTTTAAAGTAAGATGATAAATATTATATTTTGTTACAGAGTCTAGTTTTCCGAGTGATGCATCATCCAAAGGTTCCCGAGTTTCAGCAGTGCGTGTCATTCGACGCTTTTTCAAATCAACATCAGGAGTTGGCGTACAACGTAATGTGCTTACTGGCAATGTACTTTTTACCTCTCATCGTCATAACAGTATGCTACGCCTGTATCTTTTGGAAAATACACACAAACTCTAAGGAAATGTCGGGTAAATATAATAAATTTATTTTTTTCATAACAGAATTCGTAATTCCTTTATATTTTTAAACAAGTTAACGTTAAATATTCATCTCTTTTAAATAGCCGGTAAAATAAATAGAAAATCTAATTAATGGTGGGATTTGACTGATGGACGTAATTAGCGTACTACTTAGTTGAAAATTCCACGTTGTGGGCGAATTGCTCCACGAGGCAATAGCTTATATTAAAAAAATATTAATTTATCTCCATTATGTACCAAAATATAATGCAGTATGGTATATTTTTTTTATATAAGCATCTGGAAATCCAGTACCAAAACCATGAAACGTGTGTGAACTAAATTGGTGCTTTGCACACTTGTTTTTGGCCTTACGACGAATCATAGAGATGCCCAAAGGTTTTTTTACATTTAAGTGCCTCATACCTACTGGTGTTCTACCGCCACCAGACGCCCAGTGGTGGAAAAGTGGTAAAAAATAGACTCTATCAATTTATTATATGTTATCATAAAGGTCATTTTGCATATTATTGTTTCTGCATTACCAATTTTTGTATATAAATGTATAATAATTTTGAGTATCTTCATCTTTCTCAAGCCTTTATATATTTTCACCTTAAATCCATTTTAAGTCAATTAACTAAACATTAGTGATTATTATTTCCGAGCTCAGAGAAGCCTAGAACCACTATTTACCGTTTCGCTTGACACATAAGGCACGAGTACACCTTAGATTAATATTAATGAACTTCATGTAAGCGTTATAGGGGCAGGGGCGGATCTTGAATTTGTGGGGCCCTGGGCTTATACTGTTTAGGGGCCCTACCTAATTACTCAACCAATTGCCATTTTGTCAAAAAACTGTTTTCTGTAGTGATGTAGGTATATATAATATATGTTATGTACAGGACAAAATATTTTATTTATTTATTAAAACATTATTTACCTATTGCAAAATAAATTGACAGGTTATGAATGGTTATGTTATATTAATTACTAGCTGACCCGTGCCCACTTCGTTGGGCATAATGTTATATATAATCCTTTTTTAGTACAGAGTGTTTAAATAATTTAAATTATTTTATTAATATTAAAAATTAAAAATTAAATTATCTATACTAATATTAAAAAAACTACTTTTTGTTACTTAAATATAAAAGTTAGACATATGCTGTCGTTGACTTTTTTGTAGGCATTTTTAAGTTCCACATCTTTTCTCTAGAACTCAAAAATATATCTTTCATAGTTAAGGCAGCGTTCGTAAGAAACGCTTTCATTCGACCGTTTTTTTTCCGATTCACTTTGCAAAACGGACTACCACGAAAAGCCTTTTTATTTTTCGGTTTTTTATATAACATATGAAACTCAGCAATAATTTGGCTTTCTATTGGTGAAAGAATTTTTAAAATCGGTTTAGTAGATCCCGAGATTACCCCTTACAATTTAACAAATAAACAAACTTTACTTCTTTATAATATTAGTATAGAAGTATAGATAAAGCAACCTTTCTGCATTTTTGTGCTGCAAATTCTTTTATTTGGTCATCGCAATGTAAGTCCTTTGTTAAATCGCAATTTATGGAAAGAACTGATAAATGATATAGTTGTACTGTATTTGTTTTCTATATAAGACATCCTGGAGAAAGAGCGGTCCGCTTCACAGCTAGTGATCGGCATCGTTAAAATTTTTTTTAAGATGGTATAGCAGTTTGGGAAAACCTCAACAAGTTTCTTTTCATAAATTAGCCAAAAATTTCACTGCAAGAGTGTAAGACTCTGTCTTAGACTGCAGTAAGGAAGATTTTAACTGAATGCACTCATTCACTAAATGTTCGTCTACGTCATTTGGATAATCTATATAAATAAAATGATAGAGGTCTGCAGTTGAGCGCGCAACACGGAAAAACTACTGGATAGATTTCAATGAAACTTTATAAGTTTTATTTCTTAGACAGTTGGCTCTTATCAAAAAAAAAATGATTGCAATATCTTCATTTAATAAATAGTTATTAAAATTTTCATAATGCCATCATAATTACTTTTTAAAGCTCTGACAGCATCATAGTGACAAGACCATCTGGTCTGGCTTAAACTTTTTACCGTAAATTTTAATTTTGTTTGTAACTACTTCATATTATTTTAACAAATATTATAAAATAATATAATAATTGTAATTATAGTAGCTAAAAATAAGTTAATAATATTGCCATATTTATAATATAATTAAAAATTTTAAATTTTTAAATGTTTAGAATTAAATTGTATAATTTTCTAAGGTACTTTGATGCCATTTTGAATTTTTGTAAATTGTGGGTAGGCACTGTCTGTAACAAGTATTATAACCCGCTGAAACGTCAAAAATTTACGGTAAAATACCTTAGTCTCTCGCGTGACCATGATTGCTGTAAAGGGATCCAAAAATCCAAATAAATCCGCGACAAAATCCGAAAAGATAATTTCATTTATAAAGTCATGTTTTATAATTCTTTTTACTTACCTACTGGCTACTGCCTACTAAAAGCAGGAAATCTACTTATTTTTTTTTTTTTTTTTTTCTCAGCTTTATCTGCGATCAGTCTCTCTTAGACTATAAGCGGATGTGATGAGGGCCTATGTCTTGTTAAAGGTGCTACCCAGCGGTAGCTACCTTTCTTAATGTCTTAGATCTAGCTCCTGGATATCGTATCGCTTTAAGCGTTTATGGTAGCTGATATTCAGCAGCTCAGATGCCAGGTTATTTGGATGGTTTTTTAGGCGCTGTTTGTACTTTTCGGATACAAGTCGTATTTCCTCTTTGATTGTGTTAATCTGCAGTGCCTCGTGTATCTCGGCGTTTGTTATGAACCACGGTGATTTGGCTATATTTCTGAGGATGCCGTTCTGCAGTCTCTGCACAATGGTAATGTTGGAGTTACATGCACTTCCCCATAGTTGAAGTCCATAGGTCCAGATTGGCTTGAGAATTGATTTATAAATGAGAAGTTTGTTATCGGTTGATAAAACTGAGTTACGTGCCATTAACCAGTACATATTTCTATACCTCAGATTGACTTCGTCTCTTTTTGTTTTAATATGCTTTTTCCAAGTTAGTTTGCGATCAAGATGCATACCAAGATATTTGATTGAGTCGCATTGTGGAAGGAAGCTGTTTCCCATCTTTACTGCAGGGCATTCCCCTTTTCTTAGGGTGAAGGTGATGTGTGCTGATTTAGACGTACTCGCCCGTATTCTCCATTTTTGTAGCCATATCTCTATTTTGTCAAGGCTTTTCTGCAGTGTGGCTGATGCTAGTGCAGGGTCTTTATCGCTTGCTAGAAGAGCAGTGTCATCAGCAAAAGTAGCTGTGGTAACGTTAGAGACTTCTGGGAGATCAGAGGTGTATATAGTATATAACACCGGGCCTAAAACAGATCCCTGAGGGACACCTGCTTTTATGTCATGAAATTTTGACAATTCACCATCCTCCCTCACCTGGAATATTCTGTCCGAGAGATATGATTCCATTAGCAGGAAATAGCTATGCGGAAGCGATCCCTTGAGCTTACAGAGTAACCCTTTGTGCCAAACTTTATCGAATGCCTGCTGAATGTCTAGGAAGACTGCTGAGCAATACTCTTTATTCTCAAAAGAGTTTCTTATGACCTCACAGACCCGGTGAACTTGTTCAATGGTGGAGTGATATTGCCTAAAACCAAATTGGTGTGTTGGTATTATTTCGTTTGCGGAAAGAATTGGTATTATCCTAGCAAGGAGAATCTTCTCAAACAACTTAGAGATAGTGGGCAATAAACTGATTGGTCTATACGAGCTTGCTAGATTTGGTGGTTTACCTGCTTTGTGGAATATCATTATCAAGGATACTTTCCATTGTCGGGGAAAGTACTGGACTCTCAGTATTCCGTTAAATAGAGCAGTCAGATAGACAACAGCCTTTTTTGGAAGATTTTCCAAGATCTCCTTGGTAATTAAATCAAACCCAGGAGACTTGTTATTTTTGAGCTCTTTTATGGTATTTCTAGTTTCTCCAACTGTTATGGGTTTAGGTGGTAGGGATAATTGAAAATCCGAATTCAGGACATCATCCACTTCTCTTTCCGATTCTTTACTTATGGAAACTATAGGAAATCTACTTATGCAGAATACTTTCAATTTTAGTAAATTAAAAGAAAGCTCAGGTCCTTATAACTTTTAAGTTATCTATCACTTAGTAAACTAAACACATTTCTAACAATAACAAAGTCAATTCGTTAATATAGTCGACGCATAAGTGCGGAAAAATAACAAAATTGCGTCGGGCGATAAGCGAAGCGAAGTCCCCAGTAATAGACAATACACGGAATACACCGACCGAAAACAAGCGACGGGGAATTCCCCGTTCCGTTATATAGATGTGCACACGGGTTGATTGATCGCAGTGTTGCCAACCTTATGATCGGATTTTTTTAATTCTAGATAATTTTTATTATTGACAATATGGTCTATTGTTTTCAGTTCGGCTGGGGGCCCTCTGTATCCACGGGGCCCTGGGCTGCAGCCCAAACAGCCTTTAAGTAGATCCGCCCCTGTATAGGGGTCAATAATTAGGCCATTGTTAAACCTTGTTTGAAAGATTCCTTGTTAATAATTCAATAATCAATATAAAACAATGTTTTTGAGATGATTTGTAGAATTCGTATTACGAATATAATTTAATTATTTTACTTTATAATTTTATGCAATTGTATATAGTTGAGAACATTACAAATTCTATGCCAAGAAAGTCATGTCATATCATAGTTCATACTTGTGTTCTACCCGCGCGACACGAAACAAGTAGGTAACTACATTCGGCCAAATCCTCAACTTTGATTGTAGAACTTCCTTCCTTGGAATATAAAATGTAATTTTCAGTGCCATTTTTAATAATATCCACGTAAACACCATAACACTTTTACGTTTTTAAGACAAATATATTGACGTATGGGTCCCAAAAATTGGTTAAGGTATATGATAATTACGAGGGGTATTGGATCGGAAATTGTATACCTACTCAAACTTCAGTTCCTTGTTGTTCAGTTCCTTGGGTGAAAAATGAAATAACATACTTGAAAAAATTGACAATACCATATTTGAATCTTAGTCTAACAAACAGCCAAAAGCAATTATTATATACATAGGTACAATTATAGCTAAAGCACAATAAATACTTCGATAATAATATAAGATCAAAAAAAGAACTTACTTGTATAATATCTCATTAAAAACGTGAAAATGTTTTTTGTCATTGAGTTTTTTAATCGTCAGAAATACGTACCTTCTATAATTATATCTTCTCGTTTTGTATGATCATAGTGGTTCATCCGCATTAAAAATATTATGGTAATTGGTAACCCTGTAGAAATATATATAAATATATCTCACACATGTTCAACTTTAAAACTACTTATTACATAAAATATATCAAAAATGCTTGCATAAGTCTCATTAAATTAAGATATAGGAAGCTTTTTCCAAACCTATAATAATAAAAATATATAAAAACAAAAAAAAAAAATATAAAAACAAATATGTTTACGGAGGCCGAATCTATAGTTTTCATTTTGACTGTCTGTAACGACACCATTGGACAGATCTTGATGAAATTTGGTATGATTATCGAAGGAGGTTATCCGAGTCAACAAATAAGATTTGTCCTTCAGGAAAATATCACATTTCTGAGAAATCTATACTAACCGTTAAACCTAGTGTATTAAATGAGATATCATCTAATCTATAATTACCCGAGCAGAGCCAGTTTGAGTCAGTTGTTATACAATCTCTAACAAGAGATATACATATATTCGAGCGAATATTTATTTTTAACTCTTCTCCCTTTTGTATATATTTTGTTCGGTATTGGAAAATTGGGAAGTCACTGAGAGATTCTACGTATCAAATAATCACCTTCTTAACGCGATCATTAGCATTTAATTTCGTGTATCGATTTGAACGTCTTTGACATGAAATTTTTTGTTACGAATTTCGACGTTTCAATGTTCATATTATTTATGTCTTCATCTGCATAATACTAATTTTTTTTTCTTCATTTTTTATTATCTTAATATGGTCAAGATTAAGGCCGCTTATAGTTTTTAAGAGGCCATTACAATAATTTAGGATTTAAATTCTAAGTAAAAAAATGTTTACAAACACGCAACTTTTATAAAATATGTTACAATATCTCATTAAAAGCAATGGAATTACGCATTTTGGTCCAATTAACTGTACTAGTCTGAGTGATTAAACTGGTCCGTATCCATTTATCTATATTCATACTTTACTACGTACGATTATTAAATTAATTATCTATTTAGGGCAATCAACACCTACAGGGCGTATACAATTGAGACGATCAGACCAACGTCCCTTAGCTCGCGCTAGGCGACGCACCCTCAGAATGACAGTCACTATTGTCAGCGTGTTCGCCTTCTGCTGGCTGCCATACGCAACTATGACTTTATGGTAAGTTTTAACAATTAATAACATAAATTAATGAAGTTGTAATCACTTATTATTACTAATATAAATAGCAGCACACATAATAACTATAGGCAGTGATAACGCGCTCGCTTGTTTAACCGAGTGTAGTGAGTTCAAACCTCGTCTAGCACTTTTAATATTTTATGAGGGAATCGTTTTTCAAGATGTTTGTCAATCAATCAGTAAAAAGAACATCGTGAGGCAATCATCATATTTGAGAGAATCTAGCAAGTTTCGAAACACATGTGAAGTCCTCCAACGAGGCGTTAAAAAGGGCTGAATACAATATAAATAAGTATCTTTGCCAAATCAATTCGGTTAGCGATATTGCTAAGGAAAATAAATATCTTCTCAAACAAGATATTTTCAAGGATATTTTATGGTTACCTAAAATATAGCTTCGATACATCACTTTCCTATAGGATTATGGCAATAAATTTGAAGAAAAGTATAATATATTTAACTGGATATATCTGATCAACGTACTCTACTAAAAAGTTTGTAAGACAAATTATGTAGGAAATTTATTATTCAACAAGTTTTTTGTTGAAATTAAAATCATAACTCTCTCTCTCTCTCTCTCTAAATATATGTCGTAAAAATTGGGCTTTCGGTACTGGTACTGAAAAGGTTGAAGTGACAAAAACGTAATAAGCCATTTTAAAGAATACTTAATAGACTACAATTTGCGCCACTACGAGAAAATATTACTTATATTAACGATGTTATGATAAATAAAAAAGAAAATTGTGATTTACATAATATAATTTATATGGAAAATTCAACCATAAAATGCAAGTACTTAAAATTAAAATCTGTCGTTATGATTGTTGTTACGATTTTTGTTTTGATGTTAAAATAACAAAATTTTGTGGCCTCGAAGAAAAAAAAATCGATTCAAATGAAGCACCCTAATATGTAACTAAAAGTATAAAATATAAATATACACGTAAAATTGAAAACGTCTTTCCTTAGATACAAATATCAATTGAAAATGAAGCGTAAAGATGATAAGTATCGATGATAATATCAGACTACAAATCTGTATGTCTCCTGACACAATTACCGAGAAATTTCAGCAATACTTTGTACAAGATATTGATAGATTACAAAACTTAGTAAGATATAAACGTTATAATATAGACACTAGCTATTTAATATAAACAAGTGATAAACAAGATAAATAAGCTCGACATAACAGCACTTTATCCATATAAAAAAAACATAATAATTTATTCTGATTATAATAGTGGAGCGTTCTTTCAGGGCGCCGCCATACTTTTTATAATTAAATCGAGGTAGATCCAGAGATGAGCCCATTAAAAACCCTAAGCTCTCTGATTAGTACAGATAGGCACGTACTATCAAAACAAATTCGTTAAAAATATATTAATTAACACTTTACACCTAAGGGATACCTTATACACCTTTCCGCTCATATTCTCTTATTTTTATAATTTGCAATGAATATACAGATATTTAGACATAAATTGTTTTAATCAATAGTAATGTCAAAACGTAAAAACGTTATTTAGGTATTATTCTATTCCAATTAACAAACTTTACAAAGTCGCAAAAGACTAACAAACTATATTGAATTACTTCACAAATTTATTTTGTCGAACTGATTGTCAGTTCTAGAAAATTACTAAATATTTCATATACTGTACATATGAATAATTCAAAAAGAAATTTTTACTAGCACTATGTCTACATAAATAAAATAATTAGGCCAGTCAAAATAGCATTTACCTCGTACTAAATTTCCGATCCAATTTCACTTTTTTATAAGATTTTGGGTCACTTACTGAGTATAAAATCACAAAATGCTGACAGATTAAGGTGCAGCTTCAGGCGCCATCTTGAAAAAACATTTCTGTCCGATAACTCTGAAAATTGTGAACTTTTTTGTAAAACTTACCGTTTACGACTTATGGTCCATTTAACGGCAAAATTGGATCAGAAATTAAGTGCGAGGATGAGTTAAAAAAATGTCTATTTTTATTGGTCTAAATTGTAAGAATCCAAATCACCCACCGAATATAGTAGTAACGATTGTACGAGGGTGGCGAGTCACTTTATTGAAAAAAAAAATATATAAAATATATCTGGTTTTAATTATGAACAACTTTTATTATTGACGAAAGTAAAAAAAATATTGCGAATTACTTCAAAATAGAATGAGGGATCAAAGTTTACATACCTCTTTGATCCCTCATCCTGTTTTGAGGTCAATTTCAAATATTTGTCGATAGCTAACTTGGGTAACGAGATATTATGTTTTGATTTACTTTGTTAAATGTCATCTCTCGCTGTTGTACTCGGAATCTCCCTCGAGGTATAATTTGAAATTTAGAATAGATAGTCTAGTGTGTGGCTACTGCTGTGAAATTTAGCCTGAAATCTATTCAACGGTTTTCACGTAATCGAGTTAATTGTTTTAGCATTCAAATAAACAATAGGTACTATATAAGATATCTTTATGTTTGATGTTTCTTTTTTATGGTTAGTGACTTACTATTCTATATACTTGATATCCTACGGATACGGATTCTGATTAAAACTTCAAGGGTTTATTTTTTTTAGACACAAACCTATTTCTTTAGTTCTCTTAGTTGGTACCCTTTTTATTTACATACTATTTAAAAAAAACGTTTTAAATGAAACTATCCTTTTGGAGGCTAAGTCTGTTCCACTACCATGATTGCTGTAAAGCATTCGAAAAATAACAAAAATCAAAATAAATCCGTGACATAATCCGAAGAGATAGTTTCATTTATAATGGTGAATATACGCGTAAACCCAAGAAAGTACTATGTAAAAAGCTGTTATTTTAAGGTAAAAAACAGACACTTCAATGTTATTTATTTGAACAGATATTAAAATAACATGGGATAAATATTGTATTACGATTTTTAGCTTCGTACAACAACAAAGCTTTCTCTACGAGACTGACATAAATGGCATTTAAAGCTTATTTTAAACAGTACGTTCAGGCTCTGTGAAAAAATAACATTGACTTTTGTGAAAAAATAACGTTTAAGAAATATTAATATAATATTAAATGATATTATGCGTATAAAGCATACTTAACTACCTCGTAGGTGTAGTGGCTAGCATGTACGGTCCGTATAGTCCGTCCATATACATCGAGAGGTCCTGGGTTCGAGTCCCGGGTCGGGCCAAGTTTAGATATTGAATCTTTCTATTTAGTTATTTAGCCTCAGTAACCGAGTGGAGTTGGGAAGCTAGCGGTGTGTCACCCTGTGCCTCGAAGAGCACGTAAAGCTGTCGGCTCTGCACCTTAACTCTCACTGGTCGTGTCGAGTACTTGTCCCTCCGGTGGGAGGAGTGAGAGTGATAGGAACAGAGAGTGCACTTGCGTCTGCGCGTACACTCGTGCACTATAATATCTCCTGCGTAGTTGGCTAGTCTCAATGAGATTGGCCACCATGGCCCAAGTCGGTCGGAGAACATTATTATTATAAAACATACTTAGGTACAATTTACATGTACATACATATACAAACATACATAGGACAATTTGTCTGTCGTAATCAATCTATGCATATACTTATTCAAAGTTCTTATATCTGTGGTATGTTCGTATACATTTCAATTGAATTAATAAATAAATGCATGAAATAATGATTTATTATTATAGAATATATATTGTCACATGTTTCACGTGGCTGGTTTCGGACATTGTTTTATTCCATTTGGCAAAACTAACTTAATTTTAAATCCAAAAATATATTAATTCATGTATGAGAAGCGATCTATACTTAACAAGCGACTCACCCTCGTTTCGTTCGGGTTAGTCCTTAGATCAGGCGCTTACATATTTATATATATTACATTTTCTTTAATACTTGGTCAGATTCTTGAATTTGGTTCCTTTATATTTTAAAATGTTTTTAGGTGACAAATACTAATTGTTAATGCTATTAAAAATAAATATATTTCTAAACTGACTCAAAAAATATATTATGCTCTATTTATAATTTAATTATATTATAGTAAAAGGATAAAAGAACAATACTAAAAACTGTCACACATAAATCTAACAATTAATAAATAATTCTTAAACTTATATTAGTTTCAGTTAGGTATCAATTAATTCAACGAATCATATATCGCGTTCCCGCCATTACGATAAAAAGTATAGTTGTTGACTGTTGTTGTTGTTTTTAAAATGTATCCCCAATAGGGAAAGGCAAAGGACTATAGTCCATACAGCCTAGTCTAATAAAAAGTATAGTCAACTTGACATCTCGGTCACAGATTATCAAATATAGAAATAATGAGTTTATCCTTATTCGGCCTCTCCTGACATTCTGACGCCCTCGTCAGACAGAACAAGAGCTTTATAGCATTTCAGGCTTTGTGTGCTTATCTGCACACGAAGCTATCTGAACCTGAGAAGTTACAAGCAAAAAGTTAATTACAATGTTCCGTAGAATTGTCTACCAAGTAGCAAACATCGTAAAAAAAGGTTGCACATTCAAAAGGATAGACATTTCATATACAGGGTCTCGTATTAACACAAACTTAGATATAACACATTAAGGTCTAGCATACTTACAAGACTAAGACTAGACATAATATATCAAGGTCTAGTAAATTTACAAGACTAATCATAACACATTAAGGTCTAGTATACTTACAAGACTTCTCATAACACATTAAGTATACTTACAAGACTAGATATAACACTTCAAGGTCTAGTATACACTCATGAGTAGACATAACAAATCAAGGTCTACTATGCACAAGACTAGATATAACTCATTAAGGTCTAGTATAACACACAAGACTAGATATAATAAAACAAGGTCTAGTATTCAAAGATGATGTTTCTTACTTACTAAGAAAGCAGTACATTCATTAGGAGTCCAGTAATCCTTCTAAGGCGCCACAGGTTGTAACTCAGCAACAGCATCAGTCAGCTCTCTATCGACTCTTGCCAAGTCATAAGAGTCACTCATACCAAGATACAATGTTCCTTTGAATTTCTCGTTGTTACTATGTAAGTCATAAAAATCGTTAACATGAAATTCTTTAAATAACGTAAACCACTTACGTCCCTTATTGATTACTCATTCTGCTGCTTTTGACTTTTATAAGACGCTCGGCCGCCCTTTGTCTGGATAACTCCCGCAAGGATTAGCGATTAGTAAGGTATACGGGTTTCATAGCGCATGATGAATAGTTAACAACTGAGGATATTATAAGAGACATAATATCATAGTAGTGCCTAATTCAACATAATTATTGTTATATGATCTATAACTTATCTTTTAACCGAATAACAATAAGTCGTAAAGATTCATGCAATTCCGAATTACGTGATATACTTATCTGTAAATCGCTATTGAGTAAAGCGGCAGTAAGATCTTCGATATCGTTTTGAATAATTGAAAATACTATGTGCACGTTTTCCTTTATCCATTATCACAGTTACATCGCAATATGAACTTATACTTTTTCACAAAAATACGTAACAATAACCAGAAATTATCAAAAGGTGAAGTGGGCAATTCCGCTTCTGATAAAAGGATAAAAGAACAATACTAAAAACTGTCACACATAAATCTAACAATTAATAAATAATTCTTAAACTTATATTAGTTTCAGTTAGGTATCAATTAATTCAACGAATCATATATCGCGTTCCCGCCATTACGATAAAACGTATAGTTGTTATTGTTGTTTTTAAAATGTATCCCCAATAGGGAAAGGCAAAGGACTATAGTCCATACAGCCTAGTCTAATAAAAAGTATAGTCAACTTGACAGCTCGGTCACAGATTATCAAATATAGAAATAATGAGTTTATCCTTATTAGAGTATGTGGGTTTTCTTTGCAAAATATAGTACAAGTGTCAAATATGTTTATGAATTGGTCAGGTGTAACTTTAAAATTTGGAACATTAAACATAATTACAAAACTGTTTTAAAATTTTGTTTCATTTTAAAAAAGAGTAAGCATTTCTTATCCTTATATCATACAATTCGCTAGGTTCTCTAAAGAACCAAATAATTGAGTTTCAGTTTCACATCTAGGTAACAATGAATACCCTTGTTTAACTAAAATTAATATAAAGCAGATAATTTTATCGGTGAATAGAATGAGGTTGGCCAAGTTTAGTTACTGAATTTTTCTGTTTAATTAACTTCAGTCACCTAAAGATCATAATGTAACAAAAATCTGGATAATAATATGTTGAATCTGGGAATATGTTGGATCTATCCTGACCAATATCAACCAAGGTCCTGAAAAGATAAAAATAACAATATTTGCCTCTCCAAAATATAGAAATAATAATTATATAAAATAATTGTTATACATTTTCAGTCAGTCAGTCCATTTCAAAGTTTCAATTTAGACAATAAGTCCCATGGAGCTGAAAATAAATGGCTGAAAATGGCATATAGCGTCAATCTCTCACTTTCCTGTTAATATTAAGTTACTTTTTCATAAGCACAATGATCAATATGGCTGACTGGCTGCGAGTCGCTGGCAATTTCTGAGAGGTCAACAAGGAAGTAAAAAGTCAATTTCAATGTTACGTAGTACTGTCTACCAAGTAGCAAACATCATGAAAAAAAGTTGCACGTTTAAATGACTAGGTATGTCAAACACAGGGTCTAGTATTTACACAAATTATTAGACATAACACATCGAGGTCTAGTATACCTAGATTGTATAGATATTAGCATGATTTCTTTAATAAAAACGTTTGCTTTGTATAAATAGTAAAGTTTTCTTGTAATTTCCTTTATTGTAAATAAAAGTTGAATATTAATAGAAATGTTCAATAAAACATGGTTTGACTATTCAAGTTTTAACTTTTAATTAACAAAGGTTTACTCTTATCAGGTACATGTTGGATCGTCTGTCAGCCATGCATGTGTCTGCTCGGGTTCAGGATATCTTCTTCATTATGGCAGTGTCGAATTCTTGCATGGATCCTCTGGTCTACGGCTCTTACACCTTGGATATGAAGACTATAAAAAATAAACTGAAAAGCATCTTCTGTAGTGGAACCTCCAGCGAAACTAACCGTAATTAATTTACTTTCAAAATTATGTCAATCTATAAGATCTCTTTAGTTACGACTTGTTCTAAATATTACACGGCAAAAATCTTAATAATTTGTGGAAAACCATGAATTTGCATAGCTTTGTTATACTCGCCGAATCTTATTCTCGTCAGTCCTGTAAATCCCCGCTTAAAATTCATTAATTTATTTAAATTGAAAGCTTACTATGCGATTTAACTTAAATATTAAGTTCAACCAATAAATCATCAAAGGACCAATTACCATACCACAAATTTTAATTGCACATAATTGACTTCCGATTTAAAACCCACACGACCCTTTAAATCCACGAACGATTGACACAGTCGCTTTCATGATATTTAAGTTTAATAAACAATATTTAGTCTTAGAGTTTTTAGATTTGCATTTTGCACTACTATTTTTATAAAAACTTTTTAGATTTTTCAGTTTTGATGCTAAGAATGCTTTAGCAATCCTAGCTTCTGAAGAAAATTGTTCAACAAGCTTTAAACCAAATAAATTTTCAATCATATCTGATGTATAAAATTGAAAAGAATTTAATATTGGATAATTTTAAATTTGATGAAATAACGTCGCAATAGTGAATTTTAGTGTCTAAGGTGTATAAAATACAAATAAAGTTTATTTTTTTAACAGGTATACTCGCGAGACCAGATGGCTTTGTCAGAAAAACTACTGCCGTTGAGAAACCTCATCCAATAATTGTAAGTTCCATTAAGTTTAAGAAACAGTAACAAAAAACCAGCTTGGGCATATGGGCAGTGGTAGCCCAGCTGTAAACGCGCTCGCTTGGATAACAAATTTGGGTCTCGCACCACTGAAATTTTCATGTCCGAATCGTTTCTCTCATAATTAGCATTTATCTTATGGTGAAGGAAAACATCATGAAGAAATCTGCATGTCTTTCGAAAAACCTAGCAATTTTTCGAAAGACATGTGAAGTCCGCCAACACGCATTAGGCCAGCGCGGTGGACTATGGTCTAATCCTCCTTCAATTAAGGGAGGCCTGTACCCAGCAGTGGGACGTTAAAAAGGGCTGAAGACAACAAAAAACCATTAGATTCTTTATAAGCTGTCACATTTCCTATGATTTGAATAAACGTATTTTCACGAAATAAGCTTGTACAATTTAGTCATGTCGGTATCGAACTTTTTATTCGAAATAAACATTTTATCACTCAGGCAATGTTTCGCAAGTGAATATTTTATTCAATTACCTTTTCTCAGAATTATTTAATATGTCATGGCATATTCATAATGTAGGCAAATTAAATTTATATAGGTAGTTGGCGCCCAAACCTGATAAAATAACTGCAAATTTCTTAACATATTCGCAATCACAAAATATATGAAATAAGTTTTACGTCATACAATTGTTGAGACTTAATATAAGACAAGAACTGTTAGTTATTTATCTCTTCGTGAAATGCATATTTCTTTGGTTTACACACAGTAGTTTAACTATGTTAATCGATCGAGTGGCAAATAGTTGTTAGCTACAGTGAGCTTTCGCTCTACTATACAAATAAAGCAGCCTCTACAATCCTTGATTGTAATAATACATTGATGATTATTATAGAAAAATATATATAGCTTATAAAAATGTTTTGTGATATAATATGCCATTTGTAGGTACATCGTCGAATAAATATTTTAGTCTTTATTCTTTGTGTAGAATATTGTATAATTATGTAGGAATTCAAGTAGGTGTGCTTCGGCAATGTAAAGACTGTGCATTATTTGAAAGTTTTACTGCTTGCTATCTGCTCGTATTCACTGCATACGTTACGGTTGGCTCCTAGACATTTAAAACGATTACTTTAGGGATCACTTAATATGTTTAGTAACTTTAGTCACAGTTAATTAATATATGATTGTCGATTGATATAAAAATTTAGTTGATTTGACCAATATTTCGAGAACTAACTCTTTGAGACTGTTGTATCACAATGAACCACTTTCTCAGCTTCATAGTCTGTTTTTATTAATGTAGGGTTTGAGTAGTGTTTAATTTAATGGTTACACTCTTTATTATATTCTTTATTGCACAAACAAATAAAAATATTTTTAATTTTTAATTTGTTTAAGCTTCTAATATTTAATACTACTATCGATGCGAATGTTTGTATGTATGTTTATTTGTTTATACACAGTTTTGACGATACATTTTGCTTAGTTTATTATTTATTAGTGTGTGTTAATAGATTTTTAGTGACCCTGCATACTGTACCAGTGCTAGCGGGTTCGAATCTCGCTATGGGCATTCATTTGTGTGATTTATTTTACTTCAATCATAATGCAAGCCTCGTAACTTATCATAGAACTAGATGGTACTGTGTAATTATGGCTCCCACTAATTATTCTCCACTGGATGAAATTATGTACATTTTAAGTCTATGACCTGGAGTACTGTAAGACATCTAGTCGATCAAAGTCGCTAGTTAATTCATATAAATTTTCTCATTTTAATGTGTAATTACAAGTAAATCGAAAATGCAGTGTGTAGAGAGTGATAGTTAAGATGACATAGGGTAATGCCCCGTATATCCCGACATAAGTATATACCCCGTACATTAGATGATTTAGCAGAATCCTAGGGTTAATAACATTATTGGAATACTTAGCAATATTAATATCTTTTCTATTTCGCCTGTTTATATGTTATTTTCTTTCAGAAGTACCCGAAATGTCACCGTCTCTACGCTGTCGGTTTTCAAGAAAGTTCATTGATTCCGAGCGCCAACTCCGATCCGGTACCAAGTTGGAGCGACAATTTAAAATTGCAACCAGACAAAGTTTGTGATGTTTTTACGTTACAGTCTACTAAAGATTTAGCGTCAATCTAAATTTTATTTCTGACTTTACACAATTTTATCGATGTTCAATGGTTGTAAAATTAAATAAGATTAATATTAGGTACCTTTTTAAAATAATTTATTATGTCTAATAAGTGAAAAAGTTTTTTCAAAATTTTGTTTTTTATATTATTCTTCTCATCGTGAATTTATTATGATTATGATTTTTGAAAGATCTATTCTGTAATTGCAGTCTGAAATTACACTAATTTATATTTAAAAATTACAGTAGGTACGTATCTGTAATTGAATTTAAATTATTTTATTGTATACTTCTTTTAAAACTTCGCAATAATAATTTTAACGTTAGTTTCATATTACTTAGCTTATATTTAGTGGTTTCTTCTTTCCACGTTCTAATGTATGAAAATTTTGCCCAAATTGTTAGTTTGTGTCATACAAATATTATATATGTAACATATGTATAAGTAAAATAAAATCTTTTCTATGTGAATTTATTAATATAAATATGATTAGAAGTAATAATAATGATCAATATATATATTATGTAAGTTTACGTATAAAAGTCAAACAAAGCCAGTTTCTTTATGTTAACCTTTATTTCACTGTTATAAATTGACTAAAATGACTTTTCCTGTAATAGATCTAAAAAGTTCATAAATTATCAATAAGATAATAATTATTGAAATGAGATAATAATGAAATTTTATTACTAAGAATAAAGGCATTTTTACACTACACTTAGTTTTATTATCTTTTACTCGTAATTAGAAGTGAGTTATCAGTACTCACTCAGGCTCTGTTCTTTACATAGTCGATTTCAAGATTATAATTATTATATGCCCACTCAGAATTAAAAGAGAGAACATTTAAAAACCATTATAAATGAAACTATCTTTAAGAATTTTGTCGCGGATTTATTTTTTATTTTAGAGATAAGTCTCTCCCGTGACTATGATTCCTGTAAAGCATTCGAAACGTCGGGATTTAAAAATCAAAATAAAATCTGTGACAAAATCCGAAAAGACAGTTTCAATTATGTCCAAAATTTGCGTAAACCTAAAAAAGTATTATCTAAAAACCACTTATGCAAATTAAAATTTCGCAAGTTTGTGTGTCATAACTAGAGGATTCGATCGATTCGATTCGACCGGGATCCCGGGATCCCGGTCATATTTTAGTCCCGAAATTTTCGGGATCAAATTTAATAAATCCCGGGATTTTCGGGATTGATACATTTTTTTAATAGGTCAATAAAGTTGTTAGTTTCATAAATTATTTACAGAAGTGCCTAGTTTTTTTTTATAAGAAGAAAGTATAATTTTGTTTAACCGCCTTTTTGAAGATTTGAAACTTAAATATTCTATGCCCTCACAAAACTTAAAGATGAATAAACAAAAAATGTGTGTGTGTACTTATGTACGCACGTAAGAAGTTATACTTCTTTGGCATAACTAGATAAAACTAGATAAATGAAACTATCTTTTCGGATTTTGTCGCGGATTTATTATGATTTTTGGAACATCGGGAACCAAAAATCATAATAAATCCGCGACAAAATCCGAAAAGATAGTTTCATTTATAATGTCAAATATTCGCGTAAACGTAAGAAAGTATTAACTAACCTCAAATTCTACAAAAGTACTCAAAGTAATATGTAGAAACAATTTTTATCACTTATAAAGTTATAATCACAGTAAATTATCTTTCAATCAATAAATTGTTAATACACGATATATTATTTGAAAAAATATAAATATCCGAATGAAATATATATAAATATACATACATATAGTATAACTTTATATAATATATTTCATTCGGACTAATACAAAACACGTGTTGTAGGTTCAGAAAAACGTGAATAAATATCGTGTACTATATAGTTGCAAGTCCTCTAAACTGTTGACTAGCTAACTTCATACTGTCAGTTTTTCGTGTCGGTGTGCGCGCGCATCATAAAAATTTACTCTCATCATTTTTCCGTAACGCGCCTGAAAAGTATAACTTCAAAAAATGATTTTGATATGTTTTACTGTCTTTTTGGAACGAAGTTCCTTATGGGACGATGCGGAGGGGTACCCGGGAAAAAACGTCCGTAACGAAAGATTTTAATTCATCTAGTATTTTATAAAAATGGATACTTATATAACAGTTTTACTGTTGAGTGTTTCTAGTGATGTAAGATATTTTCTTTCTTTCAATTATATTTATATTATTTAAAAATGGCAATAAATATTAGTATATATCATATTTTTTATGTTCAGATTTTTATTTTTATCGATAAAAAAATATAAAAAATGTATACAGAATAATTATTTTCTTTATACCGCTAATAGAACTTAAAATTAATATTTTTATAATAAGGAACTTCGTTCCTATCCGGTGTCCCACGACACCACACGGTATACTTTTTGTTACCACTTTCCATTAATAATATAATCCCGGGACTATCCCGGGATCCCGAGATTAACTGTAGATAATCCCGAAATCCCGGGATTAGAAATATCGACCGGGATTGAATCCTCTAGTCATAACTCAATTAGATTTTCGTTTAACATTTGTTCTTGGGCGTTTCAATTTAAGTAAAATAGATTAAGCTTCACACTTGATATAATTTTGTGGCATTAACTTTTGTCTCATAAGTGAAGTTCTTATACTTAAAAAGATGGAGGCTTCTAGAGAGATTGAATGACCTGTAATGCCAGACACTCAGCGGGTAGTTAACACCTACGTTCTTTTGTTATGACTGTCTGTTCTGTTTCAATTTTTCTTAGCAATTTTATTATTTATTTTCAAACAAAGATTAAAATATAATTTACTTTCATTCATAGTCTAGAAAGAGAATCTAAGCTCTTGGTGATTGTGGTTTATCTCGATGCGACGACCCATTAGGACGGGGGGGGGGGGGGGGGGGGTATGTGTTGTGGTGTTCGTTTTGGTTTTAGTGAGCACTGGCTGGTAGCCGGCAAGTCCTACGCGGGTGGTAGATGTAAATGCATTCAACATAAAAAAATGTGGTATGCGTTAGTGCATTTCTTAATGTTAATAAATAATTGCCTTCAGCGGAACACGAACCCGCGACCGCTGGCACAACAAGTAAATGAATTCGTTACGCAGTTTTTGTACAAACTCATAATTTTGAACAAACATTATTTCGTAATTTGCAAATCAAAGTAAAGGTTTTCATTAACTTGCACAAGAATAACTTACGTTAAGTTTCTCATTCTTACAATAAAATAAGGAACGGGTGAAATATTTTAATTAAAAGTGCTCGGATAAATTTTATTCATTTATTAATCTTTAAAAATATCTTATTTCAATGTCACAACACCTAAGAGTGTCTTAGGATTGCTTTGTTTGAATTTTTTTATTAAAGCTCACGTTAGATGATTAGTAATAAAGAGTACATTTGCTTCTCGACTACTTTGCAATGCTGTCTGCCAAAAAGCTTTTTATATTAAACATACTTAATAAGTGTCATAAAATGCAAATCGATTGAAGCTAAAATAACAATTTCGTGTAACAAAATAGTCCTAAGACAGTGTTTGATAAGCTTATTGTAAAACTTATAACTATAGTAAAATTATGACTAGAAATCTAAACCTAGAAACCAATTTAATTAGTAGAATTATGCTATTTCGAAATTTTCTCTTTAAAATTGCTTTCAACAGCTGGTATTGTTTTGATTCTTTAAAGTAAACAATTTTCATTTAAATTCCACTTACAAAATAAATAATTACATACATTTCTTGTCTTTAACACGTTCAATTTACATTTTTATTTCAAACCAAATTATGACATAATTTATTTACGCAAAAATACTACAATAGGTCCCTTCTTTACATTATACGACTTCCTACAAACTAAAACCTAGTTAAGTGTTTTCATTATGAAAATAATAAATACTTTCAAAAGCTTTACTCTACTTATTTACATTTTACGTAAACAAAGGTCGCCATCTTTTTTAAAATTTTTAAATGTTTCAATGAACTATTTTTATTGTGACCAAGTCAAGACTTTCGCAAAACAATCATACAAAATTTTTATATTCACGCCACAGATATTTGTTTTTTTCATGGGATCAATTAGAAACCTTTCAATGATTCTATATAATTTACTCGATTATTCTCTTCACACGAATACAGTACAGTAATATAGCCTTGTGGTGTATAACTCGTATTCCAAGATGTTTCTCTACTGGGACTTTATGAAGGTACTGATATTCCTATCAATCGAGTTTCCAAGGTTTATTTCTAATAGACTGTTTAACATACTGACCTTACAATTTGCTAAAGCAATTAAAGCTACAAGTGCACACTAACAAATCAGTTTCACTAACTCATTCATCAAGGCTCACAACTAAAATTGAATGGATTTTGTTCGCTGATTGTTGCTATTGGCTTGCGTAAGTTAATAGATTTATAGTAGTGAAGTATATTTGTACATCTTTTGATGTGATTCATTACTACATTTTTTATACATATGTTGTACTATTCATACGAGGCGTTACAGATTCCATAAAATAGTTCAAATTAAAATAGTTAAGCGATGAGTAATAAACAAAAATACAGTTGAAAACTGAATCTTTAGTAAAACGGCAACGGCAATACTATACTCGTGGACCTTATTAAAAATATAACGATTCTAATTGTCACATAAATTGTCTTAATACGGCAATATATTTTTTAAATACTCCTTAGTAAAGAGACTTCTTATTCATAGAGTAACTTATAGTTTTTACAAAGCAGTTTTCCAATTTTCTGTTGGTTTTAAACTTAATTAGGCATGGGGGAGACTGATCGTCGCGCTTGTAGTGCCTTATTGTTACAGTATTCTCGTATATCGTCAATAGGCTGCATTAAAAATACGGGGACGTCGTCGTCTCTTTTCTGAAAAAGATATATTTATTTTACTAACATTTTATTATATATTTTTTTTACAAACTCATTAGTAAAAGTTTAGTAACTTAAAAATCTGTTGGGAATAAGTGCAGAAAACTGACATAATTCCGAGCAGTATGAAAACATTCGTATCCTTCTTTTTTTTAAAAATTTATAAATTTGTCATTAAACAAGAGAAATGAATTGAATAAAAAATTTTGAAATAATTTTGCAATTAAAATATAATAAATTTATTTAAAAAGATAGTGCTCATGTGACGCTTTATATGCATAATAAAAATCATTTTAACTAGGTACAAAATTAATGAACTTTTGTGTAGGGCTGGGTCTTTGAACTATCTATAGCAAGAAAATTAGACAAAGTCATGTCGAATATTTAATGTGCAAATTTTTTTTAGTAATGGATCTCAAAGAATTTAATTTCTTTCAGATTTACTAAAAAGTACCATATTTAGTTCTGTGTTTCTTTGAAATAAAAATATTTGCAAATAATACATTAAATTTAGGGAATTTTAAAATTTCTAATAACATCTATTTAGATGACATTGCTTAAAATCCTTTTCTCAAAATTTATTCTTTATCTTGCAATGCAAGAAACAAAAATATAAAAAAATCAAATCTATTCATATTTTAAAATTTATTTATTACCTGAAAAAGTACTTCGCCTTCGAAAAAAGTTAATTGATATTTTCTAGTCCGTAGCAAGATGCCGACGAGTTTGTCGGAGATTACTGTGTAGATCTGAAAGAAAGTTTTGCTTGAAGATTAATGTTCACGATGCTCGAGATTTCTGTGATTTTCTTCAAATGTGGGTCACATCAATTATACGTTTCTAAAATAAATAAAACGACGAATCTGTCCACTAAATTCATAACCCCTTTAAATCTGTCGTCACTATTTTCGTAGCTTTAATATATTTACGTCGCAAACTGCCATCAAATATTTCAAAATATCTAAAATTATCATAAAATTTCAATATTTATATCATAATAACGTCAATCGACATTGAACTGGGCGTAAAGTCGTAAACAAATCGGAAACCGCCACTGGATTATTTTCGATCAACCGTCCCGTTTCCATATTCGGTTGCGTCCGTCTGTTTATGTTGCTAATTACGAGCGTCGGTCATTAGTGTATGAATGCCAAATTTAATTCTTGGCCGACACTGACCGACTCGGCCGTGACGGCAAGAATGTCGTGACGTCATAGAGTGTGTACTGTGTAGCATATTATTACATTTACTTGATGTTTCCGTAATTTCATATGCTATGAAACGCTCAAAGCTCGAAAGAAATATATTGTTTATTTTTTGTATAATATTTGCGATGTTATCTTTATTGATATTATAAAATTGAAGAGCTTATTTGTTTCAATGTTATGTCTAAAAGTACTATTAAGATTTGAACAAATGTTTTTGCAATCTGCTCCATGAAACACTTTAGATATTAAAATAATATTTTTTATTAAGGTAAGTATATACTAAAACTATTTTATGTATTGAATATATAAGTTAACTACGTGAGTCAAACTGTTGGAAAAAGCTAGTCTCAGAGTAATTATTATGCATGACAGGCGCCCTTAAAAGCTGTATGTAATGAGCTCGTACAACGTGTAGAATTAATTGGCCCGCATTTGATTGCCGTACGACGCAGTTTTAAATACAGGGCATGTTTATACTCTTAATAACGATGCATATTATTATTCATTTTGTCTCAATATGTTTTTTGTTTTCGTACTTGTTAGTCTATGTTAGGTAGTGGTAGCCCAGTGGTAACGCGCTCGCTTGGATAACCGAGTGATGCGGGTTCAAATGCGGGGTTTTTCATGAGCGAATCATTTCTAACATGATTACCACTTGCCTTGCTGTGAAGAAAGAAAAGAAAAAATCGAGAGGAAACCTAGCAAGTTTTAAAAAGACAGTGAAGTCATGGTCACGTGGTCACGTGCGTGATAAGTGTGGTGGACTACGGTCTGATCCCCTCATACTAAAGGTGCTTGCCTAGCTGTGGGACGTTAAAAAAAGAACTAGGTACATACTTATAAAAAGACTTGTAACTTATAAGTCTTCAATAATTATAATAATATGGACGTAAGTACAATTATTCGGAATAATAAGATTAAATTTAACAAAATTTATGACTTAATAATAATTTGATAAAAGCTTGTAGTTGGAATGAATAGTAAAGGCATTTGTCGGACACTTTTCATGTTCGACTTTAATCTGACCCCTGATAGAGTATGTAAATGGCTGCCTTTTGATTTGAATATTATATAAGACGTATATTTATCATACAAATTGCTGGTCTCGTCGTATTTTGTTAGAATGCTATTGGAAAATAGCCGTAAGATGAATTATAATAATTGTATGTCATGTACTTTTTTGTTTTAACTAGATAATTGAACAAAATCGATCAATCAAAAGATTTTTCTGTGAGCTATTGAAATATTATGTATAAGATTCAATTTCATCTTTTAAATAAAGAGTGAAGCAAATGAAAAAAAATACTATAAATATTATACTTTTATATAAAGGAAACGTTGCTTTATTTAAAAATAATATTAATATAATGAAGTTTTAAGTGTTACCTGAACAGGTAATCAAACCAACAAAAAATCAGTTATTAATATTTTACTAACTTAACCAATAGAGCTTATTAAAGTTTTTATTTTTTTACAATATCTTAAGCAAAAAGATTAGGAAGAAGAAATATTAAAAATAAAATAAATTTCTACTAGGAAATATTGTAACAAGGAATTCTTGTACGAATTGTACGAATTTACTTTCTATTTTTGAAGTATTCGTAGTCCGTCGCGTGCAAACCTTTTAGGCCTCTTTATACATTTTGACACAATTTAGTAGCGCTTCACGCTTTCTATAAATTTACTGTATGTTCGATTGAACAAACTATAGGAAATGTATGAATAATATTGGAAAATATAATAATTGATTGTCTATCTTTCTGTCCATCAATGGATTTTTCCATACATTCATACATGAGCACGTACCAAAAGCAAACCAGTAGATTAAAATAGTTATTAGCAACGAATGTAATGTAACTTGAAATAAAATTAGTTGTGGAACTAAAACTTTCTCCGACGCCTTTAAAAAGTTTCGAACTTATTCGTTCTTAAAGTTGAAAGAGTCTTATTTTTGTAGTTATAACTTATAATTATAATCTAGTTCTAATCTCTTTGTAATCTCTTTTTCCTTTATCTGTTTATTATTTATTTCAGTAGATTGTAGATTCGTGTATTGCAGTAATATAAGGGAAATTTAGGTTTAATAATGAATTGCCAAATAGTCAAATTCGTGTTAAAATTGCATAAGGACTATAGTTTTCAAAGAGTTTTGTACACTTGAAATAATATATAAAAACTAATCGTAGCTCACCCTCGCTACGCTCGCGTTTTTCCCTAGCTACGTTTAAACGGTTAATTTAATTTGCTCAGATATGAGACATTTTACTGCATTAGAAAGTATCCTGTATATTGGCACCGACATCCTCCTATCGATATATGTAATTTCATCAAAATTTGTCAAGTGATTTCGTCTTGATGAGGTCATAGAAAGACACACAATTTTTTTAAAAACATTCGTCCATTGTATCGATAATAATTAATTATTAAATATGTTGGGACATTTATACATAGCACTATCCAGTTCCATTTACCATGGAACTAGATAGTACGAGCCTTGTGTTATAGGTTGTTGATGGTTGATATACTACTCATATATAATAACTTTGAATACATACATATTATAAATATAAACACGCATGACTGGAGTACAAACATTCGTGCTCAACAAATGAATTAACCAATGTCACTACAAACTGCGCCACACGTGTCGTCAATTATCATTTCAATTAGATTTTAAAGAATTTTATTATATCTATAGATTAACTGAAATGTCGTACTAAACTGTCGTATTGAGATCTGATATGGCCTAGACATTGACAGCTTAATGTTATTCTTGGAAAACAATGACTGTTCCGTAGAACCGTCACGAATCACGAATATTTCTCACATGTATCACAGACGCAGTTGCCAAGATAATTATCGTCTCATTTAATACCTATTGTCTATTTTGAATTTCTTTTCAAATTTATTCTACACCATGTTGCGAATTTTATATTTATAAATTAACTAATATACTTTGTGTTAAATACAAGCTAACAAGAATAAAGTTTACTGTGTAGTGGAAATATGCTTTTGGTATTTAAGAAAAGGCGATTTTTTTGTATATATTTATGCAGCCCTTTTTATAGTTTCACAATTGAGACCATACTTACTTCCTTTAAATATGTGGGGGATCAGGCCACGATTATCACCCTGGCTAAGTGGGGGTTGGGCTGTACTTGTCTTTCAAAAACTGGTTAGATTTGCTCCGACATGTAGGTTTCCTCACGATACGTTTTCTTCACCGTAAGACAAGTGTTAGAAATAATACTCAAATGAAAATCAGACCAGGGTTTCGAACTCGCTTCATATTTTGGCTTGTCAGGCGAGCGCGAATATTTTTTTTTTAATAAAAGTAGTCCAATGTGGTAAATGTTATCAACCTGGAGGTATATAAATTTTACCAATTCTGAACAGTTCAAGATATAATTTTTGATAAAAAATATTTACTTTCTGACTCTTTTTGCGGGCTATATTTAACTCTGCTCTACTTTTAGCTTAGGGGTTTAACACTCGAAAAGTATTCCTTACAGGCAACTTTACCTTCAGCTAGGATCGTTACGAATATTTGCATATCCTATATAAATATCTATTACTAACTACTTTTGAAAGATTTACGTACCTATAAATATACCAGATTCTTTAATGTAAAAAAGTATTTTAACCTATTTAAATAAGAAGTGAATAATAAATTAATTGTAAAGAGTAAACTTCAAAATTCAAACGTTTTTTGTTTCTATATGTAAATTACAACAATGAGAGTGTAACGGGTTCGCTTGGATAACCTAGAGATGTGGGTTCAAATCCATCATATTTTCATGTGCGAATCATTTGTCATTTGAAAACATCGTGAGAATCTAGTTAATGTCACTAATCGTGAGTTTTCAATAGACATGCGAAATTTGCCAACTCTTCCTTGGGTAACGTTGTAGATGGCCTAACCCCCCCTCGTATCGAAGTGGCTGTACCTAGCAGTAGGACAGTAAAAAGAGGTGAATACAATCACATTAGAAACAAAGATAAGGAGTTATATTGACAGTGAAATAATGCAGACTGAAATATTGTAAAACGATTTAATGTCTTTCTTTAAAAATCAATTGCTGTTGATTATTCCTCTGAAATTCATAAAGGGCTGGTCTGATTTGGATTAAGAGGAATTTAAGAAACAAAAACTAATTTTGAAGTAGGTATATATAATTTAAATTTATAGTTTCAAAGCTGTTCAAATTTTATTTATAACACGTGGAATGTATTTAGAAGTAAGTTGAAAACCTAACATTTTCCACGTAGATACTAATTATATTTTCGCTAGGTTTTTGAATGTTATTTTTAGGATTACTCGTAATGTATACTTTAAAGTACTTCTATATTTAGAATTCCTTTAATAGAAGCGACTTAGTAAAATATTTTTATCTCAGAATATTAGGAAAAAACGATACACTTCAACTTATTATTTTTATATCTGAATTCTGAATGTATAATGCAACCACGCTCAAAATTAAGTTGTTTTATACATATGTTAGGAATAGCTATCGGCGGAATATTTTTTCTACTATCTTAGCGACGGGCTTTTCTCAAAGAATTTAAAGAGATATTGCCACTTGTTTTTGAAAATATTAATTAGTAGAGGCTGAAAGTTGGAGAAGTCTGAAGAAGAAAATTATTCACACTTACAACTATTCAACTAAATAGCCTCCAAAATTATACAAATATTGCATTTTTCAAATTTATAGCAAATATCTAAATTTACTCTATTCAGCAATAAACTGAAACCTTTTTATGGTACTTGACTTCTTTCCGTATTACCAAAATATATACTTCTATTATTTTCACTTGTTGGTTAAATTAACAACGATTTCAAGATAACTTCAAACTAAAACTTAATTGGCTAAAATTTTATAACTTACTGTGAAAAGTTCACCGAAGGAAATGACTTTTGTGGCGTCCTTTAATTCTGGAGGTAAAAGACTTTTGCAGGGTGATTTCCCGTACTCGTGGATAATCTCGCAAAGCTCTTTCATTTCTGTACATACTCGGGCTTGCGCTTCAGCTCCTCTTATTTCTGTTTTTGAACCAGGGATCGGTCTGAAAATAAAATTATCAATGTATTTTTGACCTTAAAGTCACGTGGTTTGATATAAAACATCCACATTCTTAATATGTAGGTATAATAATATATGTAATTATCTTTTAGTTCATAATAAGTATCAGCCATTAGCACGTTTTATTACAACACTTTATGTTAGCCCAGTTCACACAGCCCGTTCGTTTTCGTGTTGGCGAACTCGCTTGCTTCCGGCAATCCAGCCTGGCGTGCAGCCAAGATGCAATCAATAGGTTGTACCATGAGAGTTGATCGAGTACTTTTCTGACAGCAGAGATAACCAAGGGAGCAACAACTAGAGTGTGTATACCATGCAGCTTTAGCACATCTGCAAGTGCCCACTGTACATAAGTGCGTAAGCGATCCTATGATGATGCCCCAAGAAGACCCCATTAATTATCTACCTACATTACATGTGTAAATGCAATACCCAACTATACTGTGAACTAGCTCCATAGAAGGTACATAGTGATATTATTTATTACTAGATAAGTTCTAACGTTCAGTGGTTTTTTATAAAGATTTTCTCACACAGTAAAAAGTATCTTATATACTGATTCGAATGCGTAGCTATCATTATACTGAATTTAATTAAAATCCTCCCAGTGATGCGGTCACAGCCAAACAGACAAAAAATCTATTAAAAATCCTAGAAACTATATATTTGGCCTCGGTATCGATAATAATGAATAAATTATATTGCAAATTAAAAGATCTAAGCGTACAGACGGCAGGAAGCCTTGAATATAAAGTATATTAAATTTCCGACTGTTTTCTCTTTTCTGCAAATTAATGGACCCTTCTGATCCACAAGAGGGTACTTTATATTTTACGATATTTTTTTATTCCAAATTTTCCTTATTATATTTGTTACTAAGGGTCGTAGTAGCCCAGTGGTAATGCACTCGCTTAGGAAACCTAGTGTTAACGCTTAGGAAATCGGATTCAAATCCGGGTCTAACGTCATTTTTTGGTACGAATTATTTCAAAAATGATTGCAACATAAACACCTGTAACCTACAGGTGGTACGCGTAAATGCATTTTTTTACTTTAAACAAATGGTAATGGAAACATAGTAAAGAAACCTGCATGTCTGAGAGAACCTAACAAGTTTTCGACAGATTTGTGCAGTCCGCTAGATGGCACATGGCAAGTGAGGTGGACTATGGCTTGAAGCTCCGCATTGAATGGGGCCTCGCTCCCACAATAGTGGGACGTTCAAAAGTGCTGAATACATATTTGTAAGAAGAAATATTATTCATTTTCCTCCCATACAATACTAAACTATAATGTGACTGTAAAGGCTGCTTCAAAAACTTTAATATTTCAATTAATGTTTGTTAATAGGAAGATCTTATTTATGGAAGCAGGTGGTTACAGTTACTGCGGAAATGACCAGTACAAAGATGATAAATAGTTTCTTTGATCAAATTAAAATTGTTTTCTCAGGAGAATTCCTTAATATTTGTTTACATTTTAAGTGTTCTAAAAAGATGGAATAGATTTGGCTCTCTCTCCGATGCTTTAATGTGATTTATGACGAAGTGTGACTATATTTAAAGGATAATAGTCTCTGAAATTTACGCTTATATTTTGTTAATGCTATTTATCTTCTATTTTTACACGTATCTATAGTAAATATCTAACTGAGATCAATCAGTTGCGCTACAACCGCTAGTTTTCTCAAATCGTACCGTCTATCATATCATACATTGAATGAATTTTAAAATATCAAAACACTTTACTTTACAAAGCATAAAAACTTTAGTTTTAGGTAAATAAAACAGTAAAATGTTAAAAAAATCGTAAAAACAGGTTCTTTCGAAATATATTTTATGGAGGTCATTTCATATTATTTTAAAAGCCCTATATTGAAACTCGACAGGAAGCTTAACGTTAAATATTTGCCAGCGGCTATTTAGCTGAGTGTGTGTTGCAAAGTGATAAAAGCACTCAGAGTGCATATAACAATTCAACATAACGGATATTTACGCTAACTAGATATAAAAACCCCTTAATAAATGGAATCCAATACGTACGTTTAGGAAAATGGTATGATATTAAACAATATTTATTTGAGTTAAGGTGTTGGTTAAGTTTTTGTGCATAAACAGCTTTATGTTTATAAAAATAATTTTTTTTTGTCCGACTGACAGGAGTGTCTCTCTATTTATTCCATCGCAATCTTCGAAACAGCTGGACTGATTTTGATGGGACTTCCGCTGGTGTAATAAGGAATATTTTATTTAAGAAAAAGATTTAGGATTCCATTAAAAATGAAAGCGTTTTAAGGAAGAACCAGAGCGAAGCCAGGTTGTGTCGAGTCACCACTATAAAAAATAAAGAAATATGTTCGATTTTTGTATGGACATGATTTGTTTTTTCCTAAAAGCATAACTTTATACGTATTAAAAGTGACAAAAATGTAATATCATTTCTAGCATCTTTTTTTTTCACTTATGGTTAAATCGGTACTTAATATTTTCCTATGAAAAAACCTACCGATTTTTCTCAAAATTGAAATCCCTTTGATTTTCGTTTTAGTTGCCTATATATTAAAATCAAAACCATACTTTATTCAAATAAGCTTTTACAAGTTCTTCATTATTCTTTGTTAGAATTGATAAAAAAATACATTTCCACGTGTTTACTTTAATTGTAATGGCAGAAAGCTTTTATAAACTAACTATGAATTAAATGCATGATCCTACTTATAAACACATAATCAGCTTATTTTTGAAATAATTATTGAAATATTTGTTTAAAGTTGTGTAGACTTTATTTCATGTAAATTTTTAAAGGCGAAATGGTTATTTTTTGACATTCTAAATAATGTATCTTTTTAGAAAGTAGGTAATATATTTTTCTAATGTAATGCAAATATAACCATTTAAATTGGACTGACGAAGAGATTGGACAAGTTCCTATGATTAACGCGTATAAAGAAGCAAACTTTGCATCTATAACATTGGTATTATAAAAATTATATTAGTTTTTGATGTAGCTTTATTATAACACTTAATCGTCGCTTGATTTTGAAAAAAAAAAAATATGAGGTAAAATGCAAAAATAGTTCGAACTAAATATACGTATAAATCTCACACAGGCGGATTATAAAAAGAAACAATTTATAAAAGCAGGTACAGAGTTAATCCAATAAAAATATTTAAACTGGCGCTTCTGAATTTATTGATGTTTTATTTAAAAACAAAGTTTCCGTTTGCGTTTATTTCAATATCCATCTATTATACATTTTTACATCAATGATTACTTTATATATTTAATGTTTTGACTGGATTACTTTTGAAATCATTGGATATATACAATACAATTTTTATCTGTCTGTATGATTGTTCTATACTCTAAAATGGCTAAACCGATTTTGACGGAAATTTCACTCGCAGATTAGCCTAAGTTACTCCTTAAAACATAGCCGATGTTTTAAGGAGTAACTTAGGCTAATATAATTTTAGAAATATTATTTATTTTAACTAGCGGAACCCGCGGCTTCGCTAGCGCAAAATCTAGGGAGGAACCCGAGTGAAGCGAGATCGCTAGTATCAAATATATTTTGGTAACATAAATAGCCAATAAAAGAATTGAATTTATTTTAACTAATTTTCAATTCGTTTTACATAAAAAGGAGATGCTATAGTTTATTTCTACGACACGTATTTTCCTTTAAGCAAGTTTACCTGGAATTTAAACTTCGAATACTCGTTGTAAATGTCGCCTACCACGAGATTTACAAAAAATTTCGTCAAAATCTGGTCAAGCCGTTTAAGCGAAGAAGAATGGCGGACACACGGGACCACATTATTTAATTAAAAATGAATGTTCAATAAATGTGTTGGGACACTAGCACAGAGCACCTACTAGTTGCAACGTTAGCTACGAGGATTGTGCTGGATACCAGAAATTCGATACAAACATACAAATACACAACATATATATTTAAAATATACATATTATATTTTTTTATTTTTTTTTATGGTAAAAAGGGGGCAAACGGGCAGGAGGCTCACCTGATGGGAAGTGATCACCTCCGCCCTTGGACATCTGCAAGCCTGGGCTTGCAGATGCGTTGCCGGCCTTTCAGGAAAGGGAGGGATGGAGGAGGGAGGGAAGTGGGAGGGAGGGGGGAACAAATGCGGAGGATGAAGGGAAGAGGGAGGGGGGAAGGAGATGGGGGGGAAGGAGAGTGGGCCTCCCGGACTCTCACTCACCGGTCGAAACGCGACAGCATAGCTGGCACTTCACGCCGGTCTTCTGTGAGAGAGTGGTACTAATGAACTATACGGGGCGTGCCGGCCCATTCGGTTGCTACCCGAAGGTAACAAGCATGGCACTACCACTTAAAAAACGTATAAATATAAAACCCCCATGACTGAAGTACAACATTCCTGCTCATCAAACAAATGAATACGCCCCGTGGGATTCGTACTCGAGTCCGCTGTGTCCCAATAATTGATCTGATTTTGTTAAACTTTGGTGAATTATTCTATGTATGCAAAGGAGATGAAAATGAAATTCTACTTACTTGCCATATTCGTCTTTTGAGAACGTAGGTTTGTGATTTTTGTCAAATTGGCCGCTAAATGCAGTAATTTTCTGTAGTTCAGTGTGCGTTTGTGCCTTGTTGTCGAAAGCTGATATTAAGTCTGTTAACGATGAACTCTGCAAGCAAAGGATTTGTTTTAGTACTCTAATAAAATGTTGATTTTCTCTTTAGGATATTTTATAATATTCGTAGCATCGCTAACGCTTGTCTTGTATGCAAGTTATACTACCAAAAATCTGAGCTTTGTGAGCTCGCGTAGTATTTCTAACGGATAATAATTTTTAAAACAGTTCTTAATGTTCATTTTTTAATGGTTATGAAGTTATATTTTTTGACATATAACATATCTAGATTTGAAGTTAAATTACTATGTTACAGCACATATCTATTGGCGTTATAGTTTTTCAGTAAAGTGCACCACAAAATGCTCAGGTTGTGGGATAGTGTTCGCTTCGCTCGCCCTAATTATTTTGAATGTAATTTTAATTTTAATTTAATGTTTTCTTGAAGTAAGTATTCTTGATTACTACCTACTTTTATACTTAATGTGTAATTTTAAACAAGTCTAAATATTTAAAAAATCTACTGTAGCGTACAATGTAGGTAATATTCCTTTTTTTACTAAACCAGAAAGTATCACTAACGATCGAACTTATTTTCTTTTTGTTTTCAGTGTCACACGGGCTTTCTCGTCATGTCTTTCGAGAACTTACTAGGTTCTTTCAGACGCACAATTAGTTTCCACACGATGTTTTCCTTCACCGTAGGACAAGTGGTAATTATATTAGAAAAGATTCGCATGAAAATGTCAGATGTGTGAGACCTGGAAGGAAGCCCGCATCATTCGGTTATTCAAGCGAGTGCGTTACCATTGGGCTACCACTGTCTATTAGAATAATTTTCTTTTTTAAAATGACCAAATTAGGTACAAAATATCTTTTATCAATTTTCTACTTTAGATTATTTTCTAGCTGATAACATACTAAATAGTAAATACTAAATTATAAATACTATATGGAAAATTACTGAAACTGATGTGTTTTACACAATTGGGTAAGAATAATAAAATTAGTATAACAAAGACGACATCTGAAGACTAATAACAGCTGTTACATGATCTCGATCTTGCGAATTCTTCTATACATTCGTTAATCTTTCAATCTATTTGCGGTAACTCGCAAGGCTTTGAGGTGAAGAATAGACGCACTTTTGTTTACTCAAGTTGAAATTGGATACTAATTATTTATAATTGACGTATTAATAATAAATGTTATTTTAAGCAAAGTGTTAAATACCCTAAAATCTAATAATAATACATCAATATGCTTATATAGAAAATTAAATAGGTACGTAGGTAAATATTACTTTCATCACATTTAAAAAATGTCTAATTGATATGTAAATAGCAAACAATCAAAATAAAAGAAAACCATAGTAAATATGATTTTAATATCACGGTTATGAGTATAGTTTTGAAGAAGCCAAGAACAAGAAATAAATTTGAAGATATTATACGTTCTAATTTCCACAGCGACGACTTTCTAATGTTTAAACGCAAATATTTTTAAAGTAGGTATACAGTAAAATAACATGAAGTATTGAAATGTTATTTATTATCACTAAACAGTTCACATACGTATTTCTACGCAATAAAATGCTTTTGATGAATAATTCAGAAAAGTTATGACGAATATACATAGTTTGCACGTTATAAAATAGGGTAAAATGCGAGGGCACGTTTCAAACAATGTTAAAAGAGATAATGTGGGTATTTCAAAATGATTCGATTTTAATCTAAATTGTAGATTAGATTTTGTGTCACGCAGCAGGCTTTCTATTCAATGATGAATGAAATTACAAATGTCTTTAATCGGTCTTAATTTTTTTTAATACACAATTAATCTTGATCTTTATATGTGCTCATGTTGTAAAGTATTTAGTATTTGTCATTTGTAATTTAACTTAGAAATAAAATAACAAAATAAATAATAGGTAAAAACATAGTTTATAAGGTTTACGCAAATATTTGACAGAATAAGACTATCTTTTTGCGAGTTTATTTTGATTTTTGGTTCCCGAAGTTTCGAATGCTTTACAGTAATCAAGGTCGCGGGAGAGACTGGCTCTCCCGGGACAATGACTATGGGAACAAAAAACATCACCGAAAATCAACATCTGCGACAAAATTCGAAAAGATATTTACTTTGATTTTACTTGACTTTCATTTATAATAGTTAAAATACTTCAATATGCAAACTAGATTTACTTTACACATTACTATACAATTCACTAAATGAACTGCGAGATGGAATAGACTGTTTTGGTGTAAGTATTTTGTGAGTGATAGCGCAGAATGTTCTATTGTCAAACATGCCAATATCACGTTAAAGGAGGATCATATGGAAGATTGATGTGCTCGTATGATAATTTTAACTCATCCTTTAATTTGACATCAAATATTATTGTACAGGTAGCTTTTAATGGGGAAAATCCAAATACTGTTTCGTGATACATTATACATAGTTTACATAAAGATAAACGAAGTGTCTATTCATCCGATAAGCGGACGAATAATTTAAATATTATTCGTCCGACAATTGGTGTTTGATATATCGCGACTGAGAATTTTTTGCTTCTTAAATGGCTCAAAGAGAAATCAATTAGTTTTTTAAGTGTTAAAATACTCGTGAATGCAATTGCGGACGTTTCTGTAGTACTTTTTACAAAATACCATTTCTTGTACATTGTTTTGATGTAGGTACATACTCTCAGGGAGTGTTAGTAACGTAAATTTCATAGGACGACTCTATAGAGCCAGCTCTTTTACATATAAAAATTCTTGGACTTATTAAAAGTGGGTGGGATCTAAATAATAAATTATCAGCTCGGTAGGTTAGGGTTATTTTTTTTTTATTTTTGGCATAGGTTATCCTAGGTTATTATATCCTGCACATAAAAATCGCTTATTTTATATTAGAAATCAAAGAAGTGATAGATATTCGTACAAACCGACAATAGTCGGACGAATAATATATTTTTTATTAATACGATTATCGGATGACTAGCAACAGCCTTTAAAATAATTTAGTCATCCAACAATTGTTGGACGACTAAATTATTTTACTCGTCCAACTAGCAGACGACTAGCATCAGCCAAAGATAAAACATTAGGTATTATATTATGTGCTTATGTTCTACTGCCTTTGGTGGTGTAACTACACCAGCAAGCTAGCAAGTATGGCTGCACAGCCGGATGTCCGGGATTTAAATATTTAAATTGACCCGGATAACAAGCTCATCATAACTTTCATACTTCCCGTAATATTTTCAAGACAGTCTGTCTAATGACTATATTTTCAGTCTATGTATCGACGAATAATGATTATTTAAAACAGATTTTCTACAAAACTTTATATTTTACTTTATACTTTCTCTAATATATAAAATTCTCGTGGCACAGTGTTTGTTATCGAACTTCTCAGAAACGGCTTGACCGATTTTTATGATATTTTTCTGTACAATTGGTAGGTCTGAGAATAGGTCGTAGGCTAGTACTTACTTAATACTTTAGAACCCTTATTATTCATCCTTCTACCATAAATCCCTAATTTTAAAAGTGATTGGAACGCGGGTGGATCCGCGGGAATTGCTAGTAATTTTATAATATTTTTTCAGTTCCTTTCACATTGAAGTCACTGTGCTACCACATTATAAAAGCTTTTTTTAACCAAATAAGTTTTTAAATTTGTTATTAAAAACTGGCACAAATACTGTCAGTCTTGCAAACCTATGAGGTAATAAAAAACAGCTTAAAATTAATAAAGGAAGTACTAATCTAAAATGCTTTATGCTTAATATTTTTATCCAAATATGCAAGAATTATTGCGACGTTAAGTGCGTTCCGTTTGCAAATCCTTATTATAATTAGAAAGATTTATATTCTGCAGATTGCCAACACCTGCCGACGTTTGGACTGAAATACGAATTTAGGAAATGTGAAATGTAAATTCAATATTGATTTTCTATATATTTCAATGCATTTAATGCTATTAAATTTTATTCAATTTCATTTCTCTACGAAATATATATTTTTTGTTATACAAGTACTCAATTGGACTTCAGTCTTCAGGAAGTTTCAGTTTCAACATCAAATTTATTTCAGCCGGACATTATAAAACATTTCATATAATAGCTTTTATTGTATAAACAATATATATTTTACCATATAAACAAAATTGTGTATTTTTCTAACTCTATCCGGTGAATGTTCGTGTAAATATTTTAATTAGAAACTCTTTCTTTAAAAAAATGGATTGTTTACGTATCATTTGCGTTTGTTAAAATATAATATTTTCACGAAGAGTTAGCATGTTAAAATATTACATACTAACTCGCAAATGCAAGTGTTCATTATTTTTTCGGAATGCCATTAAGAAATTCAAGTACAAGTTGAAAGTGAAAAATTTTGGGCTTAAAACTAAAACTTTTTTTGCTGTTCATGATTGTTAATATTAAAATCCATATTATGTACAGTAAATTAAATTAAATAAAAATTGGTCTAGATATATATAATGTCACTATGGAGTATGGCGATTATTTTTCTATACAAGGTACTTTTCTTAAACTCAACCAACTCAAGAAGTAAGATAAAATATTTTAGATCCCATTATATTCATAACGCTTCATTGATTTCGAATCTAAATAGGGTTGATTAAAATAATATCCACAGCTACTTATCTGAATGTCAGATGATTCAGTCCCGACCTTGCTCTTATGAGCGATCGTCCCCGATGACTCAAACTTCCGACATGTGGAGAGGAATGTTTCTGCTACTCGTATTTACAAGTTATAATTAGGCATTCTATATATTTACGTACGCTTTACGTAGCGTGTTACGTAAATCATTTTGTTAAGTGTAGTAGTTAGTAGAAGGAGAGAATCTTAATACTCTGAATCCGATTTTCTATTTCACATTAATCTAGAGATAATGAATTTGTATTTTCATTTTTCTTTTCAATTCACGGAATGCCATACATTAAATAAGACGGGTCTATTTTGAAACTAATAACTAGAACACCAAAAATAAACCGAGATAAAATTCGAAAGACGCAAATTCTTGGACGAATTTCATTGGTTTTTTTCCTAAGAACTGATTAACAAATTATTAATAATTGTATAAATAAGTTATAAGGAATGCATTCAAAATTCGTACATTGATGTAGCAACACGATATTGTGTGGATTTTATTTACATTATAGTATTCGATTTCAATCATTAAATCATTAATCTTTTTATTGAATGAGGCAGTAATAGCCTAGTGGTAACACTCGCTCGCTTGTGTTCAATTCAGATTTGGCACCCTCGAATATTTTCAAGTACAAATCATTTATCATAGGATTTCCACTCGTTTTATAGAAAGTAAAACAACGTGAGGAAATCTGTGCGTCTGAAAGAATCTAGCAAGTTTTCGAAATACATGTGAAGTTCGCCAACCCAGCGTTATGAACTATGGCCTGATCGCTTTCGTATTGAAAGGAGGCCTGCGCCCAGCAGTGAGTAGTGTTGCCCAAAATCGGTCTTGGTCTTGCAGTCTTGGTCTTGGTCTTGCATTTTTGCGAGACCAAGACCAAGAACAAGACCGCCTAATTTCAGCAAGACCAAGACCAAGACTGACCATGCAAGATTTGAGCAAGAACAAGACTAAGTCTGCGAGACTCTTGCGTCTTGCAATTAGGACTGAGTGTCGTTTCAGGAAGCGGACAGGCTTAATTTATAATACAAAAAATTGACACTTAGAAAACAAACGATACAAAACAAAAGAAAGTACCAGTACATAGAATTTTGAAGAAGAAAATAGGAAGACGTAAAGTACAGATATATTTTTATACCTAATTTAGTATAAATCGGTAGGTACAAGTACTTTTTACTCGAAACGTGCACATCGATCCGTTAAGGAGAAAGATATTTGATGTAATAGACTTTTCTGTAATTGGCTTTTTATTACCTATACATTTTCCTACTACATAGTTTTGATATATGATGTATCTCTTAAGATTTAGCCACCGCTAGCTTTCTAAAGACGACTCAATAAAACCTATTTTGTTTTCCTGTGGAAATGAATTATTTTTCTGCAATAAAAAGTATCCTAAGTCACGACCTGAGTTTTGTTTGGCTCAGTTTGTAGTGACCCTACTTTCTGAGCCAGCGGTCGCGGTTCCAAGTCCCGCTGAGGGCATTCATTCGTTGAACACAAATGTTTGTTTTGAACTCCAATCATGGGTGTTTATATTTATAATATGTATGTATTTAAAGTTATAGTACTTGGGCGACCGATTTTTGTAGGTAAAAAATAATAAAAAAATATGGGTGCGTGTACTTTATGTATGCGCGTGAGTAGTTAGACTTCTTTTCTAGTTGTAAATCAATCTCTGCAGTAAGAAAGATGAAGTCGTTCAAACAGATACAGAATATTTAATTCCTAAAAAAATATACTTCGTTTGTAAAATATACTTTTAAAAAAGAATAATATAATAATGTGGTCTTAACTCATAATTCCGTACTTTCACTTATCAAATGACGTATAATTATTTCTCATAGATGGCGTTTTTAATATTTTTATTAGGTATTTAATTTTAGTAAATGTCAATTGTATTTTGCTATCATATTTTTAGATACTATATATAGGATGGTGACGCTTAATCAACATTCCTTTAAACTGCATGTAGGGTGAGATGATATAAGTCGATAAAAATTGACAATTTGAAAAAAATACCTTCAAATAAAAAAGTGAATTTTTCACGCAAAATAAATTATAAATACAATAAATAAACACTACTAGATCAGAGTTTGTTGACCCCAGCTAAAGGCGGCAACATCACACTGTCCCCGAGCAGCCGTAGGTACTACTAGCCCTAGCGACGTTTGCATAGAATAATTAATAAGAATTCGCAGAAGTGGCATAGCATATTATGTCTTAGAATTGAGTAAAATATCTTGTAAAGTAGGTAAATAAAATACATGCAAATAATCACATTATTATGAGCATAATACGGTTCATTGAACACGCATTTTATTGATTAATCACTGTCGGTGAGATTTGTCGACCGAGACAGAAAATCCGGTTCATTAAAAGCCTTAAATCGTAAACGATAAAGTTTACAAGAAATAAAAAATGCGAAATTTTATTCTCTACAATAATGGTTTCAATAACTTTTGCTCTGAAGTGCATAGTTTCTGAGATATCGCCCAAAACTTTTTTTCTTGAAGCTCCACCTAGATTGGTCAGCATTTTGTGTTTTTTATGCCCATCAAGTGACCCTAAATCTTATAAAAAACAAAAATTCGCTTTTATTTTTACTGGCTATTGTGGTAACACTTTTAAGATGGTTATAAAAAATCATTGATGTCAATTTATCACCAGGTATTTAAAAAAATAATCTAATATGTAATAAAAACAGGAAAAGCTTTTACTATTTTCATACTATAAATTATCATTTTGCAATATTATTAAATACTAATTAAAAGTAGGTTTTACCGTGTATTTTTTAGTCTATGACGCAAAAATCCTTGAGAGTCGCGCCATTTTGTCAAATCGGTAAATTTCAAAGAAATTTAAAGACACGTGTAAGCATCGCCGCCCTTTGAATGTGTACCGACAGAATTGTGAGGTGTGGTGAGGTGTCATAGGCGATAGCGGGGATAATAGCGAATTCGGAATAAGTAATTGAATTAATTTATTTTTCTTAAAACATTTCCTATAGGAAAACATTTATAAAATAATTATTTAAATTATTTTTACTAGAATATTTTTTTAATAATAATAATAGGCCTAAAAATACCAATAATAATATTAAATAAAGCAATGAAATTACCGCCTCAACTACGCTTACACTAGCACCCCAATGTCGGCATTTCTTTGACAAGGCGGCTTATGCTTTTAACTACCTATTTAGTATTTTTCTATTTCTTATTCTTTAGTTGACTTTAAAGTGTTGAAGTGGGAGCACGCAGTACGCACATAAGCAAAGGACTGATTTTAATGAATCGATGTACCTAATAGTGAAAGTGTCATACTGAGACGCCAGAGTAGCCGGCGATCGGTCGCTGATCGCCTGGCTGGGCCTCCCTGAATAGAGTCTCACACGGCTGGGCTGATCGCCCGGGCGGCTACCTACTCGATCGAAGCCTCAAGGGTCCCAGATAGTACCCTCCTAGTGACGCGCTCATAGTCGTGGGCGGCGGAAGAAGGAATGTGAGATGACCACAGAGCTCTGCGTACGTACAAGGCGGTATCAACGGCTATCTACCGCTGCGCGTACCTGGTACTTGGTTTTGAGGAACTGTTTGGTTGGTAGAGGAAGGCCAATGCCCAGTCCTTTCGCCTACTCTTACCCCGAGCAAGACTTGCTTCGATTGTTTAGTGTGTGTAGTTATGTGATACAGATAAAATTAATTGAAATCAAGAGTCAAAACTCGAGTGCCAATGTACCTATTTAATTTTTTTCTGTGGACTGTGTCATACCTACAATATTTGAAATATGCTCGTAGGTATCGTAAATGTCCTTGCAATTTTATCAGAATAATAATTTATGTTGTTGAAGTATTAAATGGATCGCCGACATTCGTTTCGAATTAAAAACTTGTGAATACATTCTAGATACATAACAGTTTGAATGTATTTTTTATTATAATTATTATGGTTGATAGGTATATTTTAGCGAGTGCCTTTGCCTAATAATTTTGCAATTATTGTTATTTTTAAGTACACTTAAGAATTTTTACGAAAGTAAATTAAACAGCGTTTTGTTTAAAGTATGTAACGAGATATTGTGATAGATTGTAATTTCTAGTGAACGTTTTTCAATATTGCATTATTCATTATTGCATCTTTCAATTTAACAATTTTATATTATAACTTTGTGTATTATTTTAATCATTATTTGTGTGAATTGATGGAGGTTTAAAATTATTTTAATGCTACACGAATGTCTTATCATTTTTAATAAAGTAGTAACTAATAATATTATTTTGTTTAATTTATCCTGTCGCATAAAGTTACACTAAATAGAAAAGTTAGTACCTACCTACCTACCTATTTTATTAAATAAATTTCATATTATTGCGTCGTGAATTTGCCGCCCTTATAGGCTAATTGACCTCCCAGGGTCACAAGTTCGAATCCCGGTTAGATTACATTTTACTTTTTTAATTTTGCTGTTATTTTATTTAAGTTAATGTTAAGTATTTATACCACTAACAGAACCTTTAACTTCTTTCTTGCACGCGTATTTTCTTGTCTCTCGTAAAATGATAAATCGAATAGATAAATTCATAGGCATTTTGATAAATAAATCGCAGGTTATTGGTACCTAAATAGATTTTTTGAAAATTGAAAGAGTAGCTTGTGTAAAACCGTGTTTGTGAAGCACGACGCAGAAAAAATTGCCGCCCTTGTGGGCTTATTGGCCCACAGATAGAGGTTGTGGGTTCGAATCCCGGTTCGATTACATGTTTCTAATTTATAGTTGCTCATAATTTAGTTAAAAATTGATGTTAAGTATTAACTATAAATAAAAATCGATTTACTAAGAGTTTTATGTTCATCTAATATTTAGGTAGTTTTAATAATAATAAAACGAATTCTTCAATACTTTTTCGAAATCGCTACGGCCGCACTCTAAACGTCGGAATTTGATTGAAAAGGTGGTTTGTGTTTGTATTGCTTTTAAGTTATTTTGATTTTAGTTTAGTCAAGTTTAATGTCGTAATGATAAGTTGCTTTTATTAATGACTAGGACTACCTTAAAGACTTCGTAATAAATTATCTGAAAGAAGTACAAAAGTTAGTGACTACCTACTGACTACATCTGTGCTATGAAAATATTATACCTACTAGGTGCATAATCGCCAAGGTGGATGGAACAAAAAAACATTTAGGGGTTCGGTGTCAACGCTTGTTACGACTTACGAGGCAGTGTTCTAGTACAAGTAGCTCTGCCTCTGCATATCTGGGAGTAGGTATACATCTAGTATCTACGAATTACCTACTTACCTATCGTATGTACCTAATGCTTTGTTTTCAGTTAAGTACTGATTGGTTGTAGAAGACTAGTTCTGCAACTGTTAACAACCCGGACTTGATACAAATTTATTATTTTAGTCTACTTACGTCGCAAAAAACTGGTGTTCTTAAATTAGTAGGTACAGAACTCAAGCGTAGATGTATTTTGAAATTCACATACATGATAATATGCCTTTTCATTTTTAAAAAAAATAATTAAGTAGAGGTAATTAGATAGGTTCAGTACTAATATCATCGTAATCGTAATATCATTGTCGTGGTGCATATTATGGTAGGTACCTATCTGAAGTAAAGACATTTACTAAGTTTTAACGAACTTATGTTGTGTGAATTAATAACATGTAGGTAGGTACCTAATTGGCCTATTGAAAAGTGGTTATGTAGTAGATTTTGAAATTGCTTTATTAAAAATTTAAAAAATACAATAAAGTCATTGATTAGTATCTAGGCATGCAGGTCCTATACATCCATACCTACCTCTTAATGCGTAGCGAGTACTAAGCTTTAATTTTGATATTGATGATGTTATGATAATAATTTATGTACCTACCTACTTCTAGTCCATATTATTGTAATTATGACAGTCAATAATTTTGTGTGCCTATCAATGCGGTTCACTAACCTAAGTTAGTAGGTAATGTCACACAAAAGTTGTTATAAAATGAGGTGGTAGGTAGTTTGAGGTAAAAATGTTATTTAAAAAATTTGTAATTATTCGTATGTCGAAAGTGATGGGGTTTATAAAATAATTTAATGATGTGATGTTTATAATAATTAGTAATAAAGTAGTCGCTAAAAAAATCTTTTTATTTCTCTCTGAAAGACAAATTGAAAATAATTTATTAGTTTTTTTTTGAAAATAAATTACTATACAGATACTTTTTTGATAAACGTAAGCATTTTAACTAACTATAGTAATTGATAATGTTATTACTATGATCAAAATCACATGACTATTGAGTTTCGCGGCGAACTACGCTTGCGCGTTTACGATGATGGTTTTAAATTTTAAAACGAAAAAAAATTCCTGTGGCTTCATTTTTGAATATTTTCAATTAGTTTCTTTTGTATTCAACTCGTAATTTTTTATACTATATGTGGTTTGAAGGAACGTTGATCAAGCGTCACCACCCTGTATAATATTAAAATAATTATAAATAATATGAAAACAGTGATCAGAGGCAACTTCAACTTGCTATGAACGGTTTAGCAGGCAATTTCAACTTGTTACTTTTGTGGTACAGTGATTCTTAAAATTTCACTCTCATCATTTTTTCATAACGCGCCTAAAGAAGTACCTATAAATTCAATTTCAAATTTCGAATTTCTCATTAAATGTTTAGACATTTATTAATTTGCTTGCACTTTACTATGGCTATATTAATTCAATCTCAAAATGTACTTACTCCATTACGTTGTTCTAACTTCTAAGACTTAAAGTAACGTTTAATAAATAGCAATAGGCTAATAGGTAATTGCGAGACTTGCAAGACTCTTGCTGCAAGACCAAGACCAAGACCAAGACTTGGAGTGCAATACCAAGACCAAGACCAAGACCAGATGTGTTGGCGCAAGACCAAGACCAAGACTGGCTAAGTCTCGTCTTGTTCTTGCATTTGGGCAACACTAGCAGTGAGACGTTAAAAAGGGCTAAATATAATATAAATTTACTGAATCAAATTTCTACAAATATAATTAACTATCGGAACTTCCTAAGGCTTGACCTTTGGATACAACATATTATCATATTATTTGTTTTTACGCATTTTATTACTTTTAAGCGAATCCGCGTATTTCGCAGCTGTTGGCGGCGTTCCATACATTGCGACGTCGTAACAAATATTTGTCTAGTTTATAGTGGAATGCTATTGTCTGGAATTCAGTCTTCAATTATTTTGAAGAAACGTTAAGACTTACAACGTAATGAAGTGCTCATTGAATGTAAACTATTTTAATTGAATTTGCTAAGTAATTTTAATATTTTTTGATATGATTTTGTGCAGAGTATGGCAAATATTCAGTTTTAATGTGTTATTTTATAACTTTAAGATATCAGCTAAAATATTGTAAACGATCGATTAATTAAATTCTTACATATATGCTGTTGGTTCATTTAAAAAAAATAACAATATCTTTTCTTTATGTGGGACATGGCGGGACATAGATATACTTATGGGCATAGATTAATTTTAAAATTTTAATCCATTTGTATCAAAAAAAACCTAAATGTATCAGACTTGCTTAAGTTTTAGTAAAACAAATCTATCTTTTCTCGGATATAAGGGTGTTGTATATGATTGGAGATAAGAGTGTATAGGTGTGTACAGTGAATTCCTGATCAATTTCCGTAACGAGGACTGTTTCAATTTAGAGAGATAGTGGTCGTTTGTGTGTTCTCATAAAGCTGATGATTGTTATAGCCGGTTCTCTTTGAGGTGATTCGTGTGATTTGTGGGTGTATTGTAAGATTTATATCCGAGCGTCACCGCTAGTAATATTATACAGTAAATAGCAATTTACTGTGGAATCAAGTTTGGACCGTGTTGCTTTGTTCTGTGGCTAAATCTGTCTATCCATTGGTGAAAAATACCATGAAAATCGATGCAGCAGTTTTTGAGTTTATCCCGAACAGACGGACAGACGCGGCGGAGGACTTTGTTTTAAAATTATAATAATATGTAATAATATGTAGTGGTAACTAAATGTTTTAATGACTGACTGTTTAACTGATTGCCTTAATTACTAACTAACAACATATTAACTCTGGTCATCGATTGCAAGGCACTTCAAACGTTCATAACGCTTTTTAAAAGCACGTTTTTTTCTTTTTATGGTTTACGTAATCCGCTTAAATATAATGAAATATTTTTTTACTCAAATAATTAGGTATATTTATTGAGAGGAGATAAATTATTTTTATATTTTTTGGTATTAGTTGTTTGTTCTCGGTCCTATAAAAATGGGGATCATATTAATTGTATTTGACCAAAAGCGGACTACTTCATAGATATCATATATTAATTATACCTAACACTCTGCTCCAACAAAATATTATGTTAAGTATGAGGGCTTAATCACTGTCTAGTAACATAATATTGTTTATTAAATTATGAAATTGCTCGACCTAATTGAAGCCTAGTGACAATTTTTTAGTTTATTATAAAGTAAAGGAAACCAATGTTAAAAATATTTATTTGAACGTAAAAAGATAAAATAAAATTCGTTTTCATAGTTTGAGGGCAATACATGGCCAAAGTTAAAAACTAACGTCTATAATTATAAACAATTTTTCAGTCACTGGTCTTATTATAAGGGATTCATCGAAACAGAAAGTACCTACCAATCGGATAAACACGAGTTAACTTACCGAGTAATTGGTAATTCTTTTTATGAGAATCATAATATTTTAAAAAGACTTTAACGGAGTTCGTAGAAAAATAATATTATTCATTTGCACTGTCTGCTGAATATCTATATATAATATTGTTTCAATACCATGCACTGTCGTTTGAAATATTCATGATGTTATTCCCTTTATTATGAACGTCTGTGTAGATACACAGTACAGCTTATACACAATGCTATATTAATTGTTATTACAACTCCTGGTCGTTTTTCGTTAGGAAATTTTTGTGCCGCGTGATATAAAATACTCAACGAGAGGATTAGTTCGGTCATTGAATATACATCGTACAAGTTAAGTCTTAAAATGTAGTCAGCAATTCACACAAACGTTTTTATTATTTCTACTTGTATTCCTAAAAATCGCGATAATGTCGTTCAAGATATTGTAATATACAGACGTAAATACAAGTCAAATACAGAAAGAAAAATATTTAGGTTATTTTACTTTCACTGCTTAGGCTTTGAAAATAAAAATCATATAATGGCAATGTAAGAATAATTTATTTAAAAAACATGTACATTTGTTTCTAATAAGTTTATTATTTTAAAAATAGAAAGCTTATTGAAATGGCTTAAGAACCTGAATATGGAAAACCTACGCGTATAAAAATGAAGCATGAAAGGACTTGATTTTTAACCTTTATTATTTGTGTTATATTATTTTTTTCATTGGAAAGGTTTATTTATATATACTTGCGTCTTACACCATATCTATGTATCTAACCCACGAGAACTGTACATATTTTTTGGGATGAAAGATTTCCTAAGGACGTCATTGAGTTAAAAACGTCAACCCATTCAAAGTTTTGAATTATAATACGAAGAGACTGTATTTCGACTAGGGATTGCAATTCGGCGTCATTTTCAATCCGGCCGGATCCGGCTGAATTTTCATCAATCCGGCCGGATCCGGTCGGATCCGGCCGGATTGACCAAATCAATATGATATTCGCTTTTTGGTTCAAAATCAACTGTTAGTAAGTTATTTAAGTATCATTGTACTTAATATAGGTAAGTAGTTTATAAAAAACTAGCGGATACCGCGGCTTCGCTCGCACCAAGAGTACAAAAAACATTTTTAGCTATACGCTTTTACTTATAATGTACCAAAAATTGATTCCCCATTTACGATTTCATCCCTTTTGTTATGGGGACTACTCTATAAAACCAGTTATTCGGTTTTCTTGGCGTACTAGTAGTAGATAGACATATACCTACTATTACAAACTTTTTGTTGACTTTGTTGAGAAAAGTATTGCGTTTTCATACATGTGCCAAAATAAACTGTAATTTAAATCTAAAGCACTTAGGAGTATTGATACCTCCATGCATTAGTACCCCCAAATAACTAATTACCCCTTTTTAACCCCGTAAGGCAATAAAATACGAAACACGTCTTCCATCAATTCTGTTAAAGTATGTTTATGCAAAATTTGAAGTAGATTGGAATCACACCATTACAGACTACAGATACATACAGATTACAGACTTTGCCCCCGTTTTTGACTACGTTAGGCATACAATTTCGGGAAATCATTTCTTATCGGATAACTACGTCATACAAAAGACACACCCTTAAAGTTTCAGGTCTGGAGACAGATTACCGGTTTAGGCTGTGTGTTGATCCATTAGTCATTAAGGACAGACCATTTTGCAACCAAGATTAGGCAACGAACAAACATTTAAAATTTAGTGGTGACTAGTGTAGGTAACTATTAAAATTCTAACTTTGTAACGAGTAGCTCAGTGTGAAATCTAGGAAAGATTTCACTTTCAAGGATAGATCATTATTTTTTTATTTATAAAGTGACTTTATAAAATCTAAACCTTACTTTACTGAGATGAGACCATTATAATTATTAAAGTATTCGAGAATACTAACAAAAAAGTCTTATATTTATGTCAGACACCAACTCGCACGCATGAACACCACGCACTACGCATTTAAAGTACCAACTCATGCAAAAGCTCTATTATTTTACCAAAAATTGCTAACACCGGATCCGGTCGCCGGATCCGGTAATTAATACCGGATCCGGTGACCGTTAAATGATGCCGGATCCGCCGGATTACCGGATCCGGTTTTCCGGATTGCAATCCCTAATTTCGACGACACGTTTAGCGCAGTTTGTAGTGACCCTACCTTCTTCGAGACCCATTGGGGGAATTCATTTGTAAAATTCGGATTATATATTTTGATTTTGATATCCACAGAGGTGATCTAAATAAAGTAACATTATATAATGTTATTGAGTTTGTTAAAAACTAAAATAAAATCTGTGATTACAACTTATATTTCATATTTATAAAATGAAATTAAACGTTTTTTATTAGTTATTTTATTTCCTTTGTTTTTTATAATCCTAGTATATATTTGGTAGTACCTATCTAGATAATATTAGAATAATATAATCGATGCATGTTATTTTATTAAGAGAATGAGGACTAAGTTACGTACGAAGCCAAAACGAATTTCTTTGTTCAGCGACTTGCACGTGTCGTGTAAATATAACTTCATTTATTCAAATCAAATCAAAAATTCAGCATAAAAATTATTACAATTTCTTAGTTAACGTCATGAGTCTACTACCAGTTCGGATAGACTCTGCCCTGAGAAGAACTGGTGAAAGAAACTCAGCGGGACTAATAATATTTTTTTATTTTAATCTCTCTTTCTTTTTTTAAATTAAATTGCAAATTAACAATAACTTTATATGTTGAAATAGCCTGTCGGCAATCACATCATTTCTAAGGCGTAATGTCTTCTAAAAAATCGTTAATCGAAAATAGTGCACAAACGATTTATTATTTAATTATAATAGCATATTTTAAAATCAGTAGGCTGAATAAATCTAGCTACAGTTGGATCTGACGTCCTTTGCTATCGTACAAGCTTAGAGCATGTTTTATTACAAAGCAAATAGTCACAGGTGGTTCTGTCGCTGGTAGAACTAATAGTGATTAATCATACTTTGAATGACTTAGAACTTGAGATTGTATGTCTAATTTTTGCTTTTCATCCACCAAAATTAATAAAGTGGCGTGTATATAACTGTGTGTATATAAATGCCATAATTGTACCTTGTGGTCTATTTACACGACAACGTCAGGTGCGTACGTGCGTCGTCAGCGAGAATACTTTTGTTGTAGGTACATTTGAACGTTAAAAAATTAAAAAAGAAAAAATAATTACTGTTTCATTGACTTACGATCATATGAAAATCTGAAAATTATACAAAATAATATTTACCTACAACGATTAATTAATATACTACATTTCATTTTGCATACACAATTGATATCATTACCCAAAAAGATAGAAAGAAGAAAAAGAAGATATCTTGTTATTTCATAAGTAGCCTTTAGTCTTGATCTAGAATTTGCCCTGAGTGCCGATTGTTAAGGTTAGTTTGAATGCTAAATTCCATTAAAATATGTTCGGCCGTTTTAATGTAAAGAAATTAGTACAAACATACATACAACTAAATATAACCACATATAAACCATATATAAATACCTATAAAATATTAGTTCGATATTTTCGGCTCCTTACGGTATACCCTTAAATGCTAAAGCGTCAATATTTATGTAAGTTTAAAATAAACGTGATTCAATCTCTTTGTTCACTTCTTCATTTACACAAATCGTATATTTGAGGCGGGTGTTGTCAAAGTAAATTTGAAACGTACCTAATTATAGAAGTCAAATGTGTTTGTAATTACGCTTTGATCGTGTATGAATAAATTTTAAATGGTATTTTCTTTTTGTATTGCTTATTTTTAATATTACTAGCCTTTCTTTTTTATATAATACTATTTCGCGCGTATTCTAAAGGCTCGAAACTAAATTCGGGAGGTATTTAGGTAGGTTTTTGCAACATTTATCATTGATGCTCCGCTCCAACACAAAAAGAATTTTACAATTCGGACCGGTCGTTCCTGAGATTAGCGCGTTCAACCAAACAAATAAACAAACAAACGAACTCTTTAGCTTTATAATATTAATATAGATTAGCGACTCACCATCGCTTCGCTCGGGTTTGTATTACAAAAAATGAAGAACTTTCATACAAGCCCTTAGACCTCCTTAAGCTCATAGCGTACGTCTACTAACTATGAACTATCTCCCTAATCCCTGCCAAATTTATTCTTTATATCGTCAAGAGGTTTTCGATATTTCGTGATGAGTGAGTGAGTGAGTTAGTAACCGTTCTTGTTGAGGAGAAAAGTCACTATTTTAAATATTATATATTTAGATAAATAAAAGTTACAATGTTTTCTTAACGTATACACAAACTTTTATCAGAGTCTTAAGCCTCGGCGCTTATATATTTTAATATTAATCTAAGAATTCTCAGAATCGGATCTATTGATCCGAGTTCAGAGATTATCTCCTAACAAACTTTACCTCTTTAGAATATTAGTGTAGATTTTCAATTCTAAATTCTAATCAACATTAACAACTTAATTACTTATCTTTTGCATCCATAAATTGATCGAAGGAGATCTTTTATAAAGATAACCAGTTCATTTACATAGGAATTAACTTTCAATTTTATGCTTACTTAGTCATGTTTGTATTAATGCACACTATCACTAAACAGCTAGGTTTTCTTCGGACATTAACACACAGTACCGTCTAGCTAAGAGGCTACTAATCGCTAACAAAAAGCATAAGCTTTTTGTTAGCGATTAGTACATATGTTTAGTGGTACATATCTTTAGTGGTAGTGCCATGCTTGTTACCTTCGGGTAGCAACCGAATGGGCCGGCACGCCCCTCTTCCCTTCATCCTCCGCCTTCGTTCCCCCTCCCTCCCACTTCCCTCCCTCCTCCATCCCTCCCTTTCCTGAAAGGCCGGCTTGCAGATGTCCATGGGCGGAGGTGATCACTTCCCATCAGGTGAGCCTCCTGCCCGTTTGCCCCCTTTTTTACCATAAAAAAAATACCATAAAAAAAAATATGTACATAAGTACATAGTGGGGGTGGTTTTTAATACCCTAAATTAAGAAAATTATATACTCAGGCTAAGGCTAGTTTATGATAGGTACTGTTTTCGTTCTTTCATTGTGGAGATGGCAAGATACAATAACTCACTGATTATCTCACGCATTCTAATTCGCTACGAGATGCTTTATTATGCTAATGTACATTCCGCAGTAATTAATTCTATTTACAGCTGTTGATACTAATTTTGTTTTGTTGTTTACATGTTACACTTTTACATGTTTTTGTGTAATAGTTATATTTATTACATCATATCACTACATAGTAATACATATAAAACAAAGTCGCTTCCCGAAGTCTGTCTGTCCTTATGTATGCTTAGATCTTTCAAACTACGCAACGGATTTTGATGCGGTTTTTTAATAGATAAAGTGATTCAAGAAGAAGGTTAAAATGTAACTAGCGGAACCTGCGGCTACGCTCGCGCTAAATCAATTGTTTATAAAAACTTATTAATTTTTTTTCGTCTTAAGATATGTTTAATTTGAAATATTATAAAGACTCCCACTCGCTTGGGCTTGGGTGGGAAATAAAACCTCTCTAATAGGAATAATTCAATAATACATTGTTTTCATAATATAAATGCGGCGTTGGATTTTGTTTTATAATAAATAAAAAATAGTGATGATGATGATGGAAGTAATGTTAAAGTTATACATTTAAAATAAATAAGTAAAAACGTGTTTTGTGAGATGATGATTAATAAATTATTCTATTATGATTTCTTCACCATAACATATTACGTATGTGTTTATAGACTATTATATTTCTTTTAGGATTTCGTCCAAAATAAATCGTATGCGCATCAAAATATATGCAAGTATCTAACAAGTACCAATATGTCTGTTATCTATCAAAGGCTAAGTTCATAGAAAGATTTTAATAAAATGATAATCACCTCAAAGCAAATATAAATCATCGATAATGGTAAAAAGGGGAAAAATCTTTTCTTCTGGGCTTTCGTAATATTAGTTTTAAACCATTTCGAAGTGCATTATAGTTATAAATAAATGTTAATGTATAAATTAAATATTATAAATATAAACAATATGACATAAAATCTGTTTTGTAAGCATTGTATTACTAGATATATCAAGAGTACAAGAACACTTTTATGTTATTAACAAGGTTAGTTGTGTAAACAAAATGTAGGTATTACATTGCGAATGTCGTACGCATAATAGTAATAACTGTATATTCTGCACTAATAAAAAAGTAAGATTTAACATAAATTCAATGATTAGTGCTTAAAATTTTGTATTTTATCTCGTTTCCATTGACATACATTATTTTACTAAATATTTTCTAAACAGATATTATGACAGTCACGTTCTTAGTCGATCAGTATTCTATGTAACACTTTGTAAGACAACACATAAACATCCATAAGAATATTTAAATATATATAAAATTAACAATATATTAAATAAAATGTTTAGGGCTTATTATAAGGAAGCCTTACCCGAGATCGTCGTTGTATCGCATCGTCTCCGGGAATAGTAAGGAAGTTGCCGCTCATTTTGCACTCACAAAGTATAATAGCATTAGATAAAAATAACACAAGCGTGTGTATCGCACGATGGTCAGTCTTGCAGTGATGAGTTCGCTTTATGAATGAATGACGTTTTTAAATAGTTGACTTTGCCCCGCTTGCCTGTGACGTCACTGGCCGGACACATAGTGTAGGAGTGTCTACGTTCCATTGAAATACCCAAATAGCACATCAGCTGTGCTTCTTGGGAAATTTTCCTTATGATTTTCGATAAATTAATTAAAGCTATTGTAAAGAAAATTAGAAGAAAACGTGCAGTTATCATGTTTTTAATGCAATAAATTACTGTGGGCGAGGTTGTAAGTCTCGATATTTCAAGAAACTTAGAAAATATTAAACAAGGTACGATTTTTTATTATACTCAAAATCAGCAATGCAATGACTGAAAATATCGGATCAAGTGAAAATGAATAGTCACAAGTTATTTTTATTTTTTAATGTCTGGGAGTCATTCTTTTAAGTTTTTACGTGTCTATTTTTGAAAGTTTTTAATCAAAATATGCATTAAAGTCCAATTCTTTCTAATATAATAAATAAACTTGACAAATTTCAAAGGTCAAACTCACATTACTAGTAGAGTCTGACTATCTTTTATGATTTATATCTACCATATTATCCACCTTTTGGCCTCATCATTAGATCAGCTCAAAGATAACAAATCACTGCATTGACTTCGGAAATACAAATACCTACTCGCAAAGTTTCAACCAATATAAATTGGAAGTTATATTGAATTTTTCTTAGAATTTTTGAACCCTAAGAAATGGAACTTTATCAAACAAAAACAGAACTGAAAACCACCTCCATTTTGAAGTAATTTGAAAAGTCTTTACTCGTTATAGAATTACATATAAATATTTTTAATTTAACTTTTAATTTAATATATTTATTTAAAATAATTTTCTGATAATTAATCTGACACATGACCAGTCATATTATGTACCCTTTTGGCACGGTTGTGATAACTGTAGCTGAACACTAAAAATTCACCAGTAAGTACGTAGAAATGAGAGTAGGTACTCTTCCAAATTGACAGTGCTTCATTGTATGTGTAACAGTCATGAATTCGATATTATGTTACTCAGAACGAAATTCAAATTCCAAAACTAGCCTTTTTTCATAAAGAGTAGCAAATTTTAGCTATTTAAGTTAAATAATTTTAGGGCCAGAACAAGCGCAACTCTTTTGCAAGTGGATTGTTTAAACGATATTTATACATCATGTCGGTGGAGACAATTACTAAAGGCATTATGGAAATTTGCGATTCATACAGACACAGATTGTTTCTTGCTTTGGAATTAAGCCCATTATATGGGTTATAGAAATAACAATTTTTATATTTAGTTCGCAAACCCTTACTATGATCCCCGATTTTTCATAAATTTTCTGATAGTTACAACTATGAACTATGTCCTGTAAAATCACAGAGCTGAAGTATGCTATAGCTACATACGTTTTATGAACTAATTATAATGAAACTTATTAATGTTTTCAAGGCAATATAAATTCTTAAAGTAAAGCAACGAAACCAAACAAAACTGTCGACTATCTTTTGAATGCCTAAATCACTACTCATTCAATTCCATTAATGCCTTAACTTCTGAAAAGAAAAGTATATTACTCTCATCACCACACATATCAATAAAAAATAAAAACACCAAGTTATATTTGAAATACGGATATTTATTTATTTTTTTCATAAAAATTCTAAATTCAATAATGTGTTTAAACATGTAACATTTACATATATGCATTTATACAAAGATATATGCAATGTTAGTGATTTTAATACTAGAATTGGAGCGTAAACGTCTTATATTGATGCTGATGTGATCATCACATTTTACACTTAAAAATTATATTTACCAAGTATTGTCAAATGGTAAAGGTATTGTGTCAATGAAGTTATTGTAATAAAATAGTAATGGAATGAATGCTGTGCGCTTTTCTTTAACACTAGCTTGATCGCAATATCTTCATAAACTGGGGTGTTAAATTAAATGATTAACATATTAAAAAATATACATAAAATATTGAACATTGAAATAATTTGGAAAAGTTTATGCAGATAATCGATCCCACTGCCCGTACAGTCAATGCGATGGACGTAAGAACCTACATTTGTAAATATATACAAAATGATTCAATCGTGATTTTATTATCGTCAATGCAAAACGACTTCAAAAGGAATTCTATTATTTTGTCTCGATATTTAATTAAAGCGATAAGTTTATTGAAATACAAACAACCATAGTTAGTCAATTTATTAAAATTGTCACTCTAAATAAATATCGGCCCATAAGCTGATAGGATAAATATTGAATACATTATTAACCTGACATCAATTCTATCCATCCATTAGGTATATTTCTCTAAAACAATTCTTCTAAACAACTTCTAATAATAAAGCACACGAGAAGATATATCTTTACTGCAGTAAAACGATACTTCATATAGTTATCATAACATTTTTTCCATTTATGTGTGCTCCGATATTATAAAAAATAATTCGACAATGAAACTTTGAACAGATTCAGTCGATTGGAAACCACTAAAATCACCAAGAAATGATATCAAATATTTAATAAGACGAGTAAATATATTTTTAAATATATTATTGAGATTTGGACTAGACAAACCACATTCTATCTACAGATATGTAATCCATGATAATACTAATATATAGAAAAGCTAACTCCCGTGTTTGTTAAGTGATGTGCTTCCTGATTCTATTTTCAATGCCAACTAGCGAATGTAAAGAAATGTGAAATATTTACGGCAAACATTAACAATATGTATCACATATATTGTTTAATTTACGGTTTAAACTAAAGTTTTATTTCTAAATAAGAAATAAAATATAAGAAAAATTGATTTCCAAACAATCAATCGCACAGTGTAGCATTGAAAATACGATCTGTTTAAAAATTCGTGTGATTACCAAACACCGTGTACTTTGCTAACCTCGGCTTTCAGTGGATAACCTTTATAATAATGATTTGCCATCGCAAACGAGTACATTTTAACACGATACCAACGTTTTAACGAAAAATATTTGAGCACTGAATGTCTAACATTAGGTTTAATTATTTAAAGATTTTACGAACAATATATTTTATAATAATGTAGAAAGTGAATAGAACGGATATATGTAGAACAAAAAAGAAGCTTTAACAGTTAACACATATGAACTTTATAAAGCAAGTCCACATAAATATCCACAGTTACAATATATTATTATAACAATATCACAATTTTCAATAATATACAAAAGACAGGAAATAGACAAATTTTTAAACAGGTAAAGCGTAAAAAGTAAGAGCGAAGACGTGATTAACACTTGGTATCTATATACAATACTGGATCACATACATCGCGGATCACTTATAACGGGACATAAAGTTTATATAAAAGATGATGAGACAGTACAATTTATGATAAATCATACTACTTAGATTAATACAATTTTAGAACATTCATCTCCTAAACGTGCATTACTCGAGCACTAACAACGTAAAACAATACTCGCATCGCATTTCAACACTCATATACGTTAATACTTTTACATGTTCCTCGACAGAAGCATATTATGTATACCAACAAACGAGGGAAATAATTTACATAAGGCCATATATTATTTACTGTACACGTATAACGATAAGATGATTAAGTAGATAAATAATGTTGATTTAATATTAGGGGTTAAGGAATAGGTAATGTGTCCGTATTAACGACAGTTTGGTCCATACAAGTAGAATTAATACATAATAAGTGTGATGTCCACACACAACTTTAGGAATCCAGCAAAATTCGAACGACCTCTGTGATACTCTGAGACTGGCAAATGACTTGAAGCGTTGGCGATTGAATTATATACAATCATTGGTATACATATTGGAAGAGACGTACTACATCTGTATTTAGAGATAAAACGTTGTGCTCAAACTGAGTTTCACGGAGGTCATTGAATATAATTTATTGGATTCAACAGCATAATATTTAAATATTTTGCTGGAAGCCTAAACATCGGCGGACGAGCGCCCGGCCGCCTACGGTCAGTCTTTTGGCTAATGATTCGAATTTGTGCAAAATATTCTACTATTCGCGTAACTTAACATCGTAAATTTATTTACAAAACGATCTCTCTCTCGAGAATATAAACGTAAACGAGCACTGACCGGTAACCGCCGGAGCGCAGATTTTTTTGAATCATCTGATGTAAGTAGCATTGAATTTCCGACTTTCGGACAAAATGAACGCTCCGTTAGCACTATGATAATAATCACAACCGGTCTGTTCCAGTCGTAATTCTAGATTTGGAAGATCCATTTGGATTTGGTTTATAACAATTGGTTTTTTATGGTTCTCACGATGGTCCTTGGCTACCAGTGGGTGCTTCGGCTCGCATTTCCGATTTGAGCTTGACGAATTCTCTTGCAACTTCGTCGCTATGTCTCTGTGAGAGGATTCTTAGAATCGTCCATCCCGTTTCATCCATCTTGATGCGAGTTCCAAGAGGAAGCCAGCACGCACACGATCCCTTCAATACAACAAATTTAACTTATTATTGTTATTACGGGTATGTACCAAATTATTTTTACTATTAATCAAATACGGTGAAAAATAATATCAAGAAAAATATTTAATTTGCTGTAGTTTAATTTTTGAAAATAAACATTTGAATTTTAGTCTAGTTCATAGTTTCATTACAATATACACTATACAGGTAATTTTATATGTTAATTTTACCTGTTCAGCAATATCAGCGAGGCGCATGACGGCGACACCCACGAGGCGGTCCTCCCGCGCGAAGCAGTAGTCACGCACGCATACATGCAGTTCGAACAGTTCCAGCTGTTCTGTCGCGCTCACCATACTAGATTGATGTAGAATGTTTTATTTTAATTATATAGTATATACAATATCCATACTCCTTATGTTGTACTCTACTACGGATACTTTTATCAATCCTTTGGGCAAAAAATGAGATTGATTAATTTGCGAAAGGGTAACCTCTTTTGGATATCGAACTCAAAACTATGGAGAATCTCTATTAGATAACCTTTACTGGTCTATAACAATTATGTAAATAAGGTGCGTACTTATCTTTGCAAACTTTAATTGCATTGGATATACTGTATTTAAGTGCATAAATATTAATCTATTGTATTAAATATAAATAATTGTTAAATTGTTAAATAATATACATATTGTAACGATAATTTGTCCGTCAGGGAAAAGTTGGTACTCTAAAAAGAAACTCGTTAACTTACAAATGGAACGTTTCATTGAACTTGGGACTCCAATTGTTGCTCTTAGACTTGGTCGCGAATTTCCTCTTTTTATCAGCGAGATGAGGTCCAATGAGATTTACCTCGATGAAGGGACGGAACATACCGCTGGCGATCACCCACTTCAGGTCGTTTGCGGCTACCACTAAAATAATTAGTTTAAATTGATTAAAAAAAGTAATCATTTTAGGAATAAGAAATTTATAATTATTGAAAAATTCTGCCTAATATTACGAGTAAATGTAACCCTGGTGCTCTAAAATACCCTTGGGAATCCAGCAACTTATGAGTGTAGAAGTCGAATTAAAATATATGGTTTAAACCTATTTGTGAGTATTAAAAATATAGTATTTTTTATTAATTCAAACACACCTTTTACAGTGATCTTATGCTCTCCAGTGCCGGGATGCGTAAACAGGTCTACTTGGAGCGATACTTCACCTACACTGCCTTCTTCTGCAACAGCTGCGTCTAAAATTAATTGTAATTGTTGAAAATATGTTATAAGTATATTGCTTTAAAAACAACGGTGGTTCTTCCCATTTTTTACTATAGTAAGATAATGTAATACAATCTTACTATAATAAAAAAATTGACAAAACAAAACAAGTAAACTGCATTACCTATATGCTGGATTATATCTGATTTGGATAATACATATTCTTCTGTCATGTACCTACATACGAGTACATTATTAGTGATAGCGGCCAGGTATTTGTTTTCCGTACATAGTTCTTGCATTGATAAAACAGTAGAAATATAATATTTAGAGTTAGAGCATAGATATGAAAATCAATTCAGTTAGCATACGTTGAATATAACGCAAAGCCTGTCAAATGCGAGGGTTTTCTGATAATACGATTAAGTGGTAGTGCCATGCTTGTTACCTTCGGGTAGCAGCCGAATGGGCCGGCACGCCTCGTATAGTACCACTCTCTCACAGAAGACTGGCGTGAAGTGGCAGCTATGTTGTCGCGTTTCCGTTGAGTGAGAGTCCGGGAGGCCCACTCTCCTTACCTACCCCCTCCCCCTCCCCTCTCCCTCCCTCCTCCCTCTCTCTTCCCTTCATCCTCCGTCTTCGTTCCCCTTCCCTCCCTCCTCCCTCCCTCCCTCCCTTTCCTGAAAGACCGGCAACGCATCTGCAAGCCATGCTTGCAGATGTCCATGGGCGGAGGTAATCACTTCCCATCAGGTGAGTCTCCTGCCCGTTTGCCCACTTTTTACCATAAAAAAATACCAATTTTTTCATGGTGAGTTTCGAAGTACCACTATTTAAAGCTTTCTAAGATGACACTATGGATTGGGAGTAATTCAAGCGTATTTATATTTTGCCTTTACTTTACGGACTTAAGTAATATGATATAAGCCAATAAATTAAGACTGATGTAATAGTTAAATTATATTATCTACCTTGATTCTGTTGACTGGTAACAAACGTTCTGATCAGCGTATCTGTAGTCTGCGTGTACAAACTTAGAGCGTATCGCAGTGATTGCAGTTCGGGGCTCTTTTCTAGGAACGTTTTCTTTAGGCCGTTTCCACCAGCATGGAAGTAAAGTTTGATGGTATCGAGAGCAGCATCCAGTACTGCGCATTGCTTTGGTGTTAGACTTTTTTCTGCAGATAAGTGCTGAAAATATTTGTTTTGTATAAATATATTAAAATCGTTTGAGTTACAATAACAAAAACCAATTTAAAGTTAAATGGAATAATTGCACTAAATTTTGTATTCATGATTTTGTCTTACACTATTAAATACGAGCTACCAAATAAAATGCGAAGAACGCAATAATGAGCAATATTGTTTTATTTATTTATTTAATGCTCAGACCAAATTGGTCTGAGATTTAATGTATAATTCTTAAGAAATATCTTTACATTAGAATATAAAGACGACTTAAAATATTTCACCGAAACGATTTAAAATATTTCTGCGTTAAATATTCGCATATACTTGTACATTCAAAAACAATTTCTGAAGAATGTTTGTAATCCTTAATTGTTAATGACGTCTTATTCTTGGAATATCTCCAATGAAAGTATTATATGAGAAAGATTTCTGTACAAAGGTAAAAATACTTTCGTTTCCGATTTAAATTTGAGCGGAAATTTCTTAATTATGATTCACCTCCTTCGAAATATCCATAACGCCGGAAAGAGCGTGTTTGACATCCTGTTTGCCGACCGTGCTTTTGAACAGCTGCGTCATGTCTTCGATTTTTGCGTTCGCCGCTAAATTCTTCGCATTGTTCGTCAGATTCTTTAGCATCATCTAAAAATAATAAGAAAATATTAAATTTCATTACTTATAATATTTTATATACGAACATCCATGGGCTTTTAATTTATGTGTTTTATATATAGATTTTAAATTGACTTTACCTGAAAGAAAGTTATATGTAATATAATATTTTACATAAGAAAAAGTAAAATTGGTTAGTTAATTAAATAATTTAAGTACCGTTTTATCAGTCATCGGAGGAAGAACAACAGTCTTTTCAAGGATCTTCATTACAATCTTCCATAGTTCTTTCAAAAGCCTCTTTAGAACTGTCTTCTCACAAGATTCAGCATACATTGTTAAGGAGCCATCCTATGAAAAAAAGATATATAAAAAATTATCATCATCGCATAATATATTTTAGTCGTGTTTTAAGTAATCATCCAAAAACTAACTATTAAAGATTATTGAATATGAAAGTACCCAATATTATAAGTAATACGTCTTAATTATTGTTTTACAAGGATTTTTTAAGGATTTAACAATACATTTCGACACTTTTCCCATGTATAATGTAAGGGCTTTACTTTATAAATAAAACACTACGCTCTCGTTATGTACTGACGAATAATGACAAAATTGATAAAAAATATTAATAGCAAAAAAAAATACCAATATATCCATCAAAGGTCTCAACACTTCGTCAGCCTCTTGGTGTGCGGGTGGCTGCGGCGCGCCCGGCACCGCCGTGCCTCCGCCCACCTTCTGGAGCAACTCCCCTAGCTCCTTCACGCTTGCCGTGATGCGGGTTTCTAGGCTGAGAAAAAAGAATATTATGAATAAATGTACACGAAAAATGAGTTCATAAAAAGATAACAGCAATTGTTAAAATGTACGATTCTTGATGGAATAAAAACTATTAATAATAGAAAAAATCTTGGGTTACACGATTGGATTTAGAAAAATTAAGACATAATAACAAGTTTCGATATTATTTACAAAAAGCATTTATTACGTTTGTAAGAACGATCAGCAATTTCATTTAAGTACAGCAAATTTTACCTGTTAGCGAACATAGAAGCCAGTTGGTCTAAAGTATTGTTGAGGCTCGCCTGCAAATCATTCAAGATATCGGCCGCGTCACGCTCGAGCTTTGTGCCACCCATCGCTTCAAACATCTTCTCTAATTGCACACGCAGTTGCTGTATGTTATTCATTAAGATACATGCCTGCAAGAAAAATGTTGATGATGACAAGACCCCAAGACCAAGAGAAGATCAAGTCTTTAAAACGTTAAGGAATAGAAATAAATTAAATTATTATTAATTAAATTTTAGTGGAATGTAAAAATGTCTTTAAGAAATATTATGTGTAGAAACAAATCCTCAAACTGAACAAAATGAGTTAGGTATTAGGTTACTATAAATAGGTTAATGTTTTCATTTAAGTACTTTAAGCTAATAAGTAAATAATCATACCACTCTCTCTTCCTTCAAATGTTCCGGGAACTCCTTCTTAACGATATCAGCGTATGCTATTAGCACTTTGACGATAGTTTTTGCGAATCGCTTCATATATCGCTTCCATATTTCTGGATCTGGACATTCCAATTTGGACACTACGTCGAAGCACTGCGTGAGCTGAGTGAACACATCTACCACTGAGTTACTGAAGAGAGCGTGTTCACTGGATTTTTGGAACTAGAAAAGAAAGATTCATTATTAATGAAAAAAATAAAACTTTTCATGGTTGAACAAGAGCAAGCCTTGTTATTTCATGTAAATAACTAATCTTTTTTTATTATTTTTGTATCTCAGACACTTAAAAAAATTATAAGATTCTAATATATTGGTAAATGTTTTACTCACTCCATCTTTCTTATCCCTGTTGAATGCTCCATTCAGATATTCTAGAGAAACATCATCGTTTTCATTGAGCCACTGCATCACAAACGGTTCGAACCACGCAGGATATTCCGGTACAGCTCCACAATATGGAGGAACATCCTTAACGTAGTTTGTGTGTAACCATTTAACCTGGTTAGAAAAATAAATAAATGAAAATAAAGTTGTATCTTACTATTTTTGCAATCAATATTTTTAGTGTTTCTACTGTGAATACTATAACTTTATTCATTGATATGGTGATTTTTACCTTAAAGTGTAAATTCATATAAGCGGAAGACTTGCAGAGCCGATGCTGTTCATGTTCCTCTAGAGCATACTTCATGTCTACAGCAAATAGGGACCACATCGTTGCTGCTGATAACTAAACAATAAAAGTGCTAAATTATTTTAATGCCTTTATAATTTTAAATATCTGTATATAAACAGGCAAAGTTTTGTTCTTTCTATTTTTCTATTCTTTTCTATTCTTTTGTTCGTCAAGGTTTTATTTTATTATATTGTGCGGTTAATGTTGAGCTTAATCAATAAGCATTTTTAGAAACAGTTTTTTTACATAGATTATATAAGTTAAATATGTTTTATTCTGAATGTGGTCGAATTCTATGGTCAGGTAAAGAAATCAGAGAGAAAAAATATTTTTCAGGCTAACTGGCCATTCTAAGATTTGATATCAAGCAGTTCACCGCGCTAGTTGCTACACAACTATTCAATTAAAAATAAAATATTAACATTTAACAGAAGCAGACTTCTCAATAAAAGAAAATAAATAAATATACCTGTCCAATATTCAATTCTTGCGGAAACTGATTTAAAACTGGCGCGTAACTATTTCTATCTTCTTCTATAACAGATACGATGAGTGCAATTAGTTTGTGCCAGAAATCTAATGAATCTAACTGCGGCCCGTGATCAGCTGGGTCGCGTTTGGCTTCATTTGGATCCACCTGGAAAATATTAAGATTATTAAAATATTATAAACATTGTTACTTATAAGGCCACTATACGGCATTTATAACTCATTTCGTGCTTGGATCAATTTAAATAAGATATTTTCATTCGTACTGTTATTTTGTGAGGTACTCAATAGTAATATATAAGGTATTTTTTGGATATTTGGACCTATTTGATGTATTCATGCAGGATAATTTATAATATTTTGACAATAATTACCTGGAACTCCCGATTATAGAGTTCGTAACAATTTTCGAATAGGAATTGATATGTTGATCTAAGGCACGCCTTCACGCAGTCTTTGACGACAGTGCTGGCACGTGGTGGACTACTAAGCTCTTGGACCTACGGAATGAACCGAAATAAAAATAAAAACAAGGAATCCTTAGATGGAGAAAGATTATATATCAAAGTTTCATATTATATAAGAAAGTTTTTTTTGCAAGAACATTTTTACCTTCATCCTGAAGAAAGTGATGCTAGTAAGAAGGTCTACAGTTGATTTAAGATCCATTAGTTTTTCAGCGCTGGAGGCAGGGAAGTTATTTCTATACATCGATAAATCGATTCGAAGAGAGTTATGCAGTTGATCGAGAAGTTTGACAAATTTTTCTTTCTGAAAATAAATAAAAATTAAGCCATTTTTCATGAACAAAAAAAATATTGTACAATTAACAGCTATATTGTAACATAATTTAATTACAAAGTAATTAAGAAAGCCATTATCTGGATAATTGCCGCTTCTAATACGATACTCAATCTTATAAGGCCATAGCCTGGGCATATTTAGGGCACTCGGCTATTATAAAATCTAAATCTTACAATTTTTAGGTAAAGATAAAATTATTATTAAATATTAAGCATATTATTCTTTATAAGCAGTATTATTATAGCATTTAACTTGCACAGAACCAGCATGGTCAAACATAGTTTGACGTCTCTAAGCCCACATTCTCGCATCGAGGCTAACGTTTAGAATGGAATATTATTGTGGAGAATATGAACCCAAATTCTATGCCCCAGGCTCGTTAATATTCAACAAACATGAAACTCACGAAGTCACAACACAGTGTAGAGTCAGGAAACGTATAAAAGATTCTTATTGCTTAACTTAAAATCCGAATTTCCATGGTTATACAATTTTCATCTATTGAAATTTATATTTTATTGAATTATTCAGTGAAAAATTACTTAACAGTTAATTTTATTTATTAATAATAGTTAATTTTAATACCTACTTTTTTACTTTATTATGTATTATGAAAGCGATATATCACTCTGATCACGAAATATCACAGAGTACCAACATTATATAAATCAAGAAAAAGAAGGATTCTTGAAAATTTCATTTCTAAAGGGGTGAAAATGTGAACATTAAGGAATTTATTTCAATTTATAGTAACCTGAAAATTAGAAGTTATCTTTCGGATTAAAAATGAGGGTATAACATATGGGATATGAAGTAGGGTGTAATGTGACGTTGGCGATATCGTCGGGTTAATAATATAAATCATGGAATTTAACATTAGGACAATAGGGTAGACAGTAGACACCCTTTAGGATGTAAGCATCAGCTTAGAAAGGTTTTTGAGAAATTTGAATAGATTAACAATTCGGTTCGCAGCCGAAGTCGCGTGTAAAAGTAAATATAACACACGCGATAAAGCGCAACCAAGCGAAGCATTAATTCAATAGTTACACATAATAATTTTATTTTATAACCTAAAAGATAGGGATTACGAGTATAATTATCTAATAATTTGGAGTTTTACATTTTATTGAAACATTAACTGAGGCGGTAGGAAGTTAGACACCTCATCTACTTGGAATTATGATTACATTCAAAGGGTTAGAATAAAGATTCATCCCCGTAATAAAACTTAACCTCAGCGTGACGTTACGTAATGAATAATTAAATTTATAGGCGGACTTGGGAAATGGAATTGGTAATTGTCTTATTTAATGTACATAATATATTAAATTATATAATTTAGTTTATCATTTTGTTAAATAAAATTTTGGTTAAATCTTTGGTTAAACGAATTTTACTATAGAAATTATTATCTTTTTAGAAAGATAACTCTTTTCAATGATTATCGAAGAAATATCGTTATTCTGAAGAATCGTAACATTTTAACTATCAAGAAAGTTGTGCTTTTATCAAGTAAAAACATTACACTAACAATTGGTATAAAGATACCGTTTATTTACTACCGCTGCCCAGTATCAGAGTTCAATAAAATTCCGCAGCTATAAAGTTAAGAAGAAAATTTATAGATCCGTATTTTTATAGCGCATTCCTGTACTCTTTAACTTATTGGGTTTTTCATTTTCATTTGATTATTTTGTAAATGTAACAAGATTTCATTGTCAAATGTGAAAATGATGATACTATCGTACGTGTTTGGCTTATTTTGTAGTGTGCTACCCTACTTTCTGTGCCAGCAGTCGCAGGTTCGAGTTCCGCTGGGGGCGTTTGTTAAGCACGAATTTTCGTTTTTTCGTTCGTTTATTTGAATGTACCTACTCCAGTTATGGGTGTTTAAATTTATAATATGTATGCAGTTAAAGTTATATATAATATCAAATATCTATTATTTTTATTTCGTCGACGTTAAGATTTTGTAACTTTACCTTTTATTTTCTTTAATATCGTATAAGAACATTTTTTATAACAAATTATTAGAGTTTTTTTTCTATTTGCTCTCATGCTAACAATGTCCTTGTAAATATACTCACTCCAAAGTTCGATGCGGCGAATCTGTCAGATGCGGATACAGCAGATGAAGCAGTCGTGTGGGCGTAGTAAGCGTTGATGTTAGCTAACAGAGTAGACATGACGGCCGGCACCCCCGCGCAAAGGTACTTTGTTGAGAGGCAATGGAAATGTCTGGAAAGTACATATTGATTAAAATTTTATGAAAATTTAATAATAGATTGTATTTTGGAACATCTTATTAGATATTGAAATATTAATAAAAAACTAATTTTACGTTTATTAATATTGTTAAGCTTACATAAATTAGAATGAATTTGATGTGTAATGCATATTATTTCGATATTTATAATAAATGATCTCTAATTATATTTCAAAATATGACTATTGGTATTTTAATTAAATTCTAGAGTTTAGGCATCAATATAAATAAATTACAAAATAAACAAAGGCCTTATATAATTCAACGGTGTTATTACCTCGAAATTGTATGTAAATTACAACACAAGCTGTATAACATGACGTCGAAAATTAATCAATCTGTTCGACAAATTTAAGTGGAATGCACTCACGTCATAGCTTGATAAATAGCTTCAATCCCGTATCGCATAGCGAACTCGTCAACTATCTCTTCGGGATTTTCATTGAAGTATATCTTCCATGCATCGTCTCCCCTCGCAGCGGGCAGTGTTACGGCGCCACCGTTTTCTTCACAAAGGTAGTGGAACAGATTCTCATGAAGGCACGTATACTGTTAAATAAATATATAACTATAAAATTAGCGTCCTTTGGTAACTTCTTACCAACAGTATAACATAGTAATATTTTTTATGCTGTGATTTGTACAGTGTAGTTTATGTATGTATTCACCACCTCATAGATGTAAAGTTAGCAGTATAATTGAAACAAAAGGCAAAAGTCACATCACTGTGTGTTTGTGTTGACGAAGGAAAAACAAAATGCTAACATTAAACTTATTAATTTATAACAGTAATTGTTAGTGTCACTTAAAATAAAATGACTATCACCAAGATACATAATATTATGTAGTAATTGTTTATCATAGATCTAAAAACACTATTCCAACTTAGAGGTCATTTAGGGGTGAGAATGTTGTATCTCGCATGAGCAAAATGTGATTTATACATTACGTATAATCCATCTGAATAACAACGTGGTATATGAAAGTTTTATGCATAGATTTAAAGTTTGCTAAAAACCTTGATTTTATATTCAATTCGTGAAAATACGCTCAAATGTTCAAAATATATTCTATACACTAGCGATTCGCCCTCGCTCCGCTCGCTTTTTGAGGGTTAGTATAGATATCTCAAAAATGAGATATTTTCCTGCAGTAAGAAGTATCCTATATAATGACCCGGAGAACCAGCTATCATGACACCAAATTTCATCAAAATTCGTCCAGTGGTTTTCTCGTGATGCGGTCACAGACAAACAGTCAGACAAAAATTCTAAAAACAATATTCGGACTCTGTATCGTTAATAATAACTATTTCAATTGGAATTTCCAAAAATTATTCAATGTACAGATTTAACTATGCTTGAATTTTATTATATGTATTTTGTATAGATTTGGGGTAAGCAAATGAATGTTGTAGTGTTAGATGGAGTAATGTTTGTTTTGGTCGGACAGAGATATATTATGATGTTTTTGCACTCAACCGTATACATTTATCATAAACATTTCATTTTTCATGATACTATTTATCGGATTCAGTTCATTCTATAATTTATTTGTAGTAACTTTTTCGTATATTTTCAATATATCGACACACATCCAATACATGAGGGAAATCTCATCGTAGCGCCAAAAATAAATTGAATTTACTTGCGTTGGACCCAAATATTTGATATAGGATGTTACTCGGTTTTATAACTGTATGAAAAAGTAATTAGCTACAAACGTTATATACAAATGAAATGATTTATGGTGAATGTAGTATACGTTGTATAATCACGATTTGAAGGAGCACTGTTTCTCTTCCCTTAGAACCTACGAACTATTGTTTCTGTAAGATAACAGGGTCACAATAGAAAACAGTACTCGCCTTGTCATATTATACAAGTATAAGTATCTAGCGATTTACCTTGCTTAGCTCGGGTGCGTCCCTATTTATGGGTAATTTTGTAATAAATTGCTCTTATATTACAACTCTTAGCGCGATTTTTCAGACGACAATCATAGTTTTTCATCATTTTACACAAAACTTTAATGATTATAATCTATCAAATCAAATCAAATCAAAATATTCTTTATTCAAATAGACTTTTACAAGCTCTTTTGAATCGTCATTTTTACATTATCAAAATTAAAAGTCAGTCTGTAAGTTTGTGAGTAAACTACCACTATAATATATAAGATAATCTTATCGTATTAAAATTCATTTTTATAGTATTACATTTATCGCGTTCAGTCAGACAGACGCGGCGGGACTTGTTATAAAGTATGTAGTAATATTTGCACATACAAAGCCCTTTCAATTAAAGTAGCTTTACAAAATCTAAATTAGATTTACCCATGCTGTTATTGGTAGTTTCTGGTTAATGCGCGCAGCGAACCGTAAAGTTTATTATAGAACATTTCAAGTTAATAGCAAATATTATTTGTTAAAAGCCCTCCAACACCCGCATCTGTTGATTACAAAATCAAATAAGTCGCCAAGCGAAATTTAACGACAGATAGAGACTCTTCAGAGTCGTATTGACTGACTCAGATAGTATTAGGTTTATATTGTCTACTCAACAAATATCAGTTGTACCATAAGAACAGTACCACACTGTGCCAGTCGAAGAGGTACTTTTTCGACCAAAACACACTTTAGTGTATTATGACACTGTAAATCTATATAATAAAGTTGAATCTATACATTACTTTTTGTTTTGGAATATCTTATTGAAGTCATTATTATCGATATAGGAACAAATCTTTAGTTTATTCAATTTTTCTCGGTCTATCGGTGACTTCATGACAAGAAAACTACCCGACAGTTTTTGATAAAATTAGGTATGACGACAGCTACATAATAGGACACTTTTTGGAAAATATCTAATTTCCGAGAAATATATGCTACCTACCATAATGCATCTAGGGACGAACTCGAGTGCAGGAGCACTATAATTATTATGTAATACAGGAAAACACCCCTTTTGAATGTTTCATAAGTCGTTATTTGAGATAGTATAGATATCTGTTTATATCCGTCACATCGCAGCGAGGGAAAACATTTACGTTATTCATAATGCGTAAAAACACATCCAACCGCGCAGTGTATTGTGATAGGATATAGATCAACAGAAACAATCAGATTGGGGTCACGACTACAAAGGATGAAAGAAGAGAAATGCCACCATGCCACTCCATAATAACAAAAAATTTCAATAAATGAAAAAATATTCTTAATAAGGACAAAATTAAAAATAAGTAAGAGCGGTATTTCCCAAATTGTCTTAGAACATGTTAAAACGTAAAGAATGAACAAAATGTTTTATAAAAGTTGAGTTCAGAAAGCCATATACGACTTGCTCATACCGAACACATCATTCAGAAAAAATTCCAACATATTATAAAATTAATGAAATTCTGGTCTTAATTAAATGTCACATTTAGTAAAGACGCTCGCATATGATATAATATTTTTAATAGACGTTAATCTAGTCATAGAAGTAGCGCAGTTTTATTTAGAAACCGTTCAGTAGCTTTTGCATAAAGAGAAAACTAAAGGTTAACCATGTAGGTCAAGTTGTCATACATCTATAACTTGAGTAGATTTAACGTTTATATTCATCTTCAATAGCATTAAAAATGTCATGATGGAATTTAGTTTAACCAAAATAAATAAAAAAGGGCACGCAGCATCCCGTAATATTAAATTAGAAATTCTCGTATAAAAGTATACAGGTAATAATGAGATTACTTACTAGATAATCATTTTTGACTTAAGAATAAACCATGCAATTACGTAAATATTTAGGATGAAAAAAAATATCACCATAACACTCACTTCGTTTAAGTTTAAATGTAAAATATTTTGTAATCATCCGAAAACTCTACGTTAAACCTTTTTACACATGCCCAATTAGGGAAAGACGAAGTACGCATCAGATAAACTGGATTATATCGTGGTCACATTCACCAATTCATAACTCATATACGCAGAGAACTTGCTTAATCTTTAATTTAAATATTTTTAAGCTTAAAAAGTGCTTTTTATAAGCAGATAACTTGCTTAATCTTTGATTTAAATATTTTTAAACTTAAAAAGTGCTTTTTCAGTAATCAGGGAGGTTTTCTCGTAAAAGCAAGCGAGATCGAAAATTGATTAAAAAAAACATTCAAACTAATATAACAAAGTTTATGTTTTTTCACTTTTTATTTTTATAAATGAAACTATCTTTTCTTCATACTTATTACAGTTAGTGCCTACCCATAATTTACAACACTGGCACTGGCGCTGTGTAACAAGTATATAAACCTCTGAGACGTCAAATACCTTAGCCTCTCCCGAGACCATGATTGCTGTAAAGCATTTGAAACGTCGGAAACCAAAAATCAAAATAAATCCGCGACAAAATCCGAAAAGATAGTTTCATTAATAATGTCAAATATTCGCGTAAACTTATATACTTAGAAAATATTAGTTTTTATTTCAGAACGCTATTTCAAATTTTTATAATAATCAATTGGATTCGAAAAATCTTTTGACTTCAAAGCCCAACTTTTGATGAATGTTATCTAACATCACGATTACGACTTTCATTATCGAAAAAGCTACGGGAAGAACTTTTAATATTATAAAATTTTATTCTTAAAGTACTGTGATTCAATAGTTATCGAATTGTATATATGTATGTACAAAAGCAGTTCGAACGTTAATAATTAAACGTGCCAGTTCACGTGTTTATGATTAGATTAACAACGATGCGGCAAACTGATGATAGGGCAAGAATTCCGCTATTTTATTTTGCTGACTGGCGTTTTATTGAATACGAAAATATTGCCATTTTATAAATGGGTCACATTTATACCTAAAATGTATACATTTTCATTTTCATGTACATGTACATATTAGGAAATTAAAACTACTTTCATGGCAATAATTTCGTAAGCTCATGCAAATCTCTAATGTACGATGTCAGAGGTCCGAGACCCGGATTTTAACCCGCATCATTCGGTTATCCAAGCCAGTGCGTAACCACTGGACTAATATTAATATTTTTTATATATTATTTTTTAAAATATAATATAAAGTCACTTTAATAAATCAAAGAATGTTCAAATAAAATGGTAAGTAAAATCGGGATTGAGCAATGAATTTTTAAATTCATCCATATTTCAGCATACATACACAGACTCCTATGAATTATTATTTAAAAAGTGTAGAGCTTTTTCTACCCAAACAGTTCAGTATGATTCGGTCCAATGATTGTTTCCTTTGAAGTTCCAATATCAATGCGGAAATCGAGCAAGCAAAGAAAGATTGTCATACCCAAATCTCTCGGCATAATCAAATGTCAAAAACTGAAATTGTTTTAAATATATTATAAAATTATTTTTTCGTGTTTCATTTGCCTCAAAAACTATTTCCTGTCATGTTTATATACAAAACATAGCAAACTATCAACATTTTAAAATATATTTTAAGTTTTATAATGATTTTGATTATAACAAAATGTGTGTGCCATAATGATTTTCCTAGGACAATTTGCCTAGCGCAGTTAAGTTGAGTTTATATGATTACCCAAGACAAGGAGTCTTGGGTAATATAGGGTCGATTTCCATACAAACTGATGTGTTTGTTAGTGGCAATTAATTGTTAATGAAGGATAAGGAATGATGGTAACTTAGCTAAGTTAATATTACTTAGAAGAATTTAGTGGAACAAATTGATAGATATAATTTAGTTAGATGTAAATAATCGTATTATACATAGTTCGAAAGGGCTCAACCGATTTTAATGTTATATATTTGGAGGGTATCAGAATAGGTCGTAAAATATCTTTCACCTCTTACCCCCAACCCCCATTTTATGTGTCAGCTAGTAATGTTATAAAAATCGTTGCCGGAAAGGGTAATCTATATTAAGAAAATTCTTTTCTAGCTACCTAAAACACTATTAAATGCTGCTTCGAATTTAGCTGGCATAAAACAGTCCAAATGTTAATAATTTACCTACTAAAATAGAAGACATTAGATGTAGTAGACAATATGAAATGAAAGTACTGGGCGCTATATGAAATACCAAGTTACTCTTATATATTTTTTTTATTTTTTTTAGAATTTATCCAATTTAAAAGAAAGAAGGTTGTGTAAATATATTTTTGTCAGAATAGGCATTACGATAACTCTACTAAAGCGTCTCATATGGGAATTTTTTAAGGGAAGAAATGTATTATTAGGTGTAAATAATCGCCTGATTTTAGATAATTCTTAAGTCAGCGTAATCTTTTATCAATTAAAATCTATCCAATGGTATTTATATCGGATTGAGATTTAATTATTAATTTGCTTTCTTTTTTATTATTAATGTATTAACTTTGAAAGAAAAATTCTATTTATTTCATAAATAAAGTTCTTTGAATAGAAATTGTTAACAAAGGATATCATTCTCAGAACAATATCTTTTATCTTAATTTAGTATTGTGATGTCAGTATTGAAAACTGCCGGAATCTTTTACTGATAAATTCTGTCGAACAGAAATTCTCAAGGCAAAATTTAATACAGGTTTCTTTAAATTTTATGTAAGAAACAAAGCATGAAAAGATAAGTTTTATATAAGGCAAGAAATCTCAACGAAAGGAGGATGATTAAAATTTTATCTATTCATATAAAAAATAGACTTTCATTTTAATATTAGAACATTTTAAGATCTATCGTTTTATACTCATAAAGATGGTCAAGGAAATCAAATGAGAAAAACCTAATTCTTTTATCAAAATAAAAGCCCGAGTTCTTCCTATAATATTAGATATGTACTAGTAAAAGTCTCGTCAGAATCTGTCCAGCCATTCTAGAATTTAGCTTAGGAATAAAATAGAAGGACAGTGGTAGCCCAGAGGTAACGCGTCGCTTGGGCAACCGAGTGACGCGGGTTCCAATCCGGGTCTCGCACCTCTGATATTTTCATGTGCGAATCATTTCTTTCATGATTATCACTTGTCTTACGGTGAAGGAAAACATCGTGAGGAAACCTGCATGTCTGAGAAAACGTTGCAAGTTTTCGAAAGTCATGTGAAGTCCGCCAACTCGCACTAGGCCAGCGCGGTGGACTATGGCCTGATCCCCCTCGTACTGAGGGAGGCCCGTGCCCAGCAGTGGGACGTTAAAAAGGGCTGATGATGATGATGACAGACAGACAAATGTTGAAAATTGAGTTTTTTATAAGTAGTATTTATAGTTACAGGTGCATTTAAAAAAACGTATTATGTTGATATCATTGACAGACCATTTAATTTAATTCATCTATGTTTTCACACACATGGAAATTCTTGGATGCTATGGGGCTTGGTGGTAGGCGTGCCAAACATACATCACTCTTAAGCAACTGTACCGATTTAGACTCATTAAATAAACATTTTACAACTGTTAATGCGTTACACAGTAGCACTAAATCGAGTACCCTTCAATCCTTATCACTCCATCACGACCCTTCTATTACTTCCTTCCACTTCGCTAATGTCACACCTGCAGAAATTAAAAACCATGTGATAGCCATCAAATCTGATGCTATAGGTAGTGATAACATAAGTAGAAAAATGATATTATTAAGTCTTAACACTGTTCTTCCTATCCTGTGTCATATCTTTAATCATTCCCTTACCTCTAATGAATTCCCTGACGCCTGGCAACTTGCAATTGTGATCCCTATACCTAAAACATCTAATCCTACATCATTTTCACAGTACCGACCAATTTCGATACTTCCTTTCTTATCTAAAGTCCTTGAACGCATAGTCCATCAGCAGCTATATCTACACTTATATAATAATAACATCCTATCTCCTTTCCAGTCCGGCTTTCGACCTGGGCACAGCACTGTGACTGTACTTAATAAGGTCTGTGATGATATTCGACGCGGATTTGACAAGCAGCAGATTACCATCCTGGCCCTGCTGGATTTCTCTAATGCATTTAATACAGTAGATTTTGACATCTTACTTGCCATTCTCAAGTCCATAAATATTTCCTCACACGCTACTGAATGGTTTTACTCCTACCTACATAACCGTCAACAGTGCATTAGACTGGATGGCAAGCGGACTTCTTGCTCTCGTATTAGTGCTGGAGTCCCTCAGGGTGGAGTACTTTCTCCTCTACTCTTCTCCATTTTTATTAACACACTTACTAAGCACCTCACTACGTCTTATCATCTTTATGCTGATGACTTGCAGATTTATGTGACTACAAACGTAAATGACATTGCTAGGGCTATCGAAACTATTAATTCCAACCTTGAAAGAATTAGTACCTGGTGTAATTCATTTGGTTTGTGTGTAAATCCGAGCAAGTCTCAAGTAGCAATCTTTGGCCATTCTAAACAACTTTCTAAAATACATATTCCTTTCCTCCCTCCCATTTCATTTAATAATGTCTGTTTAGAATACAGTAGTAGTGTCAAAAATCTAGGGATCATAATGGACAGCACTTTCTCCTGGACACCTCAAATTGCTCAACTCAGCCGTAGGTTATTTGTTGCTATTGGTACCTTGAGAAGGTGGAAGAACCTGTTGCCGGTTAAAACCAAAATTTCTTTAGCCAACTCCCTTTTATTGCCGATACTCGACTATGCTGACTCGTGCTACCTAGATCTATCTCAGCAATTACTCAATAAGCTTGAACGTCTCCAGAATCTTATTATAAGATATATTTTTGGACTTAGGAAGTATGACCACATAACGCAGTATCGGACACAGCTCAGATGGCTAACAGTACACAATAGACGTAATTTGCACGCACTTTCTCTATTATACACTGTCCTTTACCATCACGACACTCCCACTTACCTCAAGGAACACTTTAAGTTCCTAGGGACAAGTTCCCAGCTCGCTCTAGAGCTTCGCTCTCGTAGTGAAAGATTGCTAGAAATCCCACTAGCCCATTCCAAATCCTATAGTGAATCTTTCACTACTAAGACGGTGAAGCTCTGGAACGAGCTTCCAAATGAAATAAGACAGTCCAAGTCTGTAAGCATTTTTAAAAAGCGTCTCAAAACACACTATTTGTCTCTTTACAACTAAACTGTCATTATAGTTGCATGTATTGTATTATTATGTATGTTTATTACTATTTCATTATATCATAATATATTTTATGTATGTTTTTTTTTTTTACAATTTCATTATATTATTATGTAAGTATAGTATATGTATGTTTAAGTAATGATACAATAAAATATTTATTGTATATATTGTATTTTATATATGTAATTTTTATGTATGTTTATTAATAATAAGTTAATTGAGTACACTTTATGCACCTTTCCGCTTTCTATTTATTTTTTGTATCCTACGTCTAGCGGTTGCCTGTAAGAGATCACTTTTAGTGATAAGGCCGCCTTTGCACATTTCTCTAAATGTATTTGTTTTGTATGTTTCACTTTTATTGTTGTGTGTAATAAAGTGTTTAAATAAATAAAAAAATAAAAATACATGTATGTTTGTATATATTAACCGTATATACATCTGGTAAATATAATTAACTTTACACAAAGGAAAAACAAAGGTGTGCCTTGTTGCAAGGGATACAGGGGACCGACAAGTCATGTTGTCACTTTATAATTAATCACCAAAGATTAATAGAAAAAATAATCGCTATGTCAGAGACTTTCTCATGGTTATAAATATTTTAGATTTCCATTCTTTAACGAGTTTGAGCCCCGATAATAATCTTTCCAGTGTGCCTAAGCCAAACTGTGTAACAAAAGCCGCTGGAAATTGCCCTAAAATGTATTCATCAATAATAACGGAACTGTGAACTGATTAAAATGTCAGATCAGAAAAAAGACATACTTATAATAATATATAACTAGTATTATTACTTATAAACCTTAGTAAAAATCTTTCACCTAACCTATTGGGTTGCGGTTACTACGGTCATAGTGCTATGCAACATTTACGTTTCATTAATGCATGGAAACTGCTAATTACAACTAATTTGTTTTAATTGTCTAAAAGGAGCTCAGGTAATTACAGTGAGGGCATTTTGGGTAATTTATTCTGTGACCGGCATTTTAAAAGGAATTTTCTCTTTTGCAATTATTCTTCTACTGAAATAATAAAAATAACTGCTGGTTACGACGTACTTTAATTGCTTTACATGCGAGACTTTCTGAGAAATTTTCTTTAATTACGTATTTTAATTGTTCATGATTTTTTTCTTTTATGTTTTACATCGTTATCGTTTAAGCATTTTAAATGATTAGTTTTACAGAATTCTGTAAATTTGTCTAAATAAAAAACTATGCTGTACCATGTCTGATATAAGTCAAGCATATGTAGTTTGTGTTCCCACTGAAATAACTAGACGAATTTGGATGACATTAGTATAATAGACTAGCGACTTGCCCTCGCTCCGCTTGGTTAAATACCTCGGTAAATTTTGACGGACGGACAGAAATAAGATATTTTCCTATAGTAAAAAGTAGCCTATATGTTGAACCGGATAACCCAGCTATCACAACACAAAATTTAATCTAAATCCGTCCAGTGCTTTCCTTATGATGCGGTTACAGACAGACATACAGACAAAAATTCTAAAAACAATAGATTTGGCCTCTGTATCGATCATTAAATTATTATTTCAATTAGAAGTTACAAAAATATATAATGTTCAGATTTAACTAATTTAGAAGTTTATTTCATGTATGACGTGGTAGTAAGTAAACACATAGACTGTAAGGTTACTAGGGGCACTACCGAAGCTAACTAAGGGGAAGTCCTTAATTGTAACAATGGAAATTTTAAAACAATAGATCATATAATCTAGAATAACGCAAGAAAAAGTAAATATCAAACAAAAAATCTTAAAGCAAAGTATAGAAAACTCCTTTTATGTTGATCAAAGGCGCAGTATTACGTACGAAAAGCCAGCGAGCAGAAACCGTGAAGCTGAAAATTCTATCATACGGAACTGCGCCAGGCAGCCATTTTCACAGACGCGACAGTAATTGAGATAATATGCTTAAAATTACGTTTCGACGAAAGTATTTTTACATATAAATTTAATCCATTTTTTCCTTCCCTCACTTAGATTAAATGTCTTAAATTTGCCATAAAGGCGCGTACGTATATACCTACATATATTTTTATTATAACATATTGTATGTTAGTACGTCGGTCTACGTCTTACATGAAATTGAAAGTAGGAATTGCTTAATTTTGTGTATATATTATGTTATGTATGAATAACTGATAAGTATTATTAAAAGTATTAAATCTATAAATATAATAAATTTCTGAGTCTTATAAGTTGGAAGAAAAAACAATTAAAGTATTTTTTATTATTTCACTATTTTGTTCTGCGTCCTAGTACTTTTTACCTAAGAAACATTGTGGTTTGTGGCGTAGTACCTATTAACTGCGTAAATTGTACCCTTAGCCAAAATTTACCGCCTCTTCTATGTTGTCATGGATACCTACAGCGTGAAACTGAATTTATTATACCAATATTGTAATGGAAGTAAACTGTGTGTGAAAGTTTGTTTACTTCAAGCATTGAAATAATAAGTTTGTTTGAAATGGTACTTCTTTCTTGTTCATAAATATTCTATCAGTATATTTAGTGCACGGGCGGAGCCGCCAACAAAAACTAGTATGTGAATTTCAAGCAACAAGTGGGTTTCAAGAACATTGAATGGGAACTCAAGCTTTCATACTTTCAATCAAAAGTACGAAATTATGTAAGAATTAATTAGAAAGCCCAGTAAACGGCCTCATGCTCTTAATTCACGTAATTTCCTCCGAGGAGAGGCGCCGATATTTTGCCTCCATTTAATTAAGGGACCTTTATAAATCAACGAGAGATAAATTAGTTTAAATGTGACCTGCCCCGTGGGGTAGCGGATGGGGCATTTTATAACACATATATGGTAAGTTCTTTAGAGTTTATGTGTTTGTTAAGTAATTTTCAATTATTATTAATTAATATTTAAATTAGCATTTTTAATTAATTAACTTATTTAACTAACTAATATGTAATAACTGGACACTGGTGAAACGAGGAAAACAGTGGGAGAAGTTACTACAATGGAAGAATCTTGGTGTGATGATAACTGGTGTATATAGGTATATAGGATACTTTTATCTGCGGAAAATATCTCATCTCTGAGAAATGTAAGTATTCTAACCGTTTAAACTTACACAAATAAATTGTTTAATAAGATAACATTTTGTATTGAAAAATGTCTAGACTTCTTTTAATTTATTTATTTTATTTACGGTAAAAATACAGTTTGCCTCAATTTTTTGAATCGCCAATAAAAAAAAAACACTGTAAAAGAGTAGGCTATAACCATTCAAGGGAAGCGGGAGATCAAACAACCCTAATTGACCTACTTCGACTGAGATAGAAAGATTCGAAGTTTGAGAATCAAAGTAATTGATAGTATTTCGTTTACTTTGTATACTTTAAGTCCGACTTGTGTTTTAAATTAAATTTTTTCTGTGTATAATGTATTTGCAAGTCGACAAGTTGATACCAAAATGTGATAGTCAACGCTGATTTTTAAATCTATACATCTAGACATATAAATAAAATTGAAGTGTCTGTTTTTAACTTCAAATTAACAGCTTTTCACTAAATGCATGTGAAAGTACGAAAGGTCAAAAAATCTATTTTTTTTTCGGTCTATCTGTCAGTTTATTCCAGCTAATCTCTGAAACAACTGGACCGATTTAGATGAGACTTTCACTCGCAGTTAGCTAATGTTATAAGCAGTAACTTAGGCTTCTATTATTTAAAAAAATATTTATATTAACTAGCGAAACCCGCGGGTTCGCTCGCTCTAAATCGGTGAAGCGAGTCGTTAGTTAACAATATAATATATATTATATCCTACAAATATATTTCGGTTCTTTTCGATATACAAGGATAAAATATTACTTCTAATGGTCCCCACGCTCTACCGATGTTTATAAGTTGATATTGTGACCCTGAGTCTGCCCATAAGCAGCAAGTTATATCCATGTGAAAACGTTTTATTATACCTACTAACATCTGAAACTATCAGCTGCTAGAAAGTCTGCAGTATACAAAGGCTTTTAATATAAAAAGCACTATGAGAGTTTTTACGCCGTAAAACTTAAAAGTTTCCCTAACCTTTTTAAAGTCTTAAAAACTTAGTATTTATGAGAATACTTCTTAAAATATTATCTCGGAGTGCTCAGACTGGTCTGTTGGAGCATAAACATTATGTAAATTTAGGATATGACGCATTTCGGGAAGGATGAGATCCACAGATCAATCTTCGGATAAATCGTAGCGTCGCATCAAATAAATGCCAAGTTGCAAATATTTTGGGTATATCAAAGGCAATCTTTAAATTGGATGTATTTTTTTCGGTATAATATGCCATTTTTTATTTTCATTCTATGTATAAACTATCTATAAACACGAAGTCTTAAAAACTTTTTAGTATTTCGGGTTTGTCGGTAACCACAAAGCTCTGCAAATATCAGAGATATCTCGGAAAACAAACTAAAAAGTCTATTTCTTGTAATCTGTAGATGGACTGCGGTGAAATTTTTACTAAAAGCTCAGCGTTTGAAAAATTAAAATTAAAAAAATATATATATTTAGTAACGTTTGCTACAGTTACAGTTGTCAAATTATGTAGGTATATTCATTAAAAAGTCTTTATAATATAATACTTTTCGGTTTGCTTGACTGAAGTTGTATCTGAAAAAACCGCACCGCAAAACGTTAAAAATGTTGCTTTGTACGTTTTTTTGCAATGTCAAGGACTTTTGCAGGTTTTTACGTACAATGTATACGCAGCAGCATCTAATTCAATAATAAGCTACCACGTTAAGCTATTATAAAAAGAAACACCCATGACTGGAGTACAAACATTTGCGCTTAAAAATGAACGCCCCGGCCGAAGTCAAACCCACGATCACTGGCACAGGAATTACGAACTGAGCCAAAAGTGTCTTCATTTTATTATTATATTTATAGTATTCGATAAAATGACTCTCTGTGGCGGTTAACTGTATACTTTAAAGACTTTTATTAAACATAAATGGTAAAAGATAATCTATTTATGCAACGATATATGTCTCTTAGGAAACATTTTACAAAATAAGATCTTTAAAATTTCGCGTTGTAAAAGTTCAGCTAAACTTCCGTTTCCATAAAAGTTATAATTCGAAGCTACAAGTACCTAAGAAAGTTTTGTCATGGACTTTTTATTCTTAAAAATTATTGGGCATTACTGATTACATAAAAGATAATTCAAATTATTGGTTTTGTAATATATATTTTAGAAATAAAAATAGAATTAGAAATATATAAATTATATATTTTTAATTTCATACTGTACACGAATATTGGTGCAAACATTTATCCTTCTAAAACCAACAGTGTAGGCAACTCGTCGATCGATCATCTATGCGTGATTGAATGATTTTACGATTTGATTAAGCAGAGACTAAATAATTTTACGAGTTTAAGTTTAAGTTTTTAAAGTACTTTAAATAGCTATCGAATCATTTTCAATAGAAATATTTAAAAAAAAAAAACGACAAGTAAGTACATATTTTTTGTTTAAGCAATTTTTATACGTAGCCGTTCGTAACGACGACATGTAGGTTTAGTAAAGTATTTTTTTATGATAGTCAATATGTTGGCTATAAAGTCAAATGCCTGTCAGCCCGAGTCATGGCTCCAAGCCAATAATGCCACGCAATTTCAGTGACTTCAAAATCGTTGCAGACGTGACGTTTCAAGGGGCTTTGAGTGACATAAATTTCCTATCGAACGTTGCCAACGCCTCCAAATTGAGAATTGGAAACGAACACGTTAAAGAGTCTCTATAACTTAAATTATATGAAATGCTCGTATTAGTATATATATTAAAATATTACAATAATATCATATTGAATTTAATTTAAATTGTTTCTTTTAATTATTTTCAGATTAAGTTAGATTTAAGCGTGTTGTAACTTGTTTAAACTGCGTTTGAACCAACAGCTACTATTAAAACTAAAATTTTCATCTTGACAAAAATATCACGAGATGATTTAATTACTATTATATACATAAAAACGGAGACCTCGCTGAAGAACCACACTATCCTTTCTGTAACTTTATGTAAGCAAGAGAGAAAAGGCGTGCCTCAATATTTTACTAGAGCGAGTATTTTACTGAATGTATAGATTAATAATATAGTCATAATGTTCTCCGACCGATTCCGGCCATGGCAGCCAATCTCATCGAGACTTGCCAACTGCGCAGGAGATATTATAGTGCTACTAGTGTTCCTCTCTATTACTCTCATACTCCGGTGGGTCGACTGTTCGACATGACCAGTGAGAGCTAAGGCACAGGACCGACGGCTTTACGTGCTCTCTGAGGCACGGGGATGACTCAACGCCTTCTTCCCAACTCCGGGCTGTTACAGAGACTTACTAAACAAAAATACTCAATAATTAAACTTGGTCCAACCCGGGACTCGAACCCAGGACCTCTCGATGTATGAATGTACATGCTAGCCACTACAATACCGAGGCAGTTATGAATAGATTATACAATATAGGTACATAATATAGTAAAGTTCTAACTGGGTTCACTATTATTGTAACTGAGACCGTTTGTGTAGTTTTAAATTGTGAATCTGTCTGTCTGGGATCTCATCACGAGGAAACCCCTGGCCAGATTTTGATAAAATTTTGTATGTCTATAGCTGTTTGTATGGGTAAGGTAAAAATTAATTTATATTCCACAGAAAAAAAAATCTCTAAGAAACTATACCAACCGTCAAAACCAGAACAAGACACGAACTCGAGCGAAGCGGGGGTGAGTCGTTAGTATATAATACATCACAGGATGGATTAACCGTCAGTCATTTATAACGTTTTTGTGTCACACGATTGTTACATTTGTCTTCCTTCACTAGACATGAACGCTGAAGGCGCGAGTTTTCGAGTGTAAAAAACCTTAATTTCTTTTGCCGGGATATGTTTCACCGACGTCTGACACTCGGCATGTTTGTTGAGATTTATATGAATGATTAAAGTAAAAAAATGTTGTCATACATTCCTCTCTACTCAATTTATTCTTATGAAGCTCATCGTTTTAATCTGAGATAGCTTTTTTCATAGTTTTCCATCATGAAGTATGGCATTAAATTGATTTTTGTGTTTTGTTTGTTTAGAAAATTTTAAACATAATTTTAATTGCATCATTTTAACTTTTATGAATGTTTCTATTGAAAATAAAAAAAAGTATTCGCATAAACGGTATTTTTTATTGATTCATCATACCATTTAAATATTTTAATATATTCATAAATATAAATATTTGTAAATTGTTTTCGCTATCGCATATTCTCTTCATTTATGGTAAAATATTGTAGTTTTTGCAAAAATTAATATAGGCTGGATGATGAAGCTTCGCCAAAAACACCTAGTTGTTATTTTTACGTTATTAAAACTTACGTTTTTATATGATGTCCATTGTACGTGGAATTCTTTTGTTTTTAATGCAACACCGCTGTACCTCGTCATAAACAAATAATAATTCATTGCTGGATATGAAATATTTGACTTTTAAAATGTGGTTTATTTCAGTGTTGCGCTCAATTTCAAATTTATATTATTCTACAACTTATCTTTACTCATATAACGAATGAAAAGAGTACTCGGTCTCGGAACGAGTCTAAATGTAATTTCGTACAGAGATAGCTTGCATTTCAAGAAGAATATTGTAATTTTCATTCTAGAGACGGAAAAGCTGACTGCGGACTACGTAATAGTAGTCGTGTGTGAAATTCCTCGATGTGCTAAAACGACCTGATGGAATTGAAGAGCCTAATAATATAAATTGGCACCGTCACTCCGCAATACTTCACAATTCAGCACGTAGTATATAAGCATAACCTAACAAAACAGCGTTTGTATTGGGTTTACCTTATAGCAAATCTAGTATATGCCTGCGGCTCGGCTCGTTTAGTCGATTAAAAATAACTTGATTTATTTAAGCCATGTCTGTAACATCAATAGATAACTAATCATCATCAATAAATAAAATTGAAGTCTGTTTATAATTCAAATTAAAATCTTTACACTAAATGCATAATATGAAAGTATATTTTTTTTTTATGGTAAAAAGGGGGCAAACGGGCAGGAGGCTCACCTGATGGAAAGTGATCACCTCCGCCCATGGACATCTGCAAGCCAGGCTTGCAGATGCGTTGCCGGCCTTTCAGTAAAGGGAGGGATGGAGGAGGGAAGGAAGTGGGAGGGAGGGGGGAACGAAGGCGGAGGATGAAGGGAAGAGGGAGGGGGGAAGGAGAGTGGGCCTCCCGGACTCTCACTCACCGGACGAAACGCGACAGCATAGCTGCCACTTCACGCCGGTCTTCTGTGAGAGAGTGGTACTAATGAACTATATGGGACGTGCCGGCCCATTCGGTTGCTACCCGAAGGTAACAAGCATGGCAATACCACTAATAAATACGGTACTTCCATCAAAAAATAAATTTTAAAAATGTTTGTCTGTCTGTCTGTTTGTTCCGGCTAATCTCTGAAACGACTGGACCGATTTTACGGGACTTTCACTCGCAGATAGCTAATGTTATAAGGAGTAACATAGTCTACTTTTTAATTTTATTAGAAATTAATTTTTTTTAACTTATGCCCAGTGAAGCGGCTCGTGTTTGCATGATAAAATATGATTGGTAAAGCAATCACATCCACTCTACAATAATAATATTACTGTCATTAATGTTTACTATGAATACTATGTTGAGTATTGCATGAATATCGACGAGTTTGATACTCGCGTAGCATAATAATTAACATGACCTTATTTTTTCAACATTTTGATAGTTATAAATGAAAACTAACTTTACTGATATGTAAATCAATATCACGAAATATATATGTAGTCGCTTCATCAAATAAGTTACGCTAGTTACATAGAATCAACAACGACTTGATTGTGTCGCAAACATTCAATCCTGCGTACATTTTCTAAATAATATTTTTATTACAATGTTTTTGTGAATATTAAATATATAAAGAAATATTACCTAGACGATTACATAATAGTGACATTGCAAATAAAAATAAGACTATATAAAAGTACTTTTAAATATTGTAAATATTAATTAAAGTTTAAAAAATATTGTAAATATTAATTAAAGCTTGTTATGCTATAATAATTTCTTATATTAAAAGTGTGTCTTTAACACTCATTTCTATTATTCGACAAAACAAGAGAATTTAACAAAAGTTAAAGGGAAGTAGGACACTCGAAGTTAAAGAATGTAAAAGCATATAACTAAATAACTACTACTTATTTTCAACAAAAAAGTTACTGAGAAATATCTATTGCTTGCTTAAGGAATGTTTGAAACGAAATAGCAATCGCTGTTTGACTGCGTATCCTCACAAAGCTTAAAAGCTTCAAATCTAAAATGTGGCAGGTAGATTCCCACGTAACACGTATACAAAATGCCTTATAAGGTATTTTCGGTATGTTAAGGATTTTTGAAATTAAAAAGACATAAAAATTAGTAATTGTTAAATACTATTATTATTTATTATCGTTAAAGGCTTGTTATTTCTTAATTTCCGATAAAGCAACAATATTAACATGAAAATGGCAAAAAGAGAAATTAAACAGTTATTTAAATTGAATTTATGGTTTTAAACTTTATCTGTAACTTTGTAAAAATCTTTGTTAGCAATTTCGAGTTCCTTTTTATAGCTATATTTATACAAGCTAATCACCCTCGCTTCGCTTGAGTCCCTTGGAGCTGCCTGCCGAATTTAAAGTTTGTAGTACAAAAAAAATAAGGACTTTCATACAAACTTACGAGAGCCCTTAGTTCCCATTAATCCGGCCCTCTCACAACACGGTGGATCTACTATCTATAAAGTAGCTCCCCGCCAAATATGAAATTTGCTACTACTAGCTACTTACTACTTTATACGTCAAGAGGTTTTAGATATTTCATGATGAGTGAGTGAGTGAATAAATGACTAAGTAACCTTTCGTTTTTATAATAATATAAGTAATATATTTAGATTTCTTTTTAAAGCATTTTAAAATACTATTTTTAAGTACGAAGAAAATGTAATAACAGTAGTTTTAAAGTTTGCAATTAAAGTTTTTTTTTAATTTCCATTTTAAACTTATTATTTCTGTTTATTTTCCTTGCGAGGAACTTAATAAGCTTTCTCAGACGGCTATTACGGTAATGGGGTCGTGAGTATCATACGCTAGCAACTTTTTAATTACATTACTTCTCACCTGCAAAACAGCGGAATTATTGTTATACTCCTTAGATATATATTTAATATTTTAAAGTAGTAGTAAGAATGTTATAAGAATGTTAATGCTATTCAACAAAATCACTACATAGTATATAAAAACAAAGTCACTTCCTGCTGTCTGTCCCTAATGTATGCTGAGATCTTTAAAACTACGCAATGGATTTTGATGCGGTTTTTTTTAAAATAGAGTGATTCAAGGGAGGGAGGGACTAGGGACAAACCCAAGTGAAGCGAGGTTGAGTAATATATATTCTTCGCTATCTATAGTATAATATATTATTTTAAAATGAACTAATACAAATGACACTATTTACTTATACGAGTATAAACTACAATTCGAACCGTATCGAAGCAACAAAAAAGCCTATAAAGGTACACCAAACGTCACAGTGAAACACAAATTTCTATATTGGTTTAATTTTTTACAAAGCAAAAAGTTTTATTGCCTTGTAAATAAAATAAAATTCTCTCATATTCGTGTACTCCAATCCCATAGGCGGTAAAAGTTTAACTCGGATGCGTAAAGGCTGAATCAAATTGCTTCTAAGAATGGTTATGGGTTTACGAAATCACAGAATGAAATCGACGAAAAATATATTTACTTATGTTTTAACGGCAACAAAGTTTTGAAAATAATTAAATTACTAAACGTGAGCTTACAGTAACTTAGTGATTCATATTAATCTTTAATAAATCTTCATGTGTAACTTTCATTTGTAACATATTTTAAAGCTATTTTACTTATGTGTCTACTTTAGTAATTAAAGTTAGCTCCATAAATTACTTAATGTTTAAGTTTCAAAAATACTCACATTTTACATCTATTAATAACCATTAACCTTTACCTATATCTTAATATGCGTTTATGTATTTTTTTATGCATGAACATTGTGTGTTTGTTTGTATGATATACTCGTATTTTTAATTAATATTTTCGCCACCTTCACTTTGTCTCTATCTCCCAGGAGGATTAGTAGGACATTCTACTTGTGCATGCATATTATAAAAGTCGAGCTACAAGTACTTGAAAATTAATCAAATTCCGGTAACAAAATAAAACAGAAACCCTAACTTGTTTGGAATAGTGTCTAATCAAAAACCGTAATTCTTTTTTTCTAGCTTCAGAACAAAATCCCCTATGCCTATATCCTATCGTTGGATTTATCTTTACGCATTTCGATCTGGTTCTGTTTCATTTTAAGTGCTTTTTTATATAGTGGACCATTGCATTTTTACTATGGATTAATAGACTGTTCGCGTTCTGCCTTGTAAATGAACGCAGCTGCTAAAACACAGAAAGACTTTACGAGGGACCTTTACAAGAGATATAGTAATTTTCCATGTATCGGGATTATGGTTTGATTGAGATAATTTTACATAATTGTACATACATACTTTTCCAAAATGATTACCTTATCTTACGGCGAAGGAAAAACTTGGAAAACTGCATGTCTAAGAGGAATTATGAAGTTTTAGATATGTGCATTATGCAGTCCGCCAACTCGCACTTGGTCAGCGTGGTAGACTTTGGTCTGATCCCTTTTGTACTGAAAGTAGACCCGTGTCTTAAAGCAGTGAGCATTCCTTTTTATTACATAGATAATTCGGGATTCCCAACAATAGTATGGTAATATACGAATGCGACTCCATAGTGCCCCGTTAATACGATGAGGGTATGCTTTTATTTTAGTACATTAACTCTATCCCCTGAGTGACATTAAAACCATCTAATGGAGCACGGGAATCTTGAGTCTATTATTTGATTATTTAATCAAATACTAGCGATTTACTCTTGCTTCGCTCGGATATAATAATAATAATAAAATAATAATAAATTACTTAAAATAAATGCATATTCTCAAGCTATTTTATTATGAGTGACAAAATTAATTGCAGGAAAAAGTTTAATGGAATAATAGGTTATTGAAAAGTTGCTGTCAGAAGATTAATCGTCTTTGACTAAGACAGACTTTTCCTGTAATGTTCGAAGTAACAGTCCGTAAAAAGATGAAGGAAAACTTTAGAAAGTCCGCACTCAGCTTGTTCGTGTAAGTTTAATAATATTGGATTTCGTTGAGCGAGCAAGTGAACGTATAGAATTTCCTTACGTAATAAAATATATATCGCAACACTTTGTTATTAGCATTTATTGCGGGACATATTAAAATGCTGCAAGGTTTATTTTCCAACAATATACGAAAACTTACTTCATATTCAACTTCCTGAAACAGTTCTATTTGCGCACTAAAGTTCTGCGTAGTTCAACCTAGTGACACAGTGGATGAAATCACATTGACTATTTATGGGTTTCTTTATTCTGTAACACGGCTTATCTCCGAATTCGTACAAAAGAAGCTGGAACTGAAATTGAAATTATTAAGGTACTAATAGTAGTACCTATAAAAAATGAAAATAATATTTTAAAACGAAAGCTCTTAATTTTTAGTATTTTAACATTACTAAACTTCTGAAATTTAGAAAAGTTGTATGCAATACGCGCAGAATAAGTGTCAAAATAAGTTAATTTGAGACGTACTCGTACATTACGTAATGTGCTCTTACGTAATATATCTCCCCCGTGGGTGTAATAAAGTCTTATGCAGATGGAGAAATTTACGTATATCCCATACAATGTGCAGAAAACAACTTTTAGACAAGCTAAACATGTGAAAGTTAAACAAGTTTTAGTTTACTGCCACTTTTGTAGGTTCATATTTGTCGACAACATGAAAATTGTTAAATTTAATACTGATAACTACGTACAATATTATATTATATTATACTAGTGACTCGCCCTTGCTTCGCTCAAGATTTAGCGCGAGCGAAGCCGCGGGTTCTGCTAGTAAATGTATACAAAAACTTGACAAATTATATACTAAAATCTTCCTCGATAACTATCCATTGGTGAAAACAACGTGAAATTCGGTGCAGTAGTTTTTGAGTTGATTGCCAACAGACAGACAGACGCGGCGGAGGACTTTGTTTTATAATATGTAGTGATTATAGGCGTTTCATACAGAAAAACAAATTATTCATTTGAATATCAACTTATTTCATTATGGTTTGCAACAACGTAGTTAGACGAATTAATTCAATTTATAGAAACCAGACCTCTTTTACATAATTGAAATTTCTGCCTAAACTTAAAATAAACCGAATGTTAAATGAACCGTCGCTAACAGTTGCGTATCCAATCAATACGGTGTAGCCAAATTCAGAATGAATATATTGTGATCTACCTTTTTTAATTGTGAAAGATATATTTAGCTGATAAAATCCAATTTCAATTAACTTTTTTTAAAATTTTGAAGTTAGTTTAGTGGCTTAAGTAGCTTTTTAAAGCCCTAATTTAAAACTGTTATTTAATATTTCAATACCTACCAAAAACTATATTTATCAATTAGTATCATGTACGTATTTACGTATATCTATACTTACGAATATAATAAAATCATACCTTAGTTGATTATGTACATAGACATTTTTTTGAAAAATATAATTGTAATATTCATTATTAATGATAGAGGTCGAATCATTTTTATTAATATTTGTCTGTCTGTGACCGCATCACCAGAAAACCACTTGAAAGATTTTGATTTTTGGTGTGATATATGGGTTACTTTTTACTTGAGGAAAATATCTTATTTCTGAGAAATATATCTAACCCTTAAAACGTATGTATATATACTACTTTTAAATAAAAAATAAAATTTCCATTTCTTCTTCACGAGTTCTATTTTATTTTGTTCGAAACAACGTTATATTTAACGTCCCAATGAAGACTTATGATGAAGCGGGGCTATTTTAAAATTTGCATCTAGATGCTTCCAAAGGCGGAGATGAAATTATACTTAAACATTATCCCGCCCAGCAGTTTGGCGTAGTTAGTGGTATCCTCCAACTTTGCACATTTATTCGAAAGTTGTCCCATCAAACTTTGTTATCAGCCTTGCCTATGATTATGGAATCCCGGAACATTAACACGTTCTAGAAGTCGCATACTTAAACTTAAATTATAAATTTCTTAAAATGTTGTCTCCCTCTAAAATCTTCAGCCCGTTGCCCTGCTGGGCACGGGCCTCCCTCAGTACGAGGTAGGTCAGACCATAGTCCATCGCATTGGCCTAGTGCGTGTTGGCGATAAAATATTGTCTACTGTACATTAATATTATAAAAAATAGTTGGTTTTATTACTGAGATTACTGAAAAATATTTTACAGATAAAAGTGAATACCGTTGAGTATCATTAATTCACTATCAGAAATCACACTTTTAATTGGAGTCAGAAAAACTGATCGTTGATTTATCGGCGTACGCTGGTTAAATGCTGCCATAACAGCAATAAAATATACGGTGAAAGGACATCTAGGAAAGCACCAGACCAAAGCAAGATAAGTATTATAAAATATAATAATATACTATATATATATTTTATTAGTATTATTAATATTTTACGAAATGATAAGCAGGTCTTGCATACAAGTACTGAATTTTAATCCACTAAAATAAATTTTGTTACATTTGAGGATTTACATCATTTACATCATAAGTTATGCCCCTACAAGAAATTAAGCCACTTTCAGAAAATCTATGAAATTAATGTACGTAGTAGGTATTATTGTTCACTTTACACAGTATTCCAGCTATTTCGCTAAGTTAGTAATTGCTGAACTACGCAGTGATTACCAAAACGCTGGCTTTTGGCCAGAAGGCATGGTGCCAATATTTTCAAACCTGTTGAATTCCCCATATGGAGTGTGAAGTGTTTGTATAATGGCCATAATTCTATACTTATATTTTTCATTTTTTAAAATATAAAAATAATAGAGAAGAACATAATATTATTAAAAGTTTATTTAAATAAAACTTTCTTTTCGGATTTATCAGCGAAATCAAAATAAACTCTTATTTAAAATACACAAAATTAAATCAATCATTCGCAATTTATACATATGTATAAAAACAATTTTAAATAACATTATATAATATATTCAAATAAATTCACTTACTTGAACGTGATAGGGGGCCACTTTTTCCTCTCCTTTTATTTCAACATTGATATGCAATCTGATCGCTCCCGAAACTGCTGACTTATCTGTTCTCTTTTCGAGGTTGTACCATACATCCATTTCGCCTGATAGTGTTCGTACCTATAACAACAAAACCCGATTTATATTAAGGAATAAATGTATTGTTGCATATAGCTATTTCGCTGTTTTGTAAAACTAGGCCAAAAATAATAAAAATCAATAGTTTCGTGTTAAAAACATGTGTCGTGTGGACATAAATTATAAATAATTACTTTAAAAAATGGGAGCAGCCGGCGAAGTAAAAACTATAGAATTTATACATTGAATGTTCAAAGTAAGGTAAAAGTATTAGCATTTTTATTATTCACCTCAATGATGGTTTGACCCAAGAAATCGTCCGATTCCCTCGTCAACTTTTGCCGAAGTTTAGATTTCAAGTCGTTGTCTTCATCCCAAACTCTTACTTTTATCCGATCCGAGGAATTGTGGCATTCACTACAATGAAATAGGTATTTTGAAGGAATTTGTATTTAAGCTTTTCGGAGTTAGGTATATGTTTATGAAGAAAAGGTATTGAAATACTGTATAATCATTGATTACTTACAAGTAAAATTTCTCATTCCAAACTGGATTGAGCTCTTGAGGCATTGTTCTGGTCCTCTTCTTGACTTTGCTAACTTGGACGGTTACGTACGGGTCTGATGTTCCACTTTTATCTTTAGCTATCAACCCTTGAGCGCAGATAACTGCCCACGAAAAATTGGTTATTAATAATGTGACTAAAACTAAATATTTTTTATACATAACATTCAAAATTATAGCTTTTATTACTTTATGTTTTAAGATTTAGTTTTATATTTTAGTATTTAATACAACGTAGCAGGTACATTAAAGCTTGTTTATTGGCAGAGCAAAACAACTTAATATAGCCTTATATATTGTATGCAGATTACCAAATTTTAATTACTCTGTTATTACAACTATTAATCATGAGATGATTTGCAATATATAGAATGTTATTACATATTATGATCCTAGCAAGAAAACTTACCTTGTAATAAAACATTTGTAACGTTACCTCGATGAGTCGATGGCTTTATGTTGATTTCCTGTAGTATGTTCGAATGGGGATAGAAGACACTAGCTTCAAATCTACCAGAATTTTATCTATATATATGCCCAACTCGAGTCTAAAACAACTTGAACATAGCGACTACATTCGCAACTTCTAATGTTAACTTGGTCAAGGTAGTATATTTCAAAGTATGAATAAAATTATGCACGGGGATGAAATCTAAAGTGGAATTTTCACGAATCGAAAGTTTCAGAAGAGATAGCAGAAAGAAGAAGAAGAAAGAAAAGAGTATTTTTACAGGTTTTTATCCTGCATGCTTTCACTTCGCTAATTATATGCATTCACCTATTTTGGTTTAACTCTACGGAAGGGATTTAAATTGCTATAATTTCGGGTCAATCCGTCCAATCAATATATTGTCCGCATAACAGTGTCGGGTCTGGAAGTGAGTGACAATAACAAATTATTATTAATTTGTGATATTCATGCAACAGTGTTATTTTAACAAACGTGTTACTGAATTATGGTTTGCACTCATTATAAAATTTATTGTGAAGTGTTCATTTGTAGGTAAAATCTTAAAATTAGTGTGCGTTTGTTTATTTCTTTGTTATAATTGTAAGTGTTTGGATTCGTGGAATTTCCTTGTGTTGATGGTTATAAAAAGCTACGTTTTGTCAATAGAAGTGAGTTGAGGCGGTGCACTAACGACCGTGAATGGATTGGGTTAGTAAAGTAAAGTTGCATAGAAGTTTTTGATATTTGCTAAAATATCCCACTTAAAATTTAAATACTAATATTTTATTTTATTTTATCACAAATAAATTTTAGCATATATCAAAAAGTGGTATAGAGAAATTAGGCGAAGTCATTACTAATAGATTCAAATTTTGCGAGCGTGCGGTTCGTAGCCGCAAAAGACCACTGCAAACCTGTGATGGCGATTTTGCAGGACCATTTCGAAGTCCCTTCAATAGTGATTTGCTCGGCCTGTTCGAGGCTGTCTATGTGAGTGTCGGGGTCGACGTTAAAAGTCCGCCTGGCCGCCACATGAAACGAAAGACACGAATCAATTAAGTGTGCTTGTGTTGTGTTGGTGTTTTCCTGACCGGTTCCTCTGAAGACCTGGATATCTGGAAACGGATCTGAAAAGAAAACCACGACACATCTCCGAACCTGTGATGGCGATCTTCGCGCTCCATTTTGAGGTGCCATCTAGGACGGACTGCTTCACGGTGCTCATGTGTGCTGAATGTCCCTCTGGTTCGATGCTGAACACGCGTCTGTTGCATATATACATTAGGGTCAAAAATTATTTTATAAGATAGTAACATGGTTAGTTTTTCTTAAAGTGAAGTTTCCTGAGCATCACATAACTTTATACCGACTTACTGCCAACTCTCTATTGAAATATTAGTAATAAGAAACATCACATAAATATAATAATACAATAATTGTTAAAAAATTATATATATTTAGATTAACCAAGTTTTTTTTTATTTTGTTGCGCAACTTTTGGGAAAATTACCTGATAAGTTCGAAAATTTCAGGCATATCTCGTTCTCGCTGTTTCATTCGTTCCTTCATTGCAGTTATGATTGAATTAGCTTTGTCTTCGGCGCCGTGTTTGGATGACTTCTCAGCAGCCCCTGCGAAACACACTGCTCAGGCGGTGCCAATACTGTTCTTGATTAGTGCGGGTTGCGCCGGGACGGCCCCCCGCCCTGCAGTCAGGCTTGCTACGACCACTCAATGGACACAACCTAACCAGATTCCAACTTATGAATACATTGTAAGCATTTTTTTAATTTATAATTTTACTTTTACACGGCTGTCGGATCTGATCAAGTCGACAACCTTGAGCGGCGCCAGCCGGAGCAAACCTGAGCACGGCGCCATTTTAGAAAAAAGTATCTCAATGTTATTTTAAAAAAAATAATTCTCTCGTATTCAGCATTGTGCATTACCAACATTTTTCGATTGATAATATACAAACTGTTCTTGAACATAGCATTGAGATAATCAAGAGTGATATATCCCCTGTTTTATTAGTATGTAATTTTGACAAATATATATTTTAAGCTGTCCTAACACTCACCATTTTAGTTTTAGCAATACGGTTTGAGTAATTTTGAAGACATAGAATAAAAACATAAGGCTAATAATTAAAATAAACACAGAAACGCGAAGTCTATAAATTAAAACACGTAAGGAAAGTAAACTAAGACCACATATAATATTGAAGTGGACAAATACTTGGACTGCGTGCACACATTGCTAACAGGCACATTTGGAATTTGTTTCATTGGGGCGCTTGTGTTGAAGCTTTAAGGCATCTTTTTAGAGTGATGTTACTGAAAATGCGGAATGTTTTAAGATTTTTAAACAGAATAATTTACATTTATATTTTAAGGGCTCTTGACTTTCGGCGCTGGGCGGGGTAACCTGTGAGGTACAGGGCCGGTATCCCTAACTAAGTGAATGCTGTCTACATTTCAAAATCATTTTATTACAAAGTATTGATTTGTCTAGTAATATATAAAGTTAAGACATATTACGATACAAATAAATATTTTAGATAAATATAAATAAAAAGTATACAATCAAACTAATAATATAAAAATGTAAGAGAATATTAGATTAGAAAAAGAATAAATAAGTAATAGAATATAAAAATAAACACACTTTACACATATATTAATGAAATAAATGCTTTTAAAATGTAGACTAATAAATGAGAATGACGTGCAGTCGACTATTTATTTCATTTGCATAAATTGAAGTATATAGACTATTCTAGGTAACGACTGCCCGCCTACATGATGGTGCGATTATGAATCTAATCGAATATAGGATTTTAAATTTTGAAATAATATGTCAATTTTTATACCGATAGCCATGCACATCGATAAAGCGAAAAGGATAATTTTGTTGGAGGAAGGTTCATGCTGTATTATATGAGGTCACACATAAAAAGAAGGAAACAATAAAATTAAAACACAACGTCAAGAGGAAAAAATAGGATATTAAAGATTAAGTAAAACCATTTCACGACTCAGAGTTGTATACAAAGTTGTATACAAACTCTCTTGATCATTGTTAAGGCCTAGAAAAGTCAACATTGTATTTCTAGGCCATTGACATATAATTAACGACCGACGATCATGCAAGAATTTTAATCATGCATATTTCACCTCAAAATAAACTTAGTCTACGACGTTAGTATAACGTTAAACCAATTATGTATACAATAACAGTTGTGAATGTTACCTTTGGGTTTGGATGTCATCTAGATTGCTAAACTAAACGTGTATAGGAAAACTAAATTCCTATTATTTGGAGATCGTTACATCATTAACTAAATAATAACTCATTTTATTTAAATTTACAGATGACATATTAATTTTATTTAATAACACAAAAGTCATTAACCAAATCAAACTGATCGGTGATCTTAACTGACGTAAGACGTTAAGGACAAAGAACTTGAGAACTCAGATGACCTGTTAAGTGCTTTTCAAACTCCATAAGATCAGAAGACTTAGGAATATTCTTTGAACATCCGCTCTATCTCCATGCACTTATGTGTCAAAATGATGTCAAGTGTTATATTATAATATAATCTTAAAATAGAATATTAATTCTCTTTACACGTGGTTTTTATATTAAAACCATTTAATTCATAAATGTTGTTTATATTATATTTATTTGAAGAAAACTATAAAAAAAAGCTTTAGTGGAGGCCATCAGCATCGAATTCGTTTACGTAATTGGACCATTTTGCTATGGGAAAACCTAACGGCTATTAAGCTTTTTGTAGAATGTTAGAATAAACATGATTGCCTTCGGCGGCGTTGTGCAACAAAGATCTTGTCTAGTATGTGACCCACTACGAGTGCATCTTGACACTACTTCAACTTAATAAGGAGAACGGCGCTTTGCCGCTGCCAGAAAAGTAGAAAACATAGGAGTCGTAAGTATGACTATATCTTTATGATGTAACGATCTTCGTATTGAGGGCATGACCGTGAATCCGCACGTGGCTATGTTCATCAATTTATAGGGTGTCAAATGTTATGTTCAAACGAGTTGTGACTATAATAGGTTTACTGAACTATAGACAAGTTTTACTTACAGGAATAATAGCTATTATTATTTATACTTGTCCCATTATTTTCACATCTAGCTAAACAACTGGCTTAAAAATATTACTGTGTTATAAGATTATACAGCAAGTTTTAAAGATCTTCTTAATTTTAGCAAAAAAGTTACTTTCTAAACTTTATAAGTGAAATTAATTTTCGGTTTTCTTTTTTTTTCTTTACCAAATCATATATTTAAGCCAATTGTCAAAAATGTCTTAAATATCAAATCTATCACAAGCATAAACCCATACTTACTCTGTAGACAATCAGCGTTGAGCAAATCTTTACACTTCTCGTGGCATTTGACGCCACATTCTGTGCACCTAACTCCTTGCCTTGCGATTCCCCAGAGCAAACCTTCACATTCGTAGCAGTAAGTCGGCGATGTGGCCGTCCATAGTACGAAATTATGAGGCGTAGTAGAGGATATTGGGTAAATTAAGGCTTGCAAGGTCTTCTTGTATACGTGCATTTTCTGTAACACACTTGAGAGTTGAAATATCAACAGAAACATTACAGCCTTTTCTTTTACTGAAAATTTAGAATATTCCTTGCCTTCGTTGATTTTATTTGTGCTATAGATGTTTTTTTTTATTACTAAATGATTTTAATAAAGAAATTCACACTTACTAATTCTTCATCATTTAATGTAGCTCGATGAACAGCCGATGTCAAACCTGCGTTCCTCTTAGTCGCAGCCATCGTCTACATAGTGAAAATAAAGATATTAGTTACAGCTGTGGTAAAGATGTCTCAAGAATCTAATAAAGTCAAAATTTAAATATTATGTTTGACTTCTACGTTGAATATTATTATTTGTTACAATTGGTATTCTATTATATTATTATTGATTTCTACTCATGCTATATTTAAAAGCTGTTCTGAAGCTTGTCCTATAAAATCTAGATTTTACTACTTTAAATAGAATTGTATTACTTCGTAATTAATTTATATACATAGAAATTAATTTCCCAAATATGCATAAAAACAAATGTTGTAAACTTTGTGCGAATTTGTTACTAAATAAAAGTGTTGCCAGCGCAATAAAACGTAGTTTTTGCATCCCGAATGTAAAAGGGTTTATTTCTTCTTTAGCAAAGAAACCAAAAATAATATAAAAATTAAATATTAACCTCAGCTCGTGCAAATTTTTGCAGTTATCTTCTTAGTAGATTAAACATAATTTTGATAAATAATTTAATAGACTGGTAACATTTGTAGCAAGGTAGCAGTATCATGCAAATGCGAAGGCAGTAACTTACAGATAATGTATAATTAAAGTTAAAAATAAAATCAGCCAATCTAGAGGATTTTTTAACATAAAACAATCGCATATCAAAAGCATTAATTTTATTATGATAGATCCATGCAGAGAAGAAAGTGTTATTGGGAGAGATATACCTTGAGAACCTGCGGGTCCACGGTAAGGGGTAAAATGCAATAAGATTATTAATTTTAATAAGGAATAGTCAGTTGCATTATTTTGGTTCTGCTACACTATTATTAAATTTCAGGTGACCCCTATATCCACTATGTTGCAGGTGTTTGGTGATGGAAGGCCCTCTAAAATCACGTAGGTAAAGACCACCTACACAAGTAGCATTAGAAGGGAGACACAAACATATCACAAATATAACATAATACATCAAGAAAGAGAAGGCTTTGTATAGACCGCTCGAAAGTCTTTAAAACAAAATAAATCATCAAGTGTAAACAATTCACGTGGAAATAAACAATCTTTCACATAAAATTTGATAACTTTTTACAGTAAATAACTAATATAAACGTCTCAGTAGACATTTCCAGGTGAATTGCTTATGGAAGTATTGTACAGAAAATTCCCGTCCAGAAGAAAACATTTATTACGCGCCTAATGATACTAAGCATCAGGAAGCGCACGTCGATGCGAGCTGTAAACATTAAAGACTAGTTCCAATTATCTACCTTTTTGGCCGACTTAAAAAAAACGATATCGTTATCGATATGAATGTACTAGTTTCGGAAATTACATACAATATTTTCAAAAAATGCACATATTATATCGATTTTTTTTTGAATTGACAACATTTCAAGGTTGCCTCTTATTAATTAAAAAACAACCTATAAGTATGATAAAGCTCTTATTTTAAATAGTTTTGAAGTGGGCATACACTTTTGGCTAAAAAGTAATTTTAATCCATCAGGTATAAATACTATATTTTTTTAAAAAAAGATAGTCAGTTGAAACCAGTCTAAAAAGAAAGAGAACTAGCTCCATTTTATTTTACTAGATATTTATAACATCGATCAATAAGTAGGCTACTTACAAGTTCGGATACGAGAGGGATGGATTTTCTCCTCGGCCTAATATCAGGCATGCTGTCGATATTACTATAAAATGGGTTATCGCCAGGGTGCCTATAAAACAGATAAAAAATAATAGTTAATTAATATATTTTACCAAATAATATGTCATCTGCAGTAATGCTACTAGTACAAAATATGTAAATCATACCCATTTCCGCGGCCGCCTTGGTCATTAAATCCGCCGGTGCCATTCTAAAATAAAAAAAATAACAATTAATAAGAAATAAATAAAAAATAAATAAAAAGCTAACATTTTATTCAAAACAAAAAACAATAACAATAAACTTAACCTGGAAACAGTAAAAATTTTCACACAATCACATACTTATAACGAAATTAAAGCCTATATATCTTTATAAATATTTAAAATACTGGCAGTATTAGAAAAACTATAATAGATAAGTATTGACTACTCTTTTAACAATCGAAGTAGATTATGTGAAAATTTTAACTAATTTTATTAACAATTTATTATAGAACAATGCAAACGGAGAATTAATTCATTAATAACATAGACTTATTTATAATAACAAATTATTTATCCATTAATAGTAACCAATACAATCGTGAAAATGCTTTTGCTAGAGAACTAGTTTTTATTAGCTTTTTATTATTCATTAGCTTAAAAGCACAAGTTTCATTAATATATAGATAGATAATGGGCATCAGCGGAATTATAGTAAACTGTTACATTGATAGATACGTAAATATGTGTGGAGTAAATACCGTTAATATATTTCAAACTTGCCCATATTATAATATTCGTTATAAGTAGCATCTAATTTTTTCTACTATAACAACGTTAGTACATTTAGTGCCGTCTAAATTTTTTAGGTGTATAGCTATACGATTGAACATCCTAAGCAATGGTAATCCTAGGCTACAGTACATAATTTTCTTTTAATTGATGATAGAAATCGACTTTCAACGATTTGTTCATACTAAAGAACGTATTAAATAGCTAAATCAATGTGGACTTCATATACCTTGAGAAATAAATATACACTAACTTTGTCCTTAAATCTTGTTTTGAATCAATTAAAAGTATACAAATATATTTTTATAGACATTTAAAGCATTTTCATTTCCATGACCTAATAAATATTTCTTTCTTTTTAATTGGAAATTATTTTAAATATGTATGAGTAAATACCTATATATCTGGTCTGCAGATTTTTTTTAAATTTGGTTAAAACAAAAGACTCTGCATGATATGACATGATATGACGGCGAATGATTTTGTACCTTTATACTTAATGAAGCACGACGCTACAATTCAATGACGATGAACAAGAACTAGCGCTTCGCACTAATTCTAGTAATTTAACGTTAAACTCTCAATACAGATAATACTGGATACTTTATAACTAATATTACAATTACACGATTACTTTAAGCAATACACAATAATGAATTATTGTAAAAACATGTTGAAGGTACTAAAGCTTTTATAAAATCCCAATATTTATTGTATACATCATCAGAAAGTCTAGTAGAGATGCTGAAGTATAATATATTATTGCCTCAAATATAATATCCAGATATAATGGAATTTAAATATATAGAATAAAGATAGTATATAATTATATCATAATCTAGTCTGAACACCTAAGTTATTTGTTTTATTACTGCACACCCATTTATTAAAAGGCAGGAACATTTTATTTAAACTCGTTTGTTGTTATTCGTTTCTTTCGTTATTTAATGAATCCTTTACATTTCGTAATTTATCAAACTCGTATTATACTTATTTTCAAACTACATGGATATATATTGGTTGAGTAACAAAATTAATCACAACCTGTGCATTTTTGGTTCTTAGAGCTCTAGGAAAATTCGAATTTTGCAGTCAAATTGAATATAGATGATAGTAAAACCCTTTGACGATAATATTTTGTCAACATCTGATTTAATCTTTTGGAACTTATTGTTCTACAAATGTCATGTAATTCCTGTAACTATTGTATTTATTTGCTATTTAAATATTCTTTGTAGAATGATAATGAAATATATAAAATGTAATATATCGTTGTACTTGAAAGAACTGAAGCGATTAATTAGTATTCAGCTACTTAATCTAACTTATTGCACTATTTTATTAATATATGTATATATTTTGAGTATACTAGTAGTAAAAGCTTTTACATTTATTCACTATACATTATGGTTTAGCTTTTAACTCTAATTTCATGAAATTTTTGCATAAGGTAACTTACACCAGCGCTAACTTTGTCCTTCTCCGTCGATGGTGTAGTAGCTGTAGGTGTTTCTGTTGTCTTTTCTTCGGCTTTTCTATCCTTTAATGCTTTTAGTAGTTTCCATTTACTTCCTACTGGGGCATCTTGCTGATGCGTAGGTTCAACCTGAGTAAGTTTCTGGGACTGCTGCTCAGGTGCATCGTAGTCATCTTCAAACTCATCACCACTTTGAACTGGACTGTCAGGACCAGATGTTTCCCCAGAACCTGAGTCCGCATAAGACTTGTCATCGTCTGATTCCTCTTCTGTGGGCAAATCATCATCAATTTTTTCATCCATTACCGGGAATGTTGTCACTTCTTTCCAAGTCTCTTCCTTTGGCGTTTCGTCACACTTTACTTTAATTGTTGCAGTTTTAAGTTTTAACTCTCTTAACACAAATGACATTTTTTCTTTTAATTCTTCTTTCGGCTCAACCGATTCTTCTTCCATTTCAGGTTCTTCTTCTAGTGTTTGTCCTCTTTCAGCTTCTAGCTGAGATTGATGTTCCATTTCTTCTAATTTTCTTAATTCATAACAATACCACTCATCTTCGGAGTCTATACTATCTTCTGTGCTTTGACGTCTAGAAGATACTCTTGAACCACTTCGCCAAGAATGAGTGCTTTTACTGTCATCATCGTCATGCTTGTTTGGTATGTCTAAGCTTTGCTGTTGACGTGGTTGAAATTTATTGGGTAAACCCCGAGTGCTCTGAATTGATGGGCTTCGTTCAGAAAAGGACATTGATTCTTCAGGCACTGAACTACTTATTATTTCTGGTGGGCTAGATTTAACGGATTTTTTAAGTTTATGAATTGGTGGATGTGCTGGTTCTTCTGGTATATTTGGTTCTATTTTTGGTGGAGATGTATCGGACATTTGATCGTCAGATACGGATGACGATTTACGTAAGCGATATTTACCTAAAGCTCTGGAAACTGCAAATTCTTGAGAGCTTCCACTATATGATGTATTATTTTCAATTGTTCCCTCGTCTAGAGATGCAGATGCTTTTTTAACGTCTCCAACGGTAGCAAATAGGGATGCAGGAGAACGATTATCTTCTTTTACATCTTCTTCAAATGGGTCAACATTAGAAATATCGGTGTCAATATCTAGTTTCTCAAGTTCTGTTATGTCATCTTTTTTCATTTGGCTTACACGAGCAAAGTGAAAATCGATATCATCGCTCTTATCTCTTGGTAGCGCATTTGTTTGATATTTATCATTTTCTTCAGTAATACGTTCATTATCATCATCATGAAATTCCACACCTTGTTTTTGTAATTCTTGAATCATTTGCTGCTGTTCAATTATTTCTTGATTATTAATTTTGCGTTGTTTAGGTTTAGCTGGTACTTTTGCAAATACATTTCCTTCGTGAGTAGAGTCAGAAAAAACACTGTCACTATCTTCAGATTGGGCACTAGATCTACCACCAGACCATTCCGTTTCTGAAGTTTCTGGGTCTGATAGCGATTGATGGCTTGCTTGCTGCTTTCTTCTAGCTTTTTGTAATAATCCTGACATTGACGCTACCAAATGATATTTTTTCTTACGTCTCTGAGCAGATAAAATTCTTTCCTTTAGAGTCTTTTCTTGTTGAGCTTGCTCAACTGCGTCTACTCCTGAAGGCAAAGAGTGTGATCTATGTTTTTTAGGTAAATGCAGATCCGGAAGCCAATGAGTTACTGAAGACATGGCAGATTTTAAAGACGAGGTCCGTTTTGGTTTTTTAGATTGTTTGTCTTGATTTTTCCCCCTAAGGTTTGATGATATTGATAAGTAACCAGATTCTGAAACTAATACTCCTGTTGAATCTACATATTGTTCCTTTCTTGCCATAGATTGATCTATAATCATTTGTTTATCATATCCTTGGACTTCATTTATTGCATCGCCGTTTCGTTGATCATACTGTTGTTGCTTAAAATATTCTTGTTGCAGTTGGTTTTGAAATTGCTTTCTTTCTGTTATATTAAGGGAATGTGACTTTAAACTAGATGTTTCCATTGAACTAGTCGGCGATCGATTTCCTTGCCAAGCTATTCGATCTTCCATAGGCATTCTTTTCGGGGAGTCATACCTACTAGATGTTGGATAGTAAGAAAGAGCATCTGTAAGATTACCAGGTGGATATCCGGAACGATGATTATTTGCTTTATATCCATTTTGATGAAAATGTATATCATTAGCTCCCATTGTGTTTGCTCTCGTTAATGGTTTTTTATTTATGTTTGCAGTAGGCATAACAACAGTTTGAGCATGATAACTAGGCTCAGGTGGATAGGAGTCAATTGTTTGCTTAGGAACCGATTCCGTAATTTCATTTCTATCTAATAACTCGGAAAAATGTGAATCTTCAGTAAGCATACCTCTCGGCGTACTATAAACTGTCGTGAAAATTGGTTGTCTATTTCCAGCAACGGAATATATTGAAGGTGCTTCATTTTGGTAATAATAATCTATATTATTAAGTGTATTTTGACTAGGTATTGAATACGGAATATCACTTTTAAAAAAACTAGAATCCATTTTTTCCTGTAGTCTATTTATATCTATAGAAGAATCTTTAAAGCTGTCACCTTTACGTAAGTTATAATCTCTTTTGATATTTTTATCCTCATATTGGTATGAATCTACTAAAGTTTCTAAATAAGGTTTGGAGTCTATATCACAAGTCATTCTTGGAACGGACTGTGGGGAAGGAATTCTTATCTTATGACTTTCATGAACAGAATGACTAACTCTTCCTGTTTTTGGCGAACCTGGACTTTTTTCTAAACTTGACCAACCACTCATAGATGATAAACCAGAATCTGATTTTGCTGCGACAATATTGGTACTATCTCTTTTTAAATTTTTTGGGGACGTTTTAGGGGACTTAGGTGAACGCGGGCTTAGACGTAAATTATCTGATGGAATTGCATTACTCGTGGAAAGATTAATAGATTGATGAGTTGAAAGTAATTCATTATTATTTTCAATTAATGGAAAAATGTCAACACCATTAGGAGGTGCTGGTGGTGGTGGACTTGGAGATTTTCGCAACCTGTTATCTTCATAATTCATTTCAAGTCTACTATCTGCAGGTTCGTCGTATAAATCGTGAACAGATAAAGGGGAGCTTTGTTCCGTTGTTTTGTATATTTCATTTAAAGTTTGCGCTGTACTTTTAGTGGAAAAATAGTTTTGTCTAGATGGATCAACTTGATATTGTGTGCTATAATCAAATCTTTCTCTGGACATCGCACTAGGTGATTTAGAAGATTTTATTGCTATTTCAGCGTTAGCCACTGCTGAACTATATGCCAATCGTCCTGTTACCGTTGTATAAGGTTCTGTTGTGGTTCTTTCAGGCACAAATTTTCTCCGAGGAGATAGAGTAGGTGGTAAGTATTCTAATGACCTATCTGCGGCACTATGCTCAGCAAGTGACAGCCTTGAAGGAGATTTATCTCTCATATTACTTTCTTTTGGTAATCCTAAAATAAAGTCATCAAAACTTTTCATCATATCATTAATACCCCAGTTCTCTCCACCTGCATACATGTTTTTTAGTTGTTCGTTAATAATATTACCATCTTCAACCAAAGCTTTTGCTTCTATATCCCTGTCATGTTTCGCTGTTAGTTTTGCTTCCGGACTAAGGAGTCTTGTTTTCAAGTCTTTTAACTCTCTTGAATCTTTGTGTAATTGGGTTGTCAACCTATCTAATTCATGTAATTTATCTACTGTTATTTGATCTATTGTACTTAAGGTAGATAAATGAACTATATCTCTTTCACTTATACCAGGCCCTCCTTGTAATCCGCAATAATTTTTATAATCACTGGAACTATAAACTTGTCTTGATGTTGTTGGATTAATTTCTACATCGGTTTCTTCGGGTGCTTCCCAGATCATATCCAATTGTGAAGATGGTCGTGAAGTTTCGTCACAAACTAGATCCTCTCTATAAGCTTGATTTAAGCTTCTATAAAAAGCCTCATTTGACTCCATAACTTCTTCCTGAGGATCTAGTAAACCTGCACTTCGGCCAATGTCTAAGCCTTCTTCTATACCATCTTCAATCGTACCATTACCCAATATTTCTCTAATGACTTCTAATCTAGACATAGGGTCTCTGGAAGTTACAGTGCGACATGCATAGAAATCGAGAAGAGTTGATATAACACCTTGTTGCTCGCCGAGTAATGTTTCTAGTCTCTCTAAGCGGTCCCACATTCTTACGTATTCTTGGCTGAGTAGATCGAGTGCCCGCCATGCATATTTCAATTCAGTTTCCAAAATATTGAGACGTGTTCCAAGGCGTTCCATGTAGTCACTGATAATATAATCGCCCGAGTAAGGAGGAAGGTCAGGAGGTAATGCGAGAGAGCCGAAATCGTCCATATCGACCTCGGCATCCCCACTCCCACCGCCCTCGTTTTCCTCCATCACGTCGTTTGCATCTTCCCCAGCATTGTCGTGAATTTCGTGCATCATCTTCGATGTGGACAACGGGTCGGATATAACATCTTTCACTATGACTCATCCCATATCGTTTTAATAATAACAATTATTTCACAAAACTGTTCCACGTCACGGTCGGTTCTATGTTTAATCATTTTATAACACACACTTTAACACATATTGTTTACTTTAGTTCACTTTTTCACTATTAAACACGATTTAACACTTTATTTATAGTTTGTACTTAGACAGATTTATATTAAATTAATCTTCATCAAAAATATACTTTGAATATAGAAAATGATTTTATCACTTTTCTGAAAAATAATAACATATTGTAGATGATGGTGTGTAAGTTAATATACTAGTTTGTTCATAATCTTGTTATGTACAAACCAGTAAAGGAATGGAGTAAACCTCAAATAAACATGTGAACCCAATTATTTATTTTACTTGTAAGTTGAAAACATCTCAATTTTGATGCATTATATATTTTTTGTCATTAAATTATAAAAAAATATTACAAAATATAAGTTAACATGTTTTTTCAGAGGCAGCTTAGCGGTTCGTATACGATTCCACATGAGGATATCTCAGAGGTGGAAGGCGTAATCCAGTTCAGGATAGGATAAGGAGAAAACTTGAAGGGAGACCAGACTAAACCACCGCTTCACTTAAATAACAAAACATGTAAAAGAAAGGTGAGGAGATAATATTATGTTTTAATAATTGTGTTTGGTATATATTAAATAAAAAGTAAAAAATAAAAAAATATACTTTTTAAACACAAGACACTACTTCCAAGATAATATAAACGTTTTTTTCCTGTAACTTAATAGTTTGTTTTGCTTTCCTGTAACTTAAGATTCTATAAACTTTTATCAATTCAAAATATTCATATTAAATAATGTATGTATTAATATTAAATAATGTTGTATTGTAGGAGAAAAACATCTTGATATGATACTTTATTATTTTCATACATGGCGGTACCATTTATATTTGTGCCAAAAATAAAATAAGTTGAAAATTTATATTTTAGGAAAAAAATCAAATTTACTGTTACGTTCTGGTAGAGGTAGACCTATAACGTCTAAAATTGCTCTGCAATAGTTAATATATACGTACAAATTATGTAGTCAAATAATCGTAAAGATGAATAAAATAAAATGTGTATTAATAAACTTTTTCATAAAACAAACGGCAAGTAGTTAAGTGAAGGTTAGTAGGTATAACTTATCCATATTATATAGTAAAATCTTTTTTTACTTGATTAACGCAAATGCATATTGCATAATATAGAAAGAACGAATTAATTTATAAATTGAGTTAGTTAAAGCTATCTTCGCTTGTGATGATGCGATCTTAAGTAACGATGCGTCTCAGAACAACTAGATTAATGGCAATGTACTGGGGGTATAAAGTTTCTTGGAATAGCAATCTTCAATTGAAATGGCTGGAGACTAGCCAAAACTCACTTGAAGTTTTACTAACGCTAATTGGATTTGTAGCCTACTTCATGGTAAGCGTATAAAAAGGGCTAACTTCGCATAAAATATATTCAAATATTAGTTCTTACCTACACTTTTAATCAACGTGTTCACAAACGTCTTGAACAAAAATTAAAATAAATCTGTGTTAAAATCCAAAAGATTTATTCAAAAGCAATTCATTAAATCTTAGAAGGTTTCGCCTTTTAAATAGTATGTACTATTCTTTATCTAAGTTATTCTTTTACTTAAGTTATTCTGTCATTTTTTAACCTTCAAGGGTTTAAGAGATTTTGATGAAATTTAGCAAGGGTTGCATCCTAGGAAATACAATCCTTTGAAACTTACACTATATGTACCATGCGAATAACCAAGGCAGAAAAATTGCGAAAAAAAACTGTCTATGTTTATTCCTGTACCTAATTTACTCAACTGCTAAACTTTGATTAGTTATGTGAGCATACGTTGAGACGAATAAACATACGATACATGAGGAGTATACCGTTTTTAATAGTCCATTGACTTGAATACAATACAATATATACTTAAATCTTATTGTATTCTTTTTCATTTATATCTAACTAGCGACTCGCCCTCGCTTCGCTCGGGCTCTTCCCTAGATTTAGCACAGCAAAGCCGCGGGATCCGCTAGTTATGCATATAAGCCTTCCTCTTGAATCACTCTATCTATTATAAAAACCGCATCAAAATCCGTTGCGTTTTAAAGATTTAAGCATACATAGGGATATAGGGACAGAGAAAGCGACTTTGTTTTATACTATGTAGTGTTCATCATACAACTGCGTATCGGTAGCAAACTCTAAAATATAAATAAGTAAAACATTTCATTATTTTTAATTAAGCTCACATTAAATTTGGATGGAAAAATTCAGTTATGTACGACAGACACTAAATATCAAGATAACCAAAAATAATGTTAATGGAAGGCAAGCCACACTATTAGTCAGTAAATAATATAGAATGGTTCCGCCGCCATGCTATATTTACTTGGATAGTGAACTGTCTCTTTCGAAGCCAATTTTAACTGTCAGAACGGTGCGGTGTGCTTTTAATAGAGTGCAGGTACGTTGTCTAGATATTTCAGCCCAAATTAAAAGTTATGAGTTTATGTAGATTAATATTTTCCATAGCTAACACGCTTTATTAATACTAATGTGTATTGAAAATTGTGTTCGATAGTAAAATTTTTACATTATATGACTATAAATAAACAATATGCGGCACGTGAGATATTGAAAATGAATTAATAATTATTTTTATTCTTATTTTAAGAGCTGAGTCACAGGTATGACTATGTTTATACTTATAGTTATAAATACTTTTAGCTAACTTTAAGTAGGGTTTGTTAGATATAAATTATTCCAATCCATATTACAATAATTATTGTATTGAATATAACATGCACAATAAGTAATTCGAGTATATATTTCTAGACGTATGCAAGTAAGGATATATTAGTACTTTATTTTGGCGCAAATCACGGATAGTACACGTAAAACTTAAAAATACCTATTACGAAATACATAAGTTAGGAATATAATACAGAATTATAATATCTTGTACGCAGATACCTATATTATAATAAATTCTGTCTCTGTAGTATATAAAATGAGTTAATTATTAAAGGCACGAACTTGTAAGTTAAGAAACAAGACCATAAAATTTCTGAAGTTCATTCAGAAATATAAAACTTTTAGTTTAACTTGTACAGATGAAAAAGTTTTTACGGTTATTCGTCTGAAATTAATTAGATCCAACAGTTCTTTGAGAAAAATTGCTCGTTATCATAATGTGTATTGTTTTAGTACAAAATAAGAAATTTCATTTTGTTTTGTAAAGTAATATTTATGAATTTGTAACCATGCGTGAACCTCGCTTGTGTTAACCGAGAGAGATTTACAGGAGTATAAATTATGGCTTTAACGCACCATTTAAAAATAATGTAATCATATAAATACTTAAGAATAATACGCGAGATATCTTATAGTACATAATCTACTACATTAGAATTTTATAGTATTCTTTATTGCACTTTAAGAGAATATTATACAGACATTTTAATATAATTTTTGTATGCAAAGGTGGACTTATCCCTAGAAGAGATCTCTTCCAGCCAACCTTTTAATATCTAGTATAACATGAAAGAATAATGTACTGTCGAAAATATAATACCTATATATCGATATTTAGTTAATGTAGGTATATCATTCACTTTACCACTTATTTTATGTAAGATGTTGTAGAGAACTTCATATAAAACACATAAATAACTTTATTTCACGCTTCTCAAAAGTAACTAGTGAGAGTAAATTACTCGGAAGAGAGCAGTAATTCAATAACAATCAAAAACAATAGCAAGAGAAATCCAATAAACAATAATTCAGATACAAAAGAAAACCAAACACCTAACAAACGTAGACATTTCTTGCCAAGTTGGGGTACATCTCGGGCGTACAAATGGACTTCAGATTATTATGGAAGAACTGTTAGAAAGAAAATGCAGCTGTTGGCAACTGTTCAAACATGGGGCCAGATGTTGCAAACTCGAAGACTGGATTGTTTCATAACTCCGGTTAAATGAACCCCACCGTTTGACGTTTCACCCTACATTCAACATTTGTATACTAAAAATCTTCCTTGCAAATATTTAGTTTTTAAGCGAAATCCGGAGCGTAATTTATAAGGTATTTGTATATTTTTCTTATAATTAATTTATAATATATTATTTTGTTTAATATTTCAAAATCGATTTCCGTTCGTTACTTCCGCTAAAACTCAAAAACGGCTAGACCATACAATTAATAATTCTTTATTTTGTTTGTATGAAGTATTTCAGGGGGAGATAAAGTTTAAAAGAATAAGGAGTCAAATCTGTTTATTATCTACAAGAATCACTAACCGTTAAAACGAAGGTACCTAGTGATGAACATGAGCAAAGCGAGGGGGAGTCACTAGTATTTAATAAGACACGTTAATATTGAGCTATTAATAATAATAATAATATAGGATTAAGATCAAGATTCATAATTAACCTTAGTAAGCCACAAGAAGAACAAACTAATATACCTACTACCATACTGTTTATTGCATCAACTATTCCTTAGTTCATAAACTAAGCGCTTGTCATTGATTAGGCCACTAACAAGCAACTCTAAACGTTAACTAACTAGATTACTTCCCTTTAAGTATTTTGCTATATCGTACTGTTCAAGCCGTATCTTTCTATTCGTGGCGCTAACTGTTAAAACAATGTAACAGGTACACAATTTTCTTGGAAAACTATGAGGAAGCAGTTATAGCTACGATTAAAATACTATATTGTAATGGACTAATTACTTTGTTCACGTGTACTCGTAACTACTTTATGAAAAATGCCCTATGTTGATTGTTTATATTGCTACATGTGTAGGACATTTGAAATGCCAAGCACTTTTATTGTATATCTTCACGCAATGTTGTTATGGAATAGACTAAATCGCCACCGCGCACACAAATATTTTACATTTACTTGTTTTTAAATAGCCTATAGCCCAGTAGTAACGAACGTTAGGGAAACCGAGTGTGTGTCTCACAATATTGATATTGTCATGTGTGAATCATTTCTTACATGCCTCTTATCTTTCGGTAAAGAAAAATATAAGATGAAAATTGCATGCCTGATAAATCCTAGCTAGTTTTTAGTTAATTTAGTGGTTAACCAACCTGCACTTGACCAACGCGGTGGACTATGGCCTTATTGAAGGGAGGCCCGTGCATAGTAGTGGGACGTCAAAAAGCACTGAATACAATACTTATATTTATTAACTTTGCTTGAATTAATTAAATTATTTATAAAAGAAGTAGTTTTCATAAACAGGGTGTAAAGCAACTATATACAACACTTATATTTAATAACTTTACTTGAATCAAGCCAATTGTTTATAAAAACAGTTTTCATAAACAGGGTGTAAAGCAAATTGAATGACACATCATTCCCATGCAAAATGCAAGGCGAAACGGCGTCCAATCACATTGAGATATGGCGATGCGATACATAAATCTCACGCCTCGACGCAACCTTATTGGAACTAGCGCTAAAGAATTTCTCAGAAAAATAGTTCACTTTTATTAGATTCATTTCAATTTTCATTCACCATCTGTTTTCTATACAGCGCAAACCAATTTTCTATTCCATATTTTTCTTTTCGTAGTCATTCACATGTGTAGTTTGTAATTTGATCTTTACATAAACGTATTAGGTATGACTGACTTACAATTAAAATGTTTGTCGATGTAAAAGTGTACAGAACATATAATATTTTAAAGAATTTTTGTATATAATTTATATTTATGTACTAAATTATTAATTACTCGAAGTGCCACATATACGGGACGTATGTACTTTTCTAAATACTTTCTTACCAAGCCAGCCCGAAACGAATGTATTGTTTGCTCTAGAAATTTTATTGGAATTTTCGAACCTATGGTACAATTGAACCCATGACCTAAAAATTACACTTTACGGTATGAAAGAATCAAATCGCATGAAGTAGGAAATATGTTGGAATTTGTGAGTAATTCTACTAGTTTTACTGAAGTACTAGTTGAATTCGCTTTGTAAGCACTGTTCAATGAAAAATTCTAAAATAACTAGAATATAGCGCTTAAAACAATTCAGCTTCGAAAATTCATTCAATTTCATTATAGTTTTTGTGAATGAACTGTGAACACTATAAAAAGGTTTAGTAGTGAGTAATGTTCTACAAATATAAAAAAAATCTTTTGAATACTTTCACGAATTACAAAATTACGTTAAATTATGTTATATATTATTTATGTTGGCTTAAATTAAATACCGTGTCGGATATTACGAATTTTACACTAAGCCAAAGTCTTACAATACATAAATTTTGCTAATACTAGCCTTGTATAAAAATAAGTTGGTATGATCCAAGAAGCTAACGCCTTCTTTTAATTTTATTATACAACTAGCGACTGAACCTTACTTCGTTTGGGTTCGTCCCAACATAATTTTTTATAAATGATATATTTTCTTGCAGTAAACCGGATGTTGACCCGTATGGATTAATCCGATATCATTATACCAAATTTCGTCTAAATCAACAAAAAGATAGACAAACGGGAATTCTTAAAACTTAAAATATTTTCATTAAATAATTTTCCATTAAAATATTTAATGTACAATTACAGATTCGAATTATTTTGAGTATGATTAACTTTATTACGTATACGTGTACTTAATTTTTTATACATGTACATAATATTATGGCCAGCTTTTTGGCATCTAAAAAGAGGGGATTTAAAAGCGTATATTATGTATTTACTTTTACAAGATAAGTGTCATGAAATATGATCTAGGTGTGATATAACCATACGGGGCCAAGCCAACTCATCACAAAACACCATTCCACTCAGCTCCGTTTCAAGCGTTTTTCCACTGATTTCACACGAAATATGTGTCACAAGAGAACTATTTTCCTTTTTATATTAGAGTACGTAACAACATGATTTTATTCTGGCTACAATGTACTTTTCTTAGTATGCAAAAATATCATTATTTTTAAGTGTACTAGCAATTCCCGCGGCAGCACCCGCTTTCTACTTACTATTAAAATATAGGAATCGGTGGTAGAAGGATTAAATTTTGGGTTATGACTAAGCGAAATAAAAAATAGCCTATGACCTATTCTCTGACCGACAAAATGTACACAAAAAATTATAAAAATCGATCAACCCTTTTCGAAGGAGTTCAATAACAAATACTGTGGATACGAGATTTTGATAAATAAGTTTATAATGTTAAATATATAGAAAGTACAATTTCACCTTATAATTTACGACGTTTAGTGGAAATTTAAAAATAGGGCAACTCAGCACATTGAAAGTTGTTAAGTTGCGACATCGTTTTAAAACATTCTCTAATTAAATTTTTGTAGAGCTTTCGAAAAGACTAATTATATTTTATTTTAGCGCCAAGTATTAAAGCAATTTATTTATACTTAGTTAAGCGATAAAAATTTTGAAAGTTAGAAATCAAATGTTAAAAATATTACAAAAATGTTAAAAATATTACGTTAAAAATATACAAGAAAATTCCAAATTTAATAATACGTTACATTCAGTTATTTAATTTTGTGTATACGATTAAAAGAAAGAATTTTGAACCCTAATTTCTAATGCAATACATAAAAAATACGGTAAAATTCCTGAGATTAAAATATTGAAACCGTTCTTACCCGTCTTGTCAGACCGTTATCTAGAACCCAACTCCCTATGACCCTTAAACCCTTTTGCTTACACACGCAAAACTAACTAGCGTCTGTTCGTCTCTGTCAACAAGAAAACCAAGTACAAATAAGGAACTGCTAGAAAATTAACACAGCTTTGTTAACAACGTAAACAAAGGAATAAATTGCGCGGTCTTTGCCAAACAACTTTTTATGTCAGCGCAGATAAAAAATAAGATTGAATTAGAGCGGACTATACTGTTGTCGTATGGGATTTAGAGGGACACTCGTAAATGTTACATTGTATATTTACAATATAATGTTAATATATGTTAGTAAAATTGTTATCTTATATATCGTGTTACATTATGAGTTACAAGGTATGTAAGTCCATTTAATAAATACTTATCGAATAATGCTTGTCATAATTAAAATTGTGTTTCTCTGTATTTTCACAACATAATCACCTTTTTCTTTAAATTGGATAATGGATAGCCCATGGCACCTGTATACAAACAGGTGGTCATTATATGGGACTCACCAGACTCACTAACTCACTCACCTCCGTTTTAATATAACATTGGAGGGATAACAACCTAATATGGTAATGAACTATAAGTTATCTAGGATTAAACATACAGGAGGTCAGAGGCAAGAGCCTCCTTTCAATATGAGTAGGATATGGCTATAGTCCATCACGCTGTCCGAATGCAAGGTTGGCGGACTTTTTCTTTGGAAATCCTGTAAATTTTATTCAGACATGTAGTTCTAATCTAATGAAATTTTGAAATTTTGTAATATAATTACGATTTATCTTATGGTATTTAAGAAAATATCGAAAATATCCTTTCGATATTTTCTTAAATAGCATAAGACAAATCGTAATTATATTAAAAAATTCAATACACAATAATCAAATTTTTTTATAAGCAACTAATATATTAACTCAGTAATTAGTTCAATTTCGCTTGCATTAAAAAAATATGAACGTTGAGAAGTCAAAAATAAAACTAAAAATTCCTATTCAATTTAACACTCGAGTGGATTACATTCGAAGTCTAAAAAGAAATAACTGATGAATAAAATTAGAGAAGTAAGAGGCGAATGCCTTTGAGATATACCTTTTCTATTTAAGAAAATGCAAGTTTAAATATTCATTACTTGTACCCTAAAGTACCCAATGAATTAGTTATTTAATTTAAAGTGAAATCTCTCGCAATTCCGTGAACGTCGACCAAAATAACCTTCGTAATCAGAAACGTACATATTAGAAAGCCATTTAAAATCTGCTATGAAGACTATTTCAGATTATAATACTACACAAATAAAAACAAAATGATCCTTATTATTGTGAAATATATACTAAAATAATATTTGCTTTCTGAAAATAGAATGGATATCCCATTTCGAGCAATAAATATCTTTTGTTAGAGAGAAAATTTATCCCAAGCAGGTGTCACGATCTGTTTCCAGGTGCAATATCATAAATTAAACTACACTGTATCATTTATACGTCATCTGTAAAGTTGTAAGACGATTTATGTGCTGTGAAATTGCATTGTTTTATTAAGACATCTAATTTTACGATAGCGCTTAGAGTAAGTTATAGGGGTATATTAGTATATTCCGCGAGTTTTGCCTACATATTATTTTAAAATTTATTTGTTTATATTTCATACGAATATGGAAAGTATTATTAATATAAATCATCCAGACCTTGACTAATACATGATATTACAATAATGAAAAAAGAGTATACTATGTTATGTTCATATAACAGTTTTTTTCTGATATGTAAGTCAATATTAACTGTAAATTTTGAAGAGATAAATATATAATATACTACTATACCTAGTGATTATTTTAATTTCATCAGGTAATATATACGTAGCTATATATTAATTTATTTCAATTATGTTAGTAACATTTATACTGTTACAAAGAAAAAAGTTAATCCAGAACATAAATACACAGTTAATAATTTAATAATTTGTTTTTATTTAATTCATAAAATTAATTTTATCACTTTCCTAATTTAACTCGATACGAATTTGAATATTTTTTCAAATGTTTTTTTAGATTTTTTTTTCAGATATTTTTATAACTTAGGTAATAATGATAACTAACTATTGATATTCTCATTCACAGTGCAACTCAAACGCTAATTTCTTTGTATAATATGAAGCTACACTAGTATTATACATGTGAAAGTGTGTTTGTTGTTTTATCTATATTTCACCTAGCAGCGGAACGACGAATCGATTTGCTTTCTACAGCAATAGCTTATATAGCTTTATGTAATATACATATGTATAATATTTTTGTTTGATACATCCGGTGTTAAATAAGTGAAGTGTGGGTCTATTCATTTCTAATTATATAATTAATATGATCATAGAAGAATGTATCAAACGGCGATTTAGGCGTTAGCGTCATAATCATCGTAACGCTTTAAAAACTTTAAAAATCAACAAGTATATTACTAAAATATAAACTGTGGAACATAGAACCTACTCCTTTTTAAAAAAAACGTTTAAAAAGTATTTTCATACTAAAATATATAAGCGAAGTGTGGCTAATCTGTTAATTACATAATTTATATACATTTTAATACTCTATTATCGATATCGATAGCGATTGTAGGATGTCTTGTTAAGCCCGCTGGCGACGTGAAGAGGAATAAATTTCGCATCGTGATGCGTTACCATTCCCTATAGATATCACACAATATGTTTTATGTATGTTACGTATATTTGACATGATATGATGAAGCGGCGTGGAAGTAAACAAATTGTGAATCATGAATTATGTATTTATTGACTTGAATTTTAGAATCCATAAATTAATTTTGGCGTAAAAGGTTTTCCCCATCGACTAAATAAGTCTATACTTATATTATAAAGAGAAAAGATTTTTATTTTTCTACGTAACGAATAAACTCAAAAACTACTTGTTCGATTTCAAAAGTCTTTTGCCATTAAAAACCTACATTGTCACCGTGAAACATAGGCTATATTTATTACTAGCGGAAGCTGCGACGTTGCTCGAGTCAGATCTAGCGACGAACGAAGCGAAGGTTAGTCGCTAGTAAAGAAATAAGATCAGTCGTAATATACACACAAAAATAAATTACAAAGGGGTTTGAGTACTCAGTAGTTAAAATAAAAAAATAGTTGTGCTTATGCTTACGAAAAGTATACATTAATTAATTAAAAAGTTATACACACCGCACTATCACATTCTAATAGTTATTCGCCCTTTCTATAAAAACATGTACGCTATTTATAGGAGTTGTAATAATAATATTTGGTATAAAGTATATATAAACATTAGTTTCGTTCACAGTTAAAGGTTAAAGCCGAAAGTAAATTAAAAAGATATGCCAAAATATATTCATTAATAGTTAGAATGAAAAATTAAATTTAAAATTTTACTGACGTTACAATTTATATTACGTATCAACGCACGAAATAAAATCCAAATTTAAAAGTTATGAAGCTGTTACGAATTTAAATTTTTATGGCACGGACCTAAACCCTTATATTACGCACGCGAGCTTCTGGTGTTACATTATTTTCTTTAATTTCTTTATTATGTACAAAATATCTTTACTATTTACTATTTAGAGTATGTTACTATTTAGAGTAAGTTATTCGTTGAAAATAAATTCAGAAGTATACTTATAATTCTGAATTTATTTTCAACGCATAACTTAATGAATTTATTAAGTCTAATAGTTAAATTTCTTAAAAATCTTAGCAAACAGTTTTAAAATATTTGGTTTTCATTTGTATGGGATCTTCCCAGAAATAGTTGCAAACAGAATGATGAAATCGATTCAAGTTTGGCAAAAATATTAAGATTCAAATAAAGAAACCCTACTTTTAATGTCGATGTACAAGTAGCTTATATTATGTTTATTCGCTAATCTCTGTTTTTCACATTTGTATTAGATTAATACTTATAAGTATTTAATCATACTGTACACACTTATCTATGTATAATATACTCATAACCCGTACGTAATTCCATTAACGTATTTTCCTAGACATTTAACTAAGAACCTTGTTAGGAGATTATTATCGCTACAATGTCAAGTATGTGGACTAGAAGAAATAGGTTGCATCGTTAGAATTGTTAATATTTTTTCAAAATAGTCATATTTTATTTATATTGTGTACCAGCTACGCCTATTTTTGTCACCCCAAACGTCTGAACAAACATTATTCGGGTCAACGTTAAGGTTAGGTCAGGTCAACATAAATTCGTGTCAAGTTGTTAAATCTTACTCATTATTGAACTATATCAGACAAAGACAGATGTATTCTTCGGATATACATTTTTAATACATTAAACATACACAATTTACTGCCATAAAGGCGACCACATAAAAAATATATATTTATAAGATTTTAAAACACTGTAGTTTCATCAAATTCAAAATGTAGACAGTGTCGGTTGAAAGAGAGCTCCATTGTGAAAGAAAGTACTACATTATTGCTTGCTGCTGGCTTCGCGATATTGAAAATGAATTTTGCGTCCTATATCTTTGGAATAAGATAGGTATCTGTATTGGTTTTATTATACGGATTTCTCATTAACAGATGCCCAGAGGTATTGTTGAAGAAAAGCGACTTGCGGAAGTCGTAGTGAAGGTATTGTGTGATAACCGGTTCATTTTTCTCTACTAATGAGGCGTTGCGAACAGTTTCGAAGTTATGACTTCAGCTTTACATTGACCTCAATCTGCGAAACGAACGAATTTTATTGAAACTTCCAAAAGTGAAAATTGAAATACGAAACTTACCCAAAGTGTTGTGACCGTGTAAGAATATTTCGATCACTTTTTTAATTTAAGTTCACATGACATTACAATTAATTTTTTTTAGTAAAATACATCAATTTCTTTTGTTTTATACCTAGTTAAGAAGATATTGGGAATTAATATTATTTCAAATACAATGTACTTGTAGGAACAGAATTTGTTTCTAAAATATATGCATAATTGATATAATATATCATTCATAAGGATTTTTATGTTTTTTTATGTATTATTTATGAAGACATCACATTGCATAAAAAACATATATCCGAATTGACTAGTTCGTCTTTTTTGAAGTCGATCAGTAAAAAATATGTTGTCACACTATTTATGGATTTATATTTGAAACGAAACTTTATTATAATGAGTTTAATAAATTGAAATACAAAATATAGGTACAAGAATAACTTATCCCTCTATATTTTTACAAAGTAAAAAGGGTTTTTATTCTACGCTCACAAATGGGGCGGAACACTTCAGTTAGTCCCATAACAATCGTTCCTTACTTAGCTTCCACATGGAACTATCTACTTTACTCAGTAAAATAACCATTAACCAAGGCATCATTTAAATAGTCTTAAGTATGTCATAGTTAAAAAAATCGTACTAAAATCCAAAATATTTCTACTTGTTTGAATACTTTTTTCGATAAAATATTATATAAAACTGCGCTTTTAGGCTCAGACAGAGTTAAGTATAGGCCATCAATCATCAATCAACTGTTGGTACACCCTCTTCCGTCCAGCTTTTGGTAATACGATTAGTGGCAATTTAATCTCCTTAAGACCGAGGTCAGTGTTAGATTAAGTATTTTATGCCGTTTATCTTGTGAAAGCTTTTTCTTATATCTCAATTATATTATGTATATATTATTGTATATCTATATTTAATACTTAATCTATACTAATATTATAAAGAAGTAAAGTTTGTTTATTTGTTAAATTGTAAGGGGTAATCTCGGGATCTACTGAACCGATTTTAAAAATTTTTTCACCAATAGAAAGCCACATTATTGCTAAGTGTCATAGGTTATATAAAAAAACGAAAAATAAAAAGGCTTTTACGTGGTAGTCCGTTTTGCAAAGTGAATCGGGGAAAAAACGGTCGAATAAAAGCGTTTCTTACGAACGCTGCCTTAACTATGAAAGATATATTTTTGAGTTCTAGAGAAAAGATGTGGAGCTTAAAAATGCCTACAAAAAAGTCAACGACAGCATAAGTCTAACTTTAATATTTAAGTGACAAAAAGTATTTTTTTAATATTAGTATAGATAATTTAATTTTTAATATTGATAAAATAATTTAAATTATTTAAACACTCTGTACTAAAAAAGGATTATTAACATTATGCCCAACGAAGTGGGCACGGGTCAGCTAGTATGTAATAAAATTCTTAGTCGAATCTGTACATTATATTTTACAATATATATTTTTGAAATCTTAATGAAACAGTCATTACTATCAAAAAATAGGCTGAACCTATAGTTTTTAGAATTTTAGCCTATCTGTCTTTATCGTATTACAAAATAATCACTGGACTGATTTGATTAATTTTGGTTTGATAATAGATGATTATTTGAGTTAACTTATGGCAACTTTTGACTATGGGAATATATCTCATTTCTGAGAAATCGATAATAACCATAAAACTTATATATGGACGAACCCGAGTAGAGCGATCCTGATTCGTAAGTAATATACGAGTATTAGTTAGGTAGTAAAGTTTCGATAAAACTATAAATAATAATTTTTGTCAAAGCTTAGTTTTATGTACGACGTATACACGACAAAATTAGGACAAAAGGCGTTAAGACATTATTGCTCGTAAAAGTAACATCAGTAATTAAACTCAGTAAATAAACTACTGTAGAATTTGTTTTATTTTCATTTTTTTTTATTTTCTAGATCAATATATTATTTTCTGAACACAACCTATGTTAAAATCTATTTAAACGCACATTTTATCATACATATTACCGGACATGGTGTAGAGTTGCCACGTTTTCGTGATTCCTGACACTTTACTTCCTAACAAACAGTTTTTTCGCGTACATAAATGTGATGAATATTTCACGGGTTGAAAAGGGTCCGTTGTAAAAAGCACTTGGACGAAACAGGACGTTGAGTTATGTGTATGAGAATAATTCCATCCTAGCTGTTTGTATATACAGAATTCTATTACTTTAATTATATATATAAAAATCCCGGGGAATTATTGAATGAGCCTGTAATTCAAATATGAAATGTAGTTCGCCTACGATTTATGTATAATGTATATTAAATGACTTTATTTTTCTCGTTCAGCAATATATAAGCTAAAAATCTGAATCAGCAAGAAAGAGAAGCAAATAAATATTTTCTCAAACTAAAATGGTTCGTTAACCATTTTACATTAATACTCGTAATATTATTGCTTATTGAAACGTTTAGTAACACATTTAAGTAATTTTGAAATTATTAAATTAAAAGAGCCAAAACTAGAGGTTTGCTAATATTATATTTAAAATGTATGCAATATATTCAAGTATCTATAAAGCAGAAAATTCCTCGCCTCAATGCGACATGGAGAGGCTCTCGCCCATCGATAATATTTCATCTCAAAATCCACACGATTTCCGCGTAGCCGCGGAAAGCCATATATATAGTGGCCGTTACAAACAGGTTTTACTGTTTTATTTTATAAAATATGAAATAATGTTTCTGAGAGCAATATATTATTGTCTAAACTATATTGAGGGAGACAACTTATGTATCTTTTGAACGGTATAATAGATCGCTACTTGGTTTTCTCGAAGTTGACGTTATATTTGTAAGAAATAAACAGTGGTTACTTTGAAAATAAGATAAAATTTTCTACTTTGTATAAAAACTCAGTAGGTAATAGAAAGTGATGTTGGTGTAACGTTCCCGAGCTCGCTAAATGTGTAACGATCTGTAAACGTTCGAATTATTCAATACTTTTTCGATAAAAACTTTTTATCAGGCGACTTCGGGTTCATAAATGCCCTAGAATTGGTAATTTAGAAATCGATTTTGATTTCATAGTTAATTAGTCATTTTATGTAACACCTAATCTGTCTTTCTTTTATGAGTTTTGCATCCGAAAGGTCAAGCCAGGACCTTATTACTTTGCTAACACTTTATCTGTAAGTAACTTTTTAAAAGGTTTACGTTATAATAGTTGTTCTATATATTTATTCTATATCTAAGCTTTTTAAAGTTCAACCTAACCCAAGAACAGACGAATGGGTCCATAGTCCATCACGGTGAATAAGTGCGCGTTGGCGAACACGGATTTACTTAGTAATAGTAGAAGCTAATAAGAAAAATAAAAGGTATTTCCACAAGTAGCGTGTTCTGAACGATCTTTTTTCTATCTTAAAACACACGCAAGTATCAAACTAATTGGTATGCAGTAGTCCAAACTCAAGAGTAAAATAACTCATAACAGTAATAAAAATTTGCAAATGATAGTCAGATTCGCAATAAAGTTTTCTTCTAAACGACTATGCCAAACTGATTCAGTCTAGACTGACTTTTTTATTAAAACATTACAATATCGATATAACTATTATATTATTAGATGTGTAATAGACAAAGTATAAAATATTTTTACATAACTAATCTCGTCAATATATTCCAAAAAAGTACATTTATATTAAAACTATTTGCTTAGAACGACATCAAATATAAAATCTGCGAAAAGAGGGGTTTCTCTCAAAAAAGCTGAATGTTTGCATACGTCTCCAATACAGCTAAACTGATCCTAATGAGAATTTTACTGGACGGTAGATGATTCTATGGAAAGGGACATACGCTACTCTTTATTCCGAAAAAAAGGAAAAAGGTGCCTGTAGAATAAGGGATAAATGTTTATGAGGTTTTTAGAACGGATGTAGTGAGGGTGAGAGTAAGCGAGGTTTGGGTCGCTGAAAACCGTAATATAAATCATATCAACGTACATAACTATGAATAAAAAATATTAACAAGATTAAAGTTCTCCAAGTAATCAAAAGTAAAAATGGTCAGTCCAAATGTTAAATTCAACTATTAAACTGTTGCCAGCAACTTTACCAGATTAAATATTTATTATTCATACATGCGTTGTTACTAATTTTAGTTAATGTAACGTTAGTATTACTTGGAAGTAGCCTTGGCCGTCCACAAACATAATTGTCGAATAAATGAAAACATACATTTTTAATAGCTTAGCTAGTTTCAGTTTAATTATTATAATTATAATAAACATAATAGAAAAGAAGATAAGAGATTCCTTTATTATTTTTTAAGCTATCCCTTCGAGGTAGTCTTCGAGTTATAGAATTATTATTTTATATAAAAAAGAAAAATAAATAAAAATATTTTCATTATCTATATAGTATCTTCACACCAATTACTGTATTGTACAATTAAAATATTTCTCTCACTGATTATAACACATTTAATTACTCCGACCTACATGTGGCTACGGCGCGTAGCATCCGACGGATGCTACGAACCTACATGAATCATCAATGAAATATTGCCGTAGCATTGAACTCATTGACAGATCAACAGAACGTTTGATTTGGCTTATTTTTTTATGATTTTTAATATATATTTTTAGTGAATATTTGAGCACTTCACTTAAAAACTTCACAACACTAGCACATGGGCACGTTGTTATCGGGGTTTAGGATATCGGATGGCGGGTCGGCCGCCGGCCGGTGGTGGCATACAACTAACCGGCCGGGTGCTTCGGCGACACTGCGCGCGCCGCCGCTCGATACGCGCCGCGCCCCAAGTCCACCTGTACGCTAGTCACAACAGGATCTCCCGAATAGTAAACACCGTTGCTGATAAATGTAACCCTAAATGTATTTGCCATGTCATTAAAATAATTAAAAGATTTTGCGATTTTTTAACAGAACTCAATAAATACGGTGTATTTTTAATACTCGTAGGTCTAGTCAAGCTTGCGCAATGAGTAAAATAACGTTTTACCATGTTAAAATTCACGATATAGTACAACGAATATTACCTCTAAGCCATAAAACGTATTAACACTATGAGAAACCGTCATTGACATAATTATTATTAATTAACACATCGTCAGCTCTACTCTCGAATTTATATTGTGTCGCCCGTTAACATGTAACACCATATGCCCAAATCACTGAACTAAAATGATGTTAATGAATACGGATGCGAAAAATAAATATCACTGTACTTCCGAAAGCTTAACTGTAAATATTTTTGTTAAATATTCGAATGGACATTTTATTTTATAGAAGTATACTTTGAAAAGTAATTTTATCGTTGTTGAAAGATTAAAAAATTTTAGCGTTTCCAAAATAGCGGCTTGCACATTTCTAACAGCGAATACTTCGAAACGGATGCAGAAATAGACACTCAAGTGTCGGACACAAGAAAACTTTTAACCGGCTACTGTATCCACTAAGGCGTTCTATTAAAGACCAGAATTTACTGAGTTTAGCGTAGAGGTAATATTTAGGGTCTTTTGGGAACATGTATTTCTATTGTTAAGTAAACTAATACTTTGTTTATTTTCATATAACTATTACCGGTATCTTGGGACTTTATAATAGTTTAAACTTTACAAGATAACGCTATTAAATAAATATTACACCGATTGATCCTCTTTTATGAAAACATTTATCTATATTAATAAAAGCGCATGACTCGAGAATGGCTCGACCAATTCGGCTAATATTTTTTTATGTTTCTTAAGGCGAACGGAATGTTTTTATAAAAAAAAAATCAAAGGATGTAAAAACTTATACAAAAGGGGGTAGTTTTAAATAAATTCGACTAGTTAATATTCAATTCAGAATATTTTGTACAAATCCTCTTATATTTAGCTAAAATAAGGAAACACCGTAAGTATAACGTATAAGGGTTTTTAACTATAATAATCAAAATAGTGAAATTTTTTTTTTATATTGCAAGAGACCTTTTATATGCCCTTCCTTGTTCTTAGAGCATAAATGATGATACACGTTTTATATTGATGTTGAGTGTATGATATAAAATGCTCGTCACGTTCACTTCTAAGTATAAAGTTTTTTATTAAATGCCACGTCATATAATAAGTTTTCATGCAATATATTATATTATATATTGCGTGAAAAAATTGAGCGAAATATAGCTGACAACAATTTCTATTATGAATATTTTGAAGTTCCTACAAGAATATTACATAAGAATCCCTTTAAGAACATAGATATATCACAATACTCGAATACCTTTGGCAATTTTTAGGAACATTAGTTCATGAAAAGCATTATAAGGACAAAAACCTAAATCGAGTAAAATAACAACGTAATATTTTATTGTTTCCAAAATAAAAGAGCATTTTCCACGCGATAGAATTCGCGAATGTGACTTCTTTATAGCGTTATTAGGCTGATTTAAAAGTTTCTACTTAAGTTCAGTATTATGAGTAAACAACAATCTGATTCAAGGTATATAAGACTAATCGTATAAATTAGAAATAAATGTCATTCAAATCTTATCAGTAATCACTTATATAATAAATTGCTAATTACTATTTTATTTTATGATAATAAAAGTAACTGCTGTTTGTTTTTACCGGGACCTATTTCAATCATCTAACTTACAATGTTTTTATATGGCTTATTTGATATTTCTCTCGATTTTAAATGTAAAACATGAGCGAATCGATAATTGTGTATTTAAAATGTACTAAGTTAAGAAAAAGTACTTAACTTGTAAGAAAATATGAAGAATTTAAGTACAAAATGTGTTTTACCACGAGTACCTACCTACTATACAGTTTTATGTGAGCAAGAAATATGTTAACGCTAAGGTAGCACTCGACCCTTGGTTACTTCGACTACTAAATTAGGCAAATGAGCCTTGTATTATGGTAATAGAAAATGACTTCGTGACGGCGCATTTCTTCCACTTTCTTGGAAAAAAAACGATCAAGAAATTAGTTCGCAGTAATTAATTTCTAAATCTTTTACGTAGTTTTGAATATTTTTATTTACTATTTAGTAAAATATGAAGTATTTAATTTTAGATTTAAATTTAATGCTGCCTTGAGAATGTAATTTTAATTTACCTTGCAAATATGATTTATGGTTCTTTACATTAAATTGGAAAAAAGAAATTTTACGCTTGAAATATCACTTTGTTGGTAAAAGAACATTTATTTACAAAACGAATAAATGTAAATATAATAATTTGCTTTTCAAAGTAAATTGTATTTGCTATTTAAGTTAGACAAAAAATATATAAAAGTATAAGTGGCACCGCCGGTAATACTACTTCACTACATAGTATAAAACGAAGTCGCTTTCTCTGTCAAAATATCTCTTTGTATGCTTAAATCTTTAAAACTACGCAACGGACTTTGATGCTGTTTTTTTTAATAGATAGAGTGATTCAAGAGGAAGGTTTATATGCATAGCTAGCGGATCCCGCGGCTTTGCCTGTGCTAAATCTAGGGAAGAGCCCGAGTGAAGCGAGGGCGAGTCGCTAGTTTCAAATAAAATAAATTAATTATAAACAAGATTACTAGATATTCGAATAGAAACGGTTCCAAATAATTTAAACATAGACTCTGATATATGACTCGTTATATATGATAATAAGGATTGAGGGGTTGTTTGTTCATCACATATGCATATTTGTTAGTCCTTCGCTATGTAAGCAGATTATCCTAAGATCCAGCCCACAATTACGTAGAGACATCAGGGAATTAGATATTTTTGGCCATTCAGTATTCTACTAATCTACCATATACATAAATTAATTTAAAATAGAAACAAAGTGTTTATTTACTATTTTACTATTCGTTCGTCATAAGATAAAGTGATGCCTTTTTATTACTGTAAATATAGTCCATGTGCTTCTGTAGAAGGTTAGTTCTTAACAATAATTTAGCGCTTAAGCTGGTTCAATCTTCCTAAATCAATACAAACTCCTTAAAACGGAAAATGAAATCTGCAACTAATGAAAGAGTACTTTTTCATGTTGGCCGCTCAAAGCCTCTCGACGCTCACTAACAAATACAAATAGAAAGATAATAAATAAACGTGAGATGGGAGAGCTTCTCATAAGGCTTATAAAGTTTTCCGACAGCGTTCCCAGAGATCAGGATAGACTTACATATAACTTTTAAATTAAGTTGTATATGTGCATACTGCTTTAAAATACATTCTATTTCTAAAATAAATATCAAACAATAATATCTACATTGTATGAAATGAAGTTGCTTCCAACCATCTGTATGCTTAGTTTTAAACTGTACAACTGATTTTAATGCAATTTTCATCAATAAACAGGTTTATATTATAATGAATGCATAATATTATAGGAGAAAAAGACCAAGCAAATATATAATTTCTGAGATATCTATACTAATCATTAAAACGTGGCTGGGGACTAACCAGAACGGAGCGATGTAGAGTCGCTTGTATGTACTCGTAGATAAAAATCACTACATATTATAAAACAAAGTCCTCCTCCGCGTCTGTCTGTCTATATATTCGCGATAAACTCAAAAACTACTGAATTAAAACATACTGATTTTCATGCTGTTTCCACCAATAGATAGAATGGTTCACGAGTAAGGTTTTAGTGCCTACATAATTTGTCAAGGTTTTGTATTGACATTTACTAGCGAAACCCGCGGCTTTGCTCGGGAAAAATGTAGAAACGAACCCGAGCGGAACGAGTATTGTATTTGTATAGGAAGGTAATTAATAATACTTGTATGACCGTTCATAATTTTTTTAAATAAAACACATTTTGTGACATTCTTTTTAATAATGAGACTTAAAGTAAAAAAATGTTGCTTTAGCAAGTCAATCTAAAATACTTTACGGATGGATAGAGTTAATTACAATTCTGTTTTTATTTTTTAAGATGGTGACTATAAGTAAAACTACTTTCCTTTATTGTAATAGAACTATTCTGCTAATTATTAATGTATTAAGTTCTATAGTTCACCACAATTTCCGCAAGTTTATCGCTTCACTAAGTGTCTGGGAGCGTGTATAATCTATGACGCTAAAGCTAACGCCTGCACGGGATCGAAGCGTTTGAGCCGGATTTGCGTCCTCTGGGACGAGCCAATTCTAGTCACAAACATTTTACTACTTAGTTACTTTTATAGTACCACTAATACTGCAAATCTTATTAGCTCTTCAGTAAATAAACTGTACATAAATATATGTAAATACTTTTTTATTTCAATTTATACGAGTACGTTACAATTTATATTAGGTATTTTATGGAAAATTATTGCTTCACGTTAATGATAGTATAAATAAGAAACAATAATATCAAAGGCAATATTATAATAGATAATGCCAAGTTCTATATCTATAACACTGAACTGCGATCATCTATTCTTTATCATAGATAGGCCGTATTAATGTAATTATTAAACCTAGTTAAGACAAAGATAACTTAGTTAAGCCTAGCTTATTCGTGCCCTAGTTTATTGTATGAAATAAGCGACCCTTAGAACCATATTCAATTGTTAATGAAAGTATTAAAGCCGTCATGATTTAGTTAAGATACATATACAATAAGAGTGGGATGGAAGACGGGGGAGACTTCTGAGGACTTTTGAAGAACAAGTACTTATTATAATTAAAGAGGGTCAGGTCAAAAGTCTGAGAACCTATGAAAATGTATTAAAAGAGTAATTAAATTGTAAGAAGCGGAAGGCGTATGCAGAAACCGTTGAATTATTATCAATATATTTAACTATGTTTTTAAACAAAAAGAATAGAAAAAAAACAAATATGTATATTATTCTATATATTTGACGACACGTTTATATTTATTTATTTATATTAGGTATTAAAATATCATAATTCGGAAATAAGAAATTTCGCAGTGAGATTTGCTAGTACAAGATATATAAAACCTAAGTTAATCGGTTGTTCTGTAAATTTCACGAAGCTGAACTTTAGTTCCACATGCCGGTCTTATCTGCAGATCGATGAGGCTGTAGCGATTGAGGTTGGCTATAGGTCATGCTCGATATACTTTGAACTGGCTTCTGATATCTCAGAAAATAGCTTTGAGCGTCAATAATTAACTAAGTAATTATTATATTATAACCAATATAATTATATTATAACTAATATAATTATATTATAATTAATTTTAGCTAAACAAATTTTCGTAATTGAGTTTCTACTCAAAATATACTTGAAATGTTGAATTGAAATTCAAATTACAAAGAAAGAAACAAAACACAAGCGTTTTAATTAATCTTACTGTTATTATCTCTTATCAGTTTGTGCATTAATGATGTATCTACAAAATTAAACTAAAAAATTAGATTATTAATAAATGAAATATTATGTTTAAACTTGCACGCAATGCGATGTTAAATATGATTATAGTTACGAAAGCTAAATATTTTACAACTAGCGACTGACCCTCGCTCCGCTCGGGTTCGTTTTTAGGTACGTAAAGGGTTTGTATATTTTTCCGAGATGAGATTTTCCCTCTGTAAAATGTATCGGGCAGATAGACACAGATAGACACAAAATTCTAAGAACTAAAGATTCAGTCTCTATATCGATAAATAGCATTTCCCGCGGCTTCGCATGCGTTCTAAAGACCGGAAACCAAATTCTTTCTGAGTCGCGCGGTATGGTACCTCGCAGAACTAACGCCCACCTATACCTTTTTTGCAACAATTTTCATTGCTGATCCGATGCGATCCGATTGCCTTTCTCGATAAACGGACTATCCAACACAAAAAGAATTTTTCAAATCGAAACAGTAGTTACTGAGATTCAAATTCAATTCAGTTAGCGCGTTCAACCAAACAAACAAACAAACAAATAAACTCTTGGGCATTATAATATTAGTATAGATAATAACTATTTCAATAAGATTGTCCAAAAAATATTTTATGTACAGGCTGAGAAATTCATTTCGTATAAAATAGTTCAAAAGTTTACTGGTTTTATATTTATGAAGTTACAATTATTAATTTATAAATTGAAGTAGTTTCCAAGCTTAATGTTAATTTATTTGCGATTTGAGATAAAATAAAGTGAAGAAAATATTTTACTTTCTTTGAAGTGAAACATTCTATTATGCTAAAAACTGACGTCAATAACCTTACTAAAAGAACATGACCTCTAGCATAGAAAAATTCGAGACATCTTAGTACCTAATCAGATAATTATTATAATGTAAGTTTGTATGAGTGTATATTTGTTACGACTTTAGATACTAAAGTTTTAGTATAAATAGGCTACTGGTAAAGAGATAGTTGATCCCGAGCGATGGGTGGATAATTCACTAGTAGTAATATATAAATGGAATGCATTCAACGTAACTTTTACATATACCTACAGTTTATCGGCCGGAGAGTGTCACAGAAAAAACATAGAAGAGAAGTATTTCTCTGCAGTCTAAGAGATTCCTGTAAGACACAAAATATATAATACAAAAAGTTATAGGAATCGTACCAGTAATGAAATTATCCCAAATAAAGAAAACGCTACAATATTCTCTTTATAACAAAAGCCGCGCTCGCTCCAATTAGAGGCTCGGAAGCGCCCTTATCTGTGCTGACACTCGTGAGGTTACGGCTGTGTAATTATCGACCCCAACATCAATAAAATATAATCACGTAAAATATTGTGCTTTTTCCGAATTCTTGACCGTGATCTGATGACATAATATTATGTAAGTGCAGAATGTACATTGTACATCATCATCATCACCAACCCTTTATAACTTCCCACCGCCGGGCACGGGTCTTCCTCAGTACCTTTCGAAAACTTGCTAGGAATTTTTTTACCGCTAGGCTATCACTGTCATTGTACATAAGTACTTAAAATTCAATATGAAAATTCGTGTAACAATTCGCTTCGCATTTTGTTTGTGTGATAATCTGTTTTTAAATACACGTATGTGATACACATACTATTTGACAGGTTGGTTTAGATTTCTAGAAATTAGGTATTTTCTTGCAGTAAAAAGTATCGTATATGTCAAACCGGAAAACCAGCTGATATAATAAACTTCAACGAAATCTGTTCATTGTTTTTTCTTAATGCAGACAGAGCAGACAAACATTCTAAAATAGTAGATTCGGTCTCTATTGATAATAAAGACAAATAGTCAGTCAATAAGACTTTCCAAAAAATAATATTTAGATTAAACACATTTCTACGAAATTCATTTCGTTTTAGTTACAAAGCATTGTTGTATTAAAATGAACGTTAATTATTCACTTTTCTTACAGTATATTATGTTAGGGTTTTAGTAAACTAACTTTGTTATTGCTATCTCTATATTCATTGTCCAAAAATATTCTTGTAAAAATACTCTGCTAAATCCTTATACAACGGCTAGATTTTTCATAAATCAAATATATATTACGTACATAAATTGAAAGATAGCGTTCACGCACAAAGTAAAAGTGGTAAATGCTTTCTTATGACAGGCATTGCGCTGTCATTTGACCTTTGCGGAGGAGGCTACATAGAGAATATTTAAGTACACATTACCGTTTGCTCGGAGCTCGTAACTTCGGGTCAGATAACAATACTAGGTCTTAAAATAACTGAGAGTTGGGAGTTAAGTAAAATACTCAATATAGTAAAAAATTGGCAATCATGATGTTAGTATATTATACCAATAATAATTATGGTATCGTTTCTCTAGCTTAAAATTTAACAAGGTATCTTTTTCTAAGAACATTAAGTAGTTTACTTTTTACAAGATATGTTAGCATCGTACCATATCATTTATTTACATGAATAAGGATATTTTGTTATTAAGTAGTATAGTATGCGTATGGTTTATATATAAATACATAAGATATGAATATGTATTTTATTACGTTATTAAAATATTTAAGTCAAAATACACGTTAAAAATCAACAATCCTACAGAATAATAATTCAGGCAAAATTCATTGTGACTTGCAATGCGAGGACAAATGATTGGTATTTCGCTTTAAATGAAGAGCAATTAATCAATTATTCACAAGTCCAATATAATGGTTAATTTAGTGCAGTATTGTCGGCATTCCTTTAGGATATTCATTCAATAAAATAATATAGTTATATAAAATTATTTTATAGACTTCATTGAATCAAAGTGAATTTCACTGATATATTAAATTGATTATTAATTTTGTTAGTGAATATTTTACTTCTGATTGAAATATAAGACGCCGCAGAGAAAATAATACTTTCTTGAGTGAATATTTGAGATTTTAAATAAACTGCTTTTTCTCAAATGTAATAAAAATTTTAGTTCTGATCATTTTGAATACTTTGTACGCCACATTGTATAACGTATAGTATACTTCTTACAAAATACCATCCAATTTTTCGATTTCTTCTATGGTTTCCTCAAAAAACATGTCACAATGTCCACAACAACAATGTACACACTTGTCCTGACATTTACGAATATAACGAAAAAGAAATTAGCCAAATTGCTAAATTGGTCGAGCCATGTTCCAGTGTATACTTTTTCTCTAACATACATTCGGCAATCATTTTTATTTATATAGATAGATGTCAAAAGAAACTGTAAAGAAAGACCAAGTGTTACCATTTGTCACGTACATACGCGCTAATCGTATTACTGTTATACAAAATATACCTTTTAACCTATTTCCGAGCATTTAAGTAATGTATACGTTGTAGGATTAATCGAACTCGTGTTTACACTAACGCATCAAATATTAAAGGAAAGCTTAAAATATAATCCGAGTATTATCTGATCATATTATGATTAATATACATATTTAATCACGTATTATTACTCAATCCGCTAAACTTCAAAAGTATGATATAGAATAAATAGATAACAGTCTTGCTTGCAATTATATTATGTAGACTTAATGTACGAAAAGAAGATACCTACCTAGATTTTTTATCTGAAAATAATGAATATGAATCCTATGTTTTATTTCATGTACAAGTACAAGTTACACATACTCGTATAATGAAATTCTAACTCAGTCGAAGTCGTATGTCCATCAGTCTGTCTGTGACCGCATCAGAATAAAACTACTTGACAGATTTTGGTGAAATTTTCTGTGACGATAGCTAGTTATCTGGAAAAACATTTAGGATAGTTTTTACTACAGGAACATATCTGATTTTTGAGAAATCTATTCTAACGTTTAAAATGTATCTAGGGACGAATCCGAGTGGGCTGTGGGTGAGTCACTAGCAACATATAAATAAAGTAAAATATACTTAATTAGTTTACATTATTTTCAAGGGCTTCACGGCGCTCGACAAAATGAACGTGCGATATTACCTCATTCCTTATAATTATGTTAATCAACAAGTTTGTTTTCTTATACTTAACAGTTTTAAGTGTAAGCAAACAAAGGTACAGTACAGTATTTAAGAATTAGCCCGCCCTATTAAGGTGGGGCTGATTCAGTTAGATTTTAACGGGTATAACTGGCTTTTCTAGCCACCTTACTCCCACCTAACCACATAACAACAATTACCTTTGTACCAATCTACCCATTATCCTGAATGGTTTATACTAGCAAAGAGAAAGCTACAGAATTTTAGTATAAAAACAATTATTAAAATAAACGTATGAAAAATTTACAATATTAATTATATTTTATATTACTTGCGTAGTATACTTTTTGGTTGACCTAAAAAATGGTATGTACAAGTTGTTTTCTAAATTCGATTTTTATTAAGTTTCTGCGCGTACACTATGCATATTTAATTGGTTATACGATAATTTTGTGCACTGTGGAACGGTTTTCATTTTTATAAATTTGTTATCAAGGGTCTTTTAAATTAATATAAATTATAATAATTCGAAACTTTCCACCAATATCAGTGTAATACTTTTTAATGCGTAATAAAAGTGAAATTATAAATATATTATGTACCTATTTATCAACTGTATAGAATCCAATTTCCCAATGGAAAATTATTTTCCATGATTTCAAGTCGTGCTAAAACTTTAAAATACCGACACGTCACAATTGTCTTACCAAACAATATTTTTGGCAGCATTGACCAAGCAACAAGTGCTGCTTTCTGCAATTTAACGCGAAGGTGCCAACAATTCACATTCTTATACTTTGCTAAATGTTTTGTTATTCTTTTTACAAATGGGAATCGCGAGAGCACATCTGTATTATGTAACATTTTCTTTCTCATTAAAATTATAAAGTCTCTTTTAAAATTATAAAGTCTCTTTTAAAATAAATTTCAATCAAGTAGGTACATTTCGTGATATTGCACCTATTAAACAAAAAGCCTAAAATGCATCTCTTTTCTCTACTACATGAAGACTAATACTATTCATACATATACATACTTAAATGACATTAAATAAAATTGAAGATAATGGTTTGATGAATCCTGCTAGATTCAGCAGTAAAGAACGTTTGCTCGCATGGTTTTTATACCCATTAAAAACTTAATTTTTGTGTGTCTGTCTGTCTGTCTGTCTGTCTGTCAGTCAGCGGCTGGACTGATTTTGACGGGACTGTCAATCGCAGATGGCTAATGTTATAAGGTACTTAAGCTACTTTTATTTTATTAGAAAACTATAAAAACCGTTTAATTTATTTTAACTTACGCCCAACGAAGCCAGCGGGCTTGCTAGTTTAAAATAAGCTTAAATTAAAAAAATAAATACAAAAGTAAGATATACCTATTACTTTCATAAAACAAAGAAGTTTGAATGAAAAAGTTTAGAAACGTTTTGGTAACATCCACTAAGCAACAAGTACTGCTTCGTGCCAGCTAATAGAAGCCAAATTTAACCTTCTAGCGCTTTTTATTGTCACTATTAACGACTCCGTAAACTTGTTTGGCTTTTACGACAATATATTGTGAAAGGTACGAGTTACTATTCCGGTCAGATAAGACAATTTTATTTGACATCAATAAAACTGTTTGTTTGTATGACCTAGGGGGAATCTTTTTACATCCCATTGTATTTATCTTAATGTTTATTAGTAAAGATAGTAATTAAAAATAGAGTTTAACTGCAAAATCGGTTCTGAGTTATCGTAATTTAGTTATGGAGTTTCTCGGTTAAGAAATTCTAAGTAGTAACAAACAAAACCTTATCGATCTTATTATCACGTTTATTTAATTTTCAGTTGAATATGTTCTAGAAATAAATTTTATACTGAAAATATGTATTATCTTTATTCATTAACACTATCCCACAACCTGAGCATTTGTGGTACACTTTACTGAAAAACTATCACGCCTATAGATTTGAGCTATAAGTTATAACATAGTAATTTAACTTCATATCTAGATGTGTAAAAAAAATAATTTACCGTTAAAAATGAACATTAACGATTATGTGTTCATTAGTATCATCTGATAAAAATCCTATATAAAATAACAATTAAAAAACTGTCTTAAAATTATTAAGATTAATTTGTAAGAATGTCCCAACATATTTAGGTATTATTATTATTTTATTACTTGTACCCTTTTGGTACTAGGAACTTGTAAATAAATTATTTCGAAATGAATGAAGCCTATATCTTAGACGAACATAAAACGAGGTTACGTCAACGCAGAAGACAATCTATTTCGACCTTTAGTAAGGTTCTATTATGTTGTCAATTAATACGAGGAAGTTTAAGTTGCGAAACTTAGTGAACGCAAAGCTAGGTTGACTTCAAAGGGTCCTTTGAAAATCATCAAGTATTTAAGTAGTGGTTGAATGAATGTCAAAAATGTAGATCAATGTGAATTATTCCCTTTTTAATTGCATTAATACAATATTATTTTCTAATTAAAATTAAATTATTTTATTTAAAATATCTCATTTTTAAGAGAAGTCTTAGACCTGAGGAGAACTGGCGGAAGGAACTCTGTTCACCTCAACTCTGCAGTACTAAGGTTATTTTTTCACATTTATTGAGTAGCTGATACATAGCCGTTGTCCAATCTAAATTTCAATAATTTTGATTTTGATATTCGAATTCAAATACAAATCCGATTAGAAATAACCTTCGATAGTTTAACTTAAAGAGACAGAGGATACATGAGGATCATACTAATCCCATAAATATTATAAATGCGAATGTTCGAATAGCTCAATTACGCTAGGACTGATATTTAGTACAGATTTTAGTGTGATAGTTTGTTAGTTTTTCCTATGGGTTACTTGTTAATGTTTCGCTATTTTAATGTAAATTAAACTTGTTCCCGAATGGTGAATTACTTCTTTAATACAAAAATCACGGTGAAAACGTTATATTGGAAACAAGGTTTATTGTATTTTAAAACTTATTAAACTAAAAGCGTAATTTGAACAGTGAATTAAGAAATAGCTAAAATTAACTAGTAAAATTAAAGTTACTTAATAGATTCAAAGTATTTAAGTACAGCACTAGCGGACTTCCGTCGCGTGACGTGGAAGCGATTGATCAAGCCTGCTCTGAATGAGCCATTTAAAGGTGATTGTTGAATAGATTAGGTACTACTACGTTGGAGCTATAAAGTTTATTGTAACAATAACTTATTTTAGGGTTGTTATTCAAAATTATTTGCATAGTAAAGGTAAATTTTAAACTTAGTATTAACAAAGAAAGGATTAAATAAACACATAAATATGTTTATATTAAGTACATCGTAGATATAGGATTATGTATATTTTTATACTATCGACACACCCTTGTTTCGCTCGAGTTCGTCCTTAGGTTCTCCCTGCCAAATTTAAAGTTTGCAGCACAAAAATGAAGATATTACATACTAACTAGCGAGAGCCCTTAGACCTCCTTAGTTCGGCCCAGTAGCGGATATACGGAGCACATTTCATCTTTATACATCTACAAGTTTTTCCATATTTCGTTATGAATGAGTGAGTGAGTGACCTTTTGCTTTTATATACATATTATTTAGATAATATTATGTATATAAAATCTCACCTTACATACATACATACGCATAAAAATAAGTAATTCAATATATAATGAATGTAAATACACACAATAATTTACAATACAATACAATTGTCTCTTGATTTCTTTGAATAATACAACAGAGTTCTGAAACTGTAATTATACGTTGAACTATATAGCTATTTTCATATTTGAAAAGGTTAAATTGGATGATTCGATGTTTCTGCGTCATATCGATATAGTATTCATTTCGTATTTCTTATTAAATTTAGATGTATTACTACCAAAATGAATGTTATTTTTATACTTGGTTCTGTTTTTTCTTACATAATGTATTCTCTATATAATTTTAGTATAAATTCTATTATCTATATTTTGATTGACCCTTTTCTCATAAAGTATATTTGAAATGAAAAGGCTTTTTCTGTTTCGATTGGGTTAAAGAAAAGCTCAAGAAATGCTCATTTTATACAAAGAATAAATATTGTCTACGGAAACTAACTGAAACAACATAATACTATACCACATTATATAAATAATTGATGCTAAATTTTATAATTGGATTTCTTCTGCGAAATGCGTTTTTAAATAATAATCAAAGAGCTCCGTGTATCTCAGGTATGACCTAAAGCCTTTTCTGCTACATTATGTATTGTTGATATAAAGAGCGAGTAATTAGTAATTTGTAACTCATATTCCTATTTTATACTAATATTTCTTACTATTCACTAGGAAGACCAACAAATAAGGCCTAATAATGAAATCTAATAACTGAGTCTTGTAATTTTGTAAACACACCAATGTTCTTATTAAATTAACGAAAAGTAATCGAAAATTAAACTTAATGGTTATTCAAAGAAAATGCCATTTTCGTAATATTCTACTCTTCTTAGAAGCAATGTAATTAAAACTAAAAGGGTCTCAGTAGTTTGAAATTTACAGAAATTCTATTGGAATGACTTTCGCCATATTTCGGACATTTCCATTATTCAGTGTAAACATTAGCGTCCAAAAACTATTACTGTAGTCCCCTTGAGTTTTAACTTTGTTTTTATTACCTCTAGTCAAGGCAGAATATTTTTATTATAATAATATATAATAAATGATCCAACGTTAATTAAAAGAAAATATAATACGAGTATGTTCTTTTTTCGTTGACGTTTCTCGCTAAATTCGTCGATTTTATACCGTTCTTAATCGCTTTAAAAGTTATCTACACCATATCTCTGTATAAGACACAAGAACTTCCTCTCTTCTCATAAACCACTTGCGATTTTGTAACGAATATTAATTAATTTAATTTTAAATTTAGGGTCTGTATATCCTGTAGTACTTAGTAATTCAGAGATTATTAGTTGAATTTACTTCTAGAAGACAGAATATATAGAAAGAATATATTCACTACAATGTTTTTGTTTTTCTAGAATATATATTTATTTTGAGAAATGAAATAAGCTTAAGCCAATTTCATTGTAAAACTAAACCTTTCAGACATTTTATTTAACTTAAACTTAATGTAACTTAGATCATTAATCTTTGTCACTTCTTGAAACGTATCTAAGACTTGAGGATTTAAGGCTTGTTTCTATTAAGTCTAGAGGACTCAAAGTAAAACCCGTATACAACAATTCAGGCACGCGTTGGTCTTGCGGTTAGAGTACACTATTCGGGGCCTTTGTGACCCCTTTATAGAAGGTAGCTTTGTAGTAAGTGGTTGAAAAGCCATTATTACGGTTCTCATGTTGTACTAGTTAATATAAGTGAATAAAATAATAAATAAAATAATGAATAAATATTTATTTATTTATTTATTTATAATAAGGACAACCAATGGTATACATGAAGTAAAAAGTTAACAGCATAGAACAATAAATCCAATTACAGGTCATCACGGCTATTATTAGTTTAGAAAACAGAGTTTTTAAGAGCACTAGCACTAGCATCAAGTACGTAATAATAATTTCTTAAGGCTTACAATACAAACAAATATAACAGACAAGCTTCACTATACAAATTTAACCCACAAAAAAACCATCGCTCAGCTGTTTCCTGAACAACGACACGCTTACACAATATGGATCAAATGAATACTCTTTACAAACGTCATTAAAATCTCTAACTGATCGCACCATGTATGAGTTCTGTCTATAAATAGTAGATGCACTAGGAATATATAATGGGGGATTATACCTAATACTCTTCGTAGGGACATTAAATTTTAGTTTATTCAACAGTTCCGAACAATTAATTTCATTTCGCAAAATCTTTATTAAAAATGTAACATCTGCAATTCTGCGGCGGTTAGCAAGTGGTAAGATATGAAGTTGTTTACACATATTTAGATAGTTTTCCGAGTGATAAGGTAATTTTAACTTATAACATAGGTATTTTATGATTTTTTTCTGTACATTCTCAACTCGATCAATATATTTTCCATAACAAGGATTCCAAATCTGCGAAGCATACTCGAGATGACTCCGAACAAATGTGCAGTACAGAATCTTAAGGGTTTTAGCTTTTGTAAAACCGGTAGAGCACCGCATAATAAAACCAAGTGCTTTGGAGGCTTTAGCAACAACGTTGTTAATGTGTTCATCAAAAATAAGTTTTGAGTCATGGAATATACCCAAATCCCGTACTGCGTTACATCTAGGTATCAGCTGGTCATTTATTTTATATGAGGTAAAAAGGTTGGAAATTTTGCGACTAAATGTGATAACAGAACATTTTTGCGGATTCAGATTAAGCATATTAATTTCACAGTAGTCGTATAAACGAGACAGGTCAGCCTGGAGCAGATCCATATCATCCCTCGACTCTATAGTAGCAAAAATCTTCATGTCATCAGCAAAGCAGAGGAGGTGAGATGATTGAAAACAGGAAACTATGTCGTTTATGTAGATCGTAAACAATAGAGGACCCAACAGAGACCCTTGGGGAACCCCACTAGGAATAGATACCCAAGAAGATGAATAAAATTATTTAATACTACAGCTTGGGATCTGTTGTTGATGTATGAAGAAAACCATCTCAAGAGGTCACCTCTGATACCCGCGTTAAAGAGCTTGTCCAACAGTATATTGTGGTTTATCCTGTCAAAAGCCTTACTGTAATCTGTATATATGACATCCACTTGTTTGCCCAAGTTCATGGATTCAGTCAGGAAGTCGTTTAACAGAACAAGATTGGTTACTATGGATCTCCCCTGCAGAAAACCATGCTGGGTCGGGTTGAATGAGTTTCTCAGGGCCGCATAAATTTGATCATAAACAATACGCTCGAATACCTTCGCAATAACACATAATTTGGATATAGGCCTATAATTGAGTATATCAGTTTTGGAACCCTTTTTATGCACAGGAGTAATATAGGCAGCCTTCCAAATCTGAGGAACAACGCAAGAAGTTAAAGATTTTTTGAACAGTAAGAAAATGGGTATAGCAATCGTTTTGGCACAATTTATCAAAAGTTTAGGCGAAATTAAATCAGGCCCTGCAGACTTTGATGGGTCTAGGCTAAGAAGACATTTTTCAATTTTGTTAATATTCAATTCTATTGTAGATATTATATCAGGCACTATATTAGGATAGGAATATAGGAATATCTAGTAGGCGTCCTATCATGATTAAAAGATGAATAGAAAAAGGAAGAAAAAGCATTACAGACGTCTTCTCCAGAATTAACAGTTATGTCTCCATACTTTAAGTTGCTAGGTATAGTATGCAAGGTAGAACGCTTTTTTATATAACTCCAAAAGTGTTTAGGATCCTTTTCGATAAATGATTCTGTAGATGAAATGTAATTATTATAGCAAGCTTTTTCAAGGTCTGAGACTCTACCCTGCAGAAGTTCAAAAGTTAAATTGTCAGAAAGTCTGCCATACCGCTTAAACTTGCGAAGAAATCTAGATTTTTCTTTGATTAATTTTATAAGAGGTAGATTATACCATGGTGGATAAAAGCGGTTAGTGTGTCTTTTTTTGACGGGTATAAAATTACTTCGCATGTCCAATAATTTGTCGCAGAAAAAAGCGTTAGCTTCATCTGTCGATTTAGAGGCAAATGCGGTTTCCCAATCAATACTTGATATATGTTCATTCATCGAGTCATAGTCACCCTTATCATATAAATATCTATCACATGAAGGCTGTTTGAGTGGCGCTAGCTCGATAAAGTTAGTACTTATAGAAAGAGCAGGGTGATAGGCATCGACAGGAACAAGAGGATCGCAGCACTCCGCCACTGTAACTTCATCATTGGAAAAGACCAAATCTAGAATTCTACCAAACCTATTACGAATCGTATTAAACTGTTTAAAATTCAATAGATGCATCTCATCGATAAGGATGGTTTCGTCGGGACTACGAACATTAGTTGGTACCAAACTATCACTCCTCAATACCCACTCTATGCCGCTCATATTAAAATCACCCACCTGCAAAAACCTATCCATATAGCAATCAAGCACTATATTGTTAAGTTTGGTTATAAAGTTTGACAGTTGAGATGTAAAAGAATAGCCGTGATGTTGTTGACATAGGTATAAGACACAGAGATGAAGCTTGACGGGCTTCCTACTGGTTTGTTCCCGGAGTGATAATGTAACCCACAGATCTTCCGCCGATGACTGAAAATTGGGATATTATTTCAATAGAGCGATCTAGTTCCGTGGTAAGCTACGAGGCTTGTGTTTTTTTTTTTTTTTAATGTAAATGTGTCATCCACAGGCGTTAAGCGCCCGTGCCTTTTGTTTTTTAATTTTTTTTTTTTTGGCGTTTTACATTTTTGGACTTAAAACTAGCGATACATGCTAATCATGTAACGTGGGCCGACACTGACTTTTTTTTTTTTTTTTTTCCAGTCGACTTTTAGGACTCTAGAACCCCGCCCCATCCCGCAGTTGGGCAAGCACAGCCTCTGTGATTTTTTTGTCGCGTTTAAGAATGGACATTTTGAGGCTGTGCTCTAGGATGGTCTTCGCTGAGACTCCCTCCGCTCGACGAATAAATTTGCCAATTGCGTCGTCGCCATCGTCAGAGTAATAGACACAGGTCTTGGTGTGCCTTGTCACAGCGACGACAGCATGTGACACACTATCGTGAATGCGGAGCCTTTTGGTCTTCGTCCGCACGATGATGACCTCTTTGTAGGTTTGGCCCTGTGCCTCGTGGATGGTCATGACGCGCGACCCTTCGCCGGATCCGTATCCCTGGTCTATCAGGAGCTTCTTTTCCTCCTGGGTGTGGACCAAGTATAGGGTTCCTTCTTTGGTAGATGGTATTTGCGCGTCGGTGAACCTTTCTATGCTCAGGGAGTGGATGGTTTTACTGGAGGAGTAGATATTACCATAGACGTCTCTGATGGCGTATGCGACGTCTTTCGGGTTTCTATGCGTACAGGACAACTCACATGTGATGTTGGTCACCAGTGTTGGCCAGCAGTACCTTAGGTCGAACAGATTTTCTCTGTCGATATAAGGCAGCTGGTTTATATCTCCGATGAGTGCCACTTCTTCTGCGCCAGACAGTCGGGCTGCCATAACTATGGCTCCGAAATGGTTACGAGGCTTGTGTTACTGATACCAGATACTTGATATACCTAGTATGAATGTATTTTAAATAAATATACACATATATAAATTTTAAATACATACATATTATAAATATAAACACCCATGACTCGATTGTTCGTGTTCAACAAATAAATGCCACCTGCGGTACTTGAAATCGCAACCGCTGGCGCAGAAAGTAGGATCACAACAAACTGAGCCAAACATAATATCGTGAATACACATACAAGAAAAACAATTTTCGTTATAATTAATACAAATATAAATTGAAAACGTATCAAAAATTATGTTGGAAAATAATTGCTTCGTTATTTTTATTTACTTCACTTCTTACCTATACACCATCCTTAATTAAACTAATTAATCGGAGTACAAAACATCATCAGTTGTACTTATACAAAACAAAAGGCCAGCCAACGTAGATAGTGGAACAATAGAAAAAAGCGTAGTCAGAACTCTAAAAACGTTCAATAGCAGACACAATCGTTAATTAACCCTGCTCAGTTTCAGACGAATTGCTGAATGCTTACATATCGACAAAAAAGATCGATATCGAAAGCGTAAGTAAATGTTAACTTTGACCTGGCGTTATGTAGAGTAATATTACTTATATACGGTAGATAATACTATTTTTTTCAGCATTGAATACTAATTTACTAAAACATTTTTACAAAGTTTTATAATATAACAAGATACGCAAACTTCCATAACGTAGACATAATATAATAATTATCTGTCTGAATCTAAGTCGAATATGTACATTAAATATTTTTCATAGCATCTTATTGAATGTATTATTTTTTAGAACTTTTGTATGTCTTTTTGTGTATAGGTACATCACGAAAATGGCAATGGATCGATTTTTACAAAATTTGTTATGATGATAGCTGGCTATCCGGGTATATTTACTGCGGAAAAATATACCGCCTGTGAGAAATTTATACCGATCGTTAAAACGTATCCGAGTTTGGGATGAACCCGAGCGGTGCAATGGTGAGTTATGAATAAATTTTTAAATCGAAAAAAGTAACTTTTTGAAAATTTTAATGAAAAAAAAACTTCAGGTTACGGTTACAGTTATTATTAAAACGTTAGCGAGTGTGACAAATTAATTGAGTTTTCATAATATAATAATGTATTACAGTAAAAACATATTATGGTAAAGATAAAGTACTTAGTGGTAGCGGTAGAACATGCCTAGTACTGCGGTCACCGAATAATTTAGCCGGCTCGATGTGTCCATACTAGCACGACACTTTCCGCTCGAGTTCCACACCTCTATAGGCGGTATCCGCTCGCTTTATTGCGGTTTCCTCATCGACTATGATAGTAACTTGGCCAAATACTTATTTGCATAGTTCAAGTTAAGTATGGAATTTAATTATGTAAGATTATTATTATTTTAATTTAAGATTTTAGACAGCCTTTTCAGTTTTTACTCACTTGTACAGAGTTGTATGTGTCTAGTTTTTAGTTCGACTTAAATGTATTTTCCAAATCAGGTTACGAGCCTTTTATGAAGAGTAATGTTTAAATTAATATTACTTTAAAATATAGTGAAGAAACCTAGGGATGAAAAGGAACAGAGAAAGGACGTGTTAATATTACGTAGTATTAAGATTTTACATACAATAATATAAGAAAAATATTGTTCAGGATATACCAACGCTCAGAAATTTCATAAATTTGGCCATATTGAAAACCTCAAAAATCTTTTTATACACTCCGTTTCATAAATTTTAAAATAAAACAGCACAAAATTTGAAATACGTTAAAAATGTGCTTAAATTTAAAACTGCTATCAGTATAACATGGAGAAAAGGTGTCGAGTTTATCTAAAGATAGGCTAACACTGGTGGTGACAGTGATAAATGTTCCCGTAGAGGTCCGAAATTGATCAACAATCACCTGAAAACGACGACAGTGTGATATGTGATACCAACCCACATATGCCAACCAAGTGTTAAAGCATTTTATCACTTATTATTAAATTTTTCAAATTATTTTTGCATAAAATATATTTCATGTTCACTTCAACAAACCATCATCACTACATATTAATATAACAAAGCCCTTCGTCGCGTCTGTCTGTCTGTCTGTACGCGATAAACTCAAAAACTACTTCACCTGATTTTCAAGCTGTTTTCACCAATGAATACCTATAGTGCTTCTCGTTGAAGGTTTTAGTATATAACTAGTGGAACCCGCGGCTTCGCTCGCACTCGCTCGCGGTATTTATTTATATTAGACTAACGGCTCACCCTCGTTTCATTCGACTTTGTCTAGTGAAGAATAAAAACAAATCTATTCCACGGAAACTAAACATACTCTATGTGCTATTCCAGAGTATTATCTACTTATGAGCCTTTAACCAAATCGTTTAGGCATTCTAACGTGAAAGAGTTAAAACATCCATCCATCCTCACAAACTTTCACATTAATATAATTAAGTAGTATTATGTAAATAAAAATACTTAGTATTATAATAGCTTTTTTCATTCATTTATTATTTAGATTAGACGAAGCATCTAAGTTGGTGTACTACCTCGGTAGGTCAATGTAAAGAACATTATAAATAGAGCACTCCCGAGTCCCAAAGAGAATTTCTCAGTAGGCCTACAACGTAACCTGATTTCCTGTTAAGACATTCCAAGTTTTTTTTTATAAAGCATCTAATACTTTCTTAGGTTTACGCGAATATTTGACATTATAAATGAAACTATCGATTTTAGATAGATAGATTTTGCCGCGGATTTATTTTGATTTTTGATTCCCGACGTTTCGAATGCTTTACTTTTAGCAATCATGGTCGCGGGAAAGACTAACCATGTGTCTCAAAAGATAGTTTCATTTATAAAATATTAGCTCTGATACTCATACATTTTTGGTAAAAGAAATATTATAAAATTCATTATTTAACTCCACTCATGAAATTCTGTGATTCACGTTCCTAATATTTACACTTGAAACCCCCAAACCACATACGATTATACAAGTCACAGTTCATTTTGTAAGCAACCAGGTCAGTACGTGAGTCAACTAGAAACGAGGTAGTTTACAAATAATGTCAACTGACAGATGGTTACTATCTTAAAGGTCATTTATATGGAAATAGTTTTGTCTCGAATACACAAGTATAAAAAGAATATACAAAAAGTGATCGTTCCTTTTTCTTTGGGTTTGTGAACTTTTTTATAAAATACAAGCTGACCCGTGCCCACTTCGTTGGGCATAATTTTAATAATCCTTTTTAGTACATAGTGTTTTTAAGTTAGACATATGCTGTCGTTGACTTTTTTGTAGGAACGCTTTCATTCGACCGTTTTTTCTCCGATTCACTTTGCAAAACGGACGTAAAAGCCTTTTTATTTTTCGGTGTTTTATATAGCCTATGACACTGAGCAATAATGTAGCTTTCTATTGGTAAAAGAATTTTTAAAATCGGTTCAGTAGATCCCGAGATTACCCCTTACAATTTAACAAATAAACAAACTTTACTTCTTTATCGATCCTCCCCCCTGGACCGCGGAAGCGTTTAGACGTGTGTATTCTATTTGTTTATTAACTTAAAAATCAAATTAAAAATAAATTCAGTGCGAATAAATTAAGGTGTGTACCAGGAGCGCATGAGTTGCGAGCAGTGAGTGCATCTGTGCGAACAGGACAACACTATTGAGACAGCCTAAGTTATACGCTCCGTCTACGCGCATCATCGATACGTAAGCATTGTGAGTTGCCGTAATTCATAAGCGATAGCGGGTAGTGGAAATTTATAAGGGGCTGGCCCAAGTTTATTTTCTCGGGTACTCTGGTGTCATCTTTTGTCACAAATATGCCTCTTAAGCGTACACCTCCCAGCACTCCCACTCCCGAAGACTTAAAGGAAGCTAGGTTGAACGCCCCGAAAGCTTCTTTTTCGGGCTCCACGTCAGATTTATCTAATGAGGAGCGAAGCAATGTAACTATGAGGCGCAAGCAGGATGAGTCTTATATAAAAAAATTCATAACCGAAATTAAGGATATGCTTGCTAAATCAAACTCTCAAAATGAAAGCAAATTCACCTCATTGCAATCCTCTATGAGAGAAATCATGACACAAAATACAGAAATAAAAGACTCCATTGCTTTTGTCTCTAAGCAGTACGAAGATATGAAAGCTAAATACGAGCAGTTGGAAAAACAGAGGAATGAAGATCGTCTGTATATTGATCAGCTTGAAAAGAAAATCGAGTCGCTGGAAAGAACGTCTGCCTCGACTAAACTTGAACTAAGAAATATCCCTAAGATTACCGGTGAAAATAAGGATAGTTTATGTAAAATTGCTTCAAAAGCTGCAGATGTTATCGATTTTCCCGTACAGAAACAAGATATTAAAGATATTTATCGTACAAAAAGTAAGACTGGACATGGAGCAATTATTGTGGAACTGGGAAGCGTTATAATGAAAGAAAATATAATTGAAAAGGCACGCAGATTTAACAAAATGAACCCTGCTAACAAATTAAACACGGCACACTTAAGTTTGGAAGGACCAGCAAAGCCATTTTTTATATCAGAATGTCTATCGCCCTGCGAAAAACGATTAAATTATCTGGCTCGAGCATTTGCTCAGGAAAATGGATATAAATTCTGTTGGACCTCATTTGGAAGAACCTACCTGAGACAAGATGAAGGTAAACGGCATATTAGAATCGATAGTGAGGGTGATTTAAATAAACTTCGTCTGAAACAATGACTTTTTGAGGTCCCCAGGAAACTCCGCCGGCCTACGATACCTTTCCTGCTTGTGAAAATCCGCCACTTTATTATTGTTTTTATAGATATTGTTTTATTTTTTTATATATTATATTATTGTCTTACTTTATATACACACTTATACTCTGTTCATTGTATTGTATTTTACATAACCAAAAAATTATACATTCTTAGTCTAGTGATCATGTTGAAATCGAGATCTTATCTTTGTAAAAATGTCAGCATTTCTCAGACACGAATACTTGCGACAAATAGCTTAATATTTAAAAAATGGCTAGATTTCTTGACAATATAAATAATGATATTGATAATATAACAGTGGCGACCGCCTACAGTTGTGATATAAATACTTGTAATGATTTAGTTAAAAAATCGGGAAACTCTCTGAAAATTATAACACAAAATATCCGTAGCGTTTATAAAAATATTGATGCATTCTTGGCCCATATAGCTCGTCTGTACTTTGATCCAGACATAATAATTTTAACTGAATGCTGGTTAAACGATAATAAAACCATACCCAGTCTCAAGGATTATAATTCTTATTTCACAAAAAAATGTTTAAATCAAAATGACGGTATTATAATATACGCTAAACAAAATATAAATTGTGAAATTGAAGAACCAAATCCCAAAGATGCAAACTTTCTGCTAGCTAAAATAGTACCAGATATTGTACTTTTAGCTATTTATAGACCACCATCCTTTTACTACACTGAGCGCTTTTTGAATTCATTGAATTATATTGTTAAATCTATAAAATCTAAAAATATATTTTTAATAGGTGATATAAATATCGACATAAAACCTGGAAACGGTGACAGAAACAGTAACTCTTACTTAAATTTAACCAGTGAATTAGGTTTTCTGCCAGGCCACACATATCCTACACGATTAAGAAATTGTCTTGATCATGTAATGGTTAAAACTGTCTTACAAACTAGTATTATAGTTATAAATTCCACCGTAACTGATCACGATTCTATTCTAATAAATTTATCCCTTAACAGTAAACGGACTAATACTCAGTGCCCTTCCATTGTTGAAAGAGTAAATTTTAGTGAAGCTATAAAATATGTTGAATTGGCTGATTTTACTTTTATGACTAATAAGCAAGACGCCGAGTCCGCTGCGACTCGATTTGTGGAAATACTGTCATCTGCTATTAAAGCTAACACTAAAATAGTCCGGGTACCCAGGCGCAAAAAATCTCTTAAGCCCTGGATGACCCCGGGCTTACTTCGCTGTATCCGTCACCGGGATAAGCTGCATCTTAATTTAAAAAGGGACCCCCAAAATGAAGTTCTTAAAATAACCTACAAAAGGTACAGGAATTTTTGTTGCTCATTACTCAGAAAGTTGAAGCGCGAACACGATAAATTCATATTAAAAAGTGCAAAATCAAATAAAGAAACCTGGGCTGCAATTAAATGTGTCACCGATAGTTCAAGTAAAAAATCTTCTGCTGATGAGTTAATTAGGAATTGTAATGAATTGGATGCGGTTGAGGGCATAAATAGTTATTTTTCTAATGTTGGCAGAGAGCTAGCTGAAAAACTTACAGGGGGTGAGAATAGCTACACAAATACAAAATCTAATTGCTTAACTAACTCCTTCGTACTAATGCCACCAGATGAGGTAGAGGTGGAATCTCTCATCTTAAGCTTGAAAAATGATTGTGCCACTGGTTGGGACTCTATACCAGCTCGATTTCTAAAAATGATAAGACATGTCATTGTATCGCCGCTTACTATCTTGTTTCAAACATGTTTTAGGGAAGGCTGTTTTCCAAAAGTCTTTAAAAGGTCTCTCATTACTCCCGTTCACAAGGGTGGGGCACGGGACTGTGTCGCAAACTACAGACCGATTTCTGTGCTTACAGCACTATCTAAAATCCTCGAAAAAATGCTTAACGTGAGGTTAGTACAGTTCTTGAATCGGTACAACATTCTGTCCAGCTCACAATTTGGCTTCAGAATGGGTGTGTCGACAGAAGACGCTGTGGGTAGCTTGATAGAGTTTGTCACCGAAAAACTTGACAGGAAACAAAAATGCCTTGGTGTCTTCCTCGATCTTGCCAAGGCATTTGATACCGTCTCGATACCTATGCTTGTGGACAAATTGGAGCGAATTGGAATAAGAGACTCAGCCCTGCTTATTTTTAAAGATTTCCTTAGTGATCGGGTGCAAAGGGTTAAGATTTATAATTATATTAGTTCAGACGCAAATGTAATTTTTGGAGTTCCGCAAGGCAGTATTCTTGGTCCCAGTCTTTTCCTTATTTACATAAACGACCTATGTAATATGTCCCTAACTAGTTGCAGGTTGTTTACCTATGCCGATGATACGGCTATAATTTTTTATGGGGACACCTGGACCGAGACACAAAATATTGCCGAAAGCGGACTGCAGAAGGTGGCTGGGTGGCTCAGAGAAAATTTACTTACTTTAAATATTTCTAAAACTTCGTATATTCAGTTCCAAACTATTAATTCTCATATGACTGATATAAATCTTAAAATACACATATGTGTCTCTGGGCGAAATTGTACTTGCATAAATATAACAAAATCCAATACTATTAAATACCTCGGTATCGAATTAGATAATAAATTGAGTTGGCTTCCTCACATTGAGATTATAACGACACGCACGCGAAAACTAATCTGGACATTCAAAAAATTACGTTATGTCGCGGAATTCGAACTACTCCGCACTGTTTACTTTGCCCTAGCACAATCGGTTATTGGATATTGCGTGAGCGTGTGGGGTGGAGCCTGCAAGTCACATCTAATTCAGCTTGAAAGAGCCCACAGATCTTTACTAAAAGTAATGACCTTCAAACACTACAGATTTTCAACCACACTTTTATATAAAGAGTGTGAGTTGCTCAGTGTTAGACAGTTATTCGTGTTAAATATAATAGCCAAACAACATGTCCATACCCCTTATGACCCAGAGGTTTGCAGTAACAAACGTCATATACCAAATGTACTCCCCACAGCAAAATTCCGAACTACCTTCGCAAGGCGACAACGAGCATATCTCTCAGTCTTTCTATATAATAAAATAAACAAAAAATTAAATTTCTACCATCTTTCACTACATGACTGCAAATCAATTGTTAAGACTTGGCTTTTGTCCTTAAATTATGATGAAACAGAAGATCTACTTAACCAACATGCTACATTAGTTATTTAGTTATTTTGAATCATTAACTATATGTATAATATATATCTAGTGTGCGGGTATATGTGTAGTGTATATGTATATTTATGTACTGTAGTATTTTATGTGTATGTACCTATATTCATTGTAGTTTATACTGAAATATTTTTTTAATATATATTATTGTGTGTTTATGTATATTATGTGTGAAAAGATAATTAGATATAATACCTGAAATTTACAAAATGTCTATAAAAAGTATATAGCTCTGTAAAATTATGAATAAGCTCTCTTGACAATTGTAACAATTAATATTGGGAGAAGCCACTGACTCCTGAGATACGGGCTTTATAGCCTAGTTTGGGTGTCAGAGTCTTCATAGGATTTCTGTAATTACAAAGATGTCAATAAAGATTATTATTATTATTATATTATTATTATTTATTCTTTATAATATTAGTATAGATGATTATTGCGATTAGTATATAAGAAAATCATGACTGATCGTCAGATCGCACGGATTTTACTAGAAATTAAGAAAAACTGTAATGTGTATGTGGCATCATATTTTAGGCGTCCCCTCATATTTAATTTATATTTCTTCAAGCATCAAGGATATAAAATAAAAATTTAAAAAAAATTAAATAAAAAGTGTTCGTCAATAACCATTAATGTTGTTACTATTAATTAGTAACAATTAATCGACTTTAATAGTTAGCTAGTTAGCTAGTTTCAAACACCAGTTTGGTTTATTTTTCATTAGAAAGACCGACCTTTACATCTGTATTTAAAATAATCAAATACTGCAAAAAGGAACTAGGTCGGGTTCTACATAATTAGCTTAAAAGAAATTAATTATTAAAGAGAAGCTGAGGGAAGATGCTTTCATTACCATTTGTTCTGAGTTAAACCAATTCCTCGTAATTTGTACTCCGATAACACAGCTCGCTTGCCTGCAATATATCACAAGTCACAATGCCCTCCTCGAAGCAGATGTGTCTTGTCACACTAACACAAATCTGACGTTTAATACAAAACAAAAATTAAAACTACAGTCATGTATGAAATGGTGATTGGCTTATTATACAAGGATCACAAGTTCGATTTCTGTAAAAGGCGCTTAATGAGGAAGTAATATTGTTGAATTGTCTTTTTAACAGATATCATTTAGAATTTCCAATAAGCTTTAAATTAATATTTAAAATTTATTTATGACATTAGTAAATGAAAGCTTGTTTTGGCCAATTTCATTTTATTCTATACATAACCTTTAATGGAGCTTTTAGCTTTTAACGCTACTGAGAGAGGTTTACTAATCTTAT